>JADMNL010000030.1:156762500-158070000 GCA_016271365.2 Neoceratodus forsteri
CAGTAGAAGGGAAGGGGTTTCTACTCAAGATACTTTCTAACCAAAAAGAAAAATGGGGAATGGCAACCTATTCCAGACCTCAATCTACTGAACAAGTACTTAGTAAAGCCAAAGTTCAAGATGGTCACATTGGCAGTTATTCTGCCAGTCATTCAGAGGGGAGATTGGCTAGCATCTCTGGATCTGAAAGATGCCTATTTCCACATTCCCATAAGAGAATCTCACAGAAAATATCTCAGATTCAGACTTCCATCAGGTTATTACCAGTTTTCAACCCTGCTCTTCAGTCTCTCCTCAGCCCCAAGGGTATTTGCACAGCATCTGGCAGTGGTGGTGGCACACCTAAGAAGGTTAGGTGTATCAGTCTTCCCCTATCTTGATAATTGGCTGGTGGTGGAAAGCTCACCCAGGCATGTGCAAGATCACCTGCAGGTAACACCAAACCTGTTTAACTCACTAGAGTTCCTGGTAAATCAGGAGAAATCTGTTCTCACTCCAGTACAGGTTCTGTACTTCATAGGAGCTGAAGTGAACACCTTAGAAGGAAGAACCTTCCTCCCTCAGGACACAGTGCAAAGCATCTGGCAAATAGCGGCTTCTTTCAGGCTGAATGAGCCAAAGCCAGCAAGACAATTTCTGCAGCTTCTAGGACACACGGCTGCAACAACAGGCACAGTTTTAGGTGCCAAGTTCCAAATGAGAGACATACAGTTTCACCTTGGTGCACGTTGGTGCCAAGGTAAAGACACTCTTTCAAAGCCAATTCCAGTAACAAGAATATTGCTGTAAGCCCTTCAGTGGTGGAAGAAAGCAGACAACCTCATGGAGGGTGTGTCCTTTCAATGGGAAACCCCATCAGCCATTCTTACAACCGACGCCTCCCTGTTAGGGTGGGGTGCCCACTTAGGGGGAACACACCACTCATGGAACCTGGTCCAGCGCAGAGTCACTCCAGCATATAAATCTGTTGGAGCTGAGGGCAGTGTTCCTGGCACTGAAGGCATGTGCACCACCACTACTACAAAGAAAAGTGGTGCAGGTCAGGACAGACAACACCACAACCGTGTACTACATAAACAAGCAAAGGGGTACAAGGTTAGGCCCATGCACATTGAAGCAGTGAAGATCTGGAGTTTGGCTTACTCACTGAAGGCCTCCCTACAGGCCATTCATGTGTCAGGGAAAGACAATACCCTAGCAGATGCCCTGAGCAGAATCAATCAGGCCCACCACAAGTGGTCCATCAACAAGCAAATACTGAAGGCAGTATTCAGGAGGTGGGGCACACAAGAGATAGATCTCTTTGCATCCCTCGAATCATCATCTGCTCCTTTTTGCTCTAGACAACCAGCCAAGGGTACAATCCCACTGGATGCTTTGACAGTGGACTGGTCAGGAAGAAGCCTATATGCTTTTCCTTTTCCTCTCATTTTCAGAGTTCTGATCAAACTCGGGTCACAACCTGCATCAATGATCTTGATAGCAACAGACTGGGCCAGACAGCCATGGTACCCTCTAAGATTCTCCATGTCTGTAGCAAAACCAATACATCTACCCAAGAGGCACAACCTGCTGATCTCCCATCAGGGCAGGATCCTGTACCGAAACTTCAGATCTCTTCAACTCAAAGCATGGCTCTTGAGGACTTAAGAGTTTGCACACTCTAAGTGTCATGGATATCATGAAGGGCTACAAGAAGCCTTCTACTAAGAAGACCTATACTTCAAAATGGAAGAGGTTCTCTGTTTGGTGTGCTTCCAAAGGTACCTCCCCCTCTCACATGGGAATACTAGCTGTCCTGGATTATTTTACCTACTTACACTCCCAGGGTCTGCAACCTACATCCCTGAAAGTGCATTTAGCCTCAGTATCTGCTTACATTTCTGCTGGGAGGAGCACCTCCATGGCATCCAGTCCCATTTTCAAAAGGTTTTTTAAAGGTCTGTGCCATTTGCACCCACCTAGTAGGGAACCAGGACCAGCATGGGACCTGAACATATGCATTACCCAGCTCATGAGGCCCCCATTTGAGCCCATGGCTTCAGCACACCTAAAGTATGTTACCTGGAAAACTCTTTTTTCTGGTTGCTATCACCTCAGCTAGAAGAATTAGTGAGCTTCAGGTCTTGTGTGTCTAGAAGGATTATCTTTCCTTCCACAGAGGCAAGGTAGTATTATGAACAAATAGAAAATTCCTCTCCATTGTGGTCTCTGACTTTCATTTGAACCAGTCCATTACCATGTCAGTCTTCTTCACTGAACATACTAGTTCAGGTGAGTGCAGACTCCATAGTCTGGATGTCAAGGGGGGCATTAAGTTACTACATGACCCACACCAGCAATCATGGGCAAGACAAACAGTTGTTCCTGACTTATGGGGATGTGAGTAAAGGTAACGCAGCTTCAAAGAGGTCCACTTCTCACTGGTTAATCCAGTGCATTCAGTTTTGCTATTCGAAAGTTGGTAAGCAGACCCCAGCAGGGCTGAGAGCTCATTCCACAGGGGGCACAGCTGTAACCATGGCAGCAGCCAGAGATGTTCTATTAGTGGAGATCTGTAAAGCAGCTACCTGGAGGACAGTACACACCTTTACTAACCACTATAGTCTAGACACTTAATCCAGAAGTGATGCCAGGTTTGGCACAGCAATCCTGCAAAGTCTCTTTCCAAAAAGTAGGTTCTGTGCCCACCTCCAAAGGTATTGCTTTGAAGTCTGCAAAGAGTTAGGAATATAGAAGAATACCCGGAGTGAGAAGAAAACATTACTTACCAAAGTAATCTTGTTTCTTCCAGGTTATTCTTCTATATTACTAACTCTCCCACCCTGCCTCCCCTTCCAGAACCAAAGCCTCTGCACTCCTAACTGAGCTTTTAAATACAGAGTACCAAACACTGACATACGTTGTTTAAACCCTAATGGGTGGAGTTTTTCCTTTCCTTCTTTTTCTAGGTGATTCTGGCATTTGGGGGGGTTGGTTTATGTTAATATTTGTAGTTTCTACTAGACAGTATAGTTTTGTTGTAGATAGATAGATAGGTATAATTATACTTAAAATTGCCTTGCAGGCTCATAGATACATAGATACAAAGACAGTGTTGGCAGATAAGGGCCTATGGCCCACCCGGTCTTCCCATTTGAGCTTGTAAGTTCAGTTTATTTTTTCCGAGAAGTCTGTTGCCCCTTACCCCTGACCTCCAGAATTCCTTTATGTCTATCCCATGCATTCTTAAATCCTGTGATTGTTTCAGCCCCCACCACTTCCTCTGGCAGGGTGTTCCACTTGTCCACCCCCCGTTCTGTGAAAATTCTTCCTCATGTTTCCTCTGAATCATCCTCCCTTCAACTTCATCCCATGCCCTCTAGTCCTGGAACATCTTTTCACTTAAAATAGTGTATTCCTGCCCCTGTTCCTCCTGTAAGATACTTGTATGTCTCTATCATATCCCTCTCTCCCTCCTCTCCTCAGGGAGTACATGTTCAGTTCCTTCAACCTGTCTTCATAGGACTTGTGATGCAATCCATGCACCATCTTTGTTGCCCTCCTCTGAACCTTCTCTACCCTGTCTATGTCCTTACGTAGGTATGGTCTCCAGAACTGTACACTGTACTCCAGGTGGGGCCTCACTAGTGTCTTGTATAGTGGAATTATGACCTCCTTTTCCTGCTGGTGATGCCCCTGCCTATACATCCCAGCATCCTATTTGCTTTACCTGCTGCCTTGTCACACTGTTTCCTTACCTTGAGGTCATCAGAGATGATAACCCCAAGATCCCTTTCCTGCTTGGTTGCTATATCCTCACCCCCAACTGATATATTGTGCCAGGGTTTTTGTGCCCCATAAGCATTATCTTGCACTTCTTTGCATTGAATTTCAACTGCCAAACCCTGACCATTCTTCAAGTTTCTGCAGGTCCCTTCTCATTCTGTCTACACCCTCTGGTGTGTCTACTCTGTTACAGAGCTTTGTGTCATCAGCGACAGTGAAATTCTGCCTTCTAGGTCCTCCAATGTCACTGATGAAGATCTTGAATAGGACCGGTCCCAGCACTGATCCCTGTGGTACCCCACTGGTCACTCTTCCCTCTGTGGAGTGACAGCCATTTACCACCACCCACCCAGTCAGTTACCTACCCACCACACTACTGTCCTGCCCACACCCATATTCCCCAGTTTGTGTAATAGTCTTCTATGTGGCACAGTGTCAAAGGCCTTGCTGAAGTCCAGATAGGCCATGTCCACTGCCCTCCCCTGATCCACCTCCCTAGTTACCCAGTCAAAAATTTCAATGAGGTTGGTCTGACATGACCTCCCCCTGGTGAAACCATGCTGCCTTGGGTCCTGTAGTCCATTGACAACCAGATGTTCCATCAATCTCCTTCAGTAGTGCTTTCATGATCTTCCCACTACCGAGGTAAGGCTGACTGGTCTGTAGTTCCCTGCTTCCTCTTTGTTCCCACTTTTGTATAAGTGGACTACATCTGCTGTCCTCCAGTCTTTGGGTACCTCCCTGTTTCCAGTGATTGGCTAAACAGGATAGCCAGAGGTTCAGCCACCACCTCTCTTAGTTCTTTAGGACCCTAGGTGCACCCCATCGCCCCATTGCTTTATCAACTCTTATTACTTCCAGTTCCTTCAGGACCCTTTCTCGTGTAAAGGACTTGTGTCCATTTCTGCACCATTCTCACCCTTGTACTCCTTCAGACCCATTACCTCCTCTTCCTCAGTAAAGACTGAGCAGAAATACCTGTTCAGTATGTCAGCTTTACTGTTGTCATCCTCCACGGGGCCCCCATCCTCGTCCTTCAGTCTCATTATCCCTCCCTTTGTCTTTCGTTTTTCACTTATGTACCTGTAAAAGGTTTTGTCCCCTCTACCCACTGATTTTGCAATGTGTTCTTCTGTCTGAGCTTCAGTTTCCCTTACTGACCTCCCTGCCTCCCTTTGCTTCTCCTGGTACTTCTTCCTATCCCCTTCTGCCTGTGTCTTTTTGTATTGCCTGAATGCAATCTTTCTGGCTTTCACTTTCTTTGCTACCTCTTTGGAAAACCATAATGGTCTCCTCTTCATTTTCCTCTTGCTAACCTGCTTAATGCATAAATCTGTTGTTCTTGTAATCCCCATTTTAAATACTGCCCACTGATCCTCAACCCCTGATTCCTGTCCCATTCCCCTTAATGCATCTTTCAAGTATCTCCCCATTTTCCCAAAGTCTGCCCCCCTAAAATCCAGGGTACGTGTTTTTCTGTGGTTTGGTTCTGCTCTTTCTGTGATTTCAAACCACAATGACTGGTGGTCACTGTTCCCCAGGTGCTCCCACACTGTTACCCCCATCACGCTGTCCCTGTTTGTGAGCACAAGGTACAGTATTGCCTTCTGCCGAGTTGGTTCCATGATCAGTTGCTTAAGAAAGGCACCCTGAAGGGAGTCTAGGATAAATCTGCTCCTAGTTGATGCTGCTGCTGGGATGCTCCAGTCCATGTCTGGAATACTGAAGTCTTCAACCAGTACTACCTCACCCTTGTCTGCCATCCTTTGGATGGCTAGCATCAGCTCCCTATCTGTTTCTTCCTCCTGGGCTGGTGATCTATAGACCACACCTGTGTGGATGGCTGTCCCCATTTTCCTTTCCAGCTTAACCCACAGTATCTCTCCCCCATTTTGTTCCTCCTGGATCTCTGTGGCCCTTATGTCATTTTTCACATACAGTGCCACTCCTCCATTCCTGCCTGCTCTGTCTCTTCTGAATATGTTGTAGCCAGGTATGGCCATCTCCCAGTCATGGTTATCATTACACCAGGTTTCAGTGATGGCCACAATGTTCAGGTCTGACTGCACCATGACAGCCTCTAGATCTTCCATCTTGTTGCTAAGGCTCCTGGCATTTGCACACATGGCTTTCCATGATTTGATCTCCCTAGACTGTTTCACTGCTCTACTCCAGCCCCTTCCTTGGTTGTCCTTTATCCCTGGTTCTCCTTGCTGTCTGCCCTTCTGCTGAATTTTGCCCCTTTTCTGCCTATCCACCTCTTGGGCACTAATCTCCATCTTTTGCACACTGCTTTGCAGAGATAGCCACTCCTCTGGTTCACTGGTTCCACTGCTAGCTGTGGGGGTGAGCAAGTAGGTACCCTCCTTGCTGGCCTGCCACCCCTTTGCTAGTTTAAATGCTTGTCAATGTAGCATTTAAACTTATCATTGAGTGCTTGATTCCCCTCCAGGATGGATGCAGGCCGTCAGGCTTGAACAAACCTCCATCCCTCCAGATGGGTCCCCAGTCACCAATGAATCCAAACCCTTCCTCACAGCACCAGTTCTTCAACCATGAGTTAAAGTTCCTGGTGAATGCGCTCCTATGCTCTCCCTTGCCTCTCGCAGGTAGTACTTCTGAGAAAGTGACAGAAGTAGCTACTTGCTTGAGACCCCTCCCCAATTTCCTAAACTCTTCCTGAACTTCCTTTGGCTCCCCATTTGCCAGGTCATTAGTACCTAGGCGAATAATGACATCCAGCTCACCCTCCCATCTTGCCTTCCCAGTGATCCCCAGGATCTTCCTTCCATCCCCCCATGCTGTGGCACCTGGTAGGCACCTCACCTCCCTGTCCTCCCCCTCCTGTGTTCCTAGCTGGATCCCTCTTATGATGGATTCCCCACCAGGACTCACTTCCTCCTCCTCTGGGGTCCACTGCTTTCCCCACTGAAGTCACCTCCTTGGCTAACCTCCACATCCTTTCCTTCCACTTCTCTGGGTACCTCTATTTGGTTGTCCTCATTTGCCAGTGTGGCATATGAGTTCTTGAGTGGAATAGGATCTGGGATGTGCCTCTGCCTGACCGCTCTAACCCTCCCTGAGCCCACTGTCATCCAAGTGCTCCTTGTTCTCAGCATTCTTTGAGGCAGTTGCATTGGACTGGGTGGTATCTGGATAGGGATGATGGTACTCCTGACCCAGTTTACTTCCCCTCTGAGTCTGGCTACCTCATCCCACAGTCCAGAGAGATGCATGCAGATAGGGCAGCACCTCAGTGTCCAGAAGGTCTGCCTGAATATGGCTGCCCCACAGCCACTGTATTGCACCACTCCCCACATTATACTGCAATTATACTGCCATTCCATTACTTGTCTGCTACTGAAGCTCTCCTAGTTCCCTTTTTATCAATTTACTGTCCTAAAAATCCTGCCATTGATCCTCAGATAATTTTCTTTAAAAAAAAAAAAAGAAAAGAAACCAATAAATAAATGAGTCAAAACACTTGTGCTGAGGGTGGGCTTCTTCCCCCTTATGCCCCTCCTTTCCTAGGAGACAGTATAGCACAGTGGTCTAAGGCTCTGAGCTGCAAATCTGGTGACATCCAGCAGACCAGACCTGGGTTTGAATCCCACAGCTTCCACTTGCATACTGTGTGATCCTGAGCAAGTCACTTAACCTCCTTGTGCTTCCAGGTCGCTCCTGTAAAAAAGCTTCCAGCTTAGTGTGCTATACCTGGTTAAACAACTAAAAAAAATTAAAAAAAAATACTTCACACCCCTTACTATACCCTGTGTTTAGCTCCTGTCAATCAGATTTAACAAGGCATATAATTAAGAGCTGGGGGCGGGCAAAAATTTGCAGCAATTAAAGACAGCACAGAATTATACCACCACTACGTTTTAAATTTTCAACAGCCCAAAAACAATTCTAAGAAAAGAGAACAAAGAAAGTACAGTGTCACTAAAAGCCCACAATCTAAGTTTAAAAGAAAAATAGTAATTACCAGTTACTCTAAAGCACTGAATTGAATATGTTTCCTTCCTTCCCCTTCTGGCTTCTTCTGAGAAAATAAAATTCACTTGCTACCTCAACTCTGACTAAGCCCCACCTCCAGTTATCACGTAGCTGAGGTCAGAGGCCAGACAATTAACACCCCTCACCCAACTACAGGGCAGTCAGACAAGCCAAGATAAAATTTGCAGCAATTAAAGACAGCACAGAATTACACCACCACTACGTTTTAAATTTTGAACAGCCCAAAAACAATTCTAAGAAAAGACAACAAAGAAAGTACAGTGTCACTAAAAGCCCACAATCTAAGTTTAAAGGAAAAATAGCTCCTTAGATAACTGATACATTGGTGGAACGTTGCAGCTGATAAGGGCAGAAGTTTGAATAAGTGGCATGAGCCAATGATAGGTTTTATCATTTGCATAACGTTCTATCTCCTGGCAGTTCTACTTAGGAGGCTGACTGCAGAGAGTTAGGAATACAGAAGAATACTGTGGAAGAAACAAGATTACTATGGTAAGTAATTTTTTCTTGTGGTCATCACCCTTGCATTCATAGAAGTCTTATCACTTTTTGGATGTGGATTGGGGAAGAAGGGAGGAAGGGGGTGATGTGAAGCAGTGTAGGGGGCACCACAAGTATTTCTGCTTGGGGTGCCATTAGGTCTTAAACTGGTTCTGCTCTTAGTAGTCTCCTACTCTCCAACTCTGTCTACCTCCTCCCTTCCTCTCTCTCCTCCCCCTCCCCCTCACTGTGTGTCATCCAGTATTGGAAATGGAAACATGTCACTGAGGGAACACACTACCACTGATGTAGGATTGAACATTCCTGACAGTTGTCTCGGGACACATTTTCTCATTATACGTTGCATTTTTATACTTTGTATTCCTTTTGGGGTACAGTCTACATAGGAGCAGTCCTTCCCCGTGTTTTTTCCAGTCAGACTTTTAATTTCACTCCTGGAGCTGGGTTTCTCCCACTGGCACCATCTTGGCGCCCCCACCCCCTTTTTTACTCTTTCTCCCTTCTCCCCTTGACTTTCATGTCTCCCTGCTCTCTCTCTCTCTCTCTCTTTTGAATAAGTACTCAGTGCTCTCTTTTTCACTCATCTCTCTCTCTCTCAAACCCAAATAACTTTGTTGACACAATATAATATACAGGTATTGTCAAAGTTTACACATTGAATAAGACAGAAGTACAGTATTCTGTAATGAACTTAGATTAAGACATCTAAGCTGTGTTTCGACATTATGAGCAGACTGGATGAGTCAATGGTCTTTTTCTGCAACCGTTGTCTATGTTTCCATGTAAGCCAGTAAGAATACATGATGGGCAGGAGTGGGATATGGAAAATATTCTCACTCCTGCAGAGTGAGCTCTGGATACTCACAAGTACCAAAGGCACGAGTGAGACTATCCAAAGCTCACTACAGGAGTGAGAATATTTTACATATCCCACTATCTGCACATCATGTGTGTGATTTATATAGTAGGGGATTGTGTATTTAGTTGCTTTATTAAATAGTTTCCATTCTGTAAAACGTTCTGTTTTGTGTGTTATTTTGGCTGAAGGTATAAATCCGCAAGTTATTTGGTTGCAGCAAGTTTGTATGAACGAACATTGTCTGGTTAGGTTGTGAATGGGAAGGTTGTGCTATTTGATTGGTTGTTTTCATGAATAGAGACATAGAATTTGATGGCAGATAAGGACCACTTGGCTCACCTAGTCTGCCCATTTCCCTACCTGATGGATAAGCTGCAGATTCTAGTTAATCAACAGCTTACTTCTTCCTACCCCCCACAAGAATTGCTTTATGCCTGTCCCATGCATTCTTGAATTCTCCCACTGTTGCTGACTCCACAACCTCCTCAGGAAGGCTGTTCCATGCATCCACAACCCTCTCTGTGAAAAAATACTTTCTAACATTACCTCTGAGCCATCCACCCTCTATCTTCAAATTGTGCCCCCTTGTTTTTGCACATCTCATCTTCTGAAAGATACTACCATCTTGTACTTTAATTCCCTTGAGATACTTGAAAGTTTCTATCATGTCCCCCCTCTCCCTCCTTTCCTCAAGGGTATACATATTGAGCTGCTTTAGTCTCTCCTTGTATGTCTTCTGGTGCAGACCCTGCACCATTTGAATTATACTCCTGAACAGCCTCCCTCTGTCTATGTCTTTGCAGAGATGGGGTCTCAGAGTGCCACGAGTACTCAGATGGTCTCACTAACTGTCAGTGCAGAGGGATAACAACTTCCTGTTTTCTACTGTTGATGCCTCTCCCTATGCACCCCAGTATCCCCTCAGCCCTCCTTACTGCCTTCTCACATTGCTTGCCCACCTTTAGGTCATCTAATATAATTACTCCTATGTCTCCTTCAATTTTTGTTGTTGTTATTAACTCACCCCCCATTGCGTACTCTTCCCCTGGGTTTTTGTTTCCCAGATGCATTACCTTGCACTTATTTGCATTGAATCTGAGCTGCCACATATTTGACCATTCCTCCAACATTGCCAAGCTCCTTTTCATTCTTTCCACCCCACCTTGTGTATCAACCCTGTTGCAGATCTTTGTGTCATCTGCAAAGAGACATACCTTTCCTTCCAGGTGCTCTCCAATGTCACTTATAAAGACATTAAAGAGAACCGGTCTCAGTGTTGAACCCTGCGGTACCCCATTAGTTACCCTCCTTTCTTCACTGTGCACTCCATTTACTATTACCCTTTGCGTCCCGTTGTCCAGCCAGTTTTTTATCCAGGCTACCACCTTGGGACCCACTCCTAGGCTGGCTAACTTGTATATTAATCTTTTGTGTGAGACTGTGTCAAATGCCTTGCTAAAATCTAGGTAGGCCATATCCACAGCCCCTCCCTGGTCTACTACTTTGGTCACCCAGTCAAAGAAATCTATTAGGTTCATCTGACATGACCTTCCTGCTGTGAAACCATGCTGCCTTGGGTCCGGTGCCCTGCTGGCCTCTAGGTACTCAACAATTCTTTCCTTCAGAAGTGATTCCATCATTTTCCCTACCACTGAAGTCAAACTAACTGGTCTGTAGTTTCCTGCCTCTGCCCTGCTCCCACTTTTGTGAAGTGGAATCACATTTGCCCTCCTTCAGCCCTCAGGTACCACCCCATCCTCCCATAATTTGTTAAAGAGAGTAGTCAGTGATGTTAGTAGTTCTACCCTTAATTCTTTTAGAATTCTTGGGTGAATCCCATCAAGCCCCATTGCTTTGTCCACTCTCAGTTTCAAGAGTTCTTTCAAAACCCTTTCTTCTGTGAATAGACTGATAGCAACCCCCCTATTCAGAGTTTCTCCTTTGTTTGGCTTAGGTACCTCCCCCTCCTCTTCCGCTGTGAATACTGAGCAGAAATATTTGTTCAGTATCCCTGCTTTTTCACTGTCACCCTCTGCCCACATTCCCTCCCCTTTATTAAGTCTCTGTATCCCTCCCTTGGTCTTTCTTCACTCCCTAATGTACCTATAAAAGATTTATCCCCATTCTTAACAGAGTTGGCTATCTTTTCCTCAGTTTGTGCCTTTGCTATTCTGACTACCTTCCCTGCCTCCTTCTGCTTTAACTGATAAAGTTCTCTGTCCTGCTCCTTCTGTGTTTCCTTATATTTCCTGAATGCTATCTTTTTCTCCTTAACCATCCATCACCTCTTTTGAGAACCATATTGTTTTTTTCCTTTGTTTTGTTGATTAGCTTCACACAAAGGCTTGTTGCCTCTGCGATGGCTGTTTTGATTATTCCCCATTGTCCCTCCACCCCTCCTTCTTGCCCATTTGCTAGTGCTTTTCTAAGGCATGCTCTCATTTTCCCAAAGTCAGCCTTCCTAAAGTCCAATACTCTTGTTTTTGTATGGCTTGACTCTATGGCTGTGTTTATTGTGAACCACACTGTTTGGTGGTCACTTGTTCCCAGATGGCTACCCACTTCTAAATCTGAGATCCTTTCTCCTTTCCCATTTGAGACTACCAGGTCTAAGATTGCTCCCTCCCGAGTGGTTTCCAACACTAGCTGTCTGAGGCATGCCCCCTGTAGGGCATCAAGAATGACCCTGATCTTGGATGTGCCTGCAGCAAAGGTACTCCAGTTAACATCTGGCATATTCAGGTCCCCCATCAACAATATCTCCCCTTTTTCTGCCATTTTAAGGATGCCTTCTATCACTTCCTTGTTCATTTGCCCCCCCTGAGATTGGGGTCTATACACAACCCCATGAGGATTGTGGTACGATTTCCTGTCTCCAGGGTGACCCATAGTGACTCATCAACTTCCTGCTTGTTCTTTAGTTCTGTTGCTTTAATCCCTTCCCTTATATAGAGAGCTACTCCTCCTCCTCCTCTTTTACCCACCCTGTCCCTCCTGTAGACCGTGTATCCTGGTATTTTGACATCCCAGTCATGGTTCTCTGTGTACCATGTTTCAGTGACTGACACAATATCCAGGCATCCCTCTTCCAGCAAGGCCACTAGTTCAGGGAGCTTGTTGCACAGATGGCGGGCATTAGTATTCATCACCTTCCATTTATTTTTTATAGCCTTACCCTTTTTAGCCCCATCCCTGTCCTTACCACCTTTTTCTGCATTTATCCCTGTCCTTCTCCCTACTGACTTCTCTACCTTGGTGTTTACCTCTCTAACTACTGTGTTTTGTTGGTGGGAGGCTGGGATTTCTCTGTTCCTTTTCAGTGCCTCCCCCCTTGGCTAGTTTAAATGCTTGCAAATGAAGCATTTAAACCTGTCACCTAGAATCCCGGTTCCCCACCAGGACAGATGCAGACCATCATGCCAGTATAAGCCTGCATCCCTCCAGGTGGCTCCCCAGTCCCAATGAAGCCAAAACCCTGAGCTCCACACCAGTTTTTCAGTCATTCATTGAATCCCATGGTGTGGAATGCCCTAGCATCATCCTTGCCATAGACAGGCAGCACCTCCAAGAAGGTTGCCATACATGCTACTTGTCTAAGGCCCTTCCCCAACTCCACAAACTCCTGTTGCACTGCTCTAATCCCATTCACAGCCAGGTCATTTGTCCCTAGGTGGACAATGACATCCAGCTGACTCCCTCATGCAGCTGCTCCCGCGATGCTGAGGATTTGCTTGCTGTCCCTCTGAACCATGGTGCCAGGCAGGCACCTTACCTCCCTATCCCCTTCCTCCCACACTTCAACCCCCTAATGATCAAGTCCCCCACCAGGAGTTGTTTCCTTCCCCTGTGGGGTCTCGTGCCACCCTCCTGTGGGTCTCCTTTGTGGAGGTTCTCAGCATCCTCTTTGGTCTCCACTGCAGGTGCCTCCATAGAGGAACCACTCTTTACCAGAACAGCATATGAATTGTAAAGAGGTACAACTGGAGGGATGCACTTCTGTTCCACCACCCTCTCCCTCCCTGAGCCCACCTTGGTCCAACCACTCCTCTTTCTGGGCAACCTCTGAGGTAATGGTGGTGGCCCTGGTGGTCCCTGAGTGGGGGAAGAGGTTTCACAAATCCTAGCCAGATCAGCCTGGAGACAGGCGACCTCTTCCCTCAGACCAGAGAGGAGCCAGCAAACAGGGCAGCCTCGTAGCCTCCAGAATGTCTCCTGGAACACTGCTGCCCCACAGCCATTGCACTGTGCCACTCCCATCTTAACTTATTTTGTGTCCCCTTTCCTGTTGCTTTGTATGCTTACTGTCTCCTCCCTCTATGTATTTTTACACTTACTTTCCTGCTGCCTATGTGCCTTACAACTCTCGCCCTTCCTGTTCTGGGACAGGAACTTCCTGTAGTTTTCAGTAGTCTTCTTCTTCCGTGCTTGGATTCAGACCTCCAGCAGCCAGGGGGGAGAGAAAGAGTTATCTTTTAGGTTCCTTCAAGGCTGATGAAACTAATGTGTCTCAGTGATCCTTCCTTTCCTACTGTCAAACAAGAAGTTCCTGTTGCCAAGTCAAATCCAGTGGCTATAAAAGTAGAACTGGCTTAGGGTGGGAAGGTAGAAGGGTGGGAAGGAGGGCAATTAGTAAAAAATCTGTAGTTCTAGACTGCTGTTTCTTGCTCTGAAACCAAATTTCTCTTCTGTCAAAAACAGCAGGAAGCTATAATTGGAGACAGCTGCTTTTGTACTCCCTAAGCTGTTAAGACACACCCCCAATTAGATTCACCCTCTGCTCTAACTCAGTAAATTAAGCTGATACAGACCCCTTCCTCAGAGAAACACACAGTGACTTTTTTTACTTAAATGAGACCTTCTTTTTCTAATAAAGTATCTGTTTGCTTAATCCAAATAGGTACTGACTCCTGCTGAGATAAAAGTGATTTATCAGTAAAAAATCTGTAGTTCTAGACTGCTGTTTCTTGCTCTGAGTGGCTGTGTTGTGATAGGTTGGTGTTGTGGGTTGTAGTTCCTCATTAGTTGGGTTTCATGTGTTTCTGTGAAGTGATTGGCTGTTTGGAATGGGCAGGAGTTTCTTAGGTGTCTTCCTGAATCGGGTTTTGTATTACACTTTTTATTTTAGGGCTTTCTGATTTCTTTGCCTTCAGTTTTTTAGCTTGGTGGACTTTATGTTGCATGGACTGTAGTATGTAACATGTTGGGTTCTTGTTTTTTTTCTAAATCTGTTGTAGTTCTTGTTACCGGCAGTGTGGTGCAGCTCTGTGAGTTTCACTTTTAAGGAGTTCTTTCGAACCTGCTTTGCTTTCAAGGAGTATTTTAGAATGTGGAGCCACGCTGAGCACTAAAGAAAACATTTACCAGATACTGCTGGAAAAGAAAATATCGACATTGTGGGAAGTTGCCTTGCACTATTTATGCTATTGGTATCTTAGATACTGGATGTCTGTGGCACAAGTTGGAGTCAGTTGGAGTCTGATTTCTTAGTAGAGTTGTACTTTCCTTGCTTGGACCGGCAGTTATTGTGTGACATTTAGTGCTTAATATGTGTTTGTTATGGGTCACTAATATGAACTATCTGTGGGATATGTTTACTAATATGAACTATCTGTGGGGTATGTTTACTAATATGAACTATCTGTGGGATATGTTCACTAATATGAACTATCTGTGGGATATGTTTACTAATATGAACTATCTGTGGGATATGTTCACTAATATGAACTATCTGTGGGATATGTTTACTAATATGCTCTATGTGAACATTTGTCCTGTATACAAAAGTAGTCTGGTTAGGGAGGTGAATGTACTCACATAACCACAGTGAGAATATCACCTGCTGACGTGACCACATTATGTATAAATGTCAAATATTTTCACTGTGGTACGTCAGCAGACTTTATCTCACTGGGGTGAAAATAACAAGATTTATCTCACCAAGTTATCCCTCACTCCTACTGTATAAACATATATATATATTTATAAAAATATATATCTTACTCTCGTCACCTCTCTTTGTTTTTTCAAAAATATTTTTTAGAATGTTTGAGCAGGAAAGGCACGCTGCATCAAAGCTCATTTCTAAGAGTGAATAAGAAGCACAGAGAGGTTAATGGAGTGATTTGCTCAGGTCACACAATATACAAGTGGCACTTGTGGGTTCTAGTCCGGTAAATCTCCAGATTCATGGCATGGTGCTCTAACCTCCAGACTATACTGCCTCCCCTGTCTAACTTTCATCCCACTTACGTCTGCTTCTGTCTTTTTCTCCACTCCCCCCCCATTATAATCAGATAAGCAGATCACGTTTTGGACCTACCTGAAGTTTCATCTGGAACAGCAGATCTCTGATATCCAGCTGAACGACCTCCATGGACTGAGCCAGTACTGACTGATTGCTGTCTCCGAGCTCCTGGAACCGCTTTGCATCAACATGAATCCAGAATATTTGAAGATCCATAGTGTTTGTCATCAGGCGTTCATCATCCTAACAAACAGCACAAGATGTTATCCAGCTGAGACCCTGGTACCTTGTAGATGGCACCTGTATTAATCCCCAACCCTAAATCAGTCAGTCTTCAAGAAGTCAGACTATAACCGGGACTGTATTTCCACCACTGCACAAGGTGTACCACTAGTGAAAATTTGCCACCCCCATAACTTGCACCACAATAAAAATTTTGCAAGACTGATGGCACGTTCGACATGATAAATCCCTGAAAATGTATTAGCCAGTCAGGCAGCTGGATTTGAGAACTGCCCATTTTTCTTATATCCTCTGTACAATTGTGCATGCATGCAACTTGTTGGACTGTTCCATCTTCCAGCACTGAAGGGAGAGAAATTAATAAATTTGGGGGGAATTATTTTAAATCCTTTATTTTGTAGGTACAAATGAGTTTATTTTCAGCCCGTTGGCACAGAGGTAGGGTTACCGTTTATGACACTGTCAACCTGGGTTTATAAAAGAGTCCAGGATATTTGGAGCATTCCATGAGAGGGCTGAGTATCTCACAGGACTGTTTCCTCATCCAGGAAGAGCCAGTAGCTTTCTCCACTGCAATACCACCACCTAGGTGACCACAGGTGGTGATGCAGATGGAGAAGCATGAGGAGAAGGGAGGGAGGGGGGTGTAGTCTGGCTCCTGATTATAGTCATACAATTTTGTGCACATGCGCACCATGGAGCCCTTGCCAGCTGCATCCATGAAGCTGGGGAGAAAGATTCAATCAAGAACCCCCCCAAATTGTGACTTTTTTCAAACTATTTAACCAGGAGTAGCACACTAAGCTGAAAACGTGTTTACAGGTGCGACCTGAGAACACAGGGAAGTTAAGTGACTTGCTTAGGGTCACACAGTATGCAAGTGGTGGCTGTGGGATTCAAGCCCAGGTCTCCAGATTTGCAGCTCAGAGCCTTAAACCACTGCACTATACTGCCTCCCTGTGGTACCAGCAAACTCGAGCCCCACCACTCTGACTGGTTTCTGTCCTCCACATGTGCAGACCAGAAGAGGACACTTCCTTGCCGGTTTACCCATGCTGCAGCGACAGTCATCATGGAGACATCCCCGACAGCAACAGCCACATTGCTGACTGTTGACATTGCAGTGTCAGGGATGCCTCCGTGTATCCATCAGACCCCGAACCCGCCATGTGGGGGGCTCTGCCCCCCACACCCCCTGGTCTCTAGGATTCTAACTCCAAGTTGGAGCTGGACTGGGGGAGGCACACCCAGCGAGGCAGTCCCAATCGCCATACGGACCACCACAGTGACTTGCTGATTTTGCCCGATTCCTGTCGCTGTGGTGATCTTTGCAATCAGGGAGTCACTACAGCAATGGTATACTTTCCTGGCCAGGCCCTCAGTGGAACCCACACTAGTGTGAAATGCCCTGCAGACCCCATGAAGACAGAAAAGTGCCAGAGGTGTAGTAGGATGGGGCTGGGTGGTCACCAGACAGAGGTAGTAACTCTTGGACCAGGGGGTATAACAGAATAAAAAAAATAGTGTTTATTTCCTTCTAACATTAATATGTGATTTTTAATAAGTAGACAGGGACATTAAGTAACCCATATCATGCAATGCCAGTTGACTGCTCACCTCCATGTTTAACCAGTTTCTGTAGTTCATGCTGATACTCGGAAGGCTGCTCAGTAAAAGACTGTAGTCTTCAAATGACTGGCTTCCAATTTTCTCTGCTTTCTGTGGACAGGCAAGAAGGCACCGTTAAAGTACTGCTGGTGGGGGGCGGGGCTTTTTAAGAAGAGCTATGATGAACCTGTAGCTTTTCCTTCGCTGCAGAAGCTGTTGTTTTAACTACTGGTTCTCAGTCAATCAATCATTATTCTGTCCTTTTAGTAAACTGAATGGCAGTTTCCGAGCTACCCCCTGGTGATGAGGAGCCTTTAGGAACTGGGCATGTACTTTATGTTGCTTTTAGCTACAAGGATCCATAGTAGAACATGTATGAATTATGCTAACAATGTACAACATTAACCAGGGCATAAAGCAGCATCCCTCCAGTTCTAAAATGGTCTGTACCATAGCTTGGCAGAAGACACCAGGAGAAAGGACTACTGTGTGACTGAACTTCTCTGCTGGGACTAAAGTAGAAGAACGTTTGTATTTGGACCTTTAATTTAGGGTAAAAAAACTAACATACAAAACAAACAAACAAAAAAAGTGTGTGTTTGGGTTAACTGAACTGAATGGGTAACTGAAAAGTCATCTAGGTGTAAATCTCAGGTGACTTAAAGGACTTAACTGCTGTGTTGTTTAAATTACTTGTAGAAAGATCTGGTAAGTAGGGGGAGTGGCTTAGCTAGAAGGAAGCTACATTTAAAGACTGCCTTAGAAAGATTCTGCTAATAGCTTGGCAGAAGACACCAGGAGGAAGGACTGCTGTGTGACTGAACTTCTCTGCTGGGACTATATTGCCCTCCTTCCCACCCAAAGCTAGTTCTATTTTTATAGGTACAGGATTTGACTGACAACAGGAACTTCCTATTTAGGGGCAGGAAGTGAGTGATCACAGAACCACCAAGGACCCACCATCCTAGAAGTGCAAGAGTAGCTCTCCGGCCCCCTCTAGCTGCTGGAGGTCTGCCTCTGAACAAGTAAGTGGTCTACTGAGAAATATAGGATATTCTTGTCTCAGAACAAGACAATCAGGAGCTTAAAGGGCACACAGGCAGAAAGTAAGGAGAGAGAGAAAAAAAAACAGAGGAAAGAGTCAGGATTGCATACAGTTAAGGGGCCAGAAATAAGACATGATTGGAGTGGTGCAGTGCAGTGGCTGTGGAGCAGCAGTCTTCCGGGAGATGTTCTGGAGGATGCGGTGTTGTTCCATCTGCAGGCACCTCTCTGGGCTGAGGGAGGAGGTTGCTCATCTCAGGCTGAGTTGGCCAGGATTTGTGGGACCTCCTCTTCCATCCAGGGACCACCAGTGCCACTGCCGTTGCCTCCAGAGGTTGCCAAGAAAGAGGCGGTTGGACCACAGTGGGCTCAGGGAGGGTGAGGGTAGTGGAACAGAGGTGCATCCTTCCAGTTGTACCTCTCCACAATTCCTATGCAATTCTGGCAAAGTGTGGTTCCTCTATGGAGGCACCCACAGTGGAGACCAAGGAAGATGCTGGGAACCTCCACGAAGGAGACCCACAGGAGGGTGGCAGGGGATCCTGCAGGGGAAGGAAACAACTCCTGGTGGGGGACTCCATTGTTAGGAAGGTAGAACTGGGCAAGGAAGGGGAGAGGAAGGTAAGGTGCCTGCCTGGCGCCATGGCTTGGAGGGACAGGGAGCGAATCCTCAGGATTGCCAGAGCAGCTGCACAGGGGAGGGAGCTGGATGTCATTGTCCACCTAGGGACAGATGACCTGGCTAAGAAAGGGATTAGAGAAGTGCAGGAAGAGTTTGTGGAATTGGGGAGGGGCCTTAGTCAAGTAGCACACACGGTAACCTTCCCGGAGGTGCTACCCATCTATGGCATAGGAGAGGCTAGGGTGTTCCGTACCATGGGATTCAATCAGTGGTTGAAAAACTGGTGTGGAGCTCAGGGATTTGGCTTCATTGGGGACTGGGGGTCCACCTGGAGTGATGCAAGCCTATACTGGCATGATGGGCTGCATCTGTCCGGGAGGGGAACCAGGATCCTAGGTGATAGGTTTAAATGCTTCATTGGCAAGCTTTTAAACTAGCCAAGGGGGGAGGCATTGGAAAGGAGCAGGAAAATCCTAGCTCCCCCAAACAATCATGGTAGTAAGTGTGGCAAACACCAACACGGAGGTGTCGATAGGGAGAAGGGCAGGGGTAAATGGAGAAAGTGACAAAGGCAAGAAGGACAGGGATGGGGCAAAAGGGGGTAAGGCCATCAGGAAATAGAGGGTAATGAGTACCAATGCCCGTAGTCTGGCCAACAAGCTCCCTGAGCTGGTGGCCTTAATGGAAGAGGGATGCCTGGATATTGTAGCAGTCACAGAAACATGGTACGCAGAGAACCATGACTGGGATGTTAACATACCAGGGTACATAACCTACAGGAGAGACAGGCAGGGGAGAAGAGGGGAGGAGTAGCTCTCTATGTAAAGGAAATGATAAAAGCAACTGAACAAAAGAGTAAACAGGGAGGAGGGAGGCACTGTGGGTCACCGTGAGACTGGAAAGGGCACCACAATCCGCACAGGGGTTGTGTACAGACCCCATGTCAGGGGAGGGAATGGACAAGGATATGATGGAAGGCATTCTTAGAATGGCAGAAAAGGAGAGATACTGTTGATGGAGGCCTGAATATGCCAGATGTTAACTGGAGCACATTTGCTGCAGCCACATCCAAGAGCAGGGACATTCTTGATGCCCTACAGGTGGCAGGCATTAGACAGCTAGTTTCGGAACCCACTCATGAGGAGCAATCTTAGACCTTGTACTCTCAAACGGGGGCAGTGAGAGGATCTCAGATCTAGAAGTGGGTTGCCATCTGGGGACAAGTGACCATCAAACAGCATGGTTCACGTTAAACTCAGCTACAGAGTCAAGCCATACAAAAAGTGAGGGTACTGGACTTAGGAGGGCTGACTTGGCAAGATGGGAGAGTGCCTCAGAAAAGCACTAGCAAACAGGCTAGAAGGAGGTGTGGAGCAACAATGGGAATTATCAAACTGCCATCACAGAGGCAACAAGCCTTTGTGTGAAGCAAATAAACAAATCAAAACGAAAGAAAAAGCCACTATGGTTCTCAAGAGAGGTGGCTGTGAAAGTCAGGAAGAAAAGATAACATTCGAAGTATAAGAAACACAGAAGGAGCAGGACAGAGAGCTGTACCAGTTAAGGCAGAAAGAAGCAGGGAGGGAAGTCAGAATAGCAGAAGGCCCAAACTGAGGAAAGATAGCCAACTCAGTTAAGAAGGGGATAAAACCTTTATAGGTACATCAGCGGCGGAAAGACAAAGGGAGGGATAGTGAGGCTGAATAGAATGAGCAGGTGGGTGGGCAGAGGGGACAGTGAAAAGCAGGACTATTGAACGAATATTTCTGCTCAGTATTCACAAAAGAGGAGGGAAGTACCTAATCCAATTAACAGAAGCACTCTTGATAGAGGGGTCAATCCCAGTCCTTTCACAGAAGAAAGGGTTCTGCAAGAACTCCTAAAACTGAAGCGGACAAAGCAATGGGTCCTGATGGAATTCACCCAGAATTCTAAAAGAATTAAGAAAGGAACTAGTGAAACCACTGGCTACTCTTTTAATAAATCATGGGAGGATGGTGTGGTACCCAAGGACTGGAGGAAGGCGGATGTGATTCCCTTCACAAGGTGGGACCAAGACTGAGGCAGGAAACTACAGACCTGTCAGTCTGACCTCTGTGATAGGGAAAGTGATGGAGTCACTTCTGAAGGAAAGAATAGTTGAGTACCTAGAGGTCAGTGGAGCACAGGATCCAAGGCAGCATGGGTTCACAGCGGAAGGTCATGTCAGGCGAATCTAATAGATTTCTTTGACTGGGTGACAAAGTAGTGAACCAGGGAGGGGCTGTGGACATGGCCTACCTAGACTTAAGGCATTTGACACAGTCCCGCACAAAAGATTATTAGTCAAATTAACCAGCCTGGGAGTGGGTCCCAGGGTGGTAGCCTGGGTAAAACATTGGCTGGACAACAGGACACAGAAGGTAATTGTAAATGGAGTCCACTCTGATGAAAGGGCGGTTACTAGTGGGGTACCGCAGGGTTCAGTATTGGGTCCAGTCCTTTTTAATGTCTTCATCAGTGACATTGCAGAGGGACTGGAAGGAAAAGTATGCCTTTTTGCAGATGACACAAAGATCTGCAACAGGGTTGATACACAAGGAGGTGTGGAAAGGATGAAAAGGGACTTGGCAAGGTTGGATGAATGGTCAGACGTATGGCAGCTAGGATTCAATGCAAAAGTGCAAAATAATGCACCTGGGAAACAAGAACCCAGGGAAGAATACACAATGGGTGGGAGGTAGTAACAACAACAAAACAGGAAAGGGACCTGGGGTGATCATATCAGATGACCTTAAGGTTGTAAGCAATGTGAGAGAAGGCAGTAGGGAGGGCCGGGGTATACTGGGATGTATAGGAGAGGCATCAGCAGCAAAAACAGGAAGTTGTTATCCCTCTGTACAGACAGTTGGTGAGACCCCATCTGAATACTGTGTCAGTTCTGGAGACCCCATCTCTGCAAGGACATAGACAGGATAAAGGCAGTCCAGAGGAGGGCAACTAAAATGGTGCAGGGTCTGCAAGAGAAGCCGATGAGGAGACTAAAGGAGCTTAATATGTATACCCTTGAGGAAAGAAGGGAGGGGGGGACATGATAGAAACTTTCAAGTACCTCAAGGGAATCAACAAAGTCCAAGAGGGTAGCATCTTTCAGAAAAAGAGACTTACAAGAACAAGGGGACACAGATTAAAGATAGAAAGAGGGCAGTTCAGGGGCAATGTGAGGAAGTATTATTTCACAGAGTGGGTAGTGGATACATGGAACAGCCTTCCTGAGGAAGTTGTGGGGTCTAAAACTGTGGGAGAATTCAAGAATGCATGGGACAGACATAAGGCAATTCTTGTGGGGGGCAGGAAGATATAGGCTGTTGGTTAACTAGGATCTGCGGCCTATCCTGTAGGTAGGGAAATGGGCAGACTAGATGGGCCTAGCGGTCCTTATCTGCCGTCAAAGTCTATGTTTCTATGTACCACCTGTGTGCTAACTAAAACATCCCCTGTATTAAAGAGTTTATAGCACCAAAAACGGCAGGCAGACAATGTTGTTACATTTCAAAAGTAGCCAGTTGTACCTGTTTTCCCCATTTCTGAAGTATTTTTCATTTTGGTTCGCTAGTTAGAAGGTTTTCTACCTGATAATATTAGGTGATACCTGAATAGCAGTACCTTACCTGGAGACTGTTACACCTACTTCTGTACCTTTTCACACTTCCTCAGCATTGTGGCCTCACAGAATGTGATAAACACACGCACATGTGAATCTGCCAGCAGATAAAGGCCATATGGTCTATCAAGTCTACTCAAATGTGCAGCTAGCAGCCCTTATACTGCAGCTGCCCCTCCCTCTTCTCCCCCTCTAGTGACCTTCCCCCTTACCCTGTCCCATCCCCCTTTTTCCTCCCCATATACTTTATTCATTTTTTTCAGTTTTCTCCTGCCCCCCCAGGCCATGGCATACACATGCATGTGCATGTGTGGAGGCTCACGCAGATGCCAGGATCCAGTGGCCCCTTCTGCCCTTCCCCTGACTTTTGTCACTGCACCGTGCCACCTGTGCACCCACCAGACCTCCACCCGGTGGGAGCTGGACTATGGACAGGCAGGCATCCACCCCTTTGTTGGGGGAGAGCCCCAGCTCAATCCTGCTCCAACCCAGCCCCCCCAAGCGAGCACCCCAGTGGCCTAAGGTCGTTCTCAAACCCGGGTCACCGGCATAGTGGAAGGTAATGCTCCAGCACCTCAGCTCTCTGCGCTACTGGGCCAGCTGTCCCATCCCTTTTTGAAGCAGCCCACCATATTACAGGATACCACTTCCTCCGGTAGTGCGTTCCAACTTGACACCGCCCTCTCCATGAGAAAGTGTCTCCTCATTTCCCTCTTGAATCTACTTGTGACATCACAAGTGACCAATCTGACAGCAGGTGATGGCAGTAGGACTCTTCTTGTTCAGCTGCAGTGTCACCAAATAGTGAGGCCAGAATGCTGATGAGAAAAGAACTCAATGTGTCATCCTCCAGCTAGATGACTGTTTCACAGTTCAGACCTAGTACAGTTAGGGAGAAAATCTACTAATTACCAAAAGGAAATTATGTCAGATATAAGAAGTATTAGTAGGCTATGGTACTTTCAAAAGTTAATATTTAATTCCAGGCAGTATTCTAGCTCTTTATATGAAGGGCCAGTAAAGATGGAACAGTAACAGAATGCAAACAAGTATTTGAAAACTGATTCATATAGAAAATATAGGCTTGCAGATTAAAAACAGTTGTCCTTTAAGAGTCTTCAAGTTTTACACATAAGACCCCCTTCAATTTCCATAACAACAGTAGTCGTACATACAGTATGAACATATGTAGGAGATTCCAGTAGGCATTGAAATAATTAATTCTGATTCACGACAAACAGGCCATGATTGATAATCACTGGCCTATGTATAGTCTAATCCTTGCAGGAAGCAGACAGGTGGCCTCCACTGAATGGAGCATGCTTACTGAGAGCAAAAATTCGAAGTCGGTAGTCAACTCAGAATGGAAAACCAAGATGGCAGGTGGTGGGGATTAATACATTGTGTAAGCATGCTGATGCTTAGCAATCCTTTTATAAAGTCAAACAGTGACAGATGCGAAACTACTTGGAGAAAAAATAGGAATGTGAAATGCAACCATTATATTAATGAACATTTTAACTGCTTGAGAAAAGCTCCTTGCAGGGAGTCAAGGATGACCCTGCTCCTTTCCAAAGCCACAGTTAGACGGTTCCATTGCACATCTGGCAGAATGAAGTCACCAACTAGTAGCACCTCCCCCTTATTTTCCATTCTGATGATGGCTTGCCCAAGTATCTTGTCCATCTCCTCACCCTATGCTGGAGGTCTGTACACTACTCCAGTATGAATAGTGGACCCAGAGCCTGCCTCCAGGTTGACCCATAGTAATTCCAGCCCCTTGATTTCCTCTGTGTGCCTCAGTAGCTCCCTGACCTTGATAACCCCCCCCCCGCACATATAATATAACCTCTCCTCCTTTCCTGCCCACTCTGTCCCTTCTGCCCAGAGTGTAGCTAAGTATGTTCACGTCTCAGTTGTGGTGTTCAGTACACCAGCACTCTATTGCAGACAGTACATCTAGGTTAGCATCCACCATGATGGCTTCCAGCTCTGGAATTTTGTTACCAAGGCTCCTTGTGTTAGCACACATCACTTTCCAAATCTTTCTCCCCCGTCCACTACGGCACGGGGTCAATACCATGCACAACACTATGCCACATGGCACAATCATGCTGCCAAAACAGTGTGATTCTTGCCAGGCAGCATATCTTTCTTTTCTGTGGGGGGCTGCGCCTCCAAACCCCTCCAATATAGATTCTCAACTCCGGGGGTTCAGGTCAGGGAGTGAACAAAGACTAAAAAAAATAAAATTTCTGGGACCGGAAATCAAACCCAGTCCCAGAAGTGCTGTCTGGGTTCTTTGCTGTTGTGGCTCAGTCCGTTGACCCACAACAGCTGGTCAGCAAAATCTACTCCCAGCAGAGGTCTTATCCTCTGCCTGGGAAAGTAGGAATGGTGCAATACTGCGTACAGCAGTATATGCTGTATTGCACCATTTGCTCAGTAGTGCAGCGCTGTACTGGGTTAGCCATACTGTTGTATGCTATTAAGTGTGCGACATTATGACCCAGTAGGGTCCACTACTCAGCTTCTCCCTCCTATTCCTGCCTGTTTTGTTCCCTGACTTACCCTTGACTCACCCCTTTCTTTTTTACTTTCATTATCTCTGGCCACCTTTACTCCTGTGTCCTCCTCCTCCTCTATCTCTGTTATATTCCCATTTTCTTCTTTCCTTTCCTTGTCCCTGTCTGTTTTGCACATCTGCTCTAGGGGAGTTTTCACCACTGTGATCTTTCCTTCCTAACACTTTACCATTCAGATGAGGTAAATGTTAATTCCATTTGCTTCACTGCCCCCCCATCTAGTTTAAATGCTCATCCATGTAGCATTTAAACCAGCCATCAACGGCTGTGTCACCCTTCCTTGAAGGAGTCAGCCCATCTCTCCCATAGAGGCCTACATGCTCTCAGGCTGGTCCCCAGTCCCCAATGGATCCAAAAACCTTCCTCCATGCACCATGACTTCAACCAGTCATTAAATGCCCTGGCATGGAGTTTCCTTCCCTCTCCCCAGCCATACACAGGTAGCATCTCAGAAAAAGTCACTGTGCATGCTGCTTGTTCGAGGCCCCTCCCCAGCTCCCTGAAAGTTCCCTTCCCCACTCCTATCTTCTCCTGTGTTATCATTTTTCTCAATATGGACAATGATATCCAGCTTCTTCTCCACTCCTCTTCTGCTAGTGATTCGTGTGATCCTTTCTCCATCTCTCCCAGCTGAGGCACCCCTCAAGAAACTCACCTTCCCATCCTTCCCCCCTCCAGCTCCCAAGTCCAACCGCCTCACAGTTGAGTCCCCCAGCAGCAACTGCTTCCTCTTTGGCTGGAGGATTACCTTGGGGTGTCTACTTCTGAGAAGCCTCACCTCCTCCCTTTCCACTGTGATGGGTACCACCTCTTGGATCCCTTTTCTTCCAGTAAGGTGAAGATGATATGTAGTGGTATAGGTGGAGAAGTGTGCAGCCCCTTCCCCCCAGAGCCTACTCTGGTACATCCGCTCTGCCTCTGTCTAGGCATCCTCTGAGGGAGCAATGGTGGACTTGATGGCCTTTGGGTGGGGCAGAAGGCCCGCTGTACCCTCACCAGTTCAGCCCAGAGTCCAGAAACCATTTCCCTAAAGACAGCTGCATCACAGCTGTTGCACTGCATCACCACCCTCATGATCCTTACCTTGCTTTGCTTAGTATCTATGTCAGTTGGGTTTACCCTTCAGCCTCTTTACTACTCCTGTGCCATTATTACCTCACCTCCTTTTTCCCTGTGACAGTTTCATAACCTTACCCTAGATAGGGTGTCTCCTGCTTCCCCTTCTTTAACCCTCTTACTTGTTCCTATTTTTGTCTGGTCCTACCTGATACACTTTAATCCTGACCTCCCTTTTGTAGCTACTTTACTTGGGGAACTCTGGGCCTGTCCCATGTGTTTGTTATCCCCACTCTAACTAATCATTTACTTCTTGTTAAACCTTAGTACATTACGTTACTTATTAGCTCTTACCTCCCTTTGCTTAGTGTCTGTGCAAATTCAGTTTACCTTTATACCCCCTTTTTAACTTCTATGTTACCCAGGGGCACTGTTTAGGGGTAGCCAGGGGTTGCAATTGAGACCCCTATGATTTTTCTACAGCCCTTATGGTGTCGATTGCAATCCCTAGGAAGCCCTAAAACAAGGTTTCCCTAGCATTTCTTCATATATATATTTGGTGGTTGGAAAGCTTTGCAACTCCTATGATTCTGCAGAAATGGAACTATGCAACCCCTATTATTTTAGTAAAATTACATTACTGGTGTTACTACTTCCTCACCCCTTTTCTTCCCTATGACAATTCTGTCACCTTACCCTAGATAAGGTATCTCCTGCTTTCCCATTATTAACTGTCTTAACTGTTCCTGTCTTTGTCTGAGCCTACGTTACACACTTTAATCCTGACCTCTGTATTTTACCGGCTTTACCTGGGAAAGATTTGTGCCTAATGCGAACTCACTTGTTTGTTACCCCCACTGTAACTAATTAGTGACACCTTATTAACACTTTAGTACATTACATTAAGAAATACTAACTTTCGTACAACGTTACTCAGTTTACCATGTGTAAAATACAGCAAATCTGAAGCAATCCTTCTTGTCTATTTTAGCTAGTTAATGTGCCCCATACTAAAAATAGAGTACTTATAGCAGCTTATATTACTGTAGTTAAAACATATTCCAGCAATATGCACCATTTAGCCCCCTTTTTTACAATTTATACTACTAATTACCCACCTGTTGACATAATCTGCTTATAACTACTATTATTCAGCAACCCATTGTTTACTTACTAACATACTAAAATGCCAGCAGAATAGGCCTAATGGTCTTTCGTGTCTGCTTGTTTGGTCAGCCCTCACCCTGGGTGTTGACCTTGCTGCCCCCCTCGCCTTCTCTGGCTTCTCCCTTCCCAGTTCCGGATATTCTTGCTGCATTGGATTTTGCTTCCAGAACCCTTCTCCTGTACCTGTCCCACCCCCTCTTGAACCCTTCCACTGTCTCTGCCTCCACCAGCCCCCTAGGCAGTGCATTTCATGGCTCCACCACCCTCTCAGTGAAGTAGCACCTCCTCCTTTCTCCCCTGAATCTTCCCCCCTCCAGCTTCCACCCATGCCCTCTAGTGGCCCCTCCTCCTTCCTTCGAAGCACCCTGACTGTTCCTCCCTATTTACCATCTTCATGTACCTGAAGACCTCTATGATGTCCCCTGGTCCCTTCTCTCTTCCAATGTGTACATATTTAGCTCTTCGAGCCTCTCCTCATAGGTCCTGTCCCCCAAGCCCCAAATCATTTTGGTTGCCCTCCTCTGGACCCTCTCCAGGAGTTTAATGTCCCTCTTTAAGTGTGGCCTCCAAAACTGCACGCAGTACTCAAGGTGCGGCCTCACCAAGCAGTTATACAGAGAGGGTATCACTTCCCTCCTTCTGCAGGTGATCCCCCTAGCGATGCATCTCAGCATCCTGTTGACCTTGGCTGCTGCCCTCCTACAAGTCTCAGAGTTGTTCATCTTGACATCCACCACCACCCCAGGTCCATCTCAGCCCGCCGAGACCTGTAGCATTCCCCCACGGTGTACACTTGGCCTGGGTTTCTGGCCCCAGGTGGATACCTGCATTTCCTGCATTGAACCTCAGCTTCCAATTTCTAGACCATCTTTCCAAGCCTCCAGGTCCCCTGTAGGGCCACCTCCCCTCCTCCCCATCCACCACCGCCCCCAGTTTTGAGTCATCCACAAAGAGACTCATCTCACTCCTGATTCCTGTCCTTATGTCAGAGACGTAGGCGTTGAACAGAAGGGGCCCAAGGACTGATCCCTGTGGGACCCCACTAATGACCCTCCTTGGGGATGAGACTATCCCACCAACTACGACCCTCTGGGTCCAGTCCTGGAGCCAATTGCCTATCCATCTGATCATCTGGTTCTCCACCCCCATTTCTCCCAGCTTATCCAACAGGACCACATGAGGAACACAGTCAAATGCCTTGCTGAAGTCTAGAAAGATGACATCCACTGGTCTACCCAGGTCCAAGGCACTCATCACCCAGTCATAGAACTCTACAAGGTTTGTCTGACACGATTTCCCTGGGACAAATCCATGCTGTCTGTCGTCCAGGCACCCTGACTTTTCCAGGTCCCCCTTAGCCTCTCCTTGACAATGCCCTCCATCACCTTGCCCACCGCCGATGTCAGGCTGACAGGCCTGTAGTTCCCTGCCACCTCCCTTGATCCCCCTTGTGGATAGGCACTATATGCACCTTCCAGTCCTGGGGCACCCACCTGTCCTCAGAGATGATGGAAAAGTTCCGCCAGGGTTTCGCCGGACGTCCATAAGTTCCTTCAGCACTCTGGGATGTAATTTATCTGGCCCTGGTGCTTTCTCCATCTTAAGGGAGCTGAGGGCTTCCCTCACTCTCTCTGCTGTGATTTCCACTTCCAGTACCTCTTCTCCCTGCTTAGCCTTCCCCCCTCCTGCCAGTGATGCCTGCCCCTCTCCCCAGACCCGCCGATTAGTAAGGATCCCCCCCTCCTCAGTATCTCTGTCTCCTCCCATGTATGATGCAGCACCCCCATTTTCCTTGGTGAAAACAGAGGTGAAGTATTCATTTAGTACCTCAGCCTGCTCCCCCGGGTCTTGTGCCCATCTCTCCCCTGATTTAATACTGCTAATCTGCCCCTTCACCCTTCGTTTTTCCCCAATGTATCTGAAGAACCCCTTGTTCCCTCTCCTAATTTCCCTGGCCAGGTTCTGCTCCTTCCTTGCCTTAGCCGCCCTCACCACCCTAGTGGCCCTTCTAGCCATCAGCTCATACTCCCCTCGATCCCTTTCACTCCTTGAGACTTGAATTGCTTATAGGCTGCCTTCTTTCCCTGCACCACCTCCTGGACCTCCCTGGTTCACCAGCAGGGTATTTGGGCCCTACCGCATTTTCGTCTTACTCTTGCACAGGTGCTGGTAGCATCCTGCACCCCTCTCCTGATGATTTCCCACCTACTGTCAGCGTCCATGTCTGATCCAATCCCATCCAAATGCTCCTTGAGGATCCTTCCCATTTCCTTAAAATCCGCCCCCCTGAAGTCGGTTACTTCCGTCTTTGTGCAGCCTTCTACCCCTCCTAGGTCCAGGCAGAACCAAACCATGGCAAGGTCACTCCCCGCCAATGGGTCCCTTACCTCCAGGCCCCCAATCTGGTCACTGTCTGCCAGGACCACATCCAGTACCCACACCTCCCTGGTCGGTTCCCCCACCTGCTGAGTTAGGAACGTGTCTTGAAAGACATCCAACAACCTCTGTTCCCTGGTCACAGAGGATGTCATAGTCTCCCAGTCTGTTCCTGGCATGTTTAAGTCCCCCAACACCACCACCGTTCCTCTGCCCAGTTTGCAGTGTCACCCAACATCTGCCACCAGACTCTCCTCCAGCTCCTCCGCCAGGGCAGGGGGTTTATACTTACAATATTCTTTGCCTGGATGCTGGATGCTGCACTCCTAGAGTTGAACAAACCTCATACTTCACTCGTACTCAAATGAAATTAAAAATCAGGGCTGCTTTGGGTGTCACATGTAGCATGGGGTGTCTCCTGCCGACTGCTGCATCATGCTGATGCCCACAGTGTGACGCCCTTAAGCTATGACCCTTCAGCTTGAGGATTGCAGCAGAAGACCATTTGCATGCAAATAGTCCTGAAACACTATATGCTGGCCAAACCCACTGCCTGAAACTGGCTCCCGACTGGATCAGATAGCAGAGAGGCAAGTTTCTGTTCAGGAAGCCTTCTACCAGCAGCTCTCTGCAGCAATGTGACAGGCACAGTCCTGAAGTGTTATTATATATCGTTGAGCCTCTGCTGCCCTTTTATTCAGACTTGATGTTTTATGATAGAAAGTCACAGTTTAGCCCCAGCCTCCCTAACAGAACTCACCACTGTGCCTTATACTCAGCTGTCGGTTGGACAATGCTTGCCTTGAGGAGGATAAGGAATCTGCACACTTGGACCTTTGAAACCCTCAAGGATATGCTCTCACCAAATATTGTGTCATTATTAACAAAGCCAACTGGGTTGTAAAGTTTCAGAAAAAATGACCCAATCATTCTCAACATTCCCAGATTTTTGAATGGCCCTTCCCACTGGAACACCTTACAAAAATCCCTTAAGTTGAACTCAGTTATTGCTCTTAATTGATTCAACATGTTAGTCAAGAACCACTGCGCTGATAGCTGTGAATGCTTCTGGCTCCTCAGATTCGGTACGCCCATGGAACATGGTATTTTATCGTGTACAGTTTATTTTTCTAAATTGCAATTTATTGTATCTTGTGTTTTTATGAGTTTCTTTGACTCTGTACTGGTATTACTTTTTTTCACTCTATAACAAATAGCCGTAGTCTTGCCCTAGACTTTGTCTATCCTGCTGTATTATTTTTGTGCTCTGCCATCCCAGGACCTCCTTGTAAATGAGCGTGCACACTGGAACTTCTTCCTGGTAAAAAAAAATTAAGATAAATACAAATCCTACAGTGGAACCCAACTGGCTTCCAGCTCCCCTGTAGCCCCAAACAGATAATCATTCTGGCAGAGCCTAGTGGCGGGGAGTCTAAAGCTGCCCTTTCTATGCTGGCCATGCCCGCTGTTTGAATCGGCTCCTGATTGGATCAGGTGGCAGAGGGGTCGGGTCTGTGTTCAGGAAGCCTTCTATCAGGCGGTCTGTGCTGCAATGTGATAGGCACAGTCCTGAGGTGTTTTAAATCCTACAGTGGAGCCCAGCTGGCTCCCAACTCCTCTGTAGCCCAAAACAGCTGATCGCTCTGCTTCCGTTTTAGATGGTTTCTACCTGTATCTTCCCCTTCCCCCCAGGACAAGGCTGAAAATAGGCAGAATTGCCAAGTCCTCCTTTCCTGGTTAACAAAAACAAAATAATAATACTATAGAATAAATGGTGAGTGTGGTATATACAAGGAAATAAATCAACTCTGAGGGTTCACAAGATCATAAAGCCATGAACCCAAAGGGCCAGAGGCTTTATGACTTGGTTACCCCCTCAATGGGTTTATTTCTGAGCATAGTGGGCTTACCCATCTTTCATTTTACATAATATATCTGAATGGTTATTGTTTGATTTAACCAAATTGTGTATACAGGGAAAGGATATACAAGGAAATAACTGCTAACCACTTCTATAGGGAAAATGGCCTATCCATGTATCTATCTATATAGCTTGAGTGAGCATCCATAGCACAGCTCTCCTCGCTCGAGGAGGGAGGACTGTACATCCTGCGACTTGCCTACCATCTAGAGGAATTCATGTGGCAGCACTGTATGACAGCACGGGAAGTGACCCCACCCCACGGCCCCCCGTGTTTAACTAGCAGGGCTGCTGCTCTCACCACATAGTGTCTAGGGGCAAAAGAGAGGGATGGGGTGTACATAAACATGTCATACACTTCTATTTCTGAGTCTGCTATCACAGACAGGCAACCAAGTGTGGCAACTACCTGCACACACCTGGTGGGACCATTTACCATGGCCAGCAACCCAGGTCCCTGAGAGAAAACGTTTGCTCATAATTGTGCAAGGTTTGCACTTCTGGTCAGGGGCACCCAAGTAAATCCAGACACAGTGGAAGCAAGAACAGTACTGTCCAAACCAGGTTGGGATTCTAGAGTGTGGCTTTTATTCATGTACACAGAGTAGGAATAAACACAACGCGAAGATGGACCCCCAGGGTTACTCATACTGGTATTGCAGATTCTCCAGAGTACAAAAATTCCTGACATTCCCATTTAGCATAGGATAAAAACACAAAACAGTGAACAATCTGGTTCTGAAAATGGAGATTGGCACACACGGCCAGAACTGGTACATTTCCCATCGACTAGGCACACACGGCAAGTAGTAGGACACTTTCTCATATATCATGAGGAATGGAGGTGGTACACATGACCACAAAACAGCACATCCAGGCTCAAAATCATCCAGCACCCACTATACTGAGGTGAACTGAAAACAAAGAATCCAAGACCCACGTCTGGGTAACTATTTCCATCAGGCACTGGTCAAATGCACTGACTGAAAATTGAACTGGTGCCCAAACCGAACCCAGAGAGGTAAACTGGTTACTGCAGATGCGGGGGGGGAGTCGCCCACATTTTGCTCACAGGTTTATACTCTGCCATCCATCTGGTTAATAACACCCTCAAAGAAACTTGTAGATGCTAGCTTGACACACCTCAGAGGTCTCAGAAAGTTAAAAGTTCTGTACTTGGACAGTCTCTCACTAGACTCCAAATGTAGGCAGACACTTTTAAAACAGAAACAGTCTAGGTGACAGGGTCCCTTTGTCAGAGAAATTCACCATAGGTATTGCAGGTTCCCCTCTTGGGCTTACACAAAAGTAGTACTCACAGTTCTAAAGTTGTACAAAGGCAGCTTCGCCAGACAGACTGGGTGAGGGGATTGCCCCTAACCCTGAAGATTGTCCCCATCCCTCCTGGTATGGGACAAATGAGAACCAACTTGGCAAGGTCTCCACCGCTTCAGTCACTGTCTTCTATGTTCTTCTTCTAGGGTAAGTAAGAACAAACAACCCAAAACAAAGAGGTAGCTCTCTGTCAGAGCTAGGTGAGGAGCTGCACAGCAAGCTGCAGCCTCCTCCTGGAACTCCCACTCAGGACTGACTACACTCTCTAACTGAACATTCTAAAGCTATCTCCCTGGAGCTGGCAACAAGTGTGGCTTATGCCACTGCAAGAGTTCTAAGATTACTTCACCCTCCAGCTCAGCTGAGGCAGAAAACCAGAGCATGATGGTGTGAAGCCCATTAAACTGGCATTTCACTAGCTGCCTTTCCCTACCTGCCACTGGATCTAACTGGCATTCTAGTAACCCCGGGGAACAAGAGGGTTACAGATATATATATATATATATATATATATATATATATATATATATATATATATATACAACCCTTGACAGTACTCTTACAGTTGTAAAAGTGCTCCTTTGCATTCTTAGGGTATGAGAACTGTGAAGCCTAAGAGTGTGGGCAGTCTGCAAAGCATTGCAGCAGGTGAGGATTTATCAGTGGCCCTTCCCCTGGATACCTGAAGTAGGCAGGCATAGCTCAGGTAGTTTGCTTCCCCTAAGGGGAGGGCCAGGTAGGGCTGCCCACTGTGTGGGGGTTCTGACTGGAAGGGCAGAGCAAGGGACTTAAAAAAAGCCCTTCAAGGGCCCAGTGCTCCTTCTTGCTCTCTCTCTCTTCTGCTGCTTTTGTTCCAGACAGGTGTCCCTCCAGGTTCGCATGAAGTGAGGCCCAGATGACAGGGGCTTGGTTTGGGCAGGTCAAGGGATAACTTCACTGGGTTTGTTCAGCAGGTGAAGCACCCTTTACATGGGGGATGGGCACATGCCTCCCAGTCAGAGGGCACCCACCCTCACCTGGGAGGCTGGGATCCTTCCAGAGGCCATAAATTTGTACCTGGGTCTACCTAGACAGTCCTTTCATGTGGTATGGGATGCACTGATGTTGACTGTCAGGAACCCTTGGTGAGACTGCAGAGCTGCACACATCATGTTGCATGCCGTATATTGTACAGCTTTTCAACACACACCTGGTTCTGGCTGTTTCTCCAAGACAATTATGTGATGTGACTTGTTCAGGAAAAAGAGATGATGGGGCCTACAAGACAGTGAGACTATTCTTGCAACTGTAACTGCACTGTGTCGGAACCTACAACAATGGATTTTATAGGTCAGGGGGACCAACATTTAAAATGCACCAAAGCTGCTCATTAAATAAAATTCACTAAAAGAAATACCACCAGTAGCTTAATCTCGTTCATTTTCACATATCTATGACATCTAATTTCGTTGTTGGCCAATGTTACAGTGACTCCTTTATGTTGATTGCATTTGCGGTCCACATAAAGGGAGTCACATCAGACTTTGTTTTCTTCGAGGGGCTCTGTTCTCCCGAAGCCCCCATGCACAGGTCTCTGCCCCCTGAACACCCCACTACTTAAATAATCAACTCTGAGCCAGAGGTGCTTCAGGGAAAGGGTGCAATACCCCAGAAAGCAGTGCTGGGGTCCCGTGGTGACACTACAGTGACCTGGCACTGTTGTCGCTGTAGTGTTGGTCGCTGTAAAGTTGTTGAGGTAGCGACGGTATACGCATTTTCACTTGGTTTCCATCTGTATTCCCCCACACCACCCTGGGGGCAAGTCAGAAGTCAGAAAATAGGCAGAATTGTCTTGTTCTCCTTTCCTGGTCAGCAAAAAATAAGTAAATAAATTTTAGGACAACTGCATGTGACTCACTCTTTGCATGATGGGAGTGTTTCACACATAGGGAGGATGGAGCCCTCTGGCTGATCAGAAGTGCTCCCTCAACCTACAGAAACTGGAGGAGAAAAAATGGAAACTTACATATTGCATTAAGAGGGTTCGAACATTCTGTAGTATCTTCCTGGAGAGGATGAGGCTCTGACTTAAAGTGTAACTCAACGAGTCTTCTTGTAGGGAAACCAATGGGAGGAGGAGGAGGAGGCCTGAGAAGAATAAAAATGGAAGCCTAGCCATTTCTTTAAAAACCTGCAAAACATAAGGGGGGGGGGGAGTCAAAGGATCAGTAAAGCACGTAAGTTCCAAAAGAGCGGTTAATGAGTCTAAATCAGTGCTCTCCCCCATACACCTTCAATCCCATTATGGGATATTATCTTAAAGAAGGACTGCATTTATGTGGCACTGCGTGTTAGCAGTTGAAATGTTGCTAAAACTTTTTTTTTCTGCAAAGTTGTTTATCTCTTTCAGTACCCCAACTGGCTCCAATCTGGAGCTGTCTCCCTGGGCCCATCATGTGACGTCTTTGGGACTTATAGTGATCCTACCACAGGACCCTGGATTGGAGGTGCCCAGTAATTGGTGCAGGGCCTGTGATAGACCTGGCAGTCACCGTACTCCAGTCAGAGGGTTCTTCCTCCTATTCCCTCCCATTTGGTCCATGCATGTGCAGTGACGCATGTGCATACACCATGTCTGCAGAGATGCCCTTGGTGTCCTAGGGTGGGGTCACTTCCCGTGCTGTCATACAGTGCTGCCACATAAATTCCTCTAGATGGCAGGCAAGTTGCAGGACGTACAGTCCTCCCTCCTTGAGAGGGAGGAGAGCTGTGCTATGGATGTGCAATTCTCCCTCCCTGGCCAGTCCCCAAGCAACACACATCAGTTCCCGAACCCGGGTTGCTGGTGTAATGGGAGGTAAGGTGCCCAGCACCTTAGCTCTCTGTGCCACTGGAGCAGCAACGACCAATACTTTTAAATTCTATTTTAGATTACCCATTATCTACTCTCTTGTATGGTACCCCTTTTCTACCATTTTGAATATATTTTAGCATTTTTTTTTGCTTTTGAAATAATAAAAGGAGCACTCCAGTTAACCCTTGCAGGGTCATGGACTGATATATCTGTCCAGAACTCCAGTACGTTTTAATTCTTTCGACAGTCTAAGGCTTAATTAATATCTCCAGGTTTTTTATCCATATTCTCTGTTATTTTTGAGCACTCATTGTCTAACATAACATTTCCTGGGACTAAAATGAACTAGCATGCAGCAGACATGGCTCCCTGACCTTATGGAACAAGCAGTGTACAAAAACAGTGTAGACTTCTGATGGAGACCTGGTTCTAGCCATGTTTTTTTTTACCATGACATTATTTGTCACCACCACCTCCATAGACTTGGCAGGGGCTATGACCCCCCCGATGGGTACGTCCTCCGGCCCATCGGGGCCATCATGGGTCCTGCTGGGTCCCTGTATTTTCCTCTATTTTTTCTCCCCTGCACCCGTGCAATGGGCACAGCAGTTATCTTCACCTCCACGGAGGCAGCTAAGCACTCTGGGCACAGGCCGAACCCCTCTTGTTGTTGTGCTGACACTTGCAACACAAACCCCCTTCCCCAAGGAAGGAGAGCAGTCCTCCAGACATTCAGTCCTTTCCTCCCCCAGCTGACCCCCGAATGACCTGAGTCTATTCCCAAACCCGGTCATTGGTGTGGCGCGAGATGTGTCATCCAGCTCCTCAACCCTCAGCGCCACCGGGCCAAGGGGGCTAGCCATGTTTAAAGGCACATTAATCTTATTTGAAACATAAAAAAGTGCCACAGCAGACACAAAACAGAATGGGTATCATAGCAGGTAGGAAATAAGGGGAAATCTAAAATAGAATAAAAATGTATCAGTCATAATTTTTGCTATAACACGCACTATTGCATTAAATTGTAAGTAATTTTCCCCCTGTAGAAACAGCTTTTTGTAATATTCTTTTTATAAAGGATTTTCAGTGGTATACACAGTATGCTTTGTCCATTCTGCCTATTGCATAAAAGGTGTATAGTCTGGATTTCCAGCCTAACTAAAAACCTGTTGTACCACAGTTCAGAGGTCATAGAATGCTGTTGTACCCTTCTGTGGTACAACATTTTTACTTAGAATGCAAACTCATTCCACCTGCTATTTTACTTTCATTTTTATACAACACACAGCACCCAGAGAGTCTCCAAACACCAACTATTCTCATGTTTCATTGTTTTATAAAACAGAAACCTAAACCTCTCCGGCATGGGTTCTGAGCAGCCAGGTGAGGGTTTTTTTAATAATCAGAAATTAAACCCACGATTTCTTTGGAAGAAAAAAAAAAAGAAGAATTTTGTTTATGCTTCAAACCATATAGGGCTGGTTATTCAAAAGGGTTGCACCATGCGCAATAGGGTTGCACCTGCGCAAGTCCGAAATTGCGCCATTCTGCCATATTCAGCAGGAGGCAGTTGCGCCCCCCAAGGCAAGCTGAGCAACAGTGCAATGCAAATGAATGCATGCTGAACTGGAGGGGGAGGAACCATGCATAAACTGCACAGCCCGGTATTCAGCGGGCTGTGCAGAGTTGTGCAGGCGCAACCCCAACCCTGCGCCTGCACAACTTTGAGCCAAAAAAAAGGAATGAAGTCGGGGGCCACCCGCAGGTGAGCTGCCACTTCTGCAGGGGCAACACAGCAGCTGCCACCTGTGGCTGGCCCTCAACCTACTCCCTGTGCCCCTGCAGCCCGATCGCAGGCAAAAGTATAGAAAATCCCCCACCCCCGACTGGCCCGATCACGGACAAAAGCATAAAATCCCCCTCCCCGACTGGCCCAATCACGGGCAAAAGCTTAAATAACCCCCACCAGCCTGATCGCGGGCAGCAAAGTGTCCCCAGACATATCCCTGATGGTCCAGTGGACCACTAAGCCCGATCGCGGGCTGCAAAGTTAAACCCCAGAACATATCCTTGGTGATCCAGTGGACTGCTAAGCCCGATTGTGGGCTGCAAAGTTAAAACCCCACCCACCCAGAACATATCCCTGGTGGTCCAGTGGACCACTAAGCCCGATCGCAGGCTGCAAAAGTTTAAAAACCCCTCAGAATATATCCCTGGTGGTCCAGTGGACCCTAAGCCCAATCACAGGCTGCAAAGTTTAAACCCCACCCCCAGAACATATCCCTGGTGGTCCAGTGGACGCTAAGCCCAATCGTGGGCTGCATAATGTGGTGACACCCCCAAGACCATATCCCTGGTGATCTAGTGTCCCCCACCCCACCCCACCCACGAAGCCCACCACCCGCCTCCCCGGCGGCGGGGCGGCAGCATCCACCCGCCTGCCACCCGCGCCTGCCGACTGACTGCCTGGTAGGGCTGCCGCCCATTGGTGCAGAGCAAGAGCCAATGGGCATGCAGCCCATACTGTACAAGGCAGTCCAGATAATGAATGCTGGGGAGCGGGATGGTGGGGCTCGTGGGTGGGGGGGACACCAGATCACCAGGGATATGGTCTTGGGGTGTCGCCACATTATGCAGCCCGCGATCAGGCTTAGCGTCCACTGGACCACCAGGATATGTTCTGGGGTTTAACTTTGCAGCCCGCGATCGGGCTTAGCAGTCCACTGGACCACCAGGGATATGTTCTTGGGGGACACTTGCCGCCCACGATCAGGCTGGTGGGGGTTATTTGGCTTTTGCCCGTGATCGGGCCAGTCGGAGGGAGGGAGGTTTTATGCCTTGCCACGATCAGGCCAGTTGGGGGTTGGGGGGATTTTTTACACTTTTGCCCGCAATTGGGCTGCAGGGGGCGTCGGTCCCCGACGGCTGCTGCCTGGCAGGGTGCCAGGCACAAGTCCTCGGCGATCAGTGCACCTGCATGCTAATGGCATGCAAATGGGGCCATAAATAGATGCACATGGCCCCCACCGCGCCTTGCATGAATTATGGCCCCATTTGCATGTCACCTTTTGAATATCGGAAATTTGCGCATGGTGTAATGGTGCCACACCATAACTTGAATGCTCCTCTGACCACTTGCGGTCGTGTGCAACTTCCACTGCGCACAGTGGCTGTAGCGAGGGGTGATATTCAAAGGAGTTGCTCAATAGCGCAGCTCCTTTGAATATCACCCCGGCCACACCCCTGCACAACTATTTTGTGCAGCGTAAGGGCTTGCGCCACAAAATAGCGCAGTTTGAATATCCAGCCCATAGTATACAAAATAACACGGGGGTAACCATGCACTACTCAGCTTTGTTTCCATCTTGGAGTTTTGATGACATCCGGGACCTCTTGAGCTTTGCTCTCAAACTCCTTATGGTGTCATCAGAACCCCTGAATGGAAATACAACATGGTTTTGCATGGTTTTGCAAGGTTGCCCATGCATTATTCTATATTGATGCAGTACAGTTCAACGGTCACCAGAAGTTGTTGTAGTATAGTAGTGACATCACTGCTATTCTACAACTTTTCCCCTTGGAAGTTCATCCCACCAGTCTCTCCTCATGATGCTCCCCTGCCCCTACCGGCAACCAAAACACAAGTCTGCCATTCATATTTTAGATTTTAAAAGTAATTTCTTTCCTTGCTTTTACTATGAACAGAAGTACTACAGTCTGCTCTGTTTTATTTCCTCATATACTGTGAAAAATAATATATGAGTAACCAAAACACCACTTGGCATGTGTTTTTATCTCAGGGTTGAGATGACATCAGAGACCTCTCAAGCTTCCCTGTCAAGGTCCCAATGATGTCATCTCAACCATTCGATGGAAACATAGGCTTGTGTGTTTTCCCATGCATTAATCAACATATTCTTCAATTCTTGCTTACTGGTAAACATTAAGGTTATGCCTCTCTAGCTGGAAGATCAGAAGGTTGTGCATTAGTGTCAGTGGCTTGCAGCAGTGTCAGTGGCTCAGTAGGTAGCAACATGCTCACCCCTGGGGCTGAAAGATCAGAAGGTCATGGGTTCTAGCTCTACACCAGGCACTTGGGTTAATATCCATAACTGACACTGTGGTGCAGTACATGGGGGAGGGGTGCTGTACTGTTGAGGTGCCATCTTTAAGATAAGATGTTAAACCACGGTCCCTTCTGCTCATCTCTAGTCACTGGCCAGGTGGAAGTAAAGGTTTCTATGACACTTATCAATGGGGGCCCTGGTGTCATGGTCAACATTCAACTATTAATAAACCACTCACCCACCCAATGCATGTCTAAACAAGCTGTCACAGCTTAGTGTGCCTTTCCTGATTAAAACAACTAAAAATAAACAGAATACTAACCATAAAATAAACATACTATTAAAGAACAAATTATTAACTGTGTTGTCTATTAGAAGCTGTTTTTTTTAACTCATTACCTGCAGTAGCTCCATATGAAGTCCGAACTATCCATTGTTTACCTGACACAAAATGGCCACCCAGGAGGTAATGTTAAATACTGATCTACATTCCTCTTTACTGGCCAAAGGTCCTGTCAATAAACTTAGGGTTTCTGACTCATACTTTGGTGCTACTGTACGTGCCATTTGAGAGCTGTATGATGTAGTTTAGGTCCCTCGCAACTGCAGAGTTCTACAGAAAATTATGGACATAGCTTGACAATGGAGTTAGATCAGGGGCATCATAGGGTTCAGAAATGTGCAAATCAGTAACACCAAGTTCAAGAAAGATGGAGCAACAGAATACAGTTCAGTATTTTTAATTTTTTTAATTTATTTATATAAAGTCTAGGAATTACAACCCTTTGAGTCAGGGACTCATTTACAAAGGTTCCGCGTCATACATTGAATGAGGACAAATACAGAGTTATATAAGGTACAGTAACTAAGTACAGAGACAAAAATGGGTTAATACATGTACAGAGTAACACCAAAGGTGCGTAATTGTGAAGCATATTAGAATCAAAGTCTATTTAGCAACAGAGAAAAAAAACTAAGCCCTTATAGAGGAATTTATGTGCAATCACAGTGACTGTTGGATATAATATGGGTGCGCAGCAGAGGTTTAAAATATTTAAAAGCAGTCCTTCTGTAAAAAAAAATAAATTAAAATCATGTGGCTGTTTTGGCTTGTTATCCCTTTATGTCCACACATTTTTTTTTTGGCATATGCCTTGTTACCAGCGGATGTGCATTTGCCAAGAAAGAAGTAGAAGAGTACGGGTGAGGAAGTGACTTGTGTTTTTATGGTTCTAAATGAAACCATCTCAGTGGAGAACCACTATGGTCAGTTAGAGTTCCCAGCTCCAAGTTATAACAAAACTAGTGGGTTCTTTTTTTAATTGCGGCTGTTTAAAAAGTGGATCTGAGGCACCACATTTCTGGAGAGATTTAGAAATTAAGCAGTTATGACATGCTTAGGGTTGCATTTTTGTGAGTTGATGTAACATCGGGGCAGAGGGTTCATACCTGCCTTATGCCCCTAGTGTTAGATTACTGAAGGTATTCAAACCTCTGGAGTACCTTAAAGAGCTAGCAGAACCAAAATAGTAGACAGGACAATGTTACAAATACTAAGAAGTAGTCACTTGTAACTTTTTATTTCTGAAGTATTTTCCTTTTCCTTTTGCTTATTAGAAAGCTTTTTGTTGTGTGATAGTATTGTGCCGAATGTGTGGAATAGCATTCTGTCTGGTAGCTGACATAAAAAAAAATAATAAAAATATCTAATTCTACTCCTCCCACTACATCATCAGTACTGTGACCTCACTGACTGTGACATCAGAGGTGATGGACCTGACAGCTACTGAATGGCTCTTTCTGAGCAGCTGCAGTGTCACAGTCAGTGAGGTCACATTGCTGAACGTGTAATGGGATGAACAGAGATAGATATGTCAGCTGCCAGGCTGGGTGCTGTTCCACACATCACACCTTCTAACATCAGATAAACAATCTTCTAATTACCCAAAAGGAAAAGAAAAAGTACCTCAGCTATAAAAGATAATGGTTGACTACTTTTAAAAACTAATATTAGTTTTTGGCAGTACACTAACTCTTCAATGCGATTATTATATTAAAACAATGTTTAGAGACTTTATCATTTTAATTCTAATTGTTTTATTATATATGAGGGTTTCCAGCTGTGAACATATGCACTGTAGAGGCAGTGTGGTTTAGTAGTTAGAGCACCAGCTTTAGAACTGGGAGATCGCAGGTTCAAACCCCACTGGAGCGAAATACTGTGTGACCTTTGCAGATGACACAAAGATCTGCAACAGGGTCGATAATATGGGGTGGGGTGGGGGGCGTGGAAAGGATCAGAAGGGACTTGGCAAGGTTGAAGGAATGGTCAAACATATGTCAGCTTAGATACAATGCAAAGAAGTGCAAAGTAATGCACCTGAGAAACAAAAACCCAGGGGAAGAGTACACAGTTTGGGGAAGGGGGTACTAACAACAACAAAAACGGAAAGGGACCAGGGAGTAGTCATATCAGATGACCTAAAGGTAAGCAAGCAATGTGAGAAGGCAGTAAGGAGGGCTGGGGGGATACTGGGAGGTATAGGAAGAGGCATCACCAGTAGAAAACAGGAAGTTGTTATCCCACTGTAAATACAGTTGGTGAGAGCCCATCTGAAGTACTGCATGCAGTTTTGGAGACCCCTTCTCTGAAAGGACATAGACATGATGGAGGCAGTCCAGAGGAGGGCAACCAAAATGGTGCAGGGTCTGCACCAGAAGCCATATGAAGAGAGAGTAAAGGAGTTTAATATGTATACCCTCGAGGAAAGGAGGGAGAGGGGGGACATGATAGTAGCTTTCAAGTATCTCAAGGGAATCAACAAAGTCCAGGAGGGTAGCATCTTTCAGTGAAAGAGATGTGCAAGAACAAGGGGGCACAATTTGATGATGGGGGGGCTCACGGGCAATGTGAGGAAGTATTTTTTCACAGAGAGAGTGGTGGATGCATGGAATGGCCTTCCTGAGGAGGTCATGGGGTCCAACACAGTGCGGGAATTCAAGAATGCATGGGACAAACATAAGACAATTCTGGTTGGGGGTAGGAAGAAGTAGGTGGCTGGTTAACTAGGATCTGCAGCTTATCCAATAGGTAGGGAAATGGGCAGACTGGGTGGGCCAAGTGGTCCTTATCTGCCATCAAAGCCTATGTTTATATGTTTCTAAGTCACTTAACCTCCCAGTGCTCCAGCCAACCCAGCTGCAGAAATGGGTAAAACCCCCCCAAACAGGATCGAAAACCCCATTTAATTAGAATATACAATACAGTAGTTGATATCTGAAAATACTTTTAGTGCTTGGGATGTTGGGAGGAACTCAGCTGAGGAGGGGTCCCCACCTGGAAATGTTCAGATATCCAGATAGGCAAGGCTGACTCTGCCTGCATAACTGTGTACCTTGAAGTATGCATGCTTTAGTTAGACAGATGTAGAGGGAACATTATTTAGTACTATTAACATAAAAACATAGACGTTGATGGCAGCTAAGGACCGCAAGGCCCATCCAGTCTGCCCATTTCTTTCTACCTTATGAATGTGCCATTGGCCTTTGCTCTGTCAATGGCCTATTTATTCATACTCATCTGTATTGTTCCCTTATGCCTATCCCACGCCTGTTTGAAGCCCTGCACTATATTCATATCCACCACTTCCTGAGGTAGGCTGTTCCATGCATCCACCACCTTTTCTGTGAAAAAGAACTTCCTCACATTACCTCTCAATTGGCCTCCCTCTAATCACATGATGTGTCCTCTTATCCTGCTATTTTTCTTATATTGAAACATGTTAGACTCTTTTACCTTGTTAATGCCCTAAAGATATTTGAATATTTCTATCATATCACCTCTCTCCCTCCTTTGTTCTAGGGTATACATATTGATCTCCATTAATCTGCCCTCATATGTTTTCTGATGCAGTCCCTGCACCATTTTGGTTGCCCTTCTCTGGACTGCCTCCATTTTGTTAATGTCCTTGCGCAGGTGTGGCCTCCAGTACTACATGCAGTACTCCAGATAGGGCCTAACCAGTGCCTTGTAAAGAGGGATTATTACCTCCCTCTTATGACTTGTGATACCCCCTACTAATACAGGCTGCTAACTGGGGCTGACCAACTTACACACACTTGTAACCTGTACACTCGGGCAGGATGGCTTCCTCTCATCAGACGGATACAGTATCAAACCTGCCTCTTAGCCAAAAAAGTCCTCCTCGGTGTCATGCCCCTGGGCATTGAAAAGCTCCTCATTGATCACCACAGCACCCAGCGAACTAGAAGTTCACAACAACTAACCTTCCTTGTCCCCAGATGCCGGACTACCATGGGAAAGAGGGCCTTTGCCTACAGAGCACTGCAGTGGTACAATACTCTCAACAAAGAAACTCTTACTGCTGCTCTTGGCCCTTTTAAGAGACAACTCTGACTTCATCTCATTTCAACTAGTCATTGTGACTGCCTCGCCTAATCAGATGCCCACTGCTCACTGCCCTCCACTTCAGTCTTGACAGCTACCTCTCCCCGCCTTGCCCCCTTCTACCTGCCTATCCCCTTGCCCCCTCTCCCTTTCCTCCCCCCGGGCATTTCCTGACTTTTATCCTCCCCTCCCTCCCCTTTAGAGCTCTTACCTCACCCTCTACCCTCCGACAATGGCCTTCCTGCCTGCATACCCCCTTCCCTCTCACCTGCAATGCTTATTCCTAAGATTGCCCTTGGCTGGTGTGTCATGCTACCTAACATTTGGCACATTTTGAAATACTGGAATTTCCTAAGCCTCAGTCTCTTACTTCTTTTTATTGTATAACTGTGTATTATTATGTTGATCTTTGTATGTATGTATACCCCCCATTCCTTCGATGTGGAACCTTTGTAAACGAGCAGTTCCTGCTCAAAGGTATTTGTAATCCTAGATTTCAATTAAAAAATAAATAAATAAATAAACTACACTCCAACATCCCTCTAGCCTTACCTACTGCTTTAGTGGTCTGCTTGGATGATTTCAGATCATCTGTGTTGATGACGATGCCTGAGTCTCTTTCTTCCCTTGTGACTGTCAGCAACTCCCCTCCCAACCTATAGGTAGCTTCAGTGTTTCTCTTCCCTATGTGCATGATCCTGCAGTTCTTTATGTTAAACCCGAGTTGCCACTCTTCAGACCATTTTTCCAGTTTTTCCAGATCTCTTCTCATTCTTCCCACCCCATCGGGATCATCTACTTTGTTGGAGATCTTGGTGTCATTTGCAAACAGGCAAGCCGTACCCTCCAGTACATCTGCAATGTCACTGATGAAGGTATTGAAAAGGACTGGCCCCAGAACTGATCCTAAATTTGCCCACTTGTGACTTGAATCTCTTCTGACTGTACCGTTTACCTCCGCTCTCTGTTTCTTGCCCGCCAACCATTTTCCCACCCAGTTGACCAACTACTGACCCACACCGAACCTACCTAGCTTATTAATCAATCGTCTATGTGCAACAGCATCAAAAGCTTTGCTGAAGTCAAGGTAGGCAACATTACCTGCAACCCCTTGGTCCACCACTCTGGTTACCCAGTCAAAGAAATCTATGAGATTAGTTTGACAGGATCTTCTTGTTGTAAACCCATGCTGTCCTGGATCCTGTGCTCCTATGGATTTCAGGTGTTGCACTATCCTTTCCTTAAGCAGTGCCTCCATAATCTTAGTATTACTGAATTAGACTGACAGAATTCTGGATTCCCTGCCTCCTCCTTGTTGCCACTTTTGTGGAGTGGGGTCACATGAGCCCTTCTCCAGTCTTCTGGGACCTCTCCTGTGCTCAGAGACTCACTAAACAGTTCTGCTAATGGCCGTGCTAATTCCACCCTTAGCTCCTTTCACAGAATCACAGAAACTACAAGTCAATAGCCTTAAGGCCTTGGAGACTCTCCTGTTGTTGTTAAGGGATGTATTTTTTGTTTCCCATATAAATGTTGAGGGATTTTTCAAATGTATTCAATGATGTACTAGTAATGATATTTAAAGGTAATTTATTCCAGATGTTTATAACCCTTTGATGTATCCAGTTCTCTCTATGATTTGTTCTATAATTTTCCCCTCTTAACTGTTGTTGATGAAATCTGTTATACCTACCGTTGCTGCCCACAAACCCAACATTTTCCCATAAGCTACTATCCTTAGTTGTCTGAAAAACTAGGCATAAATCCCCTCTTTGCCTATGATATCTAATGCTATATAATTCCAGCTCCATTAACCAATCTGTATAGTCCATATTTTTTACTGATGTTATTTTCTTGGTTACCCTTCTCTGAACCTTCTCCAATAAATCGATGTCCTTCTTTTTATTTGGTGCCCAAACCCGGACACAGTACTCCAGTTGCGACCTCACTAATGATACATAGAGTGGAACTATTACACTTTTGTCCCTTGAAATAATATTCCTAAATATGGACCTTGCTACATTTTGTGCCTTGGTTGCTGCCCCTTTACATTGTACTGGCATATCTAAGTCATTAGTTATCAAAATTCCTAAGTCCTTTTCTTCGTCTGTTACTTTTATATGTTTCCCATATAAATAATACTTTTCCCCCATGTTGTTATGTCCAAAATGTATAATCTTACATTTGCTCTGATTTAAAGTTAGCTTACTTATATTCACCCATTCTAGCAACTTATCAATTTCTTCCTGAAATGTTTGTACTGACTGAGTATCATTTACAATGCTGGCTATGTTAACATTATCAGCAAATTTTGCTATCCAACAGGAATGTGATGTTTGCAAGGGGGTTATATATATGCTAAAAAGTATTGGGCCCAATACTGATCCCTGCGGCACTCCACTAGTCACATTACCCCATGAAGATCTAGGTCCATTTACTGCTACGCACTGCCTCCTGTCTTCCAACCAATGTTTTATCTATCTTACTATATTTATACCTAATTCAATTTCCAGCAGACGTTCAATTAACGATTGTAGATTAGAAACAGTGATTAGTCCAAAGACACTCTTGGACTGTTTACTGCTGGTCCTACATGTCTGCAATTCTCCCCACACCTTCCCCCTGGCCATCACAGCCCTTTGTCTGTAAATTTAACTTTGCTAATTATACCGGCACCAAGCCTGCCATCTGGACCTGCCCCCCCATCTAGCCCCATTCAGCCTCATTGATTGCCCTCTTTTGTTTTTACTGTGCCTTCCCTCTTCCTGTTGGGCTGTCTAATCCCTGTATCCATTCCCTCTGTCCCACAGGCACACTTCTCCACAGCCCTCTGGGCTTCCACCCAAACCCGCAGCCCAGAATTGAAGTCTGGAGCGCCTCCATGGGGCGAGGAGAACTGCTGCCACCCGTCCCCACCAAGACTATCCACCAGGTACGGGCCATGGCTGTCCTAGGCTTTGAGAGCTGACTCAAACTCTGGCACCACCAAGGGACTCACCCTCATTGGATGCTCTGCACCCAGAAGTTCCCCGGTTGGCCAGACTGTCCTGCATCTCCAATTTTTAATCTGGGCTCGGACTCGTAGTGCTCTTAACCTTTCTCTCGGTGAAATTTTCACCCCCCACAACCTTAATTAAATACACTTTGGTCCCACCCACCCACCAACACATACAGAGAGTATTGAATTCCATACACCTCTCTCTTAAAGGACAACAACCACTGAACCTAGTACCATCTACTAAGGTTTGTGAATGTCCCTATCATTGTATTCTGCCCACTCCCCCACTAGCTTAGCTCAACCACCAAATGCCTACATACGACACGCACTCTATCTACCTAGAATGCAGACTCATATTCACTGGCCATTGATCCTAATTCTCATCTGCTGGCTAAAGTCTTACCCTGACTGGGATCACAGAAACTCCCCTAATACACAACCCCTGAATAACTTGAGGGGTACCTCCTCTGACCAGCTCCTGGCAACTGCCTTTAAGGTCCCTCCAAACCAGTACTTGCCAGTAGTACCTAGTCCTGTAGCTATAGCTGCCTTACTGCATGGGCGGACCTCTGCAGCTTCCAACAAACACCTCAGGAACCGCAAGCAAAATCAAGCCTGCTTATCTTGGCTGCTCTCACCACGGTCCCTCAGAAAACTGATCCTCCTATTGCGTATACTGTCTGGCAATGTGCACCCGAACCCAAGCCCTGGATGTCCCCCAGCAGGAGACAACTCTAGGTTGGGCCATCTAAGGATAGTATCCCTGAATATTGGAAGCTTCATGCCTAAGCTTCTGCAATTCCAGGCATGGGTGGAATCAATCAAACCAGATGCTATTGCCCTCACCAAGACGTGGCTGTCTCCCAAGATTCAGGCTGGATAGGCTGTCCAAGAGGGGTGGTGACTGCCTGGTCTACATCAAATCTGATATAATGGGTCAAGTTCTACTGGCCAGTCTGCGTAGAAAGGATGGGCAAATTCTCAGTGTTAAACTCTCTATTGGTCAACAAAATAAGGTCTTTGTACTCTCAACAGTATATCTACCCCCTGGTAAACAGGGGCCCAGACTGGATCACTTCTTTAGTAACCAAAGGCTTATTAGTCAAAACTGGGAACAGCTCGTAGTCGGAGACTTCAATGTCATTTGACAATCCCAAGATGCAGCAGCAGCTAGAGACAAAATATCTAGCCTCCACCTTACACAATTGGTCACACAAGTCACAAGGATAAATTATAGGACCGGTTCGAGTACACTTATCGATTGGCTCCTATCCACCTGCCCAGACCATATCACGGAGGTCTGTGTTCTATCCGACTCCCTAAGTGACTACTCCACAGTTATGTGCAGCTGGTCCAATAAGTTCACAAAGCATTCATCTCAGATCACCAGAACTTGCATGCTAAGACCCAGTCTGCTGGAATATTTCCAACAGCATCTGAAGTTAATTGACTGGTCACCTCTCGACACCGCCAGAGATAGTAACCAATCCCTAGATTACATCTGCTTAGTCTTTACAATGCTTGTGATATTTTCACCCCCTGCAGTTCAAAAAAGTAAGAGGGGTCAGTAACCCTTGGCTCTCTGGAACCTAATTGACCTTATGCTACTCTGGGACAAACCTCTGGCATAAGGCCAAAGCATCAGGGAATATGGTCGACCTCACTGCCTACAAAGCAGCTAGAAACAAATGCACAACACTTATGAGGCAGGCCAAGGCCTCCTACTACAAAGACCTTCTAAGCAGGAGTTGGGGAAATGGACAGGAATTCTGGAACTCAGTGAAATCCCTTACAGGCAAGACCACCAAGGCACACCCTGATCTTCTAGTTACCCCATCAGGGACACTCCAGGATCCAAGTGACATTGTGAATGCATTTAATACTGCTTTCACTGATCTAAGTGCAGTGCTCCCCAGGGAATTCCTCCCCTCCAACCCTTCTGGACAGCCTCCTAACTTGAGCCCTCCTGCTACTACACACAGTGGCCCAGTGCCTTTGTAGTTCAGACACCTCTCCAAGGCTGAGACCAAACGGTACGTTAAGCGGCTACTGGGCAAGACCAGAATGGGAGGTGATGCTATCGACATGAAGCTAGTAGCCCTAACACTGAATGAACTAGCTGGACCACTTGCAAAAATCTTTAACACATCCCTACGAATGGGCATATTCCCAGACAAGTGGAAGGCAGTGCACATCACACCGGTCCACAGAAGTGGAGACTGAGCTTGCCTCTCTAACTATCGCCCCATCTCCATTTTACCACCTTTCTCCAAAGCCCTGGAATGTGCAGTATCTGACCAACTTACTGAGCATTTAGAGAAATACAACCTGCTAAGTATGCAGCAGCATGGTTTCTGTAAACGTCATTCCACCCAAACAGCCCTGATAGATCACACTACACAGATCTATGAGGCTCTGGATAATGGAAGGGCAGTAGGATCTATATTCATTGACCTCACCAAGGCATTTGACACTGTTAACCACCAGCTCCTACTACAGTGTCTCCTCTCCATAGGCCTTTCATCTAGCACTGTTATCTGGTTCAAATGTTACCTCTCACGTAGAACACAATATGTGAAGATCCTTAACATTCTCTCTGAGACTAGGGAGGTCAGCCTTGGAGTCCCCCAAGGCTCCATACTGGGTCCACTCTTATTTAGTCTGTTTATAAACTCACCACCTGTTATCTGCCCAGCAAAAATGGTGCTTTATGCTGATGATGCTGTCACTTATGCATCTGGTAGGGACATCATCACTATAACCACTGACCTACAGGCCAGTTTTAAATGGCTAGAATCTTGGTTCTCCCATCATAAACTGTTACTCAACTACAAAAAAAACAAGTGCATGCTCTTCACAGTGCCACAAAACAGGAAAAAGCATTGGCCCCTACACATAACAAGTCAAAAAAGGTGAGCTGCTAGAGCAGATCAGCACCTTCAAATATCTTGGAGTATACCTCGATGACACGCTCTCCTTCACAGCACACATTGAACACGTTGTCAAAATAGCTAACACCAAACTGGGAGTTCTCTACCGACATAGACACTCTATGCCCCTGGAGGCTCTTAAACTGGTTACATGCAGCTCTGTGTTATCTACCATTGACTATGGTCTAGAGATCTATGGTGTGGGATTTGACACCGCCCTGAAGAGGATCATAACCCTCCTCAACAAGGCCTGCTGCCTGGTCCCGGGTGCTGACTGTCAGACACATACACACACCTTGTATTTGGACACCAGTTGGCTTCCCTTCCATCACAGAATTAAATACCAGACTTGTCTACTTGGGGAAAAAAGCATTGCTTGGCCTTATGCTTGAGTCCACCTCCAGACTATACAACTACACCCAACCAACTGTGAACACCAGAAGTACTGCCAAAGGAGTGTTCCTAGTGCCTTTTAAGTGTACCATACTCACACAATAATCCCTCTCCTACAGAGGCCGTAAGTGGTTTAATGACCTACCTACCTACTGAACTCCTTGGGTCCAGCAAAATCAGCCATTTTAAATCTAGACTCCTCAAGCTGCTGGCACGTGAGACCACCTACAACTGTTAGCATTTATCAATGCCACCAGAGGACCTTCCACATTCCACAGCTCCCCATACTGCCCTGCATAGCCCCCCTACCTTTTCTCCCACCCACCCCACCCACTCCCTCACCTGACAATTCCTTCCTGGCTACACCCCCACCAACTTATATCATCTTTGTCCTGGATCTGTCTAGACCCTCTAATTCCCCTACATGGCAATTCCTCACTACTGCAGACAAGTGGTTGCTTTGCTATGCACTCTCTAATCGCTCTGCCTGTTTCTGCTCAATTGCACTTAGAAACCTGTTCATTGCACTTAGTAACCTTCAAATACCTTGGAGTACATATAGATGACACACTCTCCTTTGTGCACCATATTGACCACGTAGTCAAAACTGGCAATATTAAGCTAGGCATCCTGTATAGACATAGGCAGACCATGACTCACAAGGCTCTTAAACTAGTTACTCAAAGTTCTATCCTATCTATCATTGACTACACACTAGTCATTTATGGAGCTGCCACCAACTCAGCCTTAAATAGAGTTAAAAAACTAGTCAACAGGGCCTGTCGCCTGGTCCTCGGTGCCAACCAGCGTACCCATACATGATCACTTTACTCCTCCACAGGGTGGCTCCAGCTCCACCTCAGTACAAAGTATCAGGCATGCATGATAGAAAAAAAAAGCCCTACTTGGTCTCACACCCGACTCTACTGCCACACTGTTCCAGCAACACCCCTCGACTAAGGTCACCAGAGGATCAGCAAAGGGTGTGTTCCATGTCCCATTCAAAAGCATATGCTTTGCTCAGTGGTCACTCTCCTACCAAGGCCTCACATGGCTTAACGAACTCCCCTCTTCTGCGCTGGAACACACAAAAATAGGCCCTTTTAAAAGAGACCTGTTAACTGTTCTGGCAGAAGACAACCAGTGTGGCTACAACCACTAGCCGCAGTTGGCCATGAGTACCTCCTCCCTAACACCCCCACCCCCGCACTTCTCCTGCACTTCAGCACCCCCCCGACAAAGCCTCTCGGCAGCTGTCCCCATCACCAGCTCCACCCCTCACCCCTTTTCCAACAAATGACAAGACACCTCAGGAGACTCCTCCCAAACTTCAGGATAGTATCCATGAGGCCTTCTTTAAGGCCTAACAATACAAACCTAAACCACTTACCAAAAGCACTTCTACTACCTATACAACTTAGGAATTGCAATAGATTACTTGCTTGCATGTGCAGCCTGTCAGTATCCTGTTATCAGCAGACAGCAGCACTAAGGCCCATCAAACTACCACTGTATTCCTGTATTCTTCACTAATGAATTGTAACCTGTAAATTTGTTCTGTCTGCTTGAAATGTAACCTTGTAACCTGTTCTGTCTGTTTGTTATACCTGACATGGAACCTTTGTAAAAGAGCCTTTGGCTCAAAGATGTTAATCTGTAAATAAAATGAATAAATAAATAAATAACCTATGTTTTTTGTTATGTAGCCACCAGCTGTTTCCCTTTCATATGTTTATTGTTGTCTAGTGTCACCCTTGTTCCTCTCTCTGTACAGTGTTTTCACTGATGTAACCCAATGGCTCTGTATTGTGTCACCTGACTTTGAACCTTTGTAAATGAGCCTTTGGTCAAAGGTATTAATCTGAATCTTAAATAAATATGTTTATGTGGCAAGGTGTCAAATGCCTAAGAAAAGTCTACATATAGCACATCCACTGGTAATTTCTTATCCAACGCACAGCTAACTGGATCAAAGAAGTTTAATAGGTTCATAAGGCATGACTTCCCAGTCTGGAATCCATATTGGAATATGTCTCCAAAGCCTCGTTTTTCTATATGATCCTTTATTTGGTCTCATATAATTCCTTCAGTAAGTTTACTTATGAATGATGTTAAGCTAATTGGACAACAGTGACTACAGTCTGATCTTGGCCCTTTTTTATGTGTAGTGGGGTAATTATTGCCAGTCTCCAGTCTTGGACAACAATGCCCTTGTTCAAAGATGTATTAATTATATGTGTCAATGGGCCTGCCAATACTTCTGCTGTATTTTTAAGTAGTGCTGGATGCAAGTTATCTGGTCCTGGTGATTTATTTATATTTAGCTCTTTTAGCCTGGTAAGTATATCGTGTTCTTGTGAATTTATTTTAGACTCTGACTGCTTATTACATAACTTGCTCCATTCCTCTGTATCAAAATTTAGTTTTGGTTCAAATGTGCTGACAAAGAAGTCATTTAAGATAGATGCTATCTCGAGGTTATCCCTTACTTCGATATTGTTAACTTTAAGAATTTGTGGAGCTGTACTTTCTCTCCTCATACTATTGATGTAACCGTAGAAGGCTTTTTTATTTTTGCCAACTGAATTGGCCAATCCTTTTTCGTAATCTCTCTTAGCTTTCTTAATGGTCGACTTACAAGTTTTCTCAGCTTTCTATAATGTTTAATATTTGTTGCTAACGGTTGTTTTTTTGACTTAATATATGCTCTCCTATGTGCCTTAATAAGCTTTTTATTACTGTTGTTAAACCAACTTTTTTTAATTTCTTTTTATTTAAGTTTTTGTTGACCAGGTAAGTGCACTAGACAAATCCTGTCTGTTTTCAGGCACGACCCAAGGGAGAGGGATACAGATGAATGCCAACTGACCTTGAACCAGATTAAGCTGTTGGTGGTATTTTTTTAGTGAATTGGTACCTTTCCCCTGGTATTATATTTTGGGATCACTGGGACAAACTTCAGGATACACTCTTCAACGTGGTATTTAAATAATTTCCATTGTTGTTCTAAGGGTCTGTTTACAAAATCTTGCCTCCAGTTCCATTCTTGAAAGTGTTTTGACATCATATTCCAGTCTACCTTCCTGTAACATCTAATAGAGGTTTTTCCCTTAACTGGTTCCCAATTGTTATGCATTTTCGATTGATATCATATTATGGTCACTGTTACATAATGGCTCTGTCACCTTATAATTAAACTCCAGTAAATTAATGCTGGTAAAAAATAGATCTAATATATTTTCACCCCTGGTGGGTTCCTTCACAAGTTGCGATAAGTTATTTAGAAGTGCATAATCCAAGAGTTTCTTTCCCCCTGTTGAACCTGCATTTGGCATCTCCCAGTTAATTTTGGGAAAATTGATGTTCCCCATGATTATGGTATCCAGGCCTGGGTCTATTAATTCTAACGTTCCCAAAAAAATTTCGTTTTCCTCAGGACTTATATTTGGTGCCCTGTATACCATACTGATCTCTATTTTCTTCCTAGCATGTGTGAAAACAGTTGCCCATACTTGCTTGGTACCGCCACATTTATGCTAATTTTTAATTGACTCACAAGATTCTAGTTCATTCGAGACATATAATACTACTCCTCCACCTTGTTTGTCCTGCCTATTATGACAATATGTTTTATAACCTGCTATGTCCTTATTCCAATCTTTGTTTTTCCACCGTGTCTCTGAAATCCTGCAGATGTGAATCTTTCCTTCCTTCAGTTTATGTTCTAGTTTAGTACCCTGGGATGTATGTCATCAGGTCCCATTGCATTGTTCAGCCTGAGCTTAGCAAGCTCTTGTAGCCCCCTTTCTTTTGTGAAGGGACTTGTGCACATCCTCCCCTCCCTCCTGTGTCCATGGTACAGAGCTGTGGACCCTGCCCTACCTTCTTCTCACTAAATACTGAGCAGAAGTATCTATTTAGGATAGATACTTTTCCTTGGTCCTCCTCCACACACTCCCCCTTATCCCCTTTAATCTTAGCAATGCCCACTCTGGACTTTCTCCTTTCACTAATGTATCTATAGAAAGTCTTGTTCCCCTTCTTTTACTGTTCATGCTAGTGTTTCCTTGACTTGGGCCTTTGCCTACTTATTGCCTTCTCTACTTCCCTTAGGGATGTTTGGTATGCCTTCCTATCTTCATCCCACTGTGTTCTGTGGTAGGGAAAGTGATGGAGTCACTTCTGAAGGAAAGAATAGTTGAGTACCTAGAGGCCAGTGGGGCACAGGACCCAAGGCAGCATGGGTTCACAGCGGGAAGGTCATGTCAAATGAATCAAATACATTTCTTTGACTGGGTGACCAAAGTAGTAGACCAGGGAGGGGCTGTGGACATGGCCTACCTAGACTTTAGCAAGGCATTTGACACAGTCTCACACAAAAGATTAATAGTCAAATTTACCAGCCTGGGAGTGGGTCCCAGGGTGGAAGCCTGGGTAAAACATTGGCAGGACAACAGGACACAGAAGGTAATTGTAAATGGAGTCCACTCTGAAGAAAGAGGGGTTACTAGTGGGGTACTGCAGGGTTCAGTATTGGGTCCGGTCCTTTTTTAATGTCTTCATAAGTGACATTGCAGAGGGACTGGAAGGAAAAGTATGCCTCTTTGCAGATGACACAAAGATCTGCAACAGGGTTGATACACAAGGTGGCGTGGAAAGGATGAGAAGGGACTTGACAAGGTTGGAGGAATGGTCAGAAGTGTGGCAGCTAGGATTCAATGCAAAGAAGTGCAAAATAATGCACCTGGTAAACAAGAACCCAGGGGAATAATACACAATGGTCGGGGAGGTAGTAACAACAACAAAAAAGGAAAGGGACCTGGGGGTAATCATATCAGATGACCTTAAGGTTAGCAAGCAATGTGAGAAGGCAGTAGGGAGGGCTGGGCGTATACTGGGATGCATAGGGAGAGGCATCAGCAGTAGCAAACAGGAAGTTGTTATCCCTCTGTACAGACAGTTGGTGAGACCCCATCTGGAGTACTGCGTCCAGTTCTGGAGACCCCATCTCCGCAAGGACATAGACAGGATAGAGGCGGTCCAAAGGGGGGGCAACTGAAATGGTGCAGGGTCTGCAAGAGAAGCCGTATGAGGAGAGACTAAAGGAGCTTAATATGTATACCCTTGAGGAAAGAAGGGAGAGGGAGGACATGATAGAAACTTTTAAGTACCTCAGTGGAATCAACAAAGTCCAAGAGGTAGCATCTTTCAGAAAAGAGACATGCAAGAACAAGGGACACAATTTAAAGATAGAGGGGTTCAGGGGCAATGTGAGGAAGTATTATTTCACAGAGAGGTAGTGGATGCATGGAACAGCCTTCCTGAGGAGGTTGTGGGTCTAAAACTGTGGGAGAATTCAAGAATGCATGGGACAGACATAAGGCAATTCTTGTGGGGGGTAGGGAGAAATAGGCTGTTGGTTAACTAGGATCTGCGGCCTATCCTGTAGGTAGGGAAATGGGCAGACTAGATGGGCCAAGCGGTCCTTATCTGCAGTCAAAGTCTATGTTTCTATGTTTTTTATATTTCCTGAAGGCAACCTTTTGGCTCTGACCTTTTCTGTTACTGTTTTTGAGAACCAAAATGGTTTTCTCCTTCTTTTGCTCTTGCTTTTCTCCCTAACACAATGGGTTGTTGCTTCAAGTATTGCATCCTTAATGTTTGTCCACTTTGCCTGTACTCCCTCACCTGTAATCCTTCTTGCCAGGGCTAGCTTAACTCTGTTGGCCATCTTATCAAAGTCAGCTCCTCTGAAGTCCCATATTTTTGCCTTGGAATGGAATGATTTAGTTCTGGAGGCTAAATTGAACCATATCATGTGATGGTCACTGGCCCCCAGGTGACCTTCTACCTGGAGACCTGTGATCCTTTCCCCACTAGTCAGTACTAGATCCAGGATAGCCCTATCCCTTGTGGGTTGTTGTACCAATTGTTTGAGGCCCTCCCCCTGCAGGGAATCCACTATGTGCTTAGTTCTGGCGGATGTTCCGGCTGATATTGACCAATCTGTATCTGGCATGTTGAAGTCTCCCCTTAGTAGAACCTCCCATTTAGCTGTCATGTTTTGTATATCTTCTAACAGTTGTGTATCTATGTCCTCCCCCCGGTCTGGAGGCCTGTAGACAAACCCAGATCGTATGGCTGTCCCAGTTCCTGTTTCCAGGGTGACCCACAGTTCTTCTGGCTCCTTGTGTGTACTCAGAATTTCTGTAGCGTTGATATTTTCATTGACATAAAGGGCCACTCCCCCCTCCCCCTTTTTTCACCCCAGTCTCTTCTGAATAGTACATAGCCAGGTACGGTAGTCTCTCAGGTGTGGGTTACTGGTGAACCATGTCTCGCTATGGCTACTATGTCCAGTTTAGCATGTGTCATTGTTGCCTCCAGGTCTGGGATCTTGTTTCCCAGACTGCGGGGATTTGTGTACATGATTTTCCATTGGCCAGATTTTGGTGTGTTAGTTTTGAGGTGAGATCCGGCTTTTCCCCTGCGCATCATATGAGAGCTGGAACCTTTTTCCTCACCTGGTGATGCAAATGAACTACAAAAATGCTGAACTCCCGTTTGATCATTAGCTGCGGGGGGAGGGTGGCTCTTCCCATTCAATGTATCAGGTGCTGCACCCCTCTCCCAATTTGCTAGTTTAAATATTCTGCAAAGACAATAAATTTCTGCCCCAGTTGACTCCCTCCTTAGTCAATTGGCAAGGCAAGGCACATTTTATTTGTATGGTGCCCATTCCCGGAGGCTCTGTGCACCTCAAATAGAAATAAAAAAATGAACAAATAATACAGAATATAAAATAACATCATACAATTAAAACTAAAAAATAAAACTCCTCACATCTGATAAAATATCATATATGTGGGGACTGAGCAGTTTGTAATAATTCAGAAATCTTTGAATGCCAGGCCAAAGAGGTGTGCCTTCAACCTCCTCTTAAAAATCTCTACCAAGGGGGCCTCCCAGACTGCAGATGGAAATGCGTTCCACAGGGATGTCCCAGAAATGTTAAAGGCACGCTCTCCAGAAGTCTTGAGCCGTACCCTGGAAATGACCAGGAGGCCCCTCGAAGAGGCGCGGATGGAGTGGGCAGAGCTCACCGGTTTCAGAAGCTCTAACAGGTAGCCAGGACCCAGTCCATTTACAGCCTTGTAGGTGAGAAGTCCCACCTTGAAAAGGACCCACTATCTGACCAGCAGCCAGTGCAGAGCGCGCAGAACAGGGTGTCACATGGCAAAATCTGGAAAGGCCAGTCAAAAGCAAGGCTGCTGCAATCTGCACCAGCTGAAGCTGGTGGAGGGTCAATCCTGTGACCCCAAAGTAAAAAGCGTTACAGTAGTTGAGTCAGGAGGCAACAAAGGCATGCGCTAGCATCGGCAGATCCTCAGGCAGAACAAGGGGCTTAATCTGGGCAATGTTCTGCAGACAGTAAAAGCCACTACTGACAACAGATGACACCTGATCTTCAAAGGTCAGGTTGCTGTCAAGGATCGTGCCCAGATTTCACACCCTTGGGGAAGCCATCAACGGAGTAGAACCCAGAACAAGACCAGAATCCATCCCAGACAGCAACCCATCATGCTTGTAACCAGGCTTGATCGCCAGCACCTCCGTCTTAGCCGGGTTGAGTCTCAACCAGCTGGAAGCCATCTAGTCATTCATTTTAGCCAGACAGATGTTAAGCACATCCACAGTTCCTGATGTTCCAGGAGCAAAAGACAAATATAGTTGACTATCATCTGCATAACAGTGAAACTCCACACTGTATTGTCGAATGATCTCACCCAGGGCAGCACATACACTGCGAACAACATCGGTGACAAGATCGAGCCCTGTGGAACTCCACAAGACAGAGGCATTGGGGAGGAGGAGAAATTCCTCATCACCACCCGCTGCACCCTGTCCGAGAGATAGGACTCAAAGCACCTGATGACAGTACCTGCAGTTCATATTGTTTGTTTACAATTTGCTGAGGGGGTACAAGAGAGATGAAAACTACAACGCAAAACCGGGCAAATAACCACCGCCTACATATGTCATGGCTTGGAGCCATAACTCATATATACACAATGTTGTAGATTGAGGGATCACTTCCAACCAATAAGAGGGCTCCTTTGGCCCTACACGTGAGACATTCATATTCCATACAAAGTATGTCATGGTCAGGAGCCCTTAAAATTGTCTCATTTGGGGAAAGGTTTTTTAACATTTTTACTACATTAATGATCAACCTTGATCAATCATATATGAATACTACCACAGAGAGTAAGAGTGTTCTCATAGAAAGCTAGAATGTGTTGAAGAAAAGGACCAATAGGCCCATCTAGTCTGCCCTATTTTTCACTCCTGTTTATCTCCACCTATTATGCCCATGTACCTATTTCACACATGCTTAATGCTCCTCACTGTCTTCTCCCAACCACATCTCCAGGCAAGCTGTTTCAGGCATCCACCACCCTTTCTGTGAAGAAATATTTCCTCATATCCCTCTTAAATTCCTCTCCCTTCAACTTCATAGCATGCCCCTATATTCTGGTGCTCCTTCTCCTGTGAAGGAGACTTCCTTCCTGCACTTGGTTCATCCTGTGAGGTATTTATAGGCCTCAGTCATGTCCTTTCCTGCTGTTCTCTCCTCCAGGGAATACGTGTTGAGCTCCTGCAACCTCTCTTGGTACGGTTCCTCATGCAACCCCTGCACCATTTTCTTAGCCCTCCTCTGAACTGCTTCCACTGTGCTGATATTCTTATGGAGGTGCAGCCTCCAGAACGGGACACAGTACTCCAGGTGGGGTCTCAGTGGTGAGAGATACAGTGGCAACCCCACCTCTCTTCTGCTGCTAGAAATCTCCCTCCCTATGCACCCTACCATTTGGCTAGCCTTGCCTACTGCCCTGCCCCATAGCCCTGTCACTTTGAGATCATCAGATATGATTACCCCAAGTTCCCTTTTTTGCTTGGTAACTGTAAGTACTCTACCTACTCCCATCTTATACACAGTGCTTGTTTTCCCTCAACAGGTGCATGACTGTACTTTTTGGCATTAAAACCCAGCTGCCACACCCTAGAACACACCTCTAGTTTCCCCAGATCACTTTGCATTCTCTCCACCCCCTAATGAATGTCCGCCCTCTTGCAGATTTTTGTATCATCCATGAAGATACACAGCTTCATCTCCAGTTTCTCAGTAGTGTCACTTATGGAGACACTGAAGAGGACAAGACACAATACCAATCCTTGTGGTACTCCACTGGTCACTGTGTTGTCCCCTGAGTGACAGCTATTTACCACCACCCTCTGCCTTCTGTCTTTTAACCAATTAGATACCTAGTTTACCACCTTCTCCCCCACAGCCAGGTTGCTAAGTTTCTTAATCAGCCTCCTGTGTGGTACAGAGTCAAAGGCCTTACTTAAGTCCAGACAGGCCACATGCATCCTCCCAAGTCACCAACAAAGAAATCTATGAGATTTGTTTGACATGACTTCCCCTCTGTGAAGCTGTGCTACTGTTGGTCCTGCAGCCCATGTGCCTCTGGCTACTCCATTAGCCTCCCATTCAGTAGGATCTCCATTAATTTCCCCACCACTGATGTGAGACTGACTGGTCTGCAATTGCTAGCCTCCTCCCTGTTGCCGCATTTGTGCAGAGGGACCATATCAGCCCTCCTCCAGCCCTCAATCTCCATGTAACTACTGTATATTGTCTACTCTGTAAAGCGCACATGTAAGCCTGTTGTATACTGTGTTTGACAAATGCCTGTATTTTTTGGCTGATTCCTAAATGTACTCAGATTTTTTGTCTGCCTTGATGTTTGTTTCTTGCACTGTTTTGTCCTCACTGTGACGAGGTACCTTTGTAAATGAGCCTCTAGCTCAAAGGTTGTTAAACTGATGTTCTAATAAATAAATAAATAAAATAAAAGTCCTCTGCAACTACCCCTTCTTCAATAAGGTGCTGAATAGTGTTGCCAGAGGGGTGACTAGCACTGTGCTGAGTTCTTTTAGTACCCTTGGGTGGACCCCATCAGGCCCCCTTGCCTAGTTTTCTGTCAGGGTTTCCAATATCTGGTGGACTGTCTCTTCTGAAAAGGGACTTGTGTCCACTCCCCCCCGTGCCTGCTGATGCATGTTGGTCCATCCCTTCCCCCCTACACTGTTAAGATTAAGTGGAAATACTTGTTTACAATTTGTGCTCTTTCTTGATCTTCTTCTGCACAGTCCCCTCCCCGCTCTTCTGATTCCACTATCCCTCCCCTTGCCTTCCTCTTTTTGTACACATACCTGAAGAAAGTTTTATCCCCCATTTGACCTCCTTGGCAATCATCTGTTCTGTTTGATCCTTTGCTGCTCTTATCCTCCTCCCTGCCTCCCTTTGTTTGTCTAGGTATACCTCCCTATCCCCCTCCATCTGGGTCTCCAAATAAATGTGAGTACAAGTAGTGCTGTACATTATAATAGTCTAAAATGGTTGAAGTATGCAGCATTAAATACATAGCATACAGCGGTAATGTGGCTGGGTCCAGGGGAAGTGTGCAGTTGAACGTGAAATGACGAAAAGTGCATGAATCTAAACCATGAGGTACAGTATACAAGATGTTGTGCAAAGGCACCACATTGGCTCCCCTCTAGTCCTCTGTAGCTAACCCTGTCTCCAACAAGGTGCTGAATAGTACTGCCAGCCTAGATGGGTAGCTAGCACTGTGCTCAGTTCTTTTAGTACCCTTGAGTGGATCCCATCTGGCCCCATCTGGGTCCGTCTGCCTCATGCTCCCTCTGCTCCAGGGACCATCACACCTTTGCCTTGCCGTGTCCCCACACCTTGGTTGGCCAATCAGCCTTCACCTGTCATCTCCTTTCACATTGGAACCAACTTCCCTCTCCCCTCCGTTTCATTCCTCCCCCTTTCTCCCTCAAATATCAACTGAGACTCCTCCCCTTTCTCCTTTGTTCCTGTTTCCCTTCTCCTTAACTCTCTCCTTCACCTGGTGTAATGAGTAGCTGTCAGTTTATTAGTGATCATTGTGCACTTTATATTGTCTTGGCAGTTTTTGTAAGCTGTATTTGTCTAAGCTATGTATTGTCTTTATCCTTTGCTTCCCTTCCCCCCAGTCACACCTGAAACAAGCCTTGCGCAGTGTGCCTCTCCTCCCGGTCACCAATTTTCAAATAAATAAATATAAATGCAATTACAAAAAATAAATTAAAAAGTATAAAAAACATTGAAAATAGTGAAAAAATACAAACAACACCAACGGGTGTGTGTGTGTGTGTGTGTGTGTGTGCGCGGTGTGTGTGTGTGTGTGTGTGTGTGTGTGTGTGTGTGTGTGTGTGTGTATAATATGTGCTAGAAAAGTGTTGCGTACAAGGAAATAATACCCGTTGAGGAGCTAATAAGCTCGTAAACCCTGAGGTCAAAGGCCAAGTGGCTTTACGAGTGCTTCAGAGCCCGAGATATTATTTCACAACTACACAGCACTTTTCTGTTGTTTGCTTTATATACTGCATTAGGTAGTAACACTTTAAGTATCCTTAACTACACTGCGGGTACAGTGTAACTGCACTGTAACTACATTGCAATTGCAATGTAGTTACATACAACAAAAGATGCAACTACAATGTAATTACCCCTGTTGCATATACATAATTATTACCTGCCCTGCAGTTACACTGAAACTGGCACTATAAAGTGTGACCCATTAGGGTAACACTTTTAGTTTTCTTAATGGCTTGCTTAAAATGGCTTGATTTTAAACTTACAAAAATATGCCATACTGATTCAGAAGTGTGTAATATGATAAAATATGCCATACTGATTCAGAAGTGTGTAATATGGTAAAGTACTGCATAGCTTACCTTAGCTCTGTGACTTGTTAAGTAGTTGCTTGCCTTCAGAATTGCAGTGTTGTTTGTTGACATGTAAAGGCTGCTCCCTTTTATATTGTTTATCCCTTGTTTAGTTTTTCTTTTCATTCTGACAAGCCACATACATAAACTTGTTAAACGTGAGTGAGAAAGCCCAAGAAAGTTTTACAAAAACCCAAAGCCTTGCCACGGTGCTGTGTCTTCTTAGTATTCATTTCAGAACCAAGGGTTTCCTATCAAGCAGTTCCTGTTTTTTGTTGAACAACTATGCAAGCCTACATCAGGGTCTGCATCAGAAGACATATGAAGAAAGACTAAAGGAACTAAAGATGTATAGCCTCAAGGAAAGGGGGGGCATGATAGAAACTTTCAAATACCTCAAAGGAATCAACAAAGTCCAAGAGGGTAGCATCTTTCAGAAAAAGAGATGTGCAAAAACAAGGGGGCACAATTTGAAGATAGAGGGGGGACGGCTCAGAGGTAATGTGAGGAACTATTTCTTCACAGAGAGGGTTGTGGATACATAGAACAGCCTTCCTGAGTAGGTCGTAGAGTCAAAAACAGCGGGGGAATTCAAGAATGCATGGGACAGACATAAGGTAATTCTAGTGGGGGGGTAGGAGGAAATAGGCTGTTGCTTAACTAGGATCTGTAGCTTATCCATTGGGTAGGGAAATGGGCAGACTAGGTGGGCCAAGAGGATTCTTTCTAAGCAGGAATTTCATTCTGAGCATATCCACTAAACACCAAATACCATCAGAACATCAAATTATTCACCTGTGTGACTCCCTCCATATTAGCTTTCAAATCTTCTTTCATTATTTTTATTGAATTTCAATAGACTACAACAAATTATGAAACTAACATGCACTACAGGTTATATAAATATAGATAATAAGAAATCTACATCTATAAGTAAAATTCACATAACAGCAGACACACACGCACGCACAGTGATGCAGAGACCCTATGGATCACTCAGGGAGCTGGTAACAGGGATCCTGTCTGGGTAGGAATAATCTACAGACCCCCTACCCAGGAGATTGAGAAGGATAAAGACCTCTTGGAAAACATACAGAGTATGACCGACAAAGGGGAGTTGCTACTGGTTGGGGACTTCAGTCTACCAGATGTATACTGGTCCACCTTCACTGCCTCCTCTAAGAGGAGTATAGAATTTCTCATTGCACTACAGGGGGCGGGACTCCTCACTCACTAGGGAATCTGCCATTCTGGAAATGGTACTCACAAACAGTGCCAGGGTGTCAGACATGCAAGTGAGGATCAACCTGGGCACTAGCGACCATGGATCCATCTGGATCTCGATTAACAACACAGAGAACCCTTGTCATACCAAACTCAGGGTGCTCGATTTCAGAAAAGAAAATGTTCCAAGAATGAGGGAAAGTATTAAAGAACTACTGGTAACTGATGCCACAGGGAATGTGGAAGGCACCTGCACAAAACTGAAAAAAAACTATGTGCTGGATATTCAAAAGGGTTACGCAATGCGCAATAGGGTTGCGCCAGCGCAAGTCAGAAAATGCGCCATTCTGCGATATTCAGCAGGAGGCAGTTGCACCACTGAAAACATGCTGAGCAACAGTGTAATGATAATGAAGGCATGTGCAACTGAAGGGGGTGGAACCATGCATAAAGTGCGCAGTGCGATGTTCAAAGACTTGCGCAATGCACAACAGTGGATCAGGCGGAAGTTGTGCCATAGCGGAAATGAGCCAAAATAAAAAGGAGCAAGGAAGAGGTGCAAGAATGCTACAGGGAAGCCACATGAGGCAGGGAGAGAGACAGGGCAAGAGGGACAAAGAGGGCAGGCCAGGAAAACAAGAGGACAGAATGGGGCAAGGGAAGATGTGTGGGGCCACAGAGTGCAGAGGCCAGTAGGTGTACCCGGTGCAGGAGTAGCAGTCAGGACAGCGGAAACAAAGCAACAACAGCTGGGGGGGGGGACACAAGCCAGGGACATGGCCAGTGCCACCTTCCACATGGAAGTTGTAATGGGGGGTGAGAAGGCATGCTGCAGGGGGACGTGGTTGTGGAAGGGCCCGTCGGTGGTACGCCCCCAACAGGCAGTACCGAGCCTGCACCAGCTTTGAGCTGTACTCAGATGTTGAGATAGTGGGCTGGTACTGCCTGAACAGGGCAATACTGAGGCAGCTCTGTGAGCTGTGCAGTGATGTGATGCAGACACCCACACGATGGAGTCATACTCTGTCAGTGGAGACAAAGGTAACAGCCTGCATGTGCTTGCTCACCACGGGTACCTTCCAGAGACCAACAGGGGACACCACAGGCATAACACAGTCGGCCACATCACATCCTCACCCAATTCCTCAGCGCACTGCTGCCACATGCTGCGGAGTACATCCATTTCCCCAGCACCGCAGCGGAGTGCACAGCAAACATACAGGAGTTCCACAGGGTAGCACATATGCCTGGTGTGCTAGGGGCAATAGACTGCACCCATGTGGCCATTTGCACACCACCTGGCCCTGATGGGGCCTCCTATATGAATCGGAAGGGATATGCCAGTGTCAACTGCCAGGTGGTGTGTGATGCCAGTGGGTGCATCATCAATGTCTGTGACACGCACCCTGGGGGAGCACGCGATTCATTCATATGGTACCAGTCAGCACTGTGCCATCGATTAGAGAGTGGGGACATCCCCACAGGACATCTAGTGGGTGAGTATGCATGTAGAACTGACAAATCGTGGGCAAGGGGGGGTAAGTCACAGGTGCCATGGGTGTGACACACAGGGTTAGGGGCAGTCTGAGCCTGAACAAGACACTAACCTCCACTATTTCCACACAGGTGACAGTGGATACCCACTCCGTCCCTGGCTGCTCACACACTACTGGTGGCCCATGACCCCATTGCAGCAACACTTCAATGAGGTACATGTCGCCACACGCAACATCATTGAGCAGGTGTTTGGGATGCTGAAGGCGTGTTTCCGTTGCCTAGACACCTCCAGCAGTGCCCTACAGTATAGTCCCTCAAAGGCCTGTGCGATATTCCTGGCCTGTTGTATCCTGCACAACATGGCCAAAGACTGTGGGATAGCTGTACAGGTCAAAGAGAGGGACAGCGATGGGGACAACGGTGACGCCGGTCATGATGGGGATGGGCAGCCCCCCCTTTGGACGATGGGACCCCCGACTGATCCGGCTGGCCCAGCTGCACCGGGACACCATCACAGAGGAGCACTTCAGCCAACAGAGGTAAGTCATGGGGCCATGTGCAACCACCAGTGGCTAGGGCACAACCCACGTACACACATGGAAACACACCAGGGGTGCATGACAGCAAGGGAAGTGGCAGGGCACAGAAACACACACAGACAACCAGGAAGGGGTGAACAGTAACACGCCACATTGACAGACACACACACACGCACACACAATAGGCACACAGTGCACAGGGGCCAGGTGCACAACAGAGCCGGAACACAGACACTAGCAACACACATGTCCACAGGCCACCACATCCACTGACTGTCTATGTGCGTGTGTCAGATGCTGGGCACCATCGCACTTTGGTGTACAGCGCAATGCAGACATCATCATGCTGCACCCACCGGACCGCAGGCGGGAGGTGTGCAGGTGGACCGTGTGTCTGCGTGTAGGGCTGGGCACCCACCAGTGCACTGCCCACCAAAACACACAATACACACAGGGCAGCACCAGACAGGGCCCGCACTGGGAGACAGGTCTGTCATGCGGCACAGTGCCACGTCCGCCTCGGATGCATGGGCAGCCCCGCCAAGACCCAGTGGCACTGGCAGGCTGAGCACGGGCCTCATGGGGTGGCACTGATGGTCCTGGGGTTCCACTGTTGCGGACGCCAGCCATGCCTTTACAGGGTGTCTGCAGCGCGCGAACATGCCTGCACCAGGAGTGCTGGGATGCCCCAGCTGAACCCGGCGTCGACAGGGTGGGTGTCGCACGACGCTGGGAACAGGGAGTGGATAGTGAACTGCACGGTGTGAGCAACACATGGACACCTGACTGTGTGCCCATCATGGCCACGACAGCGACCAACACCTGTGGTAGCCTGTTAATGGCAGTGGTCACATCCTCCCGCAAACAGTCAATCCATGACAGGATCCTTTCGATGTCTCTGCTGTGTTGCTCCACGACCCACTCCAGGGCCACACACAGTGCCTCCACGGACATTGCAAGCCACATCTGCTGCTGTACTGATGCCTGCAGCAGGCGGGTGTGCTAGTCAAAGAGGTCGTCTGCCACCTCGGCAACCTGTCCCTCAGGGTATGGAAGGGCCTGATGTTCAGCACCCCTTGAGGGTGGGTGCTGATCACCAGGGCCAGGTATGGGCAAGTCCACAGGTGGTGCATAAATGCCATCACTGAGTCCCGTACCCCCAGTCCCGGTGGGTGACTGTTGCTGCTGCACCTCTGCCTGCTGTGCCCAAGGGATCGGCTGTTCCACTGCTGCGGCCGTAACAGTGCCACTGACCTGACCAGACACCGGTGCTGCCCAACCGGTGATGACAGGCGCAGCCTGGGACTATGCTGACATGCTGGCACACACGTCGTAAACAGCCAGGTCCATGGGCATGTGCTGGCCTGCTGTGAGTCCATTCCATGACACACATGTCACTGCCTATAATGGTCATTGCATCATCAATGGTGCAGGTCTGTGCCACAGCCACAGCCATAGCGTGCTGGAATGCTTGGATGCCAGATCGCTGAGACACAGGAAGGGCCTCCCCCACACCTGTCTCAACGACATCAGTGTTGACAGGCAGGCGATACCACTGTTGCAATGCACGCTGGCTACCTGCGGAGGTGGGTGGTCCCTCCTCCAACTCCAGATGGCTGTCCACAGTGGACAAGCCCTCCACCGCTGACCTCTGTAGATGTGCAGGATCTGTAAAAGAAAGTGAGGACACGTTAGTGCATGTGATCTACCTCCCCCCCAGACCATGACGTACCATGCAGTGATGGGCTACCACCTGTCTGGAAGCCACCTCCTGGAATGCCCTCAATGGCACTGCGCTGCATGCTTGCAGCAAGCCTGTCCTCTGCCGGAGTCAGCTGCACTACCTCCGGCTGGCCCCTGCCTGTTGCAGCACGTGCCGCCCTGATGGCAGCTACTTTCTCCTTCACCCTCCTCTGTCGGTGCCATCTTCTTCTTACTCCTGCACAAGCGCTGGTGGCTGCTGTGCAGGTTGATGCTTCATGCCACCCCTCCCATGCAGCAGCACGGGCCTGAGGGTGCTCCGCCGTCCACTGAGCAGTGGCTCCTGATCGATGTAGGCCTCGAAGGTGCATCCATCTCGGCCTTGGTAAATTGGGCCTCCTCTTCCACACCATCATTCTCCTCACCAGTCCTCGCTCGGTCATTTTCAGCCTGTATGGGTGACAGTGGTGACCTGTGACTGTGCAGTACAAAACAAGTCCCTGAGACCACAGTCCAGAACACCATACAGCATGCAACTCACCTATAAACTGCAGTAACCGAATATGGCCACTGCAGAACGGTGTCGCAGTTTTATGGCGCAATCCATGTAAATTAGGTGTGGAGCAACTTTAATGAGATGCAAATCATGCTGCTGCACCATTGAATGGCTGATCGGATGATTTGCATATGACAGCTGAATATTGCGCTGTTGCACTTTGCGCAATATGATTGAACGTGCTGAGCCAATGGCGCAATTCTGTGACTGTGTAGTACACCGCACTGCGCATGCCCAGGTAGCTTACGCAGGCATCTGCCATGCTGATGATGTGCTGTGCACAGTAGGCAATTCAGGGCACAGCCACCATTGTGCCAGTGGCGCTACGGCGACGGTCACTACATGGCGCTGTGGCACAACTGTGCAATAGTTCGCTGTGACAATGACACACAGGCGACCAATCGCGCTAGATGCATAGATGTCCAATGGCATTGTGCATGGCCTTGTGCCACAGATCCATGACCCTGTGCCCGACCTTTGCCCCCTTGGCGCTGTACGTATGGCATGTCTGCAGCTCTATCGCGCTGTTTGGTGACAGTGCGACAAGGAATGGCGGCGCTGTACTGACAGTGCAATAGGGAATGGCAGTGATGTATTGCGCAGCAATTCCACGTGGGGTTGCCGCACTGCGGAGCACCATATTGCCTACTATAGCACTGGAGATGGCACGCAGGAGAGCCCCCCAGTGGAGTGCCCTCAAGCTAGCCAACCTTGTGGCCATTGTGGAGTCACACTATGGCCCACTGTATGGTGAGATTCCAATGGACAGGGCCAGGACTCAGGTCTGGCAACAGGTGGCCACTGACCTGGAGGTGGCCACTGGCCACAGGAGGATGGCCGAGCAATGCAGGCACCGCTATGGGGACCTGAGAAGGAGGGAGCCGGAGCTACTGGCACATCTGCGGTCACGTGCCAGGAGGGGCGTGGTGCCTCGTCCAGGTGGGTGATCCGTCTATGCACCTGTATGGTCCATATGGGTAACACTGTCTATTTTGTCCAGCACATAGGGGAGGGGTGGTCTAGGGTTGGCTGTGGCGGTGTTTACAGGGTATGTGATGGATGGGTCTGGCTGGGTGGGTGGGTACACACATTGGGGCAGGGGAAATATGCTTTGGGATTGTACTGATGTGTTTCTCACCTTTTGTTTCCCACAGGTGTGGCAGAGCGGAAGAGGGCAACAAATCAGCAAGAGAGGGTGGTGGATGCAGAACCGGAGCGTGTCGGGGAACAATCACAATGCCAGTGACAGCCCAATGAGGGTGAGGGTGAGTGCCATGACACCATGATTGCTATTGCATGCTGTGTGACAGGGTGGGGAGCAGGGCATGGCCACCATCCATGGACACCACTGCCATGCATGCGACATGTGACAGTCAGCACTGTCCAGTGGCACTGCATGTCTGGGAGTGCGTCAATGGTGGTCCATGCATGCACTGGGCACATGGCTGTGGCACTGCCTGCCCACTGCATAGCCACGTTACAGTACTGCCTTGGTTGTGCTATGCTGGACATGGGCAGTGTGTGTGTGTGTGTGTGTGTGTGTGTGTGTGTGTGTGTGTGTGTGTGCAGTGGTACACATGGCTGTTGCTGTCTGGTTGGGCATGTCTTGTGCACACAGTCACTGTGGGTGGGTGCACACCATCACAGGAGCGGGGCACATGGCTGTATGCCATGCATGATGGGTGGGCTGCAGGGGGATGGACAGTCACACCCATTGACTCTGATCCATTGTCCTAGGTGTGCAGATACTCCTATGCATAGAGCGTTCCATCCAGCAGCTGGTTCATGTGGTGGCTGAATCCCTGGCAATACTGCAGGACCTCCATCAGCATGGGGTGAGGAGGAGAAGGCGACCCCGGGAACGGCCCCAGGCAGCGGAAGAGCAGGCTGGACGCCACTGATAGCACATTACCTCCCCCTTTGACTGACCCTCACACCCCGCCTTCCCTCTCCCAGTTGTTCACCCTGCCCTTACCCACCCCACCTTGTTCCTGTACCTCCACCCCATAAATGTATATATGTATATAGATGTTGTTGTTGTTGTATATTTTATAATACAGAGTTTGATATGAATACTGTGGTAGTCTCTGATTTGCAGCTGGCTATAGGTGCTCAGTTGCAGTGGTGTGCATGGCATCTGGGGTGGTTCAGTCATGGGTATGTGTGTGTGTGTGTGTGTGTGCATGGGGAAGTGTCTCTGGTGTGAGAGTGGCTATCAGTCGGTATCTGTGGTGTGTGTTGTTCTCTGTGCATTGCATTGCTGTGTGCAGTGGTCCATGGTGCCTGCTCTGTGTCCATTGTGCCCCTGTCAAACTGTCCTTGGCCTGTGCAACTGACACCCTTGCATGTCTGTGGCCTGCAAGGTCTGCTGCCTTGTCAGTGGTGGCTGTCCCTGCAGGTCATCCACTGTGACCGTCACAATGCTGGGTTGCCTCCTCTCACTGGTGAGGTGCATGTTTGCCTCGGGTGACACTGTGGCCTCCACAGTTGCTGTTCCACCTCCATGCTGTGACTTGTGTGTGTTGCAGGGGCTGTGCACCACTGTCTGTGACTTTTGATCCAGGCATATGCTGGTGGCGTACAGGGCCACAGTTCATGCACAGGGTGGGTGTCACCCCTGTGCCATGGTGGACTGCAGGCTGTGTGTGCACAGTTTACATGGGCCCACACTGGGGGCTTGGTTGCCACACTACTGCATCCCTGTGTTGGTGTTCCCGAGGGTATGGGTGTGTGTTTGCCCCTGCACTGTGTTGCATCTGGTGTGCTGCATGCTTCCATGCAGCACTGTGGGTGTCTGTGCTGGCTGCTGTGGCTCATGGTGGGTCGCGCTGTGACACTTGTCTACTGTGCAGGGTGCTGTATCAATGGCAGTGGTGTCAGGGGCATGCCCTTTCCCATGTGGGGTACCTCTTGTGGTGATACATGTTCGGTCTCTCAGCTGTGCCTCTGGGTGTTTGTGCATGTTGGCACTGTGTCTGCCATTGTTGCATTGCTGTGTGCTGCCACCCACTGCTGGGTGCTCATGGTGGCTCTGGCTTGTATGGTTCTGTGGTACACGAGGTTGCAGTGTGACAGTGGGGGGGTATGCATGGGGATTCCTGCAGTGATGGTCACTGCTCATGGGGGGTGTCTTGGGGTCACGGTGCAGGGTGTGCTGTGCATGGGGGGGGCTGCTGTGCCATGGGGAGGTCCACCCCCTTGTGTGGCAGTCTCAGCTTGCTGGTGTGTGTGCTGGGGCAACATGGCCCAGCTGTGCTTTGTTTGTTTGTCCCCATGGGCTGGTGGATATTCCATCCCTCCCCCAGTTGTGCTGTGCTTGGGGTGTGGGGGTGCATTGTCAGTTCTGCAGTGTGTTCCTGTGCCCATCTGTGGCATGGGTGGTGGGCCCCTGCCTACCTCCCTGGTTGTGCAGTTCCATTGCTCTGCTGCTGGGGGGCTCCCTGCTTGCACTATGGTGCCTCTGGGCTGCTCAGCTGGGCTGCCTTTGTTGCGCTATAGTGCATCGTATCTGCTCAGCTTCCCCTTCCTGGTTGCACTATGGTGCAGGTTGTGCGATATTCAGATGTTGGCTGTTTGCGCAATTTGGTTTGTTCCATTTTTGAATATTGTGTCTATTGAGCATGTGCGCAATGGACTTGTGCTTGCTCCTACTATTGCGCACATTTTGGGCGCAGTTTGAATATCCAGCCCTATAACTACAGTCATGGCACAATGAGCAAAACAATAAATAAATCTAGAAAATCAAATAACACACTCTGGTTCTCCAAAGAGGTGTCGAGTATAATTAGAGAAAAGAAAAAAGCTTATAGAAAGTACAAGGAGACCAAATCTGAGAAGGATAGAGAATACAGGATTAAACTCAAGGAAGCAGGAAAAGCAATTAGGGTAGCCAAGGCCCAGATGGAGGAAAGAATAGTGCAGGAAGTGAAGAGTGGGGACAAAACATTCTTTCATTATATATCAAAAAAAGAAAGAGTAAGGGAGGAATAACCAGGTTAGCAACTAAAGAGAGACAGCTGGTGGAGAATGACAAAGACAAGGTGCAAGTACTCACAGCAAATTCTTCTGCTCAGTCTTCACCCATAAAGACAAAGGAAATCATCCAGCACTAGCCAAGGCACATCTCCACAACAGGGAAGTAGACACCAGCCCCTTTGCAAAAGAAAGGGTCCTTGAGGAGCTGTCTAAATTAAAGGTGGACAAGGCAATGGGGCCAGATGGAATACACCCAATGTTCTGAAGGAACTGTGGAAGGAACTTGCAGTTCCACTAACCAAACTATTTAACAAGCCACTGGAAGATGGCATAGTGTCACAGGACTGGAGAAGGGCCACAGTTGTGCCATTGCATAAGAGTGGTAGCAGGAAATTACCACCCAGTCAGCCTGACCTCAGTGGTGGGTAAAGTAATGGAGACATTGCTTAAAGAAAGGGTAGTGGAGTACCTGAAAGAAAGTGGAAAACATGACCCGGAGCAGCATGGCTTCATGGCAGGACACTCATGCCAGACAAATATGACAGAATTCTTCGACTGGGTTACAACAGCAGTGGACCAATGTGTGGCTGTGGATGTAGTATATCTGGATTTTAGCAAAGCCTTTGATATGGTTCCACACAGAAGGCTAGCAAATAAATTGGAGCAAACAGGCATAGATCAGAGAGTGGTCAACTGGATAAAAAGCTGGCTACAGGACTGAGAGAGTTATGGTAAATGACAACTTGTCGCAGGAGGGGAGAGTAAACAGTGGGGTTCTACAGGGATCAGTGCTTGGCCCAATCCTTTTCAACATATTCATCAGTGACATTGCTGAGGGACTGAAGGGAAAGTCTTCCTGTTCACAGATGACACAAAGCTCTGCAACAGTATGGACACACAGAATGGGGTCCAAGGAATGGAGGCAGATCTAAGAAAGCTGGAATAATGGTCCAAGAACTTGCAGTTGAGATTCAATACCAAAAAGTTTAAGGTAATGCACTTGGGTAAGAGGAACCCAGGAAATAAGTATGTCCTAGAAGGGTAGCAATTGGAAATGACAAAGATGGAATGGGATCTAAGAGTTATGATATTGGATGATTTAAAGGTAAGAAAGCAATGCTAAAAAGCAGCATTAAGGGCAAGTGGCATCCTTGGATGCATAGGTAGGGGTATTACTAGAAGAAAGCGTGAGGTAATCATTCCAACTCTTTAGGTCCTTGGTGAGGCCTCCCTTTGGAGTACTGTGTGCAGTTTTGGAGGCCACACCTAAAAAATGACATGTATTGTCTGGAATCCATGCAGAGGGCAGCCAGCAAGATGGTGCAGGGACTACACCATGAACCTTACCCAAATAGGCTCAGCCAGTTAAATCTATTCTTCCTAAAGCAGATAAGGAACAGAGGAGACATGACAGAAACAAATTTGTTAAAGGGATAAATGCAATACATATCAGTAACCTCTTTCAGGAAATTAGGACTGCGCATACAAGAGGGCACAACTTACACCTGGTTGGCAGTAAATTCAGAACCAATGTTAGGAAGTATTTTTTCACAGAGAGGGTTATGGACCCTTGGAACAGCCTGCCACCTGAGGTGGTGGTGGCTGAGACTGTCAGATGATTCAGACAGGCATGGGACAGTCAATGTAGTCACCACAACAAGAGCAGTAGATGGGGGGAAGGTAGACACATTGGGCAGACTAGATGGACTGCACGGTCTCCGTCTGCCAACAAATTCTTATGTTCTTATGTTCACAGAAGCTGGAAGCTGATCAAGACCAGAGGGATTCAGAAGACCATCGGAGGCAAAGGACTTGAAGAATGGACAGGCAATGACTTCCCTTCAAGCCTGAGAAGGCTCCTGGTGACAGTGATTAAGTTTTGGACATTAAGGGTGCATATGCTCAGAGGCTGGCAGTATAGCCTGGAGGTTAGCATAATGAGCTGTGAATGAGCTTGATACATCCAGCAGACTGGGGTTAGATTCCCACAACCTCCACTTGCATACTGTGTGACTCTGAGCAAGTCACTTACCTTCCCCAGTGCTCCAAAGTCACACCTGAAAACAGGCACTTGTGCCTAGTGGGCCTAACCCAGTTAACAAAGACAAAATAAAAATAAATAAATAAACACGCTCAGTGGCCCTTTGCTAGATTTGGCTTATCACTGAAAAGAGTGTGGGATTATTTAAAGAGACTTCTATGGACTTGTGACACCTTGTTGTATCATAATTCTTTCTGATCAAATGTTAACTTTACTGTTGCTGCACTGTCTCATTTCCTTTTGAGACACTAGGGTTACACTGACAGAACAGTGTTTTAACTGTGTGTCTTGGAAGGTTGTAATTCATGTTAGCTGTTTAAACTTTGTTCTCTATAATCACGTTCAAAATCTAAATGACTGAGTGATTATGCATTCATTGTGTATTTCATAGACAGTGACACATGCAGTTATTGTCTAATTATTAGTCCAAATAAGGATTTTTATTGATTTCCAGCCAACTATCATGTGCTGCCACCAACATTTCATAGCAACAAGGCCACTTTCTCAGGGCTTGCAGTGGTCATTAAACACTTTAGCTTGTACAATATTCAGTCTGTCTCCGAACAACCCTGTATTTATATTTGTTTCCTTAAATCATGACAGGGCCAAACCTTCAGCTGCGTTATTGCTCAGTGTTATGATACAGATCCTACTGCTGTTGTGCTCTAAATACCATCACAAGCTGAGGCTACCGTGCCATGTTAGCAGCATCTAACCCAACTCTAATTTCTCGTGTTACTTTGCAGACCATACGGCATACTGTATAAGCATAAGTGTCAGGATCTGAGTTCTACTGTAGTTTTATAATGCATATTATGCTTCACTATATTTTTCTGCCACCAGGAGATGTTATCCATTATATTTTATTGTATAATCATAAGTTAGGCAACAGTGCCATCTTTAGTGCTTGTGCACAACTGTAACTGCAAGTGACCTTGGAAGCATCACAGATCTTATTGTTCAGTTATCTTCTGCAAGTTAAGCAACTTCTTATGTTAGGATAGTTACTCAGGCCACCAGTTTCTGGCCAATTATACACTTTTTATGTATCATCTTTTATAGTTACCATAGTGATTGTTGGGGTATAAGACCCCTTGCTGCACGTAGCTTTACTGAGACTAGAGGCTGCACCTGCATAGGTAAGGAAGCTGGATACTCTCCTAGTGATTACACTGCTGGTTGTAAGCCTGTATCATTATTATTTGCCAGTAATAAATTATATTTATTATCCGGACACCACTTGTCTGTCATCTCTTCCTTTTGTGCAGTTCCAACAAGAACCTGAGAAAGGTAATTTTATTACCAAGTTACATTTGGTGACCATGTACAGGTTGGAATGTACAAAGTGAAGATTCCATTCAATTAATTTTGAATGTTGAGTGGTGTAGGGCATTTCTCACCTACTTGGACCTACTCGTACTTACAGTGGTTGTTGGTCTTGGGCATGGCACACCCACACCGGACCCTTCTACACACCCTCTGCGAGTGATAGCATATCACCTTGGCACCACTATTTGCCCATGGGGGACTGGAAAGCTGTTGGGTAATGACACCAAGGATTTTATCCAGCCTTCCAACTGCTTCTTTGTTTGTCTACCCCTTGTTTGTCATGCCTGAACTTTGTACTGACTTGAGACTCAACGTCTCCAACTACCTCACATCCCATGGTGGATGGACAGATTTCTCGCTGGATGCGAAGTCTGCAGACAATCCATTGCTGCTCATTTCAGAGCACTATCTAGAGTACAAACAACCAACCAAAAAGTACAACCTTAAAGGTCTTTTGGTTGTGGCTCTACATACTGCCGTTGAGAGTATCACAGTGAAGTGTGTCTCCCTTGAACTGCAAAATACGTCTCTAAAAAAAGAGATAGCAGGCATCTAAGTTACAGAAAATGGAACAGAAACTAGTGGAGGAGACATAGTCACTCCACGATGCCAATAACAGACTGTTGCATTGTACTACTCAAGACTCAGAGTGAAACATTTGTATGTTGAGAGATGATTGCGAAAGGTTGAAATGTGATAAGAAAGAGTTAGCATATTTGAACGATATTTTGAGTGATACGAACAAGGGTTTGAGAGAAGAGAATGATGAGTTGAAAGAGGAGAAAGAGAGAGTGAAATGTGAGTTAGACAAAGAGCTTAGGGAAAATGTGGAATGGGCACTGCAAACAGAGTGTTTCAGCATGAAGTTGAGAAGGGTATTGAGCAGGGCACTGCAAGAGTTTGTCACAAGAAATGTAGAGCAAAGATGGCAAAGATGCACAGTCAACAAGAGGTTCTTGCTGGCCATGTTAAGGCTATGAATGGGTTCCAGGATACGCCTATCGACATTACGTCATCCGGCAATGTCGACTCTGACTTTGATAATGAGGCATGTCACGTCACACAAAAGTCCAGCCCCCATAGGGCTGTCATTTTCTCCAGCCATCCGCAAGATGGTGCCTATGTACATTACCACATCTTCACAAACATGGCAGAAGCAACATACAATGCCAAGATGACACATGACACATACGGATTGGTTGTACTTCGTGGTGAACCTCCACTTGCTCCCCACTCCAGGGATGACACTGCGGAGGTCCATGGCCTGATCCAGTAGACCATTACTAATATCGTTGCACCAGAGGGCCAACGGAATGCCCTCTGGGATCAAATTGACAGAATGTTTGAGGATACTGTCAACCAGGATCATGCATTCAAGGCAGTTGCATGTGTGTGTTTGGGGGGGGGATACATGATGGGCAGGAGTGGAATATGGCAAATATCTACATCAAGTTAACAGTGACCTTGGGATACTCATGGTGGCAGAGCATGGTAGACCCACGGTGAATATCCCAGGTCCTCATCCCTAGCGTGAATGTTTGTAATTCACTCCTGCCCATCATGTGTTTGATTTATACAATAGGGCTGGAGTGTGTAATTCATGTTTTTTTCTTGTTCTGTGGGAAAAAATATGTGCGGTTTTAGTGGTGTTATTTCTTTTATTGGTTGCTGTGCGCAAGTGTTCTGCAATTTTATTTTTCAAATCTTTACTAGTAGTAAAAGGTTTATTGTTTGACTTATAAAGTCATCAACAAATAGAGATACTTACAAAATACAAAAACAATACAACTCAAGGCATTACAATACATAACAATACAATACACCAAGCAAGTACTTACATATAATTTAAAGCAGCTTTGAATGGGTTCATTGCGCTGATGTTATTGGTTGTTCAGGTATGTTATGCAGTTGGTTGGTTGTGTTTTATGTGCGGGTAACGTGTGCTTTGATTGGATAATTTGTGGTTGTGGGTGGGGCTTCTGTGGTGAGGAGAGTTACAGTTCCGTGTTGGAGAAGCAGTGTTTTTGAAACATTTTTTGTTTATGGGGGTGAAAATAACTTTGTTTTATTATTTTTTGGGTACTTGTGCACTGGTTTATTTGGAGGTTTGTGCTTTTTTAAGATATGTTTGGTTAATATCACCAGAGTTTTCAGCATCTTTGGTGCTTTTTACCTTCTGTTTTCTACATTCAGTTAACTTCACCGAGCTACTTCTCTTCATGGCTTTACTTCAATGCAGACAGGATAGGGATTGAGAACAGTCTGCAGGTACTTTGAAGAAAGTTTTAAAATTCACTTTTCCTGTTAGTCTGAACCCAGGAGTAGTACTGTAAAGGTATGTAAGGACAAATCTGTGAATGGGTTCATTCACAGATTCATGTCTGTGTAGTACAATATGGTGTGTAAGCCCATTCATCCACACTGTGGACCAATTGGCTTACAGATCATACTGTAAGCTGTCATTTGGTGGGCAGCCAGGTGGTATATGGGTGGAGTGCAGATGCCTACTGATGACGGGGGGGGGGACCTGGGTGGCAGGGGTCCTCTGTGGGTGGAGGGAAGGGGGTTACCATTGGACCACCAGGGCTTTGGGCACTGCCTCATCGCCAGCTTCAGAGATTCAGGTGCGGAGGGGGGGATCCACTAGACCACCAGAAATCTTACTTAGGTACAGCAGATGGCACTCAGAGCATGGTTTGTTTGTACCTCTGCCGGTGATCAGGCTACCAGGAGGGAGAGGGTACTACCAGCCTGCCAGGGAAATTTGTTGTACATTTGCCTGCAATCAGGTTTATGGGGGAGGTACCACTAGACTGCCAGAGATATTAATGGTACATTTGCCATGATCGGGCCAACGGGAGGGTACCACTAGACCGCCAGGGATATTAATGGTACATTTGCCTGTGATTGGGCCAAACGGGAGGGAGCGGGGTACCATTAAACTACCAGGGCTGGATTTTAGCATTAATACCGCGATCGCGGTTATGGGACGAGGGATGCCCCGGGTCCCCCTCAGTCCACATGTCATTCCATGCAGGGCACCAGGCACATTTCACAGGGCTGCCCTGCGCAATGCATGCAAATGGGGCCGTAATGACATGCTAATGGCCCCATTTGCACCTTGCATATATTATGGCTTCATCTGCATGCCCTATTCTAAATATCACAGATGCTGCACCCAGTACAACAGCATTTGCACTGGTGCATCCCTGTGCTCCCTATCTGTGGCTTGCACTGGCGCAATGCCACTGCACCTTGCGCAGTCCCATGCCGTATTCAATGGTGCTGCGCCATGGTGCATCACCATTGAATATCACCTGGTCCTGGCCCTGGCACATCCCAGCTGTGCTTCGCCTATGCTTGCGCCATTGCCAGGTGCAGTCTGAATATCCGGGCCATAGTAGTTATGTCATTGGGCCATTTATTCCACTGGGGTGAAAAGACATGATTTTATTCCACTAGATATCACCTCACCCCTAGTGTGTGTGTATATATGTATATATATATGTATATGTATATATATATATATATATATATATATATATATATATATATATATATATATATATGTATAGTGTATTACGACACTAACATGTAATTGCCCTGAAACATTCATGGGGTATAGCACTGCAACCCAAAATTACCTACAATATTCACCATGGTGCTAAATCCACAGTGAAAGTTTGATCATCATCAAAAATTCGCTAAAAGTGTATCTAAGAACTATAGCAAATTTCAGAGCAAATGAACAAAAAGTTACTGACTCACTGGTAAAAAAAAAAAATGAGATACACATTTTTGCCCATATACAGTCAAGCACTGGAAGTTGAGGCAACCTTAATATATTTTTCCATTTGAAGAGAGCCCCACAGAGACACTATTACAATCAAGCACATACATTTCTAATTTTGGAGACATGGAAGCACAGGGCCCAGAGGGTCCTGCACTTCCACAGCCAGATGGATGTGTGCATCTATGGAGGAATGAAAGCGCAGGGACCAGAGGGGCACTTCTCTAGACAAATGAATGTGTTGGAACCTGCATGAATGAGGATACAATTAAACTATCTCAAAAAGCAAGGACATTCTTTACAAAAAACTTAATGAACCAGTTAGGGTTTATATTAAACCAACAATAGTAGGGAAATGTGGTCTTAGGGGTTCCAACCCTAACACCCCAACCCCACCCTGCAAGCAGCAAAAGGAAAAAAAAACAGTACAGTTTTGCCTGTCCTGATTCTTCTCAAATCAGGCTTGGGGTCTTCCTTGGGGTTCTCAGCTTTAACGCTCACTTCATTCTCATGTAGTCTGTGCATCTGAGCTTATTTGCTGATGGGATGAGGGACCGTTAGGGTTGATAACTGTGAACCCAGTCTGAGTTGGGAAGACTCAGAACAGGCAAAACTGTAATTTATTTTCCTTTTGCTGCTTACAAGGTGGGGTGGGATGTTAGGATTGGAAACCCTAACACCACATTTCTTTACTTTTGTCAGTTTAATCTGAACCCTAACTGGTGCAATAACAAAGTTGTTTTTCTTTGCAAAGAATATCTATCTCTATATATCTACATACTAAAGACTATATAAAATGAATAAGCAGAAAATGAAATAAACACAGTCTTTGATTTCTCTCTGGATTTTTTCCTCTCAGATGTATTACTTGTATTTTTCTGTTTCAAGGGAGAAAATGATATGCATGTGCTAAAAACCATTAAAATGAGTAAGTAGAAACTAGAATAAGAAAAGCTCAGATTGCTCACTGACATTTCCCCTCAGATCTTGTTTAGGTATTGCACAGCTTGCATTTCTCTTTTTCAGGGGGAAGCACCCCCTGAAAGTGGCAGTTTTGTATGAATTCCACCATAAAGCAGAGTGAAATATATGTTGTCACAAAATAAAATTCCATTACTGCCTGAACCTAATCACTGGTTACATCCAATTGGGAGCCATTTTCAGCTGCCATTACATCATGATACTGGACCACTGGGACTGACCATCAGCGGTGTGAAATGAGAACTACTGAAGGTGGCATGTCCCAGTGGCTACAGCACAGAAATGGCCATCAGGAGGTCCCGGGTTCAAACCTCACCACAACCACTGACTCACTTCAGGACCTTGGGCAAGTCACTATACATCCCTGACTGTTCCTCAGCCCCCACCAACTTTCCCAGCAAAAACTGTGAAGCAACAAGAACCTGCATTTGAGTTGGGCAATTCTAGGTAAATAAAAGATAAAATAAACTTGGGGGAAAGGAATATTTTACCCTAACAAAGAAACAACTTTGCATTGTTTCTCCCATCAGCATATAGTTGCTATAAAATCTAAAGAAACCAGACATTACTGACTTCTGTAAGAATGTCATAATACACAACTGTGGCAAAATGTATGTCTCCATGTGTTCTTCATGTTAGTTCACAGTTTTATGTGTCTACCTTACAAGTAGTACATATGCACTTCTTAGCAAGCCCTCACATGCTTTACATCCCTCTTCACCCCTGTCCTGCTGCCTGTCCCTACTCCCTGTTCTACAACATTGACAAAGGCTCCAAGTAAGACTGGGAACTGGGTCGGTCCACAGGTGTGAACCAGTTTGGTTGGGAGGGTGGGTCCAGTGAAACAGGCTGAATTAAGTTTCACAGATAAAAAGAAAAAACAAATTATTGTCCACAAATTCATTATGCAGTTTTTAGGGCTAAAACCCTAAACCATCCATGTCTAGGCATGCTGCATGTGGTGAATTAATCTTGGTGGGGAGCGACCATGAGGGAGTAAGAGGAGGAGGAGGAAGAGAACTGGAAGTGAGAGAGGTGGAAGTGTACATGTGGTGTCATAATGTCATCCGTTCTTTTATATTGGGACAAATAGGACCAAATGGAGTTTGGCATAGTCTGACCTGAAATTGTCCCATTGGGCCAAATGTCTTGGCTTGCACTGCCCTAACTGCTAGCTAGATAGTTTACAAATTTCAAAAGGACTTCAGCAGACAGGCCTCTTTGTTTTTCTCCTCCGGTCTGGAGGCTTGGAACAGCCTACCAGCCCCTCTTCGACGAATCCTTACACATCCCACTTTCATAAGGCTTCTGGTTGGACAACTCAAAGATCAGTGTAGGCCCCCTTCCCCCCCAACTGAACCTCCTTCTTATTCACCTATTAATATTTATGGATTTTAAACCTCTGCATTCCCCTCAACTCTGTGTAGTGCCAGAATATATGTAGGGGCAGCCCTCGACACACGTTGCTAGCATCCCCATATCTGCTGTTTAAGCAACTCCAAGATCCAAATAAATACCCATTCCCCGCCTGAACTCCTTTTTTCTCCCCCTAATACTTATTGATTTATATGGAAAATAGGCACTCACCTTACTTACAGCTCTCTGTAGAACCAGTGTGTATACAAGGGCAGCCTTCAACACCTCTTGCTATCATTTCCACATCTGCTGACTGAGCAGCTATAAAAGATCCATGCCAATACCCTCCTCCCCACCCAAACCCCCCTTCTTATTCCCCTCAATACTTGTATATGGAGTATGAGCACTTGCCTTCCTTACAACTCTCTCGAGTGCTGTTTTGTATAAAGGGGCAGGCCTGAACACCTATGGCTAGCATCCCCTTACCTGCTGTTTAAACAGCTCCATGATCCATGTAGCTATCCCTCTCCTCACCTAAATCCCATTCTTAAGCCCTCCAATACTTATTAATGTGTATGGAATACAGGCCCTCGCCTTTCTTGCAACTCTTCATAGTGCTGCTATGAATAAAGGGGCAGTCCTCAATGCACATAACTATCATTCCCTTCTCTGCTCTAGAAGTAATTGCCATCTGCTATTGCTGTGAATGAACTTTCTGGCCTTTTTTTTTTATTATAATTTTGCCCTGGGCCCTCTGACCAGGCCCTCTTTCGACCACTGCCAGTGCCACCTCTCGTTCAACGAGGCCCTTCTCGCCTGGTGATCTTTGGACTCCATGGGTCACCCACAACACACCACTGTGCTGCCTCCTTAGACTGAGCTCCCCAAAGTGGAGCCTGTCTTCAGCTCTGGTGGCAGCCCCCCCCCCGTATCCAGCTGTCCATGGTGAGGGTGAAGCCCAGAAGTAACCAGGAGTTAGGAGATTAGGCGCAACATTGGAGATGGGGCAGCAGGGCATCACCTACCAAGCCAGTAGTGTTTTTTTCTTTACTGTGTTTTCCCCTGGGATGCTGCCATGCTGTACACACATAGGTGCAAACCCATGCATACGCTGTCAGTGTTGGCCACATCCTGGCTCTCCCTCAATCCACTGACCCTACCCATGCTGTGACACACATAGGTGCACACCCATGCATACGCGGCCAGTGTTGGCCACATCCTGGCTCTCCCTCAATCCGCTAACCCTAGCCATGCTGTGACATACATATGTGCAAACTCATGCATACGTGGTCAGTGTTGGCCACATCCTAGCTCTCCCTCAATCCGCTGACCCTAGCCATGCTGTGACACACATAGGTGCACACCCATGCATACGCGGTCAGTGTTGGCCACATGCTGGCTCTTCCTCAATCCACTGACCCTAGCCATGCTGTGATACACATAGGTGCACACCCGTGCATATGTGGTCAGTGTTGGCCACATCTTGGCTCTCCCTCAATCCGCTGACCCTAGCCATGCTGCCACCCAGTATTTGGTAGGTCCTAAAACCCACCCTCCCTGAACTCCCCTAAATGAGGATAGCTGTCCTTAAGATGCTCAATTCTCCTCTTGGCTCACCCATGAGGATACAAGCCCACTTTTGAACCAGGGTCACCAGCACAGCAAGTGGTGGTGCTACTGGTTGGCTACCAGGCCAGTGCTATGAGCATTCTTGTACCATTAGTAACTTGTATGTCTTCATCCCTTTTGAAACTAGTGCTTGTTTATCCTAGGGCACTGCACTAGAAATTCAGGACTTTTTGTACCCTGCTGTATAAACCAAAGGACCCTACGACAACACATTATTGTATCTCATGAGTTTCTCCCACCATCTGTTTAATGTAAGTCTGAAATAAACATTCTAAAGGGAATGCAGTTGAGCACCTCTGAAGGGGGATGCATTGTTCATTATTATGAAGACCAGAACGCCTTCCCAAAGGGGTTGGTGTATGTCACCAGTTGCGATTTATAGAGGATTGATAGTTAAGAACTGCAATGCTTGGGACCACAGAAATCTAGTTTCTGAGAGTCCACTTTATCTCTGGATGGACATTTTCAAAGTGGGGGCTGGCTGGCAATAAATTCAACACATCAGCCCTGTGCACATCAAAACTAGAGGGGTATTTCTGTATTTATTTCCAGACAACCTGATGGCAAAGGCATGAAAGAAATTGTGCCCATCAACTAAGCAGGTGATTAAATAAGTTGCTGCACATGTTACAATGAATGCCCTGACCTTTCCTTTTTTTTAATTATGTTTTAGGTTGCCCTTTATCTCCTCTCTTGTAAGAGAACTCTTTTCCCAATTTTCCTACAGAAGAAGTGGGCAAGCCAAGTCTGGCACGAGCTTAGTTCCTGGCTCAGGATCAGTTCAGCTTCATGGCAATGAGACCTGAACCAGTAATGTCCAAAACAAGCATGTATGCCAACTTAAACAGTACAGTGAAGGAAACTGTTGGCTCCTCTTGTGTAGCTCATGAGGCACACTGTTAGTATGGTAGATGACAGCCTTGCTCATGCTTTGGCTTGTAATACTTATCAGACCCTTGACTCGGCTCTGGCTTGACTCTAGGTCAGACGTTTCTGGCTTGCCCACCTCTGTGCTACAGTACTTTGATTTTTAAATTTGAAGTAAAAAAGGAAAACTCATTTTAATATGACTATCCTTGCATTTTCATCATTATTCCCAGCTTTTTTTTTTTTTGCTTTTTCTTTCATTATTTTAGACGTCAACTGAGCCCAGTCAATGGATTTTTTAGCCTTGTATTTCATAACTGACTAATACTCAAACCGCTCAGAGAAAGTATCATTTTCACTATAAATAACCTTGTTCTTTAAATGATACCTAACTTCAGTAAACAGTTGAAAGTTCTCACTACTGCAATAATTTCTCAGGCTGCTGCTTCTATGGTCCATTACATGCACAGCTTACCCTTGACACACAGTTGTGGATTGTTGATGTTGCCCTTATACTGAGATGGAAATATCCAACTGGTTCACTGTGGTCCTATTTTCTAAAAATGTGTTTTGCTACATGGGTCCAGAGGTGTAAAGCATGAGGAAGAGCATGTTTAATTTAGATTAAAATGTCTTTTTTTCTCCCTCCTGTTTTCTGCTGTGATTTTTCTGTTACTTATCCTTCTGATGAGAGCAGTCATGGCTACACTGTTCTTCAGTGCTAATGTCATTCCATAACTGGCTGACAGGAATTGCATGAATTTTTGAGGGACAGTCACTAGCCTACCAAATAAATCCTTATTACGCTGGTCCATCTAGAAATCGCTGTGGAGTACCACGTATAGCCTTCCCCGAGATGTAAGAAAATAAAGGGCTTTCAGCCATGTATTGTTGAAGTCTTTGGTCACCTGGCAAAAACAAAATTAGAGTCAAAACCATTCAGGCAGTCTAGTGAGGGGTAACCTTCCCCCATTTCCTCCACAATCCTTGCCTGAGACTTTGAATATGTACAGCACTGCCCTTGCTTGTTTCTTTTCTACATGCACAGTACAAGTCAATCACATAGACATCAGTTGCCTATTAACTTTGCCTAGTAATTAAGTTACAGGTGATTGTACGTTCTCCAAACGAGGACTAGGAACAGGGATCGGACACAGAGTGCAGGTGAACCAATTACCTGCAATCGAATCAGACTCCACACATCAAGGTCTGTTTAGATCCTGATGGTAAGCACGTAAAGACCTAATCCACATTTGAAAGGTTTACATGCACTAAGTAATCAACAATTCAGTAAACAAATTATGTGGTGCACGTAAACAGGGAATGCTGCCTGCAGTGTTAATCAAACCCTATCTCCATTTAAACTGAATCTGATAACATGGTGAGAAAAATGTGAGCTATTTGATTTGCTGAGAGAGCAGTACAGGAGTGTGATTATGAAGCTGTTATTACATTCCTGCACTTCTTTAGCCTATGCAACAGTCCAGTTGCAGTATTTACATGCACCTCACGCTACAGAGATGGCATCTGAGCAGCCGCTGAGAGTGATGGTAGGAGCTGAGAGTGGGGTACACAGTAGTGACAGAGGTAGTTGCTGGCAAGGCAAAAAGCATTACTGATCAGAGCCTCAGATCGGAGACGGTGCAATACCCCAATGCCCTGACAGCCTTGCCAGCAGATGTCAGTGTCAGTGGCTCAGTAGGTAGCACACTCGCCTCTGAGGCCGGGAGATCAGAGGGCTGTGGGTTCAGTTCCCACATCTGGCACTTGGGTTAATATCCCATTACTGACACTGTAGTGCAGCATGAGAGGGGTGCTGCACTTCTGAGGTGTCATCTTTCGGATGAGATGTTAAACCGAGGTCCCATCTGCCTGGACTGGTGGTAGTTCAGGTGGATGTTAAAGATCCCATGGCACTTATTGAAAAGAGTAGGGAAATTTCCCCGGTGTCCTGGTCAAATTTCCCTCATTCACTAAAAATACCACCAACAGCTTAATCTGGTTCAAGGTCAGTTGGCATTCATCTGTATCCCCCTCCCCCAGGTCGTGCCTGAAAATAGGCAGGATTTGTCTAGTGCACTTACCTGGTCAACAAAAACTAAAATAATAAAAAAAAATGCTACTATCTGCATTAGCTAGAGTGAAGAAAGTGCCAGTATTTTGCATCTCTTTGGGTGAGTTTGGAGGACAGTGAGCAGAGCAAGGCTGGTGTTATAAAATAATTTTTTTTCCCCTTAGGAAAACAGATTTCTACTGTATTTTCCAAGTTAAACACCATAGGATTAGCCCTGCCTTCCTAGCCTCTCCCTTCACCTACTTTGCTGCAGACAAGGCCTCTGGCTCGAGGCTGTTACTGACCCCCAGGCTTCTCTTCCTCCCCCGCTGCCTTCTAACGGGGGGCTCACTCTGAACTCTGCTTTGTCTATGTTTTCTCCGACAACTGTTGGTGGAAAACTGTTAAGTCTTGATTGTTTACCTTATCTGTATTATTTTATTCTCTATTTGCATCATTTGTATTATTGTGTTTGCGTCACTTTTTTTCTCACTGTATCAATTATGTGTCTGTGCAAGGTACTATGATACATGATGTGGAACCTTTGTAAAGGAGCTTAAGCTCAAAGGCTGTTTCCGAATGAATAAATAAAATAAATAAAGTATTTTTTAGGCATGAGGCACTTGCTTCACTCTCTCAAGCTGCCCTGTTCCATGTTGCTCTGAAACTGCCAGCTCCTAAACTGCTGTTCCACAAGGAACTTCTTTTCTCTATAGAACACTTTAGAGTGTATTGTTGGAGCAGGTGTGGATTGCAGGATATTTCTCATCCACCATCCACCCGGGGGCGAGAAGGATTTCCTTCAGGAAGTCGTGGACTTCATCATTGACATGGTGTTGGAGTCCCCCAGATGGTTGGTTCTGGGGGATTTCAATGCCTGGGGTCGACAATGACCTCTTGCACTTTGGTCAAGACTTCCTCCAACTAGTGAAAGTATGAAAACTTGTTTCTACATGTGAAAAACAGTACAGGAATAATCAAGTAATGTCAAGTAACTACTGTGCATTCCCTGAAGAAGGAGTGTTTACTCCAAAATGTAGGAATTTTATGCACAACAGTTTTACTCTGATATAAGAATAAAATCATATTATAATTTATCTATTTGGGTGAGTTGGCCCATGTGTTCCAAACTGCTAATCTGCAGTTACCTCTGTGACCCTCTACGACCCACAGACAAGGTCACTCATTGGACTTGGTGTTTCTACTGGGGATGGAGATCTCCGATGTGGTGGTGGAACCTGTCAGATGGTCTGATCACCACACTACAGGATTCAGTTTTGAGGCTCCCCCCAATAGTCCTGTCCCTATGGAGATGGTCCGGTACTGCCCTTTATGGGGTTTGACCCCTGATGGTCTGATGGTGGTGCTGGACCTATCAAGCAGATCAAGCATAAGCTTGAATCCAAGGGATCTGCTACTAGTCTATAATAAGGCAGTGATGGCTGCCTTAGATTCCATAGCTCCTGTCTGAGTTCACCCTCTCACCCTTTGCCCTCAGTCCCCCTGGGTTTGATGGGACACTGAGGGAGTTGAGGCAAGTAGGGTGAAGGTTGGAGCGATGCTGACAGAAAACCAGCCTGGCTGATGACAAGCTTCAATTGATGTCCCATTATAAGGACTATCAATCAGTTATCTCCCTTAAGAAGGCAGAGTTCCTGTCTGGGGAGATTGCCACTGTACAAAATCAACTGGCTCAGCTCTTACAGACTGTGGACAGACTGTGCAATCCAGCCTGTCTTCAGAATCTGAGAGCTTTTTCACAGAATAAGTGTGATGCGTTCACTTGCTTTTGTGCAGATAAGGTTGGCACCATCAGATTGGAGATCTGTACAGCTCACTCAAATGGGCATTGTGACAATTGGTGGGAGGTTGCAGGCACCCAGTCTGCCTGGTCCAACTTTGACTGGTTGGTGATCACAGACATTGTGAAGATTATCCAGGGCTTGTGACTGACTGACTTACTGTAGTTTAGACCTGGGTCCAACACGCCGCCTGGTGGGGTGTGTAGAGGTAATTGGACCAGTCCTAGATGAGATAGTTGGGCATTTGTTGGAGACAGGGGTGTTCCCAGACACCCTGAAGGAGGCAGTGGTACATCCCCTTATGAAAAAACCTTCTCTCAACCCTGACTGTCTCGCTAACTACAGGTCTGTCTCTAACCTGCCTTTTGTGGGCAAGATTATTGAGAAGGCAGTCATGTTGCAACTCGAGGAGCATCTCACCAGCCATGATATCTATGATCCTCTCCAAGACTGGTTTCAGTAAGGGGCATAGTACAGAGATGGTGCTGGTTCAGGTACTTAATGACCTCATAATAGTGAGAGATCAGAGGAGCCGTTCAGTCTTGGTCCTCCTTGATCTCTCCGTGGCATTTGATACCATGGACCATGGTGTGTTATTGGACCACCTGTGGTTGATCTGTGGTCGATCTGTGGTCTGTCAGGGACTGTCTTCAGATGGTTTCATTCTTTCCTCACAGACAGGACTCAGAGAGTGGAGTCAGGGATTTATTCCTTGGCCCCTTTCCCCCATCTTGTGGGGTTCCGCAAGGTTTGGTTCTTTCACTCATGTTCACGGTGTACATGCTGCTGTTAGGAGACATTATAAAGTGGTACGGGCTGAGTATTCCCTGCTATGCAGATGATACTCAGTTGTACATGTTCTTTGTGCTCGAGCTGGGTGATGCTGTCACGGTCCTTAACAGCTGCCTGTCTAAGATTCAGGACTGGATGAGTGCCAACTGGCTGAGGTTGAACCCAGATAAGACTGAAGTGCTGGTTGTGGACCCAGGTCATCACGTAGAGGGGTTGTCGGCTGAGCAGCCATCCGGGCTCTGGCTAGGAGGCAGCCAGCTGACGACCTCTGACCAGGTGAGAAATCTGTGCGTTATGCTTGACGGTGGGCTGACACTTAAGTCTCAGGTGTTAGCTGTCATCAAGACCTAATTTTTCCATTTGTGGAATATTGCAAGGATAAAACACCAGGTCCCACCTGATGACCTTCAATGTTGGTCCACACCATGGTGACTTCCCACCTTGATTACTGTAATGCCCTATAACTAGGGTCACCAGGGGTGGACCTCTGCCACCTCCAGCTGGTGCAAAATGCAGCTGAGAGGTTGTTGACTGGCTTACCTAGATCTTGCCATGTCACACCTGTGCTCTGCGGCCTGCATTGGCTGCTGGTTCAGTGGGGGATCACCTTCAAAGTCGGGTTACTGGCCTATAAGGCCGTATATGGAGGGACCACAGTATTTGAAAGATCTCCTGTGTCTCTGCCGCCCCTTCCACCCACTCTGCTCCACTGATGATGGATTGCTAGAAGTTCCCAGGGTATGCCTGAAGACCTCGGGAGCTAGATGTTTTGCTTTTGTAACCCCAACCATATAGAACTCTACCTTGTCAGGTGAGAGAGTGCCTGACTGCTGAGGCTTTTAAATCTGCCTTAAACAGCCATTTGTTTAGTCTGGCATTTTCTGAAGCTTGATATTCTGCTGCCTGTTATTATCTGTTTTAATTACTTGCTTTAAATGTTCTTTATTTTGTTGATAATTATATATGTATAAGCGCTTTGATCCCTGTCGAATTGCACTATACAAATACATTTTGATTTGATTTGATGACTTTTAAACAGTGTTTACCAGCCTAAAGCCATAAACAACTTGTTTGTTTCTAAATTTTTAGGTAAGAAGCTTATTAGAAACTATGAGTGGGAAACTCAAGTTACTTTATAAACAACGAGAGTGAAGCTCAAATCACATGATAATCCATTATAGCTAAACTTGAGTGACATGATAAACCGCAAAAGCAAAGCTGGAGTGCCATGATAAACCATGAGCGTGGAGCTTGAGCACCATGATAAACCATGAGTGTGGAGTGTGAGCAACATCATAAACCATGAGTGTGGAGCATGAGCAACATCATAAACCATGAGTGTGGAGTATGAGCAACATCATAAACCATGAGTGTGGAGTATGAGCAACATCATAAACCATGAGTGTGGAGTATGAGCAACATCATAAACCATGAGTGTGGAGTATGAGCAACATCATAAACCATGAGTGTGGAGCATGAGCAACATCATAAACCATGAGTGTGGAGCTTGAGTAACATAATAAACCATGCGTATGGAGCTTGAGTAACATAATAAACCATGAGTATGGAGCTTGAGTAACATAATAAACCATGAGTGTGGAGCTTGAGTAACATCATAAACCATAAGTGCGGAGCTTGAGTAACATCATAAACCATGAGTATGAAGCTTGAGTAACATAATAAACCATGAGTGCAGAGCTTGAGTAACATCATACAAAGCTGCTTTAAAGCTTGCAACTCATGCAAATCAGTTCAGTTTTCTTACTTTTCTTTATCATTTTAACATGTTAGAGCGGTTCTTGGTCTCATCATTCGACCGAATTATGGTTGTCATGGAATCCTCTTCCCTGAAATAATCACACTCCAGACTTTGCAAACTGGGTGCTCAGTCACCTATTTAATTGCCTAACAATTTACTTATATTCCAAAATTTCATGTCATCATCATATTTAATACTTTATTGTCCATCAGTTTATTTATATTATCAGTGTCAGTGGCTCCACAGGTTGCACACTCACCTCTGAGGCTGGAAGATCAGAAGGCTGTGGGTTCTATCCCCACATCTGGCACTTGGGTTAGATCCCAATACTGACACTGTAGTGCAGCGTGAGGGGGGTGCTGCACTCCTGAGGTGCCATCTTTTGGATAAGATATTAAGCCGAGGTCCAATCTGCCTATTCTGGTGGTAGTTCAGGTGGATGTTAAAGACCCCATGGCACTTCTCAAAAAGAGTAGGGGAATTTTTATTGGTAAAATCATAAAACAGTATACATTGTACAATCACATGCACAGTTAAATAGCCATTGTTAGATTCAAAGATACTGGGGGAAACAATAAAAGGAAAGCAAAAACAATTGGGCAAGGATATTCAATGGGGTTGCACCTGGCGCAACTGTGTTGTGCTGGCACAACCCCGCATTGCACTCCGGTGGGATATTCAAAAGGCTGCCAGATGCAGCGCAATGCCTGATGTGCTGGGGTGCAATGTAAGTCTATACAGCGCAGATGCAGGGGGCGTGCCCATGCATATGCGGCACATCCCGATATTCAGCCTGGGATGTGCGGCGCATATGCCGGTGCAACCCTGCAGTGCGCTACACCAGGGGGCTCAAAGTTGAGTCCCAGAAAAGCAGGAGCAAGTCCCAACTACCCACGGTGGGCTGCTGTATTGCAAGGCACAACACAGCAGCTGCCAGCCATGGGAGGCCACCCGCCCATCCAGAACACTGTCGCCGAGCACACATACCCCCAGTGGTCCAGTGGACCCCCCACCCACCCCGTATGCCCAATCATGGGCATCCCAGTGATGTACAGAAACCCTGGTGGTCTAGCGGTCCCCCTTCAGCCCGATCGTGGGCATCCCAGTAATGTAAAGAATCCCTGGTAGTCTAGCAGTCCCCTTCTGCTTGATCTCGGCATCCCAGTAATGTAATGATTCCTAGTGGTCTAGTGGTAACCCCGTACACCCGATTGCAGGCTGTTGCTGAAATGAGGAATTACCTGGTGGTCGAGATACCCCTCCCACCACCCGCAGAGGTCCCCGCCACCTAGCACCCCGTCATTGGCAGGCGGCTGCACCCTGTCTGCATTCCTCCGTCACGCCCGCCGAATGCCAGTGTACAGTATGATCAATGTACGCCCATTGATCCACAGTGTGGACCAATGGGCTTGCAATTCCATATTGTACTACACAAGAAACGAATAGTGAATGAATGCTTCATTCACATATCTGGTCCTGTGTAGTACAGTATGGTCTGTGAGCCCATTGGTCCACACTGTGGACCAATGGGTGTACAGATCATACTGTACGTTGTCATTTGGCAGGCAGTCGGGCAGAATGCGGGCGTGGTGCTGCAGCCCGCCGATGACAGGAGGGGGTGCTGGGTGGCCAGGAAACCTCTGCGGATGAGTGGGGAGGGGGTACCACTGGACCACCAGGTAATTCCTCATTCCAGCAACAGCCCATGATTGGGCCGACGAGGGGGGGGGTTACTGCTAGACCACCAGGGAATCATTACATTACTGGGATGCCTGCGATCGGGCTGAAGGGGGACCGCTAGACCACCAGGGAGTCTTTACATTACTGGAATGCCCGCAATCGGGCTGAAGGGGGACCGCTAGACCACCAGGGATTCTTTACATTACTGGGATGCCCGTGATCAGGCGTAAGGGAGCAGGGGTCTGCACTAGCCCATCAGAGTGTTGACGGCAGCAGCTTGGCAGGGTGCCAGGCACAATATGCCGGGAACCAGTGCATCGCATGCTAATGGGGCCATAATGACATGCAAATGGCCCCATTTGCACCTTGCATATATTGTGGCCTCCTTTTCATGCCCGGCTGAATATCCCAGGTGATGTGCCTAGCGTGACTGCACTTGTGCTGGCCCATCCCCTAGCTCCCTTTCTGCGTCTTGCACTGGTGCAGTGCCACTGCGCCTTGTGCAGTGTGTGCTCCCTCAGTGCCATGTTAAATGGTGCTGAGCCATGGCGCATCACCTTTGAATATCACCTGGTCCTGGCCCCGGCGCAGCCCAGTTGCGCTGCACCCAGACTTGCACCACCACCCAGCGCAGTCTGAATATCTGGCCCTTGGTATGGGAAAGCAATTGAGATGGATACAACAAGAAATTGGGAATTCAATGGAGAGGAGAGAAAAGAAAAGGAGTAGGGGAGCAGTATACAAATCAAACAAGAAACAATGAAAATCTTACAGTCACAGTTAATATGGCACTGTTAAGTACAGAGAGAAAAAAGCAAGCAACAAATCATACTTATGTTGTAAATAAGAAGAATAAAGGGAGCAGATAGAACCACACTAACAAATAATAAAGAGACTAGAAATGACTGTTAAGAATAAAAAAAAATTATGCAAAAAGGTTTTTTTTTGTGTCTTGTTTTTGGAGATTTCCAATGCTATTTGTGACATACAAAATTCCTGAGGGGAAAAGACTTTTCCACGTGTACACGGACAAAGCATACGCTGTCAGAAAGGAACATGCAAACACAACCCAGTCAGTTTCCACCATACACTCTATGAAATCCTGACCAGAGCTGTGTAAAAGCTGTTGGAGAGAGGTGAGTCTTGTCCACCTTACAAATATGGTGGAGGGCTCTGGTGGTCATTCGAGCCACCGTAGCTGGAGGGATAACCAGCTGCCATACAGTAAAGGCACATCTGGCCTATCACAGATAATATTTGCAAGCTGCGAAGTGTACAGTACTTGCAAAATGGTAGTGGAATAACAGTTCCAAATCAGAGGAAAAAGATTTAAGACAGCAATTTCATAAGTCACAACAGAGTAGGAAGGGTTAAACCACATATTGCTACCTTGTTGCCAAAGTTGAACATAGGAGGGCCATTCAAAAAGAAAGTGAGCGAGTGTTTTAAGGGTCTGAGAACAGGAGGAAAGAGGACAAAGGCGTTCGTGGTGAGACTTATGTTTCAAGGAGTCACGGGCAGCCAACTTCCCATGGAAGCAAAGCCACACAATGTCCCACATGTAATGAGGGACAGAGGTATTCTGCAATTGAGTCAAGGCATACTGGAGTTACAGTGGGGGGCAAAATTTTACCTCTAAAGGAGAAGAAAATAAAAAGTCATCACTGACACATACAACCCTTTCCGAGGGAGGTGAGCACAGTCATCAAATGACAAGTGCCAAGAGTATAATTTTTTAACAGAAAAAAATATATAACTAGAGAATTTATTTATTTAAAAGAGATTCACCAGGAAAGCAACATGAACTGTGAAACAGCTCGTTTCCAGAAGGGTCCTGGGGTGGAAGGGGTTACATATGAAGGAGACACTTAACAGTACAGAATAACAGGTTACAGAACCAGTACAATCAAGATAAGGCATTCATTTATGACATCTATAAACATACATATATAACATTACAGATTCCTGACAGGTAAACAATACTAGTACATGACCTAGGAATAAACAGCACTTAAACGGCATAAGCAAATTTCTTATTTACATAATTGCAGTGAAGGAACCGGTGTGATGATGAATAGTTGAAAGGCAACGACTTCATGTTCAACTGCAGTGATACTGACCAAATGACCATACTAGCTTTAGTACAGTAAACTACTGGTAGGAGCAAAGGATTACAGAGCAACAGTGCAAGATCCCAAGTGCTGATGAAAATTCCCGATACATAGACTTGTGTGTGTGTGTGAGTGGGGAAACCAAGGACCTTCACACCTTCAAAATGCAGATAACCTTCTAGGATCGCGCAGTATTAGTAGAGAAAAGCCAAGGACCTTCACCCTTCAGGATGCAGATAACCCCTGCCACGGGCTGACAATATTAGTTGGGGGGCAACGACCTTCATCCCTTCAGGATGTAGAGAACCCTGCCAGGAGATCGGCAGTATTAGTACGGAGAGAAGTCAAGGACCTTTACCCCTTCAGGATGCAGAAAACCCTGCCAGGAGATCAGCAGTGTTAGTAGGGAGAGAAGTCATGGACCTTCACCCATTCAGGATGCACAGAACCCTGCCAGGTGATCAGCAATATTAGAAGAGAGAGAAGGAGTGTGTGTGTGACAAGAGAGGATGACTAGAAAAGACAAGTGAGTCAATTGCAGCTGCAGTATTGGATTGTGTGCCTATGAAGGAGAAGTGCGAGGGAGTTGCGGGATTGGGCAGAGCAAATATTGAGGGGGAGGGAGTTCCTGGTGCTAGGGAATTTGTATGAGAAGGCAGCGCGACCGGATGAAGTACACTGTGGTGGTAGGGCAAACGTTCTCTGTGTTGAGGATAGGGGGAGGGAGGAGGGGTGGAGAGGAGGGAGGACAAATAAGAAGGAAGGGAGCCAAGCCAGTATTTACCCACTAGATTAGTGGTGTGGAACAGGTGCCTGACAGACAGAGATGGGAAGGAAAGTGAAGTATAGAGTTTGCAGTGGTGGGTGGGGGTGGGGGGCAGCCAAGTACATAGTGACAGAATGAGTTGAAAAGAGTGTCCAGCCTGGATAGGGTGGTCTTAGGGGCTGAATTGTAGACAATGTCCTCAAAGTTGAAGACTGGGAGAATCGTCTTTAGGACAATTTTATGACTAGCTTGCATGGGCAGGCAGCTGTGGTGTCTGTAAATAGCACCGAGCTTGGGGAGGATTTTTTTGTGAATGGCATCAACGTGGACACCGAAGTCAAGGTTTTTGTCTAGCCACAGCCCAAGGTACTTAAATGAGGTGACATCATCCAATGTGGATCCTGTTAGGGTATGGAAGGTGGGGGTGGAGTTAAGTCTGGCCAGCTTTTGTCCGGTGCCAAACATCATAGAGATCATTTTTTTGACATTAAGAGAGAGAGAGAGAGAGCTGATTTGCATTAAACCAGTGCTGGACATTGTTAAAGTCCTGCTGGAGGCTGGTAGTCACTGCAGCAGGGAAACTCCCAGAGGAGAATAACACAGTGTCATCTGCATACATGTGTATGTTAGCAGTAGTACAGATGTCAGGGAGGTCATTCAGGAAGATGGAAAACAGAACTGGTCCAAGTACTGAGCTCTGGGGGACACCTGTGTGGATTGGGAGGGGGAGGGAGGTGGAGTTGCTGACTCTGACCATTTGAGACTGGCCAGTGAGGTATGACCAGAACCAGTCATTGGTGGTAATAGAGAGGCTGGCCGCAGACAACTTGGAGAGGAGGATGGAGTGGGTGACAGTGTCAAAGGCTTTGGCCAGGTTGACAAAGATGGCTGAGGTGATGCGTCCCTGGTCCATCCCTGTGAGAATGGCATCAGTGAACCGGAGGACTGACATATATTGTCATCTCAAGGAGCGAATATGTGCAACCAAGGGAAAGGCTAGGAGTGGCACAATCCTGTCCCACAGTAGGGAATACCAGACTGACACACCTGGTTTAAAAAGAAGGGAGAAATTAACTGAAAAAAAGTACTATAACAAAAAGCTATGGGGTTCACCATACGTAGACCTCCTGTACTACGGTCACAATAAGTGATATCCCTCTTAAGAGAGTTGAGACGAGAGCCCCAAAGTCCCTGAAAAAACAAACCTGTACAGTTTAGTCTCCAGAGATGGGGGTGGGGGGATATACCGAGCTGAGATAGGTGAAACAAGGGAGCAACAGCGTTTTAATAAGGTAAACGTGTTTAAACTTTGCCAGAGTTCTGTTTCCACACCAACAAGCATCTAGTAGCAGTGGACAAACACGTTTCCCAATTAAAAATGCCCGGGTCAGGATGATTATAGCAGATTCCCAGTATTTTACATGGCCTGTACACACAGGGATATTCTTGTAGGACAATAAGCTCCCTGGAGGCAAAGGAGCAGGGGGATAATCACACATTTGGAATAATTGATGGTAGAGCCAGACCACTTAGTGTGAACAGAAAGAGAAGTAAGGGCCTGGGGAAGAAGAGTAGTATCGGGCAACATAATACAGAAATCTGGGAGCTCAGGTGACATAGTAATGCCATGAATATCCGGGGAGTGAGAAAGGAGACAAAGCATGGGGTCAATAGAAAACACGTATAACAGCTGGCCCCGTGGCGCTGACGGTTGAGACGTTGGACGCCACACCTCACGCTACGCTGGTGACCCAGGTTCGAAAGTGAGCCCGGGCCATCGGGGGTTGGCAGGGGTGGGAGAGGATTGAGCATCCGGAGGACAGCTCTCCTCTCCTGGGAGGAGGGGGTCCACACTCAGTGACGATGGCAAGCACAGAGTTGATATCTGGGAATTTAGAGTGGCGACGCCGGCAGCAATGCCTTGGCGTGGGGTGCGTGCCACTCCTCTACAAGGATAACGTGAAAATGCCTGCAGATGCCGGGAAGAAGGAGTGCTCAGAGCGTGCCTCCTATATGCCCTCGCTTGCCTGACTATCTCCGGTCCGACGCCACTTACAGTATCGGTGTGCTTGCCACCCCACCTAGGCCCTGCTCGGGGGGGGGGAGCCACAGCTCCATGGGGAGGTAAGTATCGGGTAGGATGAGAGAGGCAGGAGGATGACTCCTGGATGGTCCTGAAGGGTTGGGATCCGCAGGACATAGGGGAGTTAAAAAAAACCAAAAAAAAACATGTATAATAGGGACTTAAAGGACATCCCTGGTGCACTCCATGGTGCAACGGGGAAGGGTCACCCATGTAGGAGTTTATTAATGGGGTAAGCATAGCAGTTTTATGAAGTATTTAACAAGCACTGCAAAAATATAATCATGAGCCACCCGGTCGAATGCATGTTCCTGGTCCAGAGATAGAACTACTCCAGTACAGAGACCATGATGGCCACGCTCAAAGAGCTCCCTGAGAAGAATCAGGTGGTCAGTTAGACGATGGGTAGGGATGGCACAACCCTGTGGATGGGGGAATCAAAAAAGGGGTGATCTGCATGAGTCGGGCTGCTAAAATGCAGACCAAGATCTTAAAATCTGTGTTCAAAAGGCACAAAGGGTGTCAACTGGAAAGAAGAGTGCAGTCCTCTTTTTTGTAAATAAAAATTTAAAGGGCTCAGGATAAGGTCGGGGGTGCAGTGCCATGACGCAAAATCCAATTATGCAGGAGCACTAGGGAAGGACCTAAGCAATGCAAAAAGGTTTTATAGAACTCTGGAGGGAGCCCATCCTGGGGCAATAGCGGAAGGTAAGCCATTTATAGCAGTGGTCACCTCTGGCAGCTGGATCAGTGCCTGCAAAGCTACAAGTACATCACCTGAAAGAGCAGGAGGAGACGGGAAAGGCAGAGAGTCAGGGTGCGGAGTAATCAAGGGTGGGGTGCCAAAGGTACTAGCTAAGTAAGAGTGTGTTACATGCAACATACCCTGAGGAGTGGTAGTTAGGGGATCTTGCGGAGAAGACTGAAAAGACCACATATGGTGACTGTGAATATAGGAGGCACAAGCCTTAAAGGGGTCAAGAGACTGAACACGCCCCTGTGTACCAAATGTACTTTCCAAAGCTAGGGACTTTGCCCTATCATATTGGTAAGAGAGCATCTCAGATTTCACCTTAAGAATGTCCTGCATCAAATCAGCCTGTGTAGAATGCATACAGGAGATAAGGTGATATAGCCAAGCACATAGGGTAAGGTATGTAAAGTAGCAGGATTGTGTAAGGGCTCTAGCCCATTCCTGGAAAAAAGAATGGAACAGCCATTTAGAATCCTCCCTCCAGTCACCAAAATCATGGTATGCTCCCAGTACCGTCCATCTGTCCAAGACGGTCTGCACCCAGGCCTTCTGGACAGTAACAGAGGACAGGGAGGAAATGTTCAGTCTCCACATACGATGTGGAGGGAGTGAGGAGGAGAACAGATCATAGTTTCCAGATACAGCCAGATGGTCAGAAGATTCCACTAGGAACACTTTAGATTTAAGAATCGGATAGAATGAGACTGAAATAAACAATCTATACAGGTTTGAAGGGTTCCTTTCATAAATGTGGGAAGGGGGATGACCCAAGGAGGCCAACTGGCTGTCTTGGAATTGGGCTGTGGTAATAATAGGTGACAGAAAATAAGAGCGACAATGCACCTTGGAGGTTGCAGGCCCCCCCACCAATCAGATAAATTAAAATCCCCACCCAGTACAACAGGAAGGGTGGTACACAAATATAGCTATAAGGTAGAAAACAATTGAACTCTGGCTGCTTTCTGTTGAGGATCAGATACATTTATAACCCTAAAATGTGAAGGGCCCACACTCATATCCAGGAGCAAGGTCCTGTCAGGGGAAATATCCACCACTCTATGAAGGTGGAAATCATGGCTTCAGAAAAGGATACCAACCCCATTGCATGCATCCAGGCCATGAGACCAATATGAAGGACCATGTGTCCACAAATCATGAAAAGCTGTTAATTCATATTGCGTCTTCAGATGAGTATCCTGCAGAAACAAAATATCCCCTGGGAGAGAAGTAAGTAGGGAAAAGGTAGTTAACCATTTCCAATGGGACTTTATGCTGTTGACATAAAGTGTCAGCAGTGAAACTTGCCCTTAGAGCAAAGACTGAAAAAATTAAGAAGTCCCAGTTCCCCCTTTAAATGTTTCAGACCTTGTCCTGCTCCTAACCTTTTTAGGTGTGGTGTCATCCGGGGGAGGGGGTGTCATCCACCCCAGAGGAAAGATCCTGCACAGAGGAGAGAAAGGAAGTGTCAGAGCCCCCTCCTTCATTCTGCTCCATGTCTCCCAAATTAGAGGAAGATGCCAAGTTTGCATAAGCATTACGGAGGGTGATGCCTGATTTCTTCACAGGCTGCGTCTTATCACCATGCCTGCAAGCTCGCTTTCAAATAGTCGGAGAACGAAATTCATCCACCTCCATAGGGGCAGGAAGGGGGGGAGGAGGTGACACTGATATAGGATCTGAGGGCATTACATCTGGGGGGGGGATCAGGATGATACATCACCCAGTCCTGAGGTTCTTAGGATGGCTCTTCTATGTCCGTCACTTGAGGAGGAGGAGGACTTGTAGGGGGAACTGGATCGTTCTTGGAAACTGACAGCTCCAGAGCCACAGGGGCTGGGTCAGAGGTATCCTCAGACTGATCCATCAATCGTTGTTCTTTAGCAATTAAGGCATCTTGGTTAAGATTGTCAGAGCAGCTGTGAGAAGCCCAGGGACATCAAGAAAAGGAATGGCCCTGCTCATCACAAAGATTGCATCTGTTGGTGTGGGGGCAAGTTGCAATAATGTGACCATACTCCAAACAGGGATACATTGGGCGGCATCACAGACAGAACTGAGGTGGGTTTCAGACCCACACTTACGACAAGTCCGGGGCTGGTCTGGATAGAAACAGATGCTTTTATTCCTACCAATGTAGAAATTACCTAGAAGATAAATTTTACCCAGAACATTTTGGTGAAGCTGCACCTTGATTTTCCAGCCCCCTGTCCAAACCTGCTCACTGTCAATGATGGGAGTAGGGATGTTTAATACTTCACAATGCTTATGTAACCAGTAAAGTACATCAGTAATATTAACACATTAATTGCAAAACAATAAAATAATGGTTTTGATCACAGGTATACACAGAACCTTGGGAGGATGTTCATTTTGATCAAATTAATATGCCACCATAATGAAATGGGGAGGGATTGCCACCTAGTGAGGTCTTGTTGAATGGTAAGAAGTAAAGGATCGAGGTGAGCTTTCCTTAACTGGGTTTCTCCCCTAGTTAGGATAAGCCCCAAGTACTTTAAGCTAGACTGACTCCATTGTAACCCTAATGGAGAGATATCTTGCTTGGATAATCTCCTGTTCAAGGGAAAAACTGGTTTTACCTAAATTAATTTTATAGTTGGAAGCTACACTGTATTCCTCGAGGATTGATAATATTACCGGAATCGTTTGCAGGGGGTGCTCGATATGAAGCAATACATCATCTGTGTATGCAGACAATTTAAAAGTCTGGGATCCCATTGTGATGCCCTGGATATCTTCATGTTTTCTAAGCTTGGTTAACAAGGGTTCCAGGTAAATATTAAATAGGAGCAGGGATTATGGGCATCCCTGCCTTGTTCCCAAGAAAAGGGAAAAACGGTTCGAGAATACTCCATTGCAATAAATCTGGGCCGGAGAGTTCTGATAGAGGGAAGAAATCCAATCAATAAATTTAGATGGGAATCCAAATCTTCGCATAGTACAGAATAGGATTTGCCAGTCCACTCTGTTAAATGCCTTTTCTGCGTCCAGAGATACTAGAGCAGCCAGAACCTCTGCATCCCTGGACGCAGAGAGGATGTGGGCCAGTTTCCTAAAATGGTCGGAGGAATGCCTGCTGGATATAAAGCCAACTTGATCCAGGTGAATTAAAGCAGGCATTATTTGTTTAAGCCTGTTGGCCAATAATTTTGCTAAAATTTTAATATCACAATTTTAAAGTGAGATTGTCCTGTAATTCCCAGCATCTTCCAGATCTCTCTCTGGTTTTGGGAGGACAATAATCAGAGCTTCCAGAAGGGTACTGTCTAGTGGGTTGGTGCCCAGCATCCAAGCAAATAACCATGCTAACCAAGGTGTGATTTGTTTAGAAAATATTTTATAAAAATTTGGGGTAAACCCATCCAGGCCTGGGGCTTTATCAGCTACTAGAGATTTGATTGTTTCCTGGATCTCCATGATAGAGATAGGAGCAACCAGGGAATTCTGCTGCACCGAATTCAGGGTAGGCAATGTGATAGTGTTCAGGTATGTTTGAACCTGTGCAAATACAGGCTCCTGGATCATGGGACTATATAACTGAGCATAACATTTGACAAATTCCCCGGTGATCTCTTTCGGAGAAAATAGGAGAGAACCGTCCAACCGAGAACGAATATTCTGCACAATTCTGGAGGATTCTACTTTTTTAAGCCTTAGGGCTAGTAAGTGACCAGCTTTCTTCCCCTGATCAATATATTTTGTGGCTGTTTTGAGGATTGCATATTCTGCCTTCTCATGGAGCAAATCAGAGTACTGATCCTGTGAACTCAATAATCTGATCCTATCAGACTCCTGGGTCTTGGGGGAGAGTGAGCTCTCTGGGCATGCGATATCAGCTAGGAGATCCAGGGACTTTTGATCCCTACAACTTTTTCTTTGTGCCACTAGCTTAATAAATAAACCCCTTAGTACACTTTTTAAAGTGTACCATTCTAAATCCGGATGGTTGGTTGAATTTAAATTGACCTCTGTATACCGGTCAATTTCTTGCCCTATACATTCAACAATACCTTGGTCCTTGAGAAGTTGGTTGTTTAATTTCCAACTGGATTCTTTGGGTATATCATTGGGTATCGTTAGGGAGCACCACATTACCGCATGGTCAGAGATAACCTTGGGTTCTGTTTTTGCGTCCATCAGCCCTGAAAGGAGTGACTTACTTATTAATAAGTAATCAATTCTGGATTGAGATTTGTGAACGTCGGACCAGAAAGTGTATTCCCTTGAGTATGTATTAAGAGTTCTCCAAGGATCACACAAACCAAAATGGTCCATCAGATCCCCTAATGGCTCTCTCTGCTGGTGACAAACCTTTACGCATGGGGTCAGATTTATCTAAAATTGGGGAAAACGGGAGATTCCAATCACCACCGATTATAATGGGTAGATTAGTAAAAAGGGGCTAAGACTTTCATTATCTCAGTAAAGAACTCGGGAGACACCGCATTCGGGCCATAAACACTGCCCAGTATCATGGTGGTTCTCTCCAGCTGACCTATAAGAGAAATGTATCTGCCATTACTATCCTTAATATTCTGCTCGCACACAAACTGTGCGCCTCTTACAATAAGGATGGCGACCCCCCGACTCTGGGTACTATCTCCTGAAAAGAAAGTCTGGCCCACAAACTGTCTGTGAAAGAGAGTGCCCTCTGGTTCCCGCAGACGGGTTTCCTGCAGAAAAGAGACGTCATTCCTAAGCAGATGAATGTGTTTCAGCACCTTATATCATTTGACTTTGTTACGACCCCCATGAATGTTCCAAGATAAAAACTTTTTAGGAATAGTCATTTGAACAACCACATGTTAGAAACATCTGTATTTTACCATAAATTAAAGTCACATGGGAAAAAAAAGAATATCCCTCTATGATGCCAAACTGCCCCTCCCTTACCACCCTCTTCTCCCCTAAACAGTACCTCCATAACCGTATCCCAAACAATATAACCTTCCCCGATAGAAACAACACACCCTTCCCTCCCTGGATCCCTAAGAATCAAGGCAATTACAGAGTTCCCTAGTAAACCATGCATGAAACCTTGATTCTGTATCATAATACACTGGTACATGATGTACCCCCAGAGGTAACCTATACTCCCCCCATATCAGCCGTCATAGAATCCAAACACCCGAATAACATTAACTAATTAACCGTCTATAATAAGCATTAATCAGTGAGTCGGTTAAATGTTCTGTAACAGGCAGTACTAAATCTAAAGAAAAATGGCCAACTTTGGCTTGCAATGAGAAAACCAGATAGTCTCACTGTCCCTGAAAAAGGAAAAAAAAAGAAAAAGGTCTCCTCGTTCTATCGGCTGCTAGCTCTAAAACCAAGAGGACCAAAATGTCAACACGGAGCCAGCTAAGCTGAGGGAGAAAAAGTTAAATATAAACACATCCAGCGAGGAAAATCAGATTAGAAAGAACCCTGTTCGTAGCTACACTCTTGGCTTCAGATCAGAAATGAAAACATACGTAGATCTGCAGCTGTAATGTCTACGTGTCCAACTAATAGAAATTTAGCCTCTCACTAACTCAGACACTGAGGAAAAAAGACAAGTAAATTGAATTGTAAACACTTGCAGGCTTCAACTCTTTTCAGAGAGTTCCAGCGATGCAACAACTTTCAGATGGTGCAGACCAGCATCCACTTTCAGCCAACTCGGAACAAATCGGGGAGCGCCTTCTTTAGGGATTCCTCAGCCACCTTCGGGTCTTCAAAGGGAACCCATTTCCCTTCAAGATGCACCTGGAAATTAGCAGGGTATCCCATGTGGAATGTAATATTTGCTGGCAGTAGCTTAGTGACTATTCCATAATAAGCCGTTCTCCGTTGTCTCACCGATAAAGAGAGATCTTGGGCCATTCGTATCGCCTTTCCACCCCATTGTACCTCTCTAATTTCTTTAATCTTCATCATAAAGTGCTGGCATTCCTGGTAATTCAGAAACTTGAAAATGAAGGTTCTCGGTGGGGAACCAGGTGGGGGAATGGCTCTTAATGCCCTGTGAGCCATTTCTATGATGTAGGATGGACCAAATGGAGAGGGGTCTGCTAATTTCTCGACAAGTTTTTGTGTGAACAACACTGAAGAGCTGCCTTCTTCTCCCTCCGGTAAGCCAATTAAGACCGCGTTATTGTGACAGCTCCTCCCTTCCAAATCCTCGATTTTGGCCTCCAGCTTAGCGAAACGTTGCCAGGTAACAGCCTTGGCTGGATCCACTTTATCCACTTTGCAATCCACTGAAGTTAATCGTGCCTCGCAGTCTCCAGTACGTATGGCAAAGTCTTCCAGTTTGGATGAAACTATTTTGAATTCATCCGTTAGAGACCGCAATTTGTCCCTAAATGGTCAAAATTCATCCAGGAAGCAGTCAAGTGATAGAGGGGATTGATCGTGGGAGCCAGAGGATTGCCACCCATTGGCCCTGTCTGGGCCTTGGATCTCTTAGAGGTTTTTTCGGGTGTCACAAGTGGCGTATGTCGCGGGAGAGCTGACCACATCTCCGCTTCCATTACGGCGATTTGTCCCCCGAAGATCACTAAAATTGCTGCAGGTATGTTTGCCTCTTTGAAAAATGTTGCTCAAGGTCTGGTCTTTTAGAATTACTTGCGAAACAGGCGATTGTACAGGAGGAGGTAATGGGAACGCTAAAAGAAGCAGCTACCCAGAGGATTGCATCACGTGATCTCCTTGACTGCTCTTTCTGGTGACCCCCGACTTACTGCTCAGTGGCCTTCCTCTACTACTCCTGACCTCTCATCTATAAAGGTTTCCTGTGCCCAGTCTCCTGTTTTATCTGCTGCACCGACTTCCTCACCAGCTACGCCTGTTGCCTTTCAGGCTGTTCCACAAGCTTTATCCACTGGAATGCTTACATCACCTGAATTCAGATCTCCTCTCCGCCCCCCGGCTAAGGGACAAGACTGGGCACCGCTGGACTAAGTAGGGGAGGATGCCCAGGGTGTGACCGCCCTCTACAGACAGTCTGTTCCTGGTAAACACTAGCTTCCCACAATACCTTGCACATTGCAGCAGCGGATGCCACAGGTGCTCCACCCTGGTCTGGTTCCTTGAAAATTTTCCTTTTCGGCTGACTTCCGGATGTCTGAATTCATGGCTCCCTGGTCAGCTGATGTTGCCCTCCTGATGGCTGGATGTGAAAGTCCAAGGATGGTGCCTCTTGGGAATCTGTTCCTAGTGTTGTTTCAACTTCTGCCCCCTCAGTATGCTAAACTCATGGATCCCCTTAAACCGGTTTAAAAACGGATTAAATCATATCTGCATTCATTTGGAAGGGCAAATCAGCCAGAAGAGCCTATAATAAACTGGCTGCTTCCAAACGGTTTGGGGGACTAAGGCTCCCACATTTTGGTTTATATTTCTGGGCCAGCCAACTGGGCAAGTATTTACGGTGGTTACAGCCACCTGGAAACCCTGCCTCAGACCCTTATATTCCTGCATGGTTGACTCTTGAATGTGAATTGATTTCCAAGGCTGGTATCTCTCCATTAGCAATGTTACATATATCTCCCAAGGTTTTACCGAAGAATCTGTGTTATTCGCTTATTGTTTCTTCGATAAGAACACATACTACATGTACTTTTTTGAAATACAAGCATACCTTCAACTCCTCCAGACAGTGGTAGGGAATCCCAATTTTAAATTGGGGGAAAGTGCATTCCACCCTCTTGGATTCCCTCAATAAGAGACTCCAAGCTTTGTGCTTTCTTCATAGAGGAACAATGTCTATCCTCCTCCTTCATTATGGCCCATTTTCGAATTCTAAAGGAAAATGTCTTCAAAGTGTATCAATTAAGCCACCTTCTAGTTCAGTTTTCAAAAGAAATGGTATGGGATACTGAGACAGCGGACCAGCTCCAGGACTTCTTGGTTAAGTGCGGTAAGCCTCACACCGTATCACTCCTCCACGAGGATCTATTGTCCAAATCCTTTGACTCGCAATACAAAGACCCTAAATTCTGGATTTCCCAATTCCCTAGTTCTGTTGGTAGATGAGAGAAGATATGGGAAGACCTCCATACATACATACCCCAGGACAGACTCCATCTCACCCAGTTTTAAATTCCGCAAGATATGTACTGGACCCCTTTGAAGCTACAAAGGGTGGGGCATAGCCCTTCCTCTATGTGCACCAGATGTGGGTCTCAAGAAGGTAACCTTTTTCGTATCTTCTGGGACTGTCCTTCGGTAAAACATCTGTGGGCCATGATTCAAAACAAAGCAAATCCCTTATTGGCTATAGAGGATTTATTTACCCCTGACATTTGCTTCCTTGGGGATTTTACTCAGGTCCGTGTCTGTAGTCGCAGATACCATATGGCTTTAATCTCCCTCTCAGTAAAGAAAGTAGTGTTAAGACACTGGTTGGACAGAGAAGACATTTCATATTTAGAATGGTTGAAGGAATTGTTGTTTAACCTGAGAGCTGAACAGCTTAAAGCTAGCCTTTGGGGTTCCAGGACTATTTGGGAAGGTTTTCATGCCCTATACCTTCTACATGACGGCACTCCTCCAGGTTAATCTGGGTAAAGGGCATCCCTTTTGGTTGGTTATAGGGTGTATGATGGTTTCAAGGCTGCTTGAAGTCTAGGTCTAAGTTATTCCATGATGCCAACCGGGGAGGGTGGGGGGCTTGACAAGTATGTGTGCTACTCTTTCAGGCTCTAATGTAATGTTTGTACCGTTGTCAAGCCTTGGATGTTTAATGAAAATCTCAATAAAGAATGAAAACAAAAAAAAAAAGAAAGAGCAGTCAAGGGGGTGCCCAAGTAGGTCACATCAGTAGGAGTGTTAGCAGTCAAACTGTGTGCCTGCAGTGCCTCGCAAGACTGAACTTGCAGATCAGCAGAGGTACTGAAGTTTGCGCTGCAAACACTGACAGCAGGCAAAGTCGTGGGTGCAACCTGAGATGCCGAAAACCCCACAAAAGGAAAGAGAGGAGGGCAAACACCCACTGTATTGGTAGGTTCATGTATTGTAGCTGCAGGAGCTAGAGGATGCACCACAGTGTCAGTGTTCACAGTTGAGACTAGAGGAGCCGCATCATCCTGCTGCAAGGTGGTCTGGACCACAGCACCTTGCTGCGTTGCAACATGAAGGGGAGCCAAGGGAGAAGCAGTCTGAGCGGCCACAGAAAAAAGTCAGAAACAGGAACATTAGAAGGCGCTGTAACAGGAGTTGCTGGAGTACAGGCACTCACCACACTAAATGGCATAGGCTGTCGGTCAAAGGTATTCAGCAACTTTACTGTTTCATCCTCTGTAAGCATGGATAGGAGCAAACATTTCATGTCAGATAGCGCAAAGTCCAAAACTGCATTAAGAAACCCACTAGCAGTGGGAAAAGAACACTCAGGCATCTGTAATAGATCTGGGGAGGCACTTACAGCCTCCGATGCAGGTAGGATAGCCATACATTCGACCTCACAGTGTTCCGATGTGGTGGTAGAGGTCAGGTCCCCTGCATCAAGTGTGAGCTTGCACTCCACCAGGAAGGTGGCCGCCATCTGGCTCAATGTACAGATGGCGAAGAGGTCCCCCTACTGTCGAGTAGGGGAATTTCCCTGGTGTGCTAGCCAAATTTCCCCCATCTACTAAAAATAGCAGCAGCAGCTTAATCTGGTTCAATGTCAGTTGTCATTCATCCGTATCCCCCTCCCCTGGGATGAGGCTGAAAATAGGCAGAACTGTCTAGTCCTCCTTTCCCGGTCAACAAAAATTAAATAAAATAAGAATAAATATATCGAATAAATATATCCACCACCAATTTTATTTGCAAGTACCACAAACTTTGTCTCCTCATTATCCTCATATGTATTTTCCCTTTCCATATCGTTATTATTCTCCATTGTAGTCAGACGCACACCTGATCTATGTCCAGGCCCTCTGGGTGCAAACCCCAAGGTGCCAAACATGCCTGGGTGCACAGCCAGTCTGTGTTTATTCTTTTACCCTGACCCCTGGTCCCCATCTTTCTTTATTCTGCTCTCCCCCCCCCACCAGTTTTTCCCTTTTCTCCACTAGCTCATCTCCAGCCTTAAGCATTAGAAGATGGGCTTTCCCCTTTTACAGGACTTCCTTGCCCCATTCTGCTATTGCCTTCTCAAACTGTAGATGGAATAGATCTAAATCTACCTCAGTTAGGTGTACCCCATTTCATCTGTATAACCCCAGACAGTTCTGTGTAATCTCTTGGTGTCTTATCACTATCCCAGCAATGCCCGAATCATGGTCCCCACTTTTCTGTTTAGCATCTTCCAGGCTCCATCCACCATCCTCATATCCCTCACCTGTCTCCACACTCTACATGGCACTATGCCTAACCATCCCAATGTGACCCCTGGCCACCATTCCTGGATTTTTTCCAAGTCCTCTTTAATATCCCACATTATAAAATGGGCTGAAGAAATCCTGAAAGCTAATTAGCTACAACATCTTCTAAGCTGTGTCCTTATCAGAAGATATTGTAGCCAACTGGCACTACCCTCCACTCCCGATCCCTACTACAACAAAAAATCACTGAGCTGTACCAATCCTAAACAAAAATACAAGCTGGCACAGCTCACAGCGGGGAAATGGCAGCCTCAGTGAATAAAACAAATGTCTGTTATGCTGCCCCCACCCCCATAACGAAGCTCAAGGTACAGTGAATCACAGAAAATAATTAATAAAACAAACTGTAACCTCTGCTTCGCAACACAAAAACCAAACTGCAGCTTCAAATCTCCACTGTCCCAACAGCCGCCCATGATCCACCGAGCATCCCGTGTGCTGCAAAGAAAACGGCTTTCGACGCTAAGTCACAGTGTTGATCCAGATGCACCAAGTGTGCCTCCCGCAGCTGCCACAAAGAAGTTACTCCATTAATGTCAACACAAAAGACATTTATTTTACAACTGTTGTGCTTTTAAAATCGTGACCCTCCCACGGAACCAGGAAGCAAGTGTGCACGGCTACGGCAGCCCTTGAGTGACAAGCGCGATCCCACTGAAGCCTGCTATGTAACAGAATAACACTGAATGCTGTCACTCATAGTTTAATATCTAATTTTTAAATGTTTTCAGTACTTTAAAGCGCTGCAAAGGACCACATGTTCATCACCAAGCTGACATCTTCATTGATTTCTAATGGCAACAACAGACTACTTTTTCTCCCTAAAAAGAAAAAGTGTTATTCTATTTAACTACTTCAAATTTCAATAAAAAAAAAAATTAGCAATTACAAATCCCTATTTACTTTACTGTTGCCCATTTTATAAGCGCAATAACACACTCCGAGGTGGGGGTTATGTGCTGATAAGAGCACGCGCAGGGGCATAAGACACTGGTATGGCGACTTGTATGGTACACCCCTGGTGTGCTCTTATCATGTAACCACACTTGTCATGTGTTATTGCTTGCATTCACCAGGTCACCCGAGGTCATTACCCCCCAAAAGCAGTATTAAAAAGTCCAGTCTGGACAATTTCCCTTTTAATTCTTCAAGCAACGGCAACAGCTGGGCCCATTTCATGCCCCATAAGTCCTTCCAGTGTACTCTGGCTTTTCCTGGATCCATCCTCAGTTGCATCCCCCCCCCAACTGCTACTGCCACTCTCCGTTCTATCCATTAGATGAATGAGTGCTTGATTATCCAGTTGTGCTTTTGTCTGTCCAACCGTGTGAAACAGAGAGAGAGTTTGTGGACACGTTTTCTGATGTATCTCTTGTAACTTCCAGATGACCAACTACCCACCTGTTTCACCATTTCCTCTGACCCCCCTTTTGAGGCTGCCTCAGATGCTGTCCCTATTCTAAATGAGTGGGATGAGACACCTTCTGGATCTTCCCCTATAAATACTAGACTTGTTTTCATCACTGACACAAGCTGGTAGATTGTGACCACTGCCCTATTACCATGCACGAATAGGGGGCCTTTCCCTACCAGCCTTACTGCCCTGTACCTGCACATTGCTTGCACCAGGCATAGCTTTTCACCTGCTCCTGTAATTTCACCTCCACCCGTTTTCCCACTTGGTCCATCTTTTTTTACTTCCTCAATCATAACAGTACCCTGTACTCCTGCCATCGAACCTCTGACCACAACAAACCTGCTCCCCATGCTTGCACCAGCTTCTCACTTACCCTGAATGCCCCATGAAACATTACTAAAAATACTGCAGAAAATAGCCATGCTTCCTGTTGTGGTTGGCAAATATTTCCCAGAATCCCCATTAACCTCCCCAGTAGTCGCTCCAGTACCGGCTGTCTAGTGTCTGGTTGCGTCCCCTGTAAATGCTGCCATCCCTTCATCATTCTCCTAATAGCTGGTGCCCTACTAGGTTCCTCCCACCCCCTCAGGCTTCAGACTATCCCTACTGCTGCCAGTTGGATCTCCATGATGGCATTCACCAACCCCTCTCTCCACTTCTGAACTACAGACCCCATCACCTGTCTCTCAGTGTTCCGGCTTGCTCCCTGAAGGCCTGACATACACACCAAGAGCCTTCATAGGCTCTCAGTGTACTTTCTGACCAAGAGCTCTGGTAAAGTAGTTGTGCTCCTTCAAACCAGTCTCACACACTTGCCATGGCACTGTTGCCCGAGTCCATTGGCCCCTGGTGTGAGGCTCTGGAACCTGTCCAACTGAAGATGGGAAAGGCTGTCAGCTAAAGCATTCTGAATCCCCTTTATGTGTCTGGCCTTAAAAGATAAATCCAGCCTCAGGCCTTGCAGAACTAGTTGCCTCAAAACCCTTGTCACCACCTCAGTGGATGCTGTCTGCCTATTCAAGACCTCCACCACCACCTTGCTGTTGCACCAGAATATCACTTTCGGCTTACTTAACTACTTCCCCCAAACCATTGTTGCCACCCATATGGAGAAGATCTCCAGCAAGATAATATCCTGGGTCAAACACACTACTTCCCACTCTTCAGGCTATGGTTCTGAAATCCATTTCCCTCTAAAATGTGCCCTCATCCCGAAGCCCCCAGCTGCATCTGTATATAACTCAAGGTCTGTATTAAATAGCCAGCTCTCCTACCAAAAAGTTATCCCATTGTATTCCCTTAGAAACTCTTTCTATACAGTCGGCGCCACTTAGTACGGCCATGGCTAAATCGGACAGCCGCTTTTTTCGGGCAAAATTTCAAAACCATTTGCCGCAACCAATTCACTGCAGTATAAATCTTTCTGTTTAATACAGACATTATACATCGCCTGTTTCAGGCAAATTTTTTCTAATTTTGTGTCAAAATCATCTGATTTTGCTGACGCGTACAATAGGATCAATCGGATCAGCTGATTTCAGTTTGTGTTACAAAAGCCGGTACAAATCCCGCTGTGCTGTTATTACGGTGCTGCATTTCTGGGGAGTGCTTAAGGTGCTTGAAGCAAAAAAATGTCCAAACGCAAAGCAATGTCTCTGGCTGAGAAAGTGGAGCTCCTGCATAAAATCGACGAGCTCCCTCGAATAAGCCAGAGGGACCTAGCACAGCACCTTTCTGTCCCTAAGTCCACCATTGCCAACTTGCTGTGGCAGAGGTAGCAGATTATGTCTGGCTGGTATTAAAAAATTCATTACATTATCACTTTCTGATGCACATGGTTTATCTGACTGCTTCTCTGACTGTGATTAGTCTTCTGACGTTATGCCGACCGCTCTGTATTGCTAAATCCTCTTGTATCCCTCTCAATATATCCACTGAATGGTGTGGCTTCCTGACCCTTTTTGTTGCCCTTTCCAAACGCCTCGTGAATGCCCTACCTGGGGCCTCTGCCCAGCAGGTGAAGTTTAAATGATCCAACAACTGCTGTACTATCGTTATTATCCTTCAGATATCTAGGGGTCACTTTTGATAGCTCACTCACCTACTCGCAACATATTGATAACATAGCTCGAGCTGCCAACATAAGGATTGGCCTACTCTACAGGCACAAGCATAGCATCACTCCTGAGGCACTAAGTATAGCAATTTTCTGCTCTGTCACTACCATCATAGATTATGATCTGGTTGTTTATGGCTCTGCCTCTGCTACATGCCTTCACAGAATCTCTGTTGCTCTTAACAAAGCATGCAGATCCTTACTGGGGCTGCCCGCCTCACACACACGTGTGACCTATATGCTCAGACTGGGTGGCTTCAATTATTCAGCCGGATCCAATATCAAACCTGCTTACTTGTCAAGAAGGCACACCTTGGTTTGTTCTCCCCTAAGGTCCAACAGCTCCTTAGCCCTTGTCACAGTACCCAACATACTCGCAGCTTGGCAACTCAGGTCTTTACTGTTCAAAGATGCTGCAGCACCTTAGGTCAGAGGTCTTTTGCTTATAGAGCCCCCTCTGGCTCAACTCTCTGGGTAGGGACATCTCTGCTGAGTCAAAACTTGGCCCTTTCAAACACAAACTAAGACAACATCTGTTAGCAAACAGTATATGTGACTGCCGCCCTGAGCAGCCTTCTGCTTATTTTATCATTGTACTTAAACCTTTCAGCACTTTTAACTCTTGGCATTTCATTTCGATCCTACCCTCGAGCCCTTCCCCCTCCACCCCTGACCTCTGCTTCTTCTCTGCTCACGCATCTTTAAGTTCTTCCCTTGCTCCTCCTCACCTTCCCTCTTCCACCCTCCACCCATTCTCTTATCTCCTGCCACCTCTTTTGCAACTTCTTCCCCTCCTTTTCCCTATGTTTCACTCTCTTACCTCTCTCCCACCCATATTACTCTCTTTCTTGGGTTTTCGACAAGGCCTGCTAGGCTGCCCCCTCTCCTGACTAAACACCACCTCTTCTCCTTATACTATTAATTTGTCTTCCTCCCCCTCACTTCACCAGCACTCCCCCTTCTCTCTGCACTCACCCCATTTCCCTCCTTCCACCTCCCCATCCTCTCATCTCTCAATCCCCATGACCTCGTTTGCAACTCCACTCCTTCCCTTTCCACCTCCTGTGCAACTCATCTCCTTCTCCCTCTTGTTTCTCCCATCCCCCACCTTACACCCCATTACTTTCTCTCCTAGTTTTTGACAAGGCCTCCCAGGCTGCCCTCTCTTCTAGCCCACTCTACTGTTATATTGAGCAGCATTCAGTGCTATTTTGATTGCTTTTGATGTATTAATTTTTTTAAGTACATTCTTGATAGCTGCTATTTATTTATCCATTGTTTACCTTGTTTTGTTTTTCTACTACTGACGTGGAACCTTTGTAAATGAGTTGTATTGCTCAAAGGTGTTGTAATCCAAGACTCAATAAATAAATAAACAAAATAACATTAACAGGACCCTCCATTTCCCTTTTACCTTTATCAAGAGCTCCCTCAACTGCTGCATCTTCCCTTCCAGTAACCTAAAGATGCACTGTTCTGTAACTACTTTTCTACCCAGGAATTCCAACCTGTGGCTACGCCCTTCTGTCTTCCCTTCTGCCAGTGGAATCCCTAGCTCAGCACACATCTCCTGGAAACTTCTCAGCATCTTTGTTGTCCCCTCCTTCCCTTGTCCTATAAACAAGAAGTCATCCAGATAGTGCACCACAGTGCCATACCTGTATTTCTCCTTGAATGCCCATTGTAGCCATAAGAAAGTACTGAACATCTCAAATGTAGTGCACGCCACTGAACATCCCATGTGCATTGCCTTATCAAAGTAATATCCTTTGTTTATCTTGAAATCCAAGCGCTTCCGATCTCGGGCCATATTGGCAGCAACCTAAAGGCTGCCTCAATATCTGTCTTGCCTAACCAGGCCCTCTCCACTGTTCTAACAATCTGTACCACCTGATGCAGAATAGTGTAAGACACTGTGCTCTGTTCCTCACTGATGACATCATTAACTGAGTTCCCCTCTGGATAGGACAAGTGCTGTATGACCCTAAACTCCCCTGGTTGCTTCTTTGACACTAGACCTGGGGGGGGGGGCACTCTCAGGATGGGAAAGGAGAGCTCCTTAAAGGGTTCCTCTACTCTGCCTGCCTTTTTTCCTTTTTGAATCTTTGCCACCAAAATCTCTTTTCCCCAAATTCTTCACCCACATCTTTCCCTCTGCCCTGTGTACTGCAAACAAAATCCCCTTGGAAAGCCTTCCTCTAACAACTTGGCCATACTCCTGTCTGGGTATCCTTTCAGCCATTCCCATAACGCCCGCTGCATTTTTTCCCATTCTGAGATATACTTATCAACGGGAGCAGTTCCACTCTTGCTCCTGTGGCACTTGCCACTTTCACTATTCTTTACCAAAAATGAACATGTGTGCCAGCTTGGGGCATTGACAAGCTGCTGGGAAAGCAGTTCTCTCACTGGCGTTTCCTGCTGCTTTGTTTCTGCCCAATCCCTGATGCACTCTAAAGCCCCACCTGGGGCTTGAATACTATTCCTGCTGTGAACTTTGGGTAACAGTCACAGGAGCCATGATTTCAGTTTTGTTACGGAGACTCAGAACAGTGTGAAGCGTGAAGTTAGTGCATGATGTTTTAATCAGAATTTGATTGACAGGTCAATCTCCTAAATCACAGAGGGTCATAAATGGCAAGATTTACTGTGAATTATGAATTTTTTTATTTCAGAATTTTTATCTGGGAAAGTGGCTGTAATTTGTTAATTAGTTGCCTTAGCCACGTAATCGACTAGCTATTAAATGATGTGTTACTTTTAGGTGTACAAATTAACTGTAACTGAAACTAAAATTAGTTGCTTTCCAGAAAATCAGTGATAATTCTTTCATTAAGCTGGCTCTAGACTAACTCATCCCTACTTCAAAGAAACTCTTGAAAGGGCTTTTCCTAGAATGCAGGCTAGCCTTAACTTTTTGGCTACCAGAGGAGATAGGAATTTCCACTGCCACCCACACACGCTTGCGGCTGCTTTGGGAGGGAAGGTGTTAACATCATTCATACTGTACCACAGCTCTGTTTTGCAGTGCACTTTCACAGCTTCAGAAATAAGATCTCGTGAAAGTCAACATTGCTGCTATATTAGCCTGACCGGGGATATAGAATAATGGATGGTTTAGTTGTAATTTACTTATTGAATTATTGTGCTGTAGCAATCCCAAATTTACTGGACAACAGGGAAAACATTTACGGGGGCATAGATTCAGCTATCCTCCAGGAACTACTTGAAATGGGATGGGGTGTGGGAGGGCTGGCAGCTGTTACGCAATGGTATATAATGGTATAGATTTCTACAAGATTCTATGGTATTGCATTGCAGTTCTGTTGTGGTCAGGAACTCACTGACATTTGCCTCAGACGGGTTAAAAGAGCAAAGTTCCCCTTTTCTGGTTTTGGCCATGCCTAGTGGGCCTCTAACAAGAAGTCTGCTGTCAGTGTTGGAAACGGGAAAGATTCACTGGGGGAAACCATCCCCTGTGATCTAGTACTGAACATATCTGACAGGGTTATGGGGATACCTTTCTGCATTATGTGTCGCATTTGCTATACCTTTGGGGGGGGGGGGGTGTTTTACATAGAAGTGGTCCTTCCTCATTTTACTCCTGAAACTGAGTCAGACTTTTAATTTCACTACCCGGAACTACGTTCCCCCTGGTCCTCTTCCATTTCCACTACTGTCTGCTTTAAGCTTCACTAAGCAGCTTACAAATGTGACAGAGGGGTGATATTGGGGTCTAGCTGTTAGATCACAGGCTTGGAATCAAAGTTCTGGTTCAACCCACCAGAGTCACTTACTCACTGTTACCCCAATCTAAGTATAAGTGCAAGGCTCATGAGATATCAGGATTTAGTATGGAATTTTGCAACAGGTTAAACTGGGTTTTGCCTTGCTTCTATTGTCTTCTGAATCTGTTCTGATGAAAAGAAGAGTAATTACTTGTACTGTATTATGGACTTGAACTGGTACAGTTCCTTGATAGCAGTCTGAAATGCTGCAATTACAGTTCTAACTAACCAACCTTACTTATATAGAAACAGAGAAACATAGACTTTGACGGCAGATAAGAACCACTTGGCCCACCCAGTCTGCCCATTTCCCTACCTACTGGATAAGCTGCAGATTCTAGTTAACCAACAGCCAGTGGGATAGTTCCTTGGTGATCAGACCTGATCCCGTACATCTCAACTGTCCCTGACTATGAGGGACATTCTTCATTTCCCCCTTAAAACTGTTCTGTCCCTAGGTGCTTCCCACACAGAGAATGTGCTATATTCTAAGATGCTAAATAAAAAATAAACTTTGTACTACAATGGTTTCCATGGTATTCTGAACTTTTATTTCCATGTTTGAGGATGTGTCCCTTGCCATGAGGGCCATCATCTCTCGTTTAGATTAATAAACGTTTGAGAGGTATTCCTGGTCCATGCTGCATCTACAGTTAGAACCAGCAGGACTATGTTGTGAGGTGCTTTTCTTTGTTTGTTTTTGATGTGAGACACAGCTTGTGGCAGCAGTGGAATTGTTCAACATAGAGATCTGTTTCCATTAACATTGCCACTGTCCGCATACCAATGTGGACTGGCACTTTTATCAACATGACTACCTGTGTTATCTGATTCTCTCACCATTTTCAGTTCTCTCAGTACATATGAATATAAAAAAAATGTTTTTGCTTGTCTGATCTACATTAGTTGTTGCTAAAATTGTTCTTCAGTCACTGACACTTGTCCCTGCTATGTTAATGAGCTAGTGTACTGCCTAAAACTAATATTAGATCTTAAAAGCAGCCAACCATTACCTTTTATCCCGAGGTACTTCTTCTCTTCCCTTTGTTTAATTAGTAGATTGTTTACCTGATGTTAGTAGGTGTGATGTGTGGAACAGCACTCAGCCTGGCAGCTCACATATCTTGCCGTACAATGCCCCACACTACATCATCAGCATTGTGCCCTCACTGACTGTGACATCACTGCTGCTTTTGAACAGCAAGTGAGTGACTGCCAGGTCATTCACCTGTGATGTCACTGTCAGTGAGATCACAATGCTGATGATGTAGTGGGGGGGGGGAGTGGAGTTAGATATGTCAGCTGCCAGGCTAAGAGCTGTTCCACACATCCAGCACAACACTATCACATAGAAGGCTTTCTGATGAGCAGAAGGAAAAAGAAAAATACCAGTACTTAATAAATAAAAAGTTACAACTAACTACTACTTACAATTTTTATTATTTTACTGTCTGCCCGTTTTGACTCCACTAGCTCTTTAAGTATTTTCATAGTTGGCAGCATTCCTCAATCTGCAAGGATGGCACAGAAAACAGAAAAATGTGCCACAACCATGGATTCATGAACAAAGTAGGTCTGGTAGTGGGGGGTGGAACAGGCAGACACGAATAGAAGAGCTTTCCTGCACACCAATGAGGTGATGAAACTCCACTCTGGAAGTAGAAGGTAATATATGTGAGTTCCTGTTCCTGCCTGCTCTGCACCCTCGCCTCTTATTAGCAGCACGGTACATAGGTCTTGCTATGTGACTGTAATAATGAGAGTGGTCTGAGAGTAGCCATTTATAAAACAAAGCTTGTAGACCTGCAACTTCTCTATTCTGTACAGCTGTTCATCTGTTGGTTTTTTTTCCTGTGGTCCTCGTTTCGCAACTGTCAAAAGATGCCTGTTAAGACTGAACAGAAATTTTTGAAAGTGTGTAAATAGCTGGCCCAGTGCAAGAGTGGCAGTATATTTTTGCTGCCACCAAATGAAAGACCTGGATGTCTCATTCACAGGGTCAGTGGACAGCAGGCACATTGCATAGATAACATGCTCCATCTCTCTCCTGGGAGAGAGGGCTGAGGCATGTCCACTCTCTAATGACCCCAGCAACCAAGCTACAAGCAAAGCCTCTATCATATCCCCTCTCTCTCTCTCCTTTCCTCCAGGGTATACATATTAAGGTCCTTTAGTCTATCCTCACAGTGTTTTTGGTGTAGACCTTGCACCATTTTAGTTGCCCTACTCTGGACTGTCTCTACTCTGTCTTTGTCCTTCCAGAGATGTGGCCTCCAGAACTGGACACAGTACTCTAGATGAGGTCTCACCAGTGATTTGTACAATGATATCATCACCTCCTTCTCTCTGTTGGTGATATCCCTCCCTATGCACCCCAACATCCCGCTGGCTCTCCCCACTGCCTTGTCACACTGCTTGGTCACTTCTAGGTCATCAGTTATGATTACCCCAAGTCCTTTCCTCTTTGGTGGTCATCAGTACCACATCCCCCATCATGTACTTTGCCCCTTGGTTTCTGTGCCCCAAGCACATGTGACCCTTGTGGCTGACTTGAGAGATGCTTGATACATTACATACTAACGCCTATCAGGACAGACAAGGAGGGTGACCCATGATCATCAGAACAGCAAGGAGGATGATGGGAACAGGAAGGAGGGGAAGAAAGACTTACATACACATGCATTGGTGACTGGATATGCCAGAAGCCAGAAAAGGAATGCAAAAAACAGGAAAGGGCTCCTTCTTTATAGTGGCTCTGAGACCCACATCTGCCTCCCATAGCTTTGGACATTGTGTGGCCCGGATCATGGTGGTATAAACCACAGAGTGCCTAGGGCCAAACTGTGGTTGGGCGGGGATTGAGGTCATCACAGTGGGGCTGGGAGTCAGCCCCAAGAGGGAGAATGGAATAAACCAGAAATAACAAAAAGATGCGCAACATGTGTATATATGGGGTGGGATATTCAAAAAGGTTGCGCCATGCACAATAGGGTTACGCCTGCGCAAGACCAAAAGTGCTCCATTCTGCGATATTCAGCAGGAGGCAGTTGCGCCACCGAAAACATGCTGAGCAACAGCGCAATGCAAAGGAAGGCATGCACAACCGACGGGGGTGGATCCATGCATAAAGAGCGCAATGCAAATTCAAAGACTTGCGCATTGCGCAACAGTGGAACTGCCGGAAATTGCGCACTAGCGGAAATGAGCCAAAATAAAAAGGCTCAAGGAAGCGGTGCAAGAACGCTACAAGGATGCCAAGTGGGGTAGAGAGAGAGAGAGAGAGACAGACAGACAGACAGACAGTGACAGGCTAGGGCAGGCAAGGCAAGCATTGTGGGCCATAGGCTGCAGAGTCAGCGGGGTGCCGGTGCAGTGGAAGTAGCAGTCAGGACAGCGGGGTAACACAGCAACACCAGCCGGGGGCAGAAGCCAGGGAGATGGACAGTGCCAGCTCCACATGGAAGCTGTAATGAGGGGTGAGAATGCAAGCTGCAGGGGATGAGGCTGTGGAAGGCCCGTCAGTGATGCGCCCCAACAGGCAGTACCATGCCCGCATCAGCTATGAGCTGTATACAGATGTAGAGATCGTGGGCGGTACCGCCTGAACAGGGCAATACTGAGGCAGCTCTGTGAGCTGTGCAGTGATGTGATGCAGGCACCCTCACGACGGAGTCACGCTCTGTCAGTGGAGACCAAGGTGACAGCCTGCATGTGCCTGCTCACCACGGGCACCTTCCAGAGGCCGACAGGGGACACCACAGGCATCACACAGTCGGCCACATCATGCATCCTCACCCAATTCCTCAGCGCACTGCTGCCACATGCTGCGGAGCACATCCATTGCCCCAGCACCGCAGCAGAGAGTACAGCAAACATGCGGGAGTTCCACAGGGTAGCACGTACGCCTGGCATACTAGGGGCCATAGACTGTACCCATGTGGCCATTCGCACGCCACCTGGCCCAGATGGGGCAGCGTATAGGAACCGAAAGGGCTACTCCAGTGTCAACTGCCAGGTGGTGTGTGATGCCACTGGGCGAATAATCAATGTCTGTGCCACACACCCTGGTGGAGCACATGATGCCTTCATGGCATCAGTCCGCACTGTGCCATCGATTTGAGTGGGGACATCCCCACAGGACATCTAGTGGGTGAGAATCGCATGTATGGAATGCAAACTTGGGGCAAGGGTGGGAATGCCACAGGTGCCATGGTAGTGGCACAGAGGGATATGGGCAAAATGGACCTGAACATGACCCTGATCTCCACTATCTCCACACAGGTGACAGCGGGTACCCACTCCGTCCCTGGCTGCTCACACCGTACCCACCCCCATGACCCCATCGCAGCAACGCTATAATGAGGCACATGCCGCCACACGCAACATCATAGAGCGGGTGTTTGGGATGCTCAAGGCACGCTTCCGATGCCTAGACACCTCCGGCGGTGCCCTACAGTACAGCCCCCCAAAGGCCTGTGGGATATTCCTGGCCTGTTGCATCCTGCACAACATGGCCAAGGACTGTGGGATAGCCGTACAGGTTGAAGAGGGGGACAGCGATGGGGACGCCAGTGGCGCCGGTGTTGATGGTGATGAGCAACCCCCTAGGACAGCGGGACCCCGACTGATCCGGCGAGCCCAGCTGCACGGGCACCATCACAGAGGAGCACTATGCACAACGAGGTAAGTCAAGGGCCATGTGCAACCAACACTGTCCAGGCGCAACTACAGGCACACAGGGTAACACACCAGGGGTGCATGACGGCCAGGGAGTGGAAGGGTCCAGGCATACAAACACACCATCAGGGAGGGTGAAGACTCATATGGACACACACAGGCACAGAGCGTACATGGGCAGATGCACAGCACAGCAGATCCAACATTGCTAACACACAGCACCACCGACCACCCCCACCACCTGTACTGTCCAAGTACGTGTGTCAGATGCTGGGCACCCTTGCACCTTGGTGTACAGTACAATGCAGGCATCATCATGCACATGCACCTATGGACAGCAGTTGGGAGGGTGTGCAGGTGGTCCGTGTGTCAGCGTGTTGAGCAGAGCACCCAGCAGTGCACCGCCCACCATGACACACATTGCACACAGGGCAGCACCAGACAGGGCCCACACTGGGAGACAGGTCAGTCATGTAGCACTGTCCCATGGCCACCAGCGGATGCGTGGGCGGCCCGCCCCGTGACCCAACAGCACTGGCAGGCTGAGCAGGGGCACATGGGGTGGCACTGTTGGACCACCAGGGTCCCACTGCGTGAGCGTGACCTTGCCCGCACAGGGGTCTGCAGCATGCCGAACATACCTGCACCAGGGGTGCTCGGGATGCCCACAGCAGAACCCGGCGTTGACAGGCCTGGTGTCGCACGACGCCGGGAACGGGGAGTGGAGCGTGGACTGTGTGGCGTGTGCGGTACAGGGTCACCTGACTGTGTGCCCAATGCGTCCACGACAGAGACCACTGCCTGGGTCAGCCTGTCAATGGCAGCGGTCACATCCATCCGCATGTGGACCATCTCTGCACGGTCCAGAGCACACTCCCTGCTGTGCCACTCCACAGCCACAGACAGTGCCTCCACGGACATTGCAACCCACCTCTGCTGCTGTACTGATTCCCGCAGCAGGCGGGTGTGCTCATCCAATGGGTACTCTGCCACAACGGCATCCTGTCCCCCAGGGTGTTGAAGGTCCTGATGCACAACACCCCTTGAGGGTGGGCGCTGTTCGCCAGGATCAGGTATGGGCATATCAAAGGGTGGTGGGCATGTGCCACCGCTGGACACTGTACCCCCATACCTGGTGGGTGACTGCTGCTGCTGCCCCTCCAACCGCTGTGCCCCAGAGTCCACTCGTTCCACCGCTGTGGCCGCAACAATGCCAGACACCTGCACAGCCACTGGTGCTGCCCAACCGGTGCTGACAGGCACAGCCTGGGACTGTGCCGACATGCTGGCACACAAGCTGGAACCAGCAAGGCCCAGGGGCACGTGCTGGACTGCTGTGTGTCCGTCATGGGACACACACATGTTACTGCCCATTGCAGTCCTTGCATCATCAATGGTGCGAGTGCGTGCTACAGCCACGGTCACAGGCGTGCTGGCATGCTTGCATGCCGGACCGCTGAACACAAACTGTGCACCCCACACCTGAATCACTGACACCAGAGTTGGCAGCACAGCGTGCATGCTGTTGCAGTGCATGCTGGGTGGTGACAGAGGTGGATGGACCCTCCTCCATGTCCAGCAGGTCATCCTCACTGCCTGGTCCCACCACCACCGTCTCCTGAAGACGAACAGGATCTGCAACAGAAAGAGAGGACATGTGACTGCATGTGAACAACCTTCCCCCCCCAACACCACCACCATGTCATACCGTGCAGTGATGGGCTTCCACCTGTCTGGAATCCACCTCCTGGTACGCCCTCAATAGCACTGCGCTGCATAGTTGCAGCCAGTCGGTCCTCAGCCAGGGTCAGCTCCACCACCGCTGGCTGGCCCCCGCCAGTGCCAGCACATGCCGCCCTGAGGGCTGCTACCTTATCTTTCACCCTCCTGCGGTCTGTCCCAATCTTCTTCTTGCATTCCTGCACGGAGCGCTTGTGGTTTCCATGCAGGTTCACTGCCCGGGCTACCCCCTCCCATGCAGCCGCACGGGCCTGAGGGGTGCCCCAGCTTCCACGCAGTAGTGCCTCATCGTCCAGGTAGGCCTGGAAGAGGGCCCCAGTCTCTTGGGCCTCCTCCTTCGCCCACCATCCTCACCCTCACCTTGTCTCTGCTCGGTCATGGCGTTCTGTATGGGTGTAAGTGGACACCTGTCACTGTGCAGTCTACAGCATTATCCCATGCCCATTGTCCAGAACATCCCACAGCATGCAACTCACCTCTCACCTGCAGTAACCGAATCTGTCCAGCACAGCCCACTGTTGCACTTTTATAGCGCAATGCATGCAAATTAGGAGAGGAGCAACTGTAATGAGATGCAAATCGCGCCACTGCACCTTTGAATGGCTGATCAGATGATTTGCATGTGTCGGCTGAATATCGCGCCATTGCACTTTTCGCAAGACGGTTGAGCCAGCTGAGCCAATAGCGCAGATCTGTGACTGTGCGGTACACTGCATTGCGCATGCCCAGGTAGCTTATGCAGGCGTCTGCCGCGCTGATGACGTGCTGTGCGCGATCGGCAATTCAGGCCATGGCCACCATTGTGCCAGTGGCGCTACAGCACTGGGCACTGTGGGCGCTGTGGCACTACTGCGCGAAATAGTCCACTGTGGCACTGTACGCGGGTGGTCGGTGCGCGCAGGATGTGTATGAATGTCAGATGGCGCTGTGCTTGCGCCTCGTAATAGACCCTGACCTGGTGTCCGACCTTTGCCCCCTGGAGCTGTTCGGCTGCCATGTGTGCCCTATTGCGCTGTCTGGTGACAGCGCTATGTGGACTAATGGCGCTGTACGAACAGCGTGATTGGAACCTATGGTGGTCTATTGCACAACATTTCCACGTGGGGTTGCCGCGCAGCGGGGCGCCATATTGCCTGCTGTAAACTTGGAAGCATGGCACGCAGGAGGGCAGTGCAATGGAGCCCCGTGGAGGTGGCCAACCTGGTGGCCCTGGTAGAGCCCCACTATGGGGCACTGTATGGTGAGGTGCCCCTCACCATGGCTAGGACACAGGTCTGGCTGCAAGTGGCCAATGACCTGGTGGGAGTCACTGGGCAGTGCTGGTCTGCTGAGCAGTGCCGGCACAGATACAGTGATCTCCGCAGGAGGGAGCCTGAACTGCATGAGTGGCTACGGTCACGTGCCAGGAGGGGCGTGGTGCCCAGGCCAGGTGGGTGTACCGTCTATGCACCTGTATTCTCTGTAGGGGTGTGAGTGTGTATTGGTGGCTATGCATAGGTGATGGCTCTGACATGGTTGGCTATGTCAGTGTGTGCAGGTGTGAGATGCATGGGGCTGGCTGTGTGGGCAGGCACTCTCACTGGGGCAGGGGGCAGTCTGCTTTGGAGTCACACTGATGTTTTTCTCAACATTTGTCTCCCACAGGCTGGGCTGTGAGGATGCAGGCACATGGTGAGGAGGGCCGTGACAGGGCCCCGGTGCCAGTCGGTGGTGCAGCAAGGGGTGGGCCACAACAGCAGCAGCAGCAGCAGACACAGCTTCTTGCGGAATGTGAGTATCGTTACATCATGGATGCTATTGCATGCTGGAGGGGGTGGGCATGACCACCAGCCATGCACAACACAACCATGCACGACACAGGTGACATTCATCACTGTCCAGTGTCACTGCACGTCTGTGTGTGCGTCACTGGTGGTCCATGCATGCACTGGGCACATGGCTGTGTAACTGGCATCGCACCACATTGCCACGTCACTTGACAGCCTTGTTTGTGCTGTGATGGACATGGGCAGTGTGTGTGTGTGCAGTGGTGCACATAGCTGGTGCCGCCTGTTTGTGATGGCCATGTGCATGTTTCACTGTGGGTGGTGCATACCATCACAGGTGTGGGACATTGGGCTATATGGCTTGCAGGTTGGGTGGTGTTCAGGGTTGTGGTCAGTCACAGCCATTGACTGTGTTCCCATTTTCCTAGGCCTCACTGTTCTCCGGAGGATAGAGCGGGCACTGCAGCAGCTCACACAGGTGTCCTTGGACAGCACCACCATTCTCAGCAGCATCCAGCGCCATGGCCTCCGGAGGAGGCATGGCCAGACTGCAGCGGCACCAGGTGGAGGAGGACCAGCCTGCTGGGCCTTAGGCGGATTCCCTTCCCACTTCACCCATCCCTCACCCTGCCTTCCTCTCCAAGTTGTTCATCCCTACCCCTTGCCCACCCCTACCTTGTACCCCTACCCCCTCTTGTAAATAGTTATGGTGTTGTTGGTTTTGTAATTTACAGTTTTATAATACATTTATATTTTGATATGAATACTGTGTTGGTCTCTGATTTGCAGCTGGCTATGGTTGCTCAGTTGCAGTGGTGTGCATGCCATCTGGGGTGGTATGGTCCTGGGTGTGTGTGTGTGTGTGTGCGTGTGTGCACATGTGTGTGCATGGGGAGGTGTCTCCAGCATGGCAGTGACTTTCTGTTGGTCTTGCCATCTGCTGCCACCCACTGCTGGGTGCACAGGGTGGGTCTGGCTTGTATGCTTCTCTGCTACACGGGGTTGACGTGTGCTGGGGGATGCATGGTGTTTCCTGCAGTGCCAGTCACTGCACATGGGTGGTGTCTTGGGGTCACGGTGCAGGGTGTGCTGTGCGTATGGGGGGCTGATGTGCACTGTGGTTGTCAACCCCCTGTGTGTGGCAGTCTCAGCCTGCCAGTGGTTGTGCTGGGGCGTCATGGCTCTGCTGTGCTTTGTTGGCTTGTCCCCATGGGCCAGTAGATCATCCGTCCCACCCCAGTGATGCTGTTCTTGGGGTGTGCAGGTGTCTTGTTGGTTCTGCAGTGTGTTCCTGTGCCCATGTGTGGCATGGCTGGCGGTGGGCCCCAGCCTGCCTCCCTGGTTGTGCAGTTCCATTGCTCTGCTGGGGCGGCGCTCTGCTTGCGCTATGGCACATCTGGACTGCTCAGCTGGGCTGCCCTTGTTGCGCTATGGCGCAACCTTACTGCTCAGCTTCCCCTTCATGGTTGCGCTATGGCGCAGTTTGTGCGATATTCAGACGTTGGCTGCTTGCGCAATTTGTTCTGCTCCATGTTTGAATATCGCGTCTGTTGCGCATATGCACAATTGATTTGTGCTTGCTCCTGCTGTTGCGCACATTTTGGGCGCAGTTTGAATATCTGGGCCATAGTATATATGTGTGTATCTAGTATTTATGCATAAATATGTGTATGTATGCATATATGTACAGTATGTGTGTATACATGCATTTGTATTTAGGTAAGTTGGTACTCAGGGGTAATGAAGGGTATTGAGGGACCACAGGAAGTTACTGGCTGCACCTCTGACGGCACTATTTAACAGCTCATTGGAAATAGGAGTGGTCCCTGAGGACTGGAGGAGGGCCGATGTAGTCCCACTTCTTAAAGTGGCAGCAGGAAAGAGGCTGGCAATTATAGACCAGTCACCCTGACTTTGGTGGTGGGAAAGTTAACAGAATCACTGTCAAAAGAAAGCATTGTGGAATATATTGAATCCAGTGCCTTACAAGACCCGTGGCAGCATGAATTCACAGCCGGGAGGGGTGGCGTCATGTCAAATTGTCAAATGATTCTGAAAGGAGTTCTTTCACTGGGTGACCAAGGAACTAGAGCAGCGTGGAGTGGTGGATGTGGTCTACCTAGATTTCAGTAAGGCATTTGACCATGTTCCACACAGCAGACTAGTCAGCAAGCTGGGTAGCTTAAGAGTGGGTCCAAAGGTGGTAAGCTAGGTAAGAAATTGGTTAGGGGATAGGTGGCAGGGGGTGGTGGTAAATGGAATTCACTTCAAGGAAGGGAGGATGACCAGCAGTGAGCTTCAGGGATTAGTGCTGGGACCCATCCTCTTTAATGTCTTTGCAAGTAGCACTGCAGAGGAGCTGGAACGGAAGGTCTGCCTCCTTGCGGATGACACCAACCTCTGCAACATGGTGGACACTCCGGGGGGGTGGTGACCAGTAACCTGAGAACACTAGAGGAGTGGTCAAGGGTATGACAGCTGGGTTTCAGTGTGAAAAAATGCAAAGTAATGCACTTGTGGCACAGAAACCCAGGGATGGAGTACAAAATGGGGGGGGAGGTGGGATGGTACTGACGACCACCAAGCAGGAAAGAGACCAACTGGGGGTGATGATATTGGATGATCTTTGGTAGCCAGGCAGTGTGACACGGCAGTTGGGAAGGCAAGTGGGATGCTGGGATGCGGGGGGGGGGAAGGGTAGTCACTAGCAGAAAGAGGGAGATGGTGTTGCCTCTGTATAGATCGCTGGTAGGGCTCCACCTAGAGTACTGTGTCCAATTCCGGAATTCATATCTCAGAAAGAACATAGAGTGGAGGCACTCCAGAGGAGAGGAACTAAAATGGTGTAGGTTCAGGATCTGCATCAGAAGCCCTACGATGAGAGATGAAAGGACCTAAATAAGTATAGCCTGGAAGAGATTAGAGAGGGGGGATGTGATAGAGACCTTTAAATACTTCAGAGGGGTAAACGAGGTACAAAAGGGAAGTATTTTTCAGAAAAAAAGTTGCTCAGGGACAAGGGGGCATGATAATAAGCTGGGGGGTAGATTCAGGAGAGATGTGAGGAAGTACTTCTTCACAGAAAGAGTGGTGGATTCCTGGGACAGTCTTCCAATGGAGGTGGTGGGGATGAAAACAGCGGTGGGGTTCAAGAATGCATAGGATGGGCAAAAGGGACTCTTAGGGGAAGGGAGGAGGGGTGAATGGGCCAGAGATCAAGAAGGATTTGCAGTGATACTACAGGCAAGAAAAATGGACAGACTAGGTGGGCAAAGCAGTCCTTATCTGCTGGCAAATTCCATGTTTTTGGGCATGAATATATGTATATATGTATGTATGCATGTCTACATATGTAAGTTTGTATGTATGTATGCACATATGTATTTATGTATATGTGCATGGCATATGTACATGGTATCTATGTATCTGAACGTATCTACAGTATGTATGTATTTATTTATGTATATGTGCAAGGAATGTGTGTATCTGTATGCATGTATATATGTATGTCTGTATTTATGTATCTGTATGCCGGAGTGGAGATGACAGTTGAAGTGGTGAAGCAAGAGTTAGGGGAGGTTTAGCAACAGCACAGTCCATGATGGTGAAAGTTTCAAGTTCAAGTTTCAAGTTTATTGTAGGAAAACTCTGTTGAGCAAGCTCATTCACAAGGAGCTCCTTTCACACAGACAGGTAGTTACAGATTGCATAATCGAAAAAACAGTACACATTCAAGTACAGAATTATGGGAAAGAGAACCAGCATCTCCGGGCGAGACTGGAAACACCTGAGAACCAGGCTTTTTCAGCAAATATTCACATCCCTGGACTCACAGAAGGTGTGGAAGGGGGGCCCTGACCTGATGTTTGCCCAAGAATGGATCATGGAGAATTTAGTATCAGAGGAAAGGAATAGCAGGTTGTCCTGCAGAAGGCATGTTAGATCATACCTTGTGAGTGACAGCAGTCAACTAATGAGCTTCACACAGATTGCATTCTATAGCTGGCTATGAGACAGAATCCTATTTTATAGGATAAGCAGCAAGTTCACCTCTTTCCAGATGCTGAATATGCTACCCAGCAACGTCGGAAGAAGTTTGATGGAGTCCGGAAGATTCTGAGAAATGTGTCAAACAGTTTACCCCTCCAGACTTCTCATCGTTTATGAAGGGACTTCATACTTCTATTCCGACCCAGTGGATGCTGGTAAGTGGGCTGATTCGGCCTTAGCAGAGGCACAATGGAGAAAGGCGGAAAGCGATCCAGCCTCAGATGCTGAGACCACCTGAAAGACAATGAAAAACAATTTTAATTGTTATTGACTCTGGTGTTTATCTCCTACTGTAAGTGGCACATAGATGTCTTTTTCCTTTCTCAGTTGCAATGTTGTGTTCACCGGAGCCCTTAACTTAATTATAATGTGGGAACTAAGTAAATAGGCAATGTTTTTCTTGTGCCGATATGTAAGCCCAAAATGTTTTATGGCTTGTACTGGTGGAGATGAGTTCATGTATTTTTTAAACCCTCATTACACATCTCTAATAAGCATTTGTAGGTTTCCACTGGTTGCTCTTTCATGGAGAATTTCATTAAAACCAGGCAATAGTTCATTAGAACCGGCAATAGTTCATTAGAACCAGGCAATAGTTCATTTGGGCTGGGCCAGCCTGGTGGCATAGAAGACCTACCCCCATGTCAGCAACCCAGGTTCAGGAACAGGACAGGGTTGCTCAAGGGATCAGCCGGAAGGGGGGGTTGAATGTCCCAAAGGCTGCTCTTCTCCTCCAGGGAGGGAGGGAGCATGATGAACTCTGCTGCACCACCATAGATACATAGAATTTGATGGCAGATGAGGACTGCCAGGTCCATCTAGTCTGCCCATATATCATATTCCCTACACCCCCCCCCCCAAGTGTCTGATGACTACCTTTTCTGTGCGGTCGCTAGTGTTCCCTTATGCCTATCCCATGCATTCTTCAGATACCTTCACTTTTGCACCACTTCCTTGGGGAGGCTGTTCTGGACATTCACCACCCTTTCAGTGAAGAAATACTTCCACTCATTCCCCCTAATTTTATCTCCCTCCAGCCTCATATCATGACCCCCTTGTTTTTGAGCATTCTTTTTTCTGAAAGAGGCTCCTCCCGGGCCCTATTAAAACCTTTAAGGTATTTTAAAAGTCCCTATCATATCCTCTGTTTCCCTTCTCAAGCAAGTATATGTCGAAGTCTGCTGGCCATTCCCCATATGTCTTCTGGTGCAGCCCCTGCACCATGTAGCCCTCCTTTGGACTGCTTCCATTTTATCTATGTCCTTTCTGAGGTGCAACCTCCAGAACTGTATGTGGTATTCCAGATGAGGCCTCACCAGTGATTTGTAAAGTGGCATCATCACTTCCTGTTTTCTACTAGAGATACCCCTCCATATGCACCCCAACATACTGTTGGCCTTTCTTACTGCTTTCTCACACTGTCTGGCCACCTTTAGGTCATCTGTTATAATCACCCTCAAATCCCTTTCCTGTGTGGTGGTTGTCAGCATCTCCCCACCCATTGAGCACTTTTCTCCTGGATTCCTGCATCCTAAGTGCATAACTTTGCATTTTTTAGCATTAAATTTCAGCTGCCACACCCTTGGCCATTCTTCTCGCATACCTAGGTCCCTTCTTATCCTTTCCACCCCTTCTGCCATATCTACTCTATTGCAGATCTTCATGTCATCTGCAAATAGACACACTTTCCCCTCTATCTCCTCTGCAATGTCACATATGATGACATTAAAGAGGACTGGCCCCAGCACTGATCCCTGGGGCACACTGCATGTCACCTCCCTCTCCTTAGATTGAGCTCTGTTCATTATTACCCTTTGTGTCCTCCCACTTAGCCAATTTCTAACCCAGTTCAATACTCTGTGCCCCACTCTCAGTCTGCTCAACTGGAGTCGAAGGCCTCACTAAAGTCAAGGAGGCCAAATCTACCCCCGTTCTACCACTCTGGTTACCAATTGAATAATTCTATCATGTTTGTCTGGAAGGACCTACCTGCTGTGAAACCATGCTGCTTAGCATCCTGCTGTCCGCTGGATTCCAGGAATTCCACAATTCTTTCCTTTAGCAATGCCTTCATCACTTTCTCCACCACCGAGTTTAGGCTGACCAGCCTATAATTTCCCACCTCCTCCCTACTCCCATTCTTGTGGATAGGGACTGCATTTGCCCTTCTCCAGTCTGCCGGGACCATCACTGTCTCCAATGATTTATTGAATAATTCTACCGGGGCGTTGCCAGCTTACTTCTGAGCTATTTTAGTAATCTGGGGTGAATTCCATCCAGTCCCATTGCCTTGTCTGTTTATAGCTTTTTAGTTCTTCTATGACTCTCCCTGTAACTGGGCTGATATTTACCCCCTGTCCCTGCACACTTTTCTGTCTCAATGGTGGTCCCTCGTCCTCGCCTTCCATCATAAATACTGAGCAGAAATATTTATTTAGGAATTCTGCCTTCTCTGGAGTGACCACAGGTGGTAACGCAAGCGGAACTACAAGGGAAGGGGGCACCTCCTGACTGGGACCCACGCACTTGCACGCATCTTGTCAGTCCCCGCCCATGGGGCAGAGGGGAGAAAATGGCAGTAAATGACAAGGCTGCATGAAATGATGCCGCACTCCCCTGCAGATTTTACACTGTCCACTGGGTTGCCCGCTTGCCACATCCATTACCTAGCCTTGTCCTTGGCCTGTGTAACCCGAGAGGCCCTGCCGGGGGGGAGGAGGGCCATGGGGTACTGTAAGGCAGTGGGTTGTAAATCTCAGAGATGACAGGTGACAGAGCTGCAGGGAGTTATCAGGCTTACTAGGGCTAGCTGAGGAGGAATGAGGAAAAAAAAGGGTTCATTAGAACCAGGCAATGATTCATCAAAACTGAGCAATAGTTCACTAGAATAAGCTAATAGTTCATTAGAAACATAGAATTTGATGGCAGATAAGGACCACTTGGCCCACTTAGTCTGCCCATTTTCCCTACCTACTGTAATACCGCAGACCCTACTTGGTCTTCAGCTTTACCCTCTCTTTCCTAACCACTAAAGTTCTCTTATGCTGAACCCACGCATGCTTGAATCCTGTTACTGTTTTTGCCCTGGCCACCACCACTGGGAGGCTGTTCCAGGCATCCACCACTCTTTCTATGAAGAAGTACCTCCTCACAATTCCTCTGAAACTACTGCTCTCCAGCTTCACAGCATGACGCCTTGTTCTTGAGCATCTTCTTGTCTGAAAAATACTTCTCTCTTGTACCTTGTTTTATACCCATGGGGTATTTGAAAGTCTCTATCATAGCCTCATCTCCCTCCTTTCCTCCAGCACTCTCACCTTTATTATCCCCACCCAAAAATGTTAATAATTATGAAGATAGGGCAGAGGAGGATACCAGAAATAATAGCTGGACAACATATGATGAAACTAGATGTATGAAACCATATGAGATCGGCAGTCTCCAGATAGGAAGTTTAACAAAAGAGTGCATTACAGCTCTAAGGGACCCCATTAAGGCAAATGTATTAATTTATGAACAGATGCTACTGAACAGTAAGGATCTGGCATTTATCAAAGGGATCTGTGTCGAAAATAAGGAGAATATAGACTTGATTAAAGAAACCTTATTACATAGAAATTTAGATATTAAGGAAGTGAGGGGTAGGTTATCCTGTAGACAAACATTTCTTGGCAATCAGCTGATCTGTCTCAAAAAAATAAGGAACAAACAATGACAAGTATGAAAGACACAACCTGCACGCATAAAACCGCACAGGGAAGGGAAGAGAAGTCTGGAAACAGCACTGATTCTGATTCAGAATTAATAATGCTACCAGAGGGATATGATTCTTACGATTCTATAATAAATGAGATAAGGGAAGGGAATACAGAGATTTGGGAAAAAGGAGTAATCCAGGAAAGGAAAAGAAAGGAAAAAGAGGCATTACTTAAACATCAAAGATATCAACATAAAATGAGAACAAGCATTTGTCAATGCCAAATGTTGATTGTGTTGGTCTGTTGAGCTCGCTCACTGCCCCTCTGTCACTCAGTCGTTCTGTTTCTCCCGGTGCTGCAGGCTGCTGTTTTTGTACTGGGCTCCTGCCTGCGTTGGCACCCTTTTCTGTCCACAAAGAAATCCGCAGCTGTCCCGACAGAGTTCTGTTGAGGTGGCTCTCTCTCTCCCTCTCTCACTTGCTCATTCTGCTTCTCCTGACACTGCAGGCTGCCCTTTTGTACTGGGCTCCTGCCTCTGTTGGTGGCTTTTTCTGCCCACAAAGAAATATGCAGCAGTCCCAACACAGGTCTGTTGAGCTTGCTCAGGCCCCCTGTCTCTCACTCACTCGTTCCGTTTCTGCCAGGGCTGCAGGCTGGCCTTTTGTACGGGGTTCCTGCATGCATTGCCACCTTTTTCTGCCCACAAAGAAATCCGCAGCAGTTACGCCAGAGGTCCATTGAGCTTGCTCACTCCCCCCTCTGTCACTCACTCGTTGTGTGTCTCCCGGTGCTGCAGGCTGCCCTTTTGTACTGGGCTCCTGCCTGCATTGGCACCTTTTTCTGCCCACAAAGAAATCTGCAGGTGTCCCGACAGAGCTCCATTGAGGTCATTCACTCCCCCTCTCTCAGTCACTCATTCTGTTTCTCCAGGCGCTGCAGGCTGCTCTTTTGTACAGGGCTCCTGCATGCGTTGCCACCTTTTTCTGCCCACAAAGAAATCCGCAGCAGTCACACTAGAGCTCCATTGAGCTTGCTCACTCCTGCTCTGTCATTGTTGTGTGTCTCCCGGTGCTGCAGGCTGCTCTTTTGTACTGGGATCCTGCCTGCATTGGCACCTTTTTCTGCCCACAAAGAAATCTGCAGGTGTCCCGAAAGAGCTCCATTGAGGTCACTCACTCCCCCTCTCTCAGTCGCTCATTCTGTTTCTCCAGGCGCTGCAGGCTGCCCTTTTGTACTGGGCTCCTGCCTCTGTTGGTGCCTTTTTATGCCCACAAAGAAATCTGCAGCAGTGCCGACAGCTCCATTGAGCTCGCTCAGTCCCCCTCTGTCACTTGCTCATTACGTTTCTGCCAGTGTTGCAAACTGCCCTTTTGTACTGGGCTCCTGCCTGCATTGCCGCCTTCTTCTGCCCACAAAGAAATCTGCAGCAGTCACGATAGAGCTCTGTTGAGCTCGCTCACTCCCCCTCTCTCACTTGCTCATTCTGTTTCTCCTAGCGCTGCAGGCTGCACTTTTGTACTGGGCCCCTGCGTGCATTGCTGCCTTTTTCTGCCCACAAAGAAATCTGCAGCAGTCACAAAAGAGCTCCATTGAGCTGACTCACCCCCCTCACTCGCTCGTTCTGTTTCTCCTGTTGCAGCAGGCTGCCCTTCTGTACTGTGCTCCTGTCTGCGTTGGCGGCTTTTTGTGCCCCCAAAGAAATCTGCAGCAGTCCTGACACAGCTCCGTTGAGCTCGCTTACTCCCCCTCTCCCACTCGCTCATTCCGTTTCTGCCGGCACTGCTGGCTGGCCTTTTGTACTGGGCTCCTGCCTGTATTGCCGCCTTTTTCTGCCCACAAAGAAATCCGCAGCAGTCATGATAGAGCTCCGTTAAGGTTAATCACTCCCCCTGTCTCACTTGCTCATTCTGTTTCTCCTGGCACTGCAGGCTGCCCTTTTGTACTGGGCTCCTGCCTCTGTTGGCGCCTTTTTCTGCCCACAAAGAAATCTGCAGCAGTCCTGACAGAGCTCCGTTGAGCTCGCTCACTTCCCCTCTCTCTCTCTCTCACTCGTTCCATTTCTGCCAGCGCTGCAGGCTGCCCTACTGGCCCTGCCCAGTTGCTGCCTTCTTCTGCCCACAAAGAAATCTGCAGCAGTCACGATAGAGTTTGTTGAGCTCTCGCTCACCCCCCTCTCTCACTCGCTATTCTGTTTTTCCCATGCCTGCAGGTTGTGCTTTTGTACTGGGCTCCTGCGCACATTGCTGCCTTTTTCTGCCCACAAAGAAATCTGCAGCAGTCCCAAAAGAGCTCCGTTGAGCTCACTCACTCCCCCTCCCTCACTCACTCGTTCTGTGTCTCCCGCTGCTGCAGGCTGCCCTTTTGTACTGGGCTCCTGCCTGCATTGATGGCTTTTTCTACCCATGAAGAAATCTGCAGCAGTCCTGACACAGCTCTATTGAGGTCGCTCACTTCCTCTCTCTCTCTCTCACTTGCTCATTCCGGTTCTGCCGTTGCTGCTGGCTGACCTTTTGTACTGGGCTCCTGCCTGCGTTGCCGCCTTTTTCTGCCTAGAAAGAAATCTGCAGCAGTCATGATAGAGCTCCATTGAGGTTGCTCACTCCCCCTGTTTCACTTGCTCATTCTGTTTCTCCTTGCGCTGCAGGCTGCCCTTTTGTAATGGGCTCCTGCCTCTGTTGGTGCATTTTTCTGCCCACAAAGAAATCTGCAGCAGTCCTGACAGAGCTCCGTTGAGCTCGCACACTCCCCCTTTCTCACTTGCTCATTCCATTTCTGCCAGTGCTGCAGGTTGCCCTTTTGTACTGGGCTCCTGCCTGCATTGCTGCCTTCTTCTGCCCACAAAGAAATCTGCAGCAGTCACGATAGAGCTCTGGTGAGCTCGCTCACTCCCCCCTCTCACTCGCTCATTCTGTTTTTCCTGGTGCTGCAGGTTGTGCTTTTGTACTGGGCCCCTGCGTACATTGCAACCTTTTTCTGCCCACAAAGAAATCTGCAGCAGTCCCAAAAGAGCTCCGTTGAGCTCACTCACTCCCCCTCCCTCACTCACTCGTTCTGTGTCTCCCGCTGCTGCAGGCTGCCCTTTTGTACTGGGCTCCTGCCTGCATTGGTGGCTTCTTCTGCCCACAAAGAAATCTGCAGCAGTCCTGACACAGCTCTGTTGAGGTCGCTCACTCCCTCTCTCTCACTCGCTCATTCCAGTTCTGCCGTTGCTGCTGGCTGACATTTTGTACTGGGCTCCTGCCTGCGTTGCCGCCTTTTTCTGCCTAGAAAGAAATCTGCAGCAGTCATGATAGAGCTCCGTTAAGGTTGCTCACTCCCCCATCTCACTTGCTCATTCTGTTTCTCCTGGCGCTGCAGGCTGCCCTTTTGTACTGGGCTCCTGCCTCTGTTGACGCGTTTTTCTGCCCACAAAGAAATCTGCAGCAGTCACAATACAGCTCCGTTGAGCTCGCTCACTCCCCCTCTCTCACTCGCTCGTTCAGTTTCTCCCACTGCTGCAGGCTGCCCTTTTGTACTGGGCCAGTGCATGCATTGCTTCCTTTTTCTGCCCACAAAGAAATCTGCAGCAGTCCCAGCAGAGCTTCGTTGAGCTCGCTCACTCACTCCCCCTCCCTCACTCGCTTGCTCATTTTCTGTCTCCCGCTGCTGCAGGCTGCCCTTTTGTACTGGGCTCCTGCCTGCGTTGGCGTCTTTTTCTGCCCACAAACAAATCTGCAGCAGTCCTGACACAGGTCCGTTGAGCTCGCTCACTCCCCCTCTCTCACTCGCTCATTGTGTTTCTCCCGGTGCTGCAGGCTGGACTTCTGTACTGGGCTCCTACCCTCAATGGCACCTTTTTCTGCCCACAATGAAATCTGCAGCTGTCCCAACAGAGCTCCGTTGAGGTTGCTCACTCCCTCCCCTGTCTCATGCGCTCATTCTGTTTCTCCTGGTGCTGCAGGCAGCCCTTTGACTAGGCTCTGCCTCTGTTGGTGCCCTTTCTGCCACAAGAAAACTGCAGCAGTCCTGACACAGCTCTGTTGAGCTCGCTCCTCCCCCTCTCTCACTTGCTCATTCTGTTTCTCCTGGTGCTGCAGGCTGTGCTTTTATACTGGGCCCCGTGTACATTGCTGCCTTTTCTGCGAACAAAGAAATCTGCAGCAGTCTCAAAAGAGCTCCGTTGAGCTCACTCACCCCCCCTCACTCGCTCGTTCTGTGTCTCCCGCTGCAGCAGGCTGCCCTTCTGTACTGTGCTCCTGTCTGCATTGGCGGCTTTTTGTGCCCCCAAAGAAATCTGCAGCAGTCCCGACACAGCTCCATTGAGCTCGCTCACTCCCCCTCTCTCACTCACTCATTCCGTTTCTCCCATCGCTACAAGCTGCACGTTTGTACTGGGCCCCTGCATGCATTGCTGCCTTTTTCTGCCCACAAAGAAATCTGCAGCAGTCCCAACAGAGTTCCGTTAAGCTCACTCACTCCCCCTCCCTCACTCACTTATTCTGTGTCTCCCGCTGCTGCAGGCTGCCCTTTTGTACTGGGCTCCTGCCTGCGTTGTTGGCTTTTTCTGCCCACAAAGAAATCTGCAGCAGTCCCGACACAGCTCCACTGACCTCGCTCACTCCCCCTCTCTCATTCGCTCATTCTGTTTCTGCTGGTGCTGCAGGCTGGCCTTTTGTACTGGGCTCCTGCCTGCGTTGCCGCCTTTTTCTGCCCACAAAGAAATCCGCAGCAGTCACAATACAGCTCCGTTGAGGTCGCTCACTCCCCCTCTCTCACTTGCTCATTGTGTTTCTCCCGGTGCTGCAGGCTGCACTTCTGTACTGGGCTCCTACCTGCATTGGCACCTTTTTCTGCCCACAAAGAAATCTGCAGCTGTCCCAACAGAGCTCCATTGAGGTCGCTCACTCCCCCCCCATCTCATGCACTCATTCTATTTCTCCTGGCGCTGCAGGCTGCCCTTTGGACTGGGCTCCTGCCTCTGTTGGTGCCTTTTTCTGCCCACAAAGAAATCCGCAGCAGTCACAATACAGCTCCGTTGAGGTCGCTCACTCCCCCTGTCTCACTCGCTCATTCTGTTTCTCCTGGTACTGCAGGCTGCCCTTTTGTACTGGGCTTCTACCTGAGTTGCCGCCTTCTTCTGCTCACAAAGAAATCTGCAGCAGTCCCAGCAGAGCTCCGTTGAGCTCACTCACTCACTCCCCCTCCCTCACTCGCTCGTTTGTTTTCTGTTTCCTGCTGCTGCATGCTGCCCTTTTGTACTGGGCTCCTGCTGCATAGGCGTCTTTTTCTGCCCACAAACAAATCTGCAGCAGTCCTGACACAGGTCCGTTGAGCTTGCTCACTCCCCCTCTCTCACTTGCTAGTTCTGTTTCTGCCGGTGCTGCAGACTGGCCTTTTGTACTGGGCTCCTGCCAGCGTAGCTGCCTTTTTTTGCCCACAAAGAAATCTGGAGCGGTCACGATAGAGGTTCATTGAGCTCGCTCACTCCCCCTCTCACTCGCTCATTGTGTTTCTCCCGATGTTGCAGGCTGCACTTCTGTACTGGGCTCCTACCTGCTTTGGCACCTTTTTCTGCCCACAAAGAAATCTGCAGCTGTCCCAACAGAGCTCTGTTGAGGTCGCTCACTCCCCCCCGTCTCATGCGCTCATTCTATTTCTCCCAGCGCTGCAGGCTGCCCTTTGGACTGGGCTCCTGCCTCTGTTGGTGCCTTTTTCTGCCCACAAAGAAAACTGCAGCAGTCCTGACACAGCTTTGTTGAGCTCGCTCACTCCCCCTCTCTCACTTGCTCATTCTGTTTCTCTCGGCGCTGCAGGCTGCACTTTTGTACTGGGCCCCCATGTGCATTGCTGCCTTTTTCTGCCCACAAAGAAATCTGCAGCAGTCGCAAAAGAGCTCCGTTGAGCTCACTCACCCCTCCTCACTCGCTCGTTCTGTGTCTCCCACTGCAGCAGGCTGCCCTTCTGTACTGTGCTCCTGTCTGTGTTGGCAGCTTTTTGTGCCCCCAAAGAAATCTGCAGCAGTCCCGACACAGCTCCGTTGAGCTCGCTCACTCCCCCTCTCCCACTCGCTCATTCCGTTTCTGCCGGCACTGCTGGCTGGCCTTTTGTACTGGGCTCCTGCCTGCGTTGCCGCCTTTTTCTGTCCACAAAGAAATCTGCAGCAGTCATGATAGAGCTCTGTTAAGGTTGCTCACTCCCTCTGTCTCACTTGCTCATTCTGTTTCTCCTGGCACTGCAGACTGCCCTTTTGTACTAGGCTCCTGCCTCTGTTGGCGCCTTTTTCTGCCCATAAAGAAATCTGCAGCAGTCCTGAAAGAACTCCATTGAGCTCGCTGACTCCCCCTCTCTCACTCACTCATTCCATTTCTGCCAGCGATGCAGGCTGCCCTTTTGTACTGGGCTCCTGCCTGCGTTGCCGCCTTCTTCTGCCCATAAAGAAATCTGCAGCAGTCACGATAGAGCTCTGTTGAGCTCGCTCACTCCCCCTCTTTCACTCACTCATTCTGTTTTTCCTGGTGCTGCAGGCTGCACTTTTGTACTGGGCCCCTGCGTACACTGCTGCCTTTTTCTGCCCACAAAGAAATCTGCAGCAGTCCCAAAAGAGCTCCATTGAGCTCACTCACTCCCCCTCCCTCACTCACTCGTTCTGTGTCTCCCACTGCTGCAGGCTGCCCTTTTGTACTGGGCTCCTGCCTGCATTGGTGGCTTTTTCTGCCCACAAAGAAATCTGCAGCAGTCCTGACACAGCTCTGTTGAGGTCGCTCACTCCCTCTCTCTCACTCACTCACTCTGGTTCTGCCATTGCTGCTGGATGACCTTTTGTACTGGGCTCCTGCCTGCATTGTTGCCTTTTTCTGCCTAGAAAGGAATCTGCAGCAGTCATGATAGAGCTCTGTTGAGGTTGCTCACTCCCCCTCTCTCACTTGCTCATTCTGTTTCTCCTGGCGCTGCAGGCTTCCCTTTTGTACTGGGCTCCTGCCTGCACTGGCACCTTCTTCTGCCCACAGACATATCTGCAGCTGTCCTGACAGAGCTCCGTTGAGGTCACTCACTCCCCCTGTGTCACTCGCTCATTCTGTTTCTCCTGGCACTGCAGGCTGTTGTTTTGTACTGGGCTCCTGCCTCTGTTGGCACCTTTTTCTGCCCACAAAGGAATCTGCAGCAGTCCTGACAGAGCTCCGTTGACCTCACTCACTCCCCCTCTCTCACTTGCTCGTTCTGTTTCTGCCAGCGCTGCAGGCTGCCCTTTTGTACTGGGCTCCTGTCTGCATTGCCGCCTTCTTCTGCCCACAAAGAAATCTGCAGCAGTCACAATACAGCTCCATTGAGCTCGCTCACTCCCCCCTCTCACTCGCTTGTTCAGTTTCTCCCACTGCTGCAGGCTACCCTTTTGTACTGGGCCAGTGCGTGCATTGCTGCCTTTTTCTGCCCACAAAGAAATCTGCAGCAGTCCCAGCAGAACTCCGTTGAGCTCACTCACTCCCCCTCCCTCACTCACTCACTCACTCATTTCCTGTCTCCCGCTGCTGCAGGCTGCCCTTTTGTACTGGGCTCCTGCCTGCGTTGGCGTCTTTTTCTGCCCACAAACAAATCTGCAACAGTCCTGACACAGGTCCGTTGAGCTTGCTCACTCCCCCTCTCTCACTTGCTCATTCTGTTTCTACCGGCACTGCAGGCTGGCCTTTTGTACTGGGCTCCTGCCTGCATAGCTGCCTTTCTTCCACATGCCCTAGCTGATATCCACAGCGGTCATGATAAAGGTCCATTGAGCTCGCTCACTCCCCCTCTCTCACTCGCTCATTCTGTTTCTGCCGGCACTACAGGCTGGCCTTTTGTACTGGGCTCCTGCCTGCATAGCTGCCTTTTTTTGCCCACAAAGATATCCACAGCGGTCATGATAAAGGTCCATTGAGCTCGCTCACTCCCCCTCTCTCACTAGCTCATTGTGTTTCTCCCGGTGCTGCAGGCTGCACTTCTGTACTGGGCTCCTACCTGCATTGGCACCTTTTTCTGCCCACATAGAAATCTGCAGCTGTCCCAACAGAGCTCCGCTGAGGTCACTCACTCCCCCTGTCTCATGCAGGGCCGCCATTATGGGGGGACAACCAGGACTTTTTTTCCGGGCCCAGCATTAAGGGGGGCACGGCCGTCCGACTGAGCAGCGCTCTGCGCTAAAAAATCAAAATATGTTGTATTGATGTTTATTGGCGCCGCGTGGCGCCACTGTAAAACCTTTTTCTTTGCCATCCAGGTGGGCGGGGGGGTTATTTATGCATCAGTCTTCCTACCATTGCTGTTGCATAAATGACACCCCCGGACAGTAAAGAAAAAGATATTACAGTGGCCAGCCACCAGTGCCGCACAGACCCCTGCTAAACCATCGGTAACTGTGACATGATGATGTTTCCTACTGTCCTGTGCGTGTCATGTGTTCTGAGCGGGAAGGGCGTCGGTGCCTAGCACAGCGCAACAGCCTATTTGCCGCCAGACAGAGACTCGAGAGAGAGGAGTTGGGACTCGGGACCAGTAGATGGTAGACAGACAGACGGACCACAAGGAGGCAGAGGCAGCCAAAGCAAAGGCAGCAAGCAAGAAGTCAGCTAGTCACTAGCTGCTAGTGAGCCGGGAAGGTCGCCGCCGGAGTTTCTCAGCTACTGCCCAGTAGCCGGGTCGAGTCACAGTCACAGGCCTTAATGCTCACAGTCACAGTCGCAGCTCCTCCTCGTCTAACTTGTGGCGTCGTCGCCTCATCTGTAGCGGTGTCGTCATGTGAGACACACTTGAGTCATTCTCTTAACTCCACTGTGATGTCCTTAAGTTGTCCACACAACCATCCAGGATCCAACCTGGTAAGGGCTGCCAGTGCCTTGTCATGTCTATTTTGTTTTTACTTAACTATTATACGAATTGGAGAGATTAGGAAATGGGACTCTGGGAGTCAAGATGACTGTCACAGTGGCCACAGGACTAGTCATGGGCAATGAGGGAGGTGGAAAATAATTTTTTCGTTTCAGGGGTGCAGTCTAAGTGTCCTTCTTAGCATGACAACATAACAGCTTGACAGAAAAATGGTAATCCTGTCAATGACTTCTTCCCTATAAAAATAGTCTATGTACAAGTGCCAGTTCCTCAGACAAGAGCTCCCAGCTAACTCATCCCCAAGTTTAGAAGAAGTCAAACGTATTACCATTTTTCTGTCAAGCTGTTATGTTATCATGCTAAGAACTTGGACTTTGGCTTTCTGTTAAGTCCAGAGCATTTTCATGCTCCACGTCTATGATTGAGTAATTAATTGGCAGACTGGTATCTGATATCTCCAGCTCTTTGTGTGCAGTCTGAGTTGTTGGCATATGGGTGATTGTGAAGAGAGTCAGACCAGCCGAGGAGCTACGCTTACTGCGTAACTCACTGTCTGCGTAACTGACACAGATCATAGGTTATGTGAAGGATGTAAGGATGGGCAGAGCTCGAAGGGGGTGTGTGGGGGGCACTGCCCCCGATTAAAGCTTACGTTCACTGATTAAGTCCGCTATTGTGTGTGTGTGTGTGTATGTGTGAGAGGGAGACGCTGAACCTACGTTTTCAGCGGAAGGAAGCGTGCGATTCCCGTAGCCTTTTACGCTACGCAATCTGGCTGGTCCGACTCTCTTCACAATCGCCGGCATATGTAACTGCTATATAAACCTCCTTTGTGAATATCTGCATTCTCTGGAAATGGTTCTCTTCTGTTCATGCATAAGTGTTAAAAAAAAAGGAATAAGAAGCATATTCACTGTGATGGCAGTGGCATCCCCTTATCAGAGGGCTGAATCCCTGGGTGGGCACACCAGTCTTCAAGCTCTGAAACTGTTTGCATAGTCTGAGGCAGGGCAGGGATCAGTGCCTAACCACCTTTCCATCTGTTGGGTCCGGGTAGGTAATTGTGGGAAATCTGCGAGTGCTTCTCTCACATTCATTATTCTTTCTGTGACTCCTTGAAGTGTGCTGAACTAAAAAAACAATTGGTGCTTTTTGGATGATAGGCCCGATTGCGATCCCTTTGTGTATGGTGCAGAAGCATCTGTTGGTGTATACCTAATGACATAAAGAAAAGGAAGTGCTGCTCCATTCTCAGCACCCTCTGTAGTATATGTGGAGTGACAGGAAGAAATGCTTTGTGTATCTGTCTGTGCAAAGTAAGCTGTGGGTGGCTGATAAGCTAAGGGCACTGGATGCTGCTCTCTTGTTATTCCTCTCAGGTTGGCATGTTTTTGCATCATACAGTACATAGAATTAGAAGGCATTCAAAGTGGGGGGGCAGGATAAGGAAAATATTAGAAAGCATTACTTCAGAGAATAACTTATCTGGTAGGGTTGTGTTAAGGCTGTTGAAGCAGGACAAGACAGATTTCATAAGGAAAATGTTTTTGAGAGTTCTGAAGTATGAGAAAGGGTAACTTTCTAGGAAACAGATAAGGGGAGCAAAGTAGTATTTTACTCCCATTTTTGCATTATTTGCTTCCAATTTCCTATATTAAGAAAGTACTTCCTACCCTGCACATTTAAAGTATATGTGATACACATGCAAAAGACTAGAAGCGCCATGTGATGATGGCATCATACTAGTGCAGTACTGTACAATACAATACAGTACAGTACAATACAGTGCATACAGTACACAATAGGAATGGGTGTCAGCAGTTGCTAGATGTCTGGCCAGAGTATTGTTGTGCCCTGATAAAATGCTTAAAATGAAGCAAAAGCACCATGTAGCATCAGGAGAGTATCTTAAGCCATGTTTAAACCACAGCAACCCAAGCAGTCTGGTTCTGTGGTGCAACTGAGGCCATGTAAACATGCCTTTAAACTCCATGGCAGTACCAGTCAAAGACAGTCAGTGACGGTAGGTGCCCCATGGGGTTTGAGACTTAGTTTAGAGGCAGGGATTCAAGAACATTCTGCAGATTGCATTACTACTACCTGTATCTAGATGAGAATATTACCAAGTTAAAGAAGCTAGTAGTAAATGCTGTCTATTCCTAAAACTGTTTTATATTTGCATTCAGGCAGTCACATTATTGAATTCTTGTACACAGCCAGTTTTAAGCCTACCCAGTTAAAATAGTGTTGCCTGAAGAGCACCATATAAACCACACTGTCAGGACCGCGTAATGCTATCATAATGCATGAATAGTAACAGGAGTAGAATAGCATATGCCAAGCACTACTACCCCTGTTGCTATTCAGGCAATGGTGGGGGTGTATAAGTAACAGAAAAGTGTGCCAGCTGGTCAAGTTGCTCACATGGTGGAGCAGATTAAGACTGTAGCAGCTTGAGCAGCACAGAACAGGAGACCAAGGTTCTGTTCCTGGACTCCCGACACATGCAGCTTTACTTTCCCCCTGCCCGAAGTATACATTTTTTTGTGTAACACCTGAGACAAACATTCCACCCCTCTTACATTTTCCATTTTCCCCGAGAGATCAGCACTCCCTCAGAGTTTATTTAAATTAATTTAAATTATTGGGGGGGTGGGGGACAGAAACAAAAGTGTATAATCTGTTTGTAGCAATGGTAGCAGTCATCGGTGTGGTTTATGACACTTACCAATTTCGCTGTTTGGAGTAACAGCGTTTTTACCTGCCACTGTTGATGACAGCGCTGTTTGTACTGCACTGTTCTTTATGGCGATGTGCTAACATTCACAATTCTGACCTAGTGCCAAGTTTAATTAGTAGTAGAAGTAGTACTTTTTCTTTGGCACCATTCCCCATAGGTTTCAAATGTAGTACTTACAGTTCTTTTGAACATAATTTGAAACCACTCCCTGTGTATGCATGTTAATGTAACCGTTTTTGATGTTTGTCCTTTGTACCAAGTATTCTTCATGTCTTCTGGGATTTACACATGACAAGTGTGGGACAACACGAAACGCCCCCGAGTGACTTGAAATGCATGAAAAGTCTATAAATCTCAATACTACATGTGCCATAGAAACATAGAAACATAGAAGTTGATGGCAGATAAGGACCGCAAGGCCCATCCAGTCTGCCCATTTCTTTTTCTACCTTATAAATGTGCCTTCGGCCTTTGTTCTGTCAGTGACCTATCTATTCATAGTCATTTGTATTGCTCCCTTATGCCTATCCCATGCCTGTTTGAAGCCCTGCACTGTATTCATAGCCACCACTTTTGTGTGTAAGCCATTCCATGCATCCACCACCCTTTCTGTGAAAAGAATTTCCTCACATTCCCCTTAATCGGCCTCCTCTAATCTCATGCTGTGTCCTCTTGTCCTGCTATTTTTCTTATATTTAAACATGTTAGACTCTTTCATCTTGTTTATGCCCTTAAGGTGTTTGAATGCCTCGATCATATCACCTCTCTCCTCCTTTGCTCAAGGTATACATATTGAGCTCCATTAATCTGTCCTCATATGTCTTCTGATGCAGTCCCTGCACCATTTTGGTGCCCTTCTCTGGACTGCCTCAATTTGGTTAATGTCCTTGTGAAGGTGTGGCCTCCAATACTGCGCAGTACTCCAGATGGGAGCCTAACCAGTGTCTTGTACAGAGGATTATTAGCCTCCCTCTTACGACTTAGATACCCCTACTAATACACCCAACACCCCTAGCCTTACCTACTGCTTTAGAGGTCTGCTTGGATGATTTTAGGTCATCAGTGATGATGATGCCCAAGTCTCTTTCTTCCTTTGTGACTGCTAGCAACTCCTCCCAGCCTATAGGTGGCTTCAGGGTTTCTCTTCCCTATGTGCATGATTTTGCACTTCTTTGCATTAAACCCAGTTGCCACTCTTCTGACCATTCTGCTAGTTTATCCAGATCTCTTCTCATTCTGCCCACCCCATCTGGATTATCTACTCTGTTGCAGATCTTGGTGTCATCTGCAAACAGACAAGCCTTACCTCTAGTCCATCTGCAAGGTCACTAATGAAGATGTTGAAGAGGACTGGCCCCAGGACTGATCCTAAGTACCCCACTTGTGACTTGCATCTCTTCTGACTGTATACCATTTACCACCACTCTCTGTTTTCTGCCCATCAACCAGTTTGCCACCCAGTTGACCAACTTCTGACCCACCCCGAGCCTACCCAGCTTATTTATCAATCTTCTATGTGGAACAGTGTCAAAAGCTTTGCTGAAGTCAAGGTAGGCGACATCAACTGCTCCCCCTTGGTCCACCACTCTGGTTACCCAGTCAAAGAAATCTATGAGATTAGATGAAGTGCATTGTTGTGATTATAAAACAATCCTAATATTGTTATAAAAATGAATAAGGTTCACAAGTTGTCTGTTGCATTTGGACCACTGCCAGCCATCGTGGGAATCATGAGGGTTTACATCATGGTTGGCAGCAGACCACATTTATAAAAAAAATTCTTCTGTTGTTATAAATATGAATAAGACTCCAGGCTAAAAGTACATTTCTTCCTTGAAAATGGCATTGGGAAAGCATCACAAAATCTTGTTTTTAGCTTTACTAGCAGCCCCAAAACTCACCTGAGAGCACCAAAAAACCCCAGAGCTTCTGGGGGCCTAGCAGCCCCCAGACCCCTGGCTTACTTTGTCAGGGATACAGGGGCCCTCATCTGACTGCCTGCCCGGGGCCCTGAAATTACTAGCTGCAGCCCTGGTCTCACGTGTTCATTCTGTTTCTCCTGGCACTGCAGGCTGCCCTTTGGACTGGGCTCCTGCCTCTGTTGGTGCCTTTTTCTGCCCACAAAGAAATCTGCAGCAGTCCTGACACAGCTCTGTTGAGCTCACTCACTCCCCCTCTCTCACTCACTCATTCTGTTTCTCCCACCAATACAAGCTGCACGTTTGTACTGGGCCCCTGCATGCATTGCTGCCTTTTTCAGCCCACAAAGAAATCTGCAGCAGTCCCAACAGAATTCCATTAAGCTCACTCACTCCCCCTCCCTCACTCACTCATTCTGTATCTCCCGCTGCTGCAGGCTGCCCTTTTGTACTGGGCTCCTGCCTGCATTGTTGGCTTTTTCTGCCCACAAAGAAATCTGCAGCAGTCCCGACACAGCTCCATTGACCTCACTCACTCCCCCTCTCTCACGCGCTCATTCCGTTTCTGCAGGTGCTGCAGGCTGGCCTTTTCTACTAGGCTCCTGCCTGTGTTGCCGCCTTTTTCTGCCCACAAAGAAATCCCAGCAGTCACGATACAGCTCTGTTGAGGTTGCTCACTCCCCCTGTCTCACTTGCTCATTCTGTTTCTCCTGGTGCTGCAGGCTGCCCTTTTGTACTGGGCTTCTGCCTGAGTTGCCGCTTTCTTCTGCTCACAAAGAAATTTGCAGCAGTCACCATACAGCTCCGTTGAGCTCGCGCACTCCCCCTCTCTCACTCGCTAGTTCTGTTTCTCCCGCTGCTGCAGGCTGCCCTTTTATACTGGGCCCCTGCGTGCATTGCTGCCTTTTTCTGCCCACGTAGAATTCTGCAGCAGTCCTGACACAGCTCCACTGAGCTCACTCACTCCCCCTCTCTCACTTGCTCGTTGTGTTTCTTCTGGCGCTGCAGGCTTCCCTTTTGTACTGGGCTCCTGCCTGCATTGGCACCTTCTTCTGCCCACAGACATATCTGCAGCTATCCTGACAGAGCTCCGTTGAGGTCACTCACTCCCCCGTCTCACTCGTTCATTCTGTTTCTCCTGGCACTGCAGGCTGTTGTTTTGTACTGGGCTCCTGCCTCTGTTGGCACCTTTTTCTGCCCACAAAGAAATCTTCAGCAGTCCCAACAGAACTCCGTTGACCTCACTCACTCCCCCCTCTCACTCGCTCATTCCATTTCTGCTGGCGCTGCAGGCTGCCCTTTTGTACTGGGCTCCTGCCTTCATTGCTGCCCTTTTCTGTCCACAAGGAAATCTGCAGCAGTCATGATAGAGCTCCATTGAGCTCGCTCATTCCCCCCTCTCTCAGTCACTTGTTCTGTTTCTCCCACCGCTGCAGGCTGCCCTTTTATACTGGGCCTCTGCGTGCATTGCTGCCTTTTCTGCCCACAAGGAAATCCGCAGCACTCCCAGCAGAGCTCCATTGAGCTCACTCACTCACTCCCTCCCTCCCTCTCTCTCACTCGCTCGTTCTGTGTCTCCCAGCACTGCAGGCTGCCCTTTTGTACTGGGCTCCTGCCTGCGTTGGCGCCTTTTCCTGCCCATGTGGAAATCCGCAGCAGTCCCGACAGAGCTCAGTTGAGCTCGGTCACTCCCCCCCTCTTACTCGCTCGATCCTAATCTGTCCCAAACACTGATTTCCGACAGCGACTGTGGTATTCTGCGCCAGAAGCCTGAAAACACATTTCAGCCATGATGTGAAAAATGACAGCTGTACTGTTCATAAGGAGGTGTAGAAAAAGGCCAGTTTTGAAAATGTGGCATGAAAATATTACTAATTTGCAAAGTTACAAGGGTGCGTGGAAACTGCACAATGCACGCTTCTAACACAGTCATTTTGTGGAGCTTCATCACAAAATTTTCAACATAGGCATTCTAGGACCTCTGCTCATGAACATTGTCAGTGTGATTTTCATAATATGTCCCGAACACTGATTTCCCACAGCGACCGCTCAATTGTGTGCCGGAAGAGCGAAAACACATTTTGGCCAGGATGTGAAAAATGACAGCTGTACTGTTCCTAAAGAGGTGTGGAAACATGGCAATGTTGAAAATATGGAGTGAAAATATTACAAAGTTGCGAAGGTACGAGAGTGCGTGGAAACTGGGCAACACACGCCCATAACACACTCATTTTATGGACTTTCATCACCAAATTTTCAACATAGACATTAGGACTAATAATGTGTCCCGTACATGGATTTCCACAGCGGCCACGCTATTCTGCGCCAGAACTGTGAAAACACATTTCAGCCAGGATGTGAAAAGTGACAGCTGTACTGTTCATAAAGAGGTGCAGAACAATGTCAATGCTAAAAATCTGGAGTGACAATATTATAAATTCGCGAACTTATGAGCGTGCGTGCAAACTGCACAATGCACGCTCGTAACACAGTCATTTTATAGAGTATCGTCACCAAATTTTCAACATAGGCAGTTTAGAACCTCTGCTCATGGACAGTGTCACTGTTATTTTCATAATCAGTCCCAAACACTGATTTCCCACAGCGACCGCTCTATTCTGTGCCGGAAGAGCTGTACTGTTCTCAAGTAGGTGTGGAAAAATGCCAATGTTGAAAATCTGGCATGATAATATTGCAAATTCGTGAAGTTCACAGTGTGCATAGCAACTGCGCTCGCTGCATTATAAACAGTCATTTGAGGTTTTTTCCACAAATTTGCAACATAGGCTTTTTGAGAGCCCATCTCATGAACACTGGCACTGTCATTTTGTTAATCAGTCCCAAAAGGTGATTCCGCACAGTGACTGCGAAATCACCTTTCAGGGCTGATTAACGCCATGACTGTCATAGAATTCATGAGGAGGGGCCCCAAAAACCCCATGTTGAAAATTTGGTGCCAAAATTTCAAAAAATGCCTGAGATATGCATCAAAATTGAAAAAAACCCTATTTATTCCATTATACAGCTTACTGGCATTTCCTCAGTTCAAGGTCGGCTTTGAAGAGTGCAGATGTGTTCCCGGTCCACCGAAGATCGTCGCACCAGACTTCGGAGGTAAGTATGGGATGAGAGGGGGTGTGGGGAGGGAGGTGTGCAGTGGGTGGGTGTGGGTTGTGGGGAGGGCAGGGAGACCGCCGAGGGACCATTTCCTTCTTTACAGGTTTAACAAAAAAAAAACATCGCGGGAAGGTTTTCTATTTTTACAGGGCTATTTAGCACTCTGGGGTGGGCTCCCAGCATGCCAACACTGTTTGTTTGAGGGGGACAGCTCTAGCCAATGGGGATTGGGCACCCCCGTCGGCACAACTACACTGGGTGTTTGGGGGGGGTGATGCCGACGGGGAGTGAGCTCCCCCATCGGTAAAATAAATGTTCCATTGGGGCACTAAAGCTGATGGGAATTGGGGCCCCGTCGACACTAAACACTCTTGGGGGTACATGCTGCCGAGGGGTTGGGCACCTCCTCGGCCCTGGGGTTCAGGAATATTGTTTGTGAACACGGCGGCAAGCTGCTGCCATGTTCACAAACAATATTCCAGTACTAACGTTCCGCCCTGCAATGACAGGTCGCTCCCTCATTGCAGCGAATGGCTGATGCTGCAATGATGAGGCAGCCCCTGATTGCAGTGGCTATTTTTTTAGAAGTTGGTGGCATGCAGGCTGAACTAGTGTCAGCAGCAGCGTGTCACGGCATTGGGGAAAGCAGGCCAAGCCTTAAAGGGCTGTGGGAGCATTGGCCACAGCAGTGCCACGCCTCCACAACCTGCTTGTGGAGCAAGCTGCCGCAATATGTTTCTTGCGCATGTGCGCAATCAACATAAAAAGGGAAATGATAAAAACTTATTTGGATAAAGAAATAGAAAAAATTAAAAAAGATAGCTGTAAAGTAACCTTATTTATTTTATTTAGCTTTTGTTAAGCAGGTAAGCACGCTAGACAGTCAAGTGCCTATTTTCAGGTGCGACCCGGAAGAATTACAAGGTACAGGCAGTAACAATTCAGAGACAAGGTACAGCAATCAAAAAGGTACAGTCAGGCACAGGCAGTAACAAATACAATGGCAAGTACAGAGTTAAGGCAGCAGCAGGAGGCAGTCAAGGAAGCAAACATATATCAGCAGGAAAAATTCAAGGTATACACTATACACATGCGGCAAATGTGCATAGTCATTAGGACTCAGGCTCACCATATAAGGTGGGTCAGCTAAGAGCAAAGCCGGGGGATGCTTGTTTTAAGTCCCTCGGTCCCTGTCTCCGGTCATGTCACCCTATATGTTGATGACCTTGTGCTTCTTGCTAGCTCACAGTATATCAGTGTCATCAACACCAGTCTAAACTTTGATCTTAACTGCATTCAATCCTGGCTCAAGGCCAATAAGCTTGTCATCAACCTTCAGAAGATGCAGGCCATGCTATTTGGCTCCCTTACCAAGGTTAGAGCATGCCCAGCCTCTCTCAAAGTTGCTGGAGCTGATGACATCCCTGTGCGGGTGGTTGACTCTTTCAAGTACCTGGGGTAACCCTAGATCCTCACCTGGACCTCTCCCTGAACATACGAAATTCTTGCAAGGCCACAAACTGTAAATTGGGTCTGGCATACAGGACCAAAGGCTGCCCCATGCCAGCTGCCCAACTTGCTCTCACAAAAGGGGTTCTTCTCCCCACGCTCAGCTATGGGCTCACCTCCTTCGTGAATGCTCCAAAAGCCTGGCTCAAAAAATGGGACACAGCATACAACAACGTATGTCACTTTGCCCTGTCAGCCACCCGCCTCACCCATCACTGCCAACTCTACTCCAGGCTAGGATGGCTCTCCCCCAGTAACCACTGATCCTTTGTTATGGGCAACTTCATAGACAACATCATCCGTATGTCCACCCCACCGGCACTTGCTGAACTGCTCAAGCCTTCCACCTCTGGCTACCGACTAAGGTCCAGTGACTCCCAGGCCCTCAAGGTCCCCAAAACTCGCTCCCTTGCTGGGGATTATGCCTTCGCGGCCCTTGCTCTCAGAGCCTGGATCCTACTCCCTGCTCATGTAAGGATTGCCCCTCCCACACTTACTTCAGGACCTCCCTCTGAGGCACAGCTGATTGATAAAGAGGGAAAACAGTATGGGGCTGAGGAAAGACCCCTGAGGCACCCGACAAGTAACTGGTGTGAGCCCAGATAGGGCTTTCTGGAATTTGGTGTACCGTTGCCTGCCCGAGAGGTAGTTGGAAAACCAGGCTAGGACAGGAGGGGAAAGGTCGAGGAACCGGAGGGCAGCACCCAGAAGTGTGTGATCAACCAGATCAAAGGCCTTAGACAGGTCAATGAAGATGGCGCCCATGAGTTTGCCTTGGTCAGTAGTAGCTCTAATTTTGGAGGTGACCTGTGCGAGGGCAGTGGAGATGCTGTGCCCTTTACGGAACCCATGCTGCACTGGGGAGAGGAGGCTATGGGTTTGGAGGAAGAGAGCAAGCTGCAAGGCCACTACATTTTTGAGCAGCTTGTTTACAGCAGATAAGATTGCTATGGAGCAATAATTTTCAAGTATTTGGGGGTCACCACGTTTGAGGACCGGGACCACACAAGCCACCATCCATAAATCTGGGATAGTCCCAGATATGAGAGAGGAGCTGAGAATGTGGGAGATAGGCCATGCCAAGTAGCGGGCCCCCAGGCAGAGTAATTTGGGCTCGAAATTATCGTGCCCAGCTCCAGTGTGAGGGGAGAGTCCAGCTAGGAGCTTCCATGTCTCACTGCGGAGACATACTTAAAGTAGAAGGGAGGGGAGGATGAGAGGGCACAGCACTACCAGTGAGGTCCAGTTCATTGGATACAGAAGATGAGGGGGTATAGTCCGGCAGATCAGAGAACTGGACATTAAAAGCATTGGCTAAAGTCAGGACATTGTTGCAGCTGACTCTGCCAATTAGCATGTCAGAGACCTAGGGGGAGGCAGAACTACTTACAGTGTGTTTGATGGTGTGCCAGAAGCTCCTAGTGCTCTTGGCAGATGCTTTGAGGGAGGATTTGCAGAATTCACTCTTTGCTGAGCGAATCACTCGCTTACAGGAGTTCCTGAGCTGCCTGTATTCCTCAAAGTCCAACCTGTCCCCGGTGTCCTTGAATTTCTGCCAGCTTTTATCCCTAAGCTTCATCAGGCAAACAGGCCACCTTGCAGCCATTTAGTGACAGTGACCCTCACCCTTCTTTTTATGAGTGGGACATGTCTATCTTGAAAGGGAAGAAAATGGTTCGGAAGCAGTCAAGAGCAGCAGAGGGGTCACTGACAACATAGACCAGGGACCAGTCTCTCTGGCAGAGATCAGCAAGGAAATTGTTGTAGTTGAATTTTGAGTAGTCCCTCATCTGAATGACTTTTGGGGGGATCCTAGGGGTAAGGACTTTCCATACACAGTAGGTAGGGGAATGGTCCGAGATGGAATCTGTGAAGAGGCCAGAAGCAGAGATACGGTCTGGCCTGTTACTCAGCAGCCAGTCAAGAAGGGTACCTTTTACCCCAGAGGAAGAGAATCTGGTGGGTTCAATGATAATTTAACCTAGGGCAAGACCAGACAGAAGGGGTTCGTAAAGTTTGGCATTGCCACCCAACCAGTTTAGGTTAAAATCCCCAAACACTAAAAGTTCACTAGTTCCCACCTTAGGACTGAGGCAGTCAAGGAGATGGGAGAGGCCATGAACACCACCTTTTGGAGGATTATATGCACAGACCAGGTGGTGCTTTTTTGCGTTGCCCAACAGAGGAAGGGCATGTAGGAACTCACAAGAGGGGAAGGGCGGTGAGGTAAGACTGACAGGTTAAGGTGGAGTTTATAGTAAAGCAGCAGTCCACCCCCCATTTGTTTCCCACTCTATCGTGCCTGATAGTGAGGTAGCCAGGGAGGGCGCAGACAGAGTCTGGAGAGGCAGGCTTAAGCCAAGTTTCGGAGATCCCTAGGATGTCCGGATTATATCGGGCGACCCAGGCCATTAGGTCTGAGAGGTAAAAGATGATTTGGTCTCTAGTAAGATAGATACAATAAGAGATCATAGTGTATCAACAGTTACACAAAACAGGGTACTATTAGAGGAGTATAAAGAAGGTACCCCAGAAGTAGCAATAGGAAAGTTGAAGGGTAGAAATAAAACCAAAAAACAATCCACCTCAGATGGAACTAATAAGGAAATTAAGGAAGAGATTAGAGATAAAAATAGCAACACAGGAAAGGGGAATAGTAAAAATAAAAACAAGGTTGACCAAAGAGAGGGCCTAAATACACCTCAGTGGGAGGATGAGAATAAGTGTTGTGAGAGTAAAATTAAAAAGAATAATGAAGAAAAGAAGCAAGATAGCTCAACCCTAAGGGGTTTAGTTATGGATGAGGAAAATCAGTGTCACCTAAAGCAGATTCTTAACAGAAAATTGGGAACAGATTATACGTTACCCATACATAAAGTCCCGATCATGTCTGAGGAAACAGAGAGTAAATTAAATCAAGATATTAAACAGTTCCTTAGTATACTACTACAAGTAAACAATAGTCAGGATAATTTGATGTCAAAATTCAGTGTAACTGGACCTCTAACACAGAAGGAGCTGGTCTTGTTGATCTCAGACCATTATTATGTCTTGAAATCCATAGAAAATCAAAAAGAAAAGCATTTGTCAATGTCGAATGTTGTCTTGCTGATATTGGCATCGGTAGCGCAGGAGTTGAACAGATGCATAATAAGAATGGCAGTAAAGTATGAAAGTGTCGTCAACCCCACATCACCCTACAGAGACTGACAGGCACTGAGGTGTGCCTTTGGGCATCGGCCATAATGTTCATGGCATTTCAGCTCACCCTACCCTGCAGTGCGACAAATATTGTGTCGTGCCTTGGGGTCCTTGGGCCTTACACTCACCCCAATCAGCCATAACGCTCATGGTATTTTACCTTACCCTATCCAGCAGACACCAACAAGTGCTGAGGTGTACCTTGGGGTGTTCGGCTTTACAGTCACCCCATTTCATAAGGACATACACTGAACTGGGTGCAGCATAGGAGAATGGGGTGAACTGTGGGGCCGAAGAGTCCAAGGCACACCTTGATGACTGTCAGTGGCTTGAGGGTGGGGGGGTGGTATGGCGTGAGCCTGACAGCCGGCAATGCAAAGGCACACCGCCGATGCCTGTCAGTCTATACAGGGTGGGACATTATGGTTAGAAACCCTAATGTACCAGCTGTTTGTTGGTATTTGCACTACAAATTTGCAACACTGCATTTTTGTGACCCCCACCTCATGAAAGTGTTTGGGACCTCTGCTCATGAATAGTGGCACTGTGATTTTGTTAATCTGTGACGAGTATTGATTTCTCACAGCGACCGTGCCATTCTGTGCCAGATGTGGGAAAGACCATTCGGGCAGGATGTGAAAAATGACAGCTGTACCAGTCATAGGTAGGTGTGAAGAGATGGCAGTGTTGAAAATCTTGAGTGAAAATATTAAAAATGCTTGAATTAACGAACATACAAAGAAACTGCGCAATGCACACTCATAACACAGTCATTTAGTGGAATTAATTCACCAAATTTTCAACACAGGCATTTTGGGACCTCTGCTCATGAACACTGTCACTATGATTTTCTTCATGTATCCTGTTCGATGATTTCCCATAGCGACTGCGCCATTGTGTGCCAGTTGTGCGGAAACACATTTTGGGCAGGATGTGAAAAATGACAGCTGTACAGTTCATAAGGAGGTGTGTAAAACTGACAATGTTGTAAATTTCAAGTGAAATTATGACAAAATCTCGAAGTTACGAGTGCACGTGGAAACTGCACAACACACGCTTGTAACATACTCATTTTGTGAACTTTTGTCACCAAATTTTCAATGCACACTCATAACACAGTCATTTAGTGGAATTATTTCACCAAATTTTCAACATAGGCATTTTGGGACCTCTGCTCATGAACACTGTTGCTATGATTTTCTTCATCTGTCCTGATCGTTAATTTCCCACAGCGACCGTGCCATTGTGCGCCAGTTGTGCGAAAACACATTTCGGGCATGATGTGAAAAATGACAGCTGTACAGTTCATAAGGAGGTGTGCAAAACTGACAATGTTGTAAATGTTGAGTGAAAATATTACAAAATCTCAAAGTTATGAGTTCACATGGAAACTGCACAACGCATGCTTGTAACATACTCCTTTTGTGGACTTTTGTCACCAAATTTTCAACATAGGCATTTTAGGACTCCTACTCATGAACACTATCATTGTGATTTTCTTAATCTGTCCTGAACACTGATTTCCCACAGCACCCGTGCTATTCTGCGCCAGTAGTGCGAAAACACATTTTGGACAGGATGTGAAAAATGACAGCTATACTGTTCATAAAGAGGTGTGGAAAAATGCCAATGTTTAAAATCTGGAGTGAAAATATTACAGATTTGCAAAGTTATGAGCGTGCATGGAAACTGCACAATGCACTCTTGTAAAACAGTAATTTTTTTGAATTTTTTCACCAAATTTGCAACATAGGCTTTTTGAGAGTCCACCTCATGAATAGTGGCACTGTTGTTTCATTAATCAGTCCCAAAAGGTGATTTCATGCAGTGATTGCGAAATCACCTTTTGGGACCGAATAATGCCACGGCAGTGACTGAATTCATTAGGAGGGGTCCCAATAACCTCATGTTGAAAATTTGGTGCCAAAATTCAAAAAAATGCCCTAGATATGCACCAAAGTTGGAAAACCCCTATTTATGCCATTATACAGCTTACCGGCATTTCTTCAGTTCGCGGTCAGCTTTGTAGAGTGCAGACGTGTTCCCGGTCCACCAAAGATCATCACACTGAGCTCTGGAGGTAAGTGTGGGGTGAGGAGGGGTGTGGGGAGGTAGGGTGCACAGAAGGTGGGTGCAGGTTGAGGGAGGGGGCCACCGGACTCGACGAGGGACCATTTTCTGGTTTACAGGGTAACAAAAAACATTGTGGGATGGTTTTGGTTTTTACAGGGGCAATTGGCATGCTGGGGTGGGCTCCCAGCTTGCCACCTAACTGTTTGGTGGGGCTGTAGCTGACAGGGGATTGGGCACCCCCACTGGCCATAAAGAGGTGGGGGGGTCAAATGAGCCGAAGGGGATTGGGCACCCACTCAGCACACAAGACATGCGGGGTACATTATGCCAACAGGGATTGGGTATCCCATCAGCAAATTACCTCAAGAGGGGGCATGCTGATGGGGATTGGGCACCCCCATCAGTGAGTGAAAGCGGGGGTCACATGAGCTGAGGCACACAAGAAATGGGGGGTACATTATGCAGATGGGGATTGGGCACCCCCACTGGCTTTCACAGGTAAAAGGCAGCTGCTGCCTCTCAGCTTCTCTGGGGACTGACAAGCTGATAGGGAAGCTGCCGCCATGTTGCTTGCCCAGAGCAGGCAAGCATTAATTGGCTGCTGTAATCCGTGGCACTTCCTGATTGCAGCGGCTAATTTCTTTGAAGGTGGTGGAACTTTTTTTTCAACTGCTGTCATAGACAGCGTGCTATACCATTGGTGCCACAGAGCCCAGCCTCAAAAAGCAGTGGTGCCATTGTCTACACCAGGGCCACACCTCCGAAACCTGCTTCTCAACTGAAGCAACCACAATATGTCATCTGCACTGCATGTGCAAGACAACATAAAAATGAGGAATTATGGATATGAGTTAGATAATGTTAGATAATGTTGTGGGCATAAAAACTTTTATTCCCTGATTATTATAGACATGACATCAGTAAACAGGAAGAGCAAGAATTTCAGATTTCGATTTCCGGTTTAAATAATTTTCTGGTGGAAACATCACAGAACATCAGATTAAAAGTGGCAGAAACTTTACAGAATCTGACCAAAGATACTACTGTAAATAAAAAGATCAAAAGGGCAATCTGATGGGATCAAGATGGCCAGGTTACCATATGAACAAGAAATCAGGAAGATTATCTACAGATCTTATCTAAAGCAAAGATCTTAGATAGGGTGGAAATATATCTTTATGGTGATGGTGGAACAAACAATGAAAACTTGAATGTCAATATTCAAGACAAATTGTTAATTTTGATAAAAATGACAAACAGGTTTGAAATCCTAAAGGAAATGGAAGCTTGAGAGACACATATTTTGAGGGAACATCCGTATAATATAATTTCATGGAATGTGGCAGGATTATTGAATAGAATGGCAGATCAAACATTTTTGGACTATGTCACACAATTCAACCATATAGGTATACAGGAAACATGGATGAATGAGGTTGTCAACATAGATGGTTATAGAGCCTTGGGAAAATTGCTAAAAAACAATATAAATATGATAGGATGTCAGGAGGTCTCATTACATGGTGCAGAATACTTCAAGATCTAGATTATAGAGAAATAGAAATAGACTCAGAGCATATTTTACCTGTTCAAATTAAAACAAAAAGGGGAATCTATATCATAATAAATATATATTTTCCACCTAGCGGTTCAAATTACTCGGATGGTACTGACTTGGACAAGCTATTTAGTCTAACTGATGCATTGATTAATAAAGATCCAGAGTGTGGAATTATTATAATGGGAGATTGTAATGTCAGGGTAGGGCATCGTCTGGAGCTCACTGATGAGGTCATAAGTACATGTGAGGCACTGGGTCTTCAATCTCTTAAAAGAATAAGAAATGCTAAAGATGTAAAGGGCTCTGAGAGAGGAACAAAACTTGCTAAAGAACTAGCTGTTAGAGAATTTATTCTCTTAAATGGATGCTTAAAGGGAGATTATGAAGGGGGGTTAACATATATGGGAACTAGGGGGGCATCTATTATTGATCTTTGTTGGTCCAATGTTAATATAATTGAGAGGGTAGGAAATTTTAGGATAGGAACTATGATAGAGAAAGAACATAAGCCCATAGAAGTTGAAATAGACATATGACCTTATAAGGTTAATAATAATAGGAATACGGAAAATATTGTCAGGGTGAAAAAAGGGGTAGAGTGGGGGTTAATAGCGAACCTTAATTCAATTAAACTAATAGAAGAATATGGTATTAGGGAAGATATGATAGCCATGGGCACGCTGCAAGACCTACAAAACTGTATGACAGAATTTGAAAAAATAATGCAAAGCTTTCCTCTATTCTTTTAAAAGTTAATATATGTAAAGATAGAAAGGGAAGCAAATGATCTGATAAGGAATGTAAAAACAATGAAGGAGAACTAAATAAAGTGGCTAGATTAGCTACAAAACGGCAAACAAAGGATAATAAGCAAAGGCTGAATAAACTAAGGAAAAATTATAAAAATTTATTAGAATTAAAAAAGATAAATATAGAAAACAAATGTGGGTCAAATTTGAAAAGGCAGTAAGAGATTCAGATAGTAAAAACTTTTGGAAAATGGTGACCCATGGTGAACCATAGAAAGTCATGTTGATCCCTTAGCTTGGGAGTGTTATTATAAGGAGTTATTTTTTAGACCTGACCATCAAGAAGTAGCACATAATGGACTCCCCATGATTTGGGTCCCAATGCTAGGGGAAATTACTGCCATTGAAGTTAATGAAGCAATAAAGGGGCCAAAAAAACATAAAGCACCAGACCCAGATGATGTCCCTATAGACATTTTTATAGATGATCCAGACTTGTGGACCCCGGCATTGGTCATGGTATTTAATCACATAATAAGGACAAGGTTAATGCCTAAAACTTGAAAAGAAAATATAATTATTCCTATCCATAAACAAGCATTTGTCAATGCCAAATGTTTGCTTGCTGATATTAGCATTGGACGTGGAGGAGTTAGATGCAGAATAGGAGTGGCAGTGAAGTATTGAATTCACACCAATCCCACCTCCGCCCTGCAGAGATGGACAGGCATTGGGGTGTGCCTGAGGGTCATTGCCCATAATGCTCACAGCATTTCACCTCACCCTATCCTGTAGGCACCAAGTGTTGAGGTGTACCTTGGGATGTTCGGCTTCACAGTCACCCCATTTCATAAGGGCATGCACTGAAATAGGTGCAGTACAGGAGAATGGGGTGAAGTCTGGGGCTGAAGAGTGCAAGGCACACCTTGATGCCTGTCACTGGCTTCAGGGTGGGGGTGAGGTGGCATGAGCATTACAGTCGGTAATCCAAAGTTACACCTCGGATGCCTGTCAGTCTGTACAGGGTGGGACGTTATGGTTAGAAACACTAACAGCCTGGGGTGTGTGTTGGTATTTGCACTACAAATTTTCAACATGGCCTTTTTGTGATCCCCCCCCCATGAAAGCATTTGAGACCTCTTCTCATGAACTGTGGCAGTGTGATTTTGTTAATGTGCGCCGAACTTCAAGTTCCCACTGCGACCCTGCCATTCTGCGCCAGATGTGCAAAAACACAGATCAGGCAGGATGTGAAGAATGACAGCTGTACCATCCATAGGGAGGTGTGAAGAGATGGCAATGTTGAAAATCTGTAGTGAAAATATTAAAAATGCTTGAAGTTCCGAGCGTACGTGGAAACTGCACAACACATGCTTGTACCACTGTCATTTAGTGGAATTATTTCACCAAATTTTCAACACAGGCATTTTGTGACCTCTGCTCATGAACACTGTCATTATGATTTTCTTAATCTGTTCGAAACATTAATTTCCCACAGCGACCGCGCCATTGTCGCCAGATATGCAAACGCATATTTCGGGTAGGCTATGAAAAATGACAGCTGTACTGTTCATAAGGAGGTGTGGCTAAATGCCAATGTTGAAAATCTGGAGTGAAAAAATTACAAATTTACGCACTTCCGAGCATACGTGGGAACTGTGCAACACATGCTTGTAACACAGTCATTTTATGGACTTTTGTCACCAAATTTTCAACATAGGCATTTTAGGTCCTCTGCTCATGAACAGTATCACTATGATTTTCTTAATGTGTCCCAAACACTGATTTCCCACAGCGACCACGCTATTCTGCGGCGGAAGTGCAAAAACACATTTTGGCCAGCATGTGAAAAATGACAGCTGTACTGTTCATAAGGAGGTGTGGAAAATGCCAATGTTGAATATCTGGAGTGAAAATATTACAAATTTGCGAAGTTATGAGCATGTGTGGAAACTGGGCAATGCATGCTCATAACAGTCATTTTATGGACTTTTGTCACCAAATTTTCAACATAGGCATTTTAGGTCCTCTGCTCATGAACAGTGTCACTGTGATTTACTTAATGTGTCCCAAACAGTGATTTCCCACAGTGACTGCGCTATTCTGCGCCAGAAGTGTGAAAACACGTTTCGGTCAGGATGTGAAAAATGACAGCTGTACTGCTCATAAGGAGGTGTGTAAAAATGCCAATGTTGAAAATCTGGAGTGAAAACATCACAAATTCGTGAAGGTATGAGCATGCGTGGAAACTGCGCAATGCACGCTTGTAAAACAGTCATTTCTGGGATTTTTTCCACCAAATTTGCAACATAGGCTTTTTGAGAGCCCACCTCATGAACACCGGCACTGTAGTTTTGTTAATCAGTCCTGAAAGGTGATTCCACGCAGTGACCACGCAATCACCTTTCTGTACCGAATAACGCCATGACAGTGGCATTTCTTCAGTTCACGGTCATCTCTGAAGAGTGCCGACATGTTCCCGGTCCACTGAAGATCATCACGCTGGGCTTCGGAGGTAAGTATGGGGCAAGGGGGTGTGGGGAAGCAGGGTGTGCAGAGGGTGGGTGAGGGTTAGGAAGGGGCCATCGAACTCAACGAGGGACCATTTTCTGTTTTACAGGTTTTAAAAAAAAAAATCATGGGACTTTTTTTATAGGAACATTTGGCACACTGGGGTGGGCTCCCAGCATGCCACCTGAGTGTTTTGAGGGGTCTGTAGCCGACGGGGATTGGGCACCCCCGTCGGCACATACCGAGGGGGGGAGCCAAGGGGATTGGCCACCCCTGGCACACAACAAATTGAGGAACTTATGCTGATGAGGAGTGGCTCCCTATTGCAAATTGAACTGGAAGGGGTGACTGAGCCGATGGGGATTGGGCCCCATTGGCGAAAGAAAAGACTGTTAGGCGCATGATGCTGAGAAGTTGGGCACCCCCTAGGCACACAACAAATGGGAGGGGTTACAGTATGCCCCCATCGGCAAATGAACTGGGTGGGGCATGCGGATGGCGGGTACGCTTTTTCTGTGTGGGTCACTCCTTCATTGCAGCGGAATGGCTGATGCTGCAATGACGAGGCGGCCCCTGATTGCTGTGCCAAAAATGCTCCAAGGTGGTGGCACGTTGGCTGAACTAGTGTCTGCAGTAGCATACCACCGCATTGGGGAAAGTGGGCCAAGCCTCAAAAGGCACTGGGGCCATTGGCCCCCACAGTACCGCACCTCCAAAACCCCATTTCTCTCCTAAGCTGTGATGAAATGTTTCTTGCTCATGCACGCAAGCAAACATAAAACAAAGATAAAAGGGTTTTAAATAATTATAGACCCATTAGTCTACTTGATAACTCTTTAAATATCTTTACTAAGGTAATTCTCAAAAGGTTAATTATTTGGTTAAATAACCAAAAAATACTGGATGAGGCCCAAGCTGGCTTCATCCCAGCTCATTCAACAGTAGATCAGTGCTTTGTTCTATCACATATAGCTCACAAGTACATAAATATTAAAAAGCAAAAACTCGTCTGTGTATTCATAGACTTGAAGGCTGCTTTTAACAGGGTTAATAGAGTATATTTGTGGAAAGTACTAGAGGAATATGATGTGGAGGAAGGAATAATTAACATTTTGTGAATTCTCTACAAAGACAATTATACATCAGTTAGATATAATAAAGAAGGGGATAATACTCAAAAATTCCAGATGAATATAGGATTGAGACAAGGTTGTGTTCTCTCCCCGATACTTTTCAACATTTTCTTGAATAAAGTTCTGGAGAGTTTGGATGACCCAGAGCTTCACATGCCAAGACTGGGCTCCAGGCGGTGCCCTTATCTGGCTTATGCAGACAATGTAGTACTTTTATCAGTGAGTTTCTTGGGAATTAATAGGAGTTTAAATAGGTTTAATGCTGAATGTAGTCATTTAGGTCTGGAAATAAACTTTGATAAATCAAAGTACATGATATTTAGAAAAAAGGAAACGAGCAATAAGATATGCTCTATTAAATGTAACAACTGAAATTAGAACAAGTTTACACATTTTGCTATTTAGGGATAACCTTTAGTTATAATTTAAAATGGAAGGAACATATAATATCTATAACCCAAAAGATAAAAAAGATTTATTCCATCAGTAAACAGGTTCACATATAAATATGGGGGTCATTCAGTTAAGGGCCCAATTAGGGTACTCCGTGCTAAACTGAGAAGCCAGATATTATATGGTGCAGAAATCTGGGGATTACAAAACGTTGCAGGGTTAGAATCCATTATGAATAAATTTTATAGACAAATTGTATTAGTCCCTAATGGTGCTTCTTCATGCTTAGTAAAACTAGAATTAGGTCAAACACCATTACAATGTAGTATTGAGCAAAGACTCTGCCTCTACTGGATTAAGATATTTACCATGCAAGATAATAGACTTCTGCATATATGCTTTGAGGAGATGTTATATAATAGACAAAGGGGAATATTCTATCCAAGCATTCAGGCACTCGAGGGAATTATCAAGCCATATGGTTTACTTTATTGTATCACAGAGAGTATTTATTCTCCTTTTGAAGAAATTAAAATAACTGTGAAAACTAGAATTGAAGATATCTATATTCAACAAGATAGAGAATTAGCAAAAATTGTAAATTAAGTAAATGGCTGTCTAATAACATCAGTAGAATTTTTGAAATTTAGGATTATCTGGCAAAAATAAAAAATCCCAAGTTGAGAAAAGCTTACACTAAGGTAAGATTTGGCTATGTGGACAGCCAAAATTTAAGAAAAACATATGGCTGGATATCTAGTGGTAGATGCGCCTGTGGCTTGGATGATGACACGTCCTTACATTTATTATTACCCTGCCCCCTGTACTCATTTGAAAGAAATAGATTTTTGAGTAGTATCCTACAGAATCTGGATATGGAAATTAAATATCAGTTTAATTATTTGATGAAAATTAAAAATCCACTACAAGTGGCAAAGATTGCTAATATGTGTAGGGTAATAGTAACTAAAAAAACACATTATTCAAACAATACATGCGGAAGAGTGATACAAATAATAGGATAACTGTGTATCTATATTATAATATCAATTGATGACTGCAAGAGATAAGGAAGCTAGGATAGAACCATGTAAAGGGAGATGATAGATTTTAAATAGATCAGCTGTATTGTCCTATATAGGTAATAACTTATGCATTCTATAAGATAAGATATCTATCGTATTTATTTTAAATTATATTATTATTCTAACATGACTCTTTTTGTAATGACAATATTGTGTTTGTCAACAATAACATTTTAATGATGATGATTAGAACTGGGAATAGTTCATTAGAACCAGGCAATAGTTCATTACAACCAGGCAACAGGTCACTAGAACTAGGCAATAGTTCATTAGAACCAGGCAATAGTTGACTGACGGGGGACCACCCATTAGGAGGGAGGTGCTACATGGCGCTATGAGAGCAGCTGTGTAAGCGGTAGCTGCATCATTCTCCCCCAAGTCTCTGTGAATTTCAGCCTTCGATTTTAAACTCTGCTTCATTTTGATGTTATGTTTTGCAAGGAACAGTTCTCACTAGAGACCCTGGTTACACAAGAGAAGCAGAATTCTAAGCTCTATAATTCATTCGGAATAATGGCCACCAGGAAGGAACCCAGAAAGGTAACTGCAAGTACCAACAATAAAGCCGCTAAGCTGTATTCAGCTACTACAACTTGTAAACAGCATAACCTAACTGCTAAAGTTCCTCTTACTGAGGTTTTGGAGCCCGACTTGCCGTGAATTAGTGAAGGTGTCCTCCCGATGTTCCCCCTTTCACAGTGGATAAAAATACAGCCAAAGCAGAGGCTCGATCTAAACCCAAAATTACAAATCAAGCAATACATTTCTCTGTGACTGAAACTGACCCGCATTCAGAGACTGAACAAATGGGTATTCTGGAGGGGGAAGGAGCAACGGCATGGTACTGTGTGGAGAGTTTGGCTCGGAAGGGGATGTGTTCTCAAGAACGGGAGATTTTGGCTGATCAGTCGGCTGCTTCAAATTCAAAAAAATTGGAGACTTTCTTCCAAAAATCTATAAAGGAGAAATGCACTGTGTGATCAGAAGCCGCATTTCGATGTCCTGATCAAGAGAAGAAGGCCAGAGACTTCCGGTGACGTCATGCTCCCGATGGCTGCCTAAATCAGGAGGCTCCCACTGATGCCTAGAACTACCTCCAATTTCCACCCTACAATAACACCAAATACAATTGAAAAGCTTACCTGGAGGTATAAGGATGCCTAAACGAGGGGAGAAAGCTGGTAAACCCCTCCCCGACTCGGTAGATGACGTTGGATACTCGGACTCTGGCAGTGAGGGCTCACAGGCCTCATCCTCCTCAAGGCATAGTTGCGCTGGCTCCAACCAACCACCCATCAACATTGCAACAGCAGATGACCCTGATGCTGACAGAACTCCGGGACTTCCGTAAAGAGTTCAAATCCACTACAACTGCCCTCAGGACAGATATCAGTAAATTAGAAAAGCAGCAGGAGACCTTAGAAAGCCAAGCTACGGAGGTGGACAGGAGGGTAGACCGCTCCGAAAGAGCGATTGTACAGCTGCACTAGGGACTCCAACAACTGCAGGAGAGGGCTGAGGATGCTGACAGCAGGAACTGGTGAAATAATGTGAGGATTTCGGGCATGCCGGAGGGGGAAGAGGGCATGGATATACTTCAGTTTGTCCACTGCTTGATCAATGACTTGGTAAACCTCCCAATTGATGTTACCCTAGAGTTTGAGTGAGTGCATCATACACTGGGCACTAGGCCAGCCCATGAGGCCAGGCCCCACACCATATTAGCCCGCTTCCTGAGGTTTCAAGAAAAAGAACTGGTGCTGCATTCAGTGTGGAAACAGGGGCAAGTCAAGTATAAAACTCATAGGCTGTATTTTGAGAACAATTATGCCCCAGAAATGATGGCACAATGAAAAGCCTATATCCCTATCTTGAAAGCCCTGAAAAAGGTGGGACTATGCTTCCAGACCCCCTACCCAGCACGACTCACTGTGTTTTACAAGGAGGGAAAACTTACTTATGGCTCGGCTGAAGAGGCTCTGGAAGACCTAAGGAATCATGGCATTGAGGTGCCGAAGAACTTGACTGCGCCTCCCAAGGGCACATTATCCACAAAACTATCATAGCAGGTCTTGCAATCTGGACAACGGGAGTCTAGAAGGTGCCAAGCAGCAGAAGCCATTCAAAAGATAGCAGATTCGCTCCGTGATCAGAGCCGCACTCCTACCATGCTCACTCTGCCTGCTGGAGAAACACTTCGCTGAGGGGGGGCTGAACGAGAGCGACCTGGATTTTCTTTAGCCCAAGTCCTAATGGAAACACAGACTATGATTCTCTGGATGGACTAATTAACTGCTCTGAACAATTACTGAATGGTGTGTCTCACAATGTCTAACCTCTCTGTGTCTCGTCCTCCTCTCTACTGATTTTCAGATGAATCCTCGCTTACTAATAACTACTCTTCTACTCACTATTTAACCCCTGCTATTATTTCACCTTGGGTGGATTGACTTCATGGGGCGAGGGGGCCCTGGCCTCCCCCCCATCATGGCATATACTCAATGACTACTAACATGTTGTCTCCCTCTGTTTGAGGGAGACCCCACTGTGTTCCCTTTCTGTCTTGCAGGTAACACACCAACAAGAGCCGAAAGAGGGAGACTCAGCAGAGAAGGAAGTAAGGTAAAATTTTAAGTTGATCCGAATCTGCGGGGTTCTCGTCTCAAGTGTTTACTAATAAGCTGACTGCTAATGTATAGTGGCCCTCAGGGGCGGACCCGGTGGGCAATGGCTGAGTTTCAGCCTTTCCCCAAGCCAAGGATAGATTTGAAAAGTTAAAAGGGACAAACTGATTGTTTGAGCTACCAGTGACTGGTGGGTGGGCTGTGGGGTGGGGGGGGAGTGGAGCTACAGCAGAAACATGAGCAACGTATTGTGAGTATCGAAGGCAAGATGCAGCCATTCGGACTGAGATCCCTGAGATGTGGGGGTTGGGGGCCGTGAGGACAGCTCCAATACTATAATAAGCCGAGTGCGCGTGCGGGAGGCTGTTGTGGTGTGGATCCGGCCTCCTTCCCCCACCTCATTTGGGGACTTGGGGGTGGATGAGGTGGGAGGGGTCTGGCGATGTGCCGCTAAGGGGAGGTGGGGTGGCGAAATGGCTGGACATACCCTTTCCAGGCCTCCTGAGGGGTCTAAGAACAGCGCAAGCAATCTCAAACAGGGATGTGGCTCTCCCGGGCCCCTTCCCCCCTTCCACCTCTTGCCCTTCCCCCTTTCTCCCCTCCCCTGACATCCACTTTTTGAGCCCTGAGTTGAGATGAGGCTGGAGGATCACTACTGAGTATCTGGAGGGCGATGACTCGAATAGGCCCCTGAGGCAGGAGGCTGCTGGATTCTGTGGGGAAAACATGCGCAGGACCTTAGTTGCACACTAATTAAGAACCTTGTTGTTGTCCTATATGTCTCAGCTACACCCAAGTGGGGGGGCATCACTGGGAACAGCGATTTCTGTGCTTCCCCTCATACGGAGGCCCACCCAATTTCTCCCCTTGTTCATACATTTCCCCATAATATGTAAAGGCAGTACGGTGGGAACATGGCAAACCTATCCCTTACCCCATACCCATTTAGGGCACTATAAGTGCCAAGGGGACTCTCTATCTTGAGAGTTAGCCCCAGGTGAGGATTTCTCACCCCAGGGACTTTGGGAAGATCCCTGTTGTGGAAGTACCCGGTTACAGGCCGAGACAGTTATAGCCATGCTGGCGCCTTGGCCACCAATTTACCTTCTGGTTAAACACAAGGTTTGTGAAGTTGTTTTTTTAAAGTTAAATTCAGGATGCCAGTTAAATGGCATCAGGATGAAGTTATTTGTTCTATGTTTTTTTCTTTTTACTTAGGTTTGGTAATGTTATTTGTTACAGCTGCCTAGTACAAACTGATTGTCGATTGTGCTTACACTGCTATATTTGTAAAAAGTTAATAGGACCCGTGGTGGGAGGCCTCCCAGAATGGTTGACACACCGCCCCTTGAGCACTCTCAAACCCCTGGCCACAAAATGATGGAGACCCCATTGAAGCTAATTTCCCTCAATGTCAATGGACTCACTTCCCCCATCAAGAGGTCTAGGGTGCTCGCCCATGTCAGGAAATGTAAGGCTGATTTGGTCTAGCTACAGGAGACCCACTTAAATAAGGAAGAGCACTCCAAACTCAGAAAGCTCTCAAGGGGTGAGATTTACAGCTCTGCTTATAGGCGGGGGAGATGACGGGGGGTGGCAATTATAGTCCCACAGCACACCCCACTGCAGGTGCATGCTAAGTGGCTAGATCCTGAAGGTAGACTAGTGCTTCTACAAGGAACAATTGGAGACACGGAGGTTACCCTGGCCAATGCATATTTTCCCCCTGACCTATCTTTTAGGGATCTGTGCAACTTACTTGACAAAATAATACAATTCACTAAGGGATTTTAATGCTAGCAGGGGACTTTAACATCCTGCCTAACCCAGAATTAGATTCCTTTAAGCTTAGGACACTAAAGAAAACTTCCAGACAGAGGTTTTTCAGCAGGTTCCTGACTGAGGTTGGCTGGGCAGATACCTGGCGAAACCTGCACCCACGCACCAGAAACTACATGCACTATTCTGCGGTCTATCACACGTACTCAAAAATTGACCACTGCTATACGCAGACAGAATATCTAAGTAGTGTAGAAGATTCCCAGCTGGAAGATATAACATTTTCAGATCACGCCCCCACAATAACATCATGAAAGCTGGGAATACAGTGAAAGAAAACACAATGGCATCTAAATCACTATCACCTAAGATCTAAAAAATTCAGGAGCTACCTCACAGACAGAATTACAGAGATAATAACGGACAATGCTCACCCGGAGATCTCCCCATGCATACTCTGGGATACCGTAAAAACAGTGCTGCTAGACCAGCTTGTAAAATATACCTTGGCCCAGGCTAAGACACGCCTTGAGCGCAAAGCCATGCTAGAAGAAGACACTCCATTTCTACAAACTGCACAAACAAGGATAACTCAGTTCTCCAAGTTGAAACAAGTCAGGCTCGATTTAGATAAGCTGGCCCTGCAACAGACAGAAATAGCCTCGATGTTTCTCAGACGATGATATTATGAAGTGGGCCCTCGAGCCACTAGATTCTTAGCATACCAAATCAGGAAACAGAAAAAATTGGCCACGATAGCTACCATCCATCATCCTACAGATGGTAGACCCCTAAACAAGCTGTTCGACATAGCCAAGGCTTTGACCACGTACTACACTACCGTTTGTACACCAGAACAACCTGTGCACATGGAAGACATGAATCATTTTTTGCAACCCATTGATCTCCCTAGAATAAGAGAAGACCAAGGGAATCAGCTAATCCAGCCAGTTACACTGTTAGAGATGTCTGCAGCAGTAGCCAGCACTAAGTCCGTGAAGGCCCCAGGCCCAGACAGCAATGGGGCAGAATTCTATAAGGCTACAAAGAAGGAGACTACTCAAGTGCTCCTCAGGGCCTTTAACTCGGTTCTGGAAGGTGAATCTCCCCACCTACTTGGTCATACACCACTATTTCAGTCACCCCAAACAGGGTAAAAAAAAACAACTCTGTGAATTGTACCGGCCAATCTCAGTGCTGAATACAGACTATAAACTATCCATGGGTATTTTGATCTGGAGGCTTGAACTTGTCCTCCCCCAAATAATACATAGGGACCAAACAGACTTCGTCGGAGGATGAACAATCACAGATAGCATCAAACGGACATATCAAATAATACATCAGATGCACGCCAATAATACTCCGGTGGTCCTGGTCAGCCTGGATGCTGAAAAAGCCTTCAACAGGGTACTATGGCCATACTTATACTTGGTGCTAGATAGAACCGTGATGCCTCGGCCTCTGATCCAAGTAATTAAGAACCTATACTCTGCCCCCAAGGCTTGGGTTAAGATCTCAGGGCACCATTCACAGTGTTTCCCTCTACACAGAGGGACCAGACAAGGGTGTCCACTATCCCCTCTCCTCTTTGCCCTATTTATGGAGCCCCTCGCACAAGTCATCCGACAGGCAGACAGCATCCGAGGCATTGAGATAGATGGCGTAGAGCACCAGAAGGCATTATATGCTGATGATGTCCTCCTATACCTTCAAGATCTAGAAACTTCACTCCCAAAAGCAAAAGAGCTATTAGACTCTTTTGGGCGGGTCTCAGGGTATAAAATTAATATTTCAAAGACTGAAATGCTGACCTTCCAATATTCCCCCTCTCCTGCTATACAGTAACAATTTCCTTGCAGATGGGACATAGAAGAACTAAAATATTTAGGAATTCAATTAACCCGGACTCTTGCAGATGCCTATAAACAGAACTATACCCCCTTCACTGCATGCCTAAAATCGGACCTTGCCAGTTGGAGCACATTACCCCTTAGTCTCTTGAGGAAGATAGATATTATCCATATGGTTACCCTGCCCAGAGCCCTATACCTATTTAATAACATCCCAATTAGTCTACCGCGATCTACCTTTCGAGACTGGAATAAAGTAATCTCGCAATTCATATGGGCTGGACGCAGACCAAGAGTCAGGCTAAAACTCTTAATCCTCCCAAGGTCACAAGGAGGGCTTGCCCTACCAAACCTCTATTGATACTACCAAGCCGCCCACCTCACCCATATAGTCATAAGGCAATCATCCACACAGGACACACACTGGGCGGAGATTAAGCAGACATTGGTCTCTAATACAGACTATTATGGCCTACTCTATCACAAAAACACTCCTCTCCCTCTGTACCCCCCCACCACCAATTCTGCAACACCGTGGGAAGGTTTGGCACCAAATTAAGAGGCAATACTTTCTAGTCTTGTTTACACCCCTACTCAGTCCAATTGCCACACTTCCAGGCTTCTCCCCGTGTATAACAGATCATGCCTTCTGACAATGGGGCAGGTACGGCCTAAACTACATAGCCCAGATCATCACTCAAGGTGTGCTGTGGTCATTTCATGACATCCAACAAAGATTTAAGTTGCCAAATGCTCACCACTACAGATATCTACAATTAAGACACTATTTTGACTCACTACCAATAGAGGTAAGAAAACCAGCATCACACCCACCACTAATAACTAAACTCATGGCTCTCTTTGCCAACACAAACCAGGGACACTTGGTGTCCACCTTATATCAAGCAATTATGTCAGGCTCAGACATTCTCACCTAGGGCATCCGTCAACGGTGGCAAGATGAGCTAGACTCCCCTGTAGATACTAAGCAATGGGAACGGGCCTGTCAAAAAGTGGCTAGAACTACTAACTCACATCAATGGTGGGAGTTTGCATGGAAGAATCTAGTTTGATTTTTCAAAACTCCGGTGATCACTAGTCACTATGCTCCAAACCGTCAAGCTTTATGCTGGTGCAACTGTGGGGAAAGTAGGGCCCATCACACACATGTCATGTACACATGCCCTAAACTGGAACCATTTATCCATTCCCTACAGACTGAGCTTCAGGAGCTATTTGGAAGACCTCTGCAGCTAACTAAGCAGATGTACATTCTGCTACAGTTTCCCAAGGAACTCAGAGACCTGGACACCCATTACCTCCTGGCTATTCTCCTAACTGCAAGTAAAAAGGCCATTACTAAACTGTGGCTTACCCCTGGGATCCCCACTGTGCATGTCTGGTGGGCTATAACAAAACAAGTATATCAAATGGAAAAAATAACACATAATCTTAATAATAAAGGGGAGAGATGCAGATCTAGATGGACTAGGTGGCTCCTCTATCATATGCTGAAAGATAAAACCTTTGTACCCTGGAATGGCCATACTCCCCTAGACCCGGTTCCCCTCTAACACAGGCCCCACCCAGCAGGATTGGAGGCCCTCCCCCCTCTGGTTCCCCCCTCCCCATCCTCCTTGAAGTAAAGTGACGGTGTGTGCAGATTCTGTGTGGGCCTCTCACCCTTGCTGTGATTGGGGTTCAAATTGTGTTATCCAGGGGGTTGCTCAAGGCAGACCAGAGGGAATTGTAGAATTCTTGGGTGCTTTGGTAACCTGGTCTAGCACTCAGAAACAACCAGTATGCTGGGAAGAAGATGATGGGTGAAGCTCAGCTATAAAAGAATGAATAGGGACATACCAACTGACTACAACGTGCATAAGTCTCACCATTATTGTATTGCACATGGTTGAAATCTGTATGTAACCCTGTACCGATGGATCCCTGTAAGTAACCTTCTTTTTACCCAATTGATTGTAGGATGAAATTTACAATAAAGATGATATTAACAAAAAAAGAAAAAGAGAGGAAGGCCAACGTTGAACCAGGCTGGGAGTTAACTAATCAAATTACTGAGAACCTCAGCGAGGCGGAAAGCAGCCCAGGAGAAAAAACTTTTCAGGAGGAACTGAATTGAATACAGCCAACCATAAAAGAAATAAAGGTTACACAAATAACTTATTCTACCCAGAATGAAACCACTTTTCAACATGGCACAAAAGCAGTATGAGAACCTTTGTACTGTCAGATAAAAAGCAAAATAGCAATGGGGATATTAACATGGCTGATAAAATTAGTCCAGAAAATAATGACAAAATAAAGCAGGTATTACATTTGGAAACAAGGGAAGAAGTGGAAAATTTAGAGAGTTCATATGAATCCTGTTCTGAAGATGAAAATGCTGATGATTTGTCTGATCTGGAGATGACACCCCCACACCCCGTGGGCTAAACGACTTTTGCTAAAATCAACACCATAACTAAGACTTTGGACATAATGTTGAAGCATCAGACTCAAATAGAATATTATTTTTTGTTGACTCAAGAGCTTATAAAAGAAAACAAAATCATGAAAACTGATATCTTTGACATTAAGAAGTACCTGAACCAAATATCAGATGAGACTATTTATTTATTTTTTATTTATTTTTTGATGACCGGGTAGGTGCGTTAGACACAAGAGTGACTATTTTCAGGCACGACCCGGGAGGTCGACAATACATAGAGATACAGGCACATGAAAATATAGTGTCAAGAAATAAACAATACATCACATATCAGAGAGAACAGGATTAAAACAATAATGGTACCAAGGCACAGAAGGTGTATTTATACAGATAGAACATAGGTGCCCATGAGTAAACAGTTATAGTGATTTCACATTTAAAGTGCAAAAAATACCACAAGGTATCAATACGGTGTAATGGCATCATTCCAACAGCTGAAACAGAAAAAAATGACACCGTTTTTGGGAGGGGGTAGGGAGAAAGGTAATGCAGAGATGTAGCCTAGTGAGAGCAAGGAAGAGAGATAGAGAAGGGGATGGGAAGAAGGAGGTGGGATAGAGGAAAGACACAAATTCCACAGCAAGAGAGGAGGTAAGACTGCTGGGCTGCACAAACAGAAAGGGCCAAGAACTATGGAGGGTTGAAACAGATGCATTGGGCACGTGCTGAAAAGAGGGAGCAGTGCCTCTTCTTAAATGTAGCATGACTAGGTGCCATGCGCATGTCTAGGGGCAGCGAATTCCAGTAACTGGGAGCTACATGCCAGAAGCCTGATTTTTCTTTGGTAGTTCTATATCTGGGGATGCTAAGCAAGGAGAGGTCAAAAGATCGGAGACCACAGGAGATGGGCTGGAGGGTCAGCATGGAGGCAAGGTAAGTAGGCATGTTGGACTGCAGTATACTGTCCAGGAGGTTCCCAAGAGAGAGGAGCTATGTTCAATGGGGGAGGGCCACTGTAGATCTGAGTACAGTAGGCAGTGATGTCTTAACCTAGGGGATGCTGTGGCATACTGGCATATACTATTATAACTTGTGTCCCACCTCTGAAGAGTGGCCTTTGGTGTGTTAGTATAGAGTAAGGATCCATATGAGAGTGCCGGGAGTAGGATTCCTCTAGCAATGGCCAACCTTGCAGAAGAGGTTAGAATATGCCTTGTTTTGTAGGCTATTCCCAGTTTGGCATTAACTGCCTTGCATGTGGAGGTTATATGGGTGTCATAGGTGAGTGATTCATCAAATAAGACACCCAGATATGTAAAGGAAGTTACCATCTCCAGTGGGGAACCATCAGCCCATGAGATCTGGAAAAATTCCCGGCTTTGTTTTAGTATGATTGAGGACCTGAAAAGCATAGCCTGGGTCTTGTCAGCATTGAGAACGAGCTTATTCCTGGAGATCCAGGACTGAATATTTAGTAGATTCATAGCGAGCTTATGGTTGATAGATTGAACATTATCTGAGCTAGTGTAAAGAATAAGGTCATCGGCTGTCAAGTTCAGAGAAAGAAGTCAGCTTAAGGATGGAATAATCAAGATAAATGGATAATGTGATATTAGCCTCTTTGAATGTAAATGGAATCCATTCTCCCACAAAGAGAACTAGACTGTTAACATACCTCAAAAGATTAAAAGCCCAAATAATGTGCTTACAAGAAGCACATTTGGAAGAAAAGGAAATAGCCAAGTTGAAAGTTAGATGAGTAGGAGATATTTATTATTCATTAGGTACTAAAAAAAGCAGGGAGGTAGCAATATTAATAAAAAAAAGGTTGTAATATGAAGGTGTTAAAAGTGTATAAAGATAATCAAGGGAGAATATTAATGTTAAAGCTTGGCAAAGCAAGGATGGAGATAGTATTAGGAACTATATATGCACCATTTGATAAATATGCTGATTTCCTGGCTGAAATTACACAATGGTTGCAGAAGATGCGATCTGGCAGTGTTATATTAGTGGGTGACTATAATACCTGGTGTAACACCCTTGTCACCTGAGGTTACTAGAATCCCACTTAGATCTAGTGGCAGGCAGGGAAAGGCAGCTTGTGAGACACCAGTTAAATGGGTTTCACACTGTCTCACTCTGTCCTCAGTCTCAGCTGAGCTGGAGGGATGACATCACTATAGAATTCTCACAGCAGCATAAGCTACAGTGGAATGTTGGCTGCAGGGAGTTAGGTTAGAACCTTGGGGATTTCAAAGACAGTCGGTAGAGAGACTCAAAAGAAGTAGGAGGTGTGCTGCAGTTGGCAGCCCCTCAGAGCCTAGCTCTGTCATAGAGCTACTCCAGAAGCAGGGTAGTGTGTTCTCACCCTAGAGAAGAACACTGAAGATACCAGCAGAAGTGGTAGAGACCACTCCCCGAGTTGTTCCAGTACCCCATCCCTGGAGGGATGGGGGGAAGAATCCAGCATTTCAGGGGCAACCCCCTGGCCCTGCTGGGAATGGGAAAAGCTGCCTGATAAGAGTCTGTTCTGAGTTACCAGAGAATTTTGCATGTTGTGAGAGAAGCCGTGGGGCATCTGTGAACCATGGTGAGTATGCTCTGACATAGAGCCCATGTTTTCACCAAGACAGTTGTGTAAAAGTATCTGCTTACTGTGGGGTCAGGAAAGGACTAGCCAAGTACAGTACTTTTAAGATATGTGTATGGCTTGAAATACATCTAACCAGTGGGGCTCTACAGGGATGGACATAGCCACTTACAGTACGTTGCAAGTCAGGACACCAGCTGCATAGAGAGTAGAATGTTAAATGTGATATACATTTCAAGATAGCAATCTACAACCAGAGAGTTTGATAAAAGGTGTTGTTCCAAATGAATGGCCGGGTATGGATTTGGGAACAAGAGGTGGGAGACCCCCCCATCTGGAGTAACCAGGTTTACCACCACGGATTCACTTTGGGCACCTACAGCCTTCTCCCAGGCACTTGGCCAGTATCTGCAGAAAGTACCCAGACATGGGATTAAGGATGAGATTTTTCCTTTAGAGCTAGAAAGTGCTCGAGGGTGGTTGAGGGAGCCACCACCAAAACTCCATGACATATGGAAAAGTGTACTAGTGCTGGCTGGGATGCCATGCCAGAGAATCCAGGAGTGAGAGTACCAGTTCAGGCGTGTGAGCCTAGATGTGTTCAGAACCTGAGGGTTGTCATGTAAAGAAGATGTGTTCTGACCTATAAAGATCTGCATATCCAGTGAATGTAGCCTCATGGGGGTCCATCTTGCTTTGTATTCTTGTGTTGAAGTGAATAAAAGCCACACTTTAGAATCCCACTCCTGGTCTGGACATTTTCAGTTATTGCTTCCTGTATCCAGAATTACTTGGGTGCCCCTGATCAGAAGTGCAAACCTAGCCCTGATGCTAAGCTAATGTTTTCTCCCTGAACCCAGGTTGGCCAGGTGGTGGGTTACAACAAAAATAACACCCCTAACCAAGGTAGAGGTTACACTCACATAACCCGTTACAAGACAAATCTGTACCTCCAAATAAAGGGAACAATAATACATCAAGGAAACCACATTTTTTCTAGAACAAGAACAATTAATAGATATATGGAGACTAAAAAAAAAAACTTAGTACTAAAGACACTCATTTTGATAAGTAATATAAAATATTTACAAGGATTGACTATTTTTTTGTAACTAAAGACTTGGTAAATAAAATTTCGACAGCAATAATTTATAGTATTTGCATTTCAGACCATGCTGCAATACTAATTAGTCTTAATTGCTTGGATAAAGATAGGTTTATTACAAAATTATGGGCTTTTAACAATATGTTATTGAAATACCCTGCGTTTGTGTTAACAATTAAGAAGGCTATTAAAGAATATTGGTATTTTAACTATTCAGGACAAAGATCAATTGTAGAGTTGTGGGATACTTTTAAAGCAACAATTAGAGGGCACATAATTTCATACCAAATTAAACTTCATAAGATTAAAAATAACGAATAGGAAGTAATAATAAAAAGATTAGAGCAACTAGACAAATTAATAATAACTGATTATCTAACGTATAAAGAAGAATGGTTTAATTTAAGAGTTAAAAAACAAAATTACATACAACAGGAAGCAATTAAAAACATAGCCTTCATGAAAAAGTACAAATATTTTCATATGGATAAATCAGGGAAACTTCTAGTGAATCTGTTAAAAACAGAGAAATAAAAAAACTTAATCTTAAAAATTAAAGACCAAGAAGGAAACACTCACACATCTGATGAAAGTATTGCAAAAACCTTTTTTGATACTTACAAATTAATATACCAAAAGGAATTAATATTTACCAAAAAAGATATAGATAATTTTTTTGTTAAGGCAAATATAGTCTCTGCCCCTTTTGATTAAACACCAATCGCACTTCAAGAAATAAAAGAGGCTATTATGTCACTACCTAGAAATAAGTCACCTGGGCAAGATGGCCTAACCAGTGAGCTTTACCACGGTTTTTGTAGAGGAACTTGGACTATGGTTTAAAAGGATAATTGAAGAATTACTAGAAAATGAAAGCCAAATACACATCCCCTATCCATGCAAACAGCAAAGATACTACTGATACATAAAGAAGGTAAACCCATTGATTGTACAGAAAGCTACAGACTAATAGCATTACTAAATGCAGACTATAAATTATTTGCAAAAATCATTAATAATAAACTACAAATCCACTTAAACAAATACATACATCCCAATCAATATGGTTTTATGCAGGGTAGAACATTATATCAAGCTAATAAAAAAATTCAAACCATAATTCATTTGATAGATTCCGATAAAAAATATGCAAGAGAAATCTTTTATGTCTTAGCTATAGATGCCAGTAAGGCTTTTGATTTGATAAATAGAGAATATATATATTTAACACTGGAGAAATGGGGTATACCTTCTCAATTGACAGTATTAATAAAGAAGTTATACTATAGAACCACTGTCCGATTTTTAATTAATAGATATTTAACAGAGGAATTTTTGATGTTGAATGGAGTAAGGCAAGGTTGCCCCCTTTCACCTACCCTTTTCATATTAGCAATTGAACCTTTTCTATCCGCTATTAGAGGTGAAGATAGAATTAAAGGCTTTATCAGAATCAGGAGACCAAAATTAATGTTTTTGCGGATGATCTTTTGTTGTTGGTTAAGGACATAAATATCTCTCTTCCATACTTTTTACAATTGATTGATATTTTTTCTAAAATATCTGGATATCAGTTAAATAACAATAAAACAGTCATGATGAAGCTATCTAAATTAAATGATTCGTATAACAATTACTCAAATGTGTCAAAAATACAACATCAAATTAAGTATTTAGGTATTTATCTCTCTGTTAATCAACAACAAAACAATAAAGTTAATTTTGGGAACGCAAAAGAAAAGATAAAACATTTATTAGAAAATTGGAAAGATCTCACCTCATCTCTATGGGGGAAAATACATACTATTAAAATGATGGCAATGCCACATTATATATTTGTGCTTAATAATATTTTGGGTTCACCAAGAGTAAAATGGTTTCAAGATATTAAAATAGTATTCCATAAATTTCTTTGGAGGGGAGGTAAACCTTGCATACCATGGAGTTTAATGATAACATCTAGAACTGTAGGAGAAATGGGATGCCCAAGCCCACTTAAATATATGGAGGCCAATATATTGGCTAATTATTATCAATGGACCTTTTTTCATAATACAGACCAATATTTATACCAAGCAATAATGTTCCTTCTTAAGCCTTATACCAAGATGCACCATATATGTTTTGATACCGAGCTTCATAATTCTAAAGACCATGGGCCGGATATTCAAAAGGGTTGTGCCATGCGCAATAGGGTTGCGCCTGCACAAGTCTGAACTTGCTCCATTCTACGATATTCAGCAGGAGTCAGTTACGCCACTGAAAACAGGCTGAGCAACAGCGCAATGCAAATGAATGCATGCTGAACTGGTGGGGAGGTACCATGCATAAACTGCACAGCCCGTGTTCAACCAGGCTGTGCAGGATTGTCTGGCGCAACCCCCAACCTCGCCTGCACAACTTTGAGCCAAAAAAGGCTTGTCGAAGTACCCACAGGTGAGCTGCCAAATGCAGGGTGCAACACAGCAGCTGCCACCTGTGGCTGGCCCCAACCCACTCCCTGTGCCCCCCGCAGCCCGATCGTGGGCAGCCTCGTAAATCCCACCACCACCCCCAGTGCCGATTGCGGGCATAGTGTACTCCCCACCAGCCCGATTGTGGGCAGCAATGTGGCCCCCCAGAACGTATCCCTGGTGGTCCAGTGGACTGAAATGCGTGATCACGGGCAGTGTATAATAAACCCCCCCTCCTCCTGCAGTCATCCCTGGTGGTCCAGTGGACCGAAATGCCCGATCGCGGGCAGTGTATAATAAACCCCCCTCCTCCTGCAGTCATCCCTGGTGGTCCAGTGGACCAAAATGCCCGATCACGGGAAGTGTATAACCCCCCCTCCTCGCAGTCATCCCTTGTGGTCCAGTGGACCAAAATGCCCGATGCGGGCAGTAAGTTAATAAACTCCCTCGAACATAGCCCTGGGGCTAGTGTCCCCACCCACCCACCATGAGCCCCCCCTCCCCCGGCGGCGGCGGGTGGCAGCATCCACCCGTCCTGCCACCCCACCGCCTGCCGACTGACTGCCGGTGGGGCTGCGCCCCATTGGTGCAGAGCAAGGCCAATGGGCGTGCAGCCATACCGTATGACAGTCTAGATTTGTGAATGAATCATTCACAAATCTGGACTGTCATGTATGATATGGGCTGCACACCCATTGGCTCTTGCCTGCACCAATGGGCGGCAGCCCTACCTGGCAGTCTGTCGGCAGGCGGTGGGGCGGCAGGCATGTGGGATGCTGCTGCCCGCTGGCCGCCGGGGAGCAGGTGGTGGGGCTTGGCGGTGGGTGGCTGGGGTGACGCTAGCCACCAGGGCTATGTTCAGAGGTGGGTTTATTAAACTTACTGCCCGCGATTGGGAATTTCGTCCACTGGACCACCAGGGATGACTTCGGGAGGAGGTTGATTATACACCGCCCATGATCGGGCATTTCGTCCACTGGACCACCAGGGATACATTCAGGGGCCACTACTGCGCCCACAATCGGGCTGGTGGGGAGTACACTATGCCTGCGATCAGGCCACTGGGGGTGGTGGGGTTAATCTACACTGTTTTGCCCATGATTGGGCTGCAGGGGGCATCGGTCCCTGACAGCTGCTGCCTGGCAGGGCACCAGGCACAAGTCCTCGGGGATCGGCGCACCTACATGCTAATAGCATGCAAATGGGGCCATAATCAGATGCAAATGCCCCCCCCTGTGCCTTGCATGAATTATGGCCCCATTTGCATGTCATCTTATGAATATGGTGATTTTGTGCATGGCGCAATGGTACTTGCGCCACCGCAAGTTGAATGCTCCACTCTGACAACTTGCGGTGGTGCAAGTTCCACTGCGCCATGCACAGTGGCTGTGGCCGGGGGGTGATATTCAAAGGAGTTGCTCAATAGCGCAACTCCTTTGAATATCGCCCTGGCCACACCCCTGCGCAACTATTGGCTTGCACCTAAGAATAGTGCAGTTTGAATATCCAGCCCCATATGTTGACCACATGGTTCCAATATGTTAAAAAATATATCAATAAACCATTTAAGCTTCAATTACCATGGCTGTTTCTTCCCATTGACTATAATAAGAAGATATGGGATAAATGTACCAATTTCAACTTCATTTTTTTCAGAATAATCAGATTAGCAATTGGAAGCAATTATTATTAAGAGGGAAATACCAACATATCAAGATTTTATTAAAGTCAGAAATGGGAAATGATGGGATCAATTATTTCACTATACATTAATGGCTAAATTCCAAAATATGAATAAGTTATTTAACAATGGAAAAGATAGCATAACAATACAAATAAAACAACAAAAGAAATTATTACAGTTGGGCACAAAGAATTTGCTGGCTAGATTCAATACTTTACTGATAGAGGTGCCTAAATGAAATATTAAGAATAAGAACCAGTCTTGGAGGTTGTGTGAACCTGCTTTTGCTGAGCAGATGGGAAAGGATTTTAGTTGCTGGATAAGCTTTAAATTCTTATCAGTCTGTGGACTTTCAGGCAAGAGTGCTGACTTGTTTAATAAGTGTTGTTTGGTGTGGGGGATCCATAGTGGAAGCTGGATATTCATTTATCTTTTCTACAGGTATTGTGAGCAGCTTTCTGGAAGTTTCTGTCTTTCTCAGCCAGGATCAATTTACAGCTAATTGGGGCTTAAATACCAGGGCTTCTCACATAGCAGTACTGCAGAAACAGTTGGTCTGGCAGAGGTTGTGTGAACCTGCTTTTGCTGAGCAGATGGGGAAATGATTTGAGTTGCTGGATAAGCTTTAAATTCTTATCAGTCTGTGGACTTTCAGGCAGGAGTGCTAACTTGTTTCATACAGTGTTTGTGTGGGACCTTCCTCCAGAGGAGGTTGCAGTGCTTGGAGGTGCAGTGAGGGGCAGACACAGGGCTGATACACTCTCATGAGACTCAAGTGTGGGCCCTAATCCACCTCCCTCACCCCTCCCTCCCCAAGGCACAGCTTATTTATAGGGGAACATCTGCCCTGCAATTGGAGGAAGAGGCTTCAGGTGCAGCTTATGTAGTTTTATCCAATAATGCAGCCATGGGGCATTGAAAAAGCATAGGTAGGTCTCAAATAGGAGTGCAGCATCCACCATGAATTGCTGAGTAATGTGATAGTTGGATATTGTGGAGGGCCTTCGACTAGAATATATCAGGTAAACTTTCTGTTAGAGGCTGGGCTAGGATTAGTTGGTTATTTGGCCTAAAAAAGACAGCTGTGATGATGGGGAAGAGACCGCATATCACTAGAGCAGGTATCTTTGGGAGGGTGGTTGGGTGCACAGGGTGTGGTGCGGCCATGATACTGGACTGGGCTTGGAAGTTTGGAGGATGCCCAGTGTGATACCAGCTGGCACAGCTTAAGGAGGAGGTAGAGGGGATCTGAAGGCAGCTGGGGGTGCTGGGGGAGGATTGGAGAGGTAGGAGGCAAGCGGTCACCTATGTGGAAACACTAGGTGCTGGGGCCTCCCAAGCTGGGGGAGGAGTGAAGAGAGGTGCTCACACTAGGAGAGGAGGGATGGGGGGTACACAGAGGGCTCTAGGAGACCCTGACAGGTGGGGCCCAAAAGGTGGAAATTTCCACAGCAGTAGGCAAGAGTCTGGGGGTGTCCAAATTAAACAGAGAGGGCAGTGGGGATGGGGGGGCACTGGGGGATGGACTAAGGCTCGCAAATTGTTTTAACCCTCTACGTCCATTGGTAGAAGAGGGCTGTGTGGAGGAGGAGGAGGAGGATAATGATGCTGCTGCTGGTGAAGCTAGGGCAGGGACAGATAGAAAGGGTGAAGGGGCAAGAGGCAAGGGCACAATAGAGGGGGTCCTGGACAGGATGGGGGAAGAGGGGTAGGGGGAGAAGAAAAAGGAGGATCAGGGGAACAAGGAGGAGGCTGATGGTATAGAACAGGGGAGCAAGACAGGCAGGAAGACGCAGGATGTAAATGGGATGATAACGAGCAGAAAGCCAAGTAGGCAAACGGATAGGATGGATGGATTAGTAAGGAGTGGGGAAAGAGATACAGAGAAAGATACTCGGGTGGGGAGATAAAGAAGGCCAGGACATGGGTAGAGGAGGTGACCAGGAACAATAGTGAAGAGGCTACCTTCAACACCTAGATTGTGGGAGGTGCAAGGAGCCAGTTGAGGGAAGAATCCAGATGGAGGGATGAGGAGGGGCATGGAAGGAGGGGGGAGCCCAAAGGGTGAACAGGGAGGCAAGGGGGAGGTTAGAGTACTGCTATTGGAGGACTCCATGATCAGTGGCATCCAGTGGGAGGGGCAGGAGGAGGGTAAAACCTATCTGATCAGAACCAAATGCCACCCAGGCCTGATGGTGCACAAGGCCAAGCATGAGTTGTATTCACTGGCAAGGGAATGCGGGGAGACCCCAGACATTCTAGTGCACTTGGGGATAAATGACATAAATGGTAATAGTGAACTAGAAATTCAGGCAAGGTTCCAGGAGTTGGCCAGGGCATGCCTTTCCATAGGCTGTAAGATCTCTTTTTCAGAAATCCAGCCAGTGCCAAGGGCTAGTGGGGAAAACAAGATGAAGATTAGGGAGATAAATCAGTGGCTTAGGGAGTGGTGTGGGGAATTGGGGTATGGCCTGGTGGGGACTGGGGGAGACCTGGGAGGATAAGAGGCTCAGTTAGGACAGTCTCCACCTTAATTTGAGGGATGGAACCTTAAGCTCAAACTAGCAGAGTTCATCAGCGAAAGGTGGGGTTTAAACTTGTGAAGGGGGGGAGGGATCAAAAAAGGGGCAATGCCAGCAAGTGCAATAATTGAGGGACAGGGTCTCCACTCCTCTAGGTGGCTAGGGAGAGATGGAAATGGGTCACCAGGTGGGGTGCAGGAGCCGAGAAATGGGAGCTCAAAGGGGAGAAAGGAGAGGAGAGGAGAGGAGGGGAAAAGGAGTGGAGAGTGGTCCTGATAAATGCCAGGAGCTTAGGAAATAAAATGCCTGAACTCCAGATGATGCTAGTTGAGGGGGAGGTAGATGTGAAGCAGTCACTAAGACCTGAGCCACTCAAGATCATGAATGGGCCTAAATCTGGAGGGCTAAGCACCCGTTCAGAAAATGATAGGGGAGGGAAGGGGGTGGCACTGTTATCGTGAATGCCATGGGTATTGGTGGCAGAGGAGGCAGAGGGAACGGGAGGGTATTTGGGTCACCTTGCTGATGCAGGGGTAAGAGAGTAAAGGTTAGAGTGGTATACAGACCACCAGCACTGGCGGAGGTCCTGAAAAATGTTTGGTGGCAAATCTCGAGGGACACTGTAGATTGGGAAAGGGAAGGGTAGTTGTAATGTGGGACCTCAACATGCCAGGAACAGACTGGGGGACTATGACATCACCAGTGGCCAGAGAACAGAGGCTGCTGGATGTCATCCAGGATGCGTTTCTGACACAACAGGTGGGTGAGACAACTAGGGAGGCCCGGACACTGGACGTGGTCCTGGTGGACAGTGATCAGATTAGGGGCCTAGAGGTGAGGGACCTGTTGGCGGGGAGTGATCACACCACAGTCTGGTACTTCCTGGACCTGGGAGGGGAAGGAAAGCCGAACAAGGATGGTAGTAACCGACTTTAGGGGTGCAGACTTCAGGGAGATGGGAAAGGTCCTTAAAGATCATCTGGATAGGATAAGGCTGGATATGGATGCAGACAGCAGGTGGGGGATCATTGGGAGGGGAATACAGGAGATTACCAGATCCTGCGCAAGGGAAAGGCACAAGTTCGGTAAGGCCAGAAAACCCTGCTGGTGGACCCAGGAGGTACAGGAGGTGGTGAGGGAAAAGAAGGCAACCTATAGGCACTTCAAGTGCTCAAGGAGTGAAAGGGGTCAGGAGGAATATGAGCTGACAGCCAAGAGAGTCACAAGTGAGAGCAGCTAAGGCCAAAAAGGATCAGTCCTTAGCCAGTGGGATCCGGAGAGGGGACAAGGGGTTCTTTAGATACATAGCGGAAAAATGGAAAGTAAGGGGCTAGATCAGCAAGATAAGGATAGGGGACGGTTGGGCACAGGAGGTGGGGGAACAGGCAGAAGTCCTAAATGAGTACTTTGCCTCAGTTTTTACCAGTGGGATGGAGGGCCATGTCTTGCGAGGGGAGCGGGGGTAAACCGGAGCAAGGGGTGGGACTGGTAGAGACCAGGGGCCCTGGTGGGTCTGGGGAAAGGGAGTGGCCACCACAGACAGGTGGGGGCCCGGCAGTGCAGGGTGAAAAGGGGGGAGGACATGGAGGCTGAAATCCTGGTATAGAGAGTAAGGGAAGCTCTCAGGTCCCTTTGGATGGAGAAAGCACCTGGGCCAGATGAAATACATTCCAGGGTGCTGAGAGAACTGGTGGATGTCCTGGCAGTCCCTCTAGCAGAACTTTTCAACATCTCTCTGAGGACTGGGTGGATGCCCCAAGACTGGAGGGTAGCCCATGTCGTGCTGATCCACAAGGGGGGATCAAGAGAGGAGGCAGGAAATTACAGGCCCGTTAACCTGACATCGGTGGTTGGCAAAGTGTTGGAGGGTATTGTCAAGGAAAGGCTAGCAGGGTTACTGAAGCAAACTGGGTACTTGGACGATAGGCAGCATGGCTTTGTCACGGGATGATCGTGCCAGACAAACCTTGTTGAGTTCTATGACTGGGTGATGAGGGCCCTGGACCAGGGTTGGCAAGTGGACGTCCTCTTTCTGGACTTTAGCAAGGCATTTGATTAGGTACCCCACAGTGGCCTGCTGGTTAAGCTGAAGGAAATGGGGGTAGGGAGACAGTTGTTAAGATGGATAGGAAATTGGCTGTCTGAGCATACTCAGAGGGTAGTGGTTGGAAGGTTAGCCTCATCCCCAAGGTGGGTTACTAGTGGGATTCCCCAGGGGTCAGTGCTGGGGCCACTCATGTTCAACACCTATATCTCAGACATCAGGAGGGGGATCAGGAGTGAGATGAGTCTCTTTGCAGATGACTCAAAGCCAGGTGCAGTGGTGGATGGGGAGGAGGGGAGGGTGGCCTTGCAGGAGGACCTGGAGGCTTTGGAAAGGTGGTCGGGAAAATGGAAACTAAAATTCAATGTGGGGAAGTGCAAGGTTCTGCACCTGGGAGTCAGAAATCCAGGCCAGGGGTATACCCTGGGAGGAGACATGATTCAAGTCACGGAGGGTGAGAGGGACCTAGGGGTAGTGGTAGATGTCAAAATGAACAACTCAGAGACCTGTAGGAGGGCAGAAGCAAGGGCAAATAGGATGCTGGGATGCATCACCAGGGGGATTACCTCCAGAAAGGTGGAAGTGATCCTTCCACTGTACAACTGCTTGGTTAGGCCACACCTCAAGTATTGTGTGCAGTTTTGGAGACCACATTTAAAGAGGGACATTACACTCCTAGAGAGGGTCCAATGGAGGGCAACCAAAATGATATGGGGCCTGAGGGAGAGGACCTATGAGGAGAGGCTCAAGGAGCTCGACATGTACACCCTGGAGGAGAGGAGGGACAGGGGGAACATGATAGAGGTCTTTAAGTATAGAAACATAGAAACATAGAAGTTGACGGTAGATAAGGACTGCAAGGCCCATCCAGTCTGCCCATTTCTTTTCTACCTTATAAATGTGCCATCGGCCTTGCTCTGTCAGTGACCCATCTATTCATAGTCATTTGTATTGCTCCCTTATGCCTATCCCATGCCTGTTTGAAGCCCTGCACTGTATTCATAGCCACCACTTCTTGTGGTAAGCCATTCCATGCATCTACCACCCTTTCTGTGAAAAGAATTTCTCACATTCCTTAATCGGCCTCCTCTAATCTCATGCTGTGTCCTCTTGTCCTGCTATTTTTCTTATATTTAAACATGTTGAGCTCTTTCACCTTGTTTATGCCCTTAAGGTGTTTAAATGTCTCGATCATATCACCTCTCTCCTCCTTTGCTCAAGGGTATACATATTGAGTCCGTTAATCTGTCCTCATATGTCTTCTGATGCAGTCCCTGCACCATTTTGGTTGCCCTTCTCTGGACTGCCTCAATTTGGTTAATGTCCTTGTGAAGGTGTGGCCTCCAATACTGCACGTGATACTCCAGATGGGGGCCTAACCAATGTCTTGTACAGAGGGATTATTACCTCCCTCTTACGACTTGTGATACCCCTACTAATACACCCTAACACCCCCTAGCCTTACCTACTGCTTTAGAGGTCTGCTTGATGATTTTAGGTCATCAGTGATGATGATGCCCAAGTCTCTTTCTTCCTTTGTGACTGCTAGCAACTCCTCCCAGCCTATAAGTGGCTTCAGGGTTTCTCTTCCCTATGTGCATGATTTTGCACTTCTTGCATTAAACCAGTTGCCACTGTTCTGACCATTCTGCTAGTTTATCCAGATCTCTCTCATTCTGCCCACGCCATCTGATCATCTACTCTGTTGCAGATCTTGGTGTCATCTGCAAACAGACAAGCCTTACCCTCTAGTCCATCTGTGAGGGTCACTAATGAAGATGTTGAATAGGACTGGCCCCAGGACTGATCCCTGAGGTACCCTACTTGTGACTTGCATCTCTTCTGACTGTATACCATTTACCACCACTCTCTGTTTTCTGCCAGTCAACCAGTTTGCCACCCAGTTGACCAACTCTGACCCAATTCCCAGCCTACCTAGCTTATTTATCAATCTTCTATGTGGAACAGTGTCAAAAGCTTTGCTGAAGTCAAGGTGGCGACATCAACTGCTCCCCCTTGGTCCACCACTCTGGTTACCCAGTCAAAGAAATCTATGAGATTAGTTTGACAGGACCTTCCTTTTGAAACCCATGCTGTCTTGGATCCTGTGCCCCTATGGATTCCAGGTGTTGCACTATCCTTTCCTTAAGGAGTGCCTCCATAATCTTGCCCACTACTGAGGTAAGACTGACCGGGTCTGTAGTTCCCCGCCTCCTGCTACCACTCTTGTGGAGTGGGATCACATGAGCCCTTCTCCAGTCTTCTGGTACCTCTCCTGTGCTCAGAGACTCACTAAACAATTCTGCTAATGGCTCTGCTAGTTCCTCCTTTAGCTCCTTAAGTACCCTGGGATGTATGCCATCAGGTCCCATTGCCTTATCCACCCTGAGCTTAGCAAGCTCTTGTAGGACTCTTTCTTTGTGAAGGGAGTAAAGCTCACCTCCTCCCCTGTGTCCATGATGCTGAGCTGTGTGCCCTGCCCTACCTTCTCTTCAGTAAATACTGAGCAAAAGTATCTATTTGGGATAGATGCCTTTACAGGGTCCTCCTCCTCACATGCTCCCTTTTCTCCATTAAGCTTAGCAATACCCCCTCTGGACTTTCTCCTTTCACTAAAGGGATCACATGAAAGGGATCAATAAAGGAGACCCAGTCAGGGTGTTCCAAAGGAAGAAGGGTGGGGCAACAAGAGGTCACGGGTGTAACCTGGAAGGGGTAGGCTCAGAGGGGAGAGGAGGATATGTTATTTCACTGAAAGGGTGGTGGAGCCATGGAATGCACTGCCCAGGGAGCTGGTAGAGGCAGAGACTGTGGACGGGTTTAAGAGGGTATGGGACAGGTACAGGGGGAGGGTAAATCTGACCAGGCCCAATACAGGTGGAACATCTGGGACTGGGAACAGTATAACCCAAGTGGGAGGAAGACACCAAAATCGGCCCTCAGTGCAGGTGCTGAAAATCGAGCAGACTCAAGAGACCTTTAGGCCTATTCTTCTGGCATTTTAGTATGTTAGTATGATTATCATAAGTGGTGGTATAAATATATGGAAACATTGAACTATGAAGATTTAATTATGAATATTGACCTGAATTTAGATGACCCGGAAGGAACTTCATGGAAAAATATAATAGATAACCTTCCTCCAGTTAATAGATGTAATTAGATTTAATGCCCCTATTTCTTTCTTTCTTTTCCTTTACCATCCTTTTTATTTTTCTTGTTTTCCTGCTGCATTCTGTATCTGACCTAAGGACATCATTCTTGAACTGGTTATAACTGTATAGTTTTATAAGATTCTAGCACATGATATTATAGAACGGCATTATTTATAATCATGCAAGATTAAGTGTAGAAAGAGGGGGGAGGGGAGTATATAGTAATTGTTTACTGAATTGAGAAGTCTGTTTTCTAACACTTTGTATATTAGATGTCTATTTTAGCCATTGTGAAATTAAGTATTTAATGTATGAATTGTGAAAACCTTGCTGGAATATGGATGGAATGTTATTCTGGATATTATATGATATAAATAAATTAAAAAAAGAACCAGGCAATAGTTCACTAAAATCAGGCAATAGTTCACTAGAACCAGACAATAGTTCATTAGAGCAGGCAATAGTTCATTAGAACCAGGCAATACTATACTAGAACTGGAAACAGTTGATTAGAACCAGGCAGTAGTTCACTAGAACCAGGCAATAGCTCATTAGAACCAGGCAATAGTTCACTAGAACTGGGAACAATTCATTAGAACCAGGCAATAGTTCACTAGAACCAGGTAATAGTTCACTAGAACTAGGCAATAGTTCATTAGAGCTAGGCAATAGTCAACTAGAACCAGGCAATAGTTTACTAGAATCAGAAAATAGTCCATTAGAACCAGGCACTAGTTCATTCGAGCCAAGCAATAGTTCATTAGAACCAGGCAACAGTTCACTAGAACTGGGAATAGTTTATTACAACCAGGCAACAGTTCATTAGAACTGGCTAATGGTTCATTAGAACCAAACAATAGTTCACTAACACTAGGCAATAGTTCACAAAAACTAGGCAATAGTTCACTAGAACTAGGCAATAGTTCATTAGAGCAGGCACTAGTTCATTAGAACCAGGCAATACTTTACTAGAACTGGGAACAGTTAATTACAACCAGGCAATAGTTCATTAGAACCAGGCAATAGTTTACTAGAACTGGAAACAGTTCATTAGAACCAGGCAGTAGTTCACTAGAACCAGGCAATAGTTCATTAGAACCAGGCAATAGCTCATTAGAACCAGGCAATAGTTCACTAGAACTGGGAACAATTCATTAGAACCAGGCAATAGTTCACTAGAACCAGGTAATAGTTCACTAGAACTAGGCAATAGTTCATTAGAGCTAGGCAATAGTCAACTAGAACCAGGCAATAGTTTACTAGAATCAGAAAATAGTCCATTAGAACCAGGCAATAGTTCATTCGAGCCAGGCAATAGTTCATTAGAACCAGGCAACAGTTCACTAGAACTGGGAATAGTTTATTACAACCAGGCAACAGTTCGTTAGAACTGGGCAATGGTTCATTAGAACCAAACAATAGTTCACTAACACTAGGCAATAGTTCACAAAAACTAGGCAATAGTTCACTAGAACTAGGCAATAGTTTATTAGCGCTGGGCAATAGTTCATTAGTGCTGGGCAATGGTTCACTAGAACTAGGCAATAGTTCATTAGAGCTTGGCAATAGTTCACTAGAACCAGACAACAGTTCATTAGAACCAGGTAATAGTTCATTTGAGCCAGGCAATAGTTCATTAGAACGAGGTAACAGTTCACTAGAACTGGGAATAGTTCATTACAACCAGGCAATAGTTCATTAGAGTTGGGCTATAGTTCATTAGTATTGGGCAATAGTTAATTAGAACCAGCCAATGGTTCACTAGAACCAGGCAGTAGTTCATTAGAACCAGGCAATATCTCATTAGTACCAGGAAATTGTTCATTAGAGCCAGGCAATAGTTCATAGTTCAGGCAGGAGCTCCTGTTTCTGACTCCTTCCCTTTAAATTATATGTTACTTTTAGGTGTATAAATTAACTGTAACTGAAACGAAAATTAGTTGTTTTCCAGGAAATCAATGATAATTCATTCATTATGCTGGCTCTAGCTCATCCCTTCTTCAAAAAACTGAAAGGGTTTTCCCTAGAATGCAGGCTAGCCTTAACGTTTTGGCTACCAGAGGAGATAGGAATTTCCGCTGTCACCCACACATACTTGGGGCTGCTTTGGGAGGGAAGGTGTTAACATTATGCATTCTGTACCACAGCCCTGTTTTCTAGTGCACTTCCACAGTGTCAGAAATAAGCTCTTGTGAAAGTCAACAAGGCTGCTATATTAGCCTGATTGGGGATATAGAAAAATATATGGCTTAGTTGTAATTTACTTGTTGAATTATTGTGCTGTAGAAATCCCAAATTTACTGGACAACAGGGAAAAAGTTTATGGGGCATGGATTCAGCTGTCCTCTGGGAACTACTTGAAACAAAACAGTGTTAGTGGCTCAGCAGGTAGCACACTTGCCTCTGAGGCTGGGAAATCAGAAGGCTGTGGGTTCTATCCCCACACCTGGCACTTGGGTTAATATCCCAGTACTGACACAGTAGTGCAGCATGAAAGGGGTGCTACACTACTCAGGTGCCATCTTTTGGATCAGACGTTAAACTGAGGTCCCATCTGCCTGTTCTGGAGGTAGTTCAGGTGGATGCTAAGATACCATGGCACTTCTCGAAAAGAGTAGGGGTGATTTTATTACAATAGTGCATAAATGAAATAACATAAAGCAGAAAATAAAATAGAACATACAAAGATAAACAAGAAAACACAAAATTAACAGAGAAAAACAACGAAAAAACTTAAACAGAAAAAAAAACGCTTCCCCATCCAGGGCCAACCTATCTTTTTTTTTTTCCACATTAAACTATTTAAATTTGATTATATGAGAAAAACCCTTCCACCACATTTTAACTTTCTCGACATTATAAAGCTGCATATCTTTTAAATAAACTTTTTGTAATTCATTCATTACATATAGGCAAAATCCTTCATATGTAGCTTTCTTTTGATAGATTACCCATTGGCATCTCACCTGCCATAAACAAAATCGCAAACAGGCAAAAAATACTAACAGTGTTCTATAATCATAAGCGCTAAAACTTGGTGGGAATATACCTATCACCAAAACATTGTAATTCATTTTAGATAACCATTGCAAATTCCATTTTTTTGCTGCATAGGACCATAAGGGCCAGATATTCAGAGCCCAGCGCCGGACGCAAAGCCGTTGCGCTGGACTAGCGCCAACCTTGTGCCTGACTGCAATATTGAAAGGCACCTTTAGCGCCGGTGCTAGGTGTTAGCACTGACGCTAAACCAAAATGAAAGCAAGGGGTGGGACAGAGGGGAGGTTCCCTGAATGCCAGCGCACTGGCATATTCAAAAGCAGAACACCGCTACATGCATTAGTCACGACCTGTAGCGGCTGAATTCCGCCAAAGAAAAGCTGCTCTTAAGGCAGCGCTAATATGAGTACCCTCCAGCACTATCCCAACCCCGTTCCCCATAGCAAATATCATTACCCTGGTAGTCTAGTGGTGCCCCCCAGCACATTTCCCAACCCCGATCCCGTACTGTCACATAGATCCCTGGTAGTCTAGCAGCCCCCCCAGTACGTTTCTCGACCGCGATCCCGTGTTGTAACATAGATCCCTGGTAGTCTAGTGGCCCCAGTCGTTTCCGACCCGATCCCATATTGTGACATAGATCCCTGGTAGTCTAGCGGCCCCCCAGCAGTGCCGCCCTCGCACATCCCACCAGCAGCTACAAATGGAGCCAGTGACTGGCTCAGCCCTCCTCACACCACCACGGCCGGCCGCCGACTGAGAATGAGCAGGCTGTACTGTTCAGTACAGCACCGTTCATTCAATCGTTAACCCGGCCGATGGCTCGAAGAAACTGGAAACGTCACCGCTCCGATAAATAACTGCTGGGCAAATGACGGCGCTGAAAACAAACACCGAGAGATCTGTCTGGTCGCAGTCGGCGTACTGAAAACGCAACTACCGAATCCATGTCTGTCTGAGGGATACATTGAAAACGTGCTGAAGGCTACTACCGAGATCTATATTAATCTGAATTGTGGTCGGGGAACATACTGGGGGACACCCTCAGACTACCAGGGATCTATGTGGAAAATACAGGGATCGCGGTCGGGAAACGTCCTGGGGGGGGCACCACTAGACTACCAGGGATATATGTGAAAGTACAGGGATCGGGGTTGGGAAACGTGCTGGGGGAGGAGACTACCAGGGTGTGCAACAGGCACACATGGCAATAGGGAGTGGGACCATGACGACAGAGCGGACAGCCTGGACCAGCCAGTCTGCCCAGGTCCCTACTGTATGGATATGCTGCACTCCCTAGTAGTCTACAGCATATGTCCATCCACCCCCACCAGACGTGCCTTATACTTTGTCCCATGCATTCGGGGTCCCCACTGTGTTCCACCAACACCTGCCGTAGGGTGCCTATGTTGTTGGGGGGCATCTACAGGGCACATATGGCCAGTGGACATGTGTGACTATCTCCCTTTTCTCCTCTTCTAAATATATATATATATATATATATATATATATATATATATACTGTATATAGATATATACATATGCCTGTGTGTGTGTATATCAGTTATATATCTAGCTATGTGATACATAGGTATCACTCCCTCCGTGTCTCTCTCTCCCCATATTCATACCTTGTGTTGTACAGCTTGCAGTGCTGCATGGGCAGGATGTCTGCGCTGTTTATGCCTGCCAGTACACAGTTCCTGCTGCTTCCAGCCTACTTCCCTGCCAACCAACAGGGGACGCTGTGGGCATGCCTTGGCCTGCTGCATCCAGCTTGTACTACCATTCCGACCAATAGGTTGTGCTGTGTGCTCCATGCAGTAGCACCGGGCAAACTACGTGGTACTGACTGCTAAGCAGCAGATAATGAGATGCAAATGTACCTGTTTGCCCACAGATTACCTAAGTAGGCTCATTTGCATGGGAGCTTTGAATATGGTTCCCATTTGCCCCGTGCTATTTAGCTTGCACTGGGCTAATGCATTAGCACTGTGTACTCAGGTTAGCATGGGCAAACAGCACATCATTTGCAGTGGATGTGAGACATCTCTGTGCAGTCGCACACAATGCTCTCCACCTGCAACACTAGCTTTCTTCAGTGTTTAATGGGCTGCAGTGGCACTGTGCACTTTCCTGTTGCTATATTCAGTGCTGTCTTATTCCTGGGCTATTTTTGCCCTGCACTCCTGGCCCTGTTTGCCCGACTTCCTTTGTTTGCTATATTCAGCAGGTTTTGTTCCGGGCTATTCCTTTTAAATATAGCTTGCTTTTTGCTCCAGGCTATGTTTGCCTGCTGGGCAGTGCTACTTTAGCCCCGGAGCACAGTTTTGAATATCTGGCCCTAAATGTTTTGTATAAGAGCAATATAGAAAGAAATGTTCCATTGTTTCTTCTTGATTTATGCACTCTGGATATGGGCAATTTATCTCCTCCTTTGCCTTATATTTCGCAGTACCTCATATTTATCCGGCCATACATAATGAGCCATTGCACTTCCCACATATAAGCTGGAAGCCTAGGATTATTTAGTTGTTCTAAAATCCTACTATTCATAGCTGTGGGACAGTTTTTAAAACTGGGAATTGTGGGATAAATTTGGGAAATAATGGCCTTATAAAGTGTTTTAGAAGAGTTTGTGCATATTTGGCATTTTGTAACCTGCCATTTATATAACTTCTGTGCAGCTGGCCTAAAATAAGATGGTATATGGATATGTGGGTTAATTTTTGGTGCACAGATGAGCCAGGCTGTCAAGTATCACACTAGCGTGTTCCTAATCCAGAGTCCATCATCACTCTCTGGATCTACTAAACTTCGTTTTATTGTGTATGAAAAGAAAAGAACATGACAAAAAAAAACACACAGGATCCATCATTCCTAAACCCCCTTTCTCTCGAACTAAATATGTGTAGCATCTCTTAATTGGGTTTAATCTATTCCCCCATAACATTTGGAAACAACTACTATAAAGTTTTGTTTCATATTGAGACGGTAAAGGGAAAATGAGTGCTAGATACTGTAGGCATGGCATAATGAACTGCTTTAGAATTCGAATTCTATTTTGTTTGAAAATTTAAACTGTTTCCATCGAACAACTTTTGATTCCACCTTTTTTAATGCTTGGTCCCAGTTAACATCCGGGAGATTTGGGGGCCTGAACTGAATACCCAGAATAACAAGGGGTTTCTCGGATATTTTAATATTATTATAGTGTAGCCCCCACCCAGGTATGCCGTTTCTATCTGACAGCTCTACCTGATGGGCTGGGTTCGGGGAGGAATATGTCACTCGGCACATTGGCTAGGTTTGGCTACTCTGCACAGGGGCACCCAAGTAACTCCGGACAAAGGAAGCAATAACTGTAATGTCCAATACCAGAAGTGGGATTCTAAAGTGTGGCTTTTATTCACATCCAACGGAATAAAAAGCATAGATGGACCCCCACAGGGCTACACTCCTGGTAATGCAGATTTAAGGAGACCAGAACACATCCTCATCACTTTAGCCCTCAGGCTCTGAAACACACTGGGCACACAGCCCGAACTTGTACGCTGCTCTGGGTTTTCCCTGGCTTGGCTCCCTTGCCAGCCACTTGGACACTTTCCATATAGCATGGAAACTCTTACTGGTGGCTCCCTAAACCACCTATGAGCACTTCTGCTCCATAAGGGAATCTTCCTCATCAATCCCACATCTGGGTACTTTTCCCAGGCACTGGCCAAGTACCTGAGAGAAAGCAACAGGTGTCCCAGAGCAAATCTGAGAGGTGAATTTGATTACTACTGATGGGGGGTCTCCCACCTCTTGCTCCCATAATTCATACCCGTCCATTTCTGTGGACTGTAACACCTCATCCTTTAACACACTTTGCTGTGTAGATTCTTTTTAAATGTATTTTACATTCAGTCTACTGTCTTTACATTGCTTTTGTGCTGGACTTGAACATACTTAATAAGTGGCTTTGTCCATTACTCTAGACCCCCCACAGAGTTAAGCAGTCCAATCCCCCACATCTTCCAAACTATACTTAGCTGTCTTTTCCTGACCCCACAGTAACAGTTCCTTTAGTTTCATCTTGATGCAGGTGAAAACACATGGCCCTTTAGCAGAGCGAACTCACCCCTTGGTTGCAGGTGCCCCTCAGGCATTTCCTCTTCAAGGAACTCTCTTCCAGAGATTCTGGTGCCTCAGCATGAATTTAAACAAGGCAGCTTCTTTTCCCTAGCCAGACCAAGGGGGTTTGCCCCTGGAAGCAGGCTGATTCCTTCCCCCCATCCCCGAAGGGATGGGGCCCTGAACCATTGAAAGCAGTCTCCACCACTTCAATATGCTCTTCTTGTGTTCCTCTTCAGGTGAGAACACACACCTATACAAAAATAATAGCTCTTTGTCAGAGCTTAGAGCTCTGAGGGCCTGCTTACAGCAGAGCACCTCTTTCAGACTGCACACACTCTACTGAACTGTACAGACTGACTTCAAATTCTCCAACGTTCTACTCTAACCTCTAGCTGCAACATTCCAGTGTGGCTTATGTAGCTGCGACAGTTCTAAATGATGTCATCCCTCGGTCTCAGCTGAGGCTGAGAACAGAGTAAGACAGTGTGAAATCCATTTAACTGGAGTTTCACAAGCTGCCTTCCCTGCCTACCACTAGGTCTTACTGGGATTCTAGTAACCCCGGGTAACAGGGGGGTTACAATAGTAAATGGGGGATTGATTTTTACCTTCCATCAGTAAGCCTCTAGATTTAGATTTATTTAGTTTAGCATTAGAAAGTACTGAGAAAATCCTGAATGCTTTAAAAAATTCTCCCATTTGCTCATGTTTGTTAAAAAATAAACAAATATCATCAGAATATGCCTGTACGATCAAATGATTATTGGACTGTGGCACTTTAAACCCTTTCCATTTGGGTGATATGGCTAAAGCTGTTATTAGGGGTTCCAGAGAAAAAATATACAACAGAGGACTTAGAGGGCAACCTTGGCGCACCCCTGTTCTTATGACAATCCCTTTAGATACTATTCCTTTATTACTGGATACACTTTTGTAGAGCCGTATAATGATTTTATAATCTTAACTACAGAACTAGGAATCCCAAAAAATTCTAGAGCTGTAAATCAAAACAAGTGGTTTACTCTGGCAAAAGCTTTCTCTAAGTCTATAGAAAGAAGACAACCTGATCCACCATTTAAAGATAAAGACTCAATCAAATCTCTTATGATTGTTAAGGCTGATTGAATTTGCTTATTTGGCAGCCCACAGTATTGGAATGGCAAAATCACCGTTTTAGCTATATTTTTTAATCTATTGTTTAAAAGGGTAGTAAAAATTTTGTAGTCTGAATTTAGAATTGTAATCGGTCTCCAGTTTTTAATATCTCCTCTTTCTCCTGATTTAAAAATGTATATATATATATATATCAGTAGTCCTTCTGCAGATGTAGCAGGGATAGATGCTCCAGCCATAAAAAATTGAAACACTATATTTAAACAAGCAGTAATTTCTGAATAAAAGGTTTTGTAAAATAGATTAGAAAGACCGTCCAAACCAGGAGAAATGTTGTCTTTGAAATTATGGATAACAGATTCTATTTCCTTAGTAGAAAATGGTGCCCTCATGTCAGTAACCACTTGTTGATCTAAAAATTGGGGGTGGGGCAAATATTCTTTTATGTCTTTTACTGATGGATAGTTTACTGGTTGCAGTGCCTGAAAATGAGCTTCAATAATGGAACTAATAGATTCCCCATCTTCTACTCTACTGTTATTATGTTCTAAATATTCCATAGCTGAAGAGTTTTTAATAGTTTTACAGAGTTCGAATGGGTCTCCAATTACTGATTTTTTTAAATGATTAGTTATAAGTGCCTGCAGGGTTCTGGTCCTATTGTATTGGAGCTCTTTCATCTGTACTTTAATAATGTCAATTTGTTTAGAGAGATCTACTCTAGATGAGTTAGCTATTGTGAGTAAATGCTGCAACTGTTTCCTAAGTTTCAAATATGAAAAAAAAATTTGAATTCCTCTGACGAATCCCATAGTTTTTGAACCAATTTCTACAATCATTTTTAGTTTCCGTCCACCAGATACCTAAATCAGGGTATAAAAATGCCACAGACAATCTAGCTTTTAGAATAAATGTTATTGAAGTTTTCACTATATCCTCTTGTAGAATGGAAGTGTTCAGTTTCCATCTCTTATTCTGATGCCTCTTTTTAGGTGTATTCCCAATTTCCATCTGAACAAGCAAATGGTCAGAAAACTCCACTGGGACAGTTGTAAAATTCTGCACTGTAATTTCTTTAGACGTTAATAAATAATATATTGTAGAACCAGTTTTCCCTTTAAAAAAAGTACAACTAGTGCCAACAGTAAATAACTGATTACAAATAGTCAAGTCTGCTGTTTTTATGATAGAGTCTAGACAGTTGGAGTCACAGTAAATTTTATTTTCAGTTGTTCCTTTAGGATGTAGACTGCAATTAAAGTCCCCTCCCAAAAAAAATATTTAAAGAGGTTACCAAATAAGGTTGTACTGCCTTCATACATTCAATTCTTAAAGCCTTTGTTTGAGAATTGTAAATGTTAATGAATTTACAATTCATAGATTGCCATCTACCATCTATAATTAGGACTCTGCCTGGCACTAAGTCTATTAATTTATATAAAACAAATTGGAAAGAATTAAAAATAATCCCAATTCCGTCTGCACTGTCTCTACCAAAAGACCAATATTAAGGTCCCCAGGGCCAATCCCTTTTAAAAGAGGCTATTTGTTCCCATGCAAGCATCCAAGTTTCTTGTAAGAAACACACAGAAATGTTTTTGTCATGCAGAAGTTGAAAAACAGCTTGTCTTTTATTAGTATTCAAAATACTATGCGTATTTAAAGAACCCCATATATTTGCCGGCATTAAGTTAGTTTATGTAAAAAAAAAGAAAAAAATCATTTTTTCCTTTTTTTTCCCTTTCTTTATAGTCCTCAACTGGGGCTCCTAAGTTCTCCTGCATAGATTTTTGAGAGTCGGAATCACCAACCTCCATTTCAGAATCACCCCAAGTGGTAAATAGGGCGGCATAAGAATTCTGGGATTCAGTTGACTCATTCGTGGGAACAGATGATGTTTTTAGGTTCCTACTGGATCTTCTCAGGGGGTAAGGGAGATCAAGAGATACGGTCAATTCCTGTTACTGCCATATCCTCTGGGTCTTTATAGCAAACTGGCTCAAACTGTTCTGTGTCTCGTTCTAGTTTTACAGCTCCTACAGGTTTTGTTCGTGACGTGGGGGGGGCAAGGAGGAGGAACTGAGTTTACCACAGCTATGGCTTCTAAATCCTGAGGTTTTTTTTTCCCCATTTCCACTATTCTAGTTTCAGCCTGTTTCTCCATGGCCTCTTGAGCCTGTTGTATTATCAGGTCGGGACTCCCACAAGAGGCCTTGTTTTTTGCTGCCCAGGTACACTCCTTGAAAGCATGCCCATACTCCTCACAAAGGTCACATTTAGTATGGTTGGCGCATTGCATAATCACATGTCCCACTTCCCCACAGTTATCACACCTGGGTTGGTCACAGTACTTAAAAGGTGCATTTTCGACCCACACTTATAACAAGCTCTTGGCTGACCGCTATAAAAACATACCCCTCTATCCCTCCCAACAGGAAAGCATTGGGGATATGCTCAATCCCTTTATCCATTGGTTTTAGTTCAACTTTATACCTCCACCCTCCTGTCCAGAATTGTTCTGAATCTAAAATTGGTTCAGGCTCACTTTGAATTTCACATTTTTGAGACAACCAGTATGTTATGTCCTCCACATGGACCCCTTCATTCCTAAATATAACTGTAACATTTTTAATTAGTGGCTTAGTTAAGGGACTTATTAAGAAGGGGGTCCATGTTGGGGAAAATTTCACTTGCCCAGATCTCTCCCAGACAGGTCCAGTGCATAAGCAGTACGAAAACTTACATCAAAATTGTCTTCTCCCGAGATGTAAATAAATGCAAAAACATCTCTGGGAGAAAAATGCAAAGATTCCTTTATTAGATATTTTCCCATATAATGTCTATCCGGTCTTTCTTCCAGACCTCCTTTATATCGAATGCGCACAGCGTTACGCTTAAGCGCTGCTTTACTTTTGGCATGAGAGAAAAGTTCTGACATTAACGGTTTGCCTGAAAACCGTTGCTCATCCAAGTTAATTACTGTAGAAATAGCAGGGTCAGAAATATTTTGTGAAGTCTGACAAGTTGTAGGGGCCTGACCAGGTGTTTTAATTAAATTGCAGTCTGTTACTCCTACCAAGGTTGCCTCAACCTTATTCCCCTCTAATGGATAGCATGTAGTAAGTCCAGGTTTCCACTCCGGGGAATTTAACTGTAAATTTAAAGAAGAATCCCACACTGAGTCCGGAGTCCAAACTCCTGTGGTAGATTTTTCCCAACCTGCTCCCAAAAGTGCTTTCTGAGGCGACCAGTTCTTATTATGCTCTTGCAGTTCTGAGGCCTGAATTTTATTGCTAGCTGCCACAATAGTATTTTTCCCTGGATGTTTTATGTTCTTGAGCCCCAGTTTTGGTGTTTACTGTGCTTATTTGTGGGGCCAGTGGTCGACAAAAACTGAATTCCGTCACTCCCTCTTGTTTATTTGCCTCTGTTTGGTATTTTATTTGTTCAGGCATACCAGAAACAGATTCTCCTTTAACCTTAGGCTGAAAAACAAACCCCGCTTCTTTTGATAAGTGCACCAATGTTGGCAAACTTCAAAAGTGAAACCCAGCAACAGAGTTAGTTTTGGGAAGCGCTAGAGAAGCCTATACCTTCCACACTTGTATTAACTCCCGACATTCCATTTGGCTTTAGGCACTCTCTAGCTTTAGAGACTTCTCTGCCAGCCATAACATAGTCTTTTGATAATGTTGAAGAAACAGTTTCAGACATCGACTCACCCTTAGCCGGGAGGAAATTTTCGGGAGTTACTTCCTCATTCCTGCTGTCAGGTTGAATGCTCGGCTTGTCAGGGGAGTCAGCTGCTGGCTCAATTAACCCCATACAGTTGTTGAAGCATGACGTACTCTTGGTGCTTGAATGGTCCTCCGCTTGATCAGCATTAAAGGAACTCACTTTATTCTCTTTTGTATTTACCATTGAATCAGAATGTAAAAAATTCTCTGGCGTAGAACTTGCTTCGTGGAATATCTCTTCTCCCTCAGTTTCCTGAATATCATGCGATAAGTCAGACTTTCGTTGCTCAGTTAGCCATGAGGCCTCCCCCACCACAACACAAACGTCCTTCTCCTCCAGCATCTCTCCTACAGTGGCCATCTCTCAGCAAGATGGCCTGTCCACCTACAGGAGAGTAGGGGAGTTTTTATTTGAAATAATAAACATGACAAAAGCGACACAGCAAATTAGTCAGTTATACAAAGTAGAAAACCAAACCTTTTAAATGAACATATACTATAAGCCAAAGCACTTAAGGATAAAGAAAAAAAAGAAAAACTCATCCATCATTTGAACTTAATAAAGTGAAAAAACCCTTTCCACATCTTTAAAAGTTTAACAGGAGCTGTCCTCCGGGCATCCTGTGAATAAATCTTTGAAAGTTCCTTTGAAACCAAAATACTAAAGCAAATATAAGGCATTTTTTTTGGTAAATAACCCACTGACATCTTGCCTGCCATAAATAATATCTTATGCAACCAAAGAATAGTGACAATGTCCCCTCGTGAAAATCAGAAAAAGTCACTGGATAACATCCTAGAACCAGGATATTGTAAGATAATAAATCGAGCCATTTAAAGCCTCATAAGTTCGCCAAATAAGCCCACAACCCCTTAGCATAAGAACAATGCAGAAAGAAATGTTCCATAGACTCCGCAACGTTTATGCAATCCAAGTACAGACATTTCCTTTCCTCGACGGCCTTATATTTGGCATTATCCCTAACATTCAGATGACCATAAAATATTAGCCACTGCATCTCCCATTGTGATTGAGGCAATCTGAGACTATTTAACTGGGCCAATACTTTAGAATTAAGAGTAGAAGGGCAATTCTTGAAGTTTGGCTCTGGAGGAAGTAAATTTGCCATTATGACCTGATAAAATCCCTTCATATTATTACTCAAAATGGTCTCTTTCTCTAATTTCCATCTATATAATTTTTGTGCTGCTGGCCTAAAATATTGTGGGAGAGAAAGATGGGGATTCAATTTTGGAGCCAAAGAATGCCAATTCCTAAAATATTTGCCCAGGGACCTTGTAACCCATATATCCCAATCCCTGTTCCTAAACATAAACCACTTTTAACTGAACACATAATAAATAAGGAATGTACAAAACCACGGATCCACCATCCGGGCCCTCCATTTTTATTTAAATAAGTATAACCTCTCTTTACCGGATTTAATCTGTTACCCCAAACCATTTGAAAAAACAAACTATACAGTCTAGTTTCTAAATGCACCGGAAGTGGAAAAATCATAGCTACATATTGTACACATGGCAAAAGAAACTGTTTAATTACCTGTATGCATTTTAATTTGGACAATTTCCACTGTTTCCATCTGTTGACCTTATTCTCCACTGTTTGGAGGACTAAATCCCAATTCTCCACTGGCTTATTCTGAGGGCCAAACTGGATGCCTAAAATCTTAAATGGAGTTCTGGAGAAGTGGATGCCCCCCTGCACTACCTCAGTAGAACCTGTTGCTCCAATAAACAGCCCTTTTGTTTTGAGTAGATTTATTTTAGCATTTGAAACTCTGGAAAAAACCTCAAATGCTTTTAAAAAAATACACACAGAAGAAGGGTCCGAAAAGTATAAGATCAAATCATCTGCATAAGCCTGTACTAGGAGTTGATGATCTTTAGATATATTATCGGAAATTCCTAACCATAGAGGAACAGTAGTTAAGTTCCGTGAAAAGGTCTAATGAAAAATGTAGAGGAGGGCTGAGAGGGCAACCTGATGCACTCCAGTGTGTAAGCCAAAGCTGTCAGCCATATAACCTTTCAAAAATGGGGACACAGTATTATAATCATATAACCTTTTGATTAAATTAACAATTTGCAACGGGACTCCATAGTGCCCTAGAGTTAAGAACATAAACGGCAGATGTACCCTATCAAAAGCTTTTTCTAAATCAGCAACTACCATACAATTTGTGACATCTACATCAGTGAGGTGTTCAATGACCTTACGTATGATCATTAATGCTGTCTGAATCCGTCTATCTGGTACCCCACTAAATTGATAGGGGGAAATTACCCATCTAGCGTAATTTTTTAACCGATTGTTTAAAATGCTTGTGAAATTTTGTAATCCAATTTAAGAGGGTTATAGGACGTAATTTTAATATTTTGCCTATCACCAGATTTAAACAAATAAATTAACAATCCTTCAGAAAAGGAGGGGAAAAAATGCATATTTCAGGAAATGCTGGAATAAGAGAAACAAACATAGACTCAATTCAGTCGAAAAGGCTTTATACAGGTCGTTAGAAAGACCGTCCATACCCGGTGAGATATTCAATTTCAATTTCCCAATTACGTTTAAAATTTCCTCTCGTGTGATTGGTTCCAATAATGTAGTAGTTTCTACCCACTTGGGGGGGGCCCTGGATGCTCTTAAATAGGAAAGCATTTCTGCTTCAGTAATAAGAGAAGGAGGATTCAAAGTCTGAAAATGATCAATCATCAATTCTCTGAGTTGTACCACTGTGGTAGCTATAGATCCATTGGAGTTTCTTAGAGAGTCTATGTTAGAGGAAGCCTTCAGGTTTTTGCAAGCCTCAAAAGGATCTCCAATGGGGGATTTTTTTATGCCATTAGATAAAACAGCCTGTAGGGTTTTAGCCCTATCATATTGAAATATCTTCATCTCTTCTTTTAGTTTAGTAATTTGGTCAGAATAGTCGAACCGAGAGGCATACGCAATTGTAGTTAGTTTCTGGAGCTGTTGCCTAAGAGACAAGTACTTCAGAAACTTAAAATGTTTTGTTCTCACCCCTTGTCTTTTAAACCAATTGCGTAAATCAGTCTTAGTTGTTATCCACCAATCCCCTAAATCCTCATAAAGAAAAGCCACTGATAGTCTAGCTGTTAGAATGTGTTTTACCCCAGACTGTATATGGGGTACCTTTAGCATAGTGCTATTCAACTTCCACCTAACCTGTCTATGCTCAGGGGGCCTAAAACTGAAAACTACAAAAGAAAAGAATGAACTGAAAATTGCAAGGGACCATTTGAAGAATTAATTAGCACGGAAGGGAGACAAACATATAATCTATTAGGAGAACAATTTTCCCTTATTAAAGGAATAACGAGGTCCTTGGGATAAAAAGGAAAGACAATTGAGTAAACCGCTATTTTAACAATATAGCTAATGTCGTGAATCACAATAAATTTTCTTTTGTTTCTGAATGGGTGAATCAAAGATTGTACAGTTGAAATCGCCTCCCCCAGAGTACCTTAACTGATGTCACCAAAAAAGGTTGGATAGCTTTTAGGCTACAAACTCTGCCAGCCTTTGTTTGAGGGTTGTAAATATTAATAAAGCGATAGCATGTATTATGCCATTTCCCATCTAATATCATTACTCTCCCTGGGATAAGATTGATTAAATTATGCAGCTTAAAGGAATAAGAATTAAACAAAATCCCTATGCCATCCACCGTATCTGTTCCAAAGGACCAAAAGGAAGGTCCCCAAACCCAATCCCGTTTAAAGGAAAAAAGTTGTTCCACAGAGTGCATCCAGGTTTCCTGTAAAAAACACACAGGTAAATGCTGATCATGGATATAATGGAAAAGGGCTTGCTTTTAACTACATTTAACAAACTATGGGTGTTCAAAGAGCCCCAGGACCACTGCATTGTTGTTTATAAAGATAGAGCAAACCTTCTATTTTTCCTTTTTTCTTTTCTTTTCCTGTAGGTATCCACAGGTTGTGACCTCATGGATAAAGAAGATTTTTGGGAGTCAGAATCACCCAATTCCATCTCTGTATCCCCCCATGGGGTAAACAGGGCAGCATAGGAGTTACTGGTTTCTAAGATAGGAGCTATAGGGGGAGTTTTAGAATGTAAATTTCTAGAAGATCTACATTGGGGCAGAGACGGCCTAAGGCCTAAGGTCTTAGATGCTTCTCCAACTGCTTCTGCAGGAGCTTCAGAGTAGCATACTGGAGGGAATTCCAAAGGATCAGGTGGGCCCATGCACGGCTTTCCAACTGCTACCAGATCGGAAACAGGTTGTGCAACCTTATCCGGTTCTTCTACGGGCTTGTTAATGGGAAGCTCTATGCTCAGGGGGTTTTCCATCTTTTTGGGAAGGGTAACTAATAAAAGGGTTTGTAAACCAAGGGAGGAGGAGTTTACCACATCGTGAGCCTTCTGAATTAGGAGATCCAAATTTATACAAGACGTTTTGTTTTTAGCAGCCCAAGGACAAATACGAAAAGTATGACCAATTTCCTCACAGAGCTCACATTTTGGCTGATTATAGCAATACATAGTGACATGCCCCACCTCCCCACAATTATCACAACGTGGTTGATCACAGACACTAGAAAGATGCGTTTTAACTCCACATCTGTAGCAAGCCCGGGGTTGTCCGCTATAAAAACATACGCCCCTATCTTTCCCTAACATAAATGAATTAGGAATATGTACCACCCCTGCCTCAGATTGCCTCAGTTTGGTTTTATACTTCCAGCCCCCCATCCAAAATTGTTCGGAATCCAGGATGGGTTCAGGCCCACCCAGAACTTCACATTTCTGGGATAGCCAAAAAGATATGTCTTCCACATGGACCCCCTCGTTTCTAAACATAACTGTGACGTATTTTATCAAAGGCTTAGTCAAAGGTATAACCAAAAAAGGGGTCCATGTGGGAGAAAACTTTACCTGGCTATACCTGTCCCAAAATAAGTCCAAAGCATGTGGTGTCTAAAAGCTGATGTCGAAATTGTTCTCCTCAGAAATGTTGATGAATGCATACACATCTTTGGGAGTAAAGTGCAGAGAGTCTTTCAATAGTATTTTCCCTACATAGTGTCTATCTGGTCTATTCTTCAACCCCCTTTGTAGCGGATCCGAACAGCATTTCGGCGAGGCGCTGCTTCTCTTTTAGAATTGGCAAATAATTCAGACATGAGCGGTTTCTGAGGGGCAGGTTTCTTTGGGGAGGGCATTTGTGAGGAGGACATATGTTCCTGGAGGGGTGTTATCTTGTCTGAACTTGGATAGAGGGTAGGGGCACTTTCACCTCAAGAGGCATAACAGTAGATGAAGATATCAATGTCTCTGGAAGGCTTCTCTCCCCCTGTAAGCTGTCCACCAAGTCTCTCTGCTGTAAATCTGGTTTCCACTCTGGGGAATGTTGCAAAAGGGCAAAGTCAGCATCCCAGGCAAGATCAGGTTTCCAGATGCCTGTCAAAGCCTGCTTCCAGCCAGCCCCTCTAAGAGCTTTACCAGGGGACCAAGGATCCTATGCCTTTTCTTCGGGTAAAGGCGAAGGTTCTGATACAACAGGTGTAAGGAGAGCAGGTTTTGCCTGAGGAAGTTTATTTTTGGAAAAGAAGAATTCAGTAACCCCAGTCTGGGAAACAGCAGAAGATTGATAAATCACATTAGGCTGTGCAGAAAAATCCGAAATCTTAGGGTTTTTAAAAACGAACCCAGCAGCCTTATCCAATAGTGCTAATTCTGGCTGATCAAAAGTTAATGCAGGCACAGTGTGGTGTGGTGATTTGTGACATACCACAGCAGGGCTTTCAGTTTGTGAATTATTCAGTAATGTAGTAGAGTGTAGGCACTCGCTAGCATATGCGACATTACTGCCAGTCTGAACAGAAGCGGGAACTGCAGCTAAAATGCTGGAAGTAGGAGTGAGGCTGTGCGGTATGTGGTCTCGCCCTTCAAGGCCTTCAGATTCGATTGTTGTGACCGCAAGTTTGACAGGGCCAACGCTACCATTGTCAATGCAGGGTACATCCTGCTGTAGAGGCAATGATGTAGGCTTTGTGGCAGAGCGCCGATTAGAAGGGTCATTAGAAAACTCAACTGCATGCCTCTCCCTCGCTCCCAAAGTACACGGATTATTCAAGATTAAAGGAGAACCAGGTAGCTGTGCACATTCTTTCATCAGGTTTTTAGTGTTATGCTTAATAGTCTCCTCTACAACTACGGGTTGCAAAACCTCAGAAATAAGCTGTAAAGACTCACCGTGCTCCACAGAGCCGTTCTCAAGGGTTAGTTCAAAGGAGGTTTTAGGAGCAGCAATCGCAACATCATTGGGGAGGGCAATATCACAGTCAAAATGCACCACCAAGTTTTCAGGTCCCAAGCTGGGCTCAATCCTTGCTTTCAGAGAGCCGGGCTCTTGCCTCTCAGCGTTTGTAATCGTCATAGAAAGTTTATCCGTTTGATTGTCCAGATTCATGACAGAATCTTCCCAATGGACCACCACATTGTGAAATTTCATATCCGAGTCAACGTCCAAGGTGTTAAAAGAACCGGCCTCCGTGTTGTGCACCGTGAGAGTAGAGGCCAGAGCTCCCACTACACAAACATCTTCCTCCTTCAGCGTCCCACTCAGAGTGGCCATCCTGACAATGGCCTGTCCCCCTACTGGCAGCAATGCAGCAGCAGAGTAGGGGAATTTCCCCGGTGCCCTGCCCAAATTTCCCCCCATTCACTAAAAATACCACCAACAGCTTAATCTGGTTCAAGGTCAATTGGCATTCATCTGTATCCCCCTCCACCAGGTCATACTTGAAAATAGGCAGAATTTGTCTAGTGCACTTACCTCATCAAGAAAAATGAAAAAAAATATGGGGTGGGGTGTGGGAGGGCAAGCAGCTGTTATGCAATGGTATAGAATTCTATACAATCTATGGTATTGCATTGCCACTCTGTTGTGATCAGCAACTCACTGACTTTTTCCTTCAGAGGGGTTAAAAGAGCAAAGTTCCCCTTTTCTGGTTTTGGCCATGCTTAGTGGGCTTCTAATAAGAAGTGTGCTGTCAGTGTTGGAAATGGGAAAGATTCACTGGGGGAACCTGTCCCCTGTGATCTAGTACTGAACATATTTGACAACGGTCTGGGGATACATTTCTGCATTATATGTTGCATTTTTGTATACCTTTAGGGGTGTGTATTTTACATAGAAGTGGTCCTTCCTCATTTTACTCCAGGAACCGAGTCAGACTTTTAATTTCACTCCCAGAACTGTGTCCCCCATGGTTCCCTTCCATTTCCACTACTGTCTGCTTTAAGCTTTACTAAGCAACCTTAGAAATATGACAGAGGGATGGTACTGGGTTCTAGTGGTTAGATCACAGGCTTGGGAACCAAAGTTCAGGTTCAAATCCCACCAGAGCCACTTACTCACTGTTACCCCAATCTAAGTATAAGTGCAAGGTTCATGAGATATCTGGAATTAGTATGGTATTTTGCAACATGTTAAACTGGGTTTTGCCTTGCTTCTATTGTCTTTTAAATGTGTTCTGATGAAAAGAAGAGTAATTACTTGTACTGTATTATGGACTTGAACCGGTACAGTTCCTTGATAGCAGTCTGACATGCTGCAATTACAGTTCTAACTAACCAACCTTAGTTATACAGCTAGTGGTATAGTTCCTTGGTGATCAGTCCTGATCCCATACATCTCAACTGCGTACTGACTCATAATGTTGTACGCTTAATAGCGTACGGCATTATGCGTGAACTCCGGACCTGGCCACTCTCTGTTTGCATTTGAGTTAGAATCCTTAGTGGGGGGTCTGAAGCAGAGCCCCACAGAACAAAAAGAAATGAAGAAATCATGCAACGCATTCTGCGTGACGACATTTTGACCCCTTGTCTCTCAACTGTCCCTGACTATGAGGGATGTTCCTCATTTACCCCTCAAAACTGTCCTGTCCCTAGGTGCTTCCCATACAGAGAATGTGCTGTTTTCTAAGATGCTCAGAAATAAACTTTGTACTACAATGGTTTACACGGTATTCTGAGCTTTTATTTCCATGTTTGAGGATGTGTCCCTCATCATGAGGGCCATTGTCTCTCATTTAGAGTAATAAATGTTTGAGAGGTATTCCTGATCCATGCTGCATCTACAGTTAGAACCAGTAGGACTAGGTCATGAGGTGTTTTTTTGTTTGTTTGTGAGAGACAGCTTGTGGCAGCAGTGGAACAGTTCAACTTAGAGATCTGTTTCCATTAACATTGCCACTCTCTGCCTACCAACGTGGACTGGCACTTTTATCAACATGACTGCTTGTGTTATCTGATTCTCTCACCATTTTCAGTTCTCTCAGTACATATGAATGTAGAAAAATGTTTTTGCTTGTCTGATCTACATTAGTTGATGCCAAAATTGTTCTTCAGTCACTGACACTTGCCCCTGCTATGTTAATGAGCTAGTGTACTGCCTAAAACTAATATTAGATTTTAAAAGCAGCCAACCACTACCTTTTATCCCGAGGTACTTCTTCTCTTCCCTTTGTTTAATTGGTAGATTGTTTACCTGATGTTAGTAGGTGTGATGTGTGGAACAGCACTTAGCCTGGCAGCTCACATACCTTGCTGTACAATGCCCCACACTACATCATCAGCATTGTGCCCTCACTGACTGTGACATCACTGCTGCTTTGGAACTGCAAGTGAGTGACTGCCAGGTCATTCACCTGTGATGTCACTGTCAGTGAGATCACATTGCGGATGATGTAGTGGGGTGAAGTGGATGATGTAGTGGGGGGAAGTGTAGTTAGATATGTCAGCTGCCAGGCTAAGAACTGTCTGTTCCACACATCCTGCACAATATTATCACATAGAAGGGTTTCTGATGAGCAGAAGGAAAAAGAAAAATACCGGTACTTCACAAATAAAAAGTTACAACTAACTACTACTTAAAATTTTTATTATTTTACTGTCTGCCTGTTTTGACTCCACTAGCTCTTTAAGTATTTTCGTAGTTGGCAGCATTCTTCAATCTGCAAGGATGGCACAGAAAACCAACCATGGATTCATGAACAAAGTAGGTCTGGTAGTAGGAAGTGGGGTGGAACAGGCAGACACAAATAGAAAGGCTTTCCTGCACACCAATGAGGTGATGAAATTCCACTCTGGAAGTAGAAGGTAATATATGTGAGTTCCTGTTCCTGTCTGCTCTGCACCCTCGCCTCTTATTAGCAGCACGTTACATAGCTCTTGCTATGTGACTGTAATACTGAGAGAGTGGTCTGAGAGTAGCCATTTATAAAACAAAGCTTGTAGACCTGCAACTTCTCTATTCTGTAGAGCTGTTCATCTTTTATTTCTTTCTGTGGTCCTCATTTCACAACTGTCAAAAGATGCCTGTTAAGACTGAACAGATATTTTTTAAAGTGTGTAAACAGCTGGCCCAGTGCAAGAGTGGCAGTATATATTTGCTACCACCACCTGGAAGACCTGGATGTCTCATTCACGGGGTCAGTGGATGGCGGGCACGTTGCATAAATGACATGCTCCCTCTTTCTCCTGGGAGAGAGAGTGCTAAGGCATGTCCACTCTCTAATGACACTGGCAGCCAAGCTACAAGCAGGACTTGCAGGAGTCTTGTAAGAGGCCACTGTCCACACCCCTTGTGGTCAAACCCAGTGTTGTAATATGCCCAGAATTCATGGTGGGAAAAGGGCTATAAATAATTGCTTATTATTATTATTAATATAGAAGGTGTGCAACATACGACTGAGACAACTGTGCTTCAGCACCACGGTGAAAGAGTTGCTTGTGGAAGCACTCTCCATACCAAAGGTTATAAAGAAACCTGTTCTGCAACCTCTCCTCAAGGCATAGAAACATAAACATTGATGACAGATAAGAACTGCTTACCTCCCCCCCCCGTCTCTCCATTTTCCTACCCACTGTAATACTGCGGACCCTACTTGATCTCTGGCTTTATCCCCCCTTTCCTAACCACTAAGGTTTCCTTATGCCTATCCTATGCATTTTTGAATCCTGTTACAGTTTTGGCCCCCACCACCTCCCCTGGAAGGCTGTCCCATGCATCCACCACCTTTTTACTGAAGAAATACTTTCTCACATTTCCCTTGACCCTGCCCCCCTCAAGCTTCATAGCATGACACTTTGTTCTTGAACATCCTCTCTGAAAAATGCTTCCCTCTTGTACCTTATTTATACCCGTGAGGTATTTGAGAGTCTCTATCATATCTCCTCTCTCTCTCCTTTCCTCCAGGGTGTACATATTAAGGTCCTTTAGTCTCTCCTCACAGTGTTATTGGTGCAGACCTTGCACCATTTTAGTTGCCCTACTCTGGACTATCTCTACTCTGTCTATGTCCTTCCAGAGATGTGGCCTCCAGAACTGGACACAGTACTCTAGAGGAGGACTCACCATTGATTTGTACAATGATATCACCACCTCCTTCTCTCTGTTGGTGATATCCCTCCTTATGCACCCCAACATCCCGCTGGCTCTCCCCACTGCTTTGTCACACTGCTTGGTCACTTCTAGGTCATCAGTTATGATTACCCCAAGTCCCTTTCCTCTTTGGTGGTCATCAGTACCACATTCTCCATCATGTACTGTGCCCCTTGGTTTCTGTGCCCCAAGCACATGTGACCCTTGTGGCTGACTTGAGAGATGCTTGATACATTACATACTAACGCCTATCAGGACAGACAAGGAGGGTGACCCATGATCATCAGAACAGCAAGGAGGATGATGGGAACAGGAAGGAGGGGAAGAAAGCCTTACATACACATGCATTGGTGACTGGATATGCCAGAAGCCAGAAAAGGAATGCAAAAAACAGGAAAGGGCTCCTTCTTTATAGTGGCTCTGAGACCCACATCTGCCTCCCATAGCTTTGGACATTGTGTGGCCCAGATCATGGCAGTATAAACCACAGAGTGCCTAGGGCCACACTGTGGTTGGGCAGGGACTGAGGTCATCACAGTGGGACTGGGAGCCAGCCCCAAGAGGCAGAATGGAATAAATCAGAAATAACAAAAAGATGTGCAACATATGTATATATAGTATATATGTATGTATGTGTATATATATATATATATGTGTGTGTGTGTGCGTATGTAGTATTCATGTATAAGTATGTGTATGTATTTATGTATATACGTACAGTGTGTGTGTATACATGTACAGTATTTGTACTTAGGGACGTAGGTACTAAGGGGGTATTGAGGGAGTGCAGGGAGATACTGGCTGCACCACTGACGGCACTATTTAACAGCTCATTGGAAACAGGAGTGGTCTCTGAGGACTGGAGGAGGGCCGATGTGGTCCCACTTCTCAAAAGTGGTAGCAGGAAAGAGGCTGGCAATTATAGACCAGTCAGCCTGACTTTGATGGTAGGAAAGTTAATAGAATCACTACCAAAAGAAAGGATTGTGGAATATATTGAATCCAATGCCTTACAAGACCCATGGCAGCATGAATTCACGGTGGGGGGAGGGGGGTCATGTCAAATTATTCTGATAAGAGTTTTTGACTGGGTGACCAAGGAACTTGATCAGGGTGGAGTGGTGGATGTGGCCTACCTAGATTTCAGTAAGGCATTTGATAATGTTCCACTTGGTAGACTAGTCAGCAAGCTGGGTAGGTTAGCAGTGGGTCCAAAGATGGTAAGCTAGGTAAGAAATTGGTTAGGGGATAGGTGGCAGAGGGTGGTGGTAAATGGCGTTCACTCCAAGGAAGGGAGGATGACCAGCAGTGAGCTTCAGGGATTAGTGCTGGGACCCATCCTCTTTAATGTCTTTGCAAGTGGCACTGCAGAGGAGCTGGAAAGGAAGGTCTGCCTCCTTGCAGATGACACCAACCTCTGCAACATGGTGGACACTCCGGAGGGGGGGTGAACAGTAACTTGAGAAATCTAGAGGAGTGGTCAAGGGTACGGCAGCTGGGTTTCAGTGTGAAAAAATGCAAAGTAATGCACTTGTGGCAAAGAAACCCAGGGGTGGAGTACAAATTGGGGAGGGTGGGGTGGTATTGATGACCCCAAGCAGGAAAGAGCCAGGGGGTGATCATATTGGATGACCTAAAGATAGCCAGGCAGTGTGACATGGCAGTTGGGAAGGCAAGTGGGATGCTGAGATGCGGGGGGGGGAGGTAATCACCAGTAGAAAGAGGGAGATGGTGTTGTCTCCATATAGATCGCTGGTAGGACTCCACCTAGAGTACTGTGTCCTGTTCTGGAGTCCGTATTTCAGAAAGAACATAGAGTGGAGGCACTCCAGAGGAGAACAACTAAAATGGTGTAGGTTCAGGATCTGCACCAGAAGCCCTATGATGAGAGATGAAGGGACCTAAATATGTATAGCCTGGAAGAGATTAGAGAGGGGGGGATGTGATACAGACCTTTAAATATCTCAGAGGGGTAAATGAGGTACAAGAGGGAAATATTTTTCAGAAAAAAAGGTGCTCAGGGACAAGGGGGCATGATAAGAAGTTGGGGGGGGTAGATTCAAGAGAGATGAGAAGAAGTACTTCTTCACAGAAAGAGTGGTGGATTCCTGGGACAGTCTTCCAATGGAGGTGGTGGGGATGAAAACAGTGGTGGGGTTCAAGAATGCATAGTATGAGCATAAGGGACTCTTAGGGGAAGGGAGGAGGGGTGAATGAGCCAGAGATCAAGAAGGATTTGCAGTGATACTATAGGCATCGAAAAATGGACAGACTAGGAGGGTAAAGCAGTCCATATCTGCTGGCAAATTCTGTTTTTATGCATGAATATATGTATGTACGTATGTCTACATATGTAAGTTTATATGTATATGTGCATGGTATATATGTATTTGTACATATATATGTGTCTATGTATGTATTTATGTATGTATGCATGGTATGTGTGTATCTGTATGTATATGTGTATATATATATATATATGTATGTCTGTATTTATGTATCTGTATGCCGGAGTGGAGATGACAGTTGAAGTGGTGAAGCAAGAGATAGGGGAGGTTTAGCAACAACACAGTCCTCACCCATCGCTACCACCATGATGGTGAAAGTTTCAAGTTCAAGTTTCAAGTTTATTGTAGGAAAACTCTGTTGAGCAAGCTCATTCACAAGGAGCTCCTTTCACACAGACAGGTAGTTACAGATTGCATAATCGAAAAAACAGTACACATTCAAGTACAGAATTATGGGAAAGAGAACCAGCATCTCCAGGTGAGACTGGAAACACTTGAGAACCAGGCTTTTTCAGCAAACATTCACATCCCTGGACTCACAGAAAGTGTGGAAGGGGGCCCTGACCTGATGTTTGCCCAAGAATGGATCATGGAGAATTTAGTATCGGAGGGAGAGGAATAGCAGGTTGTCCCGCAGAAGGCATATTAGATCATACCTTGTGAGTGACAGCAGTCAACTAATGAGCTTCGCACTATGTTGGTAGTTACACAATGGGGTCCGTACACAAACTGCATTCTATACAGTGTCGGAGCTAGAGGGGGGGTTGGGGGTGGTTGCCCCTCCTGACTGCCCCAGTGTGAGTAGTGGTGCCCCACCACTAACTTTATTCATGGTTTAGTGCCCACTGTGGAGCCCATGATTGACTGAGTGGCCCCCCCTGGCTTCCAAATGCTCCCAAACCTGGCTCCACCACTGATTCTATAGCTGGCTGTGAGACATGATCCTATTTTATAGGGCAAGCGGGAAGTTTACCTCTTTCCTGATGCTGCATATGCTACCCAGCAACATTGGAAGACATTTGATGGAGTCTGGAGGATTCTGAGAACTGTGTCGAACAGCCTTGCCATGGTTTATCCCTCCAGACTTTGCATCATTTATGAAGGGACTTCATACTTCAATTCTGACCCAGTGGATGTTGGTAAGTGGGCTGATTGGGCCATTAGCAGAGGCAGAATTGGGAAAGGCGGAAAGCGATTCAGCCTCCGATGCTGAGACCACCTGAAAGACAATGAAAAACAATTTTAATTTTTATTGACTGGCATTTATCTCTTACTGTAAGTGTCACGCAGAAGTCTTTTTCCTTTCTCAGTTGCAATGTTATGTTCTCCGGAGCCCTTAACTTAATTATAATGTGGGAACCAAGTAAATAGGCAGTGTTTTACTTGTGTTGATATGTAAGCTCAAAATGTGTTATGTATTGTACTGGTGGAGAAGAGTTCATGTATTTTTTAAATCCTCATTACTCATCTCTATTAAGCATTTGTAGGCTTCCAATGGTTGCTCTTTCATAGAGAATTTCATTAAAACCAGGCAATAGTTCATTAAAACCAGGTAATAGTTCATTAGAAGTAGGTACTAGTTCATCAGAACCAGGCAATAGTTCATTTGGACTGGGTTAGCCTGGTGGCATAGAAGACCTACCCCCATGCCAGCAACCCAGGTTCAGTTACAGGACAGGGTCGCTCAAGGGGTCAGCCAGGGGGAGGGGTTGGGAGAATTGAACATCCCAAATTATGCTCTTCTCCTCGAGGGAGGGAGCATGATGAACTCTGCTGCAGCACCATAGATACATAGAATTTGATGGCAGATGACTGCCAGGCCCATCTAATTTGCCCATATATCATATTCCCTAACCCCCCGCCACATGTTCCCTGATTACCCTTTCTGTGCGGTCGCTAGGGTTCCCTTATGCCTATCTGATGCATTCTTGAATGCCTTCACTGTTTGCACCCCTACCACTTCCTTGGGGTGGCTGTTCCAGACATGCACCACCCTTTCAGTGAAGAAGTACATCCTCTCATTCCCCCTAATTTCACCTCCCTCCAGCCTGATATCATCACCCACTTGTTTTCGAGCATTCTTTTTTCTGAAAGAGGCCCCTCCGGGCCCTTTTGAAACCTTTGAGGTATTTAAAGGTCTCTTTCATATCCTCCTTTCCCTTCTCTTCTCAAGCAAGTACATGTCAACGTCTGCTAGCCATTCCCCATATGTCTTCTGGTGCAGCTCCTGCACCATGTAGCCCTCCTTTGGACTGCTTCCATTTTGTCTATGTCCTTTCTGAGGTGCGGTCTCCAGAACTGTATGTGGTATTCCAGATGAGGCCTCACCAGTGATCTGTAAAGTGGCATCATCACTTCCTGTTTTCTACTAGAGATACCCCTATGTATGCACCCCAACATACTGCTGGCCTTCCTTACCGCTTTCTCACACTGTCTGGACACCTTTAGGTCATCTGTTATAATCACCCTCAAATACCTTTCCTATGTGGTTGTCAGCATCTCTCCGCCCATTGAGCACTTTTCTCCTGGATTCCCGCATCCTAAGTGCATAACTTTGCATTTCTTAGTATTAAATTTCAGCTGCCACACCCTTGGCCATTCTTCTAGCATACCCAGGTCCCTTCTTATCCTTTCCACCCCCTCTGGCGTATCTACTGTATTGCAGATCTTCGTGTCATCTGCAAATAGACACACTTTCCCCTCCAGCCCCTCTGCAATGTCACATATGAAGACATTAAAGAGGACTGGCTCCAGCACTAATCCCATGTCGCCTCCCTCTCCTTAGATTGAGCTCTGTTCATTATTACCCTTTGTGTCCTCCAACATAACCAATTTCTAACCCAGTTCAATACTCTGTGCCAAACTCTCAGGCTGCTCAGCTTGTTTATTAGCCTTTCGTGTGGAATGGAGTCAAAGGCCTCACTAAAGTCAAGATAGGCGCATCTACTGCCCCCCCCCCCGAGGTCCACCACTCTGCTTCCCAGTTGAAGACTTCTATCAGCTTTATCCGGAAGGACCTACCTGTTGTGAAACCATGCTGCTTAGCATCCTGCTGTCCACTGGATTCCAGGAATTCCACAATTCTTTCCTTTAGCAATGCCTCCATCACTTTCTCCACCACCGAGTTTAGGCTGACCAGCCTATAATTTCCTGCCTCCTCCCTGCTTGCATTCTTGTGGATAGGGACAACATTTGCCCTTCTCCAGTCTGCTGGGACCACCCCTGTCTCCAATGATTTATTGAATAATTCTACCGGGGGCACTGCTAGCTTACTTCTGAGCTCTTTTAGTAATCTGGGGTGAATTCCATCTGGTCCCATTGCCTTGTCTGTTTATAGCTTTTATAGCTCTTCTATGACTCTCTCTCTGTAACTGGGCTGATATTTACCCTTGTCCCTGCACACTTTTCTGTCTCAATGGTGGTCCCTTGTCCTCTCCTTCCTTCATAAATACTGAGCAGAAATATTTATTTAGGAATTCTGCCTTCTCCTGAGTGACCACAGGTGGTAGGGCAAGCAGAACTACAAGGGAAGGGGGGCACCTCCTGACTGAGACCCACACACTCGCATGCATCTACTCAGTCCCCGCCCATGGGGCAGAGGGGAGAAAATGGCAGAAAATGACAAGGCTGCATGAAATGATGCCGCACTCCCCAGCAGGTTTTGCACTGTTCACTGGGTTACCTGCTGCCACATCCATTACCTAGTCTTGTCCTTGGCCTTTGTAACCTGGAGGGCCCTGCCATGGGGCGGCCCCATGAGGTACTGTAAGGCAGTGGGTTGTAAATCCCAGAGATGACAGGTGACAGAGCTGCAGGGAGTTATCAGGCTTAGTAGAGCTGGCTGAGGAAGAATGAGGGAAAAAAATGGTTCATTAGAACCAGGCAATGATTCATCAAAACTGAGCAATAGTTCACTAGAAAAAGCTAGTAGTTCATTAGAAACATAGAATTTGATGCCAGATAAGGCCCACTTGGCCCACTTAGTCTGCCCATTTTCCCTACCTACTGTAATACCGCAGACCCTACTTGGTCTTCAGCTTTACCCTCTCTTTTCTAACCACTAAAGTTCCCTTATGCCGATCCCATACATGCTTGAATCCTGTTACTGTTTTTGCCCTGGCCACCACCACTGGGAGGCTGTTCCAGGCATCCATCACTCTTTCTATGAAGAAATTACTCACAGTTCCTCTGAAACTACTGCCCTCCAGCTTTGTAGCATCTTTTTGTCTGAAAAATCTCTCTCTCTCTCTCTCTCTCTCTCTCTCTCTCTCTCATGCCTTATTTTATACCCATGGGGTATTTGAAAGTCTCTATCATAGTCCCCTCTCCCTCCTTTCCTCCAGGGTGTAGATATTGAGGTCCTTTAGTCTCTTCTCATAGGGCTTTTGATGTAGGCCCTGTACCATTTTAGTTGCCCTCTGCTGGACTGCTTCAACTCTGTCTATGTCCTTCCAGTGATGTGGTCTCCAGAACGGGACACATTACAAAGGGTAAGGTCTCAACATTAATTGAACCATGATTGACTGATGAACCCGGCAATAGTTCATTAGAAATAAAAACAGTTCATTAGAACTAGACAATAGTTCCTTGGAACCAGGCAATAATTCATTAGAACTGGGAATAGTTCATTGGAATCAGGCAATAGTTCACTAAAACCAGGCAGTAGTTCACTAGAACCAGGCAATAGTTCATTAGAACCAGGCAATAGCTCATTAGAATAAGGCAATTGTTTATTAGAGCCAAGCAATAGTTCATTAGAACCAGGCAATACTTCACTAGAACTGGGAACAGTTCATTACAACCAGGCAATAGTTCATTAGACCCAGGCAATAGTTTACTAGAACTGGAAACAGTTCATTAGAACCAGGCAGTAGTTCACAAGAACCAGGCAATAGTTCATTAGAACCAGGCAATAGTTCATCAGAACAGGGAACAGTTCATTAGAACCAGGCAATAGTTCATTAGAACCAGGTAATAGTTCACTAGAACAAGGCAATAGTTCATTAGAGCTAGGCAATAGTTAACTAGAACCAGGCAATAGTTTACTAGAACCAGAAAATAGTCCATTAGAACCAAGCAATAGTTCATCAGAACCAGGCAACAGTTCACTGGAACTGGGAATAGTTTATTACAACCAGGCAACAGTTCATTAGAATTGGGCAATAGTTCATCAGAACCAGACAATAGTTCACCAAAACTAGGTAATAGTTCACTAAAACTAGGAAATAGTTCACTAGAACTAGGCAATAGTTCATTAGAGCTGGGCAATAGTTCACCAGAACCAGGCAATAGTTCATTAGAACCAGGCACTAGTTCATTAGAACCAGGCAATAGTTCACCAGAATTAGGCAATAGTTCATTAGAGCTGGACAACAGTTTACTAGAACCAGACAATAGTTCACTAGACCCAGGCAATAGTTCATTAGAACCAGGCAATAGTTAACTAGAATGAAGCACTAGCTCACTAGAACTGGAAAACAGTCCACTAGAACCAGGCAATAGTTCATTTGAGCCAGGCAATATTTCATTAGAACCAGGCAACAGTTGACTAGAATTGAGAATAGTTCATTACAACCAGGCAATTGTTCATTGTAACCGGGCAATAGTTCATTAGAACCAGGCAATGGTTCACTAGATCCAGGCAATAGTTTAACGGAACCAGTCAATAGCACATTAGAACAAGGCAATTGTTCATTAGTGAGGCAATAGTTCATTAGAACCTGGCAATAGTTCAATAGAACTGGGAACAGTTCACTAGAACCCAGCAATAGTTCACTTGAACCAGGCAATAGTTCACTAGAATCAGACAGTAGTTCATTAGAACCAGGCAATAGTTCACTAGAACTAGGCAATAGTTCATTAGAGCTGGGTAATAGTTCACTAGTACCAGACAATAATTCACTAGAACCAGGCAATAGCTCATTAGAACCAGGCAATTGTTCATTAGAGCCAGGCAATAGTTCATTGGAACTAGGCAATACCTCACTAGAACTTGGAACAGTTCATTAAAGTCAAGCAATAGTTCATTAGAACCAGGCAGTAGTTCATTAGAACCAGGCAATAGTTCACTAGAACTGGAAATAGTTCATTAGAACTGATCAATAGAGGTACCCAGGGAAGTGGAAGGAAAGGATGTGGAGGTTAGGCAAGGAGGTGACCTCAGTGGAGGAAGCAGTGGACCCCAGAGGAGGAGGAAGCAAATCCTGGTGGGGGACTCCATCATAAGAGGGATCCAGCTAGGAACACAGGAGGGGGAGGACAGGGAGGTGAGGTGCCTACCAGGTGCTGCAGGCATGGAGGATGGAAGGAAGATACTGGGGATCACTGGGAAGGCAAGACAGGAGGGTGGAGCTGGATGTCATTATCACCTAGGTACTAATGACTTGGCAAATGGGAGCCAAAGGAAGTTCAGGAAGAGTTTAGGAAACTGGGGAGGGGCTCTCCAAGCAAGTAGCTACTTCTGTCACTTTCTCAAGTACTACCTGTGAGAGAACAAGGAGAAACATGAAAGTGCATGCACCAGGAACTTTAACTCATGGTTGAAGAACTGGTGCTGTGAGGAAGGGTTTGGATTCATTGGTGACGGGGACACACCTGGAGGGATGGAGGTTTGTTCAAGCCTGATGGCCTGCATCCATCCTGGAGGAATCAAGCACTCAATGATAAGTTTAAATGCTACATTGACAAGCATTTAAACATGCAAAGGGGTGGCAGCCAACAAGGACAGTACCTACTTGCTCACCCCACAGCTAGTAGTGGAACCAGTGAACCAAAGGGTGGCTATCTCTGCAAAGCAGTGTGCAAAAGATGGAGATTAGTGTCCAAAGGTGGATAAGCAGAAAGAGGCAAAATTCAGCAGAAGGGCAGACAGCAAGGAGAACCAGGGATAAATGACAACCAAGGAAGGGGCTGGAGTAGAACAGTGAAGCAGTCTAGGGAGGTCAAATCATGGAAAGCCATGTGTGCAAATGCCAGGAGCCTTAGCAACAAGATGGAAGATCTGGAGGCTGTCATGGTACAGTCAGACCTGGACATTGTGCCATCACTGAAACCTGGTGTAATGATAACCATGACTGGAGATAGCCATACCTGTCTACAACATATTCAGAAGGGACAGAGCAGGCAGGAAGGGTGGAGAGTGGCACTGTATGTGAAAAATGACATAAGGGCCACACAGATCCAGGAGGAACAAAATGGGGAGAGATACTGTGGGTTAAGCTGGAAAGAAAATGGGACCAGCCATCCACACAGGTGTAGTCTATAGACCACCAGCCCAGGAGGAGGAAGAAACAGATGAGGCTGATGCTAGCCATCCAAGGATGGCAGACAAAGTGAGTAGTACTGGTTGGAGACTTCAATATACCAGACGTGGACTGGAGCATCCCAGCAGCAGCATCAACTAGAACAGATTTATCCTGGACTCCTTCAGGGTGCCTTCCTCAAGCAACTGGTCATGGAACCAACTGGCAGACGGCAATACTGGACCTTGTGCTCAGAAACGGGGACAATGTGATGGGGGTAACAGTGGGGAGCACCTGGGTAACAGTGACCACCAGTCATTGTGGTTTGAAATCACAGAAAGAGCAGAACAAACCACACAAAAACACGTATCCTGGATTTTAGGGGCAGACTTTGGGAAAATGGAGAGATGCTTGAAAGAGGCATTAAGGGGAATGGGGCAGGAATCAGGGATTGAGGAACAGTGGGCAGTATTTAAAATGGGGATTATAAGAACAACAAATTATGCATTAAGCAGGTTAGCAAGAGGAAAAGAAAGAGGAGACCATTATGGTTTTCCAAAGAGGTAGCAAAGAAAGTGAAAGCCAAAAGATTGCATTCAGGCAATACAAAAGACACAGGCAGAAGGGGATAGGGAGAGTACCAGGAGAAACAAGGGAGGCAGGAAGTCAGTAAGGAAGCCAAAGCTCAGACAGAAGAACACATTGCAAAATCAGTGGTTAGGGGACAAAACCTTTTACAGGTACATAAGTGAAAAAAGAAAAGACAAAGGGAGGGATAGTGAGACTGAAGGGGGATGGGAGCAGCGTGGAGGATGACAACAGTAAAGCTGACATATTGAACAGGTATTTCTCCTCAGTCTTTACTAAGGAAGAGGGGTAATGGGTCTGAAGGGAGTACAAGGGGTGAGAATGGTGCAGAAATGGACACAGTCCTTTACACGAAAAGGGTCCTGAAGGAACTGGAAGTAATAAGAGTTGATAAAGCAATGGGGCCAGATGGGGTGCACCCCAGGGTCCTTAAGAAACTAAGAGGTGGTGGCTGAACCTCTGGCTATCCTGTTCAGCCAATCACTGGAAACAGGAGGTACCCAAAGACTGGAGGACAGCAGATGTAGTCCCCTTATACAAAGTGGGAACAAAGAGGAAGCAGGGAACTACAGACCAGTCAGCCTCACCTCGGTAGTGGGAAAGATCATGGAAGCACTACTGAAGGAGAGATTGGTGGAACATCTGGTTGTCAATGGACTACAGGACCCAAGGCAGCATGGTTTCACCTGGGGGAGGTCATGTCAGACCAACCTCATTGAATTTTTTGACTGGGTGACTAGGGAGGTGGATCAGGGGAGGGCAGTGGACATGGCCTATCTGGACTTCAGCAAGGCCTTTGACACTGTGCCACATAGAAGACTATTACACAAACTGGGGAATATGGGTGTGGGCAGGACAGTAGTGTGGTGGGTAGGTAACTGGCTGGGTGGCAGGACACAGAGGGTGGTGGTAAATGGCTGTCACTCCACAGAGGAAGAGTGACCAGTGGGGTACCACAGGGATCAGTGCTGGGACCGGTCCTATTCAACATCTTCATCAGTGACATTGCACAGGATCTAGAAGGCAGAATTTCACTGTTGCTGATGACACAAAGCTCTGTAACAGAGTAGACACACCAGAGGGTGTAGACAGAATGAGAAGGGACCTGCAGAAACTTGAAGAATGGTCAAGGGTTTGGCAGTTGAAATTCAATGCAAAGAAGTGCAAGATAATGCATATGGGGCACAAAAACCTGGCACAATATATCAGTTGGGGGTGAGGATATAGCATGCACCAAGCAGAAAAGGGATCTTGGGGTTGTCATCTCTCATGACCTCAAGGTAGGAAACAGTGTGACAAGGCATCAGGTAAAGCAAATAGGATGCTGGGATGTATAGGCAGGGGCATCACCAGCAGGAAAAGGAGTCATATAATTCCGCTATACAAGACACTAGTGAGGCCCCACCTGGAGTACAGTGTACAGTTCTGGAGACCATACCTACGTGGGACATAGACAGGGTAGAGAAGGTTCAGAGGAGGGCAACAAAGATGGTGCATGGGTTGCATCACAAGTCCCTATGAAGACAGGTTGAAGGAACTGAACATGTACTCCCTGGAGGAGAGGAGGGAGAGGGGATGATAGAGACATACAAGTATCTTACAGAGAGGAACAGGGTGCAGGAAAACACTATTTTAAGCGAAAAGATGTTTCAGGACTAGAGGGCATGGGATGAAGTTGGAGGAGGGACGATTCAGAGGAAACATGAGAAAGAATTTCTTCACAGAACGAGTGGTGGACAAGTGGAACACCCTGCCAGAGGAAGTGGTGGGGACTGAAACAATCACAGGATTTAAGAATGCATGGGATAGACATAAAGGAATTCTAGAGGTCAGGGGTAAGGGGAAATAGACTTCTAGGAAAACAAACTTAACTTACAAGCTCAAATGGGCAGACTAGGTGGGCCATAGGCCCTTATCTGCCGACACTGTCTATGTATCTATCTATCTATGTATTAGAATTGGGCAATTGTTTTTTTCAACTATTTCCCATTCTAATCCTCATAACTCAGGCAAAGTTTAATACAACAGATATTGACCAAAGTTGTTTGGGTTATTGTGGAAAATATAGACCCCGGGATGACTTATTGCCTTCCAGTAGTCATAGTGTTCTCAGCATTTGGCTTTGGGCAATATAACAATTGTCAGGCAATGGACCCAATAGTTCATCCCTCAGAGTTAATATTTGTGCACTATTTCCCTCCCCTCTGGTCAATATTTGTATATTATTCAGCTGTTCCTTAGTTTCAGTTTATGTTGTATACTGTGTTTCACCTTGCTTCACCTTGACTCACCTTGTCCAGACTCAGGAGGCTCCCAAGGGGCATCTGTAGCCATAAGCGGCTGTGCCCAGCTCTACGTGACATGGCGCTTCTCCTGCTGCCATTTCTGCTGTGTCCACCCACCACCGAGCACACAGACTGAGGAGGCTGCCAAGGGGCATCTGCTGCCAGAAGTGGCTGTGCACAGCTCTATGGGACACAGTGCTTCTCCTGCCACCGTCCCTGCTGCGCCCACCAGTCACCAAGCACACAGACTCCGGAGGCTCCCAATGGGCATCTGCAACCAGAAGTGGCTAAGCCCAGCTCGACAGGACATGGTGCTTCTCCTGCCGCTGTCCCCGCTGCGCTCACCAGCCACCGAGCACACAGGTACATCACTCATTCCTCCTCTGAGCTGGCTTTTAACCCCAGTGCTGGCTCCTCTGCTATTGGTCAGAGTAGTGGATCCAGAGCTTCCGATTCGTACGCTTGAGAGACTCTGTGCCTTGATTGGTCGAGGGTCTCAAGCCTGGCCTGGATCTCCCAGCTCGGTCCCCGCTGCTGTCTCCAAGCACCAATTTTGAACTGCCTGCAATGTTTTCTAACTGTATTTTCCTGGTTTTCAGCCTCAAATCTAAGTCAGTTAAATTGTATGGGTAATGTTTCTAGAGCTTGCACAATTGCTAATCCAGTGTATCATAGCGTTTGTGGCAACAATTAATTTTCTGTCTTTTGTCTGAGGCAATGTTTCTCTGCTGTGGCTGTAAAACTGCAACTTAAATGTAATTGTTTCACTCTTCATTATTCCTGCACAGATACAGCAGAGTGATTCAGTGCTTTTGTGCTGCCTTTGGTTTTTCTGCCTCAAATTTCTATCCCATGCACTCTTGCCTTGCTCCCCCACCCTCATCTTTCTGCTGAATCTCTGTCCCTTCTCTATCTGTCTGTCTTGCTCACTCTGTCTATCACCTCCACCCCCCTCCCTGCCAGCCCACCCACTGTTTATCTTTTTCTTTGTCTTTTCTGGACCCCCTACTGTCAGCCTGTCTCCTTACCCTGTCTGTCCTCCGCCCACTGTTTCCAGACCCATTTTAAACTGATTCCTTACCTGTGCTCTCTTCCAGACTCAGGAGGCTCCCAAGGGGCATCTGCAGCCAGAAATGGCTGTGCACAGCTCTACGGAAGACAGCACTTCTGCTGCCACCGTCTCCGCTGAGCCCACCTGCCACCGAGTACATAGACTCAGGAGGCTCCCAAGGGGCATCTGCAGCCATAAGCAGCCATGCCCAGCTGTATGGGACATGGCACTTCTCCTGCTGCTGTCCCTACACCGTCTACTAGCCACCAAGCACACCAACTCAGGAGGCTCTCAAGGGGCATCTGCAGCCAGAAGCTTCTGTGCCCAGCTCTATGGGACATGGCTCTTCTCCTGACACTGTCCCCACTGTGCCCATCTGTCACCAATCACACAGACTCAGGAGGCTCCCAAGGGGCATCTGCAGCCAGAAGCAGCTGTGCCCAGTTCTACAGGATATGGCGCGTCTCCTGCCACCATCCCCGCTGTGCCCACTGGCCACCGAGCACACAGGTATGCCTCTCATTCCTTCTCTGAGCCGGCTTTCAACCCACTGGGCCGGCTCTTCCATGATGGCTTAGACTAGCGGACCTGGAGCTTCCAGTTGGTCCACTCGAGAGACTCTGTGCCGTTATTGGTCGAGGGTCTCAAGCTCGGCCTGGATCTCACAGCTTGGTCCCCACTGCTGTCTCCAAGTGCCAATTTTGAACTGCCTGTAATATTTTCTAACTGCGTTTTCCTGTTTTTTTGCCTTAAATCTATGTCAATTAAATTGCATGGTTAATGTTTCTAGAGCTGGCACAATTGCTAATCCAGTGTATCATAGTGCTCGTGGCAGGAATTAATTTGCTGTCTTTTGTCTGAGGCAATGTTTCTCTGCTCTAGCTGTAAAACTACAACTTATGTGTAATTTTTTCACCCTTAGTTCTTGCCACACAGATACAGCAAAGTGATTCAGCACTTTTGTGTAGCCTTTGGTTTCTCTACCTCAAATTTATGTCCCTTGCTCTGTAACCTTGCCACCCACTCCCATATTTCTGCTGAATCTCTCCCCTTCTCTCTCTGTCTCACCTACTCTACCTATCCTCCCCACCCCCCCATCTCGCTACCTGCCGGCCCACACACTGTTTGACTTTTTCTTTGTCTTTCCTGGACCCCCTACTGTCTGCCTGTCTCCTTACCCTGTCTGTCCTCCTCCCACCATTTCCTGCCCCATTTTAAACTGATTCCTTACTTCTGCTCTCTTCCAGACTCAGGAGGCTCCCAAGGGGCGTCTGCATCCAGAAACTGCTGTGCCCAGCTCTATGGGACATGGCATTTCTCCTTCTGCCATCCCCGCTGCAGCCACTGGCCACCAAGCACATAGACTCAGGAGGCTCCCAAGGGGCATCTGCAGCTGGAAGTGGCTGTGCGCAGCTCTATAGGACACAGCACTTCTCCTGCTACTGTGCCACTGCACCCAATGGCCTCCAAGCACACAGACTCAGGAGGCTCCCAATCGACATCTGCAGCCAGAAGTAGCTGTGTCCAGCTCTACAGGACATGGTGCTTCTCTTGCTGCTGTCCCCGCTGTGCTCACCAGCCACTGAGCACACAGGTATGTCTCTCATTCCTCCTCTGAGCCAGCTTTTAACCCCAGTGCCGGCTCCTCCGCTATTGGTCAGAGTAGTGGATTCAGAGCTTCCGATTGGTACACCTGGGAGACTCTGTGCCTTGATTGGTCGAGGGTCTCAAGCCTGGCCTGGATTTCACAGCTTGGTCCCTGCTGCTGTCTCCAAGCAGCAATTTTGAACTGCCTGCAATGTTTCCTAACTGTATTTTCCTGGTTTTCAGCCTCAAATCTAAGTCAGTTAAATTGTATGAGTAATGTTTTTAGAACTTGCACAATTGCTAATCCAGTGTATAATAGCACTCGTGGCAGGAATTAATTTGCTCTCTTTTGTCTGAGGCAATGTTTTTCTGCTGTGGCTGTAAAACTGCAGCTTAAGTGAAATTTTTTCACCATTCATTATTTCTGCACAGATACAGCAAAGTGATTCAGCACTTTTGTGTAGCCTTTGGTTTCTCTCTCTCACATTTCTGTTCCATGCTCTGTAGCCTTGCCCCCCACCCCATCTTACTGCTGAATCTCTGTCCCTTCTCTCTATGTTTCTCTCTCAATCACTCTTCCTATTACCTTCACCCCCTTCCCTGCCTTGCTACCTGCTGGCCAACCCACTGTTTAACTTTTTCTTTGTCTTTTCTGGATCCCCTTCTGTCAGCCTGTCTCCTTACCCTGTCTGTCCTCTGCCCACCATTTTCTGCTCCATTTTAAACTGATTCCTTACTTGAGCACTCTCTTCCAGGCTCAGGAGGCTCCCAAGGGGCATCTGCAGCCAGAAGCGGCTGTGCTCTGCTCTACAAGACATAGCGCATCTCCTGTCACCATCCCTGCTGCGCCCACCAGCCACCGAGCATACAGGTACCGCTCTCATTCCTTCTCCGAGCTGGCTTTCAACCCTGGTGCCAGCTCCTCCACGATTGATTTGACTAGGGGACCTGGAACTTCTGATTGGTCTGCTCGAGAGACTGTGCCGTTATTGGTCAAGGGTCTCAAGCCCGGCCTGGATCTCACAACTCAGTCCACGCTGCTGTCTCCAAGCGCCAATTTTGAACTGCCTGCAATATTTTCTAACTGTATTTTCCTGGTTTTCTGCCTTAAATCTATGTTGGTTAAATTGTATGGTCAATGTTTCTAGAGCTTGCACAATTGCTAATCCAGTGTATCATAGCGTTCATGGCAGGAATTAATTTTCTGTCTTTTGTCCGAGGCAATATTTCTCTGCTCTGGCTGTAAAACTGCAACTTAAGAGCAATTTTTTCACCCTTAGTTCTTGCCACACAGATACAACTAAGTGATTCAGTGCTTTTCTGTAGCCTTTGGTTTCTCTACCTCAAATTTCTGTCCCATGCTCTGTAGCCTGCCCCCCACTCCCACATTTCTGCTGAATCTCTGTCCCTTCTCTCTCTGTCTCTCTCACTCACTCTACCTATCACCCCACCCCCCCACCTTGCTACCTGCCAGCCCACCAACTTTTTATCTTTTTCTTTGTCTTTCCTGGAACCCCTACTGTCAGCCTGTCTCCTTACCCTGTCTGTCCTCCGCCCACTGTTTCCTGCTCCATTTAAAACTGATTCCTTACTTGTGCTCTCTTCCAGACTCAGGAGGCTCCCAAGGGGCATCTGCAGCCAAAAGTGGCTATGCCCAGCTCTACGGGACATGGCGCTTCTCCTGCCACCATCCACACTTCGCCCACCTGCCACTGAGCACACAGATTCAGTAGGCTCCCAAGGGGCATCAGCAGTCAGAAGTGGCTGTGCCCAACTCTATGGGACACAGCACTTCTCCTGCCGCCGTCCCCACTGAGCCCACCTGCCACTGAGCACACAGACTCAGGAGGCTCCCAGGGAGTATCTGCAGCCAGAAGCAGCCATGCCCAGCTCTATGGGACATGGTGCTTCTCCTGCTGCTGTCCCCATTCTGCCTACTGGCCACTGAGCACACAGACTCAGGAGGCTCTCAATGGGCCTCTGCAGCCAGAAGCTTCTGTGCCCAGCTCTATGGGACATGGTGCTTCTCCTGATGCCATCCCCGTTGTGCCCACCTGCAACCGAGGACACAGACTCATGAGGCTCCCAAGGGGCATCTGCAGCCAGAAGCGGCTTTGCCCAGTTTTACAGGACACAGCGCTTCTTCTGCCACCATCCCCGCTGTGTCCACTGGCCACCGAGCACACAGGTACGCCTCTCATTCCTTCTCCATGCCGGCTTTCAACCCACGGGGCTGGCTCTTCCATGATTGGCTAGACTAGTGGACCTGGAGCTTCCAGTTGGTCCACTCGAGAGACTCTGTGCCGTTATTGGTTGAGGGTCTCAAGCCCAGCCTGCATCTCACAGCTCGGTCTCCACTGCTGTCTCCAAGCACCAATTTTGAACTGCCTGCAATATTTTCTAACTGTATTTTCATCCCTCCCAGCCACCCCGGCCTGACCTCTTAATTAGATCTAAGCTCCTCCCACAACCGGTTTCCCTGCTCCCATTGGCTCTCAAAGCTATACCTTTCCGATAAACTCAACCCAACCCAAAGGCAAAGGTCCTAACATAGGTACATACTAGAGTCCTCATCTCAAGGACTACAACATAGGGGTAACCCGTGATATTAGCGACTGCATTTCGGTGACTACAAAACCGCGAGCACTTAATCACGAGTTATTTAATAGCGACATATGAAGTGTGGCGCTATAGCAACAAATGCGCTTCATGTTGACATTAAATGGAAAAAATAGTGAGTCATTAAAAATCGCGCCTATTTGGTCCTGCGATACTATCAGTACCAACCACCGCAGCACAAACACCATTACTCCAGTGGACCAGCAATACCATTCTCTCTACATAAAAATTGTGCCTATTAGGTCTTGCAATACCATCAGAACCAACCAGTATGAGGCAGGTGCTTTTGAAGGTTCTACCCTCATGTTTGAAGGCTGTTGAGAACAGGTGCATAGCAATCTGAACATTTTTACTGTCTGATACCCTTGAAAAAATTATCCCAATTATCGTATTATCACTAAATTATGGTGACTGGAATCATAGGAAACAAGAAAACAAAAAACAAAGAATAAAGCCATGACCACCTTTAAACCAGGGGTTTGAACTGTGCAGGGGCCCACAGGAACTTGGTTCCACCACTTCTTACAAAACTGTACACTAATAATGCATTTCTGTTATCTTTTTCCATTGAATAGCACAGGAGAGACAATCTCTATTATTATGGAGCACCGAACATGCATAGTGCTAACGTATGCAGTGGCTAAACTTCACTCGCTATTATTTATGTGCTGTTATGGCATTCGCTATTTTGCTATCATGATTTTTACATGGAACCCAACATAGGTGGCTTTAGTGTTGCAGTGGCCACCATTAAAATGCACTATTAAGCACCCCCCCTTAAACTAAACTATTAAGCAGGCCTTCGCCTGAAGCAGTTGCTCACTGGCCACAGCTTTCCTGGTGCTGCCTACCAGTTTCCTCCACTGTGGTACTACTCCCCTCTTTCCCAAGGATCCCTTCTGTCTTCCCTTTTCACAGAAATCTCTTTGGTGATCAGAATATCTCCTAAAATGAACCCATGCATATTGCTCATTATGCTGGTCTCCATGCCCAGCCTACTGCTGGCGACTGACGCCTGTGCATCAATATTAGGCATGGAGCAGCAGAAACAGCCCCTCCCAATCCCCACAAAATGTCTCATACACCCTGATCATTGTGGATGGACATGAACTTATCCTCACGAGTACAGCCCTCCTGGCACTACTGTCTAATTATGAACATCGTCAGCTCGGCCTGTTTGTGCACTCCTTCCCCCTTCAATCCCCCTATTGGCTCCCACCTATCTGTCCTCTGCTTACATTGATTCTCCTCTCTGGTGATGTAGAGAGTAATCCTGGCCCCATAAACACCCACATCAACCATATGGACACCACCTGGACAGGACACCATGGACTAAAAGTTGCACACATGAACATCTGCAGCCTCCCACCAAAGTTCCATGAGCTTGAGGTACGGGTATCTCTCTACAAGCCACAGGGTCTAGGTCTCACTGAGACCTGGTTGAAATCCCACCAGCCCTGACTTCTCATTCAACCTTTATGGTTACTCACTCCTACGACTAGACAGATGAAAGCGAAAGATGGACGGGGGCGTGGCACTGTATGTGCAAGACCACATTACTGCCACTATCATCAGCTGCTCCATTCCCACCTCTCAGAGTGAGTGGCTTCTCACAGAGGTAATCCTAGGTGCATCCAAGAAACCTTACCTGGGTTGCTGCTACAACCCCCCCACAGGAGGTATCCCAGGCCTATCGAATTTCCTAAATGGCATAGTGAGTACAACACCCCAAAGAGACAGTTGTGTTTGGGGATTTCAACCTAAATTGGCTGGATGACAAAACACCGGACTATGCTAATGCACTGAAAGAACACAACCTACAGCAAATTATCTCCTCCCCCACCAGACATAACCCTCACACACATAATCACTCCCTGATTGACTGGGTTGCCACAAACCAGGTTGTCTCGGTTCTCCAAGCAGGCACTATGTCTGACTCCATAAGTGACCACACCCCTACCTATGCTATACTGTCCACCAAATCCGTCCATCCCCCTCACAGACTCCTGTCCTTCAGGAACTTTGACTGCTCGCATCCTAGTACTGTCCTCCATGACATAAGGGCAATAGACTGGTCGAACTTCTACCATCTCAGCAACATCTCAGATGCAGTCCCTTACTTTACATCCAAATTCTCCCACCTACAGGACATCCATTTCCCCATCATAACCAGAAGGGTAAGAGAGGGATGTACCTGCTGGCTATCCAAAGAACTACTGGCAATTATGAAAGTTTGGGATAAGACATGTAAAGCCTACAAGGCATCACCCTCTCCCCACCTCTGGATTGCTTACAAACAGCTATGCAACACCTGCAAACAGACTACAAAATCACTCAAGTACAAATTCTACATTAATCAACAAAAAGGCAATTTTGGCAATTCATGCAATTTCTGGGCCTCTGTTGGGTCTCTCCTTAACCCCAAGACCAGTAGACAATTAACACAGCTTAAATCCCCCTCTGGTCCTATTTCAGACCCTACTGAGACTGCAAATATCTTCAACACAAAGTTCTCGGATTTATTCCCCTGTCTGAGCAAGCTCCCACCACAGGCGTCCTCAGCCCTGAATCACCCACCTCCCATCCCCCTCCTCCTCAGCTACTACCCTGCCCCCACCTTTCCACTTCAGAGTCATTGGGCATAAAGACACAATTAAGCTCCTGAAATCTCTCCTTGCCAAAGGCAGCCCTGGCAGTGATGGACTTTACCCCGCATTTCTTAAAATCATCTGCCCCACAAGTATCAAACCCCTAACCTTCCTCTTCAACCGCGCCCTTACAACATCTACGGTTCCCAACTCTTGGAAGCATGCAAAAGTGGTACCTATCTTCAAAAGCGGTGACCCTCTAACCCCTGATAATTATATGCCCATCTCCCTACTCCCTCACCTGAGCAAACTGCTTGAAAAAGTTGTACACCTCCAGTTCTTAGAACATCTTGAACAATAGAACCTCCTATGTCCTTTCCAGCATGGTTTCTGCAAGCACCACAGTACCTCCTCTGCTTTGGCCCTTTTCTCTGATCATGTGCTGAGAAACATGGACCAAGGCAAAGCCGCAGGTGCTGTCTTCACAGCCTTATCAAAAGTTTTTGATCTTCTTGACCACCACCTCCTCCACTCAACCCTGTCTCTCTTTGGCTGCTCCACCAGAACTGCTGCTTGGTTCTACAGATGTCTATCCAATCAGTCTCAGTCTGTCATCATCAACAAGGCCTTCTCTGCTACCCTCCCCATTCACACTGGCGTTCCCCAAGGTTCCATACTCAGACCCCTGCTCTTCTCCATATTCATTAATGCACTCCCTAGGGATAGCCTTAGCTGTCAAGCGCTCCTTTATGCAGATGATCTGGTTCTCTACCATAGCAATAAATCCACTGAACCCATCTCCTCCATCCTCATATATAACTATGGCTCTGCTCATAAATGGTTCCTCTCCGTCAGGCTTCTAGTCAATGAAAAGAAGACAAAGTTCATGCTTTTTGGTTCCAAACCTTTCCTCGCCAAAACCCCCAAATCCAACTCCTCCCTCCTAGTACACACCCCAGAAGGCTCCCCTCTTGAAAACGTCCCATCTTTTAAATACTTAGGTGTAACTTTTGACCTCCCCTTTCACTGAGCATGTCAACAACATTGTGTGGCGAATTCCCCAAAAACTTGGTACTGCTTATAGATTCAAATACTTTCTATCGACTGAAGCACGCCTTGCCATTGTCCAAGGTAACCTATTGCCTCTACTTGACTACTTCTCCCCTATCTACTCCCTCATATCCCCCACCTTGAAATCAAGACTAAACACTACCTATAACTCTGTCTGTTGATTTGTCCTTCAAGCTCCCCACCGAACCCCCCACTGCACATTTTACCAGTCCCCAGGCTGGCTCCCTGTGCAAGGCTGCTTTGACTATATATGGGTTGCCTAGTTGACAATGCACTTCGATACCGACACCTATCCCCACTCTCTCTCCTCTTGACAGACAGAGTGGCTCCTAGGACACTTTGGTCATCCTCAGTCCCCCCACTGGAGGTACCCTGCATCTCCACGGCAATGGGAAGTAGAGCTTTCTCCATCTCTGCACCCTCCCTATGGAACAAGCTCCCACTGACTATCCGCTTATCCCCCACAACCTGGCTTTCAAACAGGCTATGAAAACCTGGCTCCTAGCTGCTGCTGACTGTCACTGTTCCCAGTAATTAACTCTAGGGCACCCTAATGCCTACATCTCCATCCACTTCCCCTGCCCCCCAATTATCTCCTCTCTCATCTCTGTCTTTGTCTAAAACCCTCCTTCCCTTGAAACCTCTAATCCCTGAAACTGATGTGAGTATCTGACTATATGAATCTGCACAGTTTTGTTGATAACCCTGTACTAAACTGGATTCATGTCATATTTATGATGCTACAATACATATGTTTTTCTGCACCATGTAATGTGGCTCCTGTATTTCATGTTTATCTCAATTGTTATGTATGTCTCATTCTCACACTATGTGCTTCTGGCCATTGCCTAACTCTGCTGCCATTGCATTTTTATTATTTTTATTACCACCTCATGCCTGAGGTGTGAATTACAGTATTAATTGTATAAATCTGTATATGCTGCTGTGTTCTCTGTGTTTTTTGCCACTCTGTGGCCTGGGTCATGACTGAAAATGGTCCTCTGGATCAGTGCACTTACCCGATAAACAAAGACATACATAAATAAATAAACAAACAAACAAATTAATTAATTAATTGATCAATTGCTTAATGAATAATCTGCAGTAATAGTTTATTTCAAATAAAAAATGAATGATGGAAAAAATTATTTGTATATTATTATTGCTTACATCATCTCTTTCAAATGGCTGGCTTCTTCCTAACTAACGTTCGAACTGGAGTTATTTATTAATTTTTTTTTGTATAATATTTTTATTGAAGAATTTTCAAATACAGTACAATAGCATACATAAGAGTTGTTATGACACTTAATATTTAATTTCCTCATATTTCTCCATTTCTTTGTATCCTTTCTCAAGATTTACACACAGAGAAGATCTTTTATACTTACAATAAGGTTACTTTTACCACTACTAGACAGCCATCATGTGTAAACATGAATATAATACAACAAGAAGTATCTGTTTAACAGAGAAAATAAAAGAAAGGCAGAACTAGTGCTATATAAAATTACAATTAATAAAATTGATAATTAAAGAGATAATTTTGCTTTGCCATAGGTCCAAATTTCATATCTACCTAGGGATTCTGGTTTAAGTGGTTGTTTTTATTTCATTTTTATCTTTCACTTTTGTCTAATATTTACTCTCTGGGATCATTCCCTCTGCTAGCTCTTATTTTATTACTCCCGGTTCTTGTCTCTATGCTGCACCCCCCTCCCTGAGGAGTGCTGCTTCCCCTGGGGACAGGGCCTTCAAGTATTTCTCCCACGCATTTAAGAATTTTTTTCCTTGCCCTTTAATACATATGTTAGTCTGTCTACCGCCAACACCTTCAAGGTCAGACTCTTCCATTGTTCTACTGTCGGAGTCCTCTTTGCTATCCATAAATTATGTATTCCCTGTCTGGCTACCACCAAGAGAACCCTTATCCATCTAGGGTAGAGTTCTCATTCTCTTTCCTCTTGTACCTCTATTCCAAATAAAAGTGACCACAGGAATACCTCTATGGGATGTCCCTCCATTTTGGAGATCTCCTCAGCCACCTCTTTCCAATATTTTTGAATTCTGGTGCACTCCCAATAATAATGTATCAGGGTACCTCTAGTTACCCCACATTTTCCACACATAGGAGAGACCCCAGTGCAGAATCTGTGGACCACACTGGGTGAATAATATAATCTATGTAAAAATGTGTATTGCATTTCCTTAAATCTATTTCATAAGAGTAATCTCATATATGAGTTAAGTTTTTATCCCAGTTTGTGTCAGTGATAGTCACAGTAAAGTCTCTTTCTCACCAATGTTTCATCCGCAGGGTCTCTCCTTTAAAATAGATCCTGTCCAGCCTTACTGCTCTACCTACCGATCCTTTTTCATGTTCCCTCACCCCTAGAATTTCCTTCTCCACCTCTCCCAGTACTGGATCATCTGGGAAGAGTCTAGTTAGTTTTCTCCAGTAGTCTCTGATCTGGAAAAATCTAAAGAGGTGTGAAGGTGGTACACCTATTCCCCTCTGAATGTAATGAAAGTCATGCATCCCTGTTCTAGTGATCAAGTCCCTTATGCAACAAATTCCTCTCTCTTGCCATATCCTAAATCCTTCATCTGTAAATCCTGGTAAGAAGTCAGGGTTACCCGCCACTGGGACCAGGAGAGTGTTCACCTGTGTTCCACCCCATCTTTTCTTGATGTCCCTCCAAGCCTCTAGACAGGATACAACCAGGGAATTTGGGCTCTTGAGATGTTTGTATGCCTGTAATGCATTTTCTCCCAAGTAAGCTGAGACCCTCCCTGGGCACCCTGTCTCTTCCAAGTCCAGCCAAGTGGCAGTTTCCCCTCTGTTAATCCAGTTATGTATGTATCTATATTGAGTGACTTGGTAGTATCCCTTTATGTCTGGAAAATTCAGACCCCCTTTCGCATTAAGTGCTGTTAATCTTCTCAGGCTAGTCCAAGATTTTTTCCCTTGCCATATAAAATCCCCAAAGCCTCTTTCAATGCTCTTGATTTCTTTTTTCCTGAGGCCCATTGGCATCATTAGTATGATATATAGAATTCTGGGTAAGATGTTCATCTTTAGGAGGTTAATCCTCCCTAGCCAGGATACCGGTAGTACCCTCCATCTCTGAATGTCTCATAGGATTGTCCCCACTAGGGGTGTATAGTTCAGCTCATACATTTCCCTTAAATCCCTCCCCACTTTGATACCAAGATATGTAAATGCCTTATGAACTGCACTAAGCCCCCAGTTATCCTCTCATCTCCTTTCATCCCCCTTTCTTATATACATAAGTTCTGACTTGTTTATGTTTAGCTTGTAGCCTGAGAATTTTGCAAATGTGTCCACAATCTGTAAGAGGGTGGGCACCGATTGTTCTGGCTTCTTTAGAAAGAGCAAGATGTCATCTGCATATAAGATAATGGTGTGGTATTTTATTTCTGCCTGGAACCCCCTGGATCTGTGGGTCTCCCCTAATTCTAATGGCCAATGGCTCTATTGTGATTGTAAAGAGTAGTGGGGAGAGGGGACACCCCTGTCATGTACCCTTCCCAAGCCAAAATTCCTCAGATGGTAGATTATTTATCAGCACTCTTGCTGTCGGGGCTTTGTAGAAAGCTACTACCAGTAGTATGCACTTTTCCCCTAGACCGAATCTGTCCAAGAGCTTTATCATATACCTCCATTCAATCCTATCAAAGGCCTTCTCAGCATCCATTGATAAGACACAGGCTTGCTCTGGAGCTTTAGATCCCAACCAGATGATATTTAACAACCACCTCATATTATGGTAGGACTTCCTTCCTTGCACAAAGCCAGTTTGATCAGCGTGCACTATTATTGGCAACAGATTTTCTAATCTTAATGCCAGGACTTTAGTCATAATCTTACTCTCATAGTTCAGGAGTGATATAGACCTATATGAGGAGCAGTCTAAAGGATGTTTGTTCAGCTTGGGGAGGACACATATAGTAGCTTTGCAGCATGTTTTGGGTAGTCCCCTCTCCCCTCTTGCTTCCTCCAACACATTTCTGATTGGCTCAGCTACTTGCTGTTTGAGTTCCTTATAGTACTCCATGCCAGACCTGTCTGGGATGGCAGCCTTACCCCTTTTAAGAAGCCCTATCACTTTACACACTTCTTCCACCATTATCTTATTTCCAAGAAAGGTTCTGTGTTCCTCATTTAGTCTTGGGATAGAGAGTCCCTCTATAAACCTGCCTATCAGATGGTCTGTACCTGTGCATTCCGCCATATATAGTGTCTCATAGAATTCCTTAAAATGTGCTTTGATACATGTCTCATTCTGCACTCTAGTCCCTCTTTTGTCTCTTATTGCTACTATTCTTTTGGTGGTCTTCCCTCCCTTCATTAGGCGTACCAGTAGGGGCCTGGCTTATTTCCCTATTCATAAATTCTTTGTCTTGCGTATAGCAACTTTGCCCTGGCCTCTTCTGTTAGACATAAATTCAATGCTTCCCTTGCTGTCTGAAGTTCTTTCAGCTGATCAGCATCCTTTGTTCTTATTACCTCCTCTTCTAAACTCTAATTTTAGTTTCTTGCTCTTCTTGTTTTTGTTTTCTCTCTTTTCTTAAACTGGCTGTATATCCTATAATTACACCCCTCATATACACCTTGCTGGCCTCCCAGTAAGTTTCTTCAGCCTCCACTGTTGCTTTATTTGTTCTCTCATATTCCTTCTGTTGATCTTTAGGAAATTCTCTGAAGTCCTTTCTGGCTAGTAGATAAGTTGGGAATCTCCATCCTCCCAGTTGTCTCTCTACCTGACTTAGTTGTATCTCCAATTGGACCATGGCATGGTCCGATAGGAAGATGGGGCTATGTGATATTTTAACTACACTGGGGTAGAGGTCCCTTTGTATATATGTGTAATCTAATCTGGACCATGTGGTATGAGGGTGGGAATAAAAAGTATATTCCCAGGCCCTGGAATTATCAGTGCGACATGCGTCCACTAGGTCTAACTCAGCCAGGCCAACCTGCCATTGCCGCACTGCCTCAGCCTCCCTCAATCTGGTCCCAGAGTAATCCATTTTAGGATCTACCACATAGTTAAAATCACTCCCCATTATTAGATTTGGGAACTGTTCCCTAACTATTATATTTACGATTTTCTGGTAGAAAAGAGGGTCCATCACAGAAGGGGCATATATAATGTCCAGAGTAATCTCTTCCCCCTGCATCTCTCCCACCACAAAAATGTAACGTCCGTCTATGGGGTCCTTAAGCATTCGATGATACACAAAGGGAAGATTCTTGTGTAGTAAAATCACCACCCGTTTTGTGTGAGTTGTATGAGGAGGCATAACATGCCCCAACCCAGCCTGCTAGCAACTTATCATGTTCCCTGAGTGTCAAGTGGGTTTCCGGAAGCATTGCAACACCAGCCCCCTTCCTTTTCAGTGCTGCCAGTGCTTTGCTTCATTTAGCTGGAGAAGAAAACCACTTAACACTCCAGGAGATTATTGTACTGGGTGGGTCCTAGCCATGGTTTTACCATGGATCACACCCAAACTTCCCAGTATTTTCCTTTTGGCATATCCCTAGATATCCAAGTCACTTCTTCCTGCGTCCCTTGGCAAAGCAAAAAAAATAGTAAATATAAACATTACTCCAACAAGTAAACATAAACAATAAGAACAAACTATCCAACTCCCCGTCCCCCCTTCATGATGCCTATGATGTCTATGCTTAACATCCAAACAATTAACTTGTTTAGTAGTTTAATGCTGTTTATTCCAATAGAGTAGTACTGACTTCTCATTTCTGTTCCCCATGCCTCCCTCTCTCCGCTCCACTTTTAGTTCATCCTATTATGCACTGTATCCCCTCCCGCATCCTGTTCCTGCCCCTTCTTTCAGATTTTACATAATTTGTTTTGAAGCATTATTCCCTTCCCCACAAGGCCAATGGAGCACTGTGACATTTGTAATACGTGTGCTTAAGTCCCTCAGTTTTATGCTTCATGTAAAGACCTTTCCCCCATTCCATAGCACTCCATCTCCATGCAGGAATGATCTGTTGGAGGTAGTACTCCCCATGGATCCTGATTGGCCTTTTGAGGACCCATTGTTCCCCTCCAGCCATGCCAGGGTAGAGCCTGAAGTCATGCATTGCCACCATATGTTCAATCTTGGGTCTCCCTTCTGGGAGCTAGTATGCACCCTGACTTCATTCTCCTCCCCTCCCCAATCCCTTTTCAATCCTCCCTGTTTTCCCTGCTTTCCCCCTTCCCCCTTATCATGTCCTTACTTTCAATGGCTTACACAGCCAGTATAGTGTTATGCTTGAGCAACTGTGTTAGTTTGGTTTTGGCCATTTGCACTTTCTATTCCAGAGGAATTACCACCCTGTAGGGGTACCAAAGGTAAGGAACCCTCAAAGAGGGTTCCACCACTAGAGGTGCTATGGGATGATTCCCGTGGCTAAAGGTACCTTAGAAAGGATCAAAGAAGAGAAGTGCTGCCGTTGAAGGAGGAGGGGAGGATGGTGGGGCAAAGAAAAAAGTGCTTCAGAAGGAGACTGAAAGGAGCTGTTAATATAGCTCAGGAAGTGGGAGTGGCTGGTTGCTTGTCCTTTGAACTACAGGCCAAGCCTTTCAAGTCAATGGCTTACACAGCCAGTATAGTGTTATGCTTGTGTAACTGTGTTAGTTTGGTTTTGGCCGTTCACACTCTCTATTCCAGAGGAATTACCACCCTGTAAGGGTACCAAAGGCAAGGAACCCTCAAAGAGGGTTCTACCCCTAGAGGTGCCACGGTATGATTCCCATGGCTAAAAGTACTTTAGGAAGGATCCCCAAAAAGAATGAAGTCATATGAAGCATATAAGCAAGCAGTAGCTATGACATAGTAGCAGTAGATAAGCATCAGGCAGCTGATAATGTAATGAGATTCTCAGGTTGATAACGTAATGAAATGCCCAGGTTTGCATGGCATGATTTTGATGGTTTACATTGAGAATGAGGGGATCCTCTAAGGAGAGAGAGAACAGCATGGACACCATCCACCTCCAGCCAACAGCGGAACCTACCTAAAAAAACTAGGGAACACTACTATGTTAACAGTTATGACCTGAGGCATGGAGGAGAGAAAAAAACCCTATGAGGAGGAAATCTCTGGGGATCCAAGGCCTAGGTCACCTTCCCTCCAGGCTTGGGATATTTTATTCAGTGATGGCTCTGCTGCTGCAATTTGGAAACCCAATTAAGGTAGGTGGAAAATATTCCAATTTGGAGGAAGGCTCTCATTCAATCCCTCTAGCGGGAATGCCGTGAAAGGTTACGAGAGTGCTCTGCAACATCGGGGGCATCCAAGGCGGGAGGAGGAGAGCAACAACTGCTGAGGCACTCACCTGGCCTACTCACCCTAAACTCAAACCAGGTGAACCAGAGGCAGTCATAGGGAGAATGCGGTGAAGATGCCTTGCTAGGGAAACCGCTAAAGCCAATGGCTAACTGTTACAGTGGAACCACTAGAGCCAAAGGAGATTGGAGTAACCACCCTTCAGAACTAGTCTTAAATTCTATGCCAGGAGCTGCTGTCACATAGCGTACAGCTAAAACTGAGCCTGGAGTGAGGACATTCCCAGCTATGGGCCAGGTGAGAAGGACCACACCCCAAGTCAGGCACGCTCAAGATGTGGACTTAAAATACAGAGCAAGACCATTGGCTGCAGGGACCCTGCACCAGAATGGTATGGCTGGCATGCCCCAGAAACTGATAGGGAGCTGAAAAACTGGTGAGCTACTGAATGAGCACTGGTGTGCTGAGACCTTAATGAGCATTGAAGTGCTGAGACCTTGCAAAGGTCAAATGTAGTGGTGAGTGCAGCAGACATCTCAGAGGCTGAAGCCAAGGGGATGGTGGTAGGCATGAAGCAATGATTGTGTAAGCAAGAATGGAACTGCACGTAGATCTGCAAAATGTTGTAGCAAAGGAGCAGCACTGGAAATAGTGGGGCAAGCCAGCCAGACATGGAAAGCCAATAAAGGTGACAAATACTCTGAGGATTTTCTCAGTGGTGGAGACAGGATTTAGAACATTATTGAAACTAATTTACAGAATCAGCAGTAGCTTAGCTGACCTCAGAGTATAACAAGGTGTACAAACATAGAAGCAGCATCTGTATTGAGTACACTGAGTTGTAAAACTGCAATAAACATAAAATAAAAGGAGGCACAATGCTCTGAAAGCAGCTGTCATGAGGCAGTGCAATGAAACTGCAGCAATGAGGTAAGTAGAATGAGTTGAGAGAACATGATTGAGCTGCATATCTAGGGCTCAGAGTGAGCCTGAATCAGGTGAAAACAAGTATGCAACATGGAAAGCAGCTATGGTTGAGCTGAAGCACACAGATAATGTTTGTGGTTGCATTGCAAGTAATGTGAGAGTTGTGAGCAACTGAAAGCAAGTAGTGTGAGCTCTGGAGTAGCAGAATGCTAGGAGCTTAGAAACAAAGCCCCAAGAGATAAAACCAAAACACAAACATGGAAAACAGGGAACAAAGGCCCAAAACAAAAACAAAGACACACACACAAAAATAACAACCAAAAAAAACGCAGAAAGCAAGAACAGAAAGAAGCACGAAGCCGGAGGCAAAATACAAACCAGAAGCAGGAAAACAAACACCAAAGTCCAGCAGAGACAAACAGAAACAGCAAGGCAAAGGGGGGGTGTAGGCCCCAGTCAGCTCAGAGGACAGACCAACATAGCCTCTGGCTGGCAAAGAAAAAAGTGCTTTAGAAGGAGGCTGAGAAGAACTGCTTATATAGCTCAGGAAGTGGGAGTGGCTAGCTGCTTGTCCATTGAACTACAGGCCAAGCCTTCCAAATATTCTCTGTTCCCCTGCCTGTTATATTTTTGCCTGCTCTTGCTTGCCATTTAAAGAATAATTTGGCACACCATATATCTCTGGGGATTATACTGATTTCGGTGAGGTACACCCATGCTTACTTCACGTGTAGTCCTCTCTCCATACTTACATATACAGTGTTTATGTTGTGTTCCTTGAGCCTTTTGAATCCATACCCCCCCCAGTGAGTTAAAGTCCCTGGTTTCTTGATGCAGTTCCACACAAGACTTTGTATGTTCTCCCACATGTTAGATTTTCTTTTTGCCTCTTCTTATAACTTGTAAGAGCAGCTACGTATGCCACAGTCCCACAATGTATAGAGCCCAGTTCAACACATTATCTACATCTGTGGCTACTGATTTACTTGGGAGAGTCCCAAGCCTTGAATATTTGAAATCACTTTATAACCTCGACTGATTTAGTACCCTTTTTATTGACAAGAAGATCAAAGGCTAAATGCTGCTTTTCCTCCCCTTCCCCTCCCCCGATGTTCCCTTTTCAGACTTCCGTTTCCCAGAGATGTGCCACAAAATAATCTAAGATTAAGATTTACTGACCACACATATATGATCAAGTGTATTCAGCCTTTTTATTTTGTCACATTCATAGTCGAAGGTCTGCAATTTGGCTGGTTCCCAGAATGAGAAAGTCGCTCCTTCCAGTCTCATCTTCACAACCGCTGGGTATGCCATGAAAAAATCCAGGCCTCACTCCCTCATCTGATCCATCTGATGGTTAAATTGCTGCCTCTTTTTCTGAATTCTCACTGACATGTCTTGGTGCAGGGTTAATGTGTGCCCTTCATAGATAAGCTCCCTCTGGTTGCGGTATGCTGTGAGAATTGCTTTCAAGTCTGGAAAATGGTGAAGCCTGAAGATCACCTGGCAAGGTGGTTGGTCTTCAGGTGGCTTGGGAATAAGCACTCTGTGCACTCTCTCGACCTTCGTTTTGCACATTTTGGTGGTTATTTGCAGAAGCTTAGCAAGGTTTTGGATCAAAATTCCATTAGGTTTCCCTTTCTCAGCCCCCTCCGGGAGACCTCTAATATGGAGGTTGTCTTGTCGGCTGTAGTTTTCCTGGTAATCCAGGGCATCCTTCAACTCTTCCACCTCCCGCTTGAGCTTGGCCAGCCTGTCCGGAACCACCCTCATGGCATCTTCTAGCTCCGACATTCGCTGTTCTGCCTCATCGATCCTGCCGGAGTGCTGTTTAACATCGGTAGCCAGGCTTGCAATTGATTTTTCAAATCTGTCCCATCTCGGTTTTAAGTCGGTGAGTACTTGCTCAGACACTGCTTTGCTGATTACCGACAGCTCTGTGGCCGAGAAGGAGATCGGGCCTATCCCACTTGCAGCTGCATCGTCCTGTACTGACAATTTCTTGGCATTTTTGGCACTTTGTCAGGACAATTTCCCAGAGGTCAGGTACTCGTCCATTTCTTCTATAGCTTAGATGCTAGCTGGTTATAAATATAACCTTATATTTGCAGGAAAAACAACAAGTTTAATCGATGTTCTGGTGTGGAGCTCTGGAGAGTTGCATCCATTCCTTTATCTGCTCATTAGCGCCCCCAAGAGTTATTTTGATGGTCATTTATATTCAGTTGGGATATGCTGACATGTTGTATGGTTTTACCCTGCTCCATTATTTGTGCCACAAGGTATGATTTTATATTGCACCCTATGGGTTGAATTCATGACACCCTGAAGTCCCTTAGGGGATGTGGCTTTACTGGACTGCTGATGCTGGACGTTTTGAACTTTTGAATAATGATGCTCTCCATGGACATGTTTTCAGCACATTCAGTAACCCTGATAGTATCTACAGTTTGTTTAGAATATTCCTCCCGATGTTGTGATGTACTCTGTTACAAGAATGTTGCACCAGTGGTATATATGTATGAACTGTTTATCACACACACACGTTCAGCTGTATTCCAGTTGGTAAACTAACAAACGTTAAAAAATGTGGGAAAATGTGGGACACTGACACTCAAAGTGTGGCACGCAGTACTAACATTTTAACAAACTGTGGCACATTGGCCTTCATAATGTGAGAAAATATGGGATACTGACACTCAAAATGTGGGAAAATCTGGGGTATTAGCCTTCATAATGTGGGATACATTATTGAACAGAGAGACACAAGGCTCAGAACACACTGTGAAAATGGATGTCTTTATTTTTGCAGAGTTGAATTTTGATTTTGCTTCACAAATTATTGTGACTTTCTGCTTTAATATCTGACTTTGCAACACAAGGCGGCACTCTGTCTATTCGGGGGGGTGGGGAGTAGGGGACTGACAGTCACTAAGCAGGAAAGGAAACTTGGTGTTATCATATCTGATTATCCCAAAGTGACAGGGCATTGTGACAAAGCAGTGGGTAGGGCCAGTATGATGCTGGGATGCATAGGGAGTGGTATCTCTAGCAAGAGGAGGAAGGTGGTGTTACCAATGTGTTGCCCACTTGTGAGACCCACCTGGAATATTGTGACCAGTTCTGGAAGCTACACCTTCAAAAGGACACAGACAGGATGGAGGCAGTCCAGAGGACAGCAATTAAAATGGTGCAGGGGCTGCAACAAGTACCCCAAGAGGGGAGACTGAGGCATCTCAACATGTACACCCTGGAGGAGGGTAAAGCAAGATGGGACATGATATAGACCTACTAGTCCCTTATAGGGGCGAACAAGGTGCAGGAGAGGAGTCTCTTTTGAACAAGGAAGAGCACCAGGACCAGAGGCTAGGGCATAGCCAGGATTTGGGAATGGATTTTTCCACAAATGAAATCCCATTATTTAGTCCAAGTATACAAAAACATTTTCTTAATGAAGGGAAGATGGGAGGAGGTTTCTGGACACCCAGGAAACCCCCTGGCTATGCCTATGAGGGGCATACAATGACAGTGGGGAGGTAAGAGGGATTTGAGGAAGTACTGCTTCACTGAAAGAGTAGTAGATGCTTGGAATAGACAGCAGAAGTGGCGGAGGTCATAATAGTAGGTGGCTTCATTCATATGTGGGATAGACATGGGAAGATATTAATTAATAGGTGGGAAGGGTCGCCAGAAACCAGTTACAGTCTGCAGAGACAGACTAGGCAGGGACCATCTGGGCAGACTGGGTGGGCAAAGCGGTCCTTTTCTGCTGACAAAGTCTATGGGCAGGATTCACAAAGAGAGCAGAAAATCCCGCAGCTACAGGAAAAAGGTCTGCAGCACTGCGGAAACGCAGTTGCGTGATATTCATAAAGAAATTTTGAGCAGGTGCGGAATTTCTTAAAATCCCTGCAGCTGCGGAAATTGCGCACCTGCTGAAAATCCGCAACTGCGGATCCGCAGCTGCAGAAATAGCTTAGGAGGCACAGCAACAGTGAACTTAATTAGCTGGAACAGCAGATTTTAACAGGGCTGCCATAGAATGAAGCAGAAAGCACCCACAAAGAGACCAGCAACCAGTCCCTCAACTGGGACCAAGGGCGTAGCTACTGGTACTCCAAGTAAACCATGGCGTACCAAGTTTAGTAGCAGGGGGTAGCAAACAAGCTGGCCAGCATTGCTCTGCCCTCCCTAGTCCATCACATTTAAATTCCTTTGTCTGGCTTTGTAGGCCTTTTCTTTTCTCTTTCAGCTTTGTTTTGGGGGGGGTGGCAGTGGACCACGGATATTGAAGCTGAAGGTCTCAATTAGGCCCACGTGGTCCACCTGCATAGTGATTGGCTATGGCTTCTGATAGGGGGTGTGGCAAGTTTTGGGTGGTGAGTTTAAATGCCCCAGCAAAGTTAGAAGCCATACTATTAGTTCAATTGTAGTGGGAGTGAGAGAAGCAGTAAAAGAACTGAGGTGCAGCAGACAGAAGAACAGACTTAGAGCCAGCTAAAAGAATGAAGACTTCATGTAGAGTGGCAAGTGAAGCAAATATGCCTACCTGCAGGGGGGAGAGAAGAAATTTCTGCCATGGTCTTGGACTTATGGTGCAGTTAGTGGCTTCTACCAGTGGGCAGTGAGCACCACACTAGCAGCGCAGACAGACAGCAGGTCTAGTGTGGGAATCATCTGAGTGGAGCCAGGAACCTTGGACTTGAGTCATGGGGGGGCAGGCATGAACAACAGTAAGGGAGGGGTAGCAGTGTGGCAAGTTGGTGTACAAATCTAAAATGCCTGGCTACACCCTTGACTGGTACCACTGCAGCACCACAGGTACCAGCAATACCATGGCACCACAGTGGCCAACTGTCACTGCTGGTCCTCCCTCCCTGGGGTGTTCCTGTTGCCTGCAGGGGTAGCACTCACTGCAGGCTGGCCAGGTTCTATTGCCTGTGGGGCTCCGTCATGGGCTGCACTGTCTGGTGGTTGTTGCCTGTTGCCATATCATGGCAATGTGTGCTTTCATTGCTGTTACAGCAGCCACTGTTATACTCACTGGGATGCTATTGCCTGTGCCTCACCTCCACCTTAATGATTCCAATTGCTGGGGCACTACTGCAGTTTGCTGAGGGAGAGTTACACCTCATTCCACTGTGTGTAACATTTTTTCTGCAGCTGCGGAAAAAAACTGGTTGTGAATAGCCTTTCAGGGGCTGTGCCTTACTTATCTCACACCTTTTTTTCCTCAGGGACTTCCGCAGCTGCACTTTTTTCCACAGTACTTAGTGTTGTTTTCCGCAGCTGCAGAGGGTTTTGTGAATAGCACTCAGTGCACATTCCCCTTTGTTTCCATAACTACGGTGGTTTTGGGGACTTAGGAAAGGTTTTGCACCTTCAGAAAGCTTTATGAATCCAGCCCTATGTTTCTCTGTACCTTTCCCACTGGGATGGAGTAATTCGGAGTTGCCAAAAATGAGAGTCATATTTCATAATGTAGGAACATGAGCGATATTCCTTGTAATGTAAGACAATAAGAGATTAGCCTCATAATGAGGGACTGTTGAGAGGTATGTGATGTGAAGAAGACACCGGAGCTGTGAAGCATGCCAGTGTCAGGTTTTTCAGTCTCTTTAGATGTCTTCAGGACAGCACAGCGCCACCATGCTTCTTTATTATTTACATCTGTTTTGTGTTTTTCAGGCCTTCAGTGAGCCCCCCTCCAGCTACAAGAATCTTGGGATTATACAGGAGAAGGATTACTGTAAACTTTGATTGTAGTCTCCCACAAAAATGTTATTCACCCAATATAAGGTATCAGTAGCCCAACATGTGTTACTTTCTTTACCTACATTCCTAATGATAAGACTTAGGCAGTGCCCCTCTGCACTTTATACTCTTCCTGTACTCACAGCTTACTACAAGGAATAGACCACTTAGGCCCACCTGCCCAACAGTGAGAGCACTGTTACTGTGCAACTCCCTTATCTTGCTCTTAGCCCACTCTATCCCAGTTTGACTCCTCTCTACCTACCTGCAGGCCTTACAGCATTGCTGCCTGGAACGATGAAACCATACTGTTCTTCTACCTACTGCCTGCATTGTAAACCCCTGTTGTTACTTGTATTGACCCTGTGTGCTAATTCTCTTTAATGTAATCCTTCACTTGCTTTTGCCTGATGTTCGTGTATGTACCTTGTAATCTCCCGGGTCACACCTGAAAATAGGTACTTGGCTGTCTAGTGTGCTTACCCGGTTAACAAAAACAAACAAATAAATAAATAAATAAACATTGTCAAACCAGTTTGGATTTTGTGTGTTTGAGGAATGGGTCAATTCCAGGAAACTGCAGAAAATTATAAAAAGATCTTCAAGCCTGTCTGGGGGTTTCACTTTCATAGTTACAGCTGAGCTTCCCTTCTTCTGCACCTCCCCCACCCACGAACGCTGACTACTGGACAAGTTTCAGTTATGTAAAGACTATCCCCCCAACCCAAACATTGTCATTCATAGGGGGAAAGGAAATAACAATGATTTTGTTTGCAAGAGGCATGTTTCTCAATTCCCAGCACTTCTGTTTGGTATTGTATCTTCGTGTTTTTGTTTTTTTATCAACTACACCCTGTCATGACTAACATCATTCTTTTGTTGGGTTTCTTGTTAGCCAGAGTATTTCTTTTCACCAAGTGATATCCTTTGTACAGAAAGGGTTAGCGGTTGACCCTTGTGGTTTTCTACTGTCATACTGTGCTGTGTGGTTGATCTCGGAGATGGAGATTGTTAGTTTTTGAAACTTTTTGGAATCTCCTAACAGTGATCCTTTTCTAGTAAATATTTTATTGATTTTTCATAAAGCAATACATTTTCAGTACATTTTACAGAAGTTCTAAAATTCATACAATTTGTAACAGAATAAAATATAATTACATTTTTCTATGACTTACCTATTGCTAAAAATAAAACTCTTTATCCTTTTTGAAGATTAAATATGTTTACTCAACTGCATTTGTTTCATTTTAGGATTTAATTGTCTTCTCTGTTTATCTGGTCCTTTAATCATTGGTTTATATTAACGGTAGCAGTATTGTTTCCTGACAATAATAATAATAATATTCTTTATTTTTATGGTGCCTTTCAAAAGCCAAGGTGCCTAACAAATATAAAATAACATATCACACAATCCAAACATCTTAAAATAAAACAAGTAATACAGTTGAAAAAGAGATCAGTCACCAAACGCCTGGTACCACAAGTATGTCTTTAATGCCTGCTTAAATTCTTCCACGGTCGTGTACTCCTGTAACCGATGGGGTAGAAAATTCCAAAGGGTTGGGGCCACATGCATAAATGCACGGGTCCCAGAAGATTTCAGACACACCCTAGGAATCTCTAGCAACCCCTCGTCGGCTGAGCGGAGTGATCATTCAGGGCAGTAAGGAACCAAGAACTCTTTCAGGTAGTCCAGGCCCAGTCCATGTAGGACTTTAAAAGTCAGTAAACTGACTTTAAAGGTGATCTGCCACTGTACTGGCAGTCAGTGCAGTGTGCGCAGCAGTGGCAAGATATGACAGGACCGTGAAGTCCCCGTCAAAAGCCAGACGGCAGCGTTCTGCACTGGCTGCAGGTGGTGGAGTTCCACCCCAGGAAGCTCTAGGTAAAGGGAGTTGCAATAGTTCAAGCGTGAGGTCACAGAGGCGTGGACCAGCATAGGAAGATCACCGGATGGAACAAGGTGCTTAATCGTGGAGATACTCCTCAGATGGTAAAAAGAGGACTTGACGTCAGCTGACACCTGTGAACGCAGAGTCAGCCCTTCGTCAGAAATTACCCCTAGGTTTCGCACCCATTCAGAGGTCGGGAGTGGTAAGCCCCCAAAGAAAAGCCCAGAAGGTAAACCAACCCCCAACACCCCTATCCGGTGTGCTGGATCCACAACCAGCACCTCAGTCTTTTCCAAGTTCAACTTCAGCCAACTCGAGTCATCCAGTCCTGGATTTCTTCGAGGTGGTTGTTAAAGACCGAGAGAGCTCTGTCCTGATCAGGTGTAAAAGAAAGGTAGAGCTGGGTATCATCAGCATAGCAGTGAAACCTCAGCCCATACCTTCTGACAACATCTCCAAGAGGCAGCATGTACACGGCGAACAGTATGGGGGACAATACTGAACCCAGAGGAACCCCAAATGACAGAGAAACTGGGTCCAAAGAATAAACCCCGAACACCACTCTCTGAGTTCTTCCGGTGAGAAAGATGTAAACCACCTGAGGACTGCATACGACAGTCCACAGATGAACCTCAGGCAATCAAGTAAGACCCCATGGTCCACAGTGTCAAATGCTGAAGAGAGATCTAGAAGAACCAAGATGGAACGGTGTTTCCAATCTCTGGCCATCAGGAGATCATTGAGAACCGAACCAGTGCTGTCTCAGTACTATGCCTCTTTTGAAAACCAGACTGGAGGGGTTCATAGATGTCATAGATGGTCAAATGGTTCTCCAACTGAACGGCCACTACTTTCTCAATCACCTTCCCCAAAAAATGGAGGTTAGAGATAGGTCTGTAGTTCGCATGGCAGTCGGGGTCCAAAGAAGCTTTCTTCAAGAGGGGTGTTACCACCGCCTCCTTCAGGGAGCTAGGAAACTCTCCTGTTTCCAAGGAGCACCAGACTATCTGTGCTAGGACTGGACCAATGGAATTGAGACAACCCAAAATCAGGGAAGTTGGTCCTGGGTCCAAACTACAGTACATAGGGCGTGCATCCTGGACAATCCGCATGACATCCATGAACTCCAGTCGGTCAAAGGTACTCCAGGAATGCTGAGGGGCAGTGACCAAGCACTGGTCTAACGCAACACCCATAGAGTGTGCTGGTTGGAGTACCACCCTGATGTCAGTCACCTTAATTGCAAAGAATTGAATAAGTTCATCGCACTCTACCTATGAAAAAGCTTTTTGAACTTGTAGACAGGCTGGGTTGCACAGTCTGTCCACAGTGCAAAAAAGCTGAGCTGGTCGATTCTGAGCAGCTGCAATCTCCCCGGACAGGAACTTTGCCTTCTTACGGGTGATTGTAGATTGATAGATATGATAATGATCCATCAATTTAAGGTGGTTGGCGTCAAGGGTGGACTTCCACCAGCAATGCTCTAACCTTTGTCCTAGTCGCTGTGTCTCCCTCAGAGTCCCGTCAAACCATGGGGGATCGAGGGCAAAAGGAGAGAGGACAAACATGGACAGGAGCAATGACATCTAGGGCCACTGAAATGGCCATATTATAGGCCACCACTAGGGCCTCTGGGTCACTGTTTGCCTCTGGAAAGGATGATAGATCAAGTACTGCCGCTAGGCCTTCAGAGCTAATATCTTCCAAAGGGCGATACCTGACCATCTCCACAGGGGTAGGTCTACGAAGGCGGGAGCTAAAATTAAATCTCATGGTGCAGTGATCAGACCATCCAACTGGTTCCACCCCCAAGCTGGAGGCTTCGATCCCCAGGAAGAAGACTAAGTCAAGAGAGTGACCATGTTTATGGGTAGCACAGGTAACTATCTGTGTAAGGCCCAGAGATGACATCAACTGGAAAAAGTGTTGTCCAAATTGTGAGAATTCGTTATCACCCCAGGCATTGAAGTTGTCCAGAACCATCAGTCTGGGTGACTCAAATGCCATGTCGATGATGAAGTTTGCCACTTCCTGAAGGAACCACTTCTCATCGCTGGGCGGATGGTAGATGAGAACGATCCTACAGCCTACACCTGCTACCACAGCACACTCAAATGACTCAGTCTCCTCAACTGGTACACTTGTGAGATTAAGTTTTGTCTTGAAACAGACTGCAACCCCCCCCCCCCCACGATCCAATCTCGGGCGGTGGATCGCCAAGTACCCGGCTGGAGTTACAGCCTCCAATATGGGTCCAGAATTCTCATCCAGCCATGTCTCAGTGAAGCAAGCCAGGTCCACTGTTCCCACAAGATCTGCAATAATTGCTGTCTTGTTTTTAACGGACCTGGCATTGCATAACACTGTGCAAGTTGGATGAACCTCCAGGGCTGCCCGAGCCACCTGCCCACTAAAATTAGTAGTGCCCTTGGGTATGGAAACCAGACATAGTAGACCACAATCTTGGTTCCATTTCGCCTTGGGCGTCTCCTATATTTTACAACCCCGATGCGGTGGCCCCGTTCATTCACTCCCCACTGTTCACACCCCCCAGTCCTCCTCCCTCTCCCATGAGCAATACCCAGCACCCTACAGCACTGACACAGTATGTTGTAAACTGCAGTGGGGGTGGAGGGCTGGAGGGCATGGAGAGCAGAGGGTGAATATCGCACAACCATGGGGGCAGGCCTCCAACACATTCTGGTGACCAATTTATCAGAACATCCTTTACTTAACTACACCAGCAATACCCCTAAGATATTTAAAACAATCAGGTAACAGAAAAGAAACTAAAACAAAATTACAACAAAGTTTAACCCCTTACACTTGCTTAAGGAAAATAAATAACCCTCAACATCCATCTCCTATAATAAAATTAATATCCCTCAATCACCCCACCCCAGCACAAAATCCTAAAATAAGTTAAAATATCACAACTCAGAGGCTTGGACAGGAGTAGATCAGCTTGGAAGTAATTCAGTCACAGATGAATATTAAACCTGCTGTAAATTAAATCCTGGATGAAACAAAATAAGTCCTCAAGGCCCTCTCACTGCCTTGGGGGGCATTAACAGGGCACGGGCACAGGCACTCTCACTGTCTGTCCAAGCCAAAATATAGTACAGGATAATGAATAATTTCATGAACAGTTTCAGCCCCCAGGCCCTCTCACTACCTGGGGGACTGACAACACAGGCACTCTCACTGCCTGAAAGTAACATTAAAAAATCAAATAGTAAAAGGATAATAAAAGTTTGACCAGGTGCAGGCAGAAGGTCTTTGGAACAAATGTCCACACTTATGATCCATTTGCCAGAAGAGCAAAGATCCCAACAATCCCATAGGAGGGACCACAGCTCTCTACTGGTGCCAGCCCACCAGCTGGCCTCCCAGAGAGCCTAAGTGGCCCGATAACCCGCTGCATCAACTACCCGACAGAGCCACGGCTCAGCTCCCCGAGCAGCCCCAATTTCCGGCCACCAGTCACCCCACAGGTACAGGCCAACCATTACCAACTATCCAATTCTTACACCCAGCAAAGGCACCACCTCAGGATCATCCAGATAGGGGCTCCATTCAAGACAAGACCACACAATCCTCTTCCATGCTGCACCTAGTTCGACAAGTCCAAGCTCCAAGTGATCCATCACCTCTCCTCGACTCCTCTCCTCCCTTTCTCCTCACTCCTCAAACTTTCCTGACTCTAGTCCAGACTGAAACAAGCAGCAATTCCAGGTAAATCCAACTGGATCCACCCCAAAAAACATATACAGGTCAGTACAGATCTTCAGAATAAGCAGGGCGACAACAGGCAAAACGAATAGTCTCAATGCATCCTACAAGGTCATTAAAATGACCCAGTGTAGCACTGCAGGTTGAATGAAGCAAAAACAGATAACAAAACAGTCAAGAAACGAGCCATAAATGGCGACAAATGGGAGACGAAAATGGGTAGTAGTAACAGTAAACGGGAGGTGAAAAACTGAGAAAACGGAGAGAATAAAATCACAGTCTAGCTACAACAAACTCCAAATTGCAAGAGCAGCACTACAGCATGCTCAGCCTAGTGGCCATCATCTTCTGAAGGCCTCTCATATGTAACAAGTGGTTAGCTTTCCTCAATTCAATTCCACTTCATTTACATCATTCCCCCGGCCCCCTTTCAAGCAGTCCTAAGATTGGGGACCAAATGACATTGTGAACATGAAGTTTATTAGCAAGAATATGTACTATCAATTCATTATTTATTGTTTCACCAAGTTTATTATAGCATTCTTGAAGTGTTGGTAGTCCCCCTAATTTCCAATCTGACAGCAATGCTTGTTTGAAAGTTAATGCCACAGCCCAAACTCCTGTTTTCTGGTACTTGTTTAAAGTCAAGTCTCCTGGATCAACTCTCAGTATCAGAAACTTTGAGTTAAAAGGTATTGAAGCCTTATAAGCAGCTTCACAGAGTTCATGTATTGTCTTCCATAGGGGTACAATACATGGACATGCCCATAACACGTGTAGTAAGTTGGCAAATTTCTATTGGCATCTCCAACTTGGTCCATCTGGCAAGTAACCCATTAAGTGTAATCTTAGCGAAGAATAATATTAGTGGTGGATGATTTTAAATTGAGCAGTTCTACCTCATATTTCCTTACTTGCTAGGCATGTGTTCTTCCATGCAGACCCCATTCTGACTCTGTCATGCTTAGGCCCATTTCATGTTCGCATTTTTGTTTGGCAGCTCTGGTCAGCAAATCTTGTTCGGTTGTTTCAGTTACCTGTTTGTAACTCAAACTTACTCCTTCTCTAAGGTTAATCACTGTGATTAACTGGGTTCACTGTTTCCTGTATCACAGAGCATCAGGTTGGGGCCTAGAATGGAATCAGCCAGGGCCGTCCTGATTTGTAGGTATATAGGGCAATGAAATCTCTGCAGTCTAAATTTGTGTTTTACTATTTTGAATAACAACAAGATGCTTGAGTCATCCAGTAAGTCTCTCAACTTCATGATACCTAATTCCCTCCAGCCTGGGTCCTTAAGCAAAGCACCGTTATAAAGCAATTTATGATTATTCCAGATTGGTGTTAGGTGTAAAAGGGGATCTTCCTTATCTAGACATTTCTGAATCCTTTTAGTATTACCTATAGATTCAGTAACACATTTGAGGTCTCCAAAAACGTTAGGAGTCTTTATAAATAAGAAATCTGACGATTTGTAAGGAAGGACTGCATGTTTCTCTACCTTGAAACACAGAGGGGACCTTGCTTCTTCGTCTGATTATAGGTACCATACTGCTTATTAAAATTATGAAGCTGTCAAGTATTTTTCCCAATGTGGTAGACCAAAACCCCCCCTCAAATTTATTCGCTCTCAGTTTCTTTAAAGATAACCTTTGTGGTGTATCTTCCTATAAGAACCTTTTAACTAGTCCATTTAGTCTTTTGAAAAGTTGACTAGAGTTCACAAATGGAAAATTCAGAAAAAAGAAAAAAAGTTTGGGGTCTACCATTATTTTGATGGAATTTATTTTTCCCCAAATCGACAAATTAATCTTAGTCCATTTTTAGAAATCTTCCTCTGTTTCTTTTAAGAGAGGATTGATATTCAAATCTAAGATCTTTTGTGGGTCTATGGGGATCTTTATTCCTAAGTAAGTTAAACACTCCCTGCACCATGCTTCTTTCCCCATCGTCCCCAGTCTTATATCTTGCTTAATTTTTTATGTTTGGTTGCACGCATGCGCAAAAAACATTATGTGGCAGCTTAGGAGAGAAGCGGGTTTTGGAGGTGTGGGACTGTGGCAGCCAATGCCACCACTACATTCTTGGACTTGGCCCTCATTTCCCAATGCGGTGGCATGCTGCTGCTGACACTAGTTCAGCCAGCATGCCACCAGCAGAAGCAGATTAGCCGCTGCAATGAGGGAGCGACCCGTTATTGCAGAGCAGTGCCTTGCCTTCGGTAATATTTAAAAAAAACATGGCAGCAGCTGTCGCTGTCTGCTCACAGTCCCTATAAGCCCACAGGGGAGCCCAATCCCCTGTCGGCATGCCTCCACCCCAGTTCATTTGCCAATGGGGAGCCCAATCCCCATCGGCATAATGTTCCCCATTTGTTGTATACCGAGGTGCCCAATCCCCATCAGCATCATGCCCCCAAACAGGCTTTCTTTGCTGATGGGGGCCCAATCTATCGACTTAAGTCCCCCTTCCCCAAAAAAGCAGGTGGCACACTGGAAGCCCACTTCAGTGTGCCCAAAGCAAACCTGCAAAAAACAAACCTTCCCTCAACGTCTTTTTCAAATTTTTCCCTGAAACAAAGAAAACGGTCCCTCGCCATTGGGCCCCCTCCCCAACCCATACCCACCCTCTGCACACCTCAGCTCCCCACATCCCCCTCACCCTATGCTTACCTCCAGAGCCAGGCATGATAATCTTTGGTGGACCAGGAACATATCTGCAATCTTCAAAGTCGACCGCAAACTGAAGAAATGCTGGTAAGCTGTATAATGGCATAATTTTTTTTTAAACTTATGTGGATATTTCGGCCACTTTTTGGACGTTTGTTCTTGGGACCCCTACTCATGAATTCAGTCACTGTCATGGTGTTGCTCGGTCCCGAAAGGTGATTTTGCTGTCACTGCACGAAGTCACCTTTTGGGACTGATTAATGAAATGCCAGTGCCATTGTTCATGAGGTGGGCTCCCAAAAAGCGTATGTTGAAAATTTGGTGAAAGAATTCAAAAAAATGACTGTGTTACAAGTGTGTGTGGTGCAGTTTACACACACACTCATAACTTTGAGAATTTTTGAGATTGTCACTCCAGATTTCCCACATTGCTATTTTTACATACCTCCTTATGAACAGTACATCTGTCATTGTTCACATCCTGCCCAAAATGTGTTTTCGCACATCCGGCACACAATAATAATAATAATAACTTTATTTATTGAGCACCTTTCAATTATCAAGGCACTTCACAAAATTTAAAAACAGTTCATTAAAACACAGTATCAAAATTATGGCAAATCAGGAAAAGACTTATTCCACAGAAATGTTTTAGAGCCTGCTTAAAGCTCTCCATGGCCCTGCATTCCTGAAGCTGACAGGGCAGAGAATTCCAGAAGGTTGGAGCCGCAAACATAAAAACGCGGGCCCCAGAAGAATTCAAAGTAACCCTCAGAATCTCCAGCAACTGGATAAAGATAAATAAAATGGAACACAGGACGGACCAGATTGAAATCAGCCTGACGAACATCTCTTAGCAGGCTGACCGCCTGCTCCTTTACCTGCTGGCGAGAGAGAGGGAGCTGACCGCCAAGATAGACAACATAGAAGGATGAAGTCGCCGTCAGAATATTCATGTTTATGGTGTGCCAGAGGGCTCCAAGGAGGGGGCTAAAGATCCAATCTCCTTTCTTCAGGCAGTTCTCCGGGAGGCCTTAAACCTCCCTCAGGACTATGATCTATCTATGGACAGAGCTCTTCGCTCGTTGGTTCAGCAGCCCACACACCCTGGAGCCTGGCCCCAACCCTTTGTGGCTAAACTAATGTCACCAAAGAAGAAACTCTAAAGAGGGCCTGGAGAAAGAGCATGCTTACATAACAGGGGCATCGATTACGAGTAGACAATGACTATACTACAGGTACAGGAGAGCAGAAAAGTTTTATGGCCCATAATGAAACAGCCGAGGGCTAAAAACGTGAAAGCCCAAATACTTTATCCAGCCTGTTTAAGAATGGAGATGGAGGGAGGCACTAAAGTCAGAAGATTTGGCAGCAGCCTTGCAGTGCCTGGAAAACATGGGGGTCACCATGCCCCACCTTACCAAAGAAAAGCTGGAAAAAGAGTTAATCTGATCAGCTTGGGTGGTGGCCAGAAAAGGATCCTGATCTTCAAACCAGAACACTGAAAATTCCCCCTAAACCCTGCGAGCAGACGTCTGCAACACCCTTAGACAATACTGCGCCACAATGCAGATTGAAGTGATCATGGCAAGGGATAAGAGAGGAACCCCATACAGCCCAACTGAAGCCACAGCTAGCTCATCTGACTCAGCTCCCTGAACCAGAGGCAGCACCTGAAGATACAAGCTCTGGAGAACCCCTCCCCCCGAAGCACTCAGGACCTACCAGCCCCTTAGTCCAGTGCTATAATAGGTGAGGTACCTTCGAGGCAGTGAGTAAAAATGGGGAAGGGGGAGGCTGAACTGACTTATCTGATCTTGAGAACTGGGGAAATCCCACACCATATGCCCTCACGGTCTGGCAACAGGTCTTTTATGGACCATTGTCTGACTGTATGGACACATTTTTACAAACTATCTTAATACAAAAGAAAGTTTAAAACAGAAGGGGAAATTTCTAAGCACAGAGAACTGATTACAGGCTCAAACATGCCTCTTAGTGGGGGAAAACGTCTGTAAAAGCGCGCGGATGCAGTGTGTAGGACAAATTAGTGGGAAAGCATGCACAAAGTTTATCTTATACCACTGTTGTTGTTTAGCTGGGGTGGGAAGGCTGGAGGATTAGATTGGATTTGTTCATAATTAAATGCAGATGTGTTAACACCTCCCAGCAAACTAAGTATGGTTATAGGCTTTGGATGCACAGTATTGGAGGGGAGATCTGATGTGAAAACAAGAGAGCCCCTTGCACTTATTTTACTACTCCCCTCTACTTTAAACAATTCTATAGGGGGCATCAATGGGGCCTGGGAGTAGCCGATTAGCAAATTTTGTGTTGGATTTTGCTACTACCGCTGACGTGGACCATTTTCCTAGGGGATGGGCAACAACCCAGGATAATCCCCATAAACTGGCAGGGCCCTATGCTACACTTAGGGCCCAGGCCGGCCTTAATCATTCTGGTCCCCTGTGCAGCCCCCTGCCGGGCCCTACCACTCCATTCCCTGTGGGCCCCCCACCCCCACATCCAACAGTTACACCTAACTAACCCTCCTGTCCTGTATTAATAAAGCAGTACCAGGTCTACTAGTTTAACCAGCATGTTTCGGATGAGACGTTAAACCGAGGTCCCATCTGCCTGGATTGGTGGTAGTTCAGGTGGATGTTAAAGATCCCATGGCACTTATCGAAAAGAGTAGGGGTGTTTTTATTGACATAAATAACATAAACAGCAACACTTTTAAGTAGGATAATCGATAGAACAAAACTTTTCCATAACATATAACACAACAAAATCAAAGAGATGTTCAATCATTACATTGTAAACTCTACGAGAACACAAAAAATCATGAGAAGTAAACTATTAACAAATCTCCAGTCCACTTTTAACTCTTATTATTTGAACTTAATAAAGTGAAAAACCTTTCCACCATTTATAAAGTTCCTGGGGTCACTCTTGATCGTCCTGTGTATAAATCAGTATAAGCTCCTTGATGACTAACCTACTTACACAAGAGTAAGGCATTCTCTTTTGATAAAGGACCCATTGAACCTAAGCTTGCCATAAATAATATCTTAGGCATCCCAAAAATAAGGATAACGTTGTTGTAAATGCAGACAAATTCTTGGGATAACATCCTAGAATCAAAAATTCATAAGACATATTACATAACCATTTAAATCCCCAAAGCTTTTCTAGGTATAACCATAAACCAGTCGCATATGAACATCTAAAGAAAAAATGCTCCATCGATTCTTCTACATTAATACAATCCAAGTATGGGCACAATCTTTCCTGTAAAGCCTTGTACTTCGCATTTCCTCTGACATTCAGTTTCCCATAAAAGATCAGCCACTGCGTATCCCATTGTTTTTGAGGCATCCTCTTACAGTTTAATTGAGCCAATACACTAGAATTTAAAGTCATAGGACAATTTTTAAATCCTGGTTCTGAGGGAAGAGTCAACGACATTAGAAAACAATAAAGCCCCTTCATGTTGTTATGCAGAATTACCTGTTTCTGCGTTTTCCATTTGAACAATTTCTGCGCCGTTGGCCTAAAATATGATGGAATACATAAGTAGCGATTTAGTTTAGGGGCTATAGTGTACCAATTCTTAAAGTATTTACCCATTGTTTTCAAGTTCCAAGACTCCACTGCCTCTAATTCTGCTTTTAACCCTTCTTTAATTGAGTTTGATAAAAACAAAGCATGCACAAAAATCACTGGGTCTACCATTCCTAAACCACCCTTATTTTTCATTAAATACATATAGCTCCTTTTAACAGGATTTAAGCGATTTCCCCATAACATTTGAAAAAACACACTATATATTCTAGTCTCAAGAAACACAGGAAGCGGAAAAATCATCGCCACATACTGTATCGTTGGAAGAAGAAATTGCTTGATTACCGAACCCTTTTTAATTTGGTAATTTTCACTGTTTCCATCTATTAACCTTCTCTCTATTTTAATAATACATCTTCCCAATTTTCAACAGGCATGTTCTGGGAACCAACATTATCCCTAATATTTTAAGAGGTTTACAGGAGATGTTAATACCCTCCTGACACACTTCCTCATCACCTGTTGCTCCAATAAATAATCCCTTTGTTTTATATAAATTTATTTTTGCATTTGATACCTTTGCAAAGGCCTCAAATGCAGTCACAAAATAAGTTACTGAGGCCCTATCTTCCAAATATACTACTAAATCATCAAGCGAGGCTTGTATCCTTTATTGCAAATCCCTCTGCCCATTCACTGTAACACCCTTCCAAATCTGTCTAAAACCATCGTTTGTAAAAGGGTCTAGGCGAAAATATAAAGAAGAGGGCTTAGAGGCAACCCTGTCTAACTCCTGTAGTTAACTTAAAACCTTCCGCCTTCTGATCTTTTAAATATGGAATTACTGTATAATTATCATATAATTTCTCAATTATTTCCACTAATTGCTTTGGAACCCCATAATGCTTAAGGGTAAGGAAAAGGAACGCAAATAAACTCTCCATCAAGGCTTTTTCTAAGTCAGCTGCTATTAAGCATCTAGTTAACCCTAACTCAGTAAAATACTCAGTTACATCTCGAATCAACATCAGAGCAGACTGGATTCTTCTATCCGGTAACCCACAATATTGAAAGGGTGAAATAACTTCTTTAGCTAAATTCTTCAGCCTTTTATTTAAAATACCAGTAAAGATTTTATAATCAGAGTTTAAAAGAGTGATTGGTCTCCAGTTTGTAATGTTTTGCTTATCCCCTGACTTAAATATATAAGTCAATAACTCTTCTGTAAAAGAGGGATAGATTGCAGCTTTATCTAAAAAAAACCTAAATAAGATACAAAGGCACTGACTAAGTTCGTCTGAAAAGATTTTATAAAAGTTATTGGAAATCCCATCTATTCCGGGGGAAATATTTAGTTTCAATAACCTAATGGAGCTTAAAATCTCTGTTTGAGTGATAGGTCCCCATACCTCCGATCTCCCAATTAGGTTAACTGGAACTAAAATATCTTTTAAATAGGCGACCATAGCTGAATCGGGGATTGTCTCAAGAGGATTCAAAGAGTGTTAATGTTCTACAATCACTTCTCTTAGTTGGGCCACAGAGGATACCAAATTACCATCTGAATCTTTGAGTACCTCCATTTTCATAGAATCTCTTACCTGTTTACACATTTCGAATGGCTCCCCAATGGGTGATTTTTTAATTCCATTAGTTAAAATGGCCTGCATGGTTTTCCCTCTATCATACTGAAACTCTTTCATTTTGTCTTTAAGATTAGCAATTTGTTCTGAGTAATCCATCCTAGAAGAATAAGCTATAGTCATAAGCCTCTGTAATTGTTGTCTTAAACCTAAATAGTGCAGGAATTTGTCATTCTTTGCTTTAACTCCTTGCAATTTAAACCATTTCCTTAAGTCAGATTTAGTCTCTAACCACCAATCTCCCAAATCTGAATATAAAAAGGCTACTGATAACCTGGCTCTTAATAGGTATCTCACCCCAGCTTGTATAAAAGGAGTTCTAATGAGGAGTTATTGAGTTTCCATCTAACTAGCCTTTTTCTTGCCTGTCTGAAAAGCTAAAAGAACTTAATAGAAAGGAATGGTCCGAGAATTCACTAGGAAATATTTTAAAAGATTCTATTTGCATATTAGGTGACACTAACATATGGTCTATTAGAGAAAATCTCTTCCCCTTTTTAAACGAAAAACCTTCTCCAACCTGTAAAGCATTATGACAGTTCAAGAGTCCAGCACTTTTTATAATTTTGCTTAAAGCATTAGAGTCACAGTATGTTTTTTTATTTGTTATACTAGCATGGGTCGAAATGGGACAATTAAAGTAGCCCCCCCACAATACTCTAACTGTTGTTAATAAAAAAGGCTGTACTGATTTAAAACAATTAACTCTACCTGCTTTTGTTTGGGGGTTATAAATGTTAATAAACCTATAGCTTAGCCCTTGCCACTTACCATCAATAATCAGGACCCTTCCTGGTATTAGGTCTATCAAATTGTGTAACTGGAAGTCATATGAATTAAACACTATTCCTATACCATCTGCGGAATCTTCCCCAAACGACCAAAAAGAAGGCCCCAAAACCAATCTCTTTTAAATGCCACCAACTGATCTATGGAATACATCCATGTCTCTTGTAAAAGCAACAGAAACAGGAAATTCATGCATATAATGAAAGAGGGCTTGTCGCTTAACCATATTCAATAAGTTATGAACATTCAAAGAACCCCAAACCAACCTCATTAACCTTTTAAGTATTTAAATCATTGTTTTTTCCTCTTTTTCTTTTTTTTATCCTTGTAATTATCCGTGATTTGTGACCTAGTTGAAAGTAAGGATTTTTGAGAGTCTGAATCTTCAACCTCTATCCCAGTGTTACCCCAAGAGGAAAACAGAGCCGCATATGAGTTACTGGTTTCAATCTGTTCCACTGGGGGGTTTTTGATAGTGAATTCCTTAAAGATCTTCTTTGGAGCAGTACAGTCACTGGTTTATCAACAGCGGCTGCCACCACCACCTCATCTGTGACCCCTTCCGTATAACACACTGGAGGGAAATCTGAGAGGTTAGGGGGACCCATATTGCCCTTAACTATCTTAACAATATCTGAGGATATCTCACGCTGATCCTCCCTACTTGGTGAGTTTAACTTTTTTTTGTTCAACACCTTCCTTTAAACCCCTTCTTTTCAGTTTCTCTCTTGCCTAGAGAATTTCATCTGATTTGTTGCAGGAGGGGGCACGTATCCTGGAGAGTAGCTTTAACCATGGATTCTTGGGTTTTTTGAATAAAAACCTCAGAATTAGAACAAAAGGATTTTTTTGGGGCAGCCCAAGGACATATTTTGAACACATGGCCTTTAGTTTCGCACAAATCACAACTTGATAGATTGCTACAAAACATAGTCAAATGTCCTACCTCCCCACAATTATCACAACGGGGCTGATCGCATACACTTGAAAGGTGTGTTCTAGCCCCACACTTGTAACATGCACGGGGCTGCCAGCTGTAAAAACATACCCCTCTATCTTTTCCTAACAAAAGGAGTTAGGTATATGTTCAATTCCAGCCTCTGTTTGCCTTAATTTAGCTTTATACTTCCATCCTCCAGTCCAGAACCCTCTGTATCTAAAATAGGCTCTGGCTCACTTAGTACTTCACATTTTTTTTAACCAAAGGTTATGTCTTCCACCATACCCCTTCATTTGAACATAACTGTAACGAACTTGATCAGGGTTTTGAGAGTGGTATAACAATAAAGGTGTCCACATAGGAGAATACTTAACTTGACCATACCTAACCCAGAACAACTCTAAAGCCTGTTGAGAACGAAAACTTATGTCATAATTGTCCTCCCCTGAAATATTAATGAAAGCATAAACATCCTGAGGGGTGAAATGCAGTGAGTCTTTCAACAAGGTTTTCCCCACATAATGCCTATCCGGCCTAGTTTCTAACCCTCCTTTATACCTCAGCCTCACAGCATTGCACCTAGGGTCCGCTTCCCTATGGGAATTTGAGAAAAGTTCGGACATCAAAGGCTTCTGTGAAGGGGGGAGGTTGTATAGTGTCCTCATCTGAACCAATCCGAATGGGCTCCTGCAAGAGGATTTCCTCCCCTTTCTGCTGCTGGCCACCTGGAATCCACTCGGGAGAATGTTGAGATAAAGATAAGTTCGAGTCCCAAGCAGGATCAGGCTTCCATACACCAGCTACTGTCTGTTTCCACCCTGCTTCACTAAAGCTTTATGAGGTGACCAAGAATCTTATGGCCTTCTTTATGTAAAAAAAAGGGGTCTGTCATCTGTATATCAGCTTTAGACTTTTTTTGGTTCATTTTATCAGAAAAAAAGAAATCTGTAGCCCCACTTTGGGAACCGTCAGTCTTTAGATATGTAACAGCTGAGTCAGTTGCTGCAATCTCTTGACTCTGCTGTTTGAACACAAACCCAGCTACCTTGTTCAACTGTGCTTTTTTATTTTCACAAAAAGTAGATGGCAATATATTTTGTGCAGATAAATCATTTATCTTCACTTCGTTACTTCCTTTGACATTATCAGAGACCGAAACCGGCAGTAAACACTTGCTTTTAGCACAGCAGAGATAATTCCAGCCTGCACTGAATTCAGAGAGATTATTTGTTCTCGGGAAACGGAGCTCAGGTCTTGCTGCTCTAAGCTCTCTTCCACAGAGCTGTTTACAATCTTGGGATCAACCTTAACTCTGCCTTTGTGCTCTTCATTACAATCATTCTGACACCTGCTGCAGTCAGGGAGCTCAACACACCGCAGTGAAGCTTCATTGAACAAGGACAGAGCATTTTTAACACCAGAGGCAAACTCTTTGCTGGCAACTCTGTCCTGCCAGAACTATAACTTAAATAAGACACAGTACCTTTTTTTTTTGCTCCTTATTTCGCGTCACTGTCCTGCAGTCTGTTTGCTGAGTTTTAATATCTTGGCTTTCTCTGTCAGCCTGCAGTTTTAAATTCATCTCGCTTCCCTTGGAGCTATCTGATGAAATTGGTTCTTCCATTTCTCCAGAAAACATTATCACAGCATTATCTTGTTTCTGACCCACATTTAGTGGATTAATAAGCGACTTTTCTGTAGAGGTTGCAGGTTCAAATACCGTCAATACCTTTTCTCTTCCTGTTGTTGCAATTTCCAACTGTCCAGTTTCTTTCTTTGTTTTATCCAAAACCAATTGCTCCCAGCTCACAAAAGCATCCTGAAGCTCAATATCTGATTCAATTTCAGCCAAATCCACGGCTGAAGCCTCCACAACACCTGGAGCAAGAGTTGAGGCTAGCTCTCCTGCTCCACAGACTTCCTTCTCCTTCCCTTGTCCACTTGGAGTGGCCATCTTGGAAATGGCCTGTCCCCCTACTGGCAGCAATGCAGCAACCGAGTAGGGGTGTTTTTATTGGCAAAATAACATAAAGACAATAACACATTTTAGAACAAATAATATCTCAATAACAGAGAGAAAAACAATTAAACATAATTACTTAAATACCACAAAAACAAAGCATTCATAAGAAACTGTAGATTTAACAGAACTTGTGCCAACTTTTACCCTCATGGCTATCGCTAAATACACTTTTCCATAACATCCACACATTTTACTTAAATTTAATAAAGTGAAAAAACCCTTTCCACCATTTCCTCAGGGTTCCTGAGGTAACTCTTAAAGCATCTAGAGAATAAATTTGAATTAACTCCTTAATTATCAATTCACTAACCTTAAAATAAGGCATTTTCTTTTGATAAAGAACCCATTGTACCCTGGCTTGCCATAAATAATATCTTAAACACCCCAAGAATAAAGACAAAGTCTCTTCATGGAATTCTGATAAATTAACTGGATAACAACCTAAAATCAATAAATCATAAGTCATATTACATAACCATCTAAATCCCATAAGTTAGCTAAATACTTCCATAGACCAATAGCATATGAACATCTGAGAAAAATGCTCCATGGATTCCTCCACATTAATACATGCTAGGTATGGACACATTCTCTCCTGTAAAGATTTATATTTCGCATTACCTTTGACATTTAATCTCCCATAGAAAATTAACCACTGTGTTTCCATTGTTTCTGAGGCATCCTAATATTGTTTAATTGTACCAAAACTTTATCATTTAATACTGTAGGGCAATTTTAAATCCTGGTTCCAAGGGACTATAGTTGACATTAGATAACGGTAAAGCCCTTTCATGTTGTTATTCAAAATTATCTGTTTTTGTATCTGCCATTTAAACAATTTCTGTGCTGAAGGCCTAAAATATAAAGGTACAGCTAAATGACAATTTAGTTTGGGAGCCAGATTAAGCCAGTTCTTAAAATATTTACCCATTGTTTTTAAATACCAAGTCTCCTCAGCACTTGAGTCTGCTTTTAATCCTTCTCTAACCGAATTAGCAAGAAATAATGCATGCACAAAATAACTGGATCAACCATACCCAATCCACCCTTTTTTCATCAAGTCGTGTAACCTCTTTTAACGGATTTAAACGATTGTCCTATAACATTTGAAAAACAAACTGTATAACTTTGATTCCAAAAGCACTGGAAGGGGAAAATCATGGCTAAATATTGTACCATAGGAGAAGAAATTGCTTAATGACTTGCACCCTTTTCAATTTGGATAGTTTCCACTGTTTCCACCTATTCACTTTAGACTCTACTTTTGTAATGACATTTCCCAATTCTCAATAGGTATGTTCTGGGAGCCAAACTTAATTCCTAATATTTTAAGAGGAATCCTAGAATATAAATGCCCTCCTGCCATACCTCATTAATCCCTGTTGCACCCATTAATAATCCCTTAGTTTTATTTAAATTTAATTTTGCATTAGATACCTTGGAAAAGTCCTTGAAGGCTGACACAAAATGGGTTACTGAAGCATAATCCTCAAGGTATACTACTAAGTCATCAGCATAGGCCTGGATTCTTAATTGCAAATCTGATCTATTATTGACTGTCATACCCTTCCATTTCTGACTTGAAGCTATAATTTGTAGAAAGGGATCTAAAGCAAAAATATAAAGAAGAGGGCTAAGCGGGCACCCTTGATGAACGCCTGTATTTAATCTAAAACATTCTGCCTTATAACCTTTTAAATATGGAAACACAAAATAACTATCATACAATTTCTCTATGATATCCACTAATTGGTTTGGCACCCCATAGTGTTTAAGCGTGAGGAAGAGAAAGGGCAAATAGACTCTATCAAAGGCTTTATCCAAGTCTGCAGTCATTAAACATCTCGTCGATCCTATATCAGAGAGATGCTCAATAACATCCCTAATTAACATAAGAGCAGACTGAACCCGTCTATCAGGTAATCCACAATATTGGTAAGGTGAAATAACTCCTTTCACATAATTTTTAATCTATTATTTAAAATACAAGTAAATATTTTATAATCTGAATTTAAAGAGTAATTGGTCTCAGTTAGCAATGTTTTGCTTGTCTCCTGATTTAAAAATGTAATTAATAATCCTTTCTGAAAAGGAAGGAAAAATAATGGCTTTATCTAGAAAAAATTTGAACAGTAGAAAAGGCACTGACTTAATTGTTCAGCAAATTTTTATAAAGATTATTAGAATCCCATCTATCCCTGGTGAAATATTCAATTTCAAAAGCCTAATGGAGTTCAAGATTTCTATCTGTGTAATTGGGCCCCATACTTCCTGTCTCCTTAACTGATCACCTGGGATCACAATCTCCTTTAAGTAAGCATCCATAGAAGAGATTGAAATCTTTCTAGGGTTCTAAAGAGTAGATGGTCTACAATCACTCGTAAATGAGATACAGAAGAAGCCATACTACCATCCGCGTTCTTAGGTAACTCCATTCTTGTAGCTTCTCTTAGTTGTTTACACATCACAAAGGATCTCCAATAGGTGATTTTTAATTCCATTAGTTAAAATGGCTTGCATGGTTTTGCCTCTGTCATATTGAAAATCTCTCATCTTAGCTTTTAGGTTAGCAATTTGTTCAGAATAGTCATACCTAGTATAAGCTATGGTCATGAGCCTCTGTAATTGTTGCCTAATGCCTAAGTAACGTAGAAAATTGTGATTTTTGTTTTAACTCCTTGAGATTTGAACCAATTTCTTAAATCAGCTTTTGTTTCCAACCACCAATCTCCTAGGTCTGAATATAAGAAGGCCACCAATAATCTAGCACTTAAAAGGTATTTACTCCTGCTTGAATAAAAGGAAGATCCAAAGAAGAATTATTAAGTTTCCATCTAGTATGCCTACACTCTTTCACATCCGAAAGACAAAAATACTAAATAAAGGGAATGATCAGAAAACTCACAAGGAAATATTTTAAAGGACTCTAATTGCATATTAGCTGATGCAAACATATGATCAATTAAAGTAAAACATGTCCCTTTTAAAGGAAAAGCTACCCCTGCCTGCATACCATTATTACAATTCAAAAGACCAGCCTCCTTAATAATTTTCTCTAAAGCATTAGTATCACAGTATGTTTTTTAGTTTTAGATTTAGAATGAGCTGAAATAGGACAATTAAAGTCACCTCCCATAATATTCTAACAGTTGTTAGTAAAAAGGCTGGACCATTTTAAGCAATTTACCCTACCCGCTTCGTTTGGGGATTATAGATATTAATGAACCTAAAACATAACCTCTGCCACTTCCATCCACGATCAGAACCCTTCCTGGTATTAAATCAATTAGATTATGCAGTTGAAAGTCAAATGAGTTAAATACAATTCCTATACCATCAGCAGAGTCCTCTCAAAAGACCAAAATGAGGGCCCCAGAACCACTCTCTTTAAAGATACCGACTGTTCTATGGAGTACATCCATGTTTCCGCAAGAAGCATACAGAAATTGGAAAGTCGTGAATGTAATAAAAAGGCTTGTCTTTGACCTTATTTAATAAACTATGAACATTTAAAGAACCCCATGCCAAACTCATAGCCATTTTAAAGAAGCCAATCATTATTTTTCCTCTTTTTCTTTTTCTTGTCCTTATAGTTATCAAAATTTGAGACCTAGATGAAAAGGAGGATTTTGAGAATCGAGTCTTCAACCTCTATCTCAGTATTACCCCATGAAGAGAACAGAGCTGCATAAGAGTTACTAGTTTCAATCTGAACTACCGAAGGGAGGGAGTTTGAGTAGATTTCTAGTAGATCTTCTCTGGGGCAACCTCACGCTGATTTACTTACTGTGGCTACAGAACCCACCTCCTTAACTGCTCCTTCCTCATAACAAACGGGAAATTCTGAAAGGCTATGAAGAACCATGCTATCCTTCTTTAACCCTTCCCCATCTGAAGGTGATTCCAGCCTACCCGCCTACCTGCTGAAAATAGCTTTCCTTATCCCCACCCTTATCCAAACCCTTATCTTTTAACCCTCTTTTGAGTCAGTTGTCTTTTAGCCTGAGTAGTAGCCTGGGTGGGAATGCTCACACTGTGAGGAAGCTTTAGCCATGGTGTCTTGTGCTTTCTGTATGAAAACCTCGAATTAGAACATTGTGCTGTCCTTTGAGCAGCCCATGGACACATTTAAATGTATGACCTTTAGCTTCACATAACTCACAGCAAGCTTGGTTATTGCAAAACATAGTTAAATGCCCTATCTCTCCACAATTGTCACAGCGAGGTTTGTCACAGACACTTGAAAGATGTGTTCTAGCACCACATTTGTAGCATGCACGAGGTTGTCCACTATAAAAACATACCTCTATCTTTCCCCAAAAGAAAGAATTAGAATATGTTCAATCCCTGTCTCTGACTGCCTTAGTTTAACTTTATACTTCCATCCACCAGTCCAGAAACCCTCTATATCTAAGATAGGCTCTGGCTCACTTAATACCTCACATTTTTTCTTTAACCAAAATGTTATATCCTCTACCCAAACTCCCTCGTTCCGAAACATGATTGTGACAAATTTAAGTAGTGGTTTAGATAGGGGAATAACAATAAAGGGCGTCCAAACAGGTGAAAACTTAACTTGGTTGTACCTAACCCAAAACAGGTCTAAAGCATGTTGAGAACGAAAACTGATGTCATAATTGTCTTCCCCTGAAATATTTATGAAAGCATAAACATCCTGCGGTGTAAACTTTAATGAGTCTTTTAGTAAGGTTTTGCCCACATAATACCTATCGGGCCTTACTTCCAACCCTCCTTTATATCTCAATCTTACGGCATTACGCCTTGGAGCAGCTTCCCTATGGGAATTTGAAAATAGTTCGGACATCAAAGGTTTCTGAGCAGAAGAAGGGGCTGCACATTAACCGCAATTGAATTCTTCTGCATAGGTTCCTGCCGTTGTAATAGTAAAGCAGAATGATTGTTCAGGCTAGAAGTACCAGAAGGAGGATGTAAAGATTCTTTCTCTAATTTATTATTCATCTCACACTCTGACCCTTTCTGCTGTTGACAAACTGGAACCATTCTGGAGAGTGCTGCGATAAGGTTGAGTTCAAATCCCATGCAGGGTCAGGCTTCCATTCCCCTGAGACTGTTTGTTTCACCCAGCCTCACATAAAGCTTTTGTGGTGACCAAGTAACATGTGTTCCTTCATTTTGTACCTGAGGGAAGCAGTCATTGGAATATTTGGATTGACTCCTTCTTCTTTTTTTTTTTTTTATTATTGGGAAAAATTCAGTAACCCCTCATTGTGAACCTGCAGGCGACTGATAAGTTACTGTTGGGTCAGATAAAGAGTTCTCCTTATTCTGGTGTTTAAAGACAAAACCAGTCATTTTGTTTAGGTGTGGTTCCTCTTTGTCTCCAAAGGGGAAAACAAAACTGAATCATTACTCAGGTCGCCAGATTTTCCACCTTTGCAATTTGTGTCCTCTGTAATTGAGCTAGGCTGTAGGCACTGCGCTGTAACCACGAAAACACTGCCAGCCTGTATTTGATTTAAGCGTACTCCTGCTTTTGTACACCACAACTCAAGCCCTGCTGAAATTTTCTTTCTGCTGCGGGCTAAAAGCAAACCAGCTCAGCCTTAGAGCTATCAGTGCTGTCATTTAAGCAACCTGGCATCATTGACAAGCTCCACGCGCTTCTGCAGAGCTTCAAAGACCGGAACAAGTCTGTATTTTAAAATCAAAGGATTCGCTTCCCAACACTAACAGTATCAGTGGAAATGATTTTGACACAGGCACAGTACCTTCCAGAAGCTCTTCGTTTTGAGCCGACATCCTGTGATCCTTTTGTCGCATTTTCTCCATTTGAAGTCCTCTGTTCGCTGAAACAACACGCTCCACAGGCTCGTTTAAAAGAATAAACTCTTCTTTATTTTTAGAGTTTGAAACAGTTCCAGAGTCTCCACGAATAGGAGCACCAGCCTGCTTGCTAGGAAGAACTGGTTTGCTCCCAGACTCAGGTTCAAATCTCACTGATTCCATTTCAGTTTGTAAAGAAACAATAACTTGACCACTTTCTTCTTTTTTATAATCCACTACAGCTTATTCCCATTCCACAAAGGCATCTTGAAAATCTGCATCCGAATCTCTCTCAGCCATATCCACGGCTGAAGCCTCTACTAAGCCTGGAGTAAGAGTTGAGGCTGGCTCTCCTACTCCACTTGCTTCCTCCACCTTCCTTGGTTCACTTGGAGCAGCCATCTTGGAAATGGCCTGGCCCCCTACTGGCAGCATTGCAGCAGCAGAGTAGGGGAATTTCCCCGGTGTCCTGGCCAAATTTCCCTCATTCACTAAAAAAAAAAATACCACCAACAGCTTAATCTGGTTCAAGGTCAGTTGGCATTCATCTGTATCCCCCTCCCCCGGGTCGTGCCTGAAGATAGGCAGGATTTGTCTAGTGCACTTACCCGGTCAACAAAAGCTAAATAAATAAATTTAGTGCCATTGACTGCACTGAATTATTTGACTTCACCATTGGAAAAGAATCTAACTGAGCCTGGAGCAAGAACTTAAGTAAGTACGGTACTACTGCCATATTCATTTCTGTAAGGACAGGGACATCATCACTGAACACTCACACTTCAGTTACTCTGATTTGCAAAAAAGTTAAACAACATAACTTTTCTGGAGGTGTGAGAGAGAATAGAGAGGATTATCATAGTAGACAGCATAGCACAGTGGTTTAAGGCTCTGAGCTACAAACCTGGAGACCTGGGTTTGCATCCCACAGCCCCCACTTGCATACTGTGTGGCCATGAGCAAGTCACTTAACTTCCTTGTACTCCCAGGTTGCACCTGGAAACAAGCTTTCAGCTTACTGTCTCTCCAGGTAAAAAAATTAATAAAATCACAGGGCACTTTGTAAGGTGGCCACCTGTCAGGTTTTTTTACCTGGTGATCAGATTTTCAGGGTCCCTATCAGGGAATCCAATTTTGCTCTGTATGGATCTAGTTTTCGAGCTATTGTGAGCAGGGGTCAACCTTAAAAAAAAAGTTTGCACTAGCCAGCAGGGCAAGTTGATTCAAAACTGCACTAGCCCGTAGATGGTTTCACTAGCCCTCAATTATAATGGTAATTTTTGATCACTAATACAAGAAACAATGCAAGTCAAGAAATACTTCAATTGCACATTTATCCTGCTCCCCAACAGAAAAAAAGACTGCAATGCCATCACACACAGTGAGCCCCCCCATAGTTTTGTAACATGGCCTTCTCACTTCCTCTTCTCTTTCTGCACACACACACACACACACACACACACACAACAAACCAATGGATATCACAACAGCAAATGTTCAGTCAAACAGTCCTAGCTCTGCACACACAATAGCTGACGTCATCATGCACCTCACCACACTGTCACCACCACCCACAGGGCAATAAACAGAGTCAGGCAGAGAAAGACAATCTCAGCCCCCGCCCTACAGTTAACTGGAGATCTGCACTTCTGGAAGTTTTTGTACAGTCTCAAGTGAGCCAGAAGCACATCTAAGATTTATTTGGGGTGGGGGGGCTACACAAACCTAAGGGGCTTTGGAAATAGAAAACTATGACATTTTTATTTTGAAAGCATTAATTATGTTTGCTTGCATGCATGTGCAAGAAACATAGTGCCATCATCTGAGTTTTCGGAGGTGTGGCACCCCGTCCTCCAATTCAGTCAGTGAGCTTGCAGGCGTGGCCGCAGTTCTCCAATGACTGCTGCAGCTGTCTTTGACAGCAGAAAAATGCAGTGGCATACAGTTGAAAGGGAAAGCTCCGCTTCAGTGAGCAGAGCTCCCCCCAACATGCACGCATGCATATTGCATGCTGACACGCGCTCCCCCCCATGCACATACTGTTTAGCCAACGGTGTGTCCAATGCCCCATCGGCTCCATGCTGCCCTCCCCAAAAAAAGCTTTCCTGGTGCCACGCTGGGAGCCCACCCCAGCATGGCACACATCCATTATGGCCATGAGGATACTTAATCCCCGGCTCCAGCCCCCAAACAGCCTTACAGCTGCCACGCTGGAGCCCACCCCAGCGTGGCACAAGCCCATATGGCCGACGGGGGTGCCCAATCCTCCTGTCGGCTTTAGCCCCCCAAACAGCCTTTCCTGCTGTCACACTGGGAGCCCACCCCAGCATGGCAAATGTCCTGCGTCGTCTGAATAATAAAAAAAAAAAAAAACCTGTAAATTAAAAAACGGTCCCTCGCAGTCTCCCTGCCCCCACCCGCACCCACCTACTGCACACCCTGCCTCCCCACATCACCCCATCACCCCATACTTACTTCTGGAGTCCAGCGCAATGATCTTCGGTGGACCGGGAACATGTCTGCACTCTTCAAAGCCGACCGCAAACTGAGGAAATGCCAGTAAGCTGTATAATGTAATAGATAGGCTTTTTTCAACTTTGCTGCATATCTCAGGCATTTTTTGGAATTTTTGCACCAAATTTTCAACATGGGGTTTTTGGGACCCCCTCTCATGAATGCTGTCACTGTCATGGTGTTATTCGGGCCCGAAGGGTGATTTCGTAGTCACTGCATGAAATCACCTTTTGGGACTGATTAATGAAATGACACTGCCATTGTTCATAAGGTGGGCTCTCAAGAAGCCTATTTTGAAAATTTGCTAGAAAAATTCCTAAAAATGACTGTTTTACGTAGCATGCATTATGCAGTTCCTACGCACGCTTGTAAGTTCGTACATTTTCAATATTTTCACTCCAGATTTTCAACATTGCCATTTTACCACACCTTCTTATGAGCAGTACAGCTGTCATTTTCCACATCTCACCCAAAATGTGTTTCCGCCCATGTAGTGCACAATGGCGCAGTCGTTGTGTGAAATCAATGTACGGGACAAATTAAGAAAATCACAGTGACACTGTTCATGAGCAGATGTCTTAAAATGGCTATGTTGAAAATTTGGTGAAATAGCTCCTAAAAATGACTGTTTTTCGAGCGTGTGTTGCGCAGTTCCTACGCACGCTCGTAAGTTCGTGAATTTTCAATATTTTCACTCCAGATTTTCAAAATTGCCATTTTACCACACCTCTTTATGAGCAGTACAGCTGTCATTTTTCACATCTCACCCAAAATGTGTTTCCGCCCATGTAACCCACAATGGCGCAGTCAGTGTGCGAAATCAATGTATGGGACACACTAAGAAAATCACAGTGACACTGTTTATGAGCAGAGTTCTTAAAATGGCTATGTTGAAAATTTGGTGAAAAAATTCCTAAAAATGACTGTTTTATGACCGTGTGTTGCAGAGTTCCTATGCATGCTCATAAGTTCGCAAATTTTTAATATTTTCACTCCAGATTTTCAAAATTGTCATTTTACCACACCTCCTTATGAGCAGTACAGATGTCATTTTTCACATCTTGCCCACAATGTGTTTCCGCCCATGTAGTGCACAATGGCGCAGTCGGTGTGCGAAATCAATGTATGATGGGACACATTAAGAAAATCACAGTGACACTGGTCATGAGCAGAGGTGTTAACATGGCTATGTTGAAAATTTGGTGAAAAAAATTCCCAAAATTACTGTTTTAGGAAGCTGTACGTTGCGCGTTCCTGCGCATACGCATGGAATTCTGTGTAATATTTGCACCAGATTTTCAACAGTGCCATTTTACCGCACTTCTTTATGAGCAGTACAGCTACCATTTTTCACATCTCACCCAAAATGTGTTTCCGCACATGTAGTGCACAATGGTACAGTCGGTGTGCGAAAATAATGTTTGGGACAGATTAAGAAAATCACAGTGACACTGGTCATGAGCAGAGGTCTTAAAATGGCTGTGTTGAAAATTTGATGACAAAATTCCATAAAATGACTGTGTTATGAGTGAGCATTACGTAGTTTCCACGCACCCTCATAAGTTCATGAATTTGTAATATTTTCAGCCCAGATTTTCACCAGTGGCATTTTTCCACACCTCCTTATGAACAGTACAGCTGTCATTTTCCACAACATGGCCGAAATGTGTTTTCACACTTTCAGCACAGAAATGCATGGTTGCTGTGGGAAATCACTGTTCAGGACAGATAAAGAAAATCACACTGACACTGTTCATGATCAGAGGTCCCAAAATGTCTGTGTTAACAATCTGCTGTAAAAAAGATTCCCAAATTAGTTACATTATGGGTGTGCGTTGCACAGTTTCTACGCATACTCGTGACTTCACCAGTTTTTTTAAGATTTTCACAGCAGATTTTCAACATTGCCATTTTTTACATCTCCCCATGAACAGTACCGCTGTCATTTTTCACATCCTGTTCAGAATGTGTTTTTGCACCTGTGGTGCCAAATGACGTAGTCACTGTGCAAAAGCAGTTTTTGGCTAACAAACTGATATTGCCACTGTTCATGAGGTGGGGGGGTCACAAAAAAAACATGTTGAAAATTTGAAGTGAAAATACCAGCGAATGCCTGCGGTGTTAGGGTTTCCGACCATAACGCCCCACCCTGTAGAGAATGACAGGCATCAGGAGTGTGACTTGGGATTCTTGCCTGTAATGCTCATACCATTCCACCCCCACCCACACCCACACCTTGCAGCCAGTGAGAGGCATCAAGGTGTGCCTCGGACTCTTTGGGCCCAAACGTGACCCCATTGTCCTATACCGTACCCATCTCACCATATTTCCTGATGGAATGGGGTGTGCATAAGGGCCAAAGACCCCCAAGGAACACTGTGACACTTGTCAGTATCTGCAGGGTAGGGTGTGGTGAAATGGTGTGGTCGTTATGCCTAACGACCCAAAGGCACACCCCAATGCCTGTCACTTTCTGCAGGGTGGTGGTGGGGTTGGCTTCAGTTTTATACTTCGCTGCCATTCATATTATGCAACTCTGTTACTTCTACACTACTAATGCCAATGCCAGCAAGCAAACATTCAGATCAGCATTGACAAATGCTTGTTTTAATATGCTCTGCACCAACAATAACAGATATTTCTTTAACATTGTCCTTTCATCAGCCATGGGAAATAATACACAAGCATAATGCTATACTATCTCTATTTCTATATAGGATGATCTGTATACCCCAGGAAAGCCTATTTTAAGCTTTCAAATGATGTATTTTATTAAAGTCTATTTTTGTACCATACATGATCCAAAGTTTTGTTTTTAGGATGAAAGGACATGCTGGGTGGGATATGGGTGGGATTGAATGGTATTGATGGCTGGCATGGTCCATTTAGAAGAGTGGCGGACCCCCTATACTTGCCAGTAATGGCAGCTATGGATCTGTGGATGGTCAGTTCAGAGTCTGGTCTGCAGTGGTGTCCAGGGAAAGAACAGAGTTAAGAGATTTGGAAGGGAGAGTGAAGTTATGGTGAGGTTGGGATAAAACCCACCACCTGCAGGGCTGACCCTGTATATCTCCTTGTATTTTGTCACTGAAATATTGGATACAGACACTCAAAATGTAGTGAAATGAGGGACACTGGTCTTAAAAATATGGGGCATTTTTTTTACACAGAGACACATTCAGAAAACTATAAGCTAATGACTTCACAGCATTCTACCCTTGATCACACTCTGGACACTAGCTGAAAGTCCTAGCAGTGGAGTGATAATGACTCACATTGAGTCTTTTGTGGGATCCCCCTCTTGTACTGTCAGATAATTGCAGCTCTTAATGAGCTGTTAACCATACCAGGCCATCTGGAACACTGAGTGAGATTAGCATGAGGACTAGACCCTGCTACAGTAGATACTTTTTTAACTTCATTAACAGCCATAAAAACCTACACTAGTCAAGATGGACAAGTAGAGAGTTAGCTGCATTAGCCCTGGACAATTTGCACCAGTGTTTGGGCTAGTAAAACAATGTTAAGATAGATCCCTGATTTTGAGTGCTCACATACTTTTGAAACAGATGTTGTCATATCATTCATTGTTTCGACAAGTTCTCTTGTCAATATAGCCCTTTGTTTGTGATAGCAGTCAACCTGGGAGGTATGAAGTATGTCCATTAACACCATTAACACTTACTTAACTTAATCTTTTCTACTGCAGCAAAGCTGATCCCACCTTTTGTAGCAGTAGCAGAGATGTCTTCTACTTAGATTTGCTGGTAAACATTTTCATTTGTAACAAAATGTAGGCGTTTTTAAATGTGTTAAATATTTTTTCTTCCTCAAGATATAAATATGGGCCCCCAAGGTGCCGGGGCAAGGCTTGCACCTAGCTAAGGCCAGCCCTGTTAGGGCCGTGGGTCTCTAAGGAGATCCGACCCACCAAGGAACTAACCCACCCTGATGACCAAGGAAGTCACAACTCATCAGGTGGGGAATACTCCCACCAAAGTCCACAGAACCCTAGAAGTGGGATACCACTTCGCAGTGGAACAGGAAAAACCAATAAGTTCAATGAAGGGGTACTGGGTGCTCCCCTCCAACAGAAGGGGGGGGGGTAGTGGTTCCTAACAAGTGAAACAAACTGTAAATGTTAGTTCACATCTTCAGCAGACACTGACTGCTGTGATTCTGCTAAATCATTAGTTCTCACACTTTGTGATAGAGAGCCTCCCTCAAGCAATGAAAAAGAGTTTGAGCCTCCCTCAGATTTGGAAAAAAATCTTGGGCCTCCCCAATCCCCATAGAAAAAAATAAATCCTACTTTGCACAGTACACCAGGAATAAAGTGAAACTTTAATAAAGCTGACTGAGTATATTCTCTTTTTATTCAACTTATTGCTCTCCACCCCAACCAGGCACCCCAGGTTATACTTGCCACTCCTTTTTTTTCTGACTTTTGGGCCCTTGTTACTCTATTTCCTCTCTATCTGCAACAACCAGACCTAGCCACTTCATCTCTCCCTCTCCCTCTCTTACCCTGTTGTTAAGCAACTTCCTGTACCCTTACCTCAGGTCACACCTGAAAACATGCATTGGATGTTTGTGCCTTTCCCAGTCACTAATTTACATATAAATAAATACCTATTCTAGAAATGAGGCTTGACAAGTTACTGATTTGCATATAGATACTTATGGTAGAAACAAGTCTTGACTCAGCATGCCTTCCCCAGGCATTAATTTACATATAAATACATATCTATAAACAAGCTTTGGACTGGAGGAGGGCAGATGTGATTCCTCTTCACAAAAGTGGGAGCAAGGCAGAAGCAGGAAACTACAGACCTGTTAGTTTAACCTCAGTGATAGGGAAAATGATGGAATCACTTCTGAAGGAAAGAATTGTTGAGTATCTAGAGGCCAGAAGGGCACAGGACCCTAGGCAGCATGGATTCACAGCGGGAAGGTCATGCCAGACTAATCTGATAGATTTCTTTGACTGGGTGACCAAAGTAGTAGATCAGGGAGGGCTGTGGACATGGCCTACCTAGACTTTAACAAGGCATTTGACACAGTCCCACACAAAAATTAATATACAAGTTAGCCAGCCTGGGAGTGGGTCCCAAGATGACAGCCTGGGTAAAGAATTGGCTGGAGAATAGGACACAGAGGTAATAGTAAATGGAGTCCACTCAGAAGAAAGGAAGGTTACTAGTGGGGTACATGGTTTCAGTATTAGGACGGTCCTCTTCAATGTCTTTATAAGCGACATTGCAGAAGGACTGGAAGGAAAGTATGTCTCTTTGCAGATGACACAAAGATCTGCAACAGAGTTGATGCACAGGGTGGGTGGAAAGGATGAGAAGGACTTGGCAAGGTTAGAGGAATGGTCAAATGTATGGCAGCTTAGATTCAATGCTAAGAAGTGTAAGGTAATGCACCTGGGAAACAAAAACCCAGGGGAAGAGTACACAATGGGGGGTGAGATACTAACAACAACAAAAATGGAAAGGGACCTGGGGGTAGTCATATCAGATGACCTAAAGGTGGGCAAGCAATGTGAGAGGGCAGCAAGAAGGGCTGGCGGGATACTGGGATGCAGAGGGAGAGGCATCACCAGTAGAAAACGGGAAGTTGTTATCCCCCTGTACAGACAGCTGGTGAGACCCCATCTGGAGTACTGTGTGCAGTTCTGGAGACCCAATCTCCACAAAGACAGACAGGATGGAAGCTGTCCAGAGTAGGGCAACTAAAATGGTGCAGGGTCTGCACCGGAAGACATATGAAGAGAGACGAAGGAGCTTAATACGATAGCCTCGAGGAAAGGAGGGAGAGGGGACATGATAGAAACATTCAAGTACCTCAAGGGAATCGACAAAGTCCAAGAGGGTAGCATCTTTCAAAAAAGAGGTGCAAGAACAAGAGGGCACAATTTGAAGATAGAGGGGGGCGCTCAGAGGTAATTTAAGGAAGTATTTTTTCACAGAGAGGGTTGTAGATGCATGGAACGGCCTTCCGGAGGAGGTTGTGGTGTCAAAATCAGTGGTGGAATTCAAGCATGCATGGGACAGTCATAAGGCAATTCTAGGGGGTGGGGGTAGGAAGAAGTAGGCTGCTGGTTAACTAGGATCTGCAGCTTATCCAGTAGGTAGGGAAATGGGCAGACTGGGTGGGCCAAGCGGTCCTTATCTGCCATCAAATTCTATGTTTCTATGTTTGGCTCGATGGGGACTTCCTGGTCAAATATTCGTGCATAAGTAAAGAACTTCACCTGCAATTATCCATATTTAATTTGTTTTATCCTTTCACACAAAACAGCCAAAACTTAAAACTTAAATACTGTACATTCTCAGACTTGACTGGGCCTCTCCTAGAACAATTTGGTGCCTCTCTTTGGAGGCTGGCCTCACCATTTGAGAACCACTGTGCTAAATAAATGGCTAATGGTTTTACTCCCACCTAGTGAGGAAAGTTGGTTATTTCTTGTTATTACAAAGTTATTTGCACATAGAGATATTAGATGCTTATGCTTTCTGATGTTTAAAGAACAAAAAAGGCATAAGTTTGTTATGTTTAATCCAGGCAATACTTCTAGTGCTACAGAGACAGGCAATTCTATGATAATCGACTACACTACAATAGGAAGGTACAATGAAAAAGAGATGGAAGAAATAGTAAAAGAGCTGGGGCCAGGAGGGCACGGGGGATCCCCAGAGGACAGGGAAACTTTTTTGGGTTTCAAAAATGGCCACAATCCGGACTAAAATCTTATCATACAACATTAATGGGGTTAACCACCCCATCAAAAGGAAGCAGGTCCAGAAATTTATAAGAACCCAAAATTGTGAAACAAATTTCCTGCAGGAGACACATCTCTCTCCTAAAGAAGTGGCAAAGCTTAGAACCAGAGGCTTTCCTGTCCTCTACCAGGCCTCATTATAAAAAGGACGAAAGAGAGGTGTTGCTATAGTACTATCTGAGCACCTCCCCTTCGAGGAGACGGAGGTAATTACAGATGAGGGTGCCCAATACCTGATAGTGGTAGGGAAAGTTCAGGACACCTGGATTACCTTAGCTAATGTTTATGCCTTACCCAACTCTCCGATCACCAGGGCCACTGGAAAATTGCGGGCGCAATTTCTCTGCAATTTCCTCAATTTTCACCCTTCTCCGCACAAAATCTGCAATTTCTTGCAATTTCTTACATTTATGGAATTGTTGACTGAAATTGTATAAAAATATTTAAATTCTCAAGGAAATCTACTCAGATATGGTACGCAGACTTGGATTTGACCAAAACGGTACAGTGTGAGGTGAGAAGGGGTCAAATGTGACTCTTCTTTCATGTGATTCACTTCCCTGCTTTGGTTTCAGAAACCTCTGGTCACGCATATGTAGACTGGAACACTTAAAATCTGTGTTAAAGCAGACTATGGGAGAACATTTTGCTGACACAGAGACTGAAACAATAGGTGTGAGAAGAGGTGCAAAGTGCCCCATTCACCTAAATGAAACCTTGACCACAATGCTTGTTTTTGAATGGTAGAGTAGATTTTCCTTGTATAAATACTTTGAATCTGAAAGGATTTTGATTCAAATGTGTCAGGAGTTTGGATGGCCCTGCTGATTATAAACTTGAATGTGCTTCTGAGGGGGTTGGTGACAGTGATTCCTTACATGTTAGTCTGCCACAACTGTATACTCACATACAAAGCCTTCAAAAAGCAAACATTTCTGAAAACATGCTGAACAGGTTAAGTATAGTTAAACAGTTACCTTCAAATAGACAAAATAATTGCAACCCAAATAAAATCACTGCAAACCGAGTAGAGCAAAAGTACAGTGTATTAAAAACTATTGTGTGATGTAATGAAAAGCTAATGTTACAATTTGATACTTTTATCATGTGATTTTAAAATGTACTTACAATGCTGATTAAGAACAGTAATCATTTTAACAAAATAAATATTTTTTTTACTATACCTTTATTAGGTACACTGGTTATCTATTTTTTTCTTGCACCAAAGCAAGTAGTTTAAACAGGCTTCATTATTTAACATCTAGAAACTGGCAAATATGTTGTTTCAGGATGTATTCAGTACAAACTAACTGTAAATTACTGAATAAAATCTAGTTAACACTGCATGACTAAGATGTCTTGATTTTTAGAAGATATGCTACAAAATGATTAGTTTACAATGAATTTCAAAAACACACATCTTTCTTCATATTAAAAGCATTTACAAGTGGCAATACATTTGTCTAACAATTTATGTGATCAACACATGCTGCAACAAACAACAAAATATTTATTAGGGGGCAGTGGGGATGTATAATGAACCCCCTCAATTTTCCTGCAATTTTTGCAAGAAAATCCCCGCATTTTTGGTTAACATTTTCTGCAATTTTCCAGTGGCCCTGCCGATCACCTTCTACTCAAAACTATTACAACTGGTGATCCACAAGGCAGAGGGGACTCTGATAGCGGGAGTGACTGGAATCTGGTCCTGAGCAGGAAAGTAGACTCAACCACTGGTATTCCCACTCTGGAACGCAGGGTGGCCACTCAGTTTTCTTGACTACTACTCGACTGTGGGATGGTAGACATCTGGAGAGAAAAATATCCAAGGGTAAAAGAGACTACACCTATTTCTCCCACAGACATAAAATATATTGTAGTGTAACTCCTAGGTGGCGCTATCCCAAGGGCTACTACCCCTGCCTGTGTCGCTAGTTGCAGGTTAAGGGGTCTGGGTACTGAAATGGGTGCCTCCACCCAGAGGTCAGGGTTGTTAGTGGTCAAGCTAACTTGAGCACAGCCCTCTGGGACACTGTAACCCCCCTTGTTCACTTCTAGTGGCCTGAACAATATACAATAATCACTTTCACAATGACCCTTATTCACCATGCAATTACCCACACTGTTTGCGCTTACCACCAGGGCTGGTTCCTCTAGCTTGATCCTGGGGGCCCCCTGTAAAACAAGGTTGTGCACAGCAAATAGCAACAGTACAGTACTTTTGGCACAAACTGGAACCACAGTCAGGTTAAATGCAAAAAGTGTTAGATCTGATTTATTCAGGGGACTTGAACAAGGGAGGAGTGTGATCAGGTTGATTTGCTTAAATGCTATATCAGTCATATAGTCATGCATGCACTTCAGAGTCCCTAAACAGTCACACTCTCTGGATACCCAGGTGGGAAAGAGGTGGGCTACCCAGGAATATTGCCCAGGGTAGGCTGGCATCGCAGCTGGTTGGGGCCCTGTGATGGAAGAAAGCAACATGCACAACACACACTATTTGTAATCCGTGGCCGGAAGGCTCAGTTCATGAAGGAAAAATACAACAAAGCAATCAGATGACAACACTTTAAATTTAGCTTTTGTTGCAGGGAGCTACCCTGATGTTAACTCACAATACTAAATGCAGCACACAGGCAGAATGAAATCGAGATGGCAGGTTCTTGAGCTGGAGTGCCAGGAGAAGCAGGGCCCACACAAATCACCAAGGCGTCATTCCTGTTCAAAGCGTTGAGCAGGGGGCTGATCCCCAGGCAGGTCTCTCGTCAATGGCTTTCTCTGTGCCATGGGCAGTCTGGCTGGGCCAGCGTGGCAAGGCCCAGGCCAAAGGGAGATGAACACGGATTCAGTCCATTTGAGCTGGATGCAGCCTCCAGCAAGCAGAACACAGTTCAGCATACAGTGGGGAACCAAATCACGACCCACTAATAGCACACAGTACATTTACATGTAAGAAATTCTACTGTACCAGGCAGATTGCTATCCGGTTGCAATTACAGAGTCTCTGCACAAACTGGGAGTTCAGAGGTGACTAGAAATCCTGACAGGCCGATTGCATTCAGCAAATCTTCAGTCTTCTTCAGGTTAAAGCCTGGTCACAGTTCAGTGGCTTAAATCATTCTCAACAACTTCAGATTCAGTCCAAAAAAAAAAGCACAGGTTCCCTCTCAGGGACAGTAGGCAGACAGGCAGGCCAAAACTCAAGCCTTTCCACAGTTCTTCTGTACGAAACTACGCAGGTCAGCTGCTCAACTGTCTCGAGCTGTTACTCCTTTGCTTCCCAACTCAACTCTGACTGAAACTGAAAACAGTCTGGGACTTTCCCCAGGATCCAAGAGGTTCGGTTGGCTGATCTGTCTGTCAATCACAACAAGGTCCCTTCCTCCAGGTTCATTTAGGCCCCAAAATGCAAAAAACTACAATTCCTACAGAATTTTGCTACCACAAGACCCCTGGGGACAGACTCCATCTTAAAGTCCCCAAAGGTACTGATTGACCCATTTTGGCAGTCCAGGACCAAGATGGTAGAGATAAACAGAACTGTCCATGCTGCAAAAAAGGCAGGTTAGAACAAACTGCAATATTATCACAATTCTAACAAATGATCAGCAAATAAGTACATCTTCCAACAGAGTAGCGATGGCAGAATGGAGGGATTATCTTGCAGCCTGGGTGGGACTTGAGCACAGAAACACTCAACCCCCTCCCAGTTTAATTATAACTGCAATCTAGGCAGCTCTTAAAGAGACAGTACAAGGAGGCTATACAGGCACTCTCTGGCAATACATTTGAACTGCTTAAACGCAGGACACCAGCCTGGCAGTGAGCATTTAGGCAAGCTCAAGGAAGACTTTTTGGGAACCCCCATTTGTAGGGGGGTTACATCAGACTGGATATGTTTCTCATTTTCAGTAAAGATATACCCCTCTGCCACTCTATGTGGGTGGGAACGGCCAGACTATCAGATCACCAGCCCATCTACCTTAACCTGGACCTTCAGCTCCCCAGAAAACCCACACACTGGAGACTAAACACAAATCTACTTAAGGATGGAGAAATTAAAAAAGAGATAAAAAGAGTAATAACACTGACTACTGAGACAAATGATAAACTGGGGACCACTGCCCAAATCCTCCGGGATACAGTCAAGACCATGGTCAGGAGGAAATTCATATCTCTTGCTTGCTATAAGAAAAAAGAAAGGCAAAAACAAAAGCAGGACCTCATAATGCATCTGAGATCCCTGGAGACACAACAAAAACGACAGCGGGATGAAGAAAGGGGCAACAAAATTAAGATAGTTAAAATTAAAATACAGAAACTAAATAACTTAGAAACAGAAAAAACATTACACTATTTGAAACAGTCACATTATGAAGGTGGGGCCAGGGCAGCCAAACAACCGGCATGTCACCTGCACCAAAGGGCTGCCAGGGCAACTATTACAGGCATAAATGACCCAGTGTCTGGCTCACTTCAGCATAAATGGGAGCAGATATCAGAGTCCTTTATAACATATTACAGAACTCTGTACAAAGCGGACCAGGTCGCTCCTGTTACGGACATGACAGAATTCTTGAGAAGCCTGGGGCTTCCAAGATTGGGGGAGCCCAGGCACAATCCCTGATGGCCCCAATCACAGTAACTGAAATCACTGCCACAATTAAAAACCTTAAGCCTGGGAAATGTCCAGGCCCCGATGGGTTCTGTGGGGAGTTCTACAAAGCTTTTGCCCCAGAAATAACATCACTTCTGAGAGGGATTTTTAACCTGATTTGGCTGGAGGGTGACCCCGTCCCACCATCATGGAATTACGCCACCATAACAGTAATACCAAAAGACGGGAAAGACCCTAGAGACTGTAGCTCCTATAGGCCCATCTCTCTACCAAAATGTAGATTACAAGATATTTACTTCCATATTGGCATCTAGAATAAATCCCCTCTTGGCTCAGATAATAAAAACAGATCAGACAGGATCTGTTGAAGGGAGACAGACCCAGGAGGGGGTGAGAAGGACAATCAATATAATAAATTTAATAAATAAACACCACACCCCTGCATGCCTTCTTGGACTAGACACCAAGAAGGCATTTGACAGAGTCAACTGGAAATTTTTATTCACAGTCCTGGAGAGGATGGGCTTCCCAAGCCCCTTTCTCGCAGTGGTCAGATCCCTCTATGCTAACCCCCAGGCTTATGTTAAGATCAATGTAGGAGTCTCCCAGAGGTTCTCACTGGGTAGAAGCAACAGACAGGGCTGCCTGATGTCCCCACTCCTGTTCACTATCTATATCAAGCCCCTAGTACAGGCAATTAGAGAGGACCCCACCATCAAAGGTTTCATCATGCATGAGAAGGAACACATTATATGCAAATGATGTCCTACTCTACATGACAAACCCAGAAGAATCCCTGCCCAGAGTCTGGGACCTCTTAAATAGATTTGGTAGACTATCTGGATACTCCCTAAATAAAAATAAGATGGAGATTCCCAGATTATTCTACACCCCCTCTAACATAGTAAAAGAACTTCTCCCCTTGAAGTGGAACTCCCCCAAAATTAAATACCTGGGAACCCACATCTCGAACAACTTAAGCCATCTATTCATGTACAACTTTGACCCTCTATACACACAAATTAAACAAGACATTAGAAAGTGGGAGCTCCTGAATTTACCCCAATACTCTCTCATACAATCAATCACCATGAATGTCCTTCCAAGGCACCTATACCTCTTCCAGTGTCTCCCAGTTAAGATATCCATAGAACAATTTAAGATCTGGCAAAGAACAATAATGAAATTCATTTGGGCCAACAAGAAACCAAGGATCAAAAGTTTAGTCCTCCAAACCAAAAAGACACAAGGGAAGGGCCGGGCCCAACCTGAAGAATTATTATTTAGTCTCCCACCTGTGACATGCCCTCCACTGGACGATAACAGGGTATGATGCCCTATGGAAAGATATAGAAAGGGCAGATACCAAGGGTGCTCCTTGGTTAGAGAAACAAATATAATACTGTATTCAGTTCGGAACACTCTAGCAGCAGTCCATAGATTATGGGTAAAACACAGATGCCTGGGGGAACTCTGGCCACACAGAAGGTTTGCCTGGGATGGGTGACTTTGAACTGGCAAGGCAAGATCTTACTTTCCAGAGATGGAGCAGGCTTGGACTGAACACCCTGGGGCAACTACTAAATGGTAACACAATCAGAGAATTTGCTGATGTTGAAACTGCTGTTTCAATTGAGGCACTCAGACCCCTTTAAATAGGTACACAGAGGAACCTGCTAATAAAGAGTTTATTTGTGATAAATGTTTGTAGGTCACTATGCTGCAGGGGGAAATCAGGCAATTACTAACAAGGCTTGAACTCCAAAAGGAAATCAAAATATTTGAAGAATACATTGATGCGGTGGCTCAAAGTGTTCTAGCGGCATCAGTTTCTGATGCAGAAAAAGCAAATGAACACTAGTTGGAGAATGTAGGGGACAATGATAATGGGCACTGGGTGCAAATAAATCATAATAAAGGGAAATCCAGCCCTGTTGGTTAACTAGGATCTGTGGCCTATCCTGTAGGTAGGGGAAATGGGCAGACTAGATGGACCAAGCGGTCCTTATCTGCCGTCAAAGTCTATGTTTCTAGGTTTCAGTGCCTACTAGTTCCCCTTTGCTGTTACAGAATACATTTGAGCTATTTAACCAAGACCCTGAAACTGCAACGGGTGTCCCTAACACTCCTGATAGCCAAAATTATGTACAGCATGACCTAGCATCACTGGGCTGTTAAGAACAGTGTCAGGATATTTTTAGAGGCATACAAACAAGAGACATAGGGCCAGATATTCAAAACTTTGCACCGGCCAAAAAACGTTTGCGCAGGTTTAGCACAGGATTAGCGCAGGTCAGCTATATTCAAAAGGCCAAAGAGAGTGGGCAAACTGCATTAGCGCCAGGCAAAATCAAAATGTGTGCAAGGGGCAAACTGACATGAATACAGGCGCAATGCTATAATCAGCGACTAGGGCCATGCAAAGTGGTTTTGCGCGACTTAGCGCGACACTTAGCACGATGCATATTACCGCCCAGGAAAAGCTTGTCTTAACCCTGAGCAATCAGCTTTGCATGACGCTATGGCTTTGCACAATATTTGCACAGGTTTTGCGTGACCCTAACAATTAAATATGACGCATAGTCAAAGCCAAACATAGAGGAAGCATGCTGCTAACTGATGGCGTCACAATGATGCCATCATCTGCCAACAGTTCCAGCCATGCCAGGCAATAAGTGGTGACCCTGCTGCTAGTGGACAGCATGGCAGTGTGGTCATACAGTACACACCCATGGACCACACTTCTGTGGACACCAACAGATGCCAGCACACACATGCAGCACTGTGGGCAAGGAGGATGTTGAGGGGAGAGTGTATGGGTGGCCAGGCTGTGCCACAGACCAGGTGTGGCCACAAGGCTGGGACACATCATGCAGTGCACATGGGCCAGTATTGGGAATACCCCAACACCAGTGTGCCTTTCGGATAATATATGCCCCCCTGGCCACATACCGCACAGCTGTACAACTGCCACAGCACACAAAGCCGGACATGTATATGCCACTGAGAGCATCCCATGCCAGAGGTGCAGCATCTGTGGGTCACACAACAGCATAACAGTAATGTCCACTGTCAGTAAACACCTGCAGTTTGGGCCTCTCACTGTGTATAGTGCAGTCATCATTACTGCCCTACACACTATAAGCATTGCTGTGTCCACACAGTATTGGCTTCTTGCTACTGTAGTGTCTGCTGTGCACTGTAGCATGACCTACAGTGTGACAGTTGCATGCAGCACCACCACCATCTGTGCCTATGCTGTGTTGTCCCAGTATAGCTGCAGGCAACAGTGCATGTGGAAGTAGTGTTCAAAACTGTATAATATTCCGCAAGCTGTTTGCGCAATGCTAACACGTTTGTGCAGGTGTAGCTCAGGGCTAAACAGTTAGCCCAGTGAAACTGCCTGCAAATCAGGGCATAATGAAATGCTACTCTGGATGTTTGCCCACAGACTACCTAAGTAGGCTCATATGCATGTCACTTTTGAATATGGCAAAGTATAAGCTCCGGGCAAATGTGTTTGCACTGGGCTAATGGTTTAGCCCTGTACTAAACCCGCGCAAACATGTTAGCACTGTGCAACCAGTTCAGGGAATATTTTACAGTTTTGCACACTGTACTTTCACATACGCTGCTGCCTGCAGCTGTACTGGGTCCACGCATTTGCTAGCACACACATTGGCCACATAGTTCACCTCTACCTACCTTCACAATGCTGTGCACTGTGTTGCTGTTGTGGTTTGCATTTCCTGATTGCCATATTCAGAGCTATCTTATTCCAGGGCTAAGTTTGCCCTGCACTCCCAGCCCAGTTTGCCCGGCCTCATTCCCATGCTGTATTCAGAAGCTGTTTGCCCCGGGCTATTACTTTTGAATATGGCTTGCTTTGGCTGCGGGCTAAGTTTGCCTGCCGGGCAGTGCTAATTTAGCCCTGGGGCAAAATTTTGAATATCTGACCCAGAGTGGCAATTGGGGATTCCATCACTGGGGTATTGACTCTTCAGTTTGCAATGTATGAAAAGCTAATACTACAGTCAGTACTCTCCCTAGGGCAAAATCGAGTGACGTCCTAAGTTTACTGGATGGGCTTCTAGAAGGCATGACTAATCCCCTAGTAGTTTTACATATAGGTACAAACAATGTTAATAGAAATGATTTCAATGTATTCCAGACTAAATTGACTGAGATAGTTAGCAGGATTAGGATAAAAAAAGGGGAAGTTATCATATCTGGTATTCTACCAACGTTTGCTCATCAAGCTTATAAAAATGAAACAATTTTGACATTAGAAACATAGAAACATGGAAGTTGATGGCAGATAAGGACCGCAAGGCCCATCCAGTCTGCCCATTTCTTTTTCTGCCTTATAAATGTGCCATCTGCCTTTGCTCTGTCAGTGGCCTATCTAGTCATAGTCATTTGTATTGCTCCCTTATGCCTATCCCATGCCTGTTTGAAGCCCTGCACTGCATTCATAGCCACCACTTCTTGTGGTAAGCCATTCCATGCATCCACCACCCCTTCTGTGAAAAAGAATTTCCTCACATTCCCCCTTAATTGGCCCCCCTCTAATCTCATGCTGTGTCCTCTTGTCCTGCAATTTTTCTAATATTTAAACATGTTAGACTCTTTCACCTTGTTAATGCCTTTAAGGTGTTTGAATGCCTCGATCATATCACCTCTCTCCCTCCTTTGCTCAAGGGTATACATATTGAGCTCAGTTAATCTGTCCTCATATGTCTTCTGATGTAGTCCCTGCACCATTTTGGTTGCCCTTCTCTGGACTGCCTCAATTTGGCTAATGTCCTTGTGAAGGTGTGGCCTCCAATACTGCACGCAGTACTCCAGGTAGGGCCTAACCAGTGTCCTGTAAAGAGGGATTATTACTTCCCTCTTACGACTTGTGATACCCCTACTAATACACAGTAACACCCCCCTAGCCTTACCTACTGCTTTAGAGGTCTGCTTGGATGATTTCAGGTCATCAGTGATGATGATACCCAAGTCTCTTTCTTCCTTTGTGACTGCTAGCAACTCCCCTCCCAGCCTATAGGTGGCTTCAGGGTTTCTCTTCCCTATGTGCATGATTTTGCACTTCTTTGCATTAAATCCCAGTTGTCAGTCTTCTGACCATTTTGCTAGTTTATCCAGATCTCTTATTCTGCCCACCCCATCTGGACCATCTACTCTGTTGCAGATCTTGGTGTCATCTGCAAACAGACAAGCCTTACCCTCGAGTCCATCTGCAAGGTCACTAATGAAGATGTTGAAGAGGACTGGCCCCAGGACTGATCCCTAAGGTACCCCACTTGTGACTTGCATCTCTTCTGACTGTATACCATTTACTACCACTCTCTGTTTTCTGCCTGTCAACCAGTTTGCCACCCAGTTGACCAACTTCTGACCCACCCCGAGCCTACCCAGCTTATTTATCAATCTTCTATGTGTAACAGTGTCAAAAGCTTTGCTGAAGTCAAGGTAGTCTTTCAAGCAACAGAGGGTGGTGGATCTAGGTTTACGTTTGTTTGTTACAATTCTTAAGATTTTCAGTGCAGGAAGAGTTTAAAGTACAGCTGACTTATTTTAGGGCTGACAGCTCTCAGAGCACAAACCACCAGGCCTGTTTTGGGGCTGGGGAGGTTTATCTGTGTCTGACTTGGATGTGTGGATTTTTCTCTGTTTGATTAGCAGGGTATTTACTCTGTCAAATTGTTGTGTAGGGCATCTTGCTGACAGGAAGGCACTCATTGCAGCAGTGGGTCAGAGCTTTTAGCTGATTGTTTTGTGAGGGCACAGTTTAGGCCCAACCCTTCCCACCCCTCACCCCACCCACCCCTGGAAATAGTTCCTTATACCTGGGGTTCTGACATCATTTCCTCAAGAGTGCAAGGTGCATGTCACTGTCATATCCTCTCTAGCACACTGCACTGACAAAATAAGCATACACATTGTACAATATAAATACATATATATATTTCTATATTACAAACCAATCTCACACACACACACACACACACACAAAAATATAAATAAAAAAATTAAAACAAAATGTGGGGAGTAGTGCAATGTAATGGCTGTGGGGCAGCAGTCTTCCAGGAGTCTTTCTGGAGGCTGAGATGCTGCCCTATTTGCAGACAACTCTCTGCCCTGAGGGAGGAAGTTGCCCGTCTTCAGGCCACACTGGACAGTAGTACGGGGACCTTCCCCCAGGCCACACTGGACAGTAGGAAGGGAACCTCCCCCATCCAGGGAGCACCAAAGCCACCACCACTACCTCAGAGGTTGCAAAGAAAGCACAGAAGTTGGATCACAGTGGGCTCAGGGAGGGTGAGGATGGTGGAACAGAGGCACACCCAGTCAGTTGTTCCACACCACAATCCATACACCATTCTGGGGGAGCATAGCTCCCCTATGGATACACTCGCAGAGGAGACTAAGGAGGCTGAGGACAACTGTCACAAGGGAGGCCCACAGGAAGGAGGCAGAGGACACAACAAGGAAAGGAAGCAGCTCCTGGTGGGGGACTCAGTTATTAGGGGGATAGAACTGGGGGGAGCAGGGAAAACTGAAGTAAGGTGCCTGCCTGGTGCCATGGCTTGGAGAGACAGGAAGCGCATCCTCAGGATCACGAGAACAGCTGCACAGGAATCTGAGCTGGATGTCATTGTCCACCTAGGGACAAATGACTTGGCTAATCATGAGATTAGAGCAGTGCAGAAGGACTTTGTAGAATTGGGGAGGGGCCTAAGACAAGTAGCACACACACAATATCCTTCTCTGAGGTGCTGCCTGTCAATGGCATGAGTGAGGCGAGGGTACTTTGCACCATGCAGTTTAATGAATGGTTGAAAAAATGGTGTGGAGCACAGGGGTTTGGCTTCATTGGGGACTGGGGTTCCACCTGGAGGGACACCAGCCTATACTGGCAGGATGGTCTGCATCTGTCCAGGAAGGGAACAAGTCTTTTGAGCAATCGGTTTAAATGATTCATTGGCAAGCTTTTAAACTAGTCAAGGGGGGAGGCATTGATAAGCAGCAGAAAAATCCCAGCCTCTCCCTACAAAATAGGGTACTAAATGAGAAAAAGAACGAGGTAGACAGGTCAGTGGGGGATGCTGCAAAAGAAGGTAAAGCCATCAAAAAATGAAGAGCAATGAGTACCAATGCCCGTAGTCTGAGTAACAAGCTTCCTGAATTAGTGGCCTTGCTGGAGGAGGAACATCTGGATATCGTGGCAGTCACAGAAACATGGTACACACAAAACCATGACTGGGACATAAACATACCAGGATACACTATCTACAGGAGGGACAGGGAGGGTAAAAGAGGAGGAGGAGGAGCTCTTTACATAAGGGAAGGAATCAAGGCAACAGAGCAAAAGGGAAAACAGGGAGGAGAAGAAGCACTGTGGGTAAAATTTGGAAACCGGCAATGGCACATAATCCGCTGGGGTTGTATACAGACCCCTTCTCCAGGGAGGAAATGGACAAGGAAATGATAGAAAGAATACTTAGAATGGCAGACAAAGGGAGATATTGCTGATGGGTGATCTGAATATGCCAGATGTTAACTGGAATGCAGTTGCAGCAGCCACTTCAAAGAGTGGGTTATTCTAGATGCCCTCAAGGCATGCCTTAGACAACTAGTATTGGAGCCCACTCGAGAGGAGCAATCTAGACCTGGTTCTCTCAAATGGAGATGAAGAGAGGATCACAGATGTAGAAGTGGGTAGCCATCTGGGAACTAGCGACCATCGAACAGTATGGTTCACAATAAACACAGTAATAGAGTCAAGCCATACAAAGGCAAAAGTACTGGACTTTAGGAGGCTGACTTTGAAAATGGGTGAGTGCCTAAGGAATGCACTAGCAAATGGGCAGGAAGGAGGGTGGAAGAACAATGGGGAATAATAAAACTGCCATCACAGAGGTAACAAGCCTTTGTGTGAAGCAAATTAACAAAATGAACGATGTAAGAAACCACTATGGTTCTCAAAGGAAGTGGCAGTGAAGGTTCAAGAGAAAAGAAAGCATTCAGGAAGTACAAGGAATCACAGAAGGAGCAGGACAGGGAACTGTATCAGTTAAAGCAAAAGGAAGCTGGGAAGGCAGTCAGAACAGCAAAGGCCCAAACCGAGGAAAAGATAGCCAACTCTGTTAAGAAGGGGAATAAAACCTTTTATAGGTACATCAGGGAGCGAAGGAAGACCAAGGGAGGGCTAGTGAGGCTTAATAAAGAGGAAGAAGGGTGGGCAGAGGGTGACCGTGAAAAGGCAGAGATACTAAACAAATATTTTTGCTCAGTATTTGCAAAGGAAGTGGGGGAGGTACCTAAAACAAACAGTAGAAACACTCTGGATACAGAAGTTGATAACCAGCCCATTTACGGAAGAAAGGGTTCTGAAAGAACTCTTAAAACTGAAGGTGGACAAAGCAATGGGGCCTGATGGGATTCATCCCAGAATTCTAAAAGAACCAAGGGTAGAACTAGTGACACCACTGACTACCCTCTTTAACAAATCTTGGGAGGATGGGGTGGTACCCAAGGACTGAAGAAGGGCAGATGTGATTCCCCTTCACAAAAGTGGGAGCAAGGCAGAAGCAGAAAACTACAGACCTGTTAGTTTAACCTCAGTGGTAGGGAAAATGATGGAATCACTTCTGAAGGAAAGAATTGTTGAGTGTCTAGAGGCCAGAGGGGCTCAGGACCCTAGGCAGCATGGATTCACAGTGGGAAGGTCATGCCAGACAAATCTGATAGATTTCTTTGACTGGGTGACCAAAGTAGTAGATCAGGGAGGGGCTGTGGACATGGCCTACCTAGACTTTAGCAAGGCATTTGACACAGTCCCACACAAAAGATTAATATACAAGTTAGCCAGCCTAGAGTGGGTCCCAAGATGACAGCCTGGGTAAAGAATTGGCTGGAGAATAGGACACAGAGAGTAATAGTAAATGGAGTCAACTCTGAAGAAAGGGGTTACTAGTGGGGTGCACTTGAGGGATTCAGTATTGGGACCGGTCCTCTTCAATGTCTTTGTAAGCGACATTGCAGAGGGACTGGAAGGAAAAGTATGTCTCTTTGCAGATGACACAAAGATCTGCAACAGAGTTGATGCACAAGGTGGGGTGAGAAGGATGAGAAGGGACTTGGCAAGGTTAGAGGAATGGTCAAATGTATGGCAGCTTAGATTCAATGCTAAGAAGTGCAAGGTAATGCACCTGGGAAACAAAAACCCAGGGGAAGAGTACACAATGGGGGTGAGATACTAACAACAACAAAAATGGAAAGGGACCTGGGGTAGTCATATCAGATGACCTAAAGGTGGGCAAGCAATGAGAGGGCAGCAAGGAGGGTTGGGGGATACTGGGATGCATAGGGAGAGGCATCACCAGTAGAAAACAGGAAGTTATTATCCCTCTGTACAGACAGTTGGTGAGACCCCATCTGGAGTGCTGCATGCAGTTCTGGAGACCCAGTCTTCACAAGGACATAGACAGGATGGAGGCTGTCCAGAGGAGGGCAACTAAAATGGTGCAGGGTCTGCACCGGAAGACATATGAAGAGAGACTTAAAGAGCTGAATATGTATAGCCTCGAGGAAAGGAGGTGGGGGCGAGGACATGATAGAAACTTTAAAGTAGCTCAAGGGAATCAACAAAGTCCAAGAGGGTAGCATCTTTCAAAAAAAGAGGTGTGCAAGAACAAGGGGGCACAATTTGAAGATAGAAGGAGGGCAGCTCAGAGGTAATTTAAGGAAGCATTTTTTCACAGAGAGGGTTGTGGATGCATGGAATGGCCTTCCGGAGGAGGTTGTGGAGTCAAAAACAGTGGTGGAATCCAAGCATGCATGGGACAGTCATAAAGCAATTCTAGGGGGTGGGGGTAGGAAGAAGTAGGCTGCTGGTTAACTAGGATCTGCAGCTTATCCAATAGGTAGGGAAATGGGCAGACTGGGTGGGCCAAGCGGTCCTTATTTGCCGTCAAAATTTATGTTTCTATGTTTCTAGGCAACATCAACTGCTCCCCTTTGGTCCACCACTCTGGTTACCCAGTCAAAGAAATCTATGAGATTAGTTTGACATGACCTTCCTTTTGTAAACCCACGCTGTCTTGGATCCTGTGCCCCTATGGATTCCAGGTGTTGCACTATCCTTTCCTTAAGGAGTGCCTCCATAATCTTGCCCACTACAGAGGTAAGACTGACTGGTCTGTAGTTCCCCGCCTCCTCCCTGCTACCACTCTTGTGGAGTGGGATCACATGAGCCCTTCTCCAGTCTTCTGGGACCTCTCCTGTGCTCAGAGACCTTATCCACCCTGAGCTTAGCAAGCTCTTGTAGGACCCTTTCTTTTGTGAAGGGAGTAGTGCTCACCTCCTTCCCCCCTGTGTCCATGATGCTGAGCTGTGGGCCTTGCCCTACCTTCTCTTCAATAAATACTGAGCAAAAGTCTCTATTTAGGATAGATGCCTTTACAGGGTCCTCCTCCTCACATGCTCCCTTTTCTCCATTAAGCTTAGCAATACCTCTGGACTTTCTCCTTTCACTAATGTATCTATAGAAAGTCTTGTCACCTTCTTTTACTGTTCGTGCAGTGTTTCCTCAGTTTGGGACTTTGCCTGCCTTACTGCCTTCCCTGCTTCCCTTAGGGCAGTTTGGTATGCCTCCCTATCTTCATCCCACTGTGTTCCTTATATTTCCTAAAGGCCAGCCTTTGGCTCTGACCTTTTCTGCTACTGTATTTGAGAACCAAAGTGGTTTCCTTCTTCTTTGCACTTCCTTTTCTGTGTAACACAATGGGATGTTGCTTCAATTATTGCATCCTTAATGCTTGCCCACTTTGCCTGTACCCCTCACCTGTGTTTCTTTTGCCAGGGCTAGCTTAACTCTGTTGGCCATCTTATCAAAGCCAGCTCCTCTGAAGTCCCATATTTTTGCCTTGGAATGGGATGATTTAGATGTAGTAGCCAAATTGAACCATACTATGTGATGGTCACTGGCCCCAGGTGACCTTCTACCTGGAGATCTGTGATCCCTTCCTTGTTAGTCAGTACTAGATCTAGGATAGCCCTGTCTCTTGTGGGTTGCTGTACCAGTTGTTTGAGGCCTCCCCTGCAGAGAATCCACTATGTGTCTAGTTCTGGCAGATGTTCCTGCTGGTATTGACCAATCTGTATCCGGCATGTTGAAGTCTCCCATTATCAGAACCTCCTTTAGCTGTCATGTTTTATATATCTTCTAACAGTAATGTGTCTATGTCCTCCCCTGGTCTAGGGGCCTGTAGACAACCCCAGTTCTTATGGCTGTCCCATTTCCTGTTTCAGGGTGACCCACAGTTCTTCTGGCTCCTTATGTGTATTCTGAATTTCTGTAGCTTTTGTATTTTCATTGACATACAGGGCCCTCCTCCCCCCTTTTGACCTCTGTCTCTTCTGAACAATACATAGCCAGGTACGAAGTCTCCCATGTGGTTACTGGTAAACCACATCTCATTAATTGCTACCATGTCCAGTTTAGCCTCTGACATTATTGCCTGCAGGTCTGGGATCTTATTTCCCAGGCTGTGAGCATTGTGTACATGATTTTCCATTGGCCAGATTTTGGTGTGTTAGTTGTTGGGTGAGGTTTGGCATTACCCCAAGCGTCATATGGGAGACAAACCTTTTTCTTACCTGGTGATGCAAATGAACTGCAAACATGCTGAATCCCTGTTTGACCACTAGCTGAGGGGGGAGGGGTGTTCTTCCCATTCGACGTATGGGGTGCTGCATCCCTCTCCCCATTTGCTAGTTTAAATATTCTGCAAAGTCATCAAACTTCTGCCCCAATGCACTGACTCCTTCCTTAGTCAGATGCAGTCCATCAAATTTAAAGAACTTTCGCTCCCAGAATTGTTGCCAGTTCCCTAGAAATCTGTACCCTTTCTCCTGGCACCAGCCCTTGAGCCACATGTTTAGCTCCCCTATCTCCCCTTCTCTGACCTTCTGTCCATCTGCTCCCCTCTCCCAGACTGGCAGGATCTCAGAGAAGGAAATGCCGGATGAAATAGATGATAGTTTATCACCCAGCCTGGTCAGGTGTTCCTTGGTCTCCACAACTGACCGGCTGGTGAGATCATTAGTCCCTATGTGTACTAGGACATCAATGTTTTCTCCAGCTTTGTGAACAATTTTAGCAGTGCGGTCAGTGTCTCTCCATGCTGATGTACCTGGGAGACATCTGGCCATTACCCCTGGCTGGAGATGGGTATCAACTCCCTGAATCATGGAGTCTCCTATGATCAGAAGTTTTTTGGATTTCCTTTTTGCTTTTATGTTTTGGTTCCTGATTTGGGTGAGTTTTGTTGTGCTAGCTCCTGTGCTGCAGTGTCCTGCTCTGCAGTGTCTTCTGCTCCTTTGTTTGATTTCAGAGATAGAGGCAGATACCTCTTTGTAGTGTTTATATGGTTTTTGGAGGTAATATGTTGGAGAGCAGAGAGTGACGGGGCACCCGATTTGCCCCTCCTAAGCACCTGCCAACCTCCTGGACCAACTACCTTCTGCGGTCGAGGTTTTTCTGTTGGATGCTGGGGAAATGGCAGGTGGTTCTTATAATGTATTTCCTCTTGAATATGAAATTTGAGGCGTGCAAGCTCTGCCCATGCTGCCTGGAGCTGAGTCCTAAGATGTCCAAAGGCCCAGCATGTAGGACAGTGTCCTAAATCCTGTAAGACTGTCCATCTGAAAATTGTTCCACAGTACCTACAGTTAATGATATCCATTCCAGATAAGTTGCTGGGTTTATAACCTAGTCAGAGTAATTAGATGGAAAAAAAATGAAAAAAAAATGCAAGTAATGGTTTGATTGTGTTTTGTTTCACTTGTTATAACAAGTTAAATTACTAGTGCCCCTGTAAATGAGCTCACCTTGTAGAGGCCCCACTGATCCACCCCTTCCTGCTCTGCCACAGGAAATGTCACAACTGTGGTACCCTATAAAAGGAGTGTAGTGTGGGGTGGTTGGGGATGGGGGTGGGTGGCTGGGCCCTTCCCCTGCCGAAAAGGAAGAACCATGGACGAAAGAACAAGGAAGTAAGAGCAGAAACAATCGGTCAACAACAAATGCAGTAACCCTGAAAGTTTATGCTAATGTTAGATAAAACTGTAAAACCTGTAAAGCACCACCTGTAATAATTTTAGAGAAGATATACGCTGTAAGAAACATTTTGCTACAGAGAAAAATAAAGCAATGAAATGTTAGCAACAAACAGTAGCAATCCCTGTGAGTAAAAATTAAAAACACCACCACACAGTAAATCTGTTTAGCCAAAATAAGTCTTAATCCTTTTCTCTTGCTCTGGTAAGTTTCTCTACTCTGTCTTTCAAGCAGTCTTAGAAGGAAAGAGCTCAGGTGAAGCTAGGTGCCTTGGCCAGCAAACCAAGTTTTCTAGCCATTAATAAATGGCTGAAATATTTCTGTAAAGTAGAAACGACTGGTTTTATGGACAACCCCATTACCTTCAATAATAAACCCCTATTTAAACCAGATGGGCTCCACTTAAATTATGCTGGAACAAGGATCCTTAGTAAAAAAAAATCAATGAGGTTATACAGTTCCATTTAAACTGGCGAGGAGGGGTATGGTGAAGAATAGTAACATCACTACTAACTGCCCTCTGAGGATAAAGAAGTTTGCAGAATGGAAGCGGGTCCTTATTAATGCCAGAAATCTAGTGAACAAGTTTGATGAGTTTAAAATGTTATTGACTTCTCAAAATATCCAACTTGCTTTGATTATAGAAACATGGTGATATGAAAAAGACACCTGGGGAAAATCTGTGCAGGGATATAATCTATATTCCAAGTCTAGGGCACATAGTAAGGGAGGCAGCATGGCTATCTATATTCATGAATCTATAGCTAGTGAGGAACTGTGTAAAGATTGGTCGGATTTAGAAACCCTATGGAATAAAAATTACTTCCCTAGGATGGAGCTAAGCTTATTAGGGGGTTGATTTATAGACCTCCCTCTATATCAGAAATGAATGACAGGGCCTTGTTGAATCAAATATGCAATACAAACCCAGCTGATAGAATTCTAATCTTGGGGGATTTGAACATGCCAAACATGGATTGGAAGGCGTGGAAAGGTACCAATAAAACAGACATGTCCTTTTTGGATGCCTTAGATCAAATTGGCCTGGAACAAAAAGTATGTGATAGCACAAGAGGTAGCAATATCCTGGATGTTACCCTAACTAATATGAGTAACACAATTGATGGCATTAGGGTGGATACCCCTTTGGACAATAGTGACCACTGTACAGTTCATTTTAGTATCAAGGAGCCTCAAACTATCAAGGAGCTGGGTTCAACAATTAAACTTAATTTCAGCAGGGCAAACTTTGCTCAGTTTAGGAAAGAGTTTTCTCTCTGGGATCGGGGTACTGATTTTCAAAATTGCTCTGTAAATGAGATGTGGGACCGGTTACTTGTATTATTAAAAGCTTACACAAAAAAAAGCATATACCTAGTCTTAACAAATATAGCACAGGAAATAGAAAGCCAGGTTGACTTAATTTGTCTGTCAAGAGGCTGGTAAACAGGAAGAACAGAATGTTCAAAAAATATAATTGGGACAAAACAGTGTCTAATTATTAGGCTTTTAGGGAAATTACCGCCCTAGTTAAATCAGCAAAGGAAAAGCACAGCTAGAGGTTTCTTTAGCTTCCAAAGTTAAAGATAACAAAAACATTTTTTTTTTTGCTATATCAATAACTTAAATAGGAGTCCAGGTACTATAGGTCCCTTTAAAGATAACATCGGTCGGATCGTGTCAGGAAAGGAAATGGCGGATATTCAAAATAATTATTTCTGCCCTGTGTTTAGCATCAGTGCCCCAACCCCATACAGAAATAGTGAACTGCCATCCCCAGGATCTATGTTAATCAACCTGAAAGATGTTTTGGATAGAGTGCGCAATTTGGATATTAATAAATCACCAGGGCCGGACAACATTTACCCTAGAGTGACACGCGAGCACCTGGCATTACCTCGCACCCACATTTTCCAAGCCTCCCTAGACAGAGGAGCAGTTCCTGAAGATTGGAAAGTCACAACTGTGGTCCCCCTTCTAAAAAAATGGCCTAAGACCATTCCATCAAATTTTAGGCCAGTAAACCTGACGTCACTTATGGGTAAAGTGCTAGAAAGTATATTAAAAGATAAAATGTTGGCCTTTCTCGAGGAGCATATGTTGACGGATCCATTACAGCATGGTTTTACTAAATCTAGGTCATGCCAGACCAACCTCCTTACTTTCTATGAGAACATTAACAGGGAACTAGATGGGGGAACTCAGTTGATGTTGCCTTTATGGATTTCACAAAGACTTTTGATAAACTGACCCACTATGAGTTATTAGCTACTCTGAAGGAGTACAAGTTGGAGACAAACCTAATTTGCTGGATATCTGACTGGTTGCAGGGTAGGAAGCAAAGGGTTGTAATTAAGGGTGTGTTGTCAGACTGGGCATCAATTATTAGTGGGGTACCTTAGGGCTCAGTTTTAGAACCATGCCTGTTCAATATCTTTATTTCTACTTTAAAAGTAAATTACCCTAATATCTGGCTTTCTAAATTTGCGGACAACTGCAGAGTGGGTGCAGTTATCAATAACCCATCTGATGTATTATCTCTACAAGCAGCTATTGATAATATCCTGAGATGGACTGAGTCAAACAACTGTCATTGAATTTGGAAAAATGTAAGGTTATGCACTTGGGGAAGGGAAATAATATGACAGTCTACAAAATTGGGAATTATGCACTAACAGTCACTTAAGAAGAAAAGGACTTGAGAATTATGATTACTTCAGATTTGAAATTTAGTCATCACTGCAACATTCAGATCAGAAAAAGCAAATCACAATTTAAATTGCATCTTAAGGCACATATCTAGCAGGGAAGAGAACGTTCTGATCCCCTTATTTAGCGCCTTGGTTAGACCCCACCTGGAATACTGTGCTCAAGTGCGGTCCCCGTACAAAAAGGAAGATATACTTAGACTGGAGGGGGTACAGAGAAAGCCACCAAAGCCATTGTCAGGTTCAAGACTCGAACATGTAAAGAAAGGCTGGAAACCCTGAACCTTTATTCACTCCACTATAGAAGGTTCAGGGTAGATATGTGCATGCTTATAAAGCAATTGGAGATACTAAATTGTGCGAAGAGCTAGGGATCACATTTAAAACTAGCTGGTGTAGTGCCAGGAAACATAATAAACAACTACTACAGCTGAGGCAGAATCTGTTAATGAGAACATTTTAGTTCAGTCATAGGGTAATCTTGCCTTGGAATGAACTCCCATCCACAATGGTGGATAGCCCTAGTATGGGTATTTCAAGTCAAGACTTGATTTTGTTTGTAGGGACAGAACTACTGAGTTCTAAATATTTGGGATCGGCAAGCTATAAGGATGAAAGTCCGTAATGCTTGAAATTTCCTATGATTCCTATGATCTACAACTCAGAAATCATACAAAACATTAAAAAAAATATGGAGGGATAGTGGATCACTCCAGGCTTCAGGAAGTAGTAGGAAAGATCTTGGGCTCCCACAAAAAGAAAGGACATATCTCCTTTCTATACGGGCTCAGAGATAGAGGAGGAAAGAGCTCTGTCCCCCTCAAAAAAAGAAGTGGGAGGCGGAGCTGGGGGAACAGCTATTGAAGGAAGACCAGGAGTCTATTTTCTCTCAAGCCAACCAAACCATGTGCTCCCAGAGATGGAGGGACTTCGAGTGGAGGATAAAAACTAGATTTTTTATCACCCCAGTGGTGCAGAACAAATGGGATGTAGGACATAGCCCAGGATGCTGGAGAGGGTGTGGAGAAGAACAGGCAACACACCTCCATGTTCTGGGACTCTGCGCGGAGCTGGCACAGTTCTGGAGGAGAGTGGAGAAAGCCCTGGGCAATATCTTCACTTTAGAAGAACCCCTACACCCTAAGCACCTGGTGTTAGGCCAGATTCCTAGAGGGGTGAGAGGCAGAGACCAAACTTACCTAGTATATTGGTGGCTGCTGCCCACAAAGCAATAACCAGGAGATGGCTCCAGCCGGCTCCCCAGACCCTGGTACACTGGTGTGAGGTGATTGCTGAGGTCCAGGACATGGAGGAGCTGACACACAAAATAAACTTCAAACCCTCATTATATACATGAATAGGTGGACCAGATGGACGATGTGGTTGGGGAGCAGGGGGGCCCCAGAACAACCAGAAAAGACTGAACAAAACCCACTGCAGGAAGTAAGAGGGGAGACACTCGGAGAGGATGGGGATCCTCTAATGGGGAGCCCCAACAGATAGATAACTCCCAGATGGACTGTGGGTTTCAGATGGACCCCCTGTGCCTGGGGAATGGGTCAGATTTCTGAGAGGATGAAGAAGTCGCAATTAATTAACTGACATTTACACTGCTGATGATGTATTATGCCTGTTCAAAACTGATTGTCATCTGAATGTAGAAGTAATTGCCTGTAAAACAGAAGACGAAATAAGTTGATATGTCTGTACTGTATGTTCAATAAACATGAATAAAAAAAAAACACTAACAGACCTTCTTAATTTGTATTCCTATAATTCCAGAAAGGCCAAATATTCATCTCTAGATAATCAATGTAAAAAAAAAACAGAGATATTTCATGCAGTGTATTTCAGCTTTAGGACTTAAAAAAAACAAACAAGCAGGCCAAAAAAAAAAACTAACCTAAAGTGTCTTACTAATAAATTCCAAAATAGCTTATAAGTTAAAAATTGCTAACCACTGGAAAACTTAACTCCAATGTGACTGAGGGTTAAAATACTCCTCTCTTCCGTAACTTCACCTATAGTGACTACTACTCTCCTATACCCATCTGTTTGTTATAACAGCAGCATAACAATATTGGATAACAGTAACAAATGTTAGAACTCCTCTAAATCATACATTCATATCAGCAATAACAATAAAGATGTAGCCTATGACATGTAAACAACTTCTATTGCTGCTTTCTTGTCTCTTTTTATAGCATCACATGTTAACCCCATATATTGGAGGATATTTTGCTTTACAAATAATCTAATATCTGGAAGAGAAAAAGAAACCAGCATCTGACCAGTGTGGACCAGAACTGATTCAGCCCCTCGAAATGTACAGACTCCTTGACCGTCATTTAGCAGCGTATACTCTCTACAATATATGGGAACTAAGTAGCAACACAAAGAGTTAATCACAGAAAAGGGGGCCCCTGAATGAAGTCAGTGCTTAGCAGACACAACTGCTGCCATATAACTAAAGTTTAGAGTTAGTATTGTCTAGGCTTCCAAGTCGTTCTTAATTTTTGAGACAGCTCAGAATAGGCAAGTCAAGGCAAGGCAAAATTTATTTAAAGACGCCCAATCCCGGAGGCTCTGGGCGCCGCACAGATAAAATAAGCACGTCTTCAGAAATAAATCAATAAACACAAAAATAAATATGTAACCCCCTTACAGACGGGGGTTCCAGGAAAGACTCTATAGAGACTGCCTAAGTGTTTCCCTGCTTGCTGGCATTCGGCGTTTAAGCAGTTAAATGTGGTTCCAAGTGAGTGCTGTTTGACCCTCCACGTACTGTCTCTTTAAGAGCTGTCTGCTTGCAGACTTAATTAATTTGTATAGGGGGACTGTGAATTTAATACTTGAATCCCGCCTGAGCTGCTATCAAGTCGCTCTGTTTCTGCAGTCGCTAAGAGCGCAGAGGGAGCCTAAATGACAGGTGTAACTGTTTGCCTGAAACCAGTTAGAGTATTAAGTAAAATGCAGTTTATCTAACTTGCCTTTCTTGCAGCTGGGACTCTGTGTGTTTTGTCCCTCCATTTTGGATCTGAACTGCTGAATGGGTCCAATCAGTTGGGGGGGCCCTCTAAAATGGAGTTTGTTCGGACCAACCAGAATTAGAACTCTCTTGGAAGCCGGCTTACCATGAGGAGATATAGCTAGTAATTCTGGGAAGTGAAGTTCTGGACTTTGGCACCTATTTGTACCAATGGGGAGAGTTCTGAGTGATTGACAGCTGAGTCCACCAATTGGATCAGGTGGCATCCGAAGGGAATGCTCTGCCTTGCGTCTGGACAGATCAGATCCATTGTGACCGTAATGAGAGAAGGAGCTCCGAGCTTCTGTGCTGTATAGTTTCGCTCGGGAAGCGCGTGGGAGGCCTAAAGTCGGGCTGTTGCATTGCCAAGTTAATTCAGACTGAATCCGAGACTACGGAGAGGAAGAGAGGCCAAAAGAGTGGAAACCAGGCTCACCCTGTAGAAGACTGGAGAAATTGCTGAATCGCGCTTGGTCTGTCAGGAATTGAAGCTGCAGTGTGAACTCCCAGATGTTAGCAGTAAATGCGATTGAGACCTGAAAACAGCTGCCTGGTATAGTAATTTCCTTTACATATAAATGTGTGGAATGCTTGTGAGGAATAGCTAAACGGGTTCTCTTGTCACCGTGCAGTGTAGACTGAAAGCCAAGTTGAACGTATGCAGACTGAATCCGTCTGCTGATCAAAGCTGTGTGCCTGGCTTGTAGAATCTCATCTCCCTATTGTGCATGTCTGGCAATCCAGAGCCACCATCTGCACCAGGTTTTCAGCGTGGGGTATTGTGAGTACCAATCAGGGCATCCCCTGTGACCAATTAACCATCAACAGTGTTTCATCTGATTTCCTTTTCTTCATTTCTTCAAAGACTGAGCCATCCGGCTCCGGATTACAATTGAGTGTTGTGCATATCTCTCTTACAGGGCCCTTTTCCATCTGCACCTGCCAGCCAGCCCCGAGCAACGGACCTGGCTAGCCCACCCCCAACCTGGGTACCCAGGGTGCGACTTTCTAGACCCTGTATTGTGCACAGTACTGTGATCTAATGCCACCAATTAATCTGATCTCCCCATCCCGTGTTATGGTCCCCTAAATAAACCAGATTTGATATTGTTAAACTTTAAACTGTTTGTAGTGTCAATTCCTACATATCAAGCATTGTATTGGTTGGTGTACGCTGATTAACCTTATTTTACAGGGGGTCCTCAGAGATGAACCTCAGAATCAGTCTCAAGGGTAAGTGGTACTTTATGATTGAACAGTGTGTACATGTGGGGTATTGGAACTGTAACTTCTGTGCATTGTGTGAGTCACTAGAGGGAATAAAAGGGGGTCTCAGTGTCCCAGAGGGCTGTGATCAAGTTAGTCTAACCACTACAAACCCTGACCTCTGGGTGGAGGCACCTGCCATAGAACCTAGGCCTCTGAATCTGTCAGTAGTCAAGCAGACAGGGGTAGTAGCCCTAGGGATAGCACCACCTGGGGGTTACATCTTGGAGGCACCGCTGGGATTAGTGTCCTCTAGTGGCCAAGTGAAGGAAGTACCCCATTATGTTTAACGTAAAGGAGAAAGTGGAGGCGAGTACCACGCCTTAGTTAAAACTCGACCCCCCCCTTAAGATGATGGTACACAAATTGATGGGGTGGTGCGAAGCTGAGGAAATAGACTCCCAAAAGGATGTTTTATTGCTGGATGTTCCTTTGGGGGTTAAAAGCACTGCCACTGTCTCTACTGTAGAACATGTCAAATGTATGGGCAAGGTGGAAATAAAAGAGCGATATGCCGACTTGCTGGAACAAACCCTGCAAGTGCTGCTTTCATGCAGTATTCCGATAGACCCGGAGAGGGTGCCCCCCGTGATTTTGCCTGAAGGTGCCCAGAAGGGGTGGAGGATTATCCATACACGTAGTGGTTTGGCCACCCTGGGGGTGTCCCTTAGTACTAATAGCTTTAAGGAAAAATTGCTCCAACTGTTAGCCACAGAAGGGAGAACCGCTCAGGAACTGGTAAAAGTATTAGACATCTTGGGCGATCACACTCCCCTGCCTTCCCCAGGTACATCTCCCGGGTCCTCTAAGAGCTCCATACTAGCCCCACCCCCTATGATTATTCCCCCCATTCAACTGGATTCCTATCGGAGATTGAGACTTTTCTCCAGTACTGTTCCAGTGCCTTCAGGGGAAGATGATTTGGAGACCTGGATGAACTATGCTACCCCTTTAGTACAAGAGTGGCAGTGCTCCAAGGAGGAAAAGAGAAAATGACTGATGGAAAGTTTTAGGGGTCCTGCACTGGAAGCCATTCGATTTCTATGGGCCACTAGTCCAGAGGCCACTGCAGCAGAATATCTTTCCACATTAGAGGGGGTATTTGGCAGCACCGAAACTGGAGAGGATCTATTATTGAGGTTCAAGTCAGCTAAACAGTGGACAAATGATAAATTGTTTACTTTTGTTACCAGGATGGAAAGGGCTTTGCAAAAGGCCCACCGAAGAGGGTGAGTGTCTGCCCAAGCGCTAAACCAGTCCAATTAGACCATATATTGAAATTAGCAAGATTTTCAAGTGTAATATTGCTGAAACTCAAATTGCAAGACAGGAGGGCTGACCCTCCTTAGTATTGCCACGTGATGAGAGAGATCTGTGAGATTGAAACTGATAAAGAGGGATGGGAACCCTATGCTGGGGCTGTGAACCATTGTCAGATCCCTGAGAAGAGTGAGCCAAATGAGACTCAACAGCTGAGAGGGTTGATTAAGAAGTTGACTGAGACCTACAGTGAACCAGATCTGTATCAAGCTCCCCCTGAACCTAAAATAGGAGTGGGAGTGCATGTCGTTTCCTCTGAAACCCGGATTGAGAGCAACCTGAGAGCAGAAATAAGGGACTTAGGAGAGATGGTGATGGAACTGCAATGGGCTGCTCTCACCCCCAATAGAAGTGGAGACCCAGAGGTCCAACGGGGTAAAACCCCAGTTCAAGAAGAGCCCTGCAGGGCCCTCGAGATGCCCAACCAGATAAGAGATCCCCCTCCCTCCAAGGACGACAGAGATACTAAGTTCTGCTACCGTTGTGGAGAGGATGGACACTTTCAGTCTGCTTGTCGGCTGCCAGAGAACTTGAGAAAAGTTACCAACAGGTTAGTGGTCTGGCATCACAAAACCTATGCCTGGTCACCAGGGGGAGCTACCCGGAAATGTTTTGCCACCAGGGCCAATGCCCGATCGACATCCCAAGTAATGCCCCCCGAATGGTCTGAGGTGGTGGGTCTCTCCATGGAGACTACTGTGAAAGTGAATGGGGTACCCACCAGAGCTGTGTTAGACAGTGGCTCCCAAGTGACAATTATATTTCAGGACTGGTATCAAAAGCATTTGTCTAATGTACCCCTGCAACCACTGGAAGGACTACATGTATGGGGTTTGAGTGAGAAGGCCTACCCCTACTCTGGCTATATCCGAATTTAGTTGTCCTTTCCCACCTCTGTGGCTGGAGTGGCAGAGCAAGTGGAGACCTTAGCCTTAGTGTGTCCCCCTACTGGACTGTATGATGGGGTTCTGTTGCTGATTGGAACTAATGCACATATGTTTGGGTGACTGGCGCAGTTGTGTTATGAAAAACAAGGGTCCCGGACTGGTAGGGCCCTAAGAATTCCTACCTTGATTAAAAAGGCCTATGAGGCACAGAGAGATGCTGACAGAATGGAACCAGAGGAACTGGTTGGGGTTGTCTGGAAAACAGAACCTGAATCTCTGCTTTTGGCACCAAATGCCTAACATGTCCTGCAAGGAGAGGTCCATATGAAAAAGGATGTCAAGAACAAAATATTAATGCTGGATGCACCAGGAGATGGAAAACTGCCCGAGGAGTTGCTGGTCAAGCCAAGTATTCTGCCTGCTAGAGCCCATATTTTTGCCAGAAGAGTGATGGTTCAAGTTCACAATGTGTCTGACAGGGAGAGTCGAGTAAACCGAGGTTGCAGCCTGGCTACTGTGCATTGTGCGGATACTGCAGTGCTACCCAGTAACAAGATTTCGGAAAAGGTGATACAGTAACGCCTGACTTGTTTGATTTTGGTGACTCCCCTTTGTGCAAGCTTCTTACTGATCCTCACTTTCCATTCCGCTGGCAAAGGGACCAGGTGTTCTCTTTAAAGGAGTGGGATGTAGGCTGCATGCGGGGGCCAAGCACCATATCTGGCTACAAGATGATAGGCCATTTCGTGAGAGGTCTCGACGCCTGGCACCGGCTGACATAGACGATGTGAGGCGACATTTGCAAGAGATGTTGGGTGCTGGTGTAATACAAGAATCCCAAAGCCCATATGCTTCTCCCATTGTGGTAGTGAGGAAAAAGAATGGGACTGTGAGGATGTGTGTAGATTATCGCACCTTAAACCGGTGGACTATCCCTGATCAGTATACAATGCCACGCATTCAAGATGCTTTGGACTGCCTGAACGGTAGCAAATGGTTTTCCGTGCTGGATCTTCGCAGCGGGTACTACCAGATCCTGATGGCTCCAGAAGACCGTGAGAAGACGGCCTTTATCTGCCCACTGGGTTTCTATGAATTCATGAGGATGCCTTAAGGGATTTCAGGCCCCCCAGCCACTTTTCAATGACTGATGGAGCATGCAGTGGGGGACATGAATTTATTAGAGTGCCCGGTGTATTTGGATGATGTTATTGTGTTTGGCAGCTCGCTGGAGGAGCATGAGGGTCAACTGTTCAAGGTGTTGGACTGACTAGAGGACTTTGACCTGAAGTTGTCCATTGACAAGTGTCAATTCTTTCAAACATCCGTAAAGTATGTGGGGCACATAGTTTCTACAGAAGGGATAGAGACAGGCCCAAGTAAAGTTGAGGCCTTGATCACCTGGCCACAGTCCCAAAATCTAAAAGAACTGCAAAGATTCCTGGGTTTCTGTGGTTATTATCGGCGTTTCATCAAGGACTATTCACGAGTGATCCCCCTTTACTTAACCTTACTCAAGGGTATCCCCCAACCCACAAAAAATACAAAAAAAATCAGCGTCCCTCGAAACTGAGAGAGAGTGTATTTTCGTCCAAGTGAAGTATTTGGGGCTCGCTGGACTCCTGATTATGAGACTGCTTTCCATGAGATCATATATCAACTTACCTATGCTCCAGTATTGGCCTATGCAGATCCAACAAAACCTTATGTCCTGCACACTGATGCTAGCTTGCAAGGGTTGGGGGCTGTGTTGTACCAGGAACATGAGAATGGTTTAAGACCCATGGCTTTTGCCAGCTGGAGCCTGACCCCTTCCAAAAAGAACTATCTGGTGCACAAGTTAGAATTCCTAGCTCTGAAGTGGGCCATTATGGACCAATTCCACGAATACTTATATGGGGCTAAAATTCTGGTAAAAACTGACAACAATCCCTTGACTTATGTCCAGACTTCAGCTAAATTAGATGCCACTGGCCATAGGTGGCTTTCTGCATTATCTACATACAACTACGCTGTTGAATACAGAGCAGGCCTGAACCACATAGATGCTAATGCTCTCTCATGGAGACCTGTCCCCCCGAATAACTGGGTCAGACTATCAGAACCTGATATTCGAGCACTCTACCAGAAGTTTGACAGGGAGGAACAAATGTCCACGGACGCAGTGGACTGTATGGTGGATTGTTTGGGACCCTCTGAAAATTACATTCCAGCTGCTTATTGCCACTTCTTGGCCTTGGACACTGGTGCTTTGCCTCAATTCAATAATGACAGTATTCAGTGGGCTCAATCCCGAGATCCCATGATCAAAACCACTCTAGAAGCCCTCCAAGCAGGGAAAGATTTGTCAAGGTTACGTTCCACTGATTTGAGAACTGCATTGTTATATAAAGAAGGCCCTAAGTTGAAACTGATCAATGGACTGTTACAGAGAGAGACGGTAGACAGAGGGGGACAAATGGACAAGCAACAGTTAGTTTTGCCTACTGCCTTTCGAGACTTGGTGCTGAGGTCCCTACACAACCACATGGGGCACCTTGGCATAGACAGAACACTTGATTTGGTGAGATCCAGATTTTATTTGCCTAAAATGGGGGCTGATGTTGAACAACACATTAGAACTTGTAGTCGCTGCTTACAGAGAAAAGCTTTGCCACAAAGGGCTGCCCCTCTTGTTAACATCACCACCAGCACCCCCATGGAATTGGTCTGTATTGACTTTCTGAGTTTGGAGCCAGATCAAAGAAACATTGGTAATGTGCTGGTGGTCACTGACCATTTCACCCGATATGCCCAAGCTTTCCCCACCAGGGACCAGAAGGCCTCAACTGTGGCCAAAGTGCTTATAGAAAACTTTTTTGTTCACTATGGGGCATCACAAAGAATCCATTCTGATCAAGGAAGGGACTTTGAGAGTCGTCTGATTAAAGAGATGCTTTCTCTGTGTGGAGTGCGAAAATCCAGAACCACCCCTTATCACCCCCAAGGGGACTCACAGCCTGAACATTTCAACTGCACTTTGCTAGATAAGCTAGGCACCCTCCACCCAAAGGACAAGCCTAGATGGAGCCAACAAATTAGCACCCTGGTACATGCCTACAACTGCACCAAAAGTGATGCCACTGGGTTCTCCCCCTACTGCCTGATGTTTGGAAGAGAAGCTCAACTGCCGGTAGATGTATGTTTTGGAGTTTCTCCTGATGGGGTTCGAGCTGACAACTATTTACAGTATGTGCAAAAGTTAAAGGCCCAGCTAAATCATGCATTCCAACTGGCTCAAACCATGGCTGCCAAAAGAAATCTGGCCAGCAAAGAAAGGTATGATAAAAAGGTGAAAGCACAGGAGCTCCAGGAGGGAGGACAGGTATTGCTAAGAAATCTGGGACTGCATGGCAAACATAAGATTGCTGACAGATGGCACCATCTCCCTCACATTGTAGTGGGCAAACTAGATGATCTGCCTGTCTACAAAGTAAGGCCTGAGAATAATTCAAAAGATGTGAAAACAATGCATAGAAATCATTTACTGCCTATTGGACAAATCTTGATTGAGTCTGAGCCCCCAGAAATGCCCCCTCTGGACCAGTGACTAGAGCTGCTGCCAAGCAAAAATCAAGAAAGCCTGCACCTACAGAAGCTGAGTTAAAGTGTTCCCCTCCACAAGTCCCAGTTGAACATGACTGTCAGTCCATGTCGGAGGAAAGTGAACAGGTTTTTTATTCCAAAAATAGAAGCAGAGAAATGGGAGGAATAAAAAAAAAGAGACCTGGATGAACAGTTCATGAACTCTGACCTAAAATTCCCTAACATGGAATCTCTCTAGCATCAATTATTACAAGTTTATAGGGATGCCAGGAGGGCCTCTTTGTTTACAAGAGTGTCGCCTCGTACATTCTAAGGGCAAGAGAACTGCAAACCAGAGGTGAGCATTTCTGGTGCCCTAAGGATGCAAGATAGGACACTTATATCCATAAGAGGCCCTCCTAGCACCCCTATAAAATGATCAGAGATTGTGCTCTAGGCACACCTCTCAACTGTCACACATTACAAGGTACATCACTCATTTTACCTCTTAGAAACTCCCTATCTCACATGGCACAGGTAATATTCCACACTGCCCACTGAAACTCCAATGCAGAAATTCATAATAATCTATGATACTCAGTTATTAGCAAACATGAATAACATAAGTGCACAGATTTAGACTGTGTTCTGAGCTTGCAATGTCATTTTTGATGATGTGTCACACATTTTGCCCATTTGTCACACGTACTGTCACACATTTGAGTGATGAAAAGTTGAGAGGTATGGCTCTAGGTATTTTTTGAATGACCTTTTCAGTCGACTGTCTTAGACTGTGTGGTGAGAGCAAGAACCCCGTTAGAATTGTACAGTGCGTGAGGTCCTCTTATGATTTTTTATTTTTTATTTTTATTTTATTTTATTTATTTATTTATTCTGGTAAGTTCATGAGCCACACAACCCATTTTCGTGGTCGACCAGAGTGCAAATAACAAAGTACAAAATTACATCACAATAACAAATTACAAACTAACAATACAAATACAAAAACTAAAGGATAAAATATTAAATATAAAAATAACACATGTAACGTGGCACATATAAACTTGCACAGAAAGCAGTTAAGACAACAGTGCATTGTCTACCTCTAACATTCCCATACTTCTTTCTGTATCAACAGTCACCTTAAACTGTTTTCAAACCTATGAATGGATATTCCTAAGCAATCCATTTGAACCATTATGGAGTTAAAAAAACATGGCAAATTGTAAAGTAAGGACCTCTGCCCCAGGACAGTATTCATCTTAGGTACTGAGAAATAAGAGTTTCCTGACTTCCTGCTGACAAATGGATTAACATATTTTGGAAAAAATTGATGAACAATTTTAGGAACTTTTTCTGTTGTAACCTTTTTAGCTAATATGCCCACGTGTAATTCACGTTTACTTTAAACATATCTGCATTTTTCATTTAAAAATCAACTTTTTGGAAGCTATCCAAGCAAAACATAAGCCAAGCAATTAAGTCTGACAAATTCAGTGTCTCTAGGTCTGCTTGAATCCACATTTTCGTCTGACCTGCTCCATGATCTGTGCGTTGGTTTTTCAACAACCTCTTTGAATGACAAAGAAGCATGCAGACAAAAGGATTTCATATCCTGCATATGCGCAGGCACAGTTCATCACCTTCAGGAATTCTAACACATTCTGTGACTCTGGACCTCAGCTGTTGATAATTTCTTTTGGCTTATGAATTAACCACTGGGTATCTACAAGATGCTGAAATCCTTTCTCCTACAAATTCTCCTTATGCTGCTTCTGCTCTCAGGAAATGTTCACTCCAACCCAGGACCACCTGGGCAGCCAGCAGTGGCGCCAAGCAGAAGGACAGGGACACTCACCATGGCATCCATCAATATCTGCAGCATCTTCAACAAACTTGACTCCCTCCAAACATGGATCCTACAGCACAACCCTGATGTCCTCTCAGTTGTGGAAACATGGCTAAATCCTAAAATCCCTGATACCTCAGTCTCTATCCCTGGCTACTGCATTTTCAGGCAAGACAGGATTGCTAAACGGAGCAGGGGCTGCACCATCTATCTTAAGGATACTCTTATGGGTCACATCATCCCATCCCCTAGCCTGAGCAACTCTTCTCAGGTCCTCACAATCAAAATTCTCCTTGGTGCACATAACAAGGAACTTGCTGTCATCTCAGTTTACCTACCCCCAAGAGACCAGGCTGCTGGCTTCCATAGCATCATGGAATATCTAAGGGTCCAGCAACATAATTCTGAAACCATAATCATGGGTGATTTTAACATTAACTGGCTCTCAGCTGAGGCTGCTACCTATAAGGATGCAGCCGCGGCACATCACCTCACTCAACTGGTCAATGTCCCCACTAGGTGTAACTATAGGACAGGCTCCCTTACACTTCTAGACTGGATTCTATCTAACCGCCCTGAATGCATCTCCAATGTTTCTGTACTCCCAGATACAATAAGTGACCACTCGCCTGTCATCTGCTCCTGGTCAAACAAATACCACAAGCCCCCTCCCAAGCTTATCTATGCCGGGTTATCAAACAAGGGCACCTCCAGCTGTTAAAATCCCATCTAACCAGGCTGAACTGGGCAGTGCTTGACTCCCTCAATGACACCAACAAAGCTCTGGACCTATTTATCAAACATTTCAACGAAGCCTGTGACATCTATGCACCAGTGAAAAAGATGAAGGTCAAAGGACAGACCAACCCCTAGGTTACTACTGACCTTTTAACTCTGCTCAAGCACAGAGACCACCTATGGCATTGTGCTCATGCAACTCTGATGCAAGTAAATATACAATTATACAAAGCAGCCAGAAATGATTGCACTCGAAGAATGCGGAATGCTTAATGCAGCTATTACAAAGAGGCTCTGACCAACTCTTGGGGCCAGGGAAACAAATTCTGGAACAACATGAAAGAACTCACAGGCAAGGATCCTAAAGCACCACCCACTATGCTCAACCTTCATGGCACTCCTACACTCGACCTAGGTATCATCACCAGCACTTTTAATAATGCATTTACAAACCTGGACAGTGTCCTTCCACTAATGACGACCTCCTCCAGCTCCTCCTAAGTTACCCCCAACTAGAATGTACAACCCCAAAGTTTTTTTTAGGAGGTCCCACCACAAGTAGCTAGAAAATACATTCAAAGGCCATCGGCAAACAAGGGTACAGTGGTGACTCCTTGACCTGAAACTGCTGGCACAAGTCCTCGATAAAATCTTAGAACCACTTACAAAGATCCTTAATCTCTCGCTTAGATTGGGCCATTTCTCCTCTCTCTGGAAGAAAGCCACTGTCACACCGGTTCACAAAAGTGGAGGTAGGACACTGCACACCAATTACAGACCTATCTCACTCCTCCCCCCACTATCCAAAGCGCTGGAGCGAATAGTGTTGGACCAACTAGTTGAATTCCTGGATAAGTACAATGTACAGTGCCCAGAGCAGCATGGCTTCAGAAAAGGGCACAGCAGCACCACCACTGCACTACTGGAATTTACAACCTTTATCCATGCCATGTTTGACAAAGGGAATTGTGGAGGGACAGTATTTATAGACCTTACCAAGGCATTCGACACAGTTAACCACCCCCTACTGCTCAAGCAACTGTCCTCCATTGGGATCTCCAGCGATGCCCTTCCATGGTTCATCAGCTACCTTGATAATCGGATCCAACATGTAAGGATTGCAGGGATCTCTTCGGATGAGAAACCGGTCCGCTCTGAAGTCCCCAAGGGGTCTATTCTGGGCCCTCTACTCTTCTCCCTCTTCATCAACAATCTCCCCAGTGCCTGCCACCAAAAAATATTACTATACACAGATGATGCAGTCCTGTTTTCCAGCCACCATGACATTACAGTCCTTGAATCCCAGCTGCAGCTCGACTTCAATCGCATTGAAGACTGGTTCAATTCTCATAAACTTGTCCTGAACCACAGCAAGACTAAAGCCATGTCCTTCTGTAACCGACAGAGCAGGCACAACTCTCTGTCCCTCATCATCAAGAACCATGCTGGGAACCCACTCGAACATGTCAAGGAGTTCAAGTACCTTGGTATTACCCTGGATAGTTCCCTCTCCTACACTCGGCATATTGACACTGTTACCAAGACCGCCAATATACAGATTGGACTACTACACAAACACAAGTACTGTATGCCTGCGGATGCCCTAAAACTAGCCATCTACTGCTCTGTCACCTCTGTCATTGACTACGGCCTTGCCGTCTATGGCTCTGCCTCAACAAGTGCCCTCCGCAGGATCTCAGTTGCTCTCAACAAAGCCTGTAGACTACTGATGGGTGCAGCCTGACAAACTCACACCTGTGACCTCTATGCACAGGCCAGCTGGCTACCCCTACACAGCAGAATACAATACCAGACCTGCTTACTTACCAAAAGGATTCCCCTTGGTCTCATGCCACCTGGTGTTAGCTCACTCCTTACTACCTACAGTGGCACTCAACAAACACGTGGTGCCCAATCTCTAACCTTTCAGGTTCCCAGATGTCGTACCTCCATGGGTCAGCAGTCCTTTATCTATAGAGCTGCTCAATGGTTCAATTCCTTCAATAAAGAAGCACTTTTCTTTACTACACTTGGACCCTTCAAAAGGAATCTCAAACTTTACCTCTACCACTCAATGTGACTGCTTCTCTGAACAGAGATCTCTCTAAACACCTCCCAGTTCACTCACGTCTCACAGCCTGCCCTTTCGCAATTTCATTCCCTCTGGCACTGGGCCTTCCTTGTGACTCCTTTCCTGCTTCACATCTCCACTGGTACAAAACATTTTCCACCATCATCGGACAGTGGCCCATTAGCCTGCCAACTTCCTCTCCCGGTCGCACGCCTGCGATACTAACTGCCTATGGTGCCCTCTATCTCTTATTGTTACCGCAGCCAGCTGCCTACTCAAGCTGCTTGTTTTATGAATATTATCTCAAAGTATGTTGTAACTATCTTTATTTACATAGAAACATAGAAACATAGAAACATAGAAGTTGACGGCAGATAAGGACCGCAAGGCCCATCCAGTCTGCCCATTTCTTTTTCTACCTTATAAATGTGCCATCGGCCTTTGCTATGTCAGTGACCTATCTATTCATAGTCATTTGTATTGCTCCCTTATGCCTATCCCATGCCTGTTTGAAGCCCTGCACTGTATTCATAGCCACTACTTCTTGTGGTAAGCCATTCCATGCATCTACCACCCTTTCTGTGAAAAAGAATTTCCTCACATTCCCCTTAATCGGCCTCCTCTAATCTCATGCTGTGTCCTCTTGTCCTGCTATTTTTCTTATATTTAAACATGTTAGACTCTTTCACCTTGTTTATGCCCTTAAGGTGTTTAAATGTCTCGATCATATCACCCTCTCCTCCTTTGCTCAAGGGTATACATATTGAGCTCGTGTAATCTGTCCTCATATGTCTTCTGATGCAGTCCCTGCACCATTTTGCTGCCCTTCTCTGGACTGCCTCAATTTGGTTAATGTCCTTGTGAAGGTGTGGCCTCCATACTGCACGCAGTACTCCAGATGGGGCCTAACCAATGTCTTGTACAGAGGGATTATTACCTCCCTCTTACGACTTGTGATACCCTACTATACACCCTAACACCCCCTAGCCTTACCTACTGCTTTAGAGGTCTGCTTGATGATTTCAGGTCATCAGTGATGATGATGCCCAAGTCTCTTTCTTCCTTTGTGACTGCTAGCAACTCCCTCCCAGCCTATAAGTGGCTTCAGGGTTTCTCTTCCCTATGTGCATGATTTTGCACTTCTTTGCATTAAATCCCAGTTGCCACTCTTCTGACCATTCTGCTAGTTTATCCAGATCTCTTCTCATTCTGCCCACCCCATCTGGATCATCTACTCTGTTGCAGATCTTGGTGTCATCTGCAAACAGACAAGCTCTTACCCTCTAGTCCATCTGCTAGGTCACTAATGAAGATGTTGAATAGGACTGGCCCCAGGACTGATCCCTGGGTACCCCACTTGTGACTTGCATCTCTTCTGACTGTATACCATTTACCACCACTCTCTGTTTTCTGCCAGTCAACCAGTTTGCCACTCAGTTGACCAACTGACCCACCTCGAGCCTACTAGCTTATTTATCAATCTTCTATGTGGAACAGTGTCAAAAGCTTTGCTGAAGTCAAGGTAGGCGACATCAACTGCTCCCCTTGGTCCACCACTCTGGTTACCCAGTCAAAGAAATCTATGAGATTAGTTTGACAGACCTTCCTTTGTAAACCCATGCTGTCTTGGATCCTGTGCCCCTATGGATTCCAGGTGTTGCACTATCCTTTCCTTAAGGAGTGCTTCCATAATCTTGCCCACTACTGAGGTAAGACTGACCGTCTGTAGTTCCCCGCCTCCTCCCTGCTACCACTCTTGTGGAGTGGGATCACATGAGCCCTTCTCCAGTCTTCTGGGACCTCTCCTGTGCTCAGAGACTCACTAAACAATTCTGCTAATGGCTCTGCTAGTTCCTCCTTTAGCTCCTAGTACCCTGGGATGTATGCCATCAGGTCCCATTGCCTTATCCACCTGAGCTTAGCAAGCTCTTGTAGGACCCTTTCTTTTGTGAAGGAGTAGTGCTCACCTCCTCCCCCTGTGTCCATGATGCTGAGCTGTGTGCCCTGCCCTACCTTCTCTTCAGTGAATACTGAGCAAAGTAATATCTATTTAGGATAGATGCCTTTACAGGGTCCTCCTCCTCACATGCTCCTTTTCTCCATTAATTAGCAATACCTCTCTGGACTTTCTTTTCACTAATGTATCTATAGAAAGTCTTGTCACCTTCTTTTACTGTTTGTGCTAGTGTTTCCTCAGTTTGGGACTTTGCCTGCCTTACTGCCTTACCTGCTTCCCCTTAGGGCAGTTTGGTATGCCCCCTATCTTCATCCCGCTGTGTTTCTTATATTTTCTGAAGGCCAGCCTTTTGGCTCTGACCTTTTCTGCTACTGTATTTGAGAACCAAAGTGGTTTCCTTCTTTTTTGCATTCCTTTTCTGTCTAACACAATGGGATGTTGCTTCAAGTATTGTATCCTTAATGCTTGCCCACTTTGCCTGTACCTCCTCACCTGTGTTTCTTTTTGCCAGGGCTAGCTTAACTCTGTTGGCCATCTTATCAAAGTCAGCTCCTCTGAAGTCCCATATTTTTGCCTTGGAATGGGATGATTTAGATGTAGTAGCCAAATTGAACCATACCATGTGATGGTCACTGGCCCCCAGGTGACCTTCTACCTGGAGATCTGTGATCCCTTCTTTGTTAGTCAGTACTAGATCTAGGATAGCCCTGTCTCTTGTGGGTTGCTGTACCAGTTGTTTGAGGCCTCCTGCAGGGAATCCACTATGAGTCTAGTTCTGGCAGATGTTCCTGCTGGTATTGACCAATCTGTATCTGGCATGTTGAAGTCTCCCATTATCAGAACCTCCCTTTAGCTGTCATGTTTTGTATATCTTCTAACAGTAATGTGTCTATGTCCTCCCTCTGGTCTGGGGCCTGTAGACAACCCCAGTTCTTATGGCTGTCCCATTTCCTGTTTCCAGGGTGACCCACAGTTCTTCTGGCTCCTTATGTGTATTCTGAATTTCTGTAGCTTTGATATTTTCATTAACATACAGGGCCACTCCTCCCCTTTTGCACCTCGGTCTCTTCTGAACAATACATAGCCAGGTACTGAAGTCTCCTAAGTGTGGTTACTGGTAAACCACGTCTCACTAATTGCTACTATGTCCAGTTTAGCCTCTGACATTATTGCCTGCAGGTCTGGGATCTTATTTCCCAGGCTGTGAGCATTTGTGTACATGATTTTCCATTGGCCAGATTTTGGTGTGTTAGTTGTTGGGTGAGGTTTGGCATTACCCTGTGCATCATATGGGGAGACAAACCTTTTTCTTACCTGGTGATGCAAATGAACAGCAAACACACTGAATTCCAGTTTGACCACTAGCTGAGGGAGGTGTTCTTCCCATTCAACGTATGGGGTGCTGCACCCTCTCCCCATTTGCTAGTTTAAATATTCTGCAAAGACGCCAAACTTCTGCCCCAATGCACTGACTCCTCTTTAGTCAGATGCAGTCCATCAAATTTAAAGAACTTTGGCTCCCCAGAACTGTTGCCAGTTCCCTACAAATCTGTGTCCTTTTTCCTGGCACCAGTCCTTGAGCCATGTGTTTAGCTCCCTATCTCCTTCTTCTCTGACCTTCCGTCCATCTGCTCCCTTCTCCCAGACTGGCAGGATCTCAGAGAAGGAGATGCTGACTAAATAGATGATAGTTTGTCACCCAGCCTAGTCAGGTGTTCCTTGGTCTCCACAACTGACCGGCTGGCTAGATCATTAGTCCCTATGTGTACTAGGACATCAATGTTTTCCTGCTTTGTGAACACTTATAATGCGGTCAGTGTCTCTCCATGCTGATGTACCTGGGAGACATCTGACCATCACCCCTGGCTGGAGATGGGTATCAACTCCCCGAATCATGGAGTCTCCTATGATCAGAAGTTTTTTGGATTTCCTTTGTGCTTGTTTAGTTTTGGTTCCTGATTTGGGTGAGTATTGTTGTGCTAGCTCCTGTGCCACAGTGTCCTGCTCTGCAGTGTCTTCTGCCTCTTTATTTGATTTCAGAGATAGAGGCAGATACCTGTTTGTAGTGTTTATATGGTTTTTGGAGGTAATGTGTTGGAGAGCAGAGAGTGATGGGGCACTGATTTGCTCCTCCTAACCACCTGCCAACCTCCTGGACCAACTACCCTCTGCGGTTGAGGTTTTCTGTTGGATGCTGGGGAAATGGCGGGTGGTTCTTATAATGTATTTCCTCTTGAATATGAAATTTGAGGCGTGCAATCTCTGCCCATGCTGCCCGGAGCTGAGACCTAAGATCTCCAAAGGCTCAGCATGTAGGACAGTGTCCTAAATCCTGTAAGAATGTCCTTCTGAAAATTGTTCCCAGTACCTGCAGTTAATGAAATCCATTCCAAATAAGTTGCTGGGTTTGTAACCTAGTCAGAGTAATTAGAAGGAAAAAAAATGCAAGTAATGGTTTAATTGTGCTTTGTTTAACTTGTTATAACAAGTTAAATTACTAGTGCCCTGTAAATGAGATCACCTTGTGGAGGCCCCACTGATCCGCCCTTCCTGCTCTGCCACAGAAATGTCAACTGTGGTACCCTATAAAAGAGTGTAGCGTGGGGTATTGGGCCCTTCCCCTGCCTAAAAGAAGAACCACTTGGACGTAAAGAACAAGGAGGTAAGAGCAGAAACAATCAGTCAACAACAAATGCAGTAACCCTGAAAGCTTAACCTAATGTTAGATAAAACTGTAAAACCTGTCAAAGCACCACCTGTAATAATTTCAGAGAAGATATACCCTGTAAGAAACACTTTGCTCCAGAGAAAAATAAAGCAGTAACAGAAGATATACCTTGCAAAAGACAATTTGAATCAGAAGATTACAGCAGTAATCTGTTAGCACACACCTGTAGGCACACCTTGTAATAATGCAGAAGAAGGTATACCAGCAACAACAATTTGAATCAGAGAAAAAAATAAAGCAATGAAATGTTAGCAACAAACAGTAGTTTTGGTTGTTTATTGTGCATTCTTTTACTACCGCTGTATGTATGTTGACCCTCATCCTTTGACGTGGAACCTTTGTAAACAAGCAGTTTCTGCTCAAAGGTATTTGTAATCCGAGAATTTAATAAATAAATAAATAAATAAATAAATAAAAAGTTAATATCCCTGTTGACTTAAGTAAGAGACAATGATGTATTTTCAGTGGTAGCTGGGTAATGAACCTAGCTACTTGATTAAGTAAAATTCTGACTTTTTCTAGTAAATTGTCACAGGCAGAATGATAAAAAAAATTCAACCATAGTCCATAGCTGGCAAAAGCAAACTTTGAGTAATAGTACTTTTGTAGCTGGTGTAAGCAATGAAGTCACTCACTAGAATGTTCCTAATCTTTGGCGTACTACTTTTATCAAGTTAAGAATATGAAATTCATAACTCATTTTAGAGTCTACTGTCAACACTAAATATCAGAAATATTCAACCTGCTCTGTCCCCTCCCCAGTTATAGTATAAAGGGACAGTTCTGGTTTCTGCGCTAGCCTCTTTCGTTAGCCATAAACTACCATGGACTTTGTCTTCTTTCCATTTAAAACTATCCTACGATCACCCAACCATTCCTGTAAAAACAGGAAGTCATTAGCTATGTCATGCTGTGCCCGTTCTAATCTAGGACTGCTCGCGAGGATCACCGCGTCATCTGCATATAAAAAAATGAGAGTGAGAACAAAGTAGAGGAAATGATTTAAAAAATAAACTAAAGAAAAGTGGGCCCAAAACACAGCCCTGAGGGACACCCATAGTGATTGAAGCTAGGGAAGAGAGGCAGCCACTAACCCTAGTACGCGGTGTCCGTTCTGATAAATAATTACCGCACCAACCTACAGCATCCTGAGACATTCCCAGCTGGGCAAGCGCAGCCCTCAACAAATCATGATTCACCAAGTCAAAGACCTTGGTGAGGTTCACGTAAAGCACCATTTTATTTATTTAAATTCTAGAATTACAAAATACATTTGAACCAGAGGTTCATTTACAAATGTTCTGCATCCAAAACAAGTGTAGAACAATAAACCGATAAGTAACAAAAAGGGGAAAGAGATATACAACAAAAAAATGCAAGTTTGCATTCACTAAAAATACCACCAACAGCTTAACCTGGTTCAAGGTCAGTTGGCATTCATCTGTATCCCCCTCCCTAGGGTCGTGCCTGAAAATAGGCAGGAATTGTCTAGTGCACTTAACTAGTCAACAAAAACCAAATAAATAAATAAAATAAAATAAATAAAATGTGGTATCAACAGAATCAGCTAGTCAACTGAGAAACTAAAATATGGGTAGAGGCACAATGCAGTCATTGTCAGATAGTGCATATTGTTGCAAGAAGTGCAGGGAAAGGGCAGCTGGAAGAGGAAGGGATACAATGCGAGAGCAGATGCAAACTAGGTGGAGCAGATGCAATTGTTAGGATTAGAGAGGTGCTGGCGCAATATGCATTTAAAACAGCCTAGTTTATTCTTAGCCTGGACCTCAGGTAATAAGCATAGACCTTGGATAATTAGAATATTTCATGCGCAACTGAAGTAAGCACTGTGATTGATCAGGAGCATCACATGATGCTCCCACGATCTGTATTAATTATTAATATATCAGAATGAATTATTATTACTTTTTAAATTCTGCTAATTGGGCTTTCGATTCACACCTTCCACTGTTTATAACGAACTTCCTGTTTTACTGTTTCCTAGATACTCTGTGATCTCATTTCCCACTGCCCTGCACTGGTAAGTAGCATGGTGGAACAGCGTAGACTGACGTCATGGTATGTACAGCCAACCCAGAAACGGACCTGTAATCACTGAAGTGGCAAAACACAACACCCCCACTGCAGCACGAAAAGTAATAGAATTTATTTTCTGATGGCAGAAAGGCAAAGTGCATCAGAAGATATGATATCATTGACAGAACAAAATGGGCATCATCAGTGAGATGAACCATGAAAGCTGTTCCACCTGAACAAACATTCACTCAGCAGGGGGCAGCATGAGGAGGGAGGGGGAGTTCAGAAAAGATGTTAGGAAGCACTTTATGCACACAGAAGCACTTTACACACACAGAGGGTGGTGGAAATGTGCAGTAGCCTATCCAGTGCAGCAGTCAATCCAGAAACTATCGCTGGGTTAAAAAATGTTTTGTTAGCTATCAAGGGATTAATAACCAAGGAAGGGTGAGGAGAACCAGGTGGAGGTGGGAGGGGAGAAGAAGACACCATCTCAGACCAGGTCTAGCTAGGGTTCAAGGGCAGACCTGATATACTCCAAGTTTGTTTCTGCCCCTTACCTTTCTAATTTTCTAGGTTTCAATCTGAATGTACAAATATTTAAAAAAAGAACAAAAAAACACTTCCTGTCCCCTTTAAAAGATGTTTCCGGTCTGGATGCTGCACAGCAGTAAAATTAATATTCCTGTTCTTTAACTCACCTGCAAGATGGCCTGGAAGAGCAGATCCCTGATATCTAACAGGACGACCTCCATGGATTGGGCCAGCACTGACTGACGAGCCTCCCCGAGTTCCTGGATTCGTTTGGCTTCAATATGGAACCAAAACATTTGGAGGCCTGCAACATTTTTCATGAGGTGTTCCTCTTCCTAACAAAGAAACATGGAAACATAGAATTTGTTAGCAGAGAAAGTTTACTTGGCCCACCCAGTCTGCCCAGATGGTCCTTGCCTAGTCTGTCTCCACAGACCCTAACTGCTCTCCAGTGACCCTCCCTTCTCCCTGCCTATTTATTAATATTGCCCTATGTCTATCATATGCATGGTTGAAACCTTCTACTGTTTTCACCTCCGCTATTTCCACTGGCAGTCTGCTCCAGGCAACCACCACTCTTTCAAGTAGTTTTTCTTCACATCCCTCTTGAATTCCCCACCCCAGCTTCATAGCATCCCCTCTGGTCCTGGTTCTCTTTTTCATTTGAAAGAGACTCCCCTCCTGCACCCTGTACACCCCCCATAAGGTACCTGTAGGTCTCTATGATGTCCCCTCTTGCTCATCTCCCTTCCAGGATGTACACCCTGAGATCCTGTAGTCTCTCCTCATTGCGCTTTTAGTGCAGCTCCTGCAACATTTTAGTTGCCCTCCTCTGGACTGCCTCCACCCTGCCTATATCCTTTGTGAAGTGTGGCCTACAGACTGGACATAATACCCGAGGAAGTGTCTCACCAGTTAGCAATACAGTGGCAACATCACCTCTGTTCTCCTTCTGGAGATACCCCTCTCTGTGCATACCAGCATCCCACTGGCCCTACCCACTGCTTTGTCATACTGCCCTGCCATTTTGAGGTCATAAGATTGGATAACCCCAAGGTACTTTTCCTGCTTGGTGACTGTCAGTACCTCACACCACTCCAACCTGTACTCAGCTCCAGGTTTCCTATGCCCTAGATGCATGATTTTTACATTTTTGGTATTGAACCCCAACTGCCATGCTCTTGACCACTATTCAAGTTTTCCATGATCCCTACTCATTTCTCCAGCCCCTCACCCAAAAAAAAAATCAAAACATACAGCTAAGCTGGATAGCCCACACAAACAAAACATTCCTATTTTCTTATAATATAATTTTAAATAAAGTCTTTCATACAAACTGTTATCACAAAACGTTATACAACTGCAGGTGATTGTAGGTATGTAAGAAATAGAATAACAAATGAAAACGTACCAGCAGAAAGGGAACAGGGGCCACCTAATGGCAGAGTGAAGGTGCAATGCATTTCTGTGCTGTTGATTCAGGTTTCAGAGTGAGCTCAGAGAGTGGAGCTGGGATCATGGCATCCGGGGCAGGGGAATGCTGCTGATGGCAATGGGAGCCATTCGGGGGAGGGAGGATGTATGTGTCTGTCACCGTAGTGACTTCATGTGGCCAGCTACCTCGAGGAAAGCAGCCTGATGGATCCAAGCAACATGGTTTTACAAGGGGCAGATCCTGCCAAACAAATTTGATAGAGTTTTTTGATGGGGTCACAAAGGAGCTGGATCAAGGGAGGGTGGTGGATGTGGTTTATCTGGATTTCGGGAAGGCTTTTGACTCTGTGCCCCACAGGAGACTGTTATATAAAATGTCAGGCCTGGGGCTGGGTCAGAGGGTGGTTGAATGGGTGGGAAGCTAGCTGGAGGACAGGAGGCATAGGGTCATAATAAATGGGGTGACATCCAGAGAGGGCAATGTCAGAAGCGGGGTCCCTCAAGGATCAGTGTTGGGGCCCCTACTATTTAATATATTTGTAGGGGACATTGTGGAGAGCTTTGAAGGGGGTGTGAGTCTGTTTACGGATGATATTTAAATTTGCAATAGGGTAGACACTCAGGAAGGGGTAGAAAAAATGCAGAGAGATTTGGGGAGGCTTGAGGCATGGTCAAAGAGGTGGCAACTTTCATTCAACACAGAAAAGTGCAAAGTCATGCATCTTGGCTACAGGAACCGGAGGGTAAGGTATTGCATGGTGGCAGAGATCTGGAGGTAACTGAACAAGAAGGGGATCTGGGCATCACTATGTCGGAGGACATGAAGGTGAAAAGGCAGTGCGGGAGAGCAGTGGCTAGGTGTGGTGGAATGCTGGGATGCATTGAAAGGGGGTCACCAGTAGAAATAGGGAGGTCATAGTACCCTTGTACACCCATCTGGTTAGACCGCATTTGGAATACAGAGTCCAGTTCTGAAGGCCATACCTCAAAAAGGATGTGGGGAGGCTGGAGCGAGTTCAGAGGAGAGCAACAAAGATGGTAAAAGGTTTGATCCACCTATCCTACGAAGAAAGGTTGAGGGATCTGGACATGTACTCCCTGGAACAGAGGAGGGAGATGAGGGACATGATCGAGACCTTCAAGTACTGTAAGAGTATAAACAGGGTGCCGGTGGAAAGCATCTTCCAGATGAAGGAAAATCAGAGGATGAGGGGGCATTTATTTATTTATTTATTTAGTTAGTTAGTTAGTTAGTTTTTGTTGACCAGGTAAGTGCACTAGACAAATCCTGCCTATTTTCAGGCACGACCCGGGGGAGGGGGATACAGATGAATGCCAACTGACCTTGAACCAGATTAAGCTGTTGGTGGTATTTTTAGTGAATGAGGGAAATTTGGCCAGGACACCGAGGAAATTCCCCTACTCTTTTCAATAAGTGCCATGGGATCTTTAACATCCACCTGAACTACCACCAATCCATTCAGATGGGACCTCGGTTTAACGTCTCATCTGAAGGACGGCAACTCAGAAGTGCAGCACCCCTCTCATGCTGCACTACAGTGTCAGTACTGGGATATTAACCCAAGTGCCAGATGTGGGAACTGAACCCACAGCCCTCTGATCTCCCAGCCCCAGAGGCGAGTGTGCTACCTACTGAGCCACTGACACTGTTGGCATGGCCTGCAGGTGGGGGGGGGGCAGTTCTGGGGTAACATTAGGAAGTACTATTTCACAGAGAGAGCGGTGGATAAGTGAAACAGACTCCCAGTGGTGGTTGTTGGAGAAGAAACAGTGGAGGGATTCAAAAGGGCATGTGACAACCACGGGGGGGGTTTAAGGGTGGGGAGTGCAGGTCCACGCAGATAGCTGGACAAATGGGCAGACTCAGTGGACCTTGTCTGTCCTTTTCTGCCATCACACTTCTATGAATCTATGAATGTGGTAGTTTAGGGACCATGCTCCCTCAGAAGTGGTACATGCATGCAAGTGTGCTGCGCTGACCGAGGCCAGGGCTTGCCTCTTCCTGTTCTAACAGAGGCAGTAGGAACACGCATACAGCAAGCAAATACCAGATCCTGTCACAATGACAGACTCCAGTACACTCCAGAGCCATGCCATGGGACCAATTTGCCTGTGTGCCAGATACTGGATCTAAAGAAGCTCTGGAGGATGGGATGCCCCCCTCTTCCCAAGTACCTGCCATGAGATAAGCCATGGGGGACTGATGGCAGCTAAGGCAAACAGGTTCATGGGCTGGGTGCTTGCTGGGAGGCCCTGATGAGGATGGACAAAGATCTAAAAGGGATAGAAACATAGAAGTTGATGGCAGATAAGGACCACAAGACCCATCCAGTCTGCCCATTTCTTTTTCATGTCCCCCGATATAGTCTATAACACATAAGGCAACAGATGGGACTAAACCATCATGGTAAAGATCTGTAAACTGGAGGAGAACTGGAAGAGAACCACAGTATTTGGAGAAAATCGATGCTCAGCAGTCAAAAGCATCTCAGCTCTTTTCATGTATTGGTCATCCGGTTAGGTACACTGGAGTAATCTGGCCCATTTTTAGGAATGACTCAGGCTAAAGGCATGAAACACATCAGCAACAAATAAGTTATACATGTTTGTATACTATAAATTAATACAAATAAAAAGCCAGAATAAAGAGCAGCTGAAAAAAAATAAAGTGCTACTAGTCAAACAAAAAAAAAAGGTTAGGCTGCTCTGTGGCACTGAAACACTGGCGACCCAGGTCCGTGTCCTGATCCCAGCACATCAGAAACAGAGCCTGGCAGGGGGGGATTCAGTGTCTGTTCAGATGCTCTCCTCCTAATGGGAGGGCTCAGTGCAGCACTGTTCACAGAGCAACACACAGTGGAGGCTTGATGGAGATGCCATTGGCAACATGTGTGACCATACACTGCCTGGCATACACCCCTAGGACTGTCATGGGTGTGTGTGTGCCCTTATACTGAGTGAGGTGGGTAAGGAAACAATTGGGAAGAAATCCACATTGGTTGCAGGATGACAAGCGGAGTCTGTCACCATCCACGTCCACTGGGTGATCCGTGTCACCTGGAGTATGCTGTAAGGTAGCAGCTGGAAAAGTGATCTCACCCTTGGGTGATACTGTTTCTTTATCCCTGGATAAGCGCTTATTCCTGGGATCTGTTTTTATTGACCTGTCCTTGGTTTTTGATTTAATTAGTAACTGAATTTTACTTTCACTTTTGTATTCTAATAGTTTTCTGATAATGTCACTCCCTGGTTTGCTTCTGACTTGTTTGATTGCTCTCAGGCTGTTCTTAGTAATGATATTCTTTCTTCTCTGAAGTCTATTTCTCTGGGTGTGTCCCCCAGGGTTTCTTCCTGGGTCCTGTTTCTACCAGATTCTATATGGATGACATTGTCATTTTCCCTCTCATAATTCTCTCCCGCTACTTTCCTCTTATCTTCAAGATAATTTTAGTAGGGTTCGTACCTGGTTCTCTAATACTTTCCTTGTTCTCAATAAAAAATAAGACTAAACCAAGCTTTTCAACACTACTACTGTTCTTGCTCAGTTATCTCCTTCCCTGTCTGCTGTTTCTGATTATTTTACTTTAGAAAGGACTTTCCCCAATTGTACAAAAAAATTATTCTTGCAGTCATTTTATGAGGTAATGTACCTCAGATGTTGAGTACATGTGTTAGTTCTGTCACAGGATTACTCTTTTTTCCATATTTTGAATATTTTTTTTAGCCCTGCTGCACTTGCCTTTTCTGTTCAGGTGCTGGGCTGCTGGCTCCTGCTCATGTCATTGTATGGAGCAGGAGTGAATCACACTGTGCTGTACAATGTTGTTGCAACAGTTTCACTGGGGAAAACTTCCATAACTTGGTGTGCATACTACAGTAGTAGTAGTGCCAAATTAGTCAAGGGATTTTCCAAGATTTTTAAACCCCCCTATTGAAAATTGTGAAAACTTTTGTTAGGGATCTGTTGTTTGGTAGTGTATTCACTGCTACTAGGAGAGGCAGGGGTAGATTTTAACATTATTTTACCAGCCCAAGATCTAGTGCAAACTGACAAGGGCTAGTGCAGCTATGCTCTTCTTGTCCATCTTGAATAGTGTATGATTTCCTTGGCTGAAAATGAAGTTAGAATAGGGCCTATAGTAGTAGTCTATAGTTCCTGTGCTACTCTCTCTCAATATTCCAGATGACCTGCTGTGATTGACAGCTCATTAAAAACTGCAGTTATCTGATAATTCAAAGACAAAAGCATCAAAGGGAGTCATCATTAGTACTCAATTACTAGGCTATTAAGATAGCGTCTAGGGTGTGATCAAGGGTAACTCCCAGTTTTCTGAATGTCTCTCTGTCTGACAATTTGTTCCACAGTGCCTCTCATTTCCCTACGTTACATCTGTATCCAACATTTAAGTGACAAAATGCTATGAGGTATACAGGGAGGCATTACTTAGTACATATTACAAAGGCATTAAACGCAGATGAAAAAACTGACAGCAAGCTGTCTCAGTTTACAGCACCGTTTTCTAATTCACTGTGCTTTGCTACTGAGACATGAAATAAATCCACTTTATAAAATGAGATACAAGGCATTCATTAACTACTGGAGTTGGCATATTGCATTGATAACGGGGTGTCTTAGGGAAGGGGAAATAATGCTGAACACAGTATGTACACCAAGTTATAGAAGTTTTCCCTAGTGAAATCACTGCATCTTCATTGTACAGCACAATGTGATTCACTCCTTCTCTATATAGTGATATCATCAGCACTGCCCAGGGTCTGCAGCAATACCAGGCTCAGTGTAGAAGCTCTGGTGCATGACACAGTTTGTAGCGCTTGAGTGTGATTTGCCCAGGGCAGCACTTTTTAACTCGTTCTCCAGCTTACTCCTATTGGTGGATTTCACCCACTGGCAGCACCCTCGCGCTCCACCTCCCACCTATCCCTATTGATGGATTTCATCCCATGCCCCCAGAGCAGCAACCTGTAGCTGTTTCTTCCCACAAATCTGATTGTTGCGAGTCTGAGGAATTGAGGGTTTTAAGCGTAGATGAGAATGCTATGGAAATGCTCCCCCCTGCAATGTGCACTGCTTGTCTTTCAATTTTGGTGGCTCAAAATGCATGTCTGCCTGCATCCAAAACAGCCAGAATTCAAGTGTTCAGATCTTAGCCAGGGACATTTTTTGTGCTTTGTGTCAAATTTGAATGGAGAAGTCACTAGTGCCAAGAAATGTGTCATGGGTCATGGGTCATGGAATATGGTGGCTGAGTTACTTAGGGAGATCACTTTTAGTCTGCGAGTGTCATTTCCAAATGTTTCAGTCCTGATTTGTTGTGTACACTGGAGTCCCTAGAGTGCTGAGACAGGTAGAGTACAATTACATATAGTGCTGCATAGGTAAGTGATGATGAACTGGCTGTGAAACTTTTGCAAGCTGTAGGGAATTTGGTAAAATCTGGACCGTTAGACTGGACCCAAAGTGGCAAAAACCAACCCACTTGACCGGGAGTAACTTTCGTAGTTCAGCTGTTCTGCCCAGACCAGTCTGTCCAGTTTTTAATGTGTTGGTCAGTCTGTTCCGGCTGATCTGGATTTTATCTAGGATGAGGGTATGACTGAAATCCAGACTGTTGTACCCAGACCAGATCTTTGTTATCTATGTTTTACAGTGATTACACTGCCTACTGCCTTCTCCTGTGCATCCCAGTGCTGATTTATTACACCTGTGTTGCACATTATTGTACTGCAGCCCTAGTTTATTTAAGCAATAAGGCACAACAGGATGTGGGTTATTGGGGATTTACCCACGCCTTGTGTGGTGTGTCTCGAGGCACAGCCGAGTGACTTAACCACACAAGAAGTGGGTAAACCCTCCAGTAACCCACACCCTGGAGTGCCTTTTTGCAATTATACAATTGACCCATGTGTAAAATGTATTTAATTATGTTGTTTTATAAATGCATTTCCTCAGCCATGGGTAATGCAGGATTTACCCACGGTCATGTGACATGTTTTGACCAATGAGGTTACAGGATTTTCATACACCATTGTATAATGCATGGTAAGCTGTTTATTGTATGTCCTTAGTTTATGTTTCGTACAGTATTCACCTATTGGTATGCTTTGCTTTTGTTCTGTTTCTTTCGTTCTCCATTCTTTCCCAGTGTACCCCTTCCTCAGAACACACGTGAAAAACAGCTATTTCACTGTGCAAATAATATGCTTTTAACCATAACCAGTTTAAATAAATAATTAACATAAATGTGTTGTGATTGCAACTGAGTTACACAACTGTGGGGGTGGGATAGGTCTGCCCTGCATGAGACTGGAAAGTTCAGACTTAACAGGGCTCCCAGGTGACTTAGAGTTTTTCCCTGTAACTTCAGAGGCAGTTTTGTGTGTTTGCCGGTAAATTCCATTATTTACTTTATTACCTGATTCATTCTTTGTTCAGCATGACTAAGTACCCATCTAGGTAAGAGATGATAGATAAGAAAATTGTTAGGTAGCCTGAATGGACCCTGAGTCCTTTTCTGCCACCTGCTTCTAGGTTTATGTTATCCTGTATAAGCAATACATGTCTAAGGGAACAGTAAACTTTGTGACAATGCCTGTAAACAGAAACATAGAATCTGCTGGCAGATAACTGCTTTGGCCCACCTAGTCAGTTAATTTCCCCTGCATATATAGTATCACTATCACTGCAGCTGCTACTTAATCTCTGGCCCATTCCCGCCCCAAGATTCCCTTATGCCTGTCCCATGCATTCTTGAGACCCACCACTGTTTTCACCTCCACCACCACTGCTTGAAGACTGTTCCAGGAGTACACCACTTTTTCTGTGAAGGAGTACTTTCTCATATCTCTTCTGAATCTACACCTCTCCAGCTTTTTATCATGCCCTCATTCCTTGAGCACTTTTTCTTCTGGAAAATACTTCTTTCTTATACTGTACCTTGTTTACCCTGTAAGGTATTTAAAGGTCTCTACCTTATCCCCCCTCCCCCATTCCAGGGTGTACATATTTAAGTCTTTTAATTTCTCCTCATAGGGCTTCTGATGCAGACCTTGCATTATTTTAGTTGCCCTCCTTTGGACTGCTTCCATTTTGTCTATGTCCTTTCTGAGATGTGGTTTCGAGAACTGGACACAATACTCTGGGTGAGGTCTTACCAGTGATCTATGCAGAGGCACACCATCTCCTTTTTTCTGCTGGTGATACTAGAGGTGGGCAGCCAGCAGGCTTGAGTCTGGCTTGAGCTTAGTACCTGACTTGGCTTGACTCAACCTCTGTAAGCAATTGAGAGCCAAAGTCAAACCGAGCCAGTTATGGTAAACATAAGCATTTTTCCCTGCCTTAGTAGTTAGTGTAGTGCTTGAAATGTTCATCTCCTATGTGGAGAACAGCTTGCAGTAGTCAGGGCTCTGCCCCTGTTTTGGGTCATAGAGTCAAGCCTGACCCCTGGCTCAGCTCTGGCTTGGCTCTAGGCAAAAAATTCCTTGCTTGCCCACCACTAGGTAATACCCCTCCTTATACACCGCAGCATCCCACTGTCCCTCCCAACTGACTTGTTGCACTGCCTGGCCACCTTTAGGTCATCTGATATGATCACCCCCAGGTTTCTTTCCTGTTTGGTGGTTATCAGTACCACCCCCCCCCATTTTGTACTGCACCCCTTTCTATGGGTTTCTATGCTTCAGGTGCATTATTTTGCACTTATTCACATTGAAACCCAGCTGCCATACCCTTGATCACTCCTCGAGTTTTCTCAGGTTTCTGCTGATCCTTTCCACACACACACCCCTGGAGTGTCCACACTGTTGCAGATTTTGGTGTCATCCATAAAGAGACAGATCTTCCCATCCAGTTCCTTTACAATGTCCCTTATAAAGACATTAGAAACATAGAAACATAGAATTTGACGGCAGATAAAGACTGCTTGTCCCACCCAGTCTGCCCATTTCCCTATCTGTAATGGATAAGCTGCAGATCCTAGTTAACCAGCAGCCTACTTCTTTCTACCCCAACCCCCTAGAATTGCCTTATGGCTGTCCCATGCATTCTTGAATTCAACCACTGTTTTTGACTCCACAACCTCCTCTGGAAGGCCATTCCATGGAGCACCCATGGAAAAATTAAAAATGGAGTATACCACATTAAAGAAGACTGGTCCCAGCACTGATCCCTGAGGAACCCTGCTGGTTACCCTCCCTTCCTCTGAGTGGACTCCGTTTATCTCCACCTTCTGCCACTTATCCATTAACCAATTTTTGCCTTGTTTCCTGTCTTTGGACCCACTCTTAAGCTACCCAATTTGCTTACTAGTCTCCTATAGGGAACAGTGCTGAACACCTACTCAGGGTGGCCCAGCTGAGTTGCAATGTCTCATTTCCAGTGGGGTTCTACTGCTTTCCATTGGTACAGCTGGGTGGATTGGAGCACTGAGAAGTTATGCATCTTGTCAAGGTCATGCAGATAGTATCTGGCTCTATCTGGGTTTGAAGCTGTGCGCTACTGGTTCCCAAGCCACTGCTCTAACTGCCAGACCATACTGCCTCTGTATGAGGTATGACATTTCTTTTTACTTCATCATCCTTTATTCAGATAAAGATACAAGCTCTCAGCATCAATACAAAATACAGACCTTATAAGAACATTTTATTGTGTCTACTGAAACAAAATCCAGGTATTATACATTGGTGTAAATAACCTTAGTAGGCATATCAGTGAATATTATAGTGTCCAGTGGGATCACCAGCACCTATAAAAGTTCTGCTATTATTGAATACCCAAGATCCATATGAGTCCATCCTGCAGGTGACCACAAAAATGAAAATCTTTGACCTCCATTGGCGACAGTGGGTTCTCTATATTATGGAGAAGATCCCTTCCTTTGTATCATAACTTTTAAGGAATCAGACTGGTATACTCCATTTTAATTTTTTCCACTGGTGCTCCAATGAGGGTTGGGCCCTGGGAGAGACAAGCTAAATAAACATATATCCCGTTGATGTAAAAGGTGGTGGTCCCCCCTTGATATCCCCTCACATTAATTGTATGTATCTTCCACAAAACAGTCTTCATGCAATAATTTTATATTTCTCTTGATACCAATAGTCTGTAATCTTGAAAGATTATTATTATTTAAATTTTGTGGGTTTGTCACCCTGATATACTTTTATAGCATTTTTAATATTGTTAAGATAACATTTGGTTATAAAATATCTGTCATACGCTGTACATGTAAATATGCGATATCCTGAGAATAAAATAAAGAATGTATATCAAAAAAAGAAAATCTTTCTGTTGTAATTATATGGCGGCAGGTTGAGTGTTCTGTCATGTCAAAATGTAGACTTCATCTTCCAATTCTTAATTTATATAAAAGGAAATACCAATCTGTGAACCAGCATTTAACATATCTACTTTTGTAATAAGAACATAAAACATAAAAAATCAGTAAACTTAGGTGCATTGTTCCCTTATCTTCCCCCATGCCCTACCGCGCAGTGTTTACCTACATCGTCACCCTTAAGATGCCTGTACCTGATGTCATGGGTGCCATATCGCTGCAAATTTCCCATAAGTGAGCCTTAATTGACTAGTTATTCTTTCTAGTCTTTCTAGTTCTGATACCCTATTCCTTCAGTCTTCCAAGGTGGGTATCATGGGAGTAAGCCATCTGGAGGTCATACCCTTTAGTGCCGCTACTCTAAGTACTTGACCTAGGCCCCTCACTCCAGGAGCACAGGACACCAAGGTCGGGAATCCTAAAACTAAGTCTGTGCATATAGAGGGTATCATGAGACCAGTTAAAGACTGAATTTTGAAATGGACTGCTTTCCAATATCTTAATAGCTTTGGACAAGCCCAAAATATGTGATAATGTGAGCCTATGCCATTACATCCCCTCCAACAAAGATCTGTATGTGTTGAGTTAAAATGCTTTGTTATAGTTGGTGTATAGAAGAATCTAATTAAAACTTTCCAGTTAAACTCCCTCCAAGTGTGGGAGGAAGTTACCGGCCATGCCAATGTCAGCCATCTCTCCCATTGTTTCTGGTTTATCTGTCTCCTCGTCTCATGTTCCCATCTTAGCCGTACATACCCCAAAGGGGGGTCTCTGGAGTTATTAAAATAGAGTAAAGCTCAAATAGGTATCTAAAATGAGCCCTAAGAGAAATAACAAAGTCAAAAATGGATTCAAGGGCTGTCTGGTCTTGTCGAATTTTAATATGAATATCAGAGGACATTATAAAGTGTTGTGCTTGTAAATATCTATAATGGTCTTCTTTTCTGACAGCGTATGTATCTTGCAATTAATTAAACAGGAGACACCAGTGCATTTTAGAAAAGTTGTTAGTTTATGTTGCGCCCAATATTCATAACTTGGATCCAAGGTGGGGGATCTAAAGGAGTCTTCATCTCTAATAACGGAGAGAGGTCCCACTGTGTTTGGGGTATGCACAAGCCTCCTAAGTCTTAATAAAATCCTTACTGTGTGTTTAACCCAGGGATTGGATGTCTGCCTCCATATTTGGGGTAGAATAGTGTTAGTTGGTAGGGCCCACAAAGCCCAGTTCTGCAGGGCCTCCTCTTCCAGCAAGTACCAGCCTGAGCTGCATCTTCATTTAGCCCATGTACCCAGGTGGGCTCCCTGAGCAGCTAGATAGCAAAGATTTAAATTCAGAAGAGCTAGCCCTCCTGTGGACCTTGAGGCCTGGGGTATCTTATCTTTTATCTGAGGTTGTGTGCCAGACTAGAGAAATCGGCGAATTTGTTTATGTGAGTTATTCTAAAATGAATTAGAAACTGTAATAGGTAGAGACTGAAATAAAAACAAAAGCCTGGGCAACACATTTATCTCAATAGTTTGTACCCGGCCATATAGGGTAAGGGGTAGTAAATTTCATCTGGCCAGATCTGCCTGTAGGTTTAGGTAAAGTTTGTTATAGTTATTACTAAAAAATAGAGATAGATCCGCAGAGATCAGTATTCCCAGGTATCTAAATGTGTTCCTCTTGGCCCAGGCAAGTGGGAAAGTCTGTCGTAACGTGGGGGGGGCCACTTAAGATCATTGCCTCAGATTTCTGTCGATTTATTTTATATTCTACAAGAACCCCGCATTCTTGTGACGTCTGTTGGAGGTAAGGTAAAGATGTAGAGTGGTCTGCCAAGAAGAATAATGAGTCGTCCGCATACAGTACTAATTTCTGCTCTCTCCCTTCTACCCACACCCCTTTTATTTGAGAATTAGCTCTGATCACAACTGGCAATCGTTCCAGCACAAGAGCAAAAAGCAGGGCCAAAAAGGAACACCTCTGCCTCATGCCATGACACAGTGGAAAACTCTCTAACAGGAAACTGTTTACTTTTACTCTAGCCATGGGATGACTGTAAAGAGAAGTAATTGGCGAGATAAAGTTAGACCCCAGACCAAATGCTTGTAGGGTGGTGAACAAAAATGCCCAATCCACCCTATCAAAATCCTTTTTAGCGTCCATAATTATTTCCAATTGAAAGGTTTTATGAGTTTGTTGTGCCGAAATGATGTTTAGGAAACAGCGTATGTTATCCCGGAGGAGTCTACCAGATATGAAGCCAGTTTGGGTTATTGTGTATTAATGGGCTGATACAAGTTTGAAGACGATCTGCCAGTATCTCCGTAAACATTTTTAAGTCTACCGGTAGTAGTGAAATTGGGCGATAAGACCCACAATTTTCTGGGCCCTTGTTTGATTTTAACAATACTAAAATTTGAGCAGAATTCCAAGAAGGGGGTACTGCTACTTCCCCTACTAATATTTCATTTAATGCTTCTTGGGGGGTGGGGGGGTACCACGGTTATAAATTGTTTATGGACCTCGGAGGTAAGTCCGTCTGTGCCCAGAGATTTGCCATTTTTTAGCTTTTTAATTTTAGTCTCAATTTCGGGAAATGGAGCATTAACTTCATTCCTCTGCTCTTCAGAAAAGGTAGAGATATGTAATTGGTTCACATATTCTCTCACTCTCTCCACATGGTCCAGACCACATTCCGAAGTGCATAGAGATTTATAGTAGGAGGTGAAGATCTGGAAGATCTCCTCCGATGAGGTCATGGAAGAAGTCCCCTTGGACCTTTGGAGGTGAAGGACTGTGCGATTGGCGGCCTGCTTCCTTAATTGCCAGGCCAAGAGACACCCTGCTCTATTGCCATGCTCAAAGTATTTCTGTTGAGAGTAACACAATTGGCCCTCCATCTGGGTATCTATCATTTTGTTAAGTTTCCTTTTTTTTCCTAGGTCTAGTTGCATTTTTACCTCTTCATTTGAAATTTGAAGTCTGATATCTGGTGCTCTAATTCAAGCAGTGGCGGCTCTACACCAGGGCCCACCAGGGCACGTGCCCGGGTAAAAAAATGCTGTGCCCCAGTGGGTGCCCCATATGGTGCAGAGCTTCCCCCATAGTAACAATATATCAGTGCCCTGGCTGCCATCTGTTGTGCCCCAGTCGTGCCCTGGTAACCATTTGTGGCTAGAGCCGCTACTGAATTCAAGTCGCTTCTTGACATGTTCTTTCTTAATGCAAGAAGAAAATTTAATAATTTCCCCTCTTAGAACACTTTTTAGGGCATCCCAGTGAATCCCTGCCCCCATGTCCCCTTGTGGATTGGTCTCTAGAAACCTTCTGATGGTTTCTGTTATTAGTTCTTTAAATGATGTGTGTGTTAGCAAGCTAATGTTAAGACACTATAGTGTCTCTGTGGGTGTAGGTGAGGTGTTTAAGTGAATCTGGATGGGAGCATGGCTCGACAGAGTAATGTTTCCAATCTGAGCTTCACTCAATCAAGAGATCCAGTTCGCTGAGACCAAAAAGAAATCAGTACGGGAATACATATTATACTGTGGGGAGTAGTAAGTGTAATTCTTCCCTCGTGGATTCAGAAACCGCCACCCATCAACTAGAGCTAATTCAGTGCATAGACAGGTGAGAACTTTTCCCTAATCTATTGGGCCCCTTCAAGCCCATCCCCACCTATCCCAGGTGGGGTCTGAAACTGTCTTAAAGTCACCATTCACTACAACCAGACTGTGCATCCCCTACACCTTTGTAAAGAAGGTCTTACATTCTAATTCTTCATTCAAGGGATACAAACTGAGGAAAATATACTGCTGACCCCTATATTCACCATGTAGATGCAAAAACCTGCCTTCTGGATCAGTGTCTACCTGGGTCAGTTTAAGAGGTGTATTACGGTGCACAAGGATAGCTACCCCTCTATGGTGTGGGTGCTCTTCATAATGAGAGGCATATACCACCCCTACCATACCCCTTCTCAATTTAAGGTGTTCCTGGCATGTTACATGTGTCTCTTGCAGAAAGGCAATCGTGGCTTGCTGTCTTTGCAACTCTTGTAAAATTTGGGCCCTTTTGATGGGACTAGTGATGCCTCTAACATTAAAGGAGGAAATCTTTATGTGAGCCATCATGAAAAGAGTGAAACCACGACACAGCATCAGGATGGTAGGCACTGGAAAAGGAAATGCACCAAAGAATATAACAATTAAATAAGAACATATCTATACAACTGTTTAACATTATCAACCAGAAAACTTGTAATCAAAACAATCAGGCAACATTTTTTAACTTGAACTCCAAGGCTTAATAAACCCTCTCCTCGAACACGGTAGATGTAGCTGTGGAACGAGGCAACGAGACACTTCCAATTGTATCTCAATCCAGTTTACACTAACTTACGAAGCTGTGAAACCCGGAGGGCAAAAACTGGAATCACCCTTTAGTAAAACCAAAAGCCTAGGAGGTAGCAAAGGGTTACTCCTCACTTTCAACTATAGTGTGAGGGTTCTAACTTTACCTAGTATCCAAAGAGACCCAGCAGTATAGACACAATGGTAAAGAATAGCTTTCAGGGTGTAAGCGGGCATGATGAGAATGGGGTAATTACAACTTCTGTTGTCTCCCTTCCTCCCCTCTGGAGAGGGAGAAAAGGGGAAGAGGCAAGTCTCCAGGTAATTTCTCTGACTACTGGGTCAATATGTCATACGCTTAATAGCATACGACAAAACCCCAAAAAAGAAACATCGCGGAATAGGACAGTGAGAGGGTGCAATACCACGAATGGGTCTATGCACAGTACTGCACCCTCTCACTGTCCCAGGTAGAGGATAAGACCTCTGTTGGAATAGGGTTCTGGTGAGCAGCTGCTGTGGCTCAATGAGATGAGCCACTGGCAGCAAGGGATGTGGGCTGTGTTTTTGGGACTGGGTTTGATTCCTGGTCCCAGATGAATATAAACTTTCTTTTTTTTTACACTTTGTGTGATATTTACTTTAACCCCCCTGGAGTTAGTTATTTTAGTTGGGAGGGTTTCGGGTGGCATAGCCTCCCACAAAAAGAAGAGTTATGCCACTTGCAGTGTATCACACTGTATTGGCAGCACGGCATATTGCGGTGGAATAATGTCTTGCGACATTATGACCCCATGTCATTTCCCTGGTATCTCTCCTTTTGTTGAGTTGAGGAAAGCCCCCCCCACCAACATCCCAAGGAGACCCCAAGCCCACTCACCCCAGGTCTTACAAAAGACCCAGCTCCAACCCGCAGGTCCCAGCCCCACTGAGTCATCTGAGCAAATAAAGGTTTAAAATTCAGTTAAGGTGTTTAAAAGAAACTCACTTATTCACTAGTTCAGAGACCATGGCGGCATCAGAAAACCAGGGCATGCATACCATCTTTCCCTGGAGAACACTTCTTAGGAAGCTGTTATGATTTAATGAAGAAATGGTCGAAATCTAGGAAGGCTTTAGTTGGGGGAAGGGCAAGCCTTATTGAGAGTTTGCTATCTGTCTTGGCCTAGGCCCCTCCGAGCCTTGGCCTTTGATCCCTTTAGCCCGTCTCTGCTTGCCTTTTACGACTGATTCCATACCCAGAGAATCCTCTGGTAAACACCGTCAGATATATACTGCTTCAACCCTTGCCATTTCAGAAGCATTCCAGGTACTGGCTCCTAGCGCCCCAAGCCCTGACTCCAAATGAGTTACTGGTTAGCTTGTCACGGTCTTAGATGAAGTATACAAAAATGAAAAAGAAATGGGGCAAACCAAGCCCCGAATGCCTTAAGACAAGCTTGACCATGGATTTTATGCCCACAGCCCAGTGTGCCGTAACCCCTGGGAGGATCCGGTCCCCGTACAACCCAGGTGTGAGGCAGCAGGCCCACCCCTCACCACGCCAGCAGCCAAGGGAGCCCCCAACCAGCAGATTCCACAAACCTGTGCTCTGTCCCCCCCCCCACATCCATGATTTACCATTTCTCTGAATTCCTCCTCCCTGGATTATACCCACTACCTTTATCACGTTCTGAAGGGTGCACGTAGAACCCAAGGAGCTAATTATCATACATTCCAATCAAGCATACCTGCTTTGTGTGCTTAGTCCTTCCCCAGTCTCTCCTGCATCCACCCCAGAATGTCTGTGATAAGGTATTAACCTCTCCAAATCATTATTCCAATCTCATTTACCGAGCCCCTTCAGAAATTTGAAGTAGAGGGGTTGTAGTTTGATTGTGATGAGTCATTAGTCGCTATCGCCTTCTTTGATTTCCAGCGGGATGAGTTTGAGGAAACCTTGTCCCAAAATGCTGGCTTTGCCACTGTATCTCTCTCCCTACACAAGTTGGATCCTTTTTGCTGCCAAACTTTGGCCTGAAGAGCTGATCTCTGGTTGGTGACTATTTCTTTGGGAAGTTTGATCCCCAGTTCCAACAAGAATAGTGTGGCTGCCTTAAGATTTGAGAACCATCTTGGGCCATTTGCCATTTGAATCTTAAGGTGTGCAGGATATGCTAAAAAGGCTTGCTGTCCTGCCTGTCTGAGTGCCTTAATGTAACCCCCTTGCAAAAGGGGGGGGTTCTCAAAAGTCTTCTAGGAGCTGACTAAGTGCTCCCAGCCTGAATGGTGTTCGGTGTTTAAGCCGCTTAACTGTGAGTGCTTTTAGAGCCTCTGGTACTGTCTCTTTAAGACCTGCCTGCTCGCAGGCTAATTTAGTTTGAATGGGGGGACTGTGTGTTTAATGCTCGACTCCCGCCCGAGCTGTCGTCTAATCATTCCGTTTCTGCAGTCACTAAGAGCGCAGAGGGAGCCTAATTGAAAGATGTAACTGTTTACCAGAAATCAGTTAGAGTGTTAAGGAAAATGCAGTTTGTCTAACCTGCCTTTCTTGCAGCTGGGACTCTGTGTCTTCTGCCCTTCCATTTTGGACCTGAACTGCTGAGCTGGGCCAATTGGGTTAGGGGAGCCCTAAAATGGAGACTGCCTGGAGCCAACCAGAACTTGGACTCTCACCTGGAGCCTGCTACAAAAGGGGAATATATGGCAGGTGCCTCTGGGAATTATAGTTTGGACCGTGGTGCCTTTTTGCACCAACAGGGGGAGCTCTGCTGTGATTGACAGCCGAATTCACCAACAGAACTGGTATGAAGCCAAAGGAAATGCCCTGAACTATTGCTGGGAGGCGAGATGTGAGTTGACTGTGTAAGAAGAAGGAGCTCTGTTTGCTGCGGTGTATAGTTCGCGCAGGAAGCGTGTGGGAGGCCCTGAAGTCAGCCTGCAACCATTAGAGTGAGTGAGTCAGGCTGAACCCGAATTCAGAAGAGAATGAAGAAGTGTGCAGAACCAGGCTTGTCTGTATAAGACCAAAGATTCGCTGAAGTGTGATTGGCCTGTCGGGGACTGCTGATGCTGTGTGTGCTCCTGGGTAATTTGCAGTGTTTGCGATCGGGATCGAGAAGCAGCTGCCTGGTATAGTAATTTCCTTTACATATGAATGTGTCTAGTGCTTGTGGGGGATCGCAATTCCATTTCCCCGTTTACTGCAAGTTGTGAGCTGAAGCTGGAAGCTGAACTCAATTTAATTGGACTAAATCTGCCTGCTATCCAAAGCAGTGGGCCCTGTCACGAGGGCCTCATCTCCATGCCCTGTTTTTCTGGCAATCCAGAACAACCATTTCCATCAGGTTCTCTGCTTGGGGTATTGTGAGCACAAATCAGGGAAACTCCCTGCACCTTTCATTTAATCAAAGTGTGTCAACTGATTTCTGTGTGTTTTCTTTCTGTGGACTGAACCATCTGGCTCTGGATTACAATTGTGTGTTGTGCATATATTTTCCTCCTTCAGGGCCCCATCCAGCTGCACCAGCCGGCCAACCCCGGGCAACGGACCTGGCTAGCCCCCCATCCTGGGTACCCAGAGTGTGACTTTTTTGGACCCTATATGTGTGCACAGTACTGTGATTTGAATATTGCCAAGCCAAATCAACCTGATTGCCCCCTCCTGTGTTATTGTCCCCTAAATAAATCAGATTTGTTGTTATTGAACCATATACAGTCTGTGGTGTCAGTACATATCAAACCAGCATTGCATTGTGTTGTATATGTGTTCAACCTTGTTTTACAGGGGGTCCTCAGAGACATGCTGCATAATTAGTCTTGAGGGCAAGTGGTATCTATGTGTGTAAGAAGTGTGCGTATGTGGGGTATTGGAAAGGTAATTCCTGTGTACTATGTGGGTCACTAGTAGGAACAAAAGGGGGGGTCACAGTGTCCCAGAGGGCTGTACCTGAGCTAGTTTAACCACTACCAACCCTGACCTCTGGGTGGAGGCACCCATCACTGGACCTAGGCCCCTTAACCTGTCACTAGCCATACAGGCAGGGGTAGTAGCCCTTGGGATAGGACCACCTAAGGGTTACATCTTGGAGGCGCCGCTGGGATTAGCGTCCTCTAGTGACCACGTGAGAGAATTACCCCAATATGCTTAATTTAGGGGAAAAAATGGAGGGATTACCACGCCCAAGCTAAAAATTGCCCCCCATAAGCTGGTGGTGCATAAATTGATGGGGTGGTGTGAAGTTGAAGAGATAGACCCCCAAAAGGCTATTTTGTTGCTGGATGTCCCCTTAGGGACTAACAATGCTGACATTATGTCCACTGCAGAGCATGTTAAGTGCTTGGGCAAGGTAGAGGTAAGGGGATGAGATGCTGACTTACTTGACCAACCTATGCTAGTGCTACTCTCGTGTAGCTCCCCAATAGACCCTGAGAAAGTACCACCTAAGATTCTGCCTGAAGATGCCCAGAAGGGATGGAGGGTTGTTCACTTACTTAGTCATAGTGGTCTGGCCACCCTGAGTGGGTCCCCTAGTACCAATGGGTTTAACTAGAAGCTGCTCAAGCTGTTAGTTTCAGAAGGGAAAACTGCCCAGGAGTTGGTAAAAGTGTTAGATTTGTCTAGGGACCACATGCCTGTTCATTTCCTGACCCCCTCTCCTGTGTCCCCCAGGAGCTCCCCAATAGCTACGTCCCCCATCATAATTCCCCCGATACAGCTGGATTCCTATAGGAGGCTCAGACTTTTCTCCGGTACTGTCTCAGTGCCTTCGGGGAGGATGATTTAGAGACCTGGATGGACTATGCTACCCCTTTAGTGCAGGAATGGCAATGTTTGGAGGGGGAAAAGAGGAAGCGCTTGATGGAGAGCTTGAGAGGCCCTGCCCTGGAAGCCATACGTTTTCTACGTGTTACTAGTCCAGAGGCTACTGCAGCAGAATACCTCTCTGCCTTGGAGGGGGTGTTTGACAGCACAGAATCGAGGGATGATTTATTTTAGAAATTCAAGTCAGCTAAACAGTGGAGAAATGAAAAGTTGCCTGCCTTTGTCACTAGGATAGAGAGGGCTCTGCAGAGGGCCCGTAGAAAAGGGGGAGTGCCTGCCCAAAAGTTGAACCGGGTCCGATTAGACCACATGCTGAAGTCAGCTAGATTTTCAAGCATAATGATACTGAAGCTCAAATTGCAAGACAGGAGGGCAAGCCCTCCTGAGTACTGTCATCTAATGAAAGAAATTTGTGAGATTGAGACTGATGAAGAGGGCTGGGAGCCCTGTGCTGGGGCTGTGAACACTTGTCCAACCTCTGAGAAGAGTGATTCAGAGGAGGCCCAACAGTTGAGAGAATTAATTAAAGAACTGACTGAGGTCACCAGGGAACCTAATCTGTATCAGGCTCCCCCTGAGCCCAAAAGTGGAGTGGGAGTGCATGTTGTTTCCCCGGAAGCCCGGATCGAGGATAACTTGCTAGCAGAGATACGGGAATTGAGGACAATGGTGGGGGAGCTACAAAGAACTGCCCTGACCCCCAACCATAGTGGAAGTTTAGAAGTTCAAGGGTGTAGGTCTCCTGTCCAAGAACAGCCTCGGCGAGCCCCAGAAGTGTCCCAACAGAAAAGGGACCCCCGGCCCCCCCAGAGACTCTAAAGAAACTAAGTTTTGCTACCATTGTGGGAAGGATGGGCATTTTCAGTCAACTTGCCACTTGCCAGAAAACTTGAGAAAAGTTACCCATAGGTTGGTGGCCTTGCATCGCAATGCTACCGCCCGGCCACCAGGGGGAGCTGCACGGAAAAGTTATGCCACCAGGGCCAGGGCCCGATCAACGCCTAGGTCAGCACCACCAGAATGGTCTGAAGTGGTGGGTCCCTCCATGGAGACCACTGTAAAGGTGAAAGGAGTGTCTACAAGAGCTGTCTTAGACAGTGGTTTCCAAGTGACAATTATGTTCCAGGATTGGTATCAGAAGCATTTGTCTGATGTGCCCCTGCAACCATTGGAAGGACTGCATGTCTGGGATTTAAGTGAGAAGGCCTACCCCTACTCCGGCTATATCCAAATTTGGTTGTCTTTCCCCACCTCTGTGGCTGGAGTGGCAGAGCAAGTGGAAACCCTGGCCCTAGTGTGTCCCCCTACTGGACTGTATGATGGGGATCCTTTACTAATTGGGATGAATGTGCATATGTTTGGATGGTTGGTGCAGTTGTGTTATGAAAAACAGGGGTCCAGGACTGGTAGAGCTTTAAGAATTCTGGCCTTGATCAAGAAGGCCTATGAGGCACAGAGAGATGCTGAAAAAGTGGAACCAGAGGAACTGGTTGGGATTGTCTGGAAGAAGGATCCTGAGTCTCTGGTCCTGGCGCTTAATGCCCGCTGTACCTTACAGGGAGAGGTCCATATCAGGAAGGATGTCAAGAATAAAATCCTCATGCTGGATGCACCAGGCGATGGAAAATTGCCGGAAGGACTGCTGGTCAAGCCTAGTATTTTGCCTGCCAGAGCCCATGCTTATGCCAGAAGGGTAATGGTTCAAGTTCATAATGTGTCTAATAGAGAGATTCGGGAAAATAGAGGTTGCACCCTGGCTAATGTGCAACATGCCGATGCTGCAGTGTTACCCAGTAACAAGTGTTTGGGGAGGAGTGACAGAGTGATGCCCGACTTGTTCGATTCCGGTGACTCCCCATTGCCAGCTGAGTGGAAGGTGAGGATCAGAGAGAAGCTTGGCCAGAGAGACCAAGTATTTTCTTTAAAGGAATGGGATGTAGGATGTGTGCAAGGAGCTGAGCACCATATTCGGCTGCATGATGAAAGGTCATTTCATGAGAGGTCTCAATGCCTGGCACCTGCTGACATAGATGATGTGCGACGGCATCTGCAAGAGATGCTTGCTGCTGGTGTAATACAAAAATCCAGAAGCCCATATGCTTCACCTATTGTGGTAATGAGAAAAAAGAACGGGACAGTAAGGATGTGCGTGGATTATTGCACCTTGATCCGGTGGACTATCCCTGATCAGTATACAATGCCCTGCATTCAGGATGCTTTTGACTGCCTGAACGGTAGCAAATGCTTCTCAGCGTTGGATCTTCGCAGTGGGTACTACCAGATCCCGATGGCCCCAGAAGACCATGAAAAGACAGCCTTTATCTGTCCACTTGGTTTCTATGAATTCATGAGGATGCCTCAAGGGATTTCAGGTGCCCCAGCCACTTTTCAATGACTAATGGAGCGAGCAGTGGGGGACATGAACTTTATGAGAGTGCCTGGTATACCTAGATGATGTTATTGTGTTTGGCAGCTCACTGGAAGAACATGAAAACAGATTGTTCAAGGTGCTGGATCAATTGAAAGACTTTGGCCTTAAGCTATCCATTGATAAATGTCAGTTCTTCCAAACCTCTGTAAAGTATGTGGGACATATAGTGTCCACCAAGGGAATAGAAACAGACCCGAGTAAAGTTGAGGCCTTGACCACCTGGCCACAGCCCCACAATCTAAAAGAGCTGCAAAGATTCCTGGGATTCTGTGGAGAAAAGGGAGCATGTGAGGAGGAGGACCCTGTAAAGGCATCTATCCTAAATAGATACTTTTGCTCAGTATTTACTGAAGAGAAGGTAGGGCAGGGCCCACAGCTCAGCATCATGGACACAGGGGGGAGGGAGGTGAGCACTACTCCCTTCACAAAAGAAAGGGTCCCACAAGAGCTTGCTAAGCTCAGGGTGGATAAGGCAATGGGACCTGATGGCATACATCCCAGGGTACTTAAGGAGCTAAAGGAGGAACTAGCAGAGCCATTAGCAGAATTGTTTAGTGAGTCTCTGAGCACAGGAGAGGTCCCAGAAGACTGGAGAAGGGTCATGTGATCCCACTCCACAAGAGTGGTAGCAGGAGGAGGGGGGAACTACAGACCTGTCAGTCTTACCTCAGTATTGGGCAAGATTATGGAGGCACTCCTTAAGGAAAGGATAGTGCAACACCTGGAATCCATAGGGGCACAGGATCCAAGACAGCATGGGTTTACAAAGGAAGGTCCTGTCAAACTAATCTCATAGATTTCTTTGACTGGGTAACCAGAGTGGTGGACCAGGGGGAGCAGTTGATGTGCCTACCTTGACTTCAGCAAAGCTTTTGACACTGTTCCACATAGAAGATTGATAAATAAGCTAGGTAGGCTCGGTGTGGGTCAGAAGTTGGTCAACTGGGTGGCAAACGGTTGACTGGCAGAAAACAGAGAGTGGTGGTAAATGGTATACAGTCAGAAGAGATGCAAGTCACAAGTGGGGTACCTCAGGGATCAGTCCTGGGGCCATCCTATTCAACATCTTCATTAGTGACCTCGCAGATGGACTAGAGGGTAAGGCTTGTCTGTTTGCAGATGACACCAAGATCTGCAACAGAGTAGATGATCCAGATGGGGTGGGCAGAATGAGAAGAGATCTGGATAAACTAGCAGAATGGTCAGAAGAGTGGCAACTGGGATTTAATGCAAAGAAGTGCAAAATCATGCACATAGGGAAGAGAAACCCTGAAGCCACTTATAGGCTGGGAGGGGAGTTGCTAGCAGTCACAAAGGAAGAAAGAGACTTGGGCATCATCATCACTGATGACCTGAAATCATCCAAGCAGACCTCTAAAGCAGTAGGTAAGGCTAGGGGGATGTTAGGGTGTATTAGTAGGGTATCAGAAGTCGTAAGAGGGAGGTAATAATCCCTCTTTACAAGACACTGGTTAGGCCCCATCTGGAGTACTGCGTGCAGTATTGGAGGCCACACCTTCACAAGGACATTAACCAAATTGAGGCAGTCCAGAGAAGGGCAACCAAAATGGTGCAGGGACTGCATCAGAAGACATATGAGGACAGATTAATGGAGCTCAATATGTATACCCTTGAGCAAAGGAGGGAGAGAGGTGATATGATCGAGACATTTAAACACCTTAAGGGCATAAACAAGGTGAAAGAGTCTAACATGTTTAAATATAAGAAAAATAGCAGGACAAGAGGACACAGCATGAAATTAGAGGGAGGCTGATTAAGGGGTAATGTGAGAAATTTTTTTCACAGAAAGGGTGGTAGATGCATGGAATGGCTTACCACAAGAAGTGGTGGCTATGAATACAGTGCAGGGCTTCAAACAGGCATGGGATAGGCATAAGGGAGCAATACAAATGACTATGAATAGATAGGTCACTGACAGAGCAAAGGCCGATGGCACATTTATAAGGTAGAAAAAGAAATGGGCAGACTGGATGGGCCCTTGGGTCCTTATCTGCACAACTTCTATGTTTCTATGTTTCTATGTTTCTAAGGGCACTCGCGAGGGAAAGAGGCTCATTTGCATGGCATCGTGTGATTGGTGAGACTGCAATCAGTCCCTCCCCCAAGCCGGCTTTACAGTGACTGCCCAGCATTCGAGAGGGATTGTGAGTGGAGTGCATGTACTGGCTTACCGGAGGAGCATAGTAGTGACTGAAAGCTCTGTAAAAGTTAAAAAAACTGACTTTTCTGTCTAAATTTGGGCTCAACCCGCGTCTCGATCGACTGGATTGTGAGTGTGGTGTTCAGAGGGACAATCGGCAGGACTGCCAACCCACTTCAGTCACGAGGCCTCCAAGACTGGCTGCAGGCCATTTTCCATCGCAGCAAACAGCTACTGATAACAGTGAGTACCAACAGAAATAATTGCTCAAACCAGTGATTTTTGCCAAAAGCCAGCTGAATCTGTGTGCAGTAGTGTAGTCATTTTGCAAACAAAGCCTGTTGGAGGAGGCCCCTCTGGGGAGTATGGCACAAAGCTAGAGGGTGCAGATTTACAGACAGAACAATGTGCGGATGCTTCGGATTCTGGATTGCAGAGAAACAATTCAGGCAGAGCATCAGTAGACCCTTGGAGAGGGGGGGCCTAGCCCAAGTCTCATAGGAGAAGACGAGATGAGGGAGGCCTTTGAATGGGAGGTTTCGACCTCCACGCCCAATGAAGAGTGGATAGTCTCAGGAGTGAGGACGACTACTCACTCCTGGGTACAGATTCTCAGTGAGGAAGAAGAAGAAGAGGGGGAACCTATGTGGCCTTGTGAAAAAGGAACGGGTACACAGCCTCAAGCTCTTGCCTCAGAGGAATGCATGGAAGAGAGTGATGATTCCACTACCCTGGCTGTGCAAGAAGTCAGGGATCCATTTTTTGTCTCGTTGAGAATGCGTAGCTGGCAGAACCAGGACTGGTCTCCCCCAAGCCAGGCCAGAGGTCTCAGGTTGACCAAAGCTAGTAAAGAGGAGAGACTGGTTCGTAGGAAGGTGAATTAAATCTATGGGATGTCCTTTCCTACCTTTCCTCGGAGAGTCTAGGAGGAGATTGAGAACAGCAGGAAATCCTGGATTTGGGCCGAAGCAATGAAATGTGTGCATCCAGGTGCAAACAAGCATATCAAGAACAGAATGTTTCATGAAAAATACAGCCAGTGGAAAAGAGGCAGTACACTGTTAATGGACACTGTTCGAATAGTGGATGGAGAGGGACATGAAACCTTTCACAGTGTGAATTATGTGCGCCCAGACGGGGTAATAATTCAAGCTCCTGACCCATTGTGCTATTGGCCACAATGCAAAGACCAGCCTGCAAATGTGCCCATGCCTACCAACTGGAAAGCAGAGCAGTGGTAGTCAGTGCTGCCACTCCAGCCATTGCAGTGCCTTTGTTGTACCGCCGGTATGGATGTCCAGGACTCAGGTGCCCCACATTCATCAGTTCAACAGTGTACTGACTTTCCAGAATCCATCAACTGGCCCACCAGATGACTTCAGATCCAGAGAGGACACCAGCCCAGCTGTATCCTGATTCGTTGCCTGGTAATTGGATGACATCAGACCAGCTGTTTTCCTTTTTGTTCCTGTTCCAAGGTTCCATCTCCAGAGATGACATCAGCCCAGCAGTTTCCAGATGTGCCCTCCTGTCATTCTGGGAAGATTTCCGCCCAGCTGTATCGGAAGAATGCTGCCAGGGAGAGTCTTCGGCTGAGGATCAGGTTGGTGTTTTGTTCATTCTACAAGGCTCTGGTAAGTCCAAACTTTTCTATTCTTATGACATTGCAGTACACATCCTACACTAGCAGACTCCAAATGTGTACTGTCCTCAAAGACTCTCCCCTTCGGGACTTTGGTCTGCTGGAACTGTGATTCATCGGGCTCCAGCCCAGGAGAGACTCTTTAATGGACTAGCCTTCGGGCACTGCGGTCACTAGATGGGACTTTTAGGGCACTCCATCACCCAAATGTGTATTGTAAATAATGTAATTGTTTTTCTACTGTTTTCTAATGTTTATACTGTTTTTCTACTTTTCTAAAAAAAAAAATCTTTTTGGGATTCTCCAGTGTTTTGATGGTAGGGGTTTAGATAGACTGTGTATGCAGATTAGGAGTGTGTGTTGTCTTTCTTTTTCTTGCAGGTGGTCCTGAATAAGATAGAAGAGAAGACAAGAAGAGGAGGAGAGACTCATCGGAGTTCCTCACTAGTACTTTAGTGTGTAGTATTTAAAGTACTGTTGTTGTTGTTGTTACCATGTGTAACCTTTTTCTTCCACAGGTATGGTTGTGGGGGAGTTAGGGAGTAATGTAATGGTATGGTACCAGCTCCTGGTGTGTGGTTGCATGGTGTCCAAGGTCGGGGAGGTCCCCTGTTTGTTTTGTTTTGGGTTTTGAGTTAAAGGCAGACAGGTTTTCCCTAGAGGGCTAGGGGGGATAGACAGGCTGTGGTCCTGAACAGCCATAGGCACTGCCGTGCTGATCTATTAGGGCTATGCTCTGGGCAGTTCTACCAGAGCCACTAGGCACTCATAGTTAATAGGTAGAGTAGAGGCTGATATGTCAGCCAAAGGCCTCTAGGCCCTTAGTGTTACCTGCCTGAGCTAGCACATGGTAGGAGGGGGCCTGATCATCCCCCTCCACAGGTAGCACATAGGGTGAGATGGCCTAAGCCAGGTAAATGATGACTGTGGACAGTCATTTTCCTGGCCCAGGGTGAGTGTAACCCCCTGTTACCCAGGGTTACTAGAATCCCAGTAAGACCTAGAGGTAGGCAGGGAAGGCAGCTTGTAAAACTCCAGTTAAATGGATTTCACACTGTCTCACTCTGTTCTCAGTCTCAGCTGAGACTAAGGGATGACATCACCATAGAACTCTCGCAGCTGCATGAGCCACACTGGAATGCTGCAGTTGGAAGTTAGGATAGAATGTTGGGGATTTTGAAGAGAGTCTGTGTGCAGTCTTGGTGAGAGACAGTAGTACAGCAGTCTGTGTGCAGGCTCTCAGAGCTTTAAGCTCTGTTTTAGAGCTACTGTTAAGTAAGGTGTGTGTTTCCACCATAAGAGGGACACAGAAACTGATTGCTGAAGTGGTGGAGACCGCTGTCACTGGCCCAAGTGCCCCCTCTCTGGGGGGGGGGTTTGCCTGTCTTCCAGGGACAATCCTCCTGGTTCCAGCTAAGGGAAGAAGCTGCCTATTTCAAGTTGTGCTGCAGCACCAGAAGCTCTGAGAGAGAAATTCCTGTGCAGGAATCGCCTGTGGGGCACCTGCAACCAAAGGGTGAGTTCGCTCTGACAGAGGGCCAATGTTTTTCACCTGAACTGTTGAAATGTGGGGATTGGACTACTTAATCTGTAGGAGGTCTAGTGTAATAGACATTGCCGGTTAACTCAAGTAGGTTCAAGCCCAGCACAAAGAGTGAAGTAAAGCGGGGATTGGACTGCTTAATCAGTGGGGGGCCTAGAGCAATGGGTTATGCCAATTGAAAGTATGTTTAAGTCCTGCACAAAGGGAAAGCAAGACAAGTAGAGAAAATGTGACATACATTTAGCCATAATCTACACTGCCAAGCTTTACAGTAGGAGGTGTTTATTGTCCAGAGAAATGGCCGGGTTTGAATTGTGGGAGTGAGAGATGGGAGACCCCCCCCTCCCATCAGTAGTAACCAAATTCACTTCTACAGATTTGCTCTGTGGCACCTTTACTTTCTCTCAGGTACTTGGCCAGTGCCTGAGGAAAGTACCCAGACGTGGGATTAAAAGTAAAAATTCCCTGATAGAGCTGGGGTGCTCTTAGGTGGTTTAGGGAGCCACCAGAAAATGTTTCCATGACATATGGAAGGTGTTCAAGTGGCTGGCAAAGGAGCCAAGCCAGGGAAAACCCAGAACAGTGTACAAGTTTGGGCTGTGTATCCAAAGCAGCGTGCAAGTCCGGGCTGTGTGCCTGGTGGATTCAGAGCCTGAGGGCTGAAGTGTTGAAGAAGTGTTCTTGATTCTTTTAATCTGCATTACCAGGAATGTAGCCCCGTGGGGGTCCATCTATGCTTTGTTTATTCTGTTTGGATGTGAATAAAGCCACACTTTAGAATCCCATTCCTGGTATTGGACATTACAGTTATTGCTTCCTGTGTTCAGAGTTACTCATGTGCCCCTGTGCAGAGTAGCCAAACCTAGCCTTTGTGCCGAATGACCTATTCCTCCCTGAACCCAGTCCCCACCTGGTACTGCTGTCAGATTCAAACAGCGTACCGCCTGTCATTTACAAAATGATGGGGTTGGGGGTCTTACACTTACAGAGGAAAGCTCTGGCCCAGAAGGCTTCCCCCCTTGTTAACATCACCACCAGCGCCCCCATGGAGCTGGTCTGTATTGACTTTCTGAGTTTGGAGCCAGATCAAAGAAATTATAGTAACGTGCTGGTGGTCACTGACCATTTTATGAGATATGCTCAAGCTTTCCCCACCAAGGACCAGAAAGCATCCACTGTGGCAAATGTACTTGTAGAAAACTTTTTTGTTCACTATGGGGCTCCACAAAGAATCCATTCTGATCAAGGGAGAGATGGTTAGAGTCATTTGATCAAAGAGTTGCTTTCTCTGTGGGGAGTGCAAAAGTCCAGAACCACCCCTTACCACACCCAGGGGGACCCACAGCCTGAACGTTTTAACCACACTCTGTTGGACATGCTGGGCACCCTCCACCCAAAAGACAAGCCCAGATGGAGCCAGCAAATTATCACTTTGGTACATGCCTACAACTGCACCAAAAGTGATGCCACTGGGTTCTCCCCCTACCACCTGATGTTTGGAAAGAAGCCCGACTACTGGTAGATGTTTGTTTCAGAGTTTCTCCTGATGAGGTTCGAGCTGATAATTATTTATAGTATGTGCAAAAGTTAAGGGCCCAGCTGAATCATGCATACCAACTGGCTCTAACCATGGCTGCCAAAAGAAATCTGGCCAACAAAGCAAGGTATGATAAAAAGGTGAAAGCACAAGAACTCCAGGAGGGAGATCGTGTATTGATAAGAAATCTGGGACTGCATGGCAAACACAAGATTGCTGACAGGTGGCATCATCTCCCTCTCATTGTAGCAGGTAAACTGGATGATCTGCCTGTGTACAGAGTAAGGCCTGAAAATAATTCAAAATATGTTAAGACAATGCATCAAAATCACTTGCTGCCCATTGGCCAAATATTGATTGAGTCTGAGCCCCCAGAAAGTGCTCCCCCTGGACCAGTGACTAGAGCTGCTGCTAAGCAAAGGCAGAGAAAGTCTGCACCTACAGATGTCGAGTTAAAGTTTTCTCCACAGCAAATCCCAGTCAAAAATGACTGTCAGTCTACCTCAGAGGAAAGTGAATGCAACTTTGGGTACTACCCCTCTTATGAACTGAGTCAATTGTTTCAGGGCAATCTCCTAGTCAATTATGGAGATGAAGCTGGGCCTTCTGGACTGTCTAAGCTCCCAGCTTTGTCCTTGGAGCCAGTGCTCCCAGAAAGTGAAGTGCAGAGTATCAAGTCGGATGACATGGAATCACTGTGCATGGTGGAACTGTATGAGCTTTCAGAGGAGGAGAATGATGAACTGGGACAGACTGGTGATATACCAGAGCAAGAAGAGTATTTCAAGTGCCCTTATGGTTCATGGACAGAGGCAGTAGGAGCATGCATACAGCAAGAAAACACCAGATCCTGTCACAATGACAGACTCCAATACACTCTGGAGCCATGCCATGGAACCCGTTTGCCTGTGTGCCAGATACTGGGTCTGAAGAAGCTCTGGAGGATGGCATGCCCCCCCACTTCCTGAGTATCTGCCATGAGATAAACCATGGGGGACTGATAACCAGGTTGGTAGATGATGGGCTGGGTGGTTGCTAGGATGCCCTGGAAAATTGATGCTCAGCAGTCAAAAGCATCTCAGTTCTTTTATAAATTGGTTATCCAGTTAGGTACACTGGAGCACTGGAGTAATCTAGCCCATTTTTAGAAATGACATGGGCCAAGGCCAGCCCGCCAGCGCAGTGGTTGGATTTCCACTTGCGACACCAGTGACCCGGGTTTAGGAATGGACCCGAGTCGTCGGAGGGCCAGCCGGGGGGAGAAGGGTGGAGCATCCCATGGACGGCTCTCCTTCTCCGGGGGAGGATGGGGAAGTGCCCGGCACAATGAGGACTCCTGGTGGAGGCCGGGAGATACTCATGCCACTGGTGCTCATCTCATGGGAGGCGGGGCAGATGCTGGCATCATTGCACATCCCTGCCTCCAAGAAAAAACAGAAAAAGGAGTAGACGGTGCAGGCCACTGTCTAAGTGAAGCCCTCTTCGGGGCTTTGATTAGCCATCATCGCCACATCCCCGACCAGTCACTAGTCCTGCGGCGCGGATTGGGGACCATTGCTGCAACCCACCCTCTGGGGGGTAGGCCAGGGGTAACTGGGGGATTACGTGGCAATGGATGACGGTGGAAGTCCTGAGGGCCGTGACTAGGGCTGAAGACTGACAGTGGCCCTAAAAAAAAATAATAAAAAAGAAAGAACTTGGGCCAAAGGCATTATACACTGGCAGCACCACTGGCTGATCTGTTCAATACCTCCCTGGACACGGGATGCATACCACAGGACAAGAGGATGCTCCATGTGGTACCCATCCACAAAGGTGGCCCAAAGGATGAACCGGGAAACTACAGGTCAATGAGCCTCACATCAGTTGTGGGGAAGCTTATGGAGACAATCCTGAAAAAGAGGCCAGTGACCTTTTTGGAGGACAATGAACTCCAGCATGGGCATCAGCACAGGTTTACCTCATGCAGATCCTACAAACCCAACTTCACTGAGTACTACAATTGGGTGACAAGGGAACTAGAACAAGCGCTATGCAGTGGATGTCCTGTATTTGGATTTCAGCAAGGCCTTTGACTTTGTGCCGCATGGAAAGCTGGGGGGAAACCTGGAAGCTGTTGGGGCAGGAGTGAAGATGGTGAAATGGATAACGAAGTGGTTAAGGGGTAGGCAGCAGAGAGTGGTAGTGGGAGGGGAACTCTCAGCACTAATGGCAGTGACAAGCAGGGTGCCACAGGGATTGTTGCTGGGGCCGATGTTGTTTGGGTTATTCATAGCTGATATCTCATATGGGATCCAAAATACGAACATATGAACATATTAAATTTACCAGCAGAAAAAGGCCATTTAGTCTATTGAGGCTGCTCAATTTTGCAGCTAGCAACCCTATTCTTCAGCTGCCCCCTCTTCTTCACCCCCTCCTCCCTTTAGCCTCCCTCTTGCCCTGTCCCAGCCCCTTTTGAATCAGCCTACTGTTTTACAGGCTACCACCTCTCTTAGTAAGGCATTCCACCCTACCACCACCCTCTCCATAAAAAAGTCTCCTCATTTCCCTCCTGAACCTCCCCCCCAATCTCATGTCATGACCTCGAGTGTCCCTCCCCATGCTAACCCTGAATACCTCCTCCATGCAAGTCTTGTTTATCCCTCTCATGTACTTGAATGTCTCGATCATATCCCCTCTGTCCCTCATCTCCTCCAACGAGTACATGTTCAACTCCTTTAGCCTACTCTCATATGGTAAGTCCCCCAATCCCTGGATCATTTTAGTTGCTCTGTGCTGCACCCCTTCTAGTAATTTAATATCCCTTTTCAGGTATGGGCGCCAGAACTGCACACAGTATTCAAGATGAGGTCTAACTAATGATCTATACAGCGGCATAATCACCCCTCAACATTATTCCCCTTGCGATGCAACCCAGCATTTTGTTGGCCATTGCTGCTGCCTTCCTGCATTGTGCCAAGTTGTTCGTTGATCCATGATAACCACCCCAGATCCTTCTCCTCCTCAGTTTCCACCAGCTGCACTCTCCCCAGTTGGTAGTTTCTCCTTGGATTTTTTGCCCCAAAATGCGATACCTTACACTTTTTGGCATTGATACACCTGCTGCCAAGTGTTCAATCAGGTCTCCAGCTTTTTCAGATCTTCCTGCAAACTCTGCCACCCCTCTATGACATCCACCACTACCCCTACCTTGTCGTCGGCAAACAGGCTACTCCTGCTCTCGATGCCCATGGAAATGTCTGCAATAAATATCCTAAACAACACTGGTCACAGCAACAAGCCCTGTGGAACCCTGCTCATTACTGCCCTTGGGGCTGAGAGTTCCCCTTCCACCACCACCACCCTCTGCTGCCTTCCCTGCAGCCAGTTTGTCACTCATCCCATTATTTTTGCACCTGTCCCTGTGCCTTCAAGTTTTATTCCAAGCCTCCCATGCGGCACTGAATTGAATGCCTTGCTGAAGTCCAGGTACATGACATCCACTGCATTGCCCTTGTCCATCTGCCTTGTTACCCAGTCATAGGAACCTGCCAGATTGGTTTGGCAGGATGTGCCTGCGACAAAGCCATGCTGTCTACTATCCTGCAGCCTATTGAACTCCTGCAGGGACATCAGCCTCTCCTTCAGGATCGTTTCCATTGACTTCCCCATGAGGACGTGAGGCTCACCAGTCTATAGTTCCCTGGTTCATCTTTGGGGCCACTTTTATGCAGGGGAACCACGTGAGCCAGCCTCCAGTGTAAGTAAGATTATTCTGTTTGCAGACACCAAAATGGGGGTGGCAGTTGATGACATTGTGGAATGAAAGGGGATACAGGATGACCTAACTTAAATTTCAGGAATGGTCAGAAACATGGTAGCTGGGGTTCAACGCTAAGAAGTGCAAGGTAATGCATGTTGGAGCAAAGAACCAGGGGAGGGACTATCAGCTGGGAGGGGTATAGTTGGGTAGCACCATAGAGGAAAAGGACCATGGGGTACTTATAACGGGGAGCATGAACAAATCTGCTCAGTGTAGGAAGGCGGCTGTGAAGGCCAACAAGATGCTGGGGTGCATAGCGAGGGGAATCTCCTCCAGAAGTTGGGAGGTAGTCCTTTCCCCGTTCAGGTCCCTGGTCAGGCTGCACCTGGAGTACTGCATGCAGTTCTGGGACCCATACCTGAGGAAGGATATCAGATTTTTGGAAGGGGTGCAGCATAGAGTGACAAAGATGATCCAGGGATTCAAGGGCAAGCCCTACAAGGAAAGGCTGAGCGAGCTAGATATGTATTCTTTGGAGGAGAGAAGGGATGGGGGGCAGGATTGAGTCCTTTAAGTACTTGAAAAGAATAAACAAGACTCAAACAGAGGGAATCTTCCAATTAAGAAGAGGAAGGGACACAAGAGGGCACAGTCTCAGATTGGAGGGGGGAAGAGTCAGGAGGGAGGTAAGGAGACAGTTCTTCACAGAAAGGGTGGTGGGCAAGTGGAACACTCTATCACATGATGTGGCGCCCTGTAAGATGGGCTGCTACCTTACAGCATACTTCAGTATAGAGGCAGTATAGTGCAGTGGTTTAAGGCTCTGAGCTGCAAATCTGGTGACATCCAGCAGACAAGACCTGTTTCAAGAGGGGGTGGGACAGGGTTAGGAGGAGGAGGGTAAATCTAAGGAGGGGAGGAGTGAAAAGGGCAGCTGCGAGATGAGGGGCTAGCTCCATAATCGAGTAGACTCGACAGACTGTGAGGCCTATTTCTGCTGCCATTTTCATATGTTCATAAACATATCAACAATAAATAAGTTATACACATTTGTATGCCATAAACTAATACAAATAAAAAGGTTAGCCAGAATAAAAAGCAATTAAAAAAAACATAAAATGCAATTTAACAACAAAAAAAGATTAGCCGGCTCAGTGGCACTGAGCAGTGGGAGACTTCTCTGAAACACCGCTGACCTGGGTTTGTGCCCCAATCCCAGCAAATCAGAAGCAGAGCCTGGCAGGAGGATTTGGTGTCTGCTCTGATGATCTCCTCCTGAGGGGAGTACTCAGTGCAGCAATGTTCACAGAGTGACACAAGGCAGAGGAGCGGTGGAGGTGACATTGGCAGTGTGGATGACCATACACTGCCTGGCACACCCCCCAGAACTGTCACAAGTGTGTGTCCTCATACTGAGGGAGGTGGGTGAGGAAACAGTTGGGAAGAAATCTCCACTGGTTGCAGGATGACAAGTGGAATCTGCCACCATCCAAGTCCACTGGGTGATCCAGGTCAGCTGGAGTATTTTATTTATTTATTTTTTTTTAGTTGAGTTGTTTAACCAGGAGTAGCACACTAAGCTGAAAGCTTTTTTACAGGAGCAACCTGGGAGCACAGGGAAGTTAAGTGACTTGCTCAGGGTCACACAGTATGCAAGTGGAAGCTGTGGGATTCAAACCCAGGTCTTGTCTGCTGGATGTCACCAGATTTGCAGCTCAGAGCCTTAAACCACTGCACTATACTGCCTCTATACTGAAGTATGCTGTAAGGTAGCAGCTGGAAAAGAGATCCCACCCCTGGGTGATACTGTTTCTTTAACCCTGGATAAGCGCTTACTCCTGGGATCTGTTTTTATTGACCTGTCCATGCCTTTTTATTTCATTAGTAACACAATGTTACTTTCATATTTCTAGTCTAATTGTTTTCTGATAATGCCACTTCCTGTTTTGCTTCTGACTTGTTTGATTGCTCACAAGCTGTTCTTAGGAATTATATTATTTCTTCTCTGTAATCTATTTCTTTCTGTGTGTTCCCCAAGGTTCCCTCGTGGGTCCTGTTTCTACCAGATTCTATATGGATGACATTGTCATTTTCCTTCTCATAATTCTTTCCCACTACTTTCCCCTCATCTTCAAAATAATTTTAGTAGGGTTCGTACCTGGTTCTCTAATAATTTCCTTGTTCTCAATAAAAAATAATACTAAGCCAAGCTTTTCGACACTACTACTGTTCTTGCTCAGTTATCTCCTTCCCTGTCTGCTGTTTCTGATCGTTTTACTTTAGATTCTGTTTCCACCTTTAAATAGCTCAGTGTTAGGTTCAACTCCACTCTCACTCTCTTTTAAGCCCTACATAGAAGGCAGTATTATGAAAGTCCATGCCTGTCTGGACCCTTGAAATTAGGCCAAAAGTTGTCTTTCACAGTTTGATCACAGAAGAGTTGTTTCTCAAGCTGTGTTGCACATTCTTGAATAAGGAGACATTGTCTATCATCTTGCCTGCTCCTCTTCTTTTTCCTCATTATACAAAATGTACAATAGGCTCATGGCTTTATTTGGAACTTTGATTTGAATTCCCATCATTGTGACACACTACACAGACTCATTTGATTCTCCCTGGGGAGGGATCTGGGCCTCACACCATTCCTTAGTGGTCCCTGGTGGAGAACAGGGGCACTGCAAGGAACTTGTGGTGCTGTGACTAGGGGCTGGAGGGCGGCAGGCATTGACATGCAGTGCCCAGATGTCATTGCACATCCACACTCCAGGGGGAAACCATCATGTAAACACCCCAGAGGACCAGGGAGGTGATGAAGGCTCCAGGACCCTAGCTCACATCCCCAAATTTGGACCATCCCTCCAACGGTCCCCCAAGGCTTTCGACCAGGATGAACCATCTAATCTCAGAAAGGCCACCAGGTAGATGGCTGCCACCTCTTGGGGAGATCTGGGGGCTGGAAGGTCCTGAGAGAGGGTCCTGGAGGTGGGAGGTCTTAGGTGGGCAGTAGAGGTGACGGTCAAGTAGGTACTTCCGAGAGATGCCCTGGCCTCTGGAGCATAAATAGAGTATAAAAAAAATGTAATTAATCCATCAGTAACAGCTTTCAAAAAAATAGTTCCTCAGGTCCAGCTACTTACTATCTTGTCTATCCAATCGGTGTAGGTCATGCTGGCAGTTGGGAGGGTGCTAAGACAGGTGCAGTAGTCTTCAAATATCTGGCCCGGAAATGTTTCTGCTTTCTAGAGACAGGGAGAGAAAGTAAGAAATATTGGTAATGAATTCATACGATATGTGACTCAGAGTCATCATCGACAATGAAGGTCAGTCCCTCCCTTCCCCTTGTGCAATACTTCAAATCCAGTCAAAAGCACAGAGGGTCCCATACAGAAAAGTAATATTGTATATTTTCCTTTCTGGCCAGCAATGTATTTTAAATACACTGCAATTAGTTCCTTTTCAGTACATTAAAAATATGTAAAATGGTGGGAAAATATATGATGCATCTGGCACACACATGGCTTATATATGGACCACATAGGAAACATACATGAAGTTCCTATTTTATATTGACGATGTATTATCCATATACAGTGTACATATTTATCCTATATTTCCCACTATTTCATATATTTAAACTGTTTCAGGCCTGCCTGATGACTCATACCAGTGGTTCTGGTTCAGTAGTGGACTCGGGTTTCAGGAGTTGGGAAGGCAGGCTGAGAGAAGCAGCTCTGGTGGCAGCCTGTCCCAACCCAGGTGATACAGAAACAACATGCTACACAGTGAATAGGTGCAGCAATGCAAATGGCAAATAACAACAAACGATCAAAAGACACATTGCACACAAAAAGTAACAAAGTTAAATTGCTTTATTGAGGCCACTGGCAGCACTAAACATGTGCTCCTCCAAGCCATAAGGAAGGATGAAATTAGGAAGGTGGCAAGATGATGGCCACCCCTCGCAGGCCCCTCCCCAACCGGGCTACTGAGGCATTGAAAGCTGGATCTTTGCCCGTCAGGTTGAGCAAACTCCCCGCCACTTCAACACAGGGGAGCTCAAACTGGTAAATCAAGAGGGAGGCTATGTATCGAAAATCTATAATTTTTCCGTATGGGCCCAATCAAGCACTTACCTGTGATCTTCCTAGGTTAAACTCAACAGTCTTTCACTTGCTAGCATGATAAAAAATAATCATGTTTTGTTTTGGATGACAAAAGCCTGAGGATTTAGGGATGCCTGCTTAGAAAAGGGAAGGAATGCCAGCACTGTAATGCTGGCAATCTATATTTACAATGACGACAGTTTCAGACGGCAGCAGTCAATCCCAAAATACAGTCAGCTATATTTAAATCAGTAAGAGTGTGTGTGTGTGTGTGTGTGTGTGTGTGTCTGTGGATTAGTATACCACCCCGGAAGTAAGTTTACAGGTTCCGCATAAACCATTCTTCCCATTGAAAACTGATACAGAGGCTGCTCTGCAGTATCTAAATTAAAAAGTACTACTTAAAAGTGACATGCTTACATATTTCAGTTGTAGAGCCCAGGTATCCTGCAGAATCTTTCGGTAACCAGTAATAATCGCTACTACTTTTTAGCGACTACAGAATTGCGAGTGACATATGGCGACTACTAAAACCGCGACATACACACTATAGCGCATTATCAACAAAAGCGCCTGCAGCTGCCACAAGTAAAACAAAATAGTGAATCAGACGAAAGCATCAAAATAGCAACTATATGAATTTGGAGAAAAAAATGATCACCGGATGGTGATTGATCCATTCAATTCTGTGTGCTTCGGGACAACTTTATTATTTAAAACAGTAGTGGAGTGGGTGAATCAGCATCCTTGAAATAGACCTGGAACTGGAAATTGTACACTAGCCCATGTAGGTAGTCATACAGGCTTCTATGACCATATTCTGCAAGTATTGATAAAATTCGCTCATTCGCATCATTGTATTTCTTCTTTGTTCTACTGACTCTAGTGCCAGACACAATCTGCTCTCTCCTAAGCTCAGTCATGCGCTGCTCCTCCTGCAGAGATTGGATCAGTTGCCATATGCTAGGATGACAGGTTCCAAGGCGACTGTTGAATCCATGGTGCCAACCTTCCATGGCATCATTTGTGCGTGCAAGACCCCTTGTGGTGGCATCATGGCAATTCCATTGCTCCAGTGGGAATGCAGGCCTTCTCCTGTCTGAGCAACACCTCAGTGTCCCAAGCCATGTAGACTCAAAATAATCCATTAGAGGTTGTAACACTTCGGCGTTTCGATAGAAAAAGTCCCAATCTCACATTTCTTCAAAAGCAGCCACAACATCAGTTACTGGGATGAACGCCAAAGATAATAACATGCATAAGTGCAGCACAAACTCTGGATCAGCAATATACTTTTCATGCACTACAGGATACCTTTCTACTCTTCGCCAAACCACCTGTGCATAGTATAAAAACACCCCCTTACTTCTGTGTTGGGGAATGAAGCACTGAACGCTCTTCATGCGGACTTTTCAAAGTCCATAATAGCAGTGCTAGGATTCAACGTGTCACACAACTCAAGAAGCTTGGCATAAACTTTTGAATAAGTGACTGTTTTGCGAGAGCACATTAGCACATAAAGCGCTGTCACAACATGGCCAGACTGAATGCAATGAAAAGTATATAGTTGGTCAAACAAGGATGGACAGGACTTGAAAGTCCCATCCAGCATCCAATCAGAGCATTCCTGCAGCATTTTAATGTTGGATGCTGTTGCAAACATTAGAAATCAATCTTTTTCTTTTCCACTGTCATACAACAGGAATTGGGCACCAGCAGTGGCTAAAGTAAATTCCGGTGGTATATCTAGCTCCTTCACTGAGGAAGGGGTGGCAGGACAACCTCGTTCAACTTGCCTAATCCGCTGAACCATTCTCTTAATTAGTGGCACTCTAGGCAAATGACCTGCTAATGCATCAGGAGCTGATGTTGTGCACTGAACTACAACTTGTGTGGTTGTCTCAACACTTGTTCATACCCTGTCCCTGACTTCTGCCATAATATTGTGCACCCCTATGTCTCCAGCGTCAGGAACATGCGCGTGCTCCTTTAACCCTGCAAACACAGTGTTCCCAGTCGTATGCAGTCTTGCAAGACAACTATACTTATGTGACTCCACAGACCTCCAATACACCTTGTCTCCCTTCTCCTTATATTTGCGGTAGGCTCAACCAGCAAAAACAGCGAGTGGCCTACCTTTTTGGCTAGTGATGAACTCAACCTCCATTATGGCAGCAAGAGCTAAACAAAGTGGGATAGGGGATTACATATGCCATTGCTCTGCAAGATACTGCTTTTCGATTGGACGTGCAATGGGAATTATGGAGAAAAAGGAAGTTTTGTCACGTTAGGACTGCAAGGCGAGCACAGAAAGCAAAATGGTGAGTTAACCTTGTCACCACTCACCTAATTCTGTCGCGGTTGCTATTGCTGTGACTGGTCACTGTTATTACATGGAGTCAATATTACTGTAACCCACGCTAAACTGTACCGTCACTACACTGCACTCGCTATTATTGTAGCGCTATAATGCAGTTCACGATTTTATTGTCGCAATTTTAACAGGGACCCGAATCTTTCTGGAGAGATTAAGGCTGTGATCAAACATGTGGCTGAGAGAACTATCAGCTGGAACAGTGAAGGGCAGGAGGGATGCAAAACAGAGATCAAAAACAGCAGAAACCAAAACATTTTCAGACAGCCTGAAAACCAAATAAAAAATAAATAAAAACATAAATGTGCAAGTCGTGCTGTAAGAGACAGTTCTGAGTCTACATTAGAGATTCTTCTCGCAGTTCCTCAGATTAGCTACAGCAGCAGAAGTGAAAGAAAGTGACCACAAAGGGTAGCCACCTCTAAAATGTTCCTCCAGACTTGTTTTTTGCTTTGCATTTTTCCCTCCTTAGCCAGTGGGACAAGCTCAAAACAGCAAGAACGTTCTGTGATGCCGGGATCTGGGCTTTATCTTGCCCACCTCTCCTGCCACACAGCAGTGAGTATACCCAATCTGACTATAGATGCATACACAATTATCAGCCAAAATGTTACCCTACTCTTTCTATATAACCCTCACTGCTATTGCAACTCAGGAATCTGTCTAGTCCTGTGTTACCCTTACTCACACTGTGTAACCTTCAATGCCATTCTCCCTCAGGAATCGGACTAGTCTTGTGCTATCCCTACCCATGCTGTTACCCTCAATGCCATTCTCTCTCAGGAATCTGTCTAGTCCTGTGTTACCCCTGCTCATGCTGTATAACCCTCAATGCCAGTCTCCCTCAGGAATCTGTCTAGTCCTATGTTACTCCTACTCATGCTGTGTAACCCTCAATTCCATACTCTCTCAGGAATCTGTCTAGTCCTGTGTTTCCACTACTTATGCTGTGTAACCCTCAATGCCATTCTCCCTCAGAAATCGATATAGTCCTGTGCTATCCCTACCCATGCTGTGTAACCCTCAATGCCAGTCTCCTTCAGGAATCTGTCTAGTCCTGTGTTACCCCTGCTCATACTGTGTAGCCCTCAGTACCATTCTCTCTCAGGAATCTGTCTAGTCCTGTGTTACCCCTACTCATGCTGTATAACCTTCAATGCCAGTCTCTGTCAGGAATATGTTCAGTTCTGTATTACCCCTGCTCATGCTGTATAACCCTCAATGCCAGTCTCCCTCAAGAATCTGTCTAGTCCTATGTTACTCCTACTCATGCTGTGTAACCCTCAATTCCATACTCTCTCAGGAATCTGTCTAGTCCTGTGTTTCCACTATTTATGCTGTGTAACCCTCAGTGCCAGTCTCCCTCAGGAATCTGTCTAGTCCTGTGTTATTCCTACTGATGTTGTGTAACCCTCAATGCCATTCTCTACTGGGAATATGTCTAGTCCTGTGTTTCCCCTTCTCAAACTGTATAACCATCAATGCAATTCTCCCTCAGGAATCTGTCTAGTCCTGTGTTTCCCCTACTCCTTCTGTGTAACCCTCAGTGCAATTTTTCCTCTGAAATCTGTCTAGTCCTGTATTACCCTGCTCATGCTGTATAATCATCGATGCTGTTCTCTCAGGAATCTGTCTAGTCCTCTGTTGCCCCTATTCATACAGTGTAACTCTCAATGCCATTCCCCCCTCTGAAATCTGTCTATTCCTGTGATACCATTACACATGCTGTGTAACCCTGAATGCCATTTTCACTCAGGAATCTGTCTCGTCCTTTGTTACCCTTACTCATCCTGTGTAACTCTCTATGCCTTTCTCCCTCAGAAATCTGTCTAGTCCTGTGTTACCCCTACTCATGCTGTGTAACCCTCATTGCCATTCCCCCTTTTAAATATGTCTAGTCCTGTGTTACCCTTACTCATGCTGAGTAACACTCAGTGCCATTCTCCCTCTGAAATCTGTCTAGTCCTGTGTAACCCCTACTCATCCCATTTTACCCTCAATGCCATTCTCCCTCAGGAATCTGTTTAGTCCTCTGTTACCCTTACTTATGCTGTGTAACCCTCAATGCCATGCTTCCTCAGGAGTCTGTCTAGTCCAGTGTTACCCCTACTGATGCTGTGTAATCCTCAGTACCATTCCCTGTCTGAGGGATAAAGATTCTGTTTGCATGCAAATGTCCTCAGATAAGGTATAAGGGAGAGAAAATACAGCAAAATAATGGAACATAAGCGGAACTGTATCTGAATACCACATATGATAGTGTCTTTGTGGACACTGAAAAATCATTTTAAACATTTCCTACAAGATTTGACTTCACAAATGTCTGTGAAAGACCCATTATTTAGCTCTGTGACAAGGGAAATAGTTTAGCCTGAGTCCACTGCTTAATGGTCCATTAAGTAGCAAAGTCTGTATGTTATAATGAAGTAGAAATACCTATTTACTGAAGAGCTAATAGAACCAAAAATAGCAGACAGGAAAATGTTACAAATTTTAAGAAGCAGTGCATTGTAACTTTTTTATTTCTTTTAAGTATGTTTTTTCCTTTTGCTCATTAGAAGGTTTTCCGAGCGATAGCATTATGCTGGATGACAGATATGTGGAATAGTACTCTGCCTGGCAGATCAAGTTCTGTTCCTCTAACTAAATCATCAGCACAAGGACTTCACTGACCATGACATCACATGTGACTGACGTGGCAGATACTGAGTTGCTCTTCTTAAGCGGCTGTTATGTCACAGTCAATGAGGTCACCATGCTGATGATGTAATGGAAGCAACAGAGCTAGGGGCTGGCTGTGTAGCATAGAGGTTAGAGTAACAAGCTGTGAATGAGCTTGATACATTCAGCAGACCTGGGTTTGATTCTCACAACCTCTACTTGCATACTGTGTGACACTGAACAAGTCACATAACCTCCCCAGTGCTCCAGGGCCACCCCTGAAAACAGGCACTTGTGCCTAGTGGGCCTTACTCGGTTACCAAAGAAATAAGAAGATATGTTGTTGCACACATCACACCTACTAACATTAGGTAAATAAATCTCCTAACTAACCAAAGGGAAAATAAAAAAGTTCCTCTGATATGAAAGGTAATAGTTCATTGCTTTAAAAAAATAATATTAGTTTTAAACAGTACACTAGTGCTTTAGCTTACCTCTGAATCTCAAAATACCTCTAAGGAGACGCTCTTGGAGTTGACCAGATCCAAAGCTGAAATGTCCTCCAGATAAGTGTGCTAAATCATGAAGTGGCAGTCCCTCGCTATATAGTCTGCTGCAAGTTTCATTCATTTTTCTTTATTTCTGTTTACCATTGAAAGGATTCCCTAAGTAAATCCCCAGAAATCATAGCAGGGCTGCCCAGGAATATGCCTACTGCTGACCAACTGATAGAGATCCATCTCAAGCATGCTGCTTCCTGTTTCTTGTTGTGATGTCACCTACAATTACACCCCAGTCCTCCTCCCATGGGCTCCGCTCAGCTGGTAAGGAGCTTCTTACTGTGCCCAGATGCTGGACATCCGTAGGCTCCAGAGCTTTAAACAATGCAGCCCCTAGGCTCTGGAACTCCTTTCCATTAGCTCTTTGACAGGCCCCATCCCACATTAGTTTTAAAAGTGGGCTGCGACAGTACCTGTCTTCAGTAGACCAATGTGCTTGTTTTGACCCCCACCTAGCTCTGCTTTGCCTACGCTGACTTTTCTCCGTTAAAATCATAGCACCTTCCTGACCATACCAAATTTCCCCTCTGCCCACTTGTACTTTCTCTCATTCCCTACTCTCTCTTCCCTTCCTTTCAATATCCCACCTCTACCTACTGGATACTTCTGCACTTACTCTACCTCCCTGGGTTGCACCCTTCTTCTCTCTGTCTCAGCTTTTGGGTCCTAGTTAGACAGCTCTCTCTCTCTCTCTCTCTCTCTCTCTCTCTCTCTCTTCTCTTAGTCTTTCCTTTTCTTTACACTGCTATAATCTAGTCTCTCTATACCAGTTGCCATGGTTTGTACTATTGCTTTGCTTGCTTACTCGGATGTAGGTAACCCCTTTGGAGCATGTAATATCTTACGCTACCATATGCTTCTTTCATTGTAAATTTCCACTAAGTTTTGTACTTAAAACTGTTTGGTTTCATTGCTACCTGCTGGTCACTCATTATGGACTATACAATGTTCTAATTTTTCACATATGTTATTCTGTCTTTATGTATTATTTTCCACTGTTAGCTATACCTGTTATTACATAATGTTTTGCGCTGATGTAATGTATTTGTCTAACTATCTGTTGTACTCTCCTGGGTCGTGCCTGAAAATAGTCATTCTATGGCTAGTGCACTTACTTGGTTAACAAAAACTAAATAAATAAATAAAATGCAAACTTAAAACATAATTTTTTCTTCAAATTGAGCAAAACCAAAACTTCAACTAAGAACTTGATAAAAGTCAAGTGCAAGAAAACCTGCTGCAAAATGAAAGATCGCAGATGGGCTTGGGGGAGGGGCAGGGTGTTAAAAATTACACCCTGCCATAATAGAAAACAGTAGAACTGGGCTTCATAAAGCAACTTTAATTGAGAGCAGAGATGGAGATTGATTTATGGTATCTGTGTCATTTTGGTTATGTTTACATGGCATATATCTTTAGTTTTGATCTATTCCTGTGATGGAAGGAAATTGCTGTTGTGTTCATGGGTGTTATGACACGTTATGTCTTCAATCACGCATGATATTAGTCTGTGCTTGGGATCCCTTTATATCAATTGTGTTTTTCTTCTACCCTGCATGTCTGTGACATTCTTGTGTGGCAATTTTTGTTGTAACAGGTGTAGTAAATCAAAAACGTTCAATAAAAACATTTATGATAAAAAAGCACCTTTTGTTCATGCCCTGCATCCCATGGTGCTTTGTGTAACAGTGAGTAAGATTCTGGTAGTGGAGATCAGTAGGGGCTATTAGGCAGATGCACAACATTCACACAGCTGTGGATGGTAGCATAAACACGTGTGTTTTTGTTTGTTTTTTATATGTAGTTTTGGGGTTTTTCAGGTTTTCTTCTGGCCCCTACACTCATGCATTCCTGACGTAGCGTGTGCGTATGGAGGCATGCGCGCAACACCCTTCCCTTCCAGTCACACCGTTGACTGCCTGCCCTGGCACTGAACCTCCATTCCATGACAGCATGACTATGGCAGGTGACCCCACCCCTTACCAGGGAGAGAGAACCAGAGCTCAATCCTGCTCCCACCCTCCCCGCCCAGCATCCTGGTGACCCGAGGTCATTCCAAACCCAGGTTGCTGGCGTAGCATGAGATATGGTGTCCAGCACCTCAACCCTCAGTGCCACTGGGCCAATAAACATGTGTTTTATTGAGGGGTAATGTTCACCAGGACACAGGTGCTGTGACTATCTGCCACCTGCTTATTGTTACATTGTAAACTATTTGTGTTATAAATAACATTTGTATGGTATGTGACTGCCTGCTTAAGGATGGTAGTCAGTGTAAGGAGACTTGGTCTTGGACCTCAAAAGTGCCAGTGTGAGAAAACAGCAGGATGTGATAAACAGACCAGTGAAACCACTAATTAAAGCCTTCCTTCCAGAGGGACAGTTTATTACCCCTTATAACCTGCTCCTGCTTTTGAAACTGGGAACTAAATGTGAATTTTATGACCCTAGCAGGAAGGGAAGTAATTTGGCTGATCCTTTGTGGTTTTCTCACATAGCAGAGAACTAGTGACAGATTGTGGGGCTGTGGAACAACAAAGGGAATGTTTTGCTCAAAGAGACTCATATTTTGGGAAATTGCTAGTTGCTGATTTTCACAGTATAACATACATCCTTGTGGATATCCATACTCAGATTACAGATTTATCACAGATCTAACAGTGACCTCATGGGTGACATCACCAGGAGGTGGAGAACACTGACTTTTGAATATGGCCTGCATCTGACAAGTTGGGCAGAAGGATTCCCTGAAAATCAAACACACTCTTAGTCTGTGGACTGGTAACTAGGCACTTTAGAGAGATAATTCATCTGGAACTTTTAAGTATTTGTGGTAGGCACATTTGTGTTCTGTAACTTCCCAATTATTTTATGTGACTGTAAGTTATTGATATATTTGTTCTGTGTTTGATATTTTACCTATTTTACAATTTTTAGTAAACAATATTTCCCTTGAAATACTGCCTGTGTCTTCTCATGTTTTTTTGTATGTGAATGTTGAACCAGTGTTTAAGTCTGACAGCTGTTAAGGGCTAGAATGTGTTACTATTCTTGCTAAAGGTAAGAATATACCTAGGTCTTATATTGAGTCATAAGGGTACATTTTGGAAACCTGACTGGATGCCACTGGGCGAAAGATTGTACTACATTCCAAAAGAGGGTACATATCTGAGCCTGTTGACTTGGTGCGCTAGCATAAGGTTCACATTTGACTCCCAGGACTCAGGGCTAGTAGGTGATTCGGACCCAAAACAGACAGGAGGGTTACCCTGTCTGTCCCCTGTTCACACTATCGCACTTCGAGGTTGTCACTGTGGGAGTGCATTTGTGACAGGGGCTATCCCCTATTTTTGTAGAAAATGTCCTGGGATCACTTACTTCACTCGGCTAATAACTGGAAATGGCCAGAAGACCTGAGCTTACTGTCTTATATGATTGGGACCTCCATTGGTGCCGTACCCCTCCTTTTCCCCTGGTACACACTGCCATGTCCACTTTAGGAATGAATGAACCCAAATCACTTGTGTGAAGCATGACCTCACAGGCCAGAGATGGAACTGCTACCAACCGATCCATATCTGTGGGTGACAGTGCATGTTCAGGAAGGACATAGGCAAAGTGGAGGCAGTTCAGAGGAGACTACCAAAATGGTGCAGGACCTGCATTAAAAGCTGGAGGGGGTAAATTCAGGAGAGATGTGAGCAAATACTTCTTCACAGAAAGGGTGGTGGATGCCTGGAACAGCCTTCCAGTGGAGGTAGTGGGGGTGAAAATGATGGGGTTCAAAAATGCCTGGGATAGGCATAACAGAATCATTGGGGGAAGGAAAGGAGGGGAAGAGATAGCACTGCAGATCAAGTACAGGTCTACAGCAAAAAATAAACATTAAAAAATATGGGCAAATTTGGTGGGCCCAGCCACCCATATCTATTATCACAGTCTATGTTTCTATGTGTATGTTTCTATATGGTTCACCTGTGCCTCACTGAATTCAAAATGTGTACCTAAGAATTGGAGGTTGGCTCATGTGGTTCTCCTACATTAGAGTGGCCCAAAAGATGAATGAGGGAACTATAAACCAGTGAGCCTCATATCCATCATGGGGAAGCTAATGGAAATGATCCTGCAGGAGAGGCTGGTGTCCCTGCTGTTCAATGGGCTGCTGGACAGTAGACAGCATGGCTTTGTTACAGGCAGATCCTGCCAAACCAACCTGGTAGATTACTATAACTGGGTAACTAGGCAGATGGGCAAGGGCTTACAGTGGATGTCCGGTACCTGGACTTCAGCAAGGCATTCAATTTGGTGCCACACGGGAGACTTGGAATAAAACTTGAAGGCACGGGGCAGGAGCAAAAATGGTGAGATTGGTGACAAACTGGCTGCAGGGAAGGCAGCAGAGGGTGGTGGTGGAAGGGGAACTCTCATCCTCAAAGGCAGTAACATGCGGGGTTCCACAGGGCTCGGTACTGGGACCAGTGTTATTTGGGATATTTATTGCAGATATTTCCATGGGCATCAAGAGCAGGATCAGCCTGTTCGCTGACGACACCAAGATGGGGCAGTGGTGGATGACATAGATTGGTGGCAGAGTTTGCAGGAAGATCTGAAAAAGATGAAGACCTGGTCTGACACTTGGCAGCTGGGGTTTAATGCCAAAAAGTGTAAGGTACTGCATTTTGGGGCAAAAAAAAAACAAGGAGAAACTACCAACTGGGGGAGTGCAGCTAGCAGAGACTGAGGAGGAGAAGGACCTGAGGGTGGTGATCACAGGCTCAATGAACAACTCAGCACAGTGTAGAAAGGCAGCAGCAAGGGCCAACAAAATACTGGGTTACATTGCAAGGGGAATAACATTGAGGAGGGGGAGGTGATTCTGCCACTGCATAAATCATTAGTTAGACCTCATCTCAAATACTGCTTGCAGTACTGGTGTCTGTACCTGAAAAGGGACGTTGAATTACTGGAAGGGGTGCAGCACAGAGAAATTAAGATGATCCAGGGACTGGGGGACTTACTGTATGAGAGTAGGCTAAAGGAGTTGAACATGTACTTGCTGGCGGAGAGAAGGCACAGAGGGGATATGGTCGAGAAATTCAAGTACACGAGAGGGATAAACAAGACTGGTATGGAGGGACTATTCAGGGTAAGGGTGGGGAGAGATACTCAAGGCCATGACATGAGATTGGATGGGGGGAAAGGTTCAGGAGGGAAATGAGGAGACACTTTTTTACAGCGAGGGTGGTGGCAGGGTGGAATGCATCATCAGCAGAAGTGATAGCCTGTGGTCTGCTTCGAAAGGGGCTGGAACAGGGAGAGAGGGAGGATAAAGGAAGGGGTGAGGAGAGAGAGAGGCAGATGCAGAATAGGGCTGCAAGCTGCAAAACTGAGCAGACTTGATAGACCAAATGGCATTTTTCTGCTGCCAGATTTCATATGTTTGCATGTTGATGTCACAGCGCCAAGAAATTCCGTGACCATCATTAGAGTGATGACACAATGCCAACGGCGAACATCATGCCCAGGAATTGTGCCACATGACCCCCAGTGTGCCCAATGCCCTAGGGTGCATTCTGCCTGTTAACAGGGGGCCATGCCCCCAGTGCCCACTGCATCCCCCTACTTATATATAATCACCTCCAGGTCAGAGATGTATGGACCAGGGCACGCTACACCAGGATGGCATCCTCTCTGCCCAGCACTGCAAAATCCAATTCACCTGCATGACATGTGAACTGGTTGCGATGCCCTAATTGCAACACCCATATAACAGTAAACCATTTCTATACCAATACAGCAGCAGGAACATTTTTTCCTCCGAATGCCCCTTTCCAAGTAAAACCATGGCACATGAATCTGAGTAGGGAACTACACACTTTCAGGGCGACCCTCTTTCCCTGCTCCCGAATGTCCCTTTTTATGCAAAATCATGGCACCTGGTTCTGAGTGGGAAATTATACACTCAGAGCCTGGACAGTCTGCAGTGCATACAGGTGTGCTGGACCCAAGGCACAAGAAAAGGTAACACTTCACACTGAATGGCACTACAGTATCACATATATAATAGTGTATTGGAGCCCATACACAACAAGGTTAATCTTTCATCAAGTGGTTAACATGATGACAAGGACCTTGAGAGCAAAGCTTGAGGATTTGTCTGTCATCAAGGTAACCAAGAGGTGAAAAATATCCTTGTTGTGTATGGGGGTTCCCATACACTATTTTATGTAGTGTATGGTTAAAAAAATGCTGCATGTAATAGACAACCATGATTAGTCACACAGTTCTTTGGTTCAGCACTCCACTCTCCAATGCCTGCCCGACTGTGTCATAGCCATTCTGCAACTGCCCTCTGAACTGCGCTTTCATCCAACCATTTTTCATTTTACCACCATATTTTAAAACTGAGAGCAACACACGCTTGGGTATAGCACTACCACCAGTAGCACGAGTATAACACAGCTGAAATGCTGTATTGTTTGATGACGTCCATACTGCAGCAGAACAAAAAGTCATTCTACTGCAATACAAACATCATTACTACAGCAGAATGACTTTTGGGAGACTACTGAAATCAGGACAGAATGAGGTAACACCATACACGATAAATGAATTGTGCAGTTACAGCATTTCAGTTGATGTTCAAGTTTGCAGTTTATTGACATGCTGTTACTTAGAATATTCAGTGAATGCTTTGGTGCCTTCATTGCAGGTAAAGTACAGCAATGTTTCTAGTCCACAAACATGTACTGCCACACGTCAAGGAACCTGCTGCTGATCCCGTACTGTTATTTGTAATTCATTTGTCATTTTTGACCAAGAAAGGCACACTAAGTTGTAACAGCTTGTTTCCAGGGACTTTTTTTTTTTTGCCAGGAAGAATGTTGCTCATGGTACCTGGGAAACTATCCAACTCCTCTTTGTAAGTGCCATGGTACCTTTTACTTTCACCTAACTTTTCTAAGCAGCTAATTTGTCAATATATTTTTGCCGATCTGGACAAATTAAGACCCCCCGCCCCCAGTGAGAAGACTCAGAACTCATTTCTTCTGACCCATCTTTCCAACCTGACAGTCCTCTGAAAATCCACTTCAAACTTTTCACTAGGAAGATTCTTGACCAATGGCAGCAAATCAGCTGTTGGGGCTATATGTGTCAGGTTTAGTTTGTTTTCAATGCTCATGGTAGCCTCCCGTGACTGCCTGGAAGTCTCCATTTCATGGTTGCTGAAATCTCATTGTCCATGAGAACTACATTAGCATATGACAACGTAATGTCAGATCACCCATTTATACCATGTGTCTATGTGGTGAAAGAACAAATACCCTGCAAAAACTCTCTGGAAGGTCATAAACTGAATGAAATTTAAAGGGAAAAAAACTGCATTACAACTCAGATAGTTTGCAAAGCTCACTGAAGGTAAATGTGGTATTTCACACCTTCTTGCAGCTTGCTTCTTTTAAGACTAATTAAGCAAACAGGCATGCTGGGGAGTTTAAAGGGTGATTACACATCATGTTCTCATATGCTAATGTGGCACTCAGGGACAATGAGATTTCAATGACCACGAAATGGAGCCTCGAAGAACAGTAAAAGAGCCTAGTATGAAATGTGAAAACAGACTAAATCATTTTGTATATGTGCTTAACAGCTACATGAAAAGAGTTGTGTACTGACACGGAAACAAATAACATTTAGAAGATATGAGGGTGTAGTTTTCCTTTAAATTCAGGACAGCCTGATCTACAAGCCACTCCAGTACATAGATACATAGATACATAGACAGTGCCGGCAGATAAGGGCCTATGGCCCACCTAGTCTGCCCATTTGAGCTTGTAAGTTCAGTTTGTTTTCCTAGAAGTCTATTTCCCCTTACCCCTGACCTCTAGAATTCCTTTATGTCTATCCCATGCATTCTTAAATCCAGTGATTGTTTCAGCCCCCACCACTTCCTCTGGCAGGGTGTTCCACTGTCCACCACCCGCTCTGTGAAGAAATTTTCTCATGTTTCCTCTGAATCGCCTCCTCCAACTTCATCCCATGCCCTCTAGTCCTGAAACCTCTTTTTCGCTTAAAAATAGTGTTTTCTGCCCTGTTCCTCCTGTAAGATACTTGTATGTCTCTATCATATCCCTCTCCCTCCTCTCCTCCAGGGAGTACATGTTCAGTTCCTTCAACCTGTCTTCATAGGACTTGTGATGCAACCCATGCACCATCTTTGTTGCCCTCCTCTGAACCTTCTCCACCCTGTCTATGTCCTTACATAGGTATGGTCTCCAGAACTGTACACTGTACTCCAGGTGGGGCCTCACTAGTGTCTTGTATAGCGGAATTATGACCTCTCCTTCCTACTGGTGATGCCCCTGCCTATACATCCCAGCATCCTATTTGCTTTACCTGATGCCTTGTCACACTGTTTCCCTACCTTGAGGTCATCAGAGATGACAACCCCAAGATCCCTTTCCTGCTTGGTGCATGCTATATCCTCACCCCCAACTGATATATTGTGCCAGGGTTTTGTGCCCCATATGCATTATTTTGCACTCTTTGCATTGAATTTCAACTGCCAAACCTTGACCATTCTTCAAGTTTCTGCAGGTCCTTCTCATTCTGTCTACACCCTGGTGTGTCTACTCTGTTACAGAGCTTTGTGTCATCAGCGAACAGTGAAATTCTGCCTTCTATATCCTGTGCAATGTCACTGATAAAGATGTTGAATAGGACCGTCCCAGCACTGATCCCTGTGGTACCCCACTGGTCACTCTTCCTCTGTGGAGTGACAGCCATTTACCACCACCCTCTGTGTCCTGCCACCCAGCCAGTTACCTACCCACCACACTACTGTCCTGCCCACACCCATATTCCCAGTTTGTGTAATAGTCTTCTGTATGGCACAGTGTCAAAGGCCTTGCTGAAGTCCAGATAGGCCATGTCCACTGCCCTCCCTGATCCACCTCCCTAGTCACCCAGTCAAAAAATTCAATGAGGTTGGTCTGACATGACCTCCCCCTGGTGAAACCATGCTGCCTTGGGTCCTGTAGTCCATTGACAACCAGATGTTCCACCAATCTCTCCTTCAGTAGTGCTTCCATGATCTTTCCCACTACCGAGGTGAGGCTGACTGGTCTGTAGTTCCCTGCTTCCTCTTGTTTCCACTTTTGTATAAGGGACTACATCTGCTGTCCTCCAGTCTTTGGGTACCTCCCTGTTTCCAGTGATTGGCTGAACAGGATAGCCAGAGGTTCAGCCACCACCTCTCTTAGTTCTTTAAGGACCTGGGGTGCCCCATCTGGCCCCATTGCTTTATCAGCTCTTATTACTTCCAGTTCCTTCAGGACCCTTTCTCGTCGTAAAGGGACTTGTAGTCCATTTCTGTACCATTCTCACCTCTTGTACTCCCTTCAGACCCATTACCCCTCTTTCTTTAGTAAAGACTGAGCAGAAATACCTGTTCAATATGTCAGCTTTACTGTTGTCATCCTCCACGCGATCCCATCCTCCCCTTCAGTCTCACTATCCCTCCCTTTGTCCTTCTTTTTTCACTTATGTACCTGTAAAGGTTTGTCCCCTTTAACCACTAATTTTGCAATGTGTTCTTCTGTCTGAGCTTCGCTTCCCTTACTGACTTCCCTGCCTCCTTTGTTTCTCCTGGTACTTCTCCCTATCCCCTTCTGCCTGTGTCTTTTGTATTGCCTGAATGCAATCTTTTGGCTTTCACTTTCTTTGCTACCTCTTTGGAAAACCATAATGGTCTCCTCTTTCTTTCCTCTTGCTAACCTGGTTTAATGCATAATTCTGTTGTTCTTATAATCCCATTTTAAATACTGCCCACTGTTCCTCAATCCCTGATTCCTGTCCCATTCCCCTTAATGCCTCTTTCAAGCATCTCCCATTTTCCCAAAGTCTGCCCCCCTAAAATCCAGGATACGTGTTTTTGTGTGGTTTGCTTCTGCTCTTTCTGTGATTTCAAACCACAATGACTGGTGGCCACTGTTACCCAGGTGCTCCCCACTGTTACCCCCATCACACTGTCCCTGTTTGTGAGCACAAGGTCCAGTATTGCCTTCTGCCGAGTTGGTTCCATGACCAGTTGGCAGGAAGGCACCCTGGAGGAGTCAGGATAAATCTGCTCCTAGTTGATGCTGCTGCTGGGATGCTCCAGTCCACGTCTGGTATATTGAAGTCTCCAACCAGTACTACCTCACCCTTGTCTGCCATCCTGTGGATGGCTAGCATCAGCTCCCTATCTGTTTCTTCCTCCTGGGCTGGTGGTCTATAGACCACACCTGTGCGGATGGTTGGCCCCATTTTCCTTTCCAGCTTAACCCACAGTATCTCCCCCATTTTGTTCCTCCTGGATCTGTGTGGCCCTTATGTCATTTTTCACATACAGTGCCACCTCCTCCCTTCCTGCCTGCTCTGTCTCTTCTGAATATGTTGTAGCCAGGTATGGCCATCTCCCAGTCATGGTTATCATTACACCAGGTTTCAGTGATGGCCACAATGTCCAGGTCTGACTGTACCATGACAGCCTCCAGATCTTCCATCTTGTTGCTAAGGCTCCTGGCATTTGCACATGGCTTTCCATGATTTGACCTCCTAGACTGCTTCACTGTTCTACTCCAGCCCCTTCCTTGGTTGTCATTTATCCCTGGTTCTCCTTGCTGTCTGCCCTTCTGCTGAATTTTGCCCCTTTTCTGCTTATCCACCTTTTGGACACTAATCTCCAACTTTTGCACACTGCTTTGCAGAGATAGCCAATCCTCTGGTTCACTGGTTCCAATACTAGCTGTGGGGGGTGAGCAAGTAGGTACCATCCTTGCTGGCCTGCCACCCCCCTTTGCTAGTTTAAATGCTTGTCAATGTAGCATTTAAACTTATCATTGAGTGCTTGGATTCCCCTCCAGGATGGATGCAGGCCAGGCTTGAACAAACCTCCATCCCTCCAGATGGGTCCCCAGTCACCAATGAATCCAAACCTTCCTCACAGCACCAGTTCTTCAACCATGAGTTAAAGTTCCTAGTGCATGCACTCCTATGCTCCCCTTGCTCTCACAGGTAGTACTTGAGAAAGTGACAGAAGTAGCTACTTGCTTGAGACCCTCCCAGTTTCCTAAACTCTTCCTGAACTTCCTTTGGCTCCCCATTTGCCAAGTCATTAGTACCTAGGTGGATAATGACATCCAGCTCACCTTCCTGTCTTGCCTTCCCAGTGATCCCCAGTATCTTCCTTCCATCCCTCCATGCCGTGGCACCTGGTAGGCACCTCACCTCCCTGTCCTCCCCCTCCTGTGTTCCTAGCTGGATCCCTCTTATGATGGAGTCCCCCACCAGGATTCGCTTCCTCCTCCTCTGGGGTCCACTGCTTTCCCCACTGAGGTCACCTCCTTGCCTAACCTCCACATCCTTTCCTTCCACTTCCCTGGGTACCTCTATTTGGTTGTCCTCATTTGCCAGTGTGGCACATGAATTCTTGAGTGGAATAGGATCTGGGATGGCTCTGCCTGACTGCTCTAACCTCCCTGAGCCCACTGTCATCCAAGTGTCCTCGCTCGGCATCCTTGAGGCAGCTGCATTAGACTGGGTGGTTCCTGGACAGGGTGATGGTACTCCTGACCCAGTTTACTTCTGCTCTGAGTCTGGCTACCTCATCCCGCAGTCCCGAGAGATGCATGCAGATAGGGCAGCACCTCAGTGTCCAGAAGGTCTGCCTGAATATGGCTGCCCCACAGCCACTGCATTGCACCACTCCCCACATTATACTGCAATTCCACCACTTATCTGCTACTGAAGCTCTCTTAGTTCTCTTTTTATTTATTTACAGTACTAAAAATCCTGTAACTGATCCTCAGATATATATTTTTTTAAGGAAAAAGAAACCAATAAATAAATAAATGAGTCAAAACACTTGTCGTGCTGAGGGTGGTCTTCTTCCCCCTTGTGCCCCTCCTACTTCACACCTCTTACTATACCCTATGTTTAGCTCCTGTCAATCAGATTTATCAGGGCATATAATTAAGAGTTGGGGGAAGAGGTGGGTATTACCTTGAGTCTCGTAATACCATTACAGGCATACAGCATGGCTTCAGGAAAAGGCATGGTGCAGATACAGACCTAGCTCTGCTGATCACAAATATTCTGAGTGCCATAGACTCAGGTCTTGCAAACAGCCATTTTTTATTGACCTAATGAGAGCATTCAATTTAGTTAATCACTCACTCCTACTAACCAAGCTAAAACAGCTGGCTCTTGACCAACTTTCCTGTCACTGGTACAAAAATTACTTCTCCAAACTGAAACAGAAGCATAGGGGAAGCTGCCTATCCTCTCTTAGGGAAATAACTGATGGTGTCCCCCGAGGTTCACTATTAGGTCCCTGCTCTTCTCCCTGTTTGTTGATGACGTGCCCAGAATCTGTCATGGGGAAAGATTCCATTTATATGTGGGTGACACAGTACTCTGCAGAAGTCATGGTGACATTACAAAAAAAACACAAGAAGGAGCTACTAGCTTGGGGGGGAGGGGGAAGCTAGCCATGACAGAGGAGGAGAAGGATCTGTGAGTGATTATAATTGGCTCAATGAACAACTCGGCACAATACAAGAAAGCAGCTGCAAAGACCAACAAAATGCTGGGTTTTATTGCCAGGGGTCATCTTCAAAGAGAGAGGAGGTGATCCTGCCATTGCATAGGTCACTGGTTAGGCCACATCTGGAGTACTGCATGCAGTACTGGTGCCCATGTCAGAAGAGGGACACTAAGTTACTTGGGGGGGTGCAGCGTAGGGCAACAATGATGATCCAGGGAATAGGGGACATACCCTACGAGAGAAGGCTGCGGGAGTTGAACAAGTACTCACTGGAGGAGAGGAGAAATGGGGGGATATGATTGAAACCTTCACGTACATGAAGGGAATAAACAAGAAAGGCATGTAGGGACTATTCAAGTTAAGGGGGTAGGGACACTTGTGGTCATGCTCTCAGATTGGAGGGGGGAAGGTTCAGGAGGAAAATGAGTAAACACTTTTTTTTACAGAGAGTGGTGTCTGGGTGGAATGCATTGCCTGTGGAAGTGGTATCCTGTAGGAGTTTGTGTTAAAAGACGATGACAGTGATGGGAGCAACATGCGCCTCATCAATAGCTAACATTTATATGGGCGTTTTGGAAAATGAATTTGTTTTGGACAATACCAAGAACCCGAATTTTGCAAAAATCACGATGTGGAAATGTTACATTGGTGATTTGTTTTTCATCTGGGAAGATAATATTAGCGAACTACAGAATTTTGTTAGCTATTTGGAAAGCACTAATAAGAACTTAAAGTTTACATATGAGGCATGAAAGGAAACAATGTTGTTTTCTTGATTTGACTATTATGGAAACCAGTGATACAGAGATTACAGTTAGCATGTACAGAAAGCTCACAGATGGAATACACTTCTACATGCAGATAGTTGCCATCCAAGGCAGCTAGTTAATAACATCCCAAGGGGCAATTTTTAAGGGTATGTCACACTTGAGGTGACAAGGGTGCATTTGAAACAGGCACTGCAGCCTTAAGTACTAGGTTAAAACACAGGCCCAGATATTCAAAGGGTTGCGCCATACAGCACAGGCTGCCTACAGTCCAAAATGCTCATTCTGCGATATTCAGCAGGAGGCAGTTACGCCACTGGCACCAGGTTATGCTAAGAGAGCAATGCAAATGAATGCATGCTCAACAGGAGGGAGGATCCATGCATAACCTGCGCAACCCGATATTCAGTCGGGTGCGCAGAGTTGTGCATAGAACCCCAAGCTGGCGCCCGCACAAGCTTGAGCCAAAAAAAGGCTTAAGTCGAGGGCCACCCACAGGTGAGCTGCTGCATTGCAGGGCGCAACACAGCAGCTGCCACCCCAGCTGGCCCCTCAACTCGCCTCCCCTGTGCCCCCACCAGCCCGATCGCGGGCAGTACACGTATGTCCCCCCACACATCCCACAGCCCGATCAGGGCAGAACCTGTATAAACCTCCCCCGGTGCCCGATCGCGGGCAGAACCTGTCTCGCCCCAGTGCCCGATCGCGGGCAGAACCTGTAAACCCCCAGTGCCCGATCGCGGGCAGAACCTATAAACCCCCAGTGCCCGATCGTGAGGCAGAACCTGTATAAACCCCAGTGCCCGGTCGCGCGGCAGAACCTGTAAACCCCCAGTTGCCCGATCGCGGGCAGAACCTATAAACCCCCAGTGCCCGATCGCGGGCCAGAATGTAACCCTCCCCCAACCCGAATAATTCCCTGGTGGTCCAGTGGACCGTAAAACCCGATCATGGGGCAGGAATGTCACAACACAACCCCCCAAACATCTCCCTGGTGTCTAGTGTCCCCCCACCCACCCACGAGCCCCTCACCGCTCCCCCGCGGCAGTGAGCGACAGCATCCACCCGCCTGCCGCCCCGCCGCCGGCTGACTGTCCGGATGTGGGCTGCCCTCATTGGTGCAGAGCTGCAGCCAATGGGCATGCAGCCCAACGTGCATGACAGTCCAGATTTGTGAATGATCATTCACAAATCTGGACTGTCATGTACGGTATGGGCTGCACGCCCATTGGCTGTAGCTCTGCACTAATGGGCGCAGCCCTACTGGACAGTCAGTCGGGCGGCAGCGGGCGGCAGGCGGGTGGTGGTGTCGCCGCTGGCTGCGGGGGAGCGGGTGGAGGGGCTTCGTGGGTGGGTGGGGGACACTAGACACCAGGGAGATGTTTGGGGGTTCTGCTGTGACATTCTGCCCGCGATCGGGCTTTACGTCCACTGGACCACCAGGAGTTATTCGGGTTGGGGAGGGTTATATCTGCCCGCGATCGGGCACTGGGGGTTTATATATGGGTTCCTGCCCGCGATCGGGCACTGGGGGTCGAGCAGGTTCTGCCCGCGATCGGGCTGTGGGAGTGTGGGGGCATGAATCTGATGCCCGCGACTGGCTGCAGTGTGCGCCGGTCCTCGGACGGCTGCTGCCTGGCAGGTGGCCAGGAGCAAGTCCTCGAGGATCGGGCGCATTCTGGTTACGTATACGCAAATGGGGCTATAAGAGATGCAAATGGCCCCCGCGCCTTTGCATAAATTATGGCCCCATTTGCATGTCACCTTTGAATATCGGAAATTGTGCATGGCGCAATGGTACTTGCGCCACCGCAGTTGAATGCTCAACTCTGGCAACTTGCGAAGGCAGTTCCACTGCGCATGCGCAAGTGTTGGGAGCCAAGATTCAAAGGAGTTGCTCAACAGCGCAACTCCTTTGAATATCACCCCGGCCACACCCCTGCGCAACTATTTTGAGCAGCGCAGGGGCTTGCACCTCAGACTGGCGCAGTTTGAATATCTGGGCCAGAGGTTATAGCCCTGAAAGTATTACTGATGGTAGGACTTCTGCAGCTAATCGGGGAAGGGAAGTTCTACTGAGAGAAGAATCATAGATTTCAGATACAGGAACAAACAAGGTTTAATTTTGTAATCCCTTTTTCTTCACAAGCAGGAGAAATTGATAGGATTATAAAAAAACACTGTAATGTCCTGACCAGTGATCCTGGCTTACAGAATATAGCTTTGGTACCACCACGTATGGCTTATAAAAGAGCACCAACTGTGGGGGATAAAGTAGTACATAGCCATTTCGAGAACCAAAAGAAGAGAGAGACATGGCTAGCTAGAGCCACAACAGGCTGTTTTCCCTAACAAAGCAAAGAATTTACTGATCAAAATACAGAGCGGGATTTATGAGATTAGGCAACTCATTACGTGTGAATCAGAGGGCATTATATATATGGCTATATGTAGCTGTAATGTGTTTATATTGGGAAGATGATGAGGTCCCTTAAAATAAGGGTTAAGGAATATGTCCAGGCTATTGAAAAGGGAGACATGAGTTATGCTACAGCAGCCCATATTGCCAAATTCCAAAATCAAGTAGGACATCGATTATGTTTATGGGAAATTATAAGGTATGCTCTAGGCCACGAGGGGGCAATTTTAGTGATTTATTACTTACTCGTGAGGCCTTCTGGATTATCAATCTGAATGCAACTAAAAATAAGGGACTAAATGCAGGTTTTGAACGTAAGCCATTTCTGAAGAAGAAAAAGAGTTGGGCCCGGATATTTCAAACTGCGCCATTCTGAGGCGCAAGCCCTTGCGCTGCTCAAAATAGTTGCGCAGGGGTGTGGCCGGGGCGATATTCAAAGGAGTTGCGCTATTGAGCAACTCCTTTGAATATCACCCCCCAGCCACAGCCACTGTGCATGGCGCAGTGGAACTTGCGCCACCGCAAGTTGTCAGAGTTGAGCATTAAACTTGCGGTGGCGCAAGTACCATTGTGCCATACGCAAATTTCCGATATTTAAAAGGTGACATGCAAATGGGGCCATAATTCATGCAAGGCGAAGGGGGGGCCATTTGCATCTGGTTATGGCCCCATTTGCATGCCATTAGCATGTAGCGTGCCGATCCCCGAGGATTCTGCGCTTGGTCACGCCCTGGCCAGGGCAGCAGCCGCCGACCGACGCACCCTGCAGCCCGATCGCAGGCACAACGCGGAAAACAACCCCCCACCCAAACATCTCCCAATGCCCGATCAAGGCAGAACGATCATGACAACCCCCAGCCCAAACATCTCCCAATGCCCGACCGCAGGCAGAACGTGAAACAACCCCCAGTGCCCAATCGGCAGAATGTATACTGACAACCCCCCAGTGCCCGATCGCGGAAGAATGTATACTGACAACTCCCCAGTGCCCGATCGCGGGCAGAATGTATACTGACAATCCCCCAACATCTCCCAATGCCCGATCTGGGCAGTATGTATAATGACACCCCCAAACATCTTCAATGCCCGATCGTGGGCAGGAACGTGAACAATTTCCAGCCTGATCGCTGGCAGAATAAAAAGACCCCCCAACCCAAATATCTCCCCTGGTGGTCCAGTGGACGTAATGCCCGATCACGAAGAATGTTCAGTGACAACCCCCAAACATCTCCCTGGTGTCTAGTGTCCCCCACCACCCACCCACCCACGAAGCGCCCACTACCCGTTTCCTGGCAGCCGGCGGGCGAAAGCCTCCCGCTGCTGCTACCTACCTACGCCACGCCGATTGACTGGTAGGGCTGCATGCCCATTGGTGCAGAGCTAGAGCCACGGGCGCAGCCCATACCGGATAGTCGTCAGGCGGGCGCGGGCGGCAGGCAGGTGGATGCTCGCCCGCCGCCGCCGGGGAGCGGGTGGTGGGCGGTGGTGGGTGGGGGACACTAGACACCAGGGAGATGTTTGGGGTTGTCACTGACATTCTTCCCGCGATCGGGCATTACGGTCCACTGACCACCAGGGAGATATTCGCTTGGGGGTCTTTTACATTCTGCCCGCGATCGGCACGGGGTTGTTTCACATTCTGCCCGTGATCTGGCATTGGGAGATGTTGGGGTTGTCATTATACATACTGCCCACGATCAGGCATTGGGAGATGTTTGGGAGGGTTGTTATTATATATACTGCCCGCGATCGGGCATTGGGAGATGTTTTGGGGGATTGTTGGTATATTCTGCCCGCGATCGGGCACGGGGGCTGTCAAAAGACATTCTGCCCGCGACCGGGCATTAGGGGAGATGTTTCAGCGGGGTTGTTTCACGTTCTGCCCGCAATCGGGCTGGTGGGGGCACAGGACTGAGTTGGGGCCAGCCACAGGTGGCAGTTGCTGTGTTGCGCCCTGCAATACAGCAGCTCACCTGTGGGTGGCCTTCAACTTGATCCTTTTTTTGGCTCAAAGTTGTGCAGGCGAGGTTGGGGTTGCGCCAGATACTCTGCACAACCCGACTGAATATCGGGTTGTGCAGTTTATGCATGGTTCCTCCCTCCTGTTGAGCATGCATTCATTTGCATTGCGCTGTTGCTCAACCTGTTTTCAGTGGGCAACTGCCTCCTGCTGAATATTGCAGAATGACGAATGGAGGACTCTTATGACAGCAAGAACCCTGTTGCGCATGGCGCAACCCTTTTGAATATCTGGGCCTTAGTGTTTTCTGTGCATGTGTGCTATATATGTTTTTTTTATCGTATTATCGGAGACTATTCTGTGTATTATTATTTGAGAAGTGTAGGTATTAGTTATGGGTGCAGTTTTTTTACTATCCTGTAAATAACCTCTCCCCCTTTCTCATTATAACTATTATTTTGCCTTCCCCCCCTTCCTTCCTTTTGAGATGCTGAGATCCATTTATAGATACTGATTAGATTTTTTAGTCTGCTTGCACTCTATTATTTATAGCATCTTGCTCTTTAAGGGGATTTTGATGGATTCTATACAGGTTCATAGGGACCAAGCGGGTTAATTATTAGCTAGGACAACATGATGATGTTTTTTGAAATGTTGTCTATAACTGCCACATATTTATTCATTTAAATTAGCCTTTGAAAAAGGATGCATGGACATCCGAAACGCGTCAGCCTGTAATTATACCTCTTTTTATAGTTTAATAAAGTGTCAGATTTTAGAGACTGATGCCCTTGTATTTTTAAGGTTTGTGCGTGCTCTACTTTTCAGTTGTGGTTGTACTTTCCTTAAGTATTGTAGCACCACTGTCCTTGTGCCTGCTCCAGGTCATTCTGTAACAGGAAGAACGGTAACAGGAGCAAGTGTGTGTGTGTGGGAGGGAGGGTGAAGTTTCAGCTGACGCTTGACGATGCCAGGAGATGGGGAGTATCGGAGGCAGGAGAGTTTGTTCCAGAGTGAGGGAAGTCTATAGGAGAAAGCAGGTTGCCCAGCAGAGGAGCAGGCATGAGGAGTACAAAAGTGCGATGGTCCCTAGAGCAGAGGGAGCAGGAAGCAGGGGGAGTAGGGACAAGAGTGAGGAGAGGTAGGAGGGCACAGTGTTGATGTTGAACCAATATTTGGAGAAGAAGGAGGCACAGTGAGCTTGGCAAAATGGAGGAAAATCTCCCCTGGCAGTGGATGATGGAGACACCTTGCATGCTCCCCACCACCTCCCAAAGCACCCACCCATGGTGGTGCAGGAGGTGAGGTATGGTCTTAGGTGGGTGGGTTACAGGCCTGAGGGTAGTCACCGGGGGGGGGGGGCTGCTGAGAGCAAAATGGAGCACAAATATATGATGAAAGAAAAAAAATTGCCCACCAGAAACGGAGTAATGTATAAACTTAAGGCACACCTTACAAATGAAGCTTGACTTGCCATCTCAATCCCTGTTCTATCGTATGATGTACAAACACAGGAAGGCGGCTCCAAACACTGACGTGCCACAGTTATACGAAGTAATAGTAGGCAGAAAAAAAGGACACCATCCACCAGAAAACAGTATGCAGCTTGAGATGTTTATTGCAAAAATTTAAAGCAAAATATAACAGAAAAAAACAACGTAGTGCGTGACCCTCTCCCACTAGGCTTGATCAGTTTCGTGCATGCGTGCTTCCTCAGAAGAAGCATGCATACATAAAACCGGTTGGGCATAGTGGGAGAAGATCACATACTACATGGCACTATGCTTATTTTTTCAGTTTTATTTTGCTTTACATTTTTACACTAAACATCGCGAGCTGAGTACTGTTTCCTGGTGGATGGTACCCTTTTATCCTGCCTGCTATTGTACGATACCTCAGTTTAGTATTCCCTAAGGGAAATTAACTTGAACTAAATCCTTCCATCCTTCAGATGAGACGTTAAACCAAGATCCCTGCTGCTCATCCTGGTGTTGTCCTGGTGGGTGTTCAGGGGGAAGTAAAAGAAACCGGGGCACTCTTTGCAAAGAGCAGGGAGCATTACTGGTGTCGTGGCCAACATTTCCCTTCCCATAAACCGGTTCATGCAATTATCCAGGCTGTGTGTGGGTGATAATGTGCGGTATGGTCACCACCACACATTCAGTCACTTCACTACCAGTCTAGCACTGCTTGTAAAGTGCTTTGGGATACTGTGTATGAAAAGCGTTATATAAATGCTGATTCTTCTTCTTCTTCTTGTTCTAAATAAGGTAAAAAATACTTTATAACATGATTGGACAGCTTGCTGCTGGTGCCTTATCCAGGGATCATCACTGCAATGTTTTCTCTGCATTTAATTGCCCCTCCTTGGAAGATAGATTCAGCTACCCCATACTTTGTCTGGCACATAAGATAACAAAGATCTCCTCCCCGCCTAGCATGTGAGGTATTCATGAGCCAGAACCTCAGTGGAGACCCTTACATTCTTCAGGCAGTACTCGGCTCTCTGTCCCCAGGACCAAGTCAGGTTCAGACACTCAGGTCTTCTGTCTTCCTAGCCCCAATGCTCTGTAATGTATCCCCCCCCACCCCCAGGTCCAGAACTGTATCACTCTCAAAGTGTTTAATCCAACCTCAAGGCTTACCATCTAGCTGGTAGGCACTGCAACTGTAATTGCTGAGGCAGCCCCTACTATAGGTTACTGAATCTAGTATACTCTCCTGCACTTTCTGACGTGACATACTTTGCCTGTCTCTTGCTGTTTGCTGCTATGTCTACAAATGCTATTATATATTTTTTTATAATAACATTTTCATTAAAGATACCATTTAAAATCAGCTGCAGTAGTTAAATAGGAACCCCTGCGTATGTCTTTTGTTCTGAATTTGCTGTCCTGGGCCACCCTTGTAAGTGGGCCCTAGTTGCCATAAGGTACTCCTGGTTGCCAGATACAGAAATAAAATAAATAAATACACATGGTATAATTTTATTTTCCATTTATATACCCTGGATTACCCAGCTGAGATGCAACATCTTGGTCTTGGTGGAATGCTGTGATAACTCATCTTTACAGCTAAGTAGAGAGAAGCAATGAAAGGTTGAGTGACCTGGCCACAGTCTCAGTGGATCTGCCCAGATTTGAACCAAAGTGTGTCAAAACTTGGGTGCGGAGGGTGCTGCAGCACCCCAACTTTTGCTCATGAGCATTAAAAGTGCCCCTTTGCTGAGGGAAACCACCTTTCTTACCCTGTGCCCTTTTGAATTTCAGCACCCCCACTTTTTCCCATGTTCTGGCACCCTGCTGGTTCTGAAGCCTCTGCTCTGGCTGCTAAACCACATAACTTCTCAACTCCTGCCTAACAGTATTCACAAGGACTGCAAAAAAGGCTTCATATAAACAGCACATATAACTGACAGGACAGCTTAGATACAAGTTATATATTTTTAGAGGGCTGAAGCATTGCAGCCCATCTCTTGTAATCACTCTGCGTTTCCTCAAAAACATGGGGAATGGTGAGCATCCCATTGGTGTGGAGGGCTGTGCTGCTGAGCATCTTACCTCCTGCCATGCCTGTGACCTGGGTTCGGAAACGGATGCAGGTCATTCAGGGGCTGGCTGGGGAGAAAGGACTGAGCATCTGTAAGACTGCTGCGCTCCCTCGGGGAGAGTGGGGGTTGGAGTAGCACACTGCTTGTCTGCCACCTGGAGGTGTCTGGGTGGCAGAGCAAGCAAGCCTGCACATAGAGGGAGAAGTCCTGTGTACAAAGCACTGGGAGCGTCTCTGCAGAGGCAGTCCTCACAGGTTGTGCCCATTGTATGTCAGTGGGCCTGGGGCGAAATCTCAGTGGAAAAACACCCTGACTGCAGGATGATGACTCACTCCTGGCAGGCTCCACACCAGTGACTTGGCAACCCCCACAGTCCTGTGGCAGAGGAAGATGGGGGAAGGTAACTCCCAGTGAAGCCGAGTGACTGGGCTTGAGGGTGTTGGTCAGATTGGGGCAGCTGGGGCAGATCAAGAGAACAAAAACCTATATGGATAAAAACATGAGGAAGAAACTGAGAGGGACTAATCAGTGTAGCGCTATGTTTTTTTTTTCTATATGTAACCCCCCCTACAAATGGGGGTTCCCAAATGTCTTCCTTGGGTGTCCTTAAATGCCCACTGCCAGGCTGGTGTCCTGTGTCCTAGTAGGTTTAAAAGTGTTTGCATGTGAGCACCCAGTTAGCTTCTGTGCCTGGCTCTTTAAGAGCTACCTATCTTGTAGTTTATAATTAATCTGAGTGGGGGCCGAGGGTTTCTAGGCTCGAGTCCCGCTCGGGCTGCAGTACAGCTGCTTCATTCGGCCATTACCAATTGCACAGAGGGAGACCTACTAGACTCTGATTGCTGATTATCTGTTTTAATACTAATGATAATGTAGTTTGTCTAACCTGCCTTCCTTTGCAACATGGACATTTTGTATTGTTCCACCATCTTGGTTCTGGACTGCCAATCTGCACCAATCAGTACCTTTGAGGGCTGTAAAATGGAGCCTGCCCCCAGGGGTCTTGTGGGAGTAAAGTTCTGTAGGAATTGTAGTTTTCACCCTTTGGTGCCTAAATGGACCTGAAGGAGGAGCTCAAGCTGTGACAGACAGTGAGCTGTAGCTAAAGTCGGCAGTGAGGGTCACAGGTCGCAATCGGCGACTGGAGGTGGGATGAGCTGTAGCTGCAGTTGGCAGTGAGGGGCGCAGGTCGCAGTCAGCGACTGGAGGAGGGACGGCCAACCACAGTCGATGATGCAAATTTGGCCAATCCGTGCAAGAGGCACTAAGGTGGTCAGGTTTTAAAAAGCCAGCCAGACCGCAGGTGAACAGAGCTGTATTTGTTCCCACCTGCCCTCCCTGACCCCGGCCTCTATTAAATATGGAGGGGAGGAAGAGAAGCCATATATGGAGTGGAGGAGCTGACAGGCTGATCTGAAAGAGTAGTGGCCGAGTACATGGAAGGAATGATAGCGGGAACAAGAAGGGTCCTGAGCTAAAGGAAACCATTGCAAGGAGCTAGATTGCAACACAACGAACTGGGTCATGCATTCCTCCGCAGAGGACTTGGACTTGTACCTTGGTGGCTATGGTAAATTGATAAATTTTTCTCAAAGGAGCTGAAATTGTGGTGGACTGAACTGGGTTGAGCCTACCGACACTGGAGGTGCTGGGGACTTGGACTTGTTCTTGAACTTGGTGAACTAAACTGGGTCGAGCCTACTGACGCTGGAAGTGCTGGGGACTTGGACTTGGCCTTGAACTTGGTGACTATGGTTATTAATAATTCTTGATGTCTAGGGTTTTGCACATGGTTTATTATTTCTAAACATTCTTGCCTGTGGGTTTGGGTTGAGGAGGGGGCGCAGATCAGGGGCCCAGTTACTTAGAGGGTTGGGGTTGAGGTACCAGCATACAAGAGGTGTGATTTAGGACTGTAGTGTGCTTTGCACTCACCTTCTATGGGCCTAAATCTACAGAGAGTGCTATAGGGCTGCACATTACGGCTGAGGGAGGTTCTACCTATACTGCATACCAGAGTGTGTTTCAGGACTGGTACGGTACAGCTGGGGGGCTACTACCAGTACCGCATACCAATAACAGGTGTCTGAGTGTCACGAAAGGAATGGCAGGGCAGCACGGAAGGAGGGGCAACCATGGCAGGAGGATCTTTGGCAGGGTGGTGGGGTGCAGTGGCTGTGGAACGGCTATGATCCTAAACTGGGCTTGGAGGATGGGTGGATGCATGATGTGTAGGCAGCTCACTCAGCTGAGGGAGGAAGTGGTGAGGCTAGGGTGGGTGTTGAAAGGTGATGGAAGCCGGGAAATGGGGTTAGAGAGACGGGGACAGTATAAGCTGGGGAAGGAGTGGGAAGGGCTGGGAGGATCCACTGGAGGATCGGCTACTCTGTTCTGGAAGTCAAGGGCTTGGGTGGGAAAGGATGGAAAGGGATCCAGAGGGGATAAACAAGAGGTGGTAGCTGACAGTAGCAAGTCCAGAGGTGGGACAAGGATGCCTGTGACAGGAGGAAAGGGGTCAGCGGGAACTGACATCAGCGAGTCCAAGGGTGGGACAAGGACAAGGACGCCCAAGACAGGAGGGAAGGGGTCAGTGGGAACTGACAGCAGGAAGTCCAGATGTATGAAAATGACACCTGTAGCTAGAGAAAAGAGGTCAGCCGGGGATCAGGAGGAGTGGAAGACAGTAGGCTCAGGAAAAGGCAGACGGATGCCCAAAATGAAAGATGACATAGGCATAGGTGCAATGGGCCCGAGGGAGGCAGTAACAAAAAGTTTTGCCACCTAGGTATTCTAGTCGAGGACATTAGGAAGGACAGGGTCTGGGAGGGGCCATCAGTGAAGGGGGGCAGGGCATCTGGGGGACGCAGTGGAGAGATCTCAGGTCCAGTGGAAGGGGGGGTGGTGGTGGAGGGAGCAGGCACATCTCATGTAGGGGAAGGGGTGGTGGAAGAGGGGATGGGCACATTAGGGGCACACCAGAGGGGGGCTCTAGGGATCTGTGGCATAAGAAAAGGGGCAGTAAGGAAGCACTGGAGGAGATGGAGTTGAGGTCCTGGGAGGCTGCAAATGAACAGAAGGAAACCCTGCAGGACAGGAGCTGCAGTAGAAAGCTGGGGGATGTGTGGGCAGGGTGCAGGAGAGGGGAGATATGCAGACAGGGCAGGTGACGAGGAGGAAGACTTCCCCAAGTGGAGTACGGTGCTCAAAATCTGCAGCAAAGGTGGGTGGGACAGGAACAGTTGGAGGGGGATCAAGCAAAGCTGGCACAAGCTCACACAGCGATGCAGTCGGGGGCAGGCCAGCAGCAGTTAGAGGGGGATCAGGTGAATTTGGCTTATGCTCACTCAGTGATGCAGGTGGGGGTTGCAGGGATGAAGGAAACCAGGCAGAAGTACATGGGATGAAGGGTTACGCGGGGGTCTGAGAAAAGGCTAAAAGGAGAGGGTGGAGAGGTACAGATGCTGAGTGTGGGTAAAAACCAGGACAGGTTAGGTGATGGGGAACAAATGACAAGCAGGGGCAGAAACCGAGTCAGGTTGGAACATGAGGAGGAGGAGTCCAAAGGGAGCCAAGCCCTGCGACACAAAGCTGGAGGTCAGAAGTACACTCAGGAAGCAGTGGGCATTAGGGTGGCACTCTTGGGTGACTCAATAATTAAGGGGATAAAATGGGGAAGGAAGGGAGCAAAAAACAATGCAGTATGGGTACAGTGCATGCCAGAGATGATTGCGCTGGAGCTGAGGCATCATATTCCTTCCTGGGGCAAGCAGCATGATGAAAGAACACATCTGGTGTTTCACCTGGGCACAAATGACTTGGAGAGGAACAGTCTGATGGAGGTACAGGCAAGGTTTGAGGAACTTGCTAGATTCTGTAGCAGCAACACTGTTTTTCCTTCCATTTCCTTCTCTGAGGTGTTGCCAGTACCAAGAGCGAGCACACCCACAAAGGAACAAATAAGGGCATTCAACAATTGGCTACAAGGTTGGTGCAGTCGGATGGGGTTCAGCTGGATAGGTGACTGGGGCTCTACATGGGAGGAGGAGGGTCTGTATGCCCAAGACAGGCTGCACCTGAGCTCTGCAGGGGCAGCTGCACTAAAGAGTGAACTGGGGGACTTCATGGCTAGGAAGTTCAATTTAAACTAAATGGGGGTGGGAGCAAGGACAGGGCCATCCTTAAGTGAGGCAGAGCAGAGAGGCTATCAGCCTCCCCCCCAACTCAAGACACTCCTCAAGGGAACAGTTAGCAGCAGGGAAGGACGGGATGGAGCTAGATGTTGGAGGGCTTTGGTTGCAAATGCCAGGAGCCTGGGGAACAAAATCGGAGAACTGAAGGCCACCATGATGGAGGAGAACCTAGACATTGTAGCAGTGAGTGAGACTTGGTGGAATGAACACCACGCCTGGGAGGCTGTGATCCCAGTGTATCATTTGTTTAGGAAGGATTGGGAGGGGAAGAGGGGGTGGCATTATATGTCAGGGAAGAGATTGGAGCCATGGAAGGGTATGAAGAGGAAGGGGAAACATAAATAATGTGGGTCACCCTAGACAGGGGAAGGGGGAAACCTGTGTGTTGGGGTAGTCTACAGGCCTCCTATGCAGGGGGAGGAGGGGGATAGGCACTTTGTAGAATCAGTAGCTAGGATGGCATGGAAAGGGGAAATTGTGCTGGTTGGGGACTTAAACCTTCTGGACATATACTGGAAAGCACAGACAGCAGTCTCTTTAAGGAGCAGGGGCACCTTAGAGGCTCTGCAGGGCATATTCCTGCAGCAAAGGGTCAGGGAGCCCACTGGGGTGGGAACCTGTTGGACGTAGTCCTCACAAATGGGGACAGTGTGGAGGAGGTGGAGGTGGGAGAAGAGCTTGGTACCAGTGACCACAGGGCTGTCATGTTCAGGGTGAGAGCGGGCAGGGAGAGGGTTAGGATGAGAGTCAAGGTAATTGACTTCAGGAAGGCTGACTTTCATGGAATGAGAAAGATAGTTAGGGAAGAAATATTGAGGATAGGGATGTGCAGGGGTGGAGGAATTATGGGTAGCCATGAAGGGAGGGGTATTTAAAGCCATGGACTCATGCATAAGAAGGGTGAGAAAGAATAGAAGATGGAAAAGACTCCTATGTTTCACTAGAGAGGTGCCATTAGGGGTCAAGGAGAAGATTAGAGAATACAGGAGGTACAGGAGGACCCAAAAAGAAGAGGACAGGGAGACCTACAGGGAAAAAAGAAGGGAGACAGAGCAAAAGATAAGGAGGGCTAAGGAGGCCACTGAGGAGAGGGTAGCAAAGCAGGCAAGGAGGGGGGGACAGAACCTTCTTTAAGTACATTGGAGAAAGGAGAAGGGCACAGCATGGGTTTGGAAGGTTAAGGGGGAAAATGGAACAATACTGGAATGGGATTGCGAAAAAACAGAGGCATTAAATAGCTATTTCGCTTCAATCTTCACGGAGCAGAGTGAGGGCAGGGGACCAGGGCAGGGTGGGGAGGGTGACAGCCACAGGCAGGTGGATTTGGCAGAATTCACAGCTGAAGGAGTAAGGGAAGAGCTGGGTAGACTTAGGGTGGACAAGGCAATGGGGCCTGATGGAATGAACCCAGGGGTTCTTAAGGAGGTGAGGGATGAACTGGCGCTGCATCTGGCGAGGTTGTTTAACTTGTCATTGGTCACAGGTGTGGTGCCAATGGACTGGAAGAGGGCAGAAGTGGTTGCACTACATAAGGGTGGGAGGAAGGACGTGGTCAAAAACTACCATCCCATTAGTCTTACCTCGGTGGTGGGGAAGGTAATGGAAACACTGCTTAAGATCAGGTTGATAGACTACTTGGAGATAAATGGCATGCAGGATGACAACAGCATGGCTTTACCAAGGGAAGGTCCTGCCAGACTAACCTGATAGAGTTTTTTGATGGGGTGACACAGATAGTGGACCAGGGAGGAGCAGTGGACATGGCCTAGCTGGATATCAGTAAGGCCTGCAACACCACTCCGCATTGTAGGCTAGTGCATAAGCTGGACAGACTAGGGTGGACCAAAGAATCACCAGGTGGGTAGAGAACTGGCTGAAGGGAAAGAGTCAGACGGTGGTGGTAAATGGGGGAAATTCCAGGGAACAGGTGGTGACCAGTGGGGTGCCACAGGGGTCAGTGCTAGGACCAATAATCTTTAACATCTATGTTAGTGGCCTAGCGAGGGTCTGGAGGGATGGGTGTGGCTGTTCGCAGACAATACAAAGGTCTGCAAAAGGGTGGATTCACCTAGCGAGGTGCAAGCCATGAGGCGGGACCTGGAAAGGCTGGAGAGGTGGTCTGACACCTGGAAATTGAAGTTTAATGCACAAAAGTGCTCGGTGATGCACCTGGGGAGGAGGAATACAAGGGAAACTTACTTCCTTGGTGGGGTGGCGATTAAGGAGAAGGAAACAGAAAGGGACCTGGGGATAATGGGTATTGTGTGACCTTAAGGTGGGCAGTCAGTGTAGCAGGGCGGTGGGCAAAGCAAACGGTATGTTGGCCTGCATTGCAAGGGGTTTTACTAGCAGGAAGAGGGAGATGCTAATGCCATTATACAGAACCATGGTCAGGCCGCATCTGGAGTTTGGGGTGCAATTCTGAAGGCCTCACCTATGCAGAGATATTGAGATGATGGAGAAGGTCCAGAGAAGGGCAACCAAAATGGTACAAGGGATGAGGGATGTACCCTATGAGCAAAGATTGAGAGGGTTGAATTTGTACCCTCTGGAGACTAGGAGGGAGAGGGGGACATAATTGAAACTTTTAAGTATTGGAAGGGAATAAATAAGGTGGAGGGTGGTAGCTTGTTCAGACTGAAGAAGGGAGAGAGCACAAGGGGATATAGCCTCAAACTGGAAGGTGGGAAATACAGAGGTAATGTCAGGGGTCAGTTTTTCATGGAGAAGGTGGTGGAGGTCTGGAACAAGCTGCCAGAGGAGGTAGTGGCAGCTGAAATGGTGGAGGGGTTAAGAGGGTTTGGGATAGATTTAAGGGGTTGGGGAAAAAAGATGGAATCATAAGAGAAGAGGGGGTAGGGTATTGGGCAGACTAGATGGGCCGTGGAGCCTTCCTCTGCTGTCACATTTGTGTGTGTCTGTCTGTGTGTCTGCGTGTGATCAACGAAACCAAATCTTTTGGATCACTAGGAAGCCCTGGTGCTGCCTACAGCAGAAGTCAGTTGTGGAATAAGAGTTGAGAGAGTGAGGCACTTGAGCAATTCGAGCAGCTGTTCCTGCATAGTGCACAGGGAAAATCAGCAGGAAGGTTGTGTCTGGCCTGCTTGCTACTATCTTCCTAAAGTGAAGAGACTTTAATCCAACCATCAGACTTCATCCGAACTTGTGACCTTCTTTCTAAATTGTGACTAATTTCGTCTGAAGAGGACTAAAGACTTGCTTTTGTGCAATTGGCCTGTCAGGACTTTCACTACTACCGCAGAGCATATGGTTTGCACAGGGACACTGTGAATTGCAACTGGACTATCATCCGAATTGTGGTATTTGTCTACCTTTACTAAAAGTGTGCTGAATGTGGATAGTGAGTCATGATTTGGTTCCCCACTTTGCTGAATGTGTCACGCTTGCTGGAAGCTGCATCCAGCAACCTTACCGGACTGCATCCAAACTGTTCTCCCAGTCTGGGCCCTGCCATCCTAGCCCAGACTCCCACTTGTGCTGCAGAGAAAGATCTGACGAGAGACCCACCTGGAGATTCAGCTCCCCGGTCAACAACACCGAACAGGATCGAGCACCACATCACATCGTGTGGGCCCTGCTTCTCCTGGCCATCCAGCTCTTCATCTTCATCTTCAGGTCTCCATTTCATCCATCCTGCATCCAAATTTGGGTACAGTGAGTAGCTCCCTGCAACCCAGCTGACAATCACAGTGTGTCATCTGATTTAATTGTTGTTAAGCTTTTGTGGACTGAGCCATCCGGCTCTGGTTTACAAATTGTGGGTTACAGTGCATGCATGTTTCTTTTCATCACAAGGCCTCAACCAGCTGCAACACTGGCCTACCCCGGGCAATGCTTCAGGCTAGCCTGTAGTTCCAACTGGGTACCCAGAGTGTGTGTGACTGTGTTCCAGGGACCTTTGAGTGCATGCCTTATAGCCTGAATCAATCAGATCTAAAATCAGTCGCCAGATTACTGCCCCTCCCTTTTTCACATCCCCCAATAAATCAGATCTGGATCTTTTTGCAGTTAAACTGGGTGTGGTGTACTGCTGTATAAAAAGTACTGCATCAACATTGCTTAATTGTTACAGGTCTTGTTTTCCAGGGGTCATCCAGGGCATTCCAGCTGATCATAGCCCTGGTGGTAAGTGGTTACAAGGAGGGATTCTCTGTGTGTTGCAAAAGTGTGTTGGTGTGGGATAGCTGCAATCTTAACCATGCCACTTGGGGTAAAGAAAGGGGTATCAGTGTCCCGGAGGGCTGTACCCAGGGCAGTTACGTTGCCAGCAACCCTTTCCTCTATGTGGAGGCACCAGTTTTGAGAGCCCAGACCCACAACCTGCAGGCTACTGTGCAGGCAGGGGTAGTAACCCTTGGATAGCATCACCTAGGGGTTACATCTTGGAGGCACTGCTGGGATTTGCGCCCCTCCCAGTGACCAAAGTTCTCAATGTCTGGCTTTACCTGAAAACATGGGGGCAACTGGTTCCCACCTTCACCAAAAATCATGGAGGGCATGTTCTCAGGGGTCATGCCTACACCTAGTGGAGAGAAAGACTGGGAAATGTGGAAAACTCATGCTAACTGGATGATGGAACAGTGGCCCAGTATGGATACTCAAAAGTGGTTTGAACTAATTATGACTCTTCACAGGCCGGCATTAAATGTGCTTGGGGGGTACAGTTTTCAAACACCGCTGCAACTGCACCACAGCTTCTAGAGGCCCTAACTGATCTATTTCATCCATGTGATGGCGTGAGACATCTACTGTGGGAATTTAAAGGCTTGAAGCAACAAAAGGAGGAATCGCTTTGTGCCTCTCTCCATCATGTGAAACATGTATTAATGAAGATTTCCAAGAAAGGGGTAGTAGACCCTGAGGATCTGGACAAAGTAAGAATGGATCATGTGTTGACCTCGGTTGAAGACTAGTTTTGTTCTGTTCCAACTCCATACTCAGCACATTCCTGGCGGTGTGGCGTCATTTGTAAATTTGATGCATATAGTACGACGGGCTGAGCATCTAGCCGAGAGAGAGAGAGCACAGAGGGGTCAGTCACTATATCCGAAGATGACGCCGTGGAGAAATCTGTGGTCAGCTCCGAACCAACTGACTCTGGGAAGAAGATGGCAGATGAGACTGCTTATTGGGCCGAGCAGTTTCAGAAGCTCGAGGATCTATTTGATCGGCTGTGTGATATCGTAACTCAATGAAGAGACGCAGAACCATTTCGGGGGAAGGTGGCCACGCCATTAGATGTTATCTTTTGCTAACACTGTGGACGGGAAGGGCATACTCAGGGGCAGTGCCGCCATTCTGAAGACCAAGAGCGAGTAAAGGGTCATCTAATTGGCCTCCGGGGATTCTTCTTGAGAACCTTTTCAGGCAATAAGGTGTCTAGATCTAACCCATCGAGGTTTTGTGACCAGACTCGGAGGTAACCCCTCCTACATAGAGTTCTGAGGGAAAGGACCATGGTACCCCTATTACATTTAGCCCTAAATCAGCTGATAGCATTGGATCCACAATTACACTGTTTAAAGTACAGGAATCTATCACATGAATAAGTACAGTATATTAACTGAATCATATGTATAATCGTTATTTAAATGATGGAACATATTTATTGCTGCTGATATAACAGATATATGAAGTTATTTGCATGTACTATTTTCAGTAAGGAATGGTAAGGTAATAAGTTATGTTTAACTGATGCATCATATTTATTTTTCTTCATGTAAGACCATGGTCATAATTTATATTCCGCATAAATAGTGTATACTTAATGGTAAAGTGGTTTCTGAAATTTTGTAGTGGCTTAGATTTGACACGGACGCCAAGTTCTTTCCAGGCAGGGAAGGGTGTAACCCCCCTACAAATGGGGGTTCTCAAAAGTCTTCCTTGGGTGTGCCTAAATGCCCACTACCAGGCTGGTGTCCTGTGTCCTAGCAGGTTTATAAGTGTTTGCATGTGAGCGCCCAGTTAGCGTCCGTGCCTGTCTCTTTAAGAGCTGCCTATCTTGTAGTTTATAATTAATCTGAGTGGGAGCCGAGGGTTTCTAGGCTCAAGTCCTGCCCGGGCTGCAGTACAGCTGCTTCATTCTGCCATCACCAATTGCGCAGAGGGGGCCCTATTAGACTCTGTGATTGTTTGCTGATTATCTGTTTTAATACTAATGATAATGTAGTTTGTCTAACCTGCCTTCCTTTGCAGCATGGACATTTTGTACTGTTCCACCATCTTGGTTCTGGACTGCCAATCTGCACCAATCAGTACCTTTGGGGGCTCTAAAATGGAGCCCGTCCCCAAGGGTCTTGTGTGAGTAAATTTCTGCAGTAATTGTAGTTTTCACCCTTTGGCGCCTAAATGGACCTGGAGGGGGAGCTCAAGCTGTGACAGACAGATGGATCAACGAACCAAATCTTTTTGATCACTAGGAAGCCCCAGTGCTGCCTACAGCAGAAGTCAGTTTTGGGGCAAGAGTTGAGAGAGTGAGGAGCTTGAGTAATTCGAGCAGCTGCTCCTGCATAGTGCACAGGGAAAATCGTCGGGAAGGCTGTGTCTGGCCTGCTTACTACTATCTTCCTAAAGTGAAGAGACTTTAATCCCACCATCAGACTTCATCCGAACTTGTGACCTTCTTTCTAAATTGTGACTAATTTTGTCTGAAGAGGACCGAAGACTTGCTTTTGTGCGATCGGCCTATCAGGACTTTCACCATGACTGCAGAGCATACTGTTTGCACAGGGGCACTGTGAATTGCAACCAGACTATCATCCGAACTGTAGTATTTGTCTGCCTTTACTGTAGGTGTGCTGAATGTGGACAGTGGGTCACGATTTTGGTTCCCCACTTTGCTGACTGTCATGCTTGCTGGAAGCTGCGTCCAGCAACCTTACCAGACTGCAACCGAACTGTTCTCCCAGTCTGGGCTTCGCCATCCTAGCCCAGACACCCACTCGTGCTGCAGAGAAAGATCTGATGAGAGACCCGCCCAGAGCTTCTGCTCCCTGAGCAACAACACCAAACAGGATCGAGCACCATATCGCATAGTGTGGGCCCTGCTTCTCCTGGCCATCCAGCTCTTCATCTTCGGGTCTCCATTTCATCCATCCTACATCCAAATTTGGGTAGACTGAGTAAAACTAGGGTAGCTCCCTGCAAGCCAGCTAACAATCACAGTGTGTCATCTGATTTAATTGTTGTTAAGCTTTTATGGACTGAGCCATCTGGCTCCGGATTACAAATTGTGGGTTACAGTGCATGCATGTTTCTTTCCATCACAGGGCCCCAACCAGCTGCAACATCGACCTGCCCCGGGCAGTGCTTCAGGCTAGCCTGTAGTTCCAACTGGGTACCCAGAGTGTGTGTGACTGTGTTCCAGGGACCTTTGAGTGCGTGCTTTATAGCCTGAATCAATCAGATCTAAAATCAATCACCAGATTACTGCCCATCCCTTGTTCACATCCTCCAGTAAATCAGATCTGGATCTTTTTGTAGTTAAACTGGGTGTGGGCTACTGCTGTATAAAAAGTACTGCATCAACGTTGCTTAATTGTTACAGGTCTTGTTTTCCAGGGAGTCATCCAGGGCGTTCCAGCTGATCATAGCCCTGGTGGTAAGTGGTTACAAGGAGGGATTCCCTGTGTGTTGCAAAAGTGTGTTGGTTTGGGGTAGCTGCAAGATTAGCCAGGCCACTAGGGGTAAAGAAGGGAGTATCAGTGTCCCAGAGGGCTGTACCCAGGGCAGTCACATTGCCAACAACCCTGTCCTCCGGGTGGAGGCACCCATTTTGAGAGCCCAGGCCCCTCAACCTGCAGGCTACTGTGCAGACAGGAGTAGTAACCCTCAGAGTAGTGCCACCTAGGGGTTACATATATACATTTTATACCCCCACTCACCACTGGCACATCCTCTTCTGTCCAATTCCCACCAGCCCCGTCATCCGACTTCTCCGGAACTTACCTTCATGCTGATGTCTTGCTTCTGGACTGTGGCAAGGTACCCAGTTGCTGGTGCAGGGCCTGTAAGGGACCCGGCCAGAGAGGTTTTCCACCTTGGTTTGTAGGTTTCCCCCTAGGGCCCGGACTGGGTAATGCAAGTGTCAGGTGAGTTCTCCCTCTACAGAGACATTGAACATATGAAATCTGCCAGCAGATAAAGGCCTAGAAGTCTATCTAGTCTGCTTGAATGTGCAGCTAGCACCCCTTATTCTGCAGCTGCCCTGCCCTTCTACCCTTCCGCTCCAGTGACCATTCCCCTTGTCTTGTCCCATCCCCATTTGAAGCAGTCCACTGTTCTACTGGATACCACTTCTACAGGTACAGGTAACGCATTCCACCCAGCTACCACCCTCTCTGTAAAAAAGTGTCTCCTCATCTCCCTCCTGAATCTTCCTCCCTCCAGTCTCATATCATGGCCCTTAGTGTCCCTCCTCTCCCTTACTTTGAACAGCCCCTCTGTACCTGTCTTGTTTATTCCTTTCATGTACTTAAAGGTTTCAATCATGTCCCCCCATCCCTTCTCTCCTCCAGCGAGTACATGTTCAACTCCCTCAGCCTCCTCTCGTATGATAAGTCCCCCAGCCCCTTGATCATCTTTGTCGCCCTGCGCTGCACCCCCTCCTGTAACTTAATGTCCCTCCTCAGATACGCGCACCAATACTGCACGCAGTACTCCAGGTGCGGTCTAACTAATGACCTATACAGCGGCAGAATCACCTCCTCCCTCCTCAAGGATATACCCCTTGCAATGCAACCCAGCATTTTGTTGGCCTTTGCAGCTGCCTTCCTACATTGTGCCGAGTTGTTCATTGACCCTGCAATGAGCACCCCCAGATCCTTCTCCTCCTCTGTCTGGGCTAGCTGCACTCCCCCCAGCTGGTAACTCCTCCTTGGTTTCTTCACCCCAAAATGCAGCACCCTGCACTTTTTGGCATTAAACCCCAGTTGCCAGGTGTCTGACCAGGTTTCAAGCTTTGCCAGATCATCCTGCAACCCCTGCCATCCCCCTAGGTCATCCATCACCGCTCCCATCTTGGTATCATCAGCAAACAGACTGATCTTGCTCTTGATGTCCAATGATATGTCTGCAATGAATATCCCAAACAACACTGGCCCCAACACCGAGCATCCTAAAACTTCCAGCTGAGGCACAATGTCTTGACACGTCCAGACCTGTACTGCCACCTGGACATCTCCAGGTGGCAGTGTTGCAGCAAGTCACTGTGATCCCCCCCTCCCAAGGGAGGAGAGCTGTCTCTCGGATGCTCAATCCTCCTTCCCCCAGCCAAACCCTGAGCAACCCATGTCCTTTCCCAAACCCAGGTCACCCACGTGGGAGTAGGTAAGGTGCCAGGGCCTCAGTCCTCCACGGCAGTGGGCCAGCATTTATGTGGTTCTATCTTTAACATGGATTTGGAACATTGGTAAAACCATGCATGACCTTTGCCATCTGTTCTGCAGCATCCATCGGAAGTGTCCGAGTGAGGTCACTGTGTTATGTGCAGGGATCTCTTTCCTGTTCTCTACCCAGACTGCCTTGGGAAAGGAGGAGACTTCTAGTTTAGTGTGACAACAGTATGTAGCAGGTGCTCAACAGCTACTGTTCTTCGATGGTAGTTAATTCTTCCCCACTGCCGCCCATCTGAAAACAAAACTCTCACCTGATACTGGCAAGCCCGCCACCCACTGTACTGCTTCCTGTCCCCGGGTCTGGTGGTGGCTTTCAATTTCATAGCTTTGTCACTCCATTTCCTCTTGGCCTGACAGAGACTTAACATGTGTGGCGGTACTGACCCCAGATTCCCCAGGCCAGGTGGGGACTTTGTCCTTAGTGGCTGTGCTGATCCCAAGTCCCTTGGGCCCATCAGAGACTGCGCCATTTGTGGCTGTACTGCTTACAGTTCCCTAGGCCCAGTGGGGACTTTGCCATTTCCAGTTTTGCTGCTCCATGTCCCCAGGCCCAGCTGGGAATTTCCATTTCACCACTGTGCCACTCTGTGTGCTCCAAGCCTGACAGGGAATTTCAGTTTTGAGGTTTTGCTCTTCCCTAGTCCCCGGGCCCAAAGAGGAGTTTTTCATTTGTAACTGTGCTGCTCCCAAATCCCTAGACTTGGTCGCAAGAAGGGCAGACAGACAAGATGGATCATAACTGGAAGCCCACAGGCTGCACTGTGTGCGTGTATCTATAGTGTGTGTCTCTGTATTGTGTGTCTGTGTGCATATAGTAGTGTGTGTATAACTATCTATTTTTGTGCATGCCTGTAGAAGTGTGTGTGTGTGTATGAGTATGTGTGTGTACGTATGTGCATGCATGTGTGCATGTGTGTAGTGCAGTGTGTGTGTGTGTTTGTATGTAGTGATGTATGCATGTGTCTATATATGTAGGGCCTGGCTGGGACTTCTAGTTTAGCAGCTGAGCCACTCTGTGTTCCTCTGGACCTGCAGGGGCCTATGCATAGAGTACTAATATGCAATGTTGCTCAGATAGTGCTTTTGTAGATCCTACTACTATCTGTAAGATAGTGCTGGTATCCTACCTAGGATCCTACCAGAAATCCTACCAAAGACAGATGTAGGATCCAGGGTCAGATAGTGATGGATCCTAGGTCAGATCCAGGGATCCTAGGTCAGATTCAGGGATAGGGTCCACAGGATCCACAACGTTTGTAGGATCCCATGCACTGGATCCTAGAGGGAAGAATCCATGGTCAGATGGCGCTGCTATCCTACCACAGCAACTATCTGGCCAAATGGGAGGTATCTGTTGGTATCCTAATTTCTAGGATACTATCTGAGCAACAGAAACCAATATTTGTGCATGAAGTGTGTGTGTGTTTGTGTGTGTATGTTTGTGCTGTGAATGTGCACATCTGTGTATGTTGTGCTATGTGTGTGGATCAGTCCCTTCCTATCTCTCCTCTCTCCTGTCCACCCTGCTTCATGTTTCCTCTGCACCAGTGACCAAAGAACCTTCTCTACCCCTTACCCCATTCCTCTGCTGGGCAATCATCCTTTTCCTACCACTTGCTAACACTCTGGAACCAGCTCCCCTTTCTCCTCTGCCATTCCTCCTCCTCAGGCTCCAACTGAAGCTTTTCCTTCCACCCACCTGCATCTGTTTCCTGTAGGAGTTTCCCCCTAGTTATTTTTGGTAGCTCAGGTTTTTTCTGTCCTCTTCTCCTTTACTGATCCTTGGTACACTGCATTGCTTGCCTCTGCACTGCTTTGTTGTTGAATTCCCAGTTTTCCTCTTGCACATGTATTTGCACAGCATACTTTCACTTTAATTTGTTCCAAGATTGTATCAAAAAAGTATTTTTTGCTCTGTGTTTGCCCTTTGAGTTCTGTTCCATGTAATGCACTGTATTATGTGTTTCTGTTCCCTCCACTAACCATTCCCCTGGGTTGCACCTGGAAACGAGCCTCGGCTTAGTGTGCCTCTCTAGTTACCAATTTTCAAATAAATAAATCTTGATACAATCCATGTCTTTTGCTTTTATGGTATTACCAACAGCAAAGCAAGCTCGTTGGCTGCAGAGAACTCTTGTTTCACATGTAATTACCTCCAAGTAAGGTAAAAAAGGACAAAAGATTAGGGTATGATGTTAGTGGTGGTTCATCCATGCCGTAGCAACAACCAAGTTGCCAACATAAATTATGTCGCCAGCACTTGCTCGATACCCAGCAGAGTGCTCTGACAATCTGCCATCTGGCTACACCACCCGCACCCTCCATATATTTAAATAACAAACTCCGGGTCACATCCTGGTGGCAAGAAGGGTAACCCAGAGATTGGCAACAGTGTCCACCGGCAAAAAACCCAAGTCACACAAGATGGGTGCGACATTATTGCCCTGACAACATTCTGGGGGCACATTAACAGACTACTGAGGAGAATGGAGGAAGAATGGGGAGGGCTAGGACCCTGGAGGGACAGTGGGTCCCAGGGTTAAATAGAGAACTCAGGCAGACTGGATGGACTGTTGGTCTTTTTCGGCCATCATTGTCTGCATTTCTATGTTTGTCAGATGCTTCAGACGGATACAGTATAAAGAATGAATGCATTGAAGCTTAGATGATAAACACACACAGCAACAATGTAACAAAAGAGACGAGGAAGTCTGAAGGGGTCAGGGTACAGGTCAATTAGCCTGCAAAGCAGCAACCACAGTCCTCTAATGAAACAATACAGGAATTTGGACCTGTTTAACGGCTGTGTTGCTGTCGATTGCCTGACGTTGAGGGTGAGGTTTTTCCACATATTAGCTGCTTAGAAACCAAAGTCTCTCAATCCTGTTTTTGGTTGTGGTTTAGCAAGCTGAACTAGCACTTTAGCTGTATGGTGCTGCTCATCCGGGGCTGACTCACTACTCTCCTGAGTAATTATTAAGTCCTTAACTTGGAAGGTAGTGTTGCCTAGTGGTTAAGAACACTGAGCTGCAAACCTGAAGAACTGGGTTTGAATCCCACTGTCACCACTTGAATACTGTGTGACCATGAGCAAGTCTTCTAACTTCCCTGTGCTCCCAGGATGCACCTGTAAACAAGTCTCGCCTTAGTGTGTCTTGTCTGGCCAAAAATTGTAAAATGGGGGAGGGGGGAATGAAAGCTTTGTCCTGGTTGTGCCTGAAACCATTAATGGTTTCTGCACCCGCCACCTGGAATGGCGGGCAGTTCCACAGCACAGCCACTGTGTCTCTAAAATAAAACTTTCTCACATCCCTCCTGAACCCCCCTGCCCTCCCAATCAGCTTCCACTTATGTCCCCACGTTGTCGACTCACTATTCCAGTTGAATAGTTCCCCACAATTTACCTGTTCATTCCTTTCAGGAAACTGAAGGTCTCTGTCATATCGCCCCTCTCCCTTCTGGCCTCAAGTGAGTACAAATTCAGTGCCCTTAGCTGATCCTTGTAGGTTTTTTCCTGTTTCCTCTGGGCATTCCTGTGGGAGGGGCTGGAGGGAGGGACTAGAACAGTGGAAAAATTCTGCCCAGCTTGGCACACCGGATGATGGCTGACATGTCCTCCCCAGGACACCACCTCCCCCAGCATGCCAACATTGCTACCCCAGAAGATTTCTCAGATGGTGCAAGGTGTTTTCTCCTTTCCCCTGTAAGCTGCAGGATGGGGAGGGGCCCCGAACCCTGGCAGGAATGCCAGGACCAACAGAAGTACATGTAGGTACTGCAGAATTAGATGTCAATGATCAGAAAATGGAATATGAGTCTGGTGGGCAATGGATGGCCCTTGAGTGACCAGAAGTGTTAAAGGGCAGTTGCAGTATTGAAGTCTTTACTAGTCATTTGTGGCCAGTGGAAATTTACTGTGGAGTGCAGGACAATTTGTTCTTCTGGAACCACACCTCAGAGTGTCTAAAAATCATCAAATAAGGTGCACTTAATCTGTGTAATGTCATCATGACTTCTGTAGAGCACTGTGTCACCCATATATAAATGGAATATTTCCGCACCACAGATTCTGGGCATGTTGTTAACAAGTGGGGAGAAGAGCAGGGACCTAATATCGAACCTCAGGGAACACCATCGATTATTTCTGTATGAGAGGATAGGCAGCCTCTCCTATGCTTCTGTTTGTGGTTAGAGAAGTAGTTTTTGTACCAATGGTAGGAAAGTTGGTCAAGATCCAGCTGTTTTAACTAGGTTAGTAGGAGCGAGTGATTAACTAAACTGAATGCTTTCGTTAGGTCTATAAAAATGACTCCATTTGCAAGGCCTGAGTCTATGGCACTCAGAATATTTGTGGTCAGAACTGCTAGGGCTATATCTGTGTGTAACCCCTAGGTGGCGCTATCCCAAGGGCTACAACCCCTGCCTGCTTGGCTAGTAGCAGGCTAAGGGGCCTGAGTTCTGAAACGGGTGCCTAAACCCGGAGGTCAGGGTTGGTAGTGGCCAAGCTAACCTGGGCACAGCCCTCCGGGACACTGTAGCCCCCCCCTTCCCTTACTAGTGGCTGGAACAATACACAATAATCACTTTCACAATACCCCTGATACACCATATAAGTACCCACACTGTTTGCACTTACCACCAGAGCTTTCCTCTGGCCCAGCCCTGGGAACCCCTTGTTTTGGGGACCCCCTGTAAAACAAGGTTATACACAGCAAATAGCAGTACAGTACTCTTGCACAAACTGGAACCACAGTCAGGGTAACTGCAAAAAAAAAGAGTTACATCTGATTTATTTAAGGGACTTGAACAAGGGAGCGGCGTAATCATGTTAATTTGCTTAAAGGCTCTATCAATCAAACAGTTATGCATGCACTTCAGGGTCCATAAACAGTCACACACTCTGGGTACCCAGATGGAGAATGGTGGGCTAGCCAGGAACGTTGCAGCTGGTTGGGGCCCTGTGATGGAAGAAAACAGCATGCACAACACACACTATTTGTAATCCGAGCTGGAGGGCTCAGTTCGTGAAAAGAAAAACAACAAGACAATCAGATGACACACTTTTAGATTAGGCTGTTGTTGCAGGGAGCTACCCTGATGATTACTCATGATACCCAAGACTGGACACAGGCTGGATGAAAATCGAGACAGCAGGGTGGTTAATCTGGAGTGTCAGGAGAAGCAGGGCCCACACAAATCGCCGAGGAGTTGTTCCTGTTCAAGAGTGGAGCAGGGAGCTGATCCTCAGGCAGTTCTCTCATCGGTGGCTTTCTCTGTGCAGTGGGGTAGTCTGGCAGGGCCAGCGTGGCATGGCCCAGGCCGAATGGAGATGAACGTGGATTCAGTCTGATTAGGCTGGATAAAGCTTCCAGCAAACAGAACACAGTTCATACAGTGGGGAACCAAATCACGACCCACTTTCAATACACAGCACATTTTCATGTAAGGAAATTCTACTGTACCAGGCAAACCTAGGCCAGTCCTATTCAACATCTTCATTAGTGACCTCGCAGATGGACTAGAGGGTAAGGCTTGTCTGTTTGCAGATGACACCAAGATCTGCAACAGAGTAGATGATCCAGATGGGGTGGGCAGAATGAGAAGAGATCTGGATAAACTAGCAGAATGGTCAGAAGAGTGGCAACTGGGATTTAATGCAAAGAAGTGCAAAATCATGCACATAGGGAAGAGAAACCCTGAAGCCACTTATAGGCTGGGAGGGAGTTGCTAGCAGTCACAAAGGAAGAAAGAGACTTGGGCATCATCATCACTGATGACCTAAAATCATCAAGCAGACCTCTAAAGCAGTAGGTAAGGCTAGGGGGTGTTAGGGTGTATTAGTAGGGGTATCACAAGTCGTAAGAGAGGTAATAATCCCTCTGTACAAGACATTGGTTAGGCCCCATCTGGAGTACTGCGTGCAGTATTGGAGGCCACACCTTCACAAGGACATTAACCAAATTGAGGCAGTCCAGAGAAGGCAACAAAATGGTGCAGGGACTGCATCAGAAGACATATGAGGACAGATTAACGGAGCTCAATATGTATACCCTTGAGCAAAGGAGGGAGAGAGGTGATATGATCGAGACATTTAAACACCTTAAGGGCATAAACAAGGTGAAAAGAGTCTAACATGTTTAAATATAAGAAAATAGCAGGACAAGAGGACACAGCATGAGATTAGAGGGAGGCCGATTAAGGGGAATGTGAGGAAATTCTTTTCACAGAAAGGGTGGTAGATGCATGGAATGGCTTACCACAAGAAGTGGTGGCTATGAATACAGTGCAGGGCTTCAAACAGGCATGGGATAGGCATAAGGGGCAATACAAATGACTATGAATAGATAGGTCACTGACAGAGCAAAGGCCGATGGCACATTTATAAGGTAGAAAAAGAAATGGGCAGACTGGATGGGCCTTGCGGTCCTTATCTGCCGTCAACTTCTATGTTTCTATGTTTCTATGTAAACCGCTCTCTGGTCATAATCGCAAAGTCTCTGCACAAACCGGGGATTCAAAAGCAGTTAGAAATCCTGACAGGCCGATTGCATTCAGCAAATTTTTGGTCTTCTTCAGGTTAAAGTCTGGTCACAGTCCAGTGGCTTAAATGGTCCTCACAACTCGGATTCAGTCTGAACAAACTCTATTTTCCCTCTCAGGGACAGCATGCAGACAGACAGGCCAAATCTTAGCCTTTTCATAGTTCTCCCATGCAAAACTACACAGAACTGCTGCTCAAAATCATTTGAGATATTACTTCTTCACTTCTCAGCTCAAAACTGAAACTAGCTGCAGCAGTCTGGGAAATTCCTCAAGATTCAAAAGGTTCAGTTGGCTGATCCTCCTGTCAGTCACCACAAAGGCTCCCCCTTCAGGTGCAAAAAGGTGCGAAAAGCCCAAAACTACAATTCCTACGGATTTTGACTCGGGACAGCTCCTGTAGTCTGACTCCATTTTAGGTTCCACCAGTACTGATTGATCCAATTCGCAGTCCAGGACCAAGATAGTGGAGATAAACAAAACAGTCCTTGCTGCAAAGAAGGCAGGTTAGACAAACTACATTATCATTATCACTCTAAATGATTTTCAGCAAATAGTTACATCTTTCAACAGAGCTCCCTCTCAGATTACTTATGACTGCAATCCAGGCAGCTCTTAAAGAGACAGTACACAGAGGCTATACAGGCACTCTCTGGCAATCACATTTAAACTGTTAAAACGCAGGACACCAGCCTGGCAGTGAGCATTTAGGCAAGCTCGAGGAAGACTTTTTGGGAGCCCCGATTTGTAGGAGGGTTACATGTGCTATGCCTTTTGTGAAGCCATGCTGTTTGTCCATAATGGTATTACGAGACTCACGGTACTATTGGAGTGGCTTCTAGATCAGGCTGTCCAGAATTTAAGCCAAGAGACCTAGAAGAGAAATTGGCGGGTAATTTTCAGCTGATTCCTTAGACACCCCCTTTGTGCACTGACACACCAAGGGCAACTTTCCACTACTTGGGAACATAATCTTGTAGTAGGGACTCATTAAAAAGCTTCCTGAGAGGTGCAGCAAGGACCAGGGCAACTAATCTGAGGAACTGTGGTTCAAGACTGCCACAGCTGGCTGAGCAATCGACTTTGATTTGCTGCTGTTGGTCAAGAATCTTCCGAGTGAAAAGTTTGAAGCAGACTTTCAGAGGGCTCTCAGCTTGGAGAGATGTGTCAGAAAGAAGTGGGTTCTGAGTCACCTCACGGGGGGGGGGGGCTTGAATTTGTTCAGATCAGCAAAGAAGATAATGAAGTATTAGCTAGTTAGAAAAAGTTAGGTGGAAGTAAAAGATATCATAGCACTTATGAAGAGCAGTAGGTGAGTTTCCCTGGTGTCATGGGCAACATTCTTCCTGTCAAAAAAAGAAAGTCCCTGGAAACAAGCTGTTACACCTTAGCGTGCCTTTCTTGGTCAAAAATGGCAAATGAATTACAATAACAGTACGAGACCAGCTGCACATTCCTTGACGTATGGCAGTACATATTCATGGACTAGAAATACTGTAGCATTTTACCTGCAATGAAGGCACCAAAGCATTCACTGAATATTCTAAATAACAGCATGTCAATAACCTGCAAACTTAAATATCAACTCAAATGCTGTAACTGCACAGTTTACTTTTATTTTTATTTTAATCTTTTGGTAACCGGGTAAGGCCCACGTGCCTGTTTTCAGGGGTGACCTGGGAGCACTGGGCGGTTAAGTGACTTGCTCAGAGTCACACAATATGCAAGTGAAGGTTGTGAGAATCAAACTCAGGTCTGGTCTGCTGGATGTATCAAGCTCGTTCACACCTCGTTCCTCTAACCTCTAGACTATACTGCCAGCCCAGTTCATTTATCGTGTATGGTGCTACCTCATTCTGTCCTGATTTCAGTAGTCTCTCAAAAGTCGTTCTGCTGTAGTAGTGATGTTTGTATTGCAGCAGAATGACTTTTTGTTCTGCTGCAGTATGGATGTCATCAAACAATACAGCATTTTAGCTGTGTTACTCTTGTGCTACTGGTGGTAGTGCAATACCCAAGCGTGTGCTGCTCTCAGTTTTAAAATATGGTGGTAAAATAAAAAGTGGTTGAGTGATAGTGCAGTTCAGAGGGCAGTTGCAGAATGGCTGTGACACAATCGGGCAGGCGGTGGAGAGTGGAGTGCTGAACCAAAGAACCGTGTGACTAATCGTGGTTGTCTGTTTTGGGCAGCATTTTTTTAACCATACACTATATAAAATAGTATATAGGAGCCCCTACACACAACAAGGATATTTTTCACCTTGTGGTTACCATGATGACAGACAAACTCTCGCACTTTGCTGTCAAGGTCCTTGTCATCATGGTAACCACTCGGTGAAAGAATAGCCTTGTTGTGTATGGGCTCCAATACACTATTATATACGTGATACTGTAGTGCCACTCAGTGTAAAGTGTTACCCTTTCTTGTGCCTTGGATCCAGCACACCTGTATGCACTGCAGACTGTCCAGGCTCTGAGTGTATAATTTCCCACTCTGAACTAGGTGCCATGATTTTGCATAGAAAGGGGCATTCAGGAGCAGGGAAGGAGGGTTCCTCTGAAAGTGCGTAGTTCTCTGCTCAGATTCATGTGCCATGGTTTTACTTGCAAAGGGGCATTCAGAGGAAGGAAGTCCCTGCTGCTGTACTGCTATAGAAATGGTATGGTGTTATATGGGTGTCACAATTAGGGCATTGCAACCAGTTCACCCGTTATGTGGGTGAACTGGATTTTACGGCGCTGGACAGGGAGGGTGCCATACGGGTGTTGCACCCCCTCCTCCATATATCTCTGTCCTGGAGGTGATTTTATATATATATGTGGGGGGGGGACACAGGAGACACATGGGGCACGGCCCCCTGCAAACAGGTAGAATGTGCCACAGGCCATTGGATGCGCTTGGGGGGGTCATGCGGCACAATTGCTGGGCATGATGTTTGCCGCTGTCATTGTGCCATCACCCTAATGATGGTCGTGGAATTTCTTGGTGCTGTGATTTGAACATATGAAATTTTCCAGCAGAAAAAGGCCATTTGGTCTATCGAGTCTGCTCGATTTTGCATCTAGCAGCCCGATTCTGCAGCTGCCGCTCCATCTTCACACACCCCTCCCTTTATCCTCCCTCTCTCCCTGTCCCAGCCCCTTTTGAAGCACACCACTGTTTTACAGGCTATCACTTCTGCTGATGATGTGTTCCACCCTGCCACCACTCTCTCTGTAAAAAAGTGTCTCCTCATTTCTCTCCTGAACCATCCCCCCATCTAATCTCATGTCATGGCCTTGAGTGTCCCTCCCCACCCTTACCCTGAATAGCCCCTCCGTACAAGTCTTGTTTATCCCTCTCATGTACTTGAATTTCTCGATCATATCCCCTCTGTCCCTTCTCTCCTCCACCAAGTACATGTTCAACTCCTTTAGCCTACTCTCATACGGTAAGTCCCCCAGTCCCTGGATCATCTTAGTTTCTCTGCGCAGCACCCCTTCCAGTAATTCAATGTCCTTTTTCAGGTACAGGCGCCAGTACTGCAAGCAGTATTTGAGATGAGGTCTAACTAATGATTTATGCAGTGGCAGAATCACCCCCCCCTCCTCAATGTTATTCCCCTTGTGATGTAATCCAGCATTTTGTTGGCCCTTGCTGCTGGTTCCTACACTGTGTTGAGTTGTTCATTGATCCCATGATTACCACCCCCAGGTCCTTTTCCTCCTCAGTCTCTGCTAGCTGCAGTCCCCCAGCTGGTAGTTTCTCCTTGGATTTTTTGCCCCAAAATGCAGTACCTTACACTTGTTGGCATATAACCACAGCTGCCAAGTGTCCAACCAGGTCTCTAGCTTTTTCAGATCTTCCTGCAAACTCTGCCACCACTCTATGTCATTTACCTCTGCCCCTATCTTGGTGTTGTCAGCAAACAGGCTGATCCTGCTCTTGATACACATGGAAATGTCTGCAATGAAAATCCAAATAACACCAGTCCCAGCACTGAGCCCTGTGGAACCCCCACATGCTACTGCTCCTGGCGATAAGAGTTCCCCTTGCACCACCACCCTCTGCTGCCTTCCCTGCAGCCAGTTTGTCAAACATCCCACCACATTTGCTCCAGCCCTGTGCCTTCAAGTTTTATTCCAAGTCTCCCATGCGGCACCAAATTGAGTGCCTTGCTGAAGTCCAGATACCGGACATTCATTGCATTGCTCTTGTCCATCTGCCTAGTTACCCAGTCATAGTAATCTACCAGGTTAGTTTGGCAGGATCTGCCTGTGACAAAGCCATGCTGTCTACTGTCCTACAGCCCATTGAACAGCAGGGACACAAGCTTCTCCTTCAGGATAGTTTCCATTAGCTTCCCCATGATGGATGTGAGCCTCATTGGTTTATAATTACCTGGTTCATCTTTGGGGCGACTCTCATGCAGCGGAACCATGTGAACCAACCTCCAATCCTTGGTTATGCATCCCAAATTAAGTGAGGCATGGGTAAACCATATAGAAACATACACATAGAAACACAGAATATGATGACAGATAAAGGTCTCCGGGCCCACCCAATCTGCTCATATATTTTTAACCTTTATTTTTTGCTGTAGACCCTTACTTGATCTACAACACTATCTATTTCCCTCCTTCCCCCAATGATTCTGTTATGCCTATCCCAGGCATTTTTGAACCCCACCATTTTCAACCCCACTACCTCCGGAGAAAGGCTGTTCTAGGCATCCACCACCCTTTCTATGAAGAAGTACTTGTTCACCTCTCTCTCCTGAATTTAACCCCCTTCCTAGCTTTTAATGCAGACCCTGCATCATTTTGGTAGTCTCCTCTGAACCGCCTCCACTCTGTCTATGTCCTTCCTGAACATGCACTCTCGCCCACAGATATGGATCACTTGGTAGCAGTTCCACCTCCAGCCTGCAAGGTCATGCTTCACACCAGTGATCTGGGTTCATTCATAAAGTGGACATAGCAGTGTGGTACCAGGGGAGGAGAGGGGTACAGCACCAATGGAAGTCCCAATCAGATGACACAGTAAACTCAGGTCTTCCGGCCATTTCCAGTTATTAGCCAGGTGATGTAAGTTATCCCAGGACATTTTCTGCAAAAACAGGAACTAGCCCCTGTGAGGACATTTCCCCCACAATAAAACATGTATTTATGCTACCAGCCACAGCTGTGTGAATGTTGTGCGTCTGCCTAATTAATGCTACTGATCTCCTCTACCAGCATCTTGCTCATTGTTACACAAAGCATCATAGGATGCAGGGCATGAACAAAGGTGTTTTTTTGTCATTAAAGTTTTTATTGAACTTATTTGATTTACTACACCTGTTACAATTGCCACAGAAGAATATCACAGACATGCAGGGTAGAAGAAAGACACAATTGATATACAGGAATCCCAAGCACTGACTAACATAATGCGTGATTGAAGATATAACGTGTCATAACACCCATGAACACAACAGCAATTTCCTTCCATCACAGGAATAGAGCAAAATTAAAGATATAAGCCATGTAAATATAATTAAAACAACACAGATACCATAAACCAATCTCCATCTCTGCTCTCAATTAAAGTTGCTTTATGAAACCCCATTCTACTGTTTTCTACTATGGCAGGGTGTGATTTCAACACCCTGCCCCTCCCCCAAGCCAATCTTCGACCTTCCATTTTGCAGCAGGTGCCAAATAACCATTATCTGTGGTGCAACAGTGGCCCCTAGTGGCAAGTTTTATGTTATGTCTGCTGTTAATCAAAAGGCAGGGGAAATTGTTTTTCCAACTTCTAGTGAGCCTATAAAAAGCCCTATCTCAGTGCTGAGAGGATAGATAGGGTGGTCAGTTGAATATTGACTGAGAAAGATGGAAGACATCCTGGTAGTGTGTGCTTTCACACTGTTTCATTCATGATATTCTGAAGGAAAGCCTGAGAAACTGTTGAAGCTATGCAGTTGTCTGACTTACCATTTTGCTTTCTGTATATTTTATTTGATGAAAATAAAATGATAAATGCAACCAAGCATTTTTTATGCACCTGACTTGTGGTTTGCCTGAAATTCTGTTATCCTAAACCCACGCCTGGTGACACAGATACCAAAAACCAATCTCCATCGCTGCTCTCAATTAAAATTGCTTCATGAAACCCAACTCTACTGTTTTCTATTATGGCAGGGTGTGATTTAAACACCCTGCCCCTGCCCCTCCCTCCCAAGCCAATCTGCAACCTTCCACTTTGCAGCAGGTTACATAGAAACATAGACTTTGATGGCACATAAGGACCACTTGGCCCCCCAGTCTGCCCATTTCCCTACCTATTGGATAAGCTGCAGATCCTACTTAACCAACAGCCTACTTCCCCCTACCCCCCACAAGAATTGCTTTATGTCTGTCCCATGCATTCTTGAATTCCCCCACTGTTTGTGACCTCACAACCTCCTCAGGAAGGCCATTCCATGCATCCACTACCCTCTCTGTGAAAAATACTTCCTTACATTACCTCTGAGCTGTCCCCTGCTCTGTCTCCAAATTGTACCCCTTGTTCTTGCTCATCTCTTTTTCTAAAAGATGCTACCCTCTTGGACTTTATTGAGTCCCTTGAGGTACTTAAATGTTTCTATCATGTCCCCCCTCTCTCACTTTTCCTCGAGGGAGTACCTATTAAGCTCCTTTAGTCTCTCTTCGTATGGCTTCTAGTGCAGACCCTGCACCATTTTAGTTGCCCTCCTCTGGACTGCCTCCATCCTGTCCATGTCCTTGTGGAGATTCTCTTGCACTTGACGTGCTTCTTGTTCTTAGTTGAAGTTTTGGTTTTGTTCACTTTGAAGGAAAGAGGATGTCTCAAGATTGCATTTTAGGTGGCATCACAACAAAAAACAAGAAGTACTGTGTGTATGTGAAGGACCTCTCATGACTCAGTCAGTAGTAGGCGTATTCCTGGGGCAGCCCTGGTACTAAGTTTGGGAGTTTACATAGGAAATCCTTTCAATGGTAAACAGAAACAAAGAAAAATGAATGAAACTTGCAGTGGACTATATAAAGAGAGATTGCTACTTCATAATGTATCACACTTCTCTGGAGGAAGTTTCAGCTTTGTATCTGTCAACTCTAACAGCGTCTCCTTTGAGGTATTTTGAGATTCAGAGGTAAGCTAAAGAGCTAGTGTACTGCCTAAAACTAATATTATTTTTTAAAGCAATTAACTATTACCTTTCAAATCAGAAGTACGTTTTATTTTCCCTTTTGTTAATTAGGAGATTTATTTACCTGATGTTAATAGATAGGATGTGTGCAACAACATATCATCTTATTTCTTTGGAAACTGGGTAAGGCCCACTAGACACAAGTGCCTGTTTTCAGGGGTAGCCCAGGAGCCCTGGGGAGGTTAAGTGACTTGCTCAGAGTCACACAGTATGCAAGTGCAGGTTGTGGGAATCAAACACAGGTCTGCTGGATGTATCAAGCTCATTCACAGCTCGTTACTCTAACCTCTATACTATACTGCCAGCCTCTAGCTCTGTTGCTCCCATTACATCATCAGTATGGTGACCTCATTGACTGTGGCTTAACAGCCGCTTAGGAAGAGCCACTCAGCATCTGCCGGGTCAGTGACCTGTAATCTCACTGTCAATGAAGTCACTGTGCTGACGATTTAGTTAGAGGAACAGAACTCGATCTGCCAGGCAGAGTGTTATTTCACATACCTGTCATCCAGCATAATACTATCGCACAGAAAACTTTCTAATGAGCAAAACGAAGAAGAAAATACTTTCAAAAAAAAAGTTGCAATTAGCTGCTTCTTAAAATTTTAACATTTACCTGTCTGCTATTTTTGATTCTATTAGCTCTTTAGTAAATAGGTATTTCTACTTCATTATAGCATACAGACTCTTCTACTTAATGGACCATTATGCAGTGGACTCAGGCTAAACAATTTCCCTTGTCACAGAGCAAAATAATTTATTTATTTATCTATTGAAATGTTTCACCAGAAAGGCACACTGAGCAACAGGTTGCTCGTCTCCCGCTGTGACCTGGGGGAGGGGTACAATAGGTATGAGACATCATACATTCAGGTTACATATATCAACATTAACACACAATTAAGGCAGGTGTTATAACCTGTGTTGCATACATATGTAAATTGTGAGAACAATTTATAAGTGCAATAGTAATAAGTGAACAAGTGCTACCAAGAATGGAAGGGTAAAGGAGAGAGAGAATGAAATGAGGGCGGGGAAGAGTCGTGGCCCAGCGAGACCCCATCAAGTTCCGGGGAAACTCTACGAGGGGGCAGGGAACTGAAGAGAAGGGAGCGAAGGCGAAATGCGAAGGGAGATAGGCGAGGGGAGAGAGAGAGGGAGTGAGTGTAAATAATGTAAATATTGCTTAGGAGGAGGAATAGGGCCAGTCTGAAATGAAAGAAACCCTTCATGATGTGATGAACCCTGCAAGGGGGCAGGGAAGGCCAGTAGGTTGGAATTTGCTAAGGGATGGATAGAGGGAGAAAATGCAAATTAACACCTAGGTGGGAGTGAAACCTGATCCAAGGGACCCTTCAGGATACTAGGAACTGTGCCAGGGGACAAAGAAGGCCAAGGATAGGTAGAAGTGGGAAGAGAACAAAGAGGCAAGCCTAGGCACAGTAAGACCCCTTCAGGATGTTGAGAACCCTGCAAGTGGGCTGCGAAGGCTAGGGAAAATGCAGGAGAGGGTAGGGGCAGGGAGAGGAAGTGAGCACTAGAACCTTGTAGGGGCAGGAAAATAGAGGTAATAGAGTCGAGCGGGGCAATGGGTAATGGGTATAGGGGAAAGAGTCAGTGAACCAGCACCAGGACTGGGGGCAATGCAAAACAAGTAAGGGGACAGGCGGGGAGGACATGTGAGCAGCAAAGAAGGAAGAAAGGTCAGGAGGGGTGATAAGATTAATGAGGAGAGGAGGACAGAGATAATGGCTCTTTCACAGAAATTTGCAAAGTCGGATCTTGTAGGAAATGCATAAAGCGATTTTTCTGTGTCCAGGAAGATACTGTCAATTGTGGTATTCTGATACGGTTCAGCTTATGTTCCATTATTTTGCTGTATTTCTCTCCTTTATGCTTTATCTGAGGATATTTGCATGCAAACAGAATCTTTGTCCCTCAGACAGGGAATGGCATTGAGGATTACACAGCATGAATAGGGGTAACACAGAACTGAACATATTCCTGACAGAGACTGGCATTGAGGGTTACAGAGCATGAGGAAGGGTAACAGATGACTAGACAGATTCCTGAGGGAGAATGGCATTGAGGGTAACAGAACATGATAAGGGGTAACACAGGACTAAACAGATTCCTGAGGGAGAATGGCATTGAGGGTTACACAGCATGAGTAGGGGTAACACAGGACTAGACAGATTCCTGAGTTGCAGTAGCAGTGAGGGTTATATAGAAAGAGTAGGGTAAATTTGAGCTGATAATCGTGTATGCGTCTATAGTCAGATTGGGTATACTCACTGCTGTGTGGAAGGAGAGGTGGGCAAGATAAAGCCCAGATCCTGGCATCACAGAACGTTCTTGTTGTTTTGAATCTGACCCACTGGCTAAGGAGGGAAAAATGCTAAGCAAAAAACAAGTCTGGAAGAACGTTTTAGAGGTGGCTACCCTTTTTGGTCACTTACTTTCACTTCTCCTGCTGTAGCTAATCTGAGGAACTGTGAGAAGAATCTCTAATGTAGACTCAGAACTGTCTGTTACAGCATGACTTACACCTTTATTTTTTATTTGGTTTTCAGGCTGTCTGAAAATGTCTCGGTTTCTCCTGTTTTTGATCTCTGTGTCCCTCCTGCCCTTCGCTGTTCCAGCTGATAGTTCTCTCAGCCGCATGTTTGATCACAGCCTTAATCTCTCCAGAAAGATTCTGCAGGATACCCGGGCCCTACAACTGAAATATGTAAGCATGGCATTTTTAAGTAGTACTTTTTAATTTAGATACTGCAGAGCAGCCTCTGTATCAGTTTCCAATGGGAAGAATGGCTTATGGGGAACTTGTAAACTTACTTCGCTGGGGTATACTAATCCACACACACACAACACACACACTCTTACTGATTTAAATATAGCTGACTGTATTTTGGGATTGACTGCTGCTGTCTGACACTGCCTCATTGTAAATATGGATTGCCAGGGCCCCTGTGCCAGCATTTCTTCCCTTTTCTAAGAAGGCATCGCTAAATCCTCAGGCTTTTGTCATCCAAAAAAAAACATACTTGTTTTTTTATCATGCCAGCAAGGAAAAGACTGTTTAGCCTAGGAAGACCACAGGTAGGTGCTTGATTGGGCCACTACTAGCCACAAGAGGACAAACTGTATGAAGGTCTTTATTCTCTGTATTCTTCTCCTGCCTCAGCAGATGAGTTCTTCCCAGCCCATACAGAAAAATTATAGATTTCCGATACATAGCCACAGATATGTTTTATGTATACCAAAATTTGTCCCTTTTTTCAGATGGTTCTTTTCTCCCTTGGTGTGGCCGTTTTCCCTCCTGCCCCCCAGCCCATCACCCCACCTTCCCTCTGGACTTACCAGTTTGAGGTCCCGTGAGTTCTCCCCTGTGTTGAGGTGGCAGGGACTGTGCACAACCTGCTGGGCAAGGATCCAGCTTTCCATGACTCAGTTGCTTGGTGGTGGGGGGCTGCGAGAGGTGGTGATCATCCTGCCACCTTCCTAATTCCGCTCTTCCCTATGGCTTGGAGGAGCATGTGTTCAGTGCTGTCAGTGGTCTCAATAAAGAAATTTAACTTTGTTAATGTTTGTGTGCAAATTACCTTTGTGTCCTATGTCATTATTTGCCGTTTGCATTGCTGCACCTACTCACAGTGCAACACATGTTTTTGTGTGCCTTTATTTGTGCCAGGTCACCCAGATTGGGACAGGCTGCCATCAGTGCGTCTCTCACCCTGGTTGCCGGACTTCTGAAACACAAGTCCACTACTGAACCAGAACCACTGATATGAGTCATTAGGCAGCACTGAAACAGTTTAGATATATGAAATAATGAGAAATATAGGATAAATATATGCACTGTATATGGATAATACATCGTCAATATAAAATAGGAACTTCATGTATGTTTCCTATGGGGTCCATATATAAGCCATGTGTGTACCAGATGCATCATATATTTTCCCACCATTTTACATATTTTAATGTACCGAAAAGGAACTAATTGCAGTGTATTTAAAATACATTGCTGGCCAGAAAGGAAAATATACAATATTACTTTTCTGTATGGGACCCTCTGTGCTTTTGACTGGATTTGAAGTATTGCACAAGGGGAAGGGAGGGACTGACCTTCACTGTCGATGATGACTCTGAGTCACATATCGTATGAATTCATGACCAATATTTCGTACTTTCTGTCTGTCTTTAGAAAGCAGAGAAATTTCCAGGTCAACCCTTTGAAGACCATTACACCTGCCTTAGCACCCTCCCAACTGCCAGCATGACCTACGCCGATTGGTTAAAGAGGACAGTAAGTAGTTGGACCTTAGGAACTAGTTTTTTGAAGGCTGTTGTTTATGTATTAATTAATTTTTTTCATACTCTATTTATGCTCCAGAGGCCAGGGCATCTCTCGGAAGTACCCACTCGACCGTCACCTCTACTCCCCGCCTGAGACCTCCCACCTCTGAGACCCTCTCCCAGGACCTTCCAGCCCCTGGATCACCCCCCATGGGAAGTGCCCACCTACCTGGCAGCCTTTCTGAGACTAGAGGGTCGGTCCTGGTTGAGATCCTTGGGGACCGTTGGAGGGATGGTCCAGCGTTGGGGATGTGGGCTAGGTTCCTGGAGCCTTCATCACCTCCCTGGTCCCCTGGGGTGTTTTTACATGATAGTTGCCCCTCAGAGCATGGACGTGCAATGACATCCAGGCACTGCGTGCCAATGCCTGACACCACTCCACTCCCTAGTCATGGCACTGCAAGTTCCTTGCGGTGCCCTGAGCTCCACCAGGACCGCTAAGGAGCGGTGTGAGACCTGGATCCTTCCCCAGAAAGGGTGAGCATTCCTCCAGATGCTCAATCCTTTCCCTCCCCTGCCAACTCCAGCAGCCTGAGTCCATTCCTGAACCCAGGTCACTGGCATGGCACGAGGTGTGGCATCCAACGCCAAAACCCTCAGCACCACTGGGTCGGTTGATGGAGTAAGTAATTGATTGACACTTATTAAAAGTTTAAAAATAGGTTAGGTGCATTGAGGGAGTTTTATTGGTGTCCTCCCAGTTCCCCTGTTTCCTGGTGAGTTGTACAATTTATAATAAATAAATGTAGTATTTGAAGCAGCGTCCGCTACCAGGTTTTGTTGTTTGTTACTGTTTCCTGTCGCTAGGCACAGACTTAGCCAGTAGAGCAGGTTTTGCTGTTTTTTTTTGTAGGTGCATTGAGACCTAGGTCTCATTTGCAAGGATGTCCTGAGAAACAATACAAGGAAATGCAACACTATAGGATAGGAACAGTACAATACGTGAGTTCATCCAAAGTGTGTATGTAACCCCTAGGTGGTGTTATCCCAAGGGTTACTACCTCGCCTGCTTGGCTAGTTGCAGGTTAAGGGGCCTGGGTACTGAAATGGGTGCCTCCACCCGGAGGACAGGGTTGTTAGTAGCAAGGCTAACCTGGGTACAGCCCTCCAGGACACTGTAACCTCACTCTTTCCCCTCTAGTGGTCTAGACAATATGCAACAAACAATTTCACAGTAGCCCCTATTCATCATACAAATCCCCACACTGTTTGCACTTGCCACCGGGGCTGGTTCCACCAATTCGACCCTGGAGACCCCCTGTAAAACAAGGTTAGGCACAGCAAATAACAGCAGTACAGAGTTTTTGGTACAAACTGGGACCACAGTCAAATTAAATGCAAAAAGAGTTAGATCTGACTTATTTAAGGGGAATGAACAAGGAATGGGCGTAATCAGGTTGTTTGGTTTAAGTATTGGTTCAATCAGACAATCATGCATGCACTTTAGAGTCCTTTCACAGTCACACACTCTGGGTACCCATTTGGAAAAAAGGTGGACTAGCCTGACACATTGCCCGGGGGCCAGCATTGCAGCTGGTCGGGGCCCTGTGATGGAAAGAAGAGGTATACACAACCACACACAATTTGTAATCCAGAGCCAGAAGGCTCTTTTCGTGAAAATCAAGCAAAACAATTAAATCAGATGACACACTTTGATTGAGCTGTTGTTGCAGGGAGCTACCCTGGTGTTTACTCATGCTACCCAGTACAGGATACAGGATGGACGAAATGGAGACTACAGGATGATGTGCTGGCTTGCCAGGAAAAGCAGAGCCCATACGATTCACAGTTGTGTCATTCCTGTTAGTGATGTTGAGCAGGGGGCTGATCCCCAGGCAGGTCTCTCATCAATGGTCTTCTCTGTGGTGTGAGTAGCTGGCTGGGCTGTGGTGGCAGAGCCCAGGCCAATTGGAGATGAATGCGTATTCAGTCCGGTAAGTGCTAGATGTAACTTCCAGCACGAAAGGCACAATTAAACAGTGGGGAACCAAATCGCAACCCACTAGCAGCATACAGCACATTTATAATAAAGCAATCACCATACCACCAAGCAGATAACAGTCTGGCTGCGATATCAGTGTCTCTGAGCAAAACCAGGAGTTCTATGGTGAATGGATGTCCTGACAGGCCGGCCGCGTACAGCAAATCTTCGGTCTTCTTCAGGTTTAAGTCTGGTCACACTTCAGTGGCTTTTCTCCCACTCAGTTCGAATACAGTCCAGATTATTCACAGATCCCCTCTCCAGGGACAGCAGGCAAACAGACCAAACTCAGCCTTTCCACCAATCTCCCGTACGAACTATGCAGCAGCAGTTGCTCGAATCTCACGAGCTGTTTAGTCTCCAAACTCTAACTCTAGACTGGCTTCTGCTGCAGGCAGCACCAGGACTTCCTCTCAGATCCAAAAGGTTTGGTTGGCTGATCCATCTGTCTGTCACAGCTAGAGCTCCCCCTCCAGGTTCATTTAGGCTCCAAATTGCAAAAAGTACAATTCCCACAGAAATTCACTCCCACAAGTCCCCTGGGGACCAACACCATTTTAGGACTCCAAAGGTACTGATTGGTCCCAATAGGCAGTCCAGAACCAAGATGGTGGTGCAATACCCACCACCCTTGGTCAACTCCACCTTATATAGGATCGCTGATTCCTGGCTGAACCAATCAGCTCATTTCCCCATCTGCAGTCTATAACAATCCACCACTAGAGGCAGACCAGTCTGTCTAACTTCCCCACACTGAAAGCAATCTATAACCAGCTGCTTAACAAGGAATCCTGTCCTTGTTTTTGATCCTGTTTCCTCCTGTAATGAACGCTGTCACTCGACCACTGGTCACTGCGACCTCCACAATGAAGGGTGCTGATCAGTCCTTCATGCACTCGGACTTGACTGTCCTCCTTCCCACTGTGATGTCTTACGGCACCTACCCCCACAGACTAGCCTTAATACTGCTGGTGGCTTTGCTTTCCTTGCATTGCAGTGAACCAGCAGGCCCACTTATCATGCACCCACCCACACTTCTGGATACACATCCTGCCCATCACCACCTCCTTTCCACTCTATCTACCCCCATAGCACCCCCACCCTACCTCCAGCACACCCACCCACCCTCTTCACTACACTCTAGACTCCCATCCAGCCCGCTCCTACACCAGGCCATCCCGGCCCTTCTTCGCATGCCTATCCCTAGCTCACCCCCCAAGCCTACCTGCCACCGCCACTCGGCTAAAGGAAGGCATCTCATAGCCCTGCTTAGAATAATCAACCTGCTTCTACTATTATCTGGCAATGTCCACCCAAATCCAGGCCCAGTAGCACACTACCAACCACAGTCGCTCTCGGGGCTAAGCATAGCCTCGATGAATAGCTGCAGACTACCGAAAAAAAATTGCACCTCTGCAATGCTGGCTTGTTCAGCATCAACCCGACATCCTGGCCCTCACAGAAACTTGGCTCTCAAAAAAGACCCCAGACTCCTTTGTCTGGATCCCTGGTTTCTCCCTTCTAAGAGAAGATCGTAAGGGCAAGAGAGGTGGTCGCTGCACCTTGTACATAAACAATGCACTGCATTATCAAGCACTGCCAGTTCCCTCCCTGGAAAATGGTGCTCAAGCCCTCTCTATAAAACTCACACCAGACCCAAACTGGGCCCTGCTATTTCTCACTGTCTCCTACATTCCTCGTCATAACCAATCATCTGCATGTCAATCTCTGTCAGACTACCTCGCCACCCTCCCCCACAAGAAGGAACAGATCCTAGTTGGAGACTTCAACATTAACAGGCTCGCAAGCACATCAGCACATACCAAAGACACCTTTGTGGCATTATATATGTCCCAACTTGTATCCCAACCCACTAGAACAAACACCACCAATGGAACTCACACACTACTAGACATCCTCATTACAAATCATCCCCACGTATTGCTGATCTAGTGGTCCTACCTAACTCCCTGAGTGACCACTCCCCAATCCTGTTTAACTGGTCCTGTTGATTACCGAAACCTCCACCAAACATCACCTATCGTCGCTGGTTACGGTTTGGCAGTCTCACTAAGCTCAGGCAGCACCTGTCAAACTGTGACTGGTCCCCTATTTCCCATACCCTGCACGTTGACGATGCCCTTAGCTACTTTACTTCCACTCTCAAGAAATGCATTCGCATCCTTCGCCAAATCATTCTCCAAGAAGAGAAATGCTCCCTGATTACCCCAGCACTGCTGCAGTTGCTCAAACAAAGAGACAACTTATGGCACCAAGCCACTGACTCTAGCTCACCAGTAGAAAGGCAAGCCTACAACACTGCCCAGAATAAGTGCACCTGGGCAATATGCAAGACCAAGACGGACCATTATAGAACCACCCTGGCTGCCTCCTGGGGTAGCTCTCATAAGTTCTGGGATAACATTAAGGATCTTACTGGGAAAGCCTGCTCTCCCCCACCATCCCAGCTTAACATTAATGGTGCAGCCACCACTGACCCACTAGCTATTGCAAACTGCCTCAGCTCTACGTTCTCTGACCTCAGCTCAGTTCTACCAAGTAACATTTTCGACCCAGTACAGCCCAAGCCAGTGTCAAATCTCCAATGCCCCTCTTTCCATCTCAAAGTCATTATCATGATTGAAGCCAAACACTACCTATCCAAAGTCCTCAGTGGCTCCAACTATTGTAAAGAAGCATTTGACATGCAAATCCTAAACCTTGTTCTTGACTCTGTCCTCTCGCCGTTCACTGACCTACTAAACCGGTCCCTGTGTCTGAGCCAGTTCCCGACCTCATGGAAAACAGCCACTATAACCCCTATACTAAAAAGCGGTGACTGCTCCTCCCCAAACAATTACTGGCCCATCTCAATTCTTCCCCCACTTTCAAAAGCCCTTGAAAACATTGTGGCTGACCAGCTTACTGAATACCTGCTCATGCATGGCCTACTGTGCAGAGAGCAACATGGTTTCAGAGCCAGTCATAGCACCACTACGGCCCTTACAGAATTTTCTAATTCACTTCATACTACACTGGACAAAGGACACCTGGCAGGGGCCATGTTCCTAGACCTCTCTAAGGCCTTTGATACGGTTTCCCACCCCCTTTTACTTAACACTCTACAACACACTGGGGTTTCCCAGGGCCCCCTCTCCTGGTTCTCCAGCTACCTGTCCACCAGAACCCAGTGTGTCAAAATTAACAATACCCTATCTATCACACTCCCGGTGCGCTCTAGTGTCCCCCAGGGATCTATACTGAGCCCCCTACTCTTCAGCATATATCTCAATGCCTTGCCTAAATCCTGCTCTGGGAATATTTTCCTGTATGCAGATGACGCAGTTCTTTACGCCTCTGATCCTGATCCTTCCTCTCTCCAGCTCATGCTCCAAGACTCCTTCAAACAAATTAAAAACTGGTTTACTGAGCAGAGACTAGTAGTCAACATTAAAAAGACCAAAACTATGCTCTTTGCCCACCGACAGAACAGGGCTAAGGATTATCACCTAAATATCCTCTCCAATTCTCTCCTCCCTCTGGAGCAGGTCCAAACCTATAAGTACCAAGGCGTCACCTTTGACACCACCCTCTTGTTTCATGACCACATTAAAACCCTATCCTCAGCCACTAATACCGGTATTGGTCTCCTATACAGGCACAAAGATTGCCTATCACCAGAAGCATTGTACCTGGCAGTAATGTCCTCAGTCCTGTCACTGGTGGATTACAGACTCACCATCTATGCTGCCTTGGACCCAACGGAACTCCAGCAAATCCAACTTGTTATCAATAAGGCATGCTGACTCCTCTGTGGTGTAGATAAGTGTATACACACCTGCATCTTTTACACACTCACTAATGTTCTCACACTAGAGGAAAGGCTGCAGTATCAAACCTGTCTTCTCACCAAAAAAATCCACCTGGGCCTTACCCCAGTCAGTGTTGCGGCCTTCCTCTAGTTGGCCACCCTCTCTGTGGCCACTTGCACTGCCACCAATGCTATCTGGAAGGTACCCAGGATCAGGACCTCATTAGCACAAAGATCATTCCCTTTCAGAGCCCACTCATGGTACACTGCCCTCCCCCTGCCATTGCCACAACTACCAAGTTAGGTTCATTTAAGACGGCCCTAAAAGTCCATATTTTACCTGCATGTAGCTGCCAGGGCAACTGCTAGCCTCACCCTAGGCCCTGCCCTTTCATAACATGTTATTCTGGCACTGACAAGGTCTCTAATGAGGCTGATCACTTTCCCCTCCACCCGGGGCCCTATGTCCTAGACCTACCCTAACTAGCCCATAGCACACTCCTATTTAGATCCTGATAATACCTCACAGAAGGCTGCACACTGCAAAACATCACTCAAGGCATCACCCTGAAATCCACCCATAACCTGTATTGCTGCATCTGTTAGCTTCCTCACGTTTAAGCAATCTATCTAAGTATATTCACTGCACATCTGTACATTCTGTATGCATGTAATTCTGCCTCCTTCTCTTATAGCAACCAGCTGTATAGGCAATTACCCAATGTATGCTAGATTCACTTGTATGACTATTCCAATTGCTAAACGGCATTTACTGGTTGTTGTACTTGTCTTTGATATACCTTGTACTTGATGCGAGCCTTTGGAAACTAATCTATGACTCAAAGGGTTGCAATTCGTATGCTATAAATAAATAAAATAAATAAATACTGAAATGTCCATGCTGCAAAGAAGATAGGTTAGACAAACTTCAATAACATTACTATTATAATAGATAGTCAACAAATAGATACAGCTTCTAACAAAGCTCCCTCTGCACAAAATGGCAAAATGGAGCAATTATCTAGCAACCCAGGTGGGACTCGAGCATAGGAACACTCAGCCCCCACCCAGATTAACTATTACACTGCGATATAGTGAGCTCTTAAAGAGACGGTACACAGAGGCTATAAATGCACTCACAGGCAATAGCATTTAGTGGGCATCTAGGCACACCCAAGGAAGACTTTTCTGGAACCTCCATTTGTGGGGGGGTTACATGTACAAACATTGGTAAAGGGATGCTTTAAAAAGCTGCCAGAGGACTCCAAGTCAACACAGTTCCTGACACAGGACTGTAAGGGGTTCCAGAGATTGGGCGTAGCAAAAAGTCAAAGAAATAAGCTTAACCAAAACCAGTTTTAACTAGAGAAAAGCAAAATGCCTGGTTCTGCAGTCACGCACGGGATAAATGTAACTATTAAGCTGGAATTGTCCATAAAGATGGGGGGAGCACTATGGTTGTTAACAGCTTTACAAATAAATTTGTGGCAACTATGCTCTCTCCTGGACTCCAAGGAGAACCAACTGAGTTGGCGTAGTATGTCACAATGATGGGAATTCAAATCAAAGTTCCAAATAAAGCCATGAGCCTATTGTACATTTTGTATAATGAGCAAGATGTTCATGAGTAGGCAAGATGATAGACAATGTCTCCTTATTCAAGAATGGGCAACACAGCTTGAGAAACAACCCTTCTGTGATCAAACTGTGAAAGACAACTTTTGACCTAATTTCAAGGGTCCAGACAGGCATGGACTTTTATAATACTGCCTTCTATGTGGGGTTTAAAAGAGAGTGAGAGGGGAGTTGAACCTAACAACAAGATATTTAAAGGTGGAAACAAGTCGGTCCAGTGGTGCAGAGGGCTGAGGCGCTGTTGCCTTACCTCACACCACACCGGTGACCCGGGTTTGGGAATGGACTCGGGCGCCAGAGGGTTAGCAGGGGAAGGAGTAGGATTGAGCATCCAGAGGACTGCTCTCCTCTACTGAGGTGGGTTGGGGATTGGCGTTACTCTGCAGCGGCCCCCAGTAGAGACCAGGGAAAGCTCAGAGACAGCGCGACTGGGAACATTGGAGGAAAAATCGAAAATGGCATCTCATCCTGCTGGATGATGGCCGCCCAGACCAGTGCCCCCTTGGGATTCGTGGCAGCTGACCCGACCACAGCAGCACCCAGGTCCAATGCCAAGGCCGATAGACCAGTTCTCCTTGAAAGAGGAGGACCCACCAGACACAAGGGTTACATTGGGGTACCCTGTGGTGGCTGTAATGTGGGGTCGAGTCGTCGGCAGAACCAAGAGAGAGGTGAGTGTCCTTGGGCAATTGGCCTGAAGGAGTGGTAGGGGAGTCGCAGGGGAGATAAATACATAACACAAAAAAAAAAAAGGTGGAAACAGGAGCTAAAGTAAAAGAATCAGAAACAGCAGACAGGGAGGGAGATAACTGAGCAACAACAGTTGTAGTGTGGAAAAGCTTGGTTTAGTCTTGTTTTTTACTGAGAACAAGAAAATTATTAGAGAACCAGGTATGAACCCTACTAAAATTATCTTGAAGATGAGAGAAATGTAGCAAGAGAATTATGAGAAGGAAAACGATAATGTCATCCATATAGAATCTGGTAGAAATAGGACCAAGAAGGGAACCCTAGGGAACACACATAGAGGATTGTGTATGCGCAAGCATACACAACAAGGCAGTTGCGATTGAGAGGTTTCCGTGGTAACCTGAGACCTCGAGAGCGTAGTCGAGGTCCGTTACCACGGAAACCTCAAGATCGCAAAACTGCTCTTTGTTTGCATGGTTGCTCATGGCTCAATCTTTATAGTGTATGGCAACCATAAATACCACTCGTGAACACTCGGGAGTTTACTGTGTCTCGCCGCCAAAGTGCCGCCCTTCCTGTTGCCGCAAGGCCATTTCATTAAAAGATGCCAATGTGTTCGACCTGTTGTCAGTTGCACCGTGACGACCTGCAAGCACAACAAGATCATGACGCACCGAGTGAAGGACAACAACGCTGTTCCAGGCATGGATTTCCATGCGGAACAGCGTTCCACCATACATTATAAAGAAATAGATTACAGGGGAAATAATATCATTCCTATGAACAGCTTGTGAGTAATCAAACAAGTCAGAAGCAAAACAGGAAGCGACATTATCAGAAAACTATTAGAATAGAAATGTGAAAGTAAAATTTAGTTAATAATTAAATCAAAAATCAAGGACAGGTCAATAAAAATAGATCCCAGGAGTAAACCCTTATCCAGGGATAAAGAAACAGTATCACCCAGGGGTGGGATCTCTTTTCCAGCTGCTACCTTACAGCATATTCCAGGTGACACAGGTCACCCAGTTGACGTGGACAGTGGCAGGCTCCACTTGTCGTCCAGCAACCAATGGGGATTTCTTACCAATTATTTCCTCTCCCACCTCCCTCAGAGTGATGGCACACACTTGTGACAGTCCTGGGGGGGTGCCAGGCAGTGTATGGTCACCCACGCTGCCAATGTCATCTCCAACACACCTCTGCCTTGTGTTGCTCTGTGAACAGTGCTGCACTGAGCACTCCCCTCAGGAGGAGATCATCCAAGCAGACACCGAATCCTCCTGCCAAGCTCTGCTTCTGATGTGCTGGGAATGGGGCACAAACCTGGGTCACCAGTGTTTCCAAGACATCTGCCAGTGCTCAGTGCCACAAAGCCAGGTAATCTTTTTTTTTTCTGTTAAATTGCACTTTAGTTTTTTTTTAAATTGCTCTTTATTCTGGCTAACCTTTTTATTTGTATTAGTTTATGGTATACAAACGTGTATAACTTATTTGTTGTTGATATGTTTCATGCCTTTGGCCAGAGTCTTTCCTAAAAATGGGCTAGATTACTCCAGTGTACCTAACTGGATAACCAATACAGAAAAGAAATGAGATGCTTTTGACTGCTGAGCATCTATTGTCTCCTAATACTCTGGTTCTCTTCCAGTTCTCCTCCACTTTACAGATCTCTACGATGACTGTTCAGTCCGGTATAATGCCCCGACAGTGACATGTCAATGTTGACCGACACTACAGCGACAACAGCGCCAGGTCACTGTAGTATCGGCACTGGACCCCGGCACTGTTATCTGGGGGTCTTGCATACCCTCCCGTAATCATCTCCAAATCGGAGTTGATTAGATTAAGTGGGCATGTGGAGGGCATATCCCCCTGCTTTGGGGGTTTGGGGGCAAAGCCCCCCCCAAAAAAACATGGTAGGCAGTGTTTATCTTTATGCTAACTGCAAATGCGGGTGACATAAAGTTTTCAATCTACAGTTGTTTGACAAAATGTCTGTCAGCGAGTGGTCATAGATCCGTTTAGGCCTATCTGTTGCCTTATGTGTTTTTATATATATATATATATATATATATATATGTATAGATAGATAGATATATCTATATATACATATATATATATATATATATATGTGTGTGTGTGTATATATAAATATATATATATATATATTTCTATCCCCTTTAGAGCTTTGTCCACCCTCATCAGGGCCTTCCAGCAACCACCCAGCCCATCAACTACCAGCCTGGTTGCTTTGGCTGCAATCAGTGCCCCATGGCTTATCCCATGGCAGGCACTCTGGATGGGGGGGGGCATCCCATCCTCCAGAGCTTCTTCAGACCCAGTATCTGGCACACAAGCAAACTGGTTCCATTGCATGGCTCCAGAGTGTATTGGATTCTGTCATTGTGACAGGATCTGGTGTTTGCTTGTTGTATGCATGTTCCTACTGCCTCTGTGGCAACAGGAACAGCCAAGCTCTGGCCTCGATCAGTGCAGCACACTTACATGCATGTAGCACCTCTCCCGAAGGAGCATGGTCCCTAAACTATCACATGAAGCCACTACGGTGGCAGACACAAACATCTCTCCTCCCCCGAATGTCTCCCATTGCCATCAGCAGCATTCCCAAGCCCTGGCCACCATGATCCCAGCTCCACTCTCTGAGCTCACTCCAAAACCTGAATCACCAGCACAGAAGTGCAGTGCACTTTCACTCTGCCATCAGGTGACCCCTGTTTCCTTTCTGCTGGTATGTTTCCATTTGTTATTCTATTTCTTACATGCCTATAATCACCTACAGTTGTACAATGTCTTGTGATAATAGTTTGTATGAAACACTTTTTTTTTTTAATTGAAAGTTTATTAGAAGTTTAACACATAATACATCATAATCGCATAATGCAGAAAAATATTGATATATGCTTCCGGCAAAATCATAAGCATAAACCTAGTCTCCCTTCCTTTCCCCCCATACCCAACTCCAGTACATCAAGAAAAAAAAAGGAAGACAACACCCCAAAGAAAACCTCTCCTACCATATCTCACCGCCTCCCCTCCAGCACCTCCCTTCCCCCCCCCGGTTTGCTTCTCCGGGACAGTGGTTCATTCATACCCTTACCCTCGGGGATCCATTACATTAATTTGTCTGGAGGGAATAAAGAGTTAGTAATGGGGCCCAGATTTTATTAAACTTACTCATTTTATTCAGCAGACTAGCTATCATTTTTTCCACTCTAAGATTAGCCAGGAGCTCCTTCAACCATTCAGTATATGGTATTTCTTCGCTATCTTTCCAATGTCTGAGTACTAATTTTTTAACCAACATAGACATTAATGCCATGTGATATTTACATGTAGCTATTAGGATTTCAGAATAGTCTCCTAAGAGGCAAATTCTTGCTGAAAACAAATCATTGAGCCCTAGTAGGGGATCTGCTTTTTGTTTAATTTGTGACCATAGGGAGGCTATCTTGGGACAGAGCCAGAAAATGTGCAATAAATTGCCTTCCCCATGGGCACACCTTGTACAGTTGGCAGAAGAAGCAATACCAAGTTTAACCATTTTTTGGGGAGTATAGTATAAATTATGCAAAATTTGGAACTGCATGAGTCGGAGCCTATCCTATGCGATAAATTTATGACACCCTTGCCAAATTGTCTCCCAAATAATGGGTATCTCAGGAAGGAGCTTTGCCCAGTAGTCTGATGGTCCAAAGGGTTTGGGATAAATCCAATTGTATAGAACATTGAAAATCTTTGATACGGCTTGTGGAAGGCCTGCCATTTGAGCTAGATTCACCCTAAAAGGAGGGCTCTTGGATGGCTGGGCCTTCATCCCCATGGCCTTCGCAAGTATGTGCCCCAGCTGGAAGATTTTAAAAATATTAGAGGTCAAAACTCCCAACTTGTCTAAAATTTCTGGTGATGAAAACCATTCCCATTTGATCTCATTCCAAAAGCATGTAAGTTTGACCTCCTTAGCCTGTGGGAGCCATTTTGGAGAGAGAACCTCCTCTATTTTAATATTGAGGTTGTATCAACGGTTGCTCCAGATCTAAACAGTGGTTGTATTTTATAAAACTACAAAATTGGGAGTGTACCCTCACAGACGTTGCAATTGGTGTCAAGCAAAGCTGCTTTGGGAGGTCCTTGGGTTTCACAAAAAGCAGTGCCACAGGAGAGAGATTATAATATCGGATTAGGGCTAATTCTATTTTTATCCAGAGGGGTTTATACCTATGGGGCTCTTCCAGATCATTTATCTTAAGCCACCTCAGATATTTGCTTGCATGGCTGGCCCAATAGTAAAGGCCAATATGCGGCACACGAAGGCCACCTTTGAGTTTTGGGGCCGCCAACTTGTGGAACGCCAAACGGGGACATTTCCCTGCCCAAATAAAATTAGCAAAAATGCTATGTACCTTCTTGAACCACGACTGAGGTAGCCATATATTCAAGAGACTCAGTGGATAATACAACCGAGGGAAGACATTAATTTTAATGAGGTTGATTCTACTCCAGACAGTCAATGGGAGAAGGGACCACCTATTTAAATCTTGGACAATGACCTGCAATAAGGAATCCAGGTTGTTCTTCTGCAATTCTGCAACATTTCTTGTGAGGGCAATGCCTAAATATTTCACTGATTTCTTTTCCCAGAACAGACCTAGTGCACTAACTTCATGCTTCATCACTCTCTGATTGAGAGTGAAAACCACAGTCTTTTCCACGTTCAATTTATAATTAGAAAACCTACTATACTCTTTAATAACTTCCAATAGATGTGGAATAGATTTTCCGGGGTGAGAAATTTGAAGTAAAAGATCATCTGCTGAGGCTGAGATTTTAACTAATACCTTGTATAGTGATACCTTGGATGTTAGGACTGGCAGTCAGTCTTCAAATGAGTGGCTCCAGGTACAAGTTGAAAAGTAATGGAGATAGGGGACAACCTTGCCTGGTGCCCGAACCCACGGGAAATAATTCGGAGATACACCCATTGCATAGAACCCTGGCAGTGGGAGCCCTGTAAAGCACCTGTATCCAGTTTTGGAACTCTGGGGGAAAACCAAAAGCATGTAATGCCCAGAAAAGGAAATTCCAGTTTACTCTGTCGAATCCCTTCTCGGTATCCAGGGACACCAAGGCGGCTGGGTATTCTGCATCCCTGGACGCCGAGAAGACATGGGCCAGGGTAAGTAAATGGTCACTGGCTGATCTCCTCTTCATGAAGCCCACTTGTTCCACTCCTATTAAATCAGAAAGGACTGCGTTGAGACGATCTGCTAACAATTTACTCAGAATTTTAATATCCTGATTAAGCAAACATATAGGCCTATAATTAGCCATATATACAGGAGCTTTACCAGGTTTTGGCAATAGAGTTATCAAAGCCTCAAACAGTGTAACATCTGCACTATTGCCTGCAAGAATCTGCTGGAACAGAGAGAGGAGTAAGGGGGAAAGTTGCTTTGTGAACCTTTTATAAAAAATTAGGCAAAAACCCATCTGGTCTGGGGGATTTATCAAGGGGGAGGCCATCTATGGATTTTAGGATCTCCGCTTCAGTTATGGGGGTCCATAATGCTACTCATTGCATTTCTGAGAGAGAAGGCAGATGAGATTCAGCTAAATAGAGATCCATATCTTTAAGCGGAGGGAGGTCAACCATTGGGCTATACAACAATTGGAAGAATTTCTGAAACTCTGCAGTAATTTCTTTCTGGGTATTTACCAGTACCCCATCGGAAGACCAGATTGAGGCAATAAATCTAGCAGATTCTTGCTGCTTAACTCGAGTAGCTAGAAGGTGACCTGCCTTCTCCCCTAGGTCAATGCAAGTAGCATTTGATTTCAAGATAAGAAATTCTGCCCTCTACCTCAGAAGGTCCGAGTAGGAATCCTTTAATGTTATAAGTTCCAACTGAGTTTGTTCCGAAGTATGAGGTGTCATGTTCTTTTCTATAATTCTAATCTGATTGAGGAGCTGCATTAATTGCTGTTCTCTCATTTTTTTCCTCTTTGATGCCACCCCAATTAACACTCCTCTCAGATAGGCCTTTAAGGCACTCCATTCCATATCGGATTTCCCGGTGGTGTTGAGAGTAGCAGATACGAATTGTGAAATGTGACTACTAATATATTTCACTATATTTGGGTCCTTTAAAATTTGGTTATTAATTTTCCAACGCCCTTCCACTTTTGAAACAGTGGCTAGAGAGAGCTGACAAGTAACAAGAGAGTGGTCCGATGGGGGTCCAGGCTGTATGGATGATTCTACAACCCCTGAGAATAGCTGCTGGGAAATCACGATATAATCAATTCTGGAGGATGTTTTATGAACTGGAGAAGTGAACGTATAACATCTATCTGAGGGCTGCAGAGTACGCCACACATTGCACAGCCCTACCCTGTCCCACATATCTCCTAACGCCCTTTGGGACAGTGAGAGGCCTCTGAATTTATTACCCGTACAGTCCATATTGGGGTCAAACACTAAATTTAAATCACCACCCAGGATCATGGGGACTGGTAGAAAGGGGGCTAATATGTTGATTAACTCCATTTAAAAACCGGGGGAGTCAGTATTTGGTCCGTATATAATACCCAATAATACTTCCGTAGTATACATTCTCCCTTGAACTAAGATGTATCTCCCATGGGCATCCCTGATAACCTTAATTGGTGAGAATGGGACATTACGCTTTATCAAAATCATCACCCCGCAACTTTGTGTAATACCCTCAGCTGCAAACACTTGCCCTATTTTTTGCCTTCTCATCTTAAATTCTTCTGAAATCAGTAGGTGGGACTCTTGAACAAAAGTGATATCAGACCTTAACAACTGTAAATGCTTCCGGACTTGGTATTGCTTAATCTTCCGCCTAATTCCTTTAACATTCCATGTGGAAAAAAATAAGCTACTGATCATGGGCTGGATATATATAGCTGTGAGCATTTCTGGGCACTTTCTCAGTAAACTCCAATCCCGTCTGGGTATTAAAAGGTTGACCCGAGCAAACCCAACCTTCCCCCCAACCTCTCTCCCTCTCCCACTACCCTAAACCCGACTGCCCAAGGCAGAAATACTCCAGTATTTGCGTTCAGTTATTCTCCCGCCCACCCTCCCACCCTCATAGCTTCGATCTACGGTCAACAGTGCACCCTTACTAAGCCTGCCCTCCCCAGCCCTCCTAGGAATGTGCAGTCCCAGTAGCAGTGATCCTGCCATTGATGGCAGCTGTAGTGGAGGAGGTGGAGGAAAGGAGCAGGCACAACATGGGCCACAACGCAGGCTCAGGAGACGGTATGTTGCAAACAGGTTGTACCGCCCAGGTCTCCTTGAGACCCTGCCTAATGACCACATCGCTGGCCGGGTACCGGATGAACAGGGAATGTTGAGGCAGTTTTGAACTCCTGCATGAGCAGCTGCAGTCAAACACCAGACGCAGTCATGCCATGACAGTGGAGGAGAAGGTGACCGCAGCGATGTGCTTCCTTGCCACAGGGACGCTCCAACGACCAACGGGGACACCATTGGGGTAACACAGTCTGCCACCTCATGCATCCTGACCTAGTTCCTAGAGGCTCTCCTGCCACATGCTTCGAATTATAGTATTCCCCAGCACAGCAGCAGAGCGCAGAGAAACAATGCAGCAGTTCCATCGAAGTTAGCGCACTACCATCTGTACTGGGTGCCATTGACTGCACCCATGTCCCCATCCGCACCACCTGGAGATGGCAGTGATGTGTATGTGAACAGGAAGGGGTACCACTCCATCAGCTGCCAGGGGTGCGGCGCGCGGGCTTATCACCAATGGTATATGTATATGTACAGCACCGGCAGTGCCCACAACGCTTCATCTGGCACCAGTCTCAGCTGTGTCAGGCCTCTGAGGAGGGCAGAATACCCAGTGGACAACTAGTCGGTGAGTTGTAGCACACAAGGCAAACACACAACAGCATGGATGGGGCAGGCATTGCAGGCCAGGAAGGGATGTGGAGGGCACAGACAGTGCAGGACAGCAGCTGACAGACCACAGTACAGCACTAACAAGTTATATGTTTTGACAGGAGACAGTGCCTATTCCCCTGCGCCTGGCTGCTCACACCAGTATCTCGACCGCCACAGTGGCGGAGGAGCTCTACAATGAGGCACATGCCAGAACAAGAAACATTATAGAGAGAATGTTTGGCATCCTGAAGATGCGATTTAGATGCCTTGATACATCAGGTGGTGCTCTACAATATACACCCTCAGAAGGTATGTCATCTTCCTAGCCTGTTGTATACCAGCAACATGGCAATGAACCGTGGGATACAGGCACCTGAACCTGAAGGACAGTCTGACAGTGAGCCAGAGCCAGTGGTCAGGGGATAGTGGAGCAACTGAGAGGAGGACCTCGCGATGGCACGAGGGCCATACAGCACCGGACAACATCATCAGGATACTGCAACAGACCAGAGGGTAAGTACAGACTGCACAACCAGAAGAGTACAAGTGAGCAACAATTTTAATGTGCACAGACTAACATTACAGTGAAAACCAGAATTACAACAGCAAACAAACACAGTGTAATACAAATAGTGTGTGCATGTGGTGTGACTCATGATTGTGCAGCACATATGTGGTGGGGATACAAACGGGTGTAATCATGGTGAGAGGTGCAAGTGTGCTGTGAGGGAAGAGGCAACTGTGTTGGTGGGAGTGTGTGTGTGTGTGTGTGTGTGTGTGACAGATCTGCCCATGCATGACAGGAAGCACCCAGAGTACGCCAGACAGCCTGTGGGCATCCCAGCGACGCAACCCACGCATGCGGGCGGTTCTCGCACTCATGGGTTACGGATCCTGGGTGCTCTGTGCAGAAGACACAGCTGAAGTGGAAGGTGAGGCAGGCACGGTTGGCCTCCTGTACTCTGGGCTGGTGGAGGCAGATAGGGGATATGGACGCCACCGGCCCGCGGGTTGCAGGTGGAGTTTGTGATGGCTCTGAACTGGTAACAGTGGCAGCCCGCCCACGGTGTGCCTGCCTGTGTGCCCTCTGCCATGTGCACCAGAGCCAACAAACCCATGTTGCCGACTAATAGGCACACCCCGCATGACACCACCAATTGCCACCACTGCAGCAGTCAACCCCGAGCCACAGTCTATGGCACCCACCAGGCGGCCAAACCTGTCCTCTGCCTGCTGCTCAGCACGGCAAAGCCCACTTCGTATTGCCTCCCGTGATCTGACCCAGCTCAGGCCACAGCTCACGCCGCATGGCATGCAGGTCCAGACGGCCTCCTGCTGTGATGTGACAGCAGCCTGCAGGAGTGGCCGGGCACCATGGCCTTCATGGACCAGAGGCATAGGACCCACAGCAGCAGTTGGCAGTGGTGCCTGTGGCACTGCACCAACTGCTACAGCTGAGCTGCTGGTACCAGTGGCAGTGGGCTGTGGTACCATATGGACTGGGAACCTCAGCAGTTGTCAGAAAATGCACGCCTTGCTGTCCTGCAACACCACCCACCACTATGTGTTCAGCCACACTGCCGACACCTACAGAAGCACCCAGACCTGTTCCATGGCCTTCAGCAAGTCCTCACTCCTACATCCCCTGGCACAGGAATGTCCAGTTGATGTGCATATGTAGAGACATCACTGTCATCTGCACTGGTGACAGTGACCAGCAGTACCTCTCCCACCCCATCACTCTCAGTTGGGGCAACATCCAGGTGCCCACTGTCTCCCAACAGCCCTGGTGAGGTGTGCCCCTCTCCCAAGCTGCAGTTGCATGCCCTGTCCCTGGCATGCCCAACATGCATTGGGCCCCTACGGCCCGGAGATACACAATGTCCAGATGTTGTTGGCCGATCATTTTCAAACTCCTCCACAACCTCGGAACCTGGCTAGACATCTGTGGCCCATGCTGTGGTGGCAGCCTGTCCGAGAGTGCTGAGGAGAGAATAGGGACAGGGTCAGTCATCCATCGACACTGTGGCAAACCACCACCACTACCACCACCACCACACCATGCAGCCCTCAGGACAGGTACCCACCTCACACAAGCCTGTGCCAACATGTGCACCCACCCACCCCACAGTGATCTTGACCATGCCATCATTTCTGCAGGATACAGTGCAGCCTGCGAGGACACCAAAAGCAGGACCATGCACCCTTGCCTGCACCACACAGGGGTTGCACATGTGAATACAGACCTGGCCTTGAAGTGCAAGGGATGTCTTGCAATCACCACCTGGCACACCTGCCACTGCCACCATCCACAATGTGGATGCCACCCACCGCCATGTGTGGCTTCCTGCACACGCTAATGGTGTTCCTGTGGACCACCACCAGTTCTGGTCCTGTCTCTGTGGCGCTAGGCCTCCTCCTTTGCACGTGCAGGAGGTCATTCCAACGCCTCGACTGCCTCAGCTCCATCTCCCACGACCACCAACCGCATTCACCTCCTCCCATGCCTGTCGATGGCATCAGGTGACCCTGTGTGCTCAACACACGCTTCTCTCACCTTTACCTCATGTGCCAGGGTGTTTAGCCATCTTGTGAGACTTTCGGCTGATGCGCTCCCGTTGAGCCTGACACACCTATGGGATAATAAAAGTGGACAGGTGTCAGTGGTTGCGACAGTGCTGCACTGCATCACACAGTGGCAGCATGATACCCCTCAGTGCTACAGGCCACATGGACATATCAGATGGCTGCATGTGCCTGCACGCTGCACATGCCCACATTGCCACTGTCTGTCCTGTGTCTGAGTGGTGCACACATGTGCCATGAACCCCATGACTGCTTGTGGCATGGGAGCTCATTACTTGGTACATTGTGTACTCCCGGTGGGGCAGAGGCCATCACTCCACACATGCAGGAAGACAAAATGGTGCACTGTCATGGTACAGCAGCAGTGCACCTGGCAGACACAAATGTGCAAACATTGGCACGGCACACTTGAACTGCAGGGGATGAGCACAATGCAGTGGACGATGTTGTCCTACGTGGTCATACATACCAGGAGTACACAGTCTCCAACCGCCCCCATTACATAATGTACACCGCCCATCAAAACTGGCACCCCTTTCCAAACAATAGTCGATGATTCCTCACACTCTAAAGAGATCATACATGCATGACACAGTCCACAGTGGCCAACACTAACCCAAATACCACAGGTTAGATTGATAATTGGTTTTGACAGGCGGTCGCATCAAACTGGACACAACTGTGTACAATGAATATGCCTATCCACACTCCTGATACATACCTGGCTGTTGCTGCTCATCCCCTGTTGCATGTCTCTCCATGTTGTTCACTGCTGTATTCCCACCGCAGTTCCACAATACAACACTGGTGGTGCATTGCTTGCCCTTTATAGCCCGCCAGGCAATCCTGTTGTTAGTCAGCAAATGAGCGATTAATGATATGCTAATCACACGCTTTGCCTGCGATACACAAGTAACCCTCATTTGCATACAGCCATTGAATATGGCTCTTGAATAGCCCGGTGCTAGCACAGCAGCGCTTATTTGAGGAACAGCGCCGCTATGTGCAGCATGCGATCATGTTACCCTTGTCATAGCGCTGTCCAGCACTGGCGCTTAACCAGCTTTAGCGCCTGGCGCTTATCCAGCTTCACGCGGGCGCTCAACTAGCTTCAGCTGGCGCCATTACCCATGCGCAAGCATCGACCTGGGTGATGGTAGGGGTCACGCCGCGCATTCGCAATCACTTCTGTTAGCCGGCGCCACGGCATACGCCAGCGCTGGGCGCTGCACTTCAGTTGTACTTTGTGTGTCAGGGTGCACAGTTGTTGCACACTGTTCAGTTTATTTGCCCTTCCACAGCACAAATATGTCTGGGAGAGCTAGGCAAAGGGCAGTGGTGGGTCCGTGATAGGCGGGATGAGGTTGAGACTGCCAACCCGCAGTTTCACAGAGAGGCTCATCGCCGCCATTTGGACCTGTGCGGAAGGTGACTTGCCCCGCACACAGGTCTGGGCTTCCATTGCCCGCAGACTGGGCGCCATCACAGGTATCCCACGTGATGGTGAAAAGTGCCGCATCGTTATGCTGACCTCAGGCTAGGCAGCCACCACTGCTTGAACGCTGCAGGGCCATGGTTCGTGAGGGGACTGTGCCTGTGCCAGGTAAGGGATGACAGTAGCACGACTGCTGGCATGGGTGGTGGGGCAGTGTGTTCGTGGTGTGCTTATGTGTTGTTGAGCTACACATGTTGCCCATGGAGTCCATGAAGCCATGTGTGTACTGTGTGGGATAGGGTAGAGTGTGCATGGACCCCTGTCATGCTTGGCATGGTTTTGGTGGTGCACTGCACCAGTCTGCCACTGCGGTGTGTTGTGCTGCACCACTGAGGCACAGGGTGGTCTTTAGCTGATCGTGGTGGCTGATATTGTACTGACGATGCTGTACCCTCTCTCACTGCAGAGCCGACAACAAACCACGGCAGGAGAGACGCAGGCCACAAGCCAGACAGGGCCATCATCCGACAGGCGCAGGGTGCCCATCACATGCAGAGAGTACGGACGGTGATAGTGGTGCATGAGTACTGTGCAATGTTATGCTTTTCCACTATGAGTCTGGCTTTACAGGGCAGGCAGTTGAGCAAGTGTGTATGTAGGCATACGCACTGTACACATTAGTGTACACTTGGTGTACTGCATGTCTGTCAACTGTTCCTAGGTACACCAGACGGTTTCAGTAGGTCACTGGGGTGTGGCCCTGTTTTAATGCTGCTGTGTAGGACAGAGGGTCGGATCAGTGAGAGGCCCACCTGGACAGATGATGGCAGGGCCCACCTGGAACATCAATAGAGGAGGGCCCAGGTTGACACACTCTATATCAATATTCCACTTCATTCGATACACTAGTTCTGTGTTTGCATCTCACATTTATCAACAGTGTCCCAGATACCCTATTTAATAAGGGAACACTATACTAAATGCAAATGTTTTCAGAGTTCAGACGGTAACCACTTACTCAACTGAGGGGCCCACCTGGGAATGTACAACCTCATTAGAGAGTGGGGAATTATCTGACAGACATCATACCCTTTGGAAGGGGTTTACCGCTTGGGGTTGCTGAGACATCATTTATGGGGTGCGGGCTGTTTGGGATTGTATGTAGAACATGTGATGTCTGTTACACCCTGCCTGTGGGCTCATGCTCTGATGTGGGGGCCATTGTCCCTAAGAGGGTGCTGTTCCTCTGTCCCTGTAGCACACTGTGCACATGTTATGCAGGTGTGCTGCAGGAGTTGTTCTGTGGTAGCATGGTGTGCTGGTTGTCAGCCCCATGGCAGATGCTGCTCCCACAGGTGTGTGTGCGCTCGCCATGCCTTGATCCACCAGGGTGACACTGTCCTGTGCATGCCTTTGGCCCACCGGCTGCAGTGCCACTGGTGGACCAGGCCCAGTGTCTGTGTTTCACATGTGTGTTCTTCTGTATGGGTGGTGTCAATGCACTGTGCCATTCTGTACACCATTGTGGGCCCTCACCCTCTGTTGCAGCAAGTGGTGTGGCTGGGCATTGGCACTTCCCTGGTTGTGTACTGCTTGGTTACCTGTCCCGCAGTCCCTACTGTTCTGATGCCAGTGTCATTGTTCTCTGTGGTCATTGCTTAGTCTTTATCTGTGTCACTTGCCACTGTTGCACACTTATGTCAGTCACCCACCCACCTGTTCAGGGTTTCCTGTCATTTGTACAGCTGCTGTATTATGGCATCGTGGGTGGCAGTTTGGCTGGGTGTCAACAGTTCTTGTGGAGGGCAGCAGTGAGGGTGGGCCACTGTTGGGGGTGTACATGACAGGCATGTGTGGTTACACACGTGGTTGGGGCTGTGGCAATTTCTCCAGTTGGTGTCATCTGTAGTTTGTATCAGCTGTGTGACCGTGGGCAGCATGTCCCACCATGTGTCATCCCATGTGAATATCAGTCAGTGTCCACTTGTCGTTCACATCTCTGGAGATGGCTGTCTGCACTGTTACAGTTCGCAAATGTACTGTGCTGGCTGGCCTTCACATTGTTGGGTTTCAGCATACCTCTACGCATATCGATGTACACTGGGGTGTTGCATGCTGCCTGTTACATACTGCCTTGTCCTGCAGGCACATGTTAGTGTGTTGTAGTTTGTTACATACTAGCACATGGGCATGGTTGGGGCATGCTGTCCACTCGTGGTGGTACATGGCGCCTTTGTGTCATTATCATGCCCTGATGTCCCCTTTCTCCTGTAGGTCCACGAGGTCATCACTGTGGCCAGCCATCAGAGGAGGGTGAGGGAATGAGGAGCTTCTGGGAGGATAGTCGCCAGCAGCTACCCTGATTGAACAGCAGGCTGTACTCATATCTGAGATGAGACGCGTTGCAGCTGTCTTAGAGGAACGCCTGCCGCACCTGCCCGCACTAACCCCTGCATTCTGTGTACCTTATCCTGCTTCCTGTCCCTGGCCCAGTGTCCCTAGCCCTGTTCCTGCCATCCTGTTCCCATCATTGCTTTGCATTTCCACATCCCTCTCACAACCACATTCTTACCCCATTGTTCTGTTGTTTCATTTACCATTTGACTGTTTGCACTATTACTGTTGTTTTCCCCATTGTTTTCAATCCCTTTGTTACGCTGCCCTTTCCCTTCCATTAGGTTTTTCTTGCACCCCATTTGTACAGAAAAGTGTTCTGCTATGTTTTGATTTTTTGTTTCTGTATATATGTTCATGTTGCCTTTGCACTTTATATTTCACAGTTTACATTATACTTTTTGAAGTTGACATTCCTGTGTCTTGTGTCTTTGGGGTGGACTTGGGTTTGACAGTGTTCTGTATGCCTCTGATTTCACTTGTGGTTGTAGGTTATTCCATTCTTTCACTGGTACTGTAGTTGTGTCTGGCTGGGCTCTTCTGCTTTCCTGTGTTCCTGGACAGCTGCTTACACCTCTGTGACACTTTTGTTTTTGTGGGTGTTGCACTGCCCTCTGTCTGATTGCATATTCAGTGCTGTCTTCTGCTATATTTAGTGCTGTCTTAATCCTGGGCAATGTTTGCCTGCACTCCTGGGCCTGTTTGCTGACTTACGCTTAAACTATATTCAGCTGGGTTTTGCACGGGCTATTCATTTTGAATATGGCTATGTTTTTGCTCTGGGCACAGTTTGCCCGCCGGGCAGTGCTAATTTTGCCCCTGGGCAAAGTTTTGAATATGTGGCCCTAAATGAGGAATAATGATTGAACGATTAAACAATTGAGGGATAACAATGGAACGATTGAGGGATAATTGAGTGATAATGATTGAATGATAACGATTGAGGGATTTAACAATTGAATGATTGAGGGATAACGAACGATTGAGGGATTAAATGATTGAGGGATAACGATTGAACAATTTAACAATTGAGGGATTAAACTGAGGGATAACGATTGAACAATTGAGGGATTAAACAATTGAATAGTGATTGAATGATTGAGGGATAACGATTGAACGATTAAATGATTGAACGATTAAACGATTGAGGGATAACAAATGATTGAGGGATAACGAACGATTGAGGGATAACTTAAATGATTCAACAATTGAGGGATAATGATTTCGGGATAACAATTGAATGATTGAGGGATAACTATTAAATGATTAAATTATTGAGGGATAATGATTGAACAATTGAGGGATAACGATTGAACAATTGAGGGATTAAACAATTGAGGGATGAAGATTGAGCGATTAAACAATTGAAGGATAATGATTGAGGGATAACGATTGAACAATTGAGGAATAATGATTGAATGATTGAGGGATAACTATTAAATGATTAAATGATTGAGGGATAACGATTGAACAATTGAGGGATTAAACAATTGAGGGATAAAGATTGAACGATTAAACGATTGAGGGATAACGATTGAACGATTGAGAAATAATGATTGAACGATTGAGGGATATTTATTAAATGATTAAACAATTGAGGGATGACTGAACAATTGAGGGATTGAATGATTGAGGGATAACGATTGAACGATTGAGGGATAATGATTGAAGGATTAAAAGATTGAGGGATAATGAATGATTGAGGGATAACGATTGAGGGATTGAATGGTTGAGGGATAACGATTGAACAGTTGAACGATTGAGGGATAACGATTGAGGGATTAAACGATTGAACAATTGAGCGGTTAAACAATTGAGGGATAACAATTGAATGATTAAGGGATACCGAACGATTGAGGGATAACAATTGAGAGATTGAGGGATTAAATGATTGAGGGATAACGATTGAATGATTAAATGATTGAGGGATTAAATGATTGAGGGATAACGATTGAATGATTGAGGGATTAAACGATTGAGGGATAACGATTGAATGATTGAGGGATTAAATGATTGAGGGATTAAATGATTGAGGGATAATGAACGATTGAGGGATAACGATTGAGGAATAACGATTAAACGATTGAGGGATAACTATTAAATGATTAAACAATTGAGGGATAACGATTGAACGATTGAGGGATACTGAACGATTGAGGGATAACAATTGAGAGATTGAGGGATTAAATGATTGAGGGATAATGATTGAACGATTAAATGATTGAGGGATTAAACGATTGAGGGATAATGACTGAACAATTGAGGGATTGAGGTATTGAACGATTTAGGGATAATGATTGAACAATTGAGGGATTAAATGATGGAAAATGATTAAACGATTGCGGGGTTGAGGGATTAAACGATTGAGTTATTGATTGAACGATTGAGGGATTAAATGAGGAATAATGATTGAACGATTAAAGAATTGAGGGATAATGGAACGATTGAGGGATAATGATTGAGTGATAACGATTGAACGATTGAGGATTGAAAGGGATAACGATTGAATGATTGAGGGATAACTAACGATTGAGGGATCACGATTGAGAGATTGAGGGATTAAATGATTGAGGAATAACGATTGAACAATTTAACAATTGAAGAATTAAACTATTGAGGGATAACGATTGAACAATTGAGGTATTAAACAATTGAGGGATAGTGATTGAATGATTGAGGGATAACGATTGAACGATTAAACGATTGAGGGATAACAATTAAACAATTGAGGGATAACGAACAATTGAGGGATAACGATTGAGGGATTAAATGATTGATAACGATTGAATGATTGAGGAATAACGATTGAACGATAACTATTAAATGATTCAACAATTGAGGGATAACGATTGAATGATTGCGGGATAACAATTGAACAATTGAGGGATTAAACAATTGAGGGATGAAGATTGAGCGATTAAACGATTGAGGGATAATGATTGAGGGATAACGATTGAGGAATAATGATTGAATGATTGAGGAATAACTATTAAATGATTAAACGATTGAGGGATAATGATTGAACAATTGAGGGATTAAACAATTGAGGGATAAAGATTAAACGATTGAGGGATAACGATTGAACGATTGAGGGATTAAATGAGGAATAATGATTGAACGATCAAACTCTTGAGGGATAACAATGGAACGATTGAGGGATAATGATTGAATGATAACGCTTGAATGATTGAACGATTAAATGATTGAGGGATAACGATTGAACGATTGAGGCATAACTATTAAACGATTGAGGGATAACGATTGAACAATTGAGGGATTAAACAATTGAGGGATAATTGAACGATTGAGGAATAACGATTGAACGATTGAGGGGTTGAACGATTCAACGATTGAGGGATAATGATTGAACAGTTAAACTATTGAATGATTGAGGGATTGAGCAATTAAAGGATAACGATTCAATGATTGAGGGATAACAATTGAATGATTGAGGGATTAAACGATTGATGGATAATGATTGAATGATTGCGGGATAATGATTGAACGATTGAGGGATAACGATTGAGAGATTGAAGGATTAAACGATTGAGGGATAACGATTAAGAGATTGAGGGATTAAACGATTGAGGGATAACGATTGAACGATTAAATGATTGAATGATTAAACGATTGAGAGATAACGATTGAATAATTGAGGGATAACGATTGAATGATAATGATTGAACAATTGACCGATTGAGGGATAATGATTGAGGGATTAAACGATTGAGGAATGATTGAATGATAACGATTGAGCGATTGAGGGATTGAACTTAAGGGATAATGATTCAACGATTGAGGGATAACGATTGATTGATGATTGAGGGATTAAACAATTGAACAATTGAAGGATTAAACAATTGAGGGATAACTATTAAATGATTGAGGGATAACGATTGAATGATTAAACAATTGAGGGATAACGATTGAACAATTGAGGGATTGAGTTATTAAACGATTGATGGATGATTGAATGATTGCAGGATAATGATTGAACAATTGAGGGATAACTATTAAACGATTAAATGATTGAGGGATAATGATCGAACAATTGAGGGATAATGATTGAGAGATGGAAGGATTAAATGATTGAGGGATAACGATTAAGTGATTGAGGGATTTAGTGATTGAGGGATAACGACTGAACGATTAAATGATTGAACGATTAAACGATTGAGAGATAATGATTGAATGATTGAGGGATAATGATTAAATGATAATGATTGAATGATTGAGGGATAACGATTGAGGGATAACGATTGAATGATTGAGGGATTAAATGAGAAATAATCGAACGATTAAGCAATTGAGGGATAACAATGGAATGATTGAGGGATAACGATTGAGGGATAACTATTAAATGATTAATCGAATGTGAGAACGATTGAACGATTGTGGGATAACGATTGAACAATTGAGGGATAATGATTGAATGATTGAGGGATAATGAACGATAACGATTGAGGGATTGAACAATTCAACGATTGAGGGATAACGGTTGGGAGAGATTGAGGGATTAAACGATTGAGGGATAATGATTGAACGATTAAATGATTGAACGATTAAACAATTGAGAGATAACGATTGAATGATTGCGAGATAACGATTGAATGGATGAGGGATAACGATTGAACATTGAACGATTAAGGGATAACGATTCAGGGATTAAACGATTGAGGGATAACGAACGATAACGATTGAATAACTATTGATCGATTGAGGGATAACGATTGAGGGATTAAATGATTGAGGGATAACGATTGAATGATTGTGGGATAACGATTGAACGATTGAGGGATAACGATTGAATGATTGAGGAATAACTATTAAATGATTAAACAATTGAGGGATAACTATTGAACAATTGAGGGATTAAACAATTGTGAGACAATGATTGAATGATTGAGGAGTGATTGAGGATAGCGATTAGCAGACAATTGGGGATAACAAGCGATTGGGGATAACAATAGAGTTGGTGGATTAAGATGATTGAGGGATAGCGATTGAACGATTGAGGGATTAAACGATTGAGGGATAACGATTGAATGATTGCGGTATAATGATTGGGGGATTAAACGATTGAGGGATAATGAACGATTGAGGGATAACGATTGAACGATTGATGAATAACGATTAAATGATTGATGAATAACGATTAAACGATTGATGAATAACAATTAAACGATTGAGGGATAACGATTGAACGAGTGAGGGATAACGATTGAACGATTGAGGGATAATGATTGAATGATTGAGGAATAACTATTAAATGATTAAACGATTGAGGGATAACTATTGAACAATTGAGGGATTAAACAATTGAGGAACAATGATTGAATGATTGAGGGCTAATGATTGAACGATTAAGTGATTGAAGGATAACAATAGAGAGATTGAGTGATTAAATGATTGAGGGATAACGATTGAACGATTGAGGAATAATGATTAAACGATTGAGGGATAACTATTAAATGATTAAACGATTGAGGGATAACGATTGAATGATTGTGGGATAACGATTGAGGGATAACGATTGAATGAGGAATAACTAAACGATTAAACGATTGAGGATAACTATTGAACAATTGAGGTTAAACAATTGAGGATAACGATTGAACGATTAAGTTGAGGATAACGAGATTGAGGAAAAACGATTGAATGACTGAGGGATAACAATTCAATGATTGAGGATAACGATTGATCAATTAAATGATTGAGGGATAACGATTGAGAGAGATTGAGGGATTAAATGATTGAGGGATAATGATTGAACAATTGAGGGATAATGATTGAGAGATTGAAGGATTAGACGATTGAGGGATAACGATTAAGTGATTGAGGGATTTAGTGATTGAGGGATAACGACTGAACGATTAAATGATTGAACGATTAAACGATTGAGAGATAACGATTGAATGATTACTTGAGATAATTATTGAATGATAATGATTGAATGAGGGATAACGATTGAGGGATAACGATTGAATGATTGAGGGATTAAATGAGAAATAATCATTGAACGATTAAGCAATTGAGGGATAACAATGGAATGATTGAGGGATAACGATTGAGGGATTAAATGATTGAACGATTGAGGGATAACTATTAAATGATTAATCGAATGTGAGATAACGATTGAACAATTGAGGGATAATGATTGAACGATTGTGGGATAACGATTGAATAATTGAGGGATAATGATTGAATGATTGAGGGATAATGATTGAACGATAATGATTGAAGGATTGAACAATTCAACGATTGAGGGATAACGGTTGAGGGATAATGATTGGGAGAGATTGAGGGATTAAACGATTGAGGGATAATGATTGAACGATTAAATGATTGAACGATTAAACGATTGAGAGATAACGATTGAATGATTGCGAGATAACGATTGAACATTGAATGATTGAGGGATAATGATTGAACATTGAACGATTAAGGGATAACAATTCAGGGATTAAACGATTGAGGGATAACGAACGATAATGATTAAATGATAACTATTGATTGATTGAGGAATAACGATTGAGGGATTGAACGATTCAACAATTGAGGGATAACGATTGAACGATTGAGGGATAACTATTAAATGATTGAACGATTGAGGGATAATGATTGAATGATTGTGGGATAACGATTGAACGATTGAGGGATAACGATTGAATGATTGAGGAATAACTATTAAACGATTGAGGGATAACTATTGAACAATTGAGGGATTAAACAATTGAGGGATAACGATTGAATGATAACGATTGAATGATTCAATGATTGAACGATTAAGCGATTGAGGGATAACAATTGGACGATTGAGGAATAACGATTGAATGATTGAGGGATTGAGCAATTAAAGGATAACGATTCAACGATTGAGGGATAACAATCGAACGATTGAGGGATTAAACGATTGATGGATAATGATTGAATGATTGCGGGATAATTGAACGATTGAGGGATAACTATTAAACGATTAAATGATTGAGGGATTATGATCAAACAATTGAGGGATAATGATTGAGAGATTGAAGGATTAAACGATTGAGGGATAACGATTAAGTGATTGAGGGATTAAGTGATTGAGGGATAATGACTGAACGATTAAATGATTGAACGATTAAACGATTGAGAGATAACGATTGAATGATTGAGGGATAATGATTGAATGATTGAGGGATACGATTGAGGGATAATGATTGAGGGATAATGATTGAACGATAACGATTGAGGGATTGAACAATTCAACGATTGAGGGATAACGATTGGGAGAGATTGAGGGATTAAACGATTGAGGGATAACGATTGAATGATTGCGAGATAACGATTGAATGGATGAGGGATAACGATTGAACATTGAATGATTGAGGGATAACGATTGAACATTGAACGATTAAGGGATAACGATTCAGGGATTAAACGATTGAGGGATAACGAACGATAATGATTGAATGATAACTATTGATTGATTGAGGAATAACGATTGAGGGATTGAACGATTCAACGATTGAGGGATTAAATGATTGAGGGATAACGATTGAATGATTGTGGGATAACAATTGAACGATTGAGGGATAACGATTGAATGATTGAGGAATAACTATTAAATGATTAAACAATTGAGGGATAACTATTGAACAATTGAGGGATTAAACAATTGAGGGACAATGATTGAATGATTGAGGGATAACGATTGAACGATTAAGTGATTGAGGGATAACAATTGAACGATTGAGGGATTAAACGATTGAGGGATAACTATTAAATGATTAAACGATTGAGGGATAACGATTGAATGATTGAGGAATAACTATTACACGATTAAAAGATTGAGGGATAACGATTGAACGATTCAATGATTGAGGGATAACGATTGAACGATTAAATGATTGAACGATTAAGCGATTGAGGGATAACGATTGAATGATTGAGGGATAACAATTCAATGATTGAGGGATAACGATTGATCAATTAAATGATTGAATGATTAAATGATTGAGGGATAATGATCGAACAATTGAGGGATAACGATTGAGAGATTGAAGGATTAAATGATTGAGGGATAATGATTAAGAGATTGAGGGATTAAATGATTGAGGGATAACGATTGAGGGATTAAACGATTGAGGGATAAGGATTAAACGATTGAGGGATTAAACAATTGAGTTATAACGATTGCATGATTGCGGGATAACAATTGAACGATTGAGGGATAACAATTGAGAGAGTGAGCGATTAAATGATTGAGGGATAACGATTGAACGATTGAGGAATAACGATTGAGAGAGATTGAGGGATTAAATGATTGAGGGATAACGATCGAACAATTGAGGGATAACGATTGAGATTGAAAAATTAAACAATTGAGGGATAACGATTAAGAGATTGAGGGATTAAGTGATTGAGGGATAACGATTGAACGATTAAATGATTGAACGATGAAACGATTGAGAGTGAATGATTGAGGGATAACGATTGAATGATAATGATTGAACAATTGATGGATTAAATGATTGAGGGATAATGTTTGAACGATTAAATGATTGAACGATTAAACGATTGAGGGATAACGATTGAACGATTGAGGCATAAATATTAAACGATTACGATTGAACAATTGAGGGATTTAACAATTGAGGGATAATGATTGAATGATTGAGGGATAGCGATTGAGGGATTAAATGATTGAGGGATAACGATTGAACATTGAATGATTAAGGGATAACGATTGAGGGATTAAACGATTGAGAGATAACGATTGAATGATTGAGATAGCGATTGAGCGATTGGGGATAGCGATTGAGGATTAAACGATTGAGGGATAATGATTGAACATGAACAATTAAGGATATTGATTGAGGATTAAGCGATTGAGGGATAGCGAACGATAATGATTGAATAACATGAACGATTGAGGAATAACGATTGAGGGATTGAACGATTGAATGATTGAGGGATTGAATGATTGAGGGATAACGATTGAATGATTGTGGGTTAACGATTGAATGATTGAGGAATAACTATTAAATGATTAAACGATTGAGGGATAACTATTGAACAATTAAGGGATTAAACAATTGAGGGATAACGATTGAATGATTGAGGGATAACGATTAAACGATTAAGCAATTGAGGGATAACAATTGAACGATTGAGGGATTACAATTGAGAGTGAGCGATTAAATGATTGAGGGATAACGATTGAACGATTGAGGAATAACGATTGAGAGAGATTGAGGGATTAAATGATTGAGGGATAACGATCGAACAATTGAGGGATATCGATTGAGAGATTGAAGGATTAAACAATTGAGGGATAACGATTAAGAGATTGAGGGATTAAGTGATTGAGGGATAACGATTGAATGATAATGATTGAACAATTGATGGATTAAATGATTGAGGGATAATGTTTGAACGATTAAATGATTGAACGATTAAACGATTGAGGGATAACGATTGAACGATTGAGGCATAAATATTAAACGATTACGATTGAACAATTGAGGGATTTAACAATTGAGGGATAATGATTGAATGATTGAGGGATAGCGATTGAGGGATTAAACGATTGAGGGATAACGATTGAACATTGAATGATTAAGGGATAACGATTGAGGGATTAAACGATTGAGAGATAACGAACGATAACGATTGAATAACTATTGAACGATTGAGGAATAACGATTGAGGGATTGAACAATTCAATGATTGAGGGATAATGATTGAACGATTGAGGGATAACGATTGAATGATTGTGGGATAACGATTGAATGATTGAGGGATAACGATTGAATGATTGAGGGGTTGAGCGATTCAACAATTGAGGGATAACGATTGAACAATTAAACGATTGAATGATTGAGGGATAACAATTGAACGATTGAGGGATTAAACGATTGATGGATAATGATTGAATGATTGCGGGTTAATGATTGAACGATTGAGGGATAATGATTGAACGATAACGATTGAGAGATTGAACAATTCAACGATTGAGGGATAACGATTGAACGATTGAGGGATAATGATTGGGAGAGATTGAGGGATTAAACGATTGAGGGATAACGATTGAATGATTGCGAGATAACGATTGAATGGATGAGGGATAACGATTGAACATTGAATGATTGAGGGATAACGATTGAACATTGAACGATTAAGGGATTACGATTCAGGGATTAAACGATTGAGGGATAACGAACAATAACGATTGAATAACTATTGATTGATTGAGGAATAACGATTGAGGGATTGAACGATTCAACGATTGAGGGATTAAATGATTGAGGGATAACGATTGAATGATTGTGGGATAACGATTGAACGATTGAGGGATAACGATTGAACAATTAAGGGATTAAACAATTGAGGGACAATGATTGAATGATTGAGGGATAACGATTGAACGATTAAGTGATTGAGGGATAACAATTGAACAATTGAGGGATAACGAATGATTGAGGGATAACAATAGAGAGATTGAGTGATTTAATGATTGAGGGATAACGATTGAATGATAATGAACGATTGAGGGATTAAACGATTGAACATTGAACAATTAAGGGATAACGATTGAGGGATTAAACGATTGAGGGATAGCAAATGATAACGATTGAATAACTATTGAACGATTGAGGAATAACGATTGAGGGATTGAACGATTCAACGATTGAGGGATAACGATTGAATGATTGAGGGATTGAATGATTGAGGGATAACGATTGAACGATTGAGGAATAACGATTGAGAGAGATTGAGGGATTAAATGATTGAGGGATAACGATCGAACAATTGAGGGATTGAACGATGAAACGATTGAGAGTGAATGATTGAGGGATAACGATTGAATGATAATGATTGAACAATTGAGGGATTAAATGATTGAGGGATAATGTTTGAACGATTAAATGATTGAACGATTAAACGATTGAGGGATAACGATTGAACGATTGAGGGATAGCGATTGAGGGATTAGACGATTGAGGGATAACGATTGAACATTGAACGATTAAGGGATAACGATTGAGGGATTAAACGATTGAGGGATAACGAACGATAACGATTGAATAACTATTGAACGATTGAGGAATAGCGATTGAGGGATTGAACGATTCAATGATTGAGGGATAACGATTGAACGATTGAGGGATAACGATTGAATGATTGAGGATAACAATTGAATGATTGAGGAATAACTATTAAACGATTAAACGATTGAGGGATTAAACAATTGAGGGGTAACGATTGAATGATTGAGGGATAATGATTGAACGATTAAATGATTGAACGATTAAGTGATTGAGGGATAACAATTGAACGATTGAGGGATAACGAACGATTGAGGGATAACAATTGAGAGAGTGAGGGATTAAATGATTGGGGGATAACTATTGAACGATTGAGGAATAACGATTGAATGATTGAGGGATAACTTAAATGATTCAACAATTGAGGGATAACGATTGAACGATTGAGGCATAACTATTAAACAATTGAGGGATAACGATTGAGGGATAAGGATTGAACGATTGAGGGATTAAACAATTGAGGTATAACGATTGCATGATTGCGGGATAACAATTGAACGATTGAGGGATAACTATTAAATGATTGAACAAATGAGGGATTAAACGATTGAGGGATAGCGGACGATAATGATTGAATGATAACTATTGAACGATTGAGGAATAACGATTGAGGGATTGAACGATTCAATGATTGAGGGATAACGATTGAATGATCGAGGGATTGAATGATTGAGGGATAACGATTGAATGATTGTGGGATAACGATTGAATGATTGAGGAATAACTATTAAATGATTAAATGATTGAGGAATAACTATTGAACGATTAAATGATTGAACAATTAAGCGATTGAGGGATAACGAACGATTGAGGGATAACAATTGAGAGAGTGAGCGATTAAATGATTGAGGGATAATGATTGAACGATTGTGGAATAACGATTGAGAGAGATTGAGGGATTAAATGATTGAGGGATAACGATCGAACAATTGAGGGATAATGATTGAGAGATTGAAGGATTAAACAATTGAGGGATAACGAGTAAGAGATTGAGGGATTAAGTGATTGAGGGATAACGATTGAACGATTAAATGATTGAACGATGAAACGATTGAGAGTGAATGATTGAGGGATAACGATTGAGAGATTGAAGGATTAAACGATTGAGGGATAATGATTAAGAGATTGAGGGATTAAATGATTGAGGGATAATGATTGAGGGATTAAACGATTGAGGGATAAGGATTGAACGATTGAGGGATTAAACAATTGAGTTATAATGATTGCATGATTGCGGGATAACAATTGAACGATTGAGGGATAACTATTAAATGATTGAACAATTGAGGGATTAAACAATTGAGGGATAGCGATTGAATGATTGAGGGATAACGATTGAACGATAACGGTTGAACGATTGAGGGATTGAACGATTCAACGATAACGGTTGAAGGATTGAACGATTCAACGATTGAGGGATAACGATTGAAGAATTGAGGGATTAAACAATTGAGGGATAATGATTGAACGATTGAGGGATTAAACGATTGATGGATAATGATTGAATGATTGCAGGATAACTATTAAATGATTAAATGATTGAGGGATAACGATCGAACAATTGAGGGATAACGATTAAGAGATTGAGGGATTAAACGATTGAATGATTAAATGATTGAACAATGAAACGATTGAGAGATAATGATTGAATGATTGAGGGATAGTGATTGAATGATAATGATTGAACGATTGAGGGATTAAATGATTGAGGGATAATGATTGAACGATTAAATGATTGAATGATTAAACGATTGAGGATTAAACAATTGAGGGATAATGATTGAACATTGAACAATTAAGGGATAATGATTGAGGGATTAAACGATTGAGGGATAGCGAACGATAACGATTGAATGATAACTATTGAACGATTGAGGAATAACGATTGAGGGATTGAACGATTCAACGATTGAATGCTTGAGGGATTGAATGATTGAGGGATAGCGATTGAATGATTGTGGGATAACGATTGAATGATTGAGGAATAACTATTAAATGATTAAACGATTGAGGGATAACTATTGAACAATTAAGGGATTAAACAATTGAGGGATAATGATTGAACATTGAACAATTAAGGGATAACGATTCAGGGATTAAATGATTGAGGGATAATGAACGATAACGATTGAATGATAACTATTGATTGATTGAGGAATAACGATTGAGGGATTGAACGATTCAACGATTGAGGGATTAAATGATTGAGGGATAATGATTGAATGATTGTGGGATATCGATTGAGGGATAACGATTGAACAATTGAGGGATTAAACAATTGAGGGACAATGATTGAATGATTGAGGGATAACTATTGAACGATTAAGTGATTGAGGGATAACAATTGAACGATTGAGGGATAACGAACGATTGAGGGATAACAATAGAGAGATTGAGTGATTTAATGATTGAGGGATAACGATTGAACGATTGAGGGATTAAACGATTGAGGGATAACAATTGAATGATTGCGGTATAATGATTGAGGGATTAAACGATTGAGGGATAATGAACGATTGAGGGATAACGATTGAATGATTGAGAATAACGATTAAATGATTGGGGATAGCTATAAAATGATTAAGCGATTGAGGGATAGCGATTGAATGATTGAGGAATAACTATTAGACGATTGAGGGATAACTATTGAACAATTGAGGGATAACGATTGAACGATTCAATGATTGAGGGATAACGATTGAACGATTAAATGATTGAACGATTAAGCGATTGAGGGATAACGATTGAGGAATAACGATTGAATGATTGAGGGATAACAATTCAATGATTGAGGGATAACGATTGATCAATTAAATGATTGAATGATTAAATGATTGAGGGATAACGATTGAGAGAGATTGAGGGATTAAATGATTGAGGGATAATGATCGAACAATTGAGGGATAACGATTGAGAGATTGAAGGATTAAACGATTGAGGGATAATGATTAAGAGATTGAGGATTAAATGATTGAGGGATAACGATTGAGGGATAAGGATTGAACGATTGAGGGATTAAACAATTGAGTTATAACGATTGCATGATTGCGGGATAACAATTGAACGATTGAGGATAACTATTAAATGATTGAACAATTGAGGGATTAAACAATTGAGGATGGCGATTGAATGATTGAGGATAACGATTGAGCGATATGGTTGAGCGATTGAGGGATTGAACGATTCAGCGATTGGGGATAGCGATTGAAGAATTGAGGGATTAAACAATTGAGGATAATGATTGAACGATTTGCAGGGATAACTGTTAAATGATTAAATGATTGGTGATAGCGATCGAGACAATTGAGGATATGATTAAGAAGTTGAGGGATTAGACGATTGAATGATTAAATGATTGAACAATGAAACGATTGAGAGATAATGATTGAATGATTGAGGGATAGTGATTGAATGATAATGATTGAACGATTGAGGGATTAAATGATTGAGAGATAATGATTGAACGATTAAATGATTGAATGATTAAACGATTGAGGGATAACGATTGAATGATTGAGATAACGATTGAACGATTGAGGGATAACGATTGAGGGATTAAACGATTGAGAGATAGCGAACGATAACGATTGAATGATAACTATTGAACGATTGAGGGATTGAACGATTCAACGATTGAATGCTTGAGGGATTGAATGATTGAGGGATAACGATTGAATGATTGTGGGATAACGATTGAATGATTGAGGAATAACTATTAAACAATTAAATGATTGAGGGATAACTGTTGAACAATTAAGGGATTAAACAATTGAGGGATAATGATTGAACATTGAACAATTAAGGGATAACGATTCAGGGATTAAACGATTGAGGGATAACAAACGATGACGATTGAATGATAACTATTGATTGATTGAGGAATAACGATTGAGGGATTGAACGATTCAACGATTGAGGGATTAAATGATTGAGGGATAACGATTGAATGATTGTGGGATAACGATTGAACGATTGAGGGATAACGATTGAACAATTGAGGGATTAAACAATTGAGGGACAATGATTGAGGGATAACGATTGAACGATTCAATGATTGAGGGATAACGATTGAATGATTAAATGATTGAACGATTAAGCGATTGAGGGATAACGATTGAGGAATAACGATTGAATGATTGAGGGATAACAATTGATCAATTAAATGATTGAATGATTAAATGATTGAGGGATAATGATCGAACAATTGAGGGATAACGATTGAGAGATTGAAGGATTAAACGATTGAGGGATAATGATTAAGAGATTGAGGGATTAAATGATTGAGGGATAGCGATTGAGGGATTAAGTTAGTGAGGATAAGGATTGAACGATTGAGGATTAAACAATTGAGTTATAGCGATTGCATGATGCTGGGATAACAATTGAGCGATTGAGGATAACTATTAAATGATTGAACAATTGAGGATTAAACAATTGGGGATAGCGATTGAATGATTGAGGGATAGCGATTGAGCGATAGCGGTTGAGCGATTGAGGGATTGAACGATTCAGCGATTGAGGATAAGCGATTGAAGGAATTGAGGGATTAAACAATTGAGGATAATGATTGAGCGATTGAGAATAATGATTGAACGATTGAGATTAAGCGATTGATGGATAATGATTGAATGATTGCGGGATAACTATTAAATGATTGAGGATAACAATCAGACAATTGAGGATAACGATTAGAGATTGAGGGATTAAGCGATTGAATGATTAAATGATTGAGCGATGAAACGATTGAGGAATAATGATTGAATGATTGAGGATAGTGATTGAATGATAATGATTGAGCGATTGAGGATTAAATGATTGAGGATAATGATTGAACGATTAAATGATTGAATGATTAAACGATTGAGGGATAACGATTGAATGATTGAGAGATAACGATTGAACGATTGAGGATTAAACGATTGAGGGATAGCGAACGATAACGATTGAATGATAACTATTGAACGATTGGGAATAGCGATTGAAGATTGAGACGATTCAGCGATTGAGGATAGCGATTGAATGATTGAGGATTGAGCGATTGAATGATTGTGGGATAACGATTGAATGATTGAGGAATAACTATTAAACGATTAAACAATTGAGGGATAACTATTGAACAATTAAGGGATTAAACAATTGAGGGATAATGATTGAACATTGAACAATTAGGGATAACGATTCAGGGATTAAATGATTGAGGGATAGCGAACGATAACGATTGAATGATAACAATTGAACGATTGAGGGATAGCGAACGATTGAGGATAACAATGAAGTTGGGTGATTTAATGATTGAGGATAACGATTGAGCGATTGAGGATTAAGCGGTGAGGATAACGATTGAATGATTAGCGGTATATAGCGATTGAGGATAATGAGCGATTGAGGGATAACAATTGAATGATTGAGGAATAACGATTAAACGATTGAGGGATAACTATTGAACAATTGAGGGATAACGATTGAACGATTCAATGATTGAGGGATAACGATTGAACGATTAAATGATTGAACGATTAAGCGATTGAGGGATAACGATTGAGGAATAACGATTGAATGATTGAGGGATAACAATTCAATGATTGAGGGATAACGATTGATCAATTAAATGATTGAATGATTAAATGATTGAGGGATAACGATTGAGAGGGATTGAGGGATTAAATGATTGAGGGATAATGATCGAACAATTGAGGGATAACGATTGAGAGATTGAAGGATTAAACGATTGAGGGATAATGATTAAGAGATTGAGGGATTAAATGATTGAGGGATAGCGATTGAGGGATTAAACGATTGAGGGATAAGGATTGAACGATTGAGGGATTAAACAATTGAGTTATAACGATTGCATGATTGCGGGATAACAATTGAACGATTGAGGGATAACTATTAAATGATTGAACAATTGAGGGATTAAACAATTGAGGGATAGCGATTGAATGATTGAGGGATAACGATTGAACGATAACGGTTGAACGATTCAACGATAACGGTTGAACAATTGAAGGATTGAACGATTCAACGATTGAGGGATTAAACAATTGAGGGATAATGATTGAACGATTGAGGAATAATGATTGAACGATTGAGGGATTAAACGATTGATGGATAATGATTGAATGATTGCAGGATAACTATTAAATGATTAAATGATTGAGGGATAACGATCGAACAATTGAGGGATAACGATTAAGAGATTGAGGGATTAAACGATTGAATGATTAAATGATTGAACAATGAAACGATTGAGAGATAATGATTGAATGATTGAGGGATAGTGATTGAATGATAATGATTGAACGATTGAGGGATTAAATGATTGAGGGATAATGATTGAACGATTAAATGATTGAATGATTAAACGATTGAGGGATAACGATTGAGGGATTAAACAATTGAGGGATAATGATTGAACATTGAACAATTGAGGGATAATGATTGAGGGATTAAGCGATTGGGGATGATGACGATAGCTGATTGAATGATAACTATTGAACGATTGAGGAATAGCGATTGAGGATTGACGATTCAGCGATTGAGGGATTGAATGATTGAGGGATAGCGATTGAATGATTGTGGGATACGATTGAATGATTGAGGAATAACTAAAGCGATTAAGCGATTGAGGATAACTATTGAACAATTAGGATTAAACAATTGAGGATAATGATTGAACATTGAACAATTAGGGGATAACGATTCAGGATTAAATGATTGAGGGATAGCGAGCGATAGCGATTGAATGATAGCTATTGATTGATTGGGGAATAGCGATTGAGATTGAACGATTCAGCGATTGAGGGATTAAATGATTGAGGATAATGATTGAATGATTGTGGGATAGCGATTGAACGATTGAGGGATAACGATTGAACAATTGAGGGATTAAACAATTGAGCGACAATGATTGAATGATTGAGGGATAACTATTGAACGATTAAGTGATTGAGGGATAACAATTGAACGATTGAGGGATAACGAACGATTGAGGGATAACAATAGAGAGATTGAGTGATTTAATGATTGAGGGATAACGATTGAACGATTGAGGGATTAAACGATTGAGGGATAACAATTGAATGATTGCGGTATAATGATTGAGGGATTAAACGATTGAGGGATAAGGAACGATTGAGGGATAACGATTGAATGATTGAGGAATAACGATTAAATGATTGAGGGATAACTATAAAATGATTAAACGATTGAGGGATAACGATTGAATGATTGAGGAATAACTATTAAACGATTGAGGGATAACTATTGAACAATTGAGGGATAACGATTGAACGATTCAATGATTGAGGGATAACGATTGAACGATTAAATGATTGAACGATTAAGCGATTGAGGGATAACGATTGAGGAATAACGATTGAATGATTGAGGGATAACAATTCAATGATTGAGGGATAACGATTGATCAATTAAATGATTGAATGATTAAATGATTGAGGGATAACGATTGAGAGAGATTGAGGGATTAAATGATTGAGGGATAATGATCGAACAATTGAGGGATAACGATTGAGAGATTGAAGGATTAAACGATTGAGGGATAATGATTAAGAGATTGAGGGATTAAATGATTGAGGGATAACGATTGAGGGATAAGGATTGAACAATTGAGGGATTAAACAATTGAGTTATAACGATTGCATGATTGCGGGATAACAATTGAACGATTGAGGGATAACTATTAAATGATTGAACAATTGAGGGATTAAACAATTGAGGGATAGCGATTGAATGATTGAGGGATAACGATTGAACGATAATGGTTGAACGATTGAGGGATTGAACGATTCAACGATTGAGGGATAACGATTGAAGAATTGAGGGATTAAACAATTGAGGGATAATGATTGAACGATTGAGGAATAATGATTGAACGATTGAGAGATTAAACGATTGATGGATAATGATTGAATGATTGCAGGATAACTATTAAATGATTGAGGGATAACGATCGAACAATTGAGGGATAACGATTAAGAGATTGAGGGATTAAACGATTGAATGATTAAATGATTGAACGATGAAACGATTGAGAGATAATGATTGAATGATTGAGGGATAGTGATTGAATGATAATGATTGAACGATTGAGGGATTAAATGATTGAGATAATGATTGAACGATTAAATGATTGAATGATTAAACGATTGAGGGATAACGATTGAATGATTGAGATAACGATTGAACGATTGAGGGATAACGATTGAGGGATAGCGAACGATAACGATTGAATGATAACTATTGAACGATTGAGGGATTGAACGATTCAACGATTGAATGCTTGAGGGATTGAATGATTGAGGGATAACGATTGAATGATTGTGGGATAACGATTGAATGATTGAGGAATAACTATTAAACAATTAAATGATTGAGGGATAACTGTTGAACAATTAAGGGATTAAACAATTGAGGGATAATGATTGAACATTGAACAATTAAGGGATATCGATTCAGGGATTAAACGATTGAGGGATAACGAACGATAACGATTGAATGATAACTATTGATTGATTGAGGAATAACGATTGAGGGATTGAACGATTCAACGATTGAGGGATTAAATGATTGAGGGATAACGATTGAATGATTGTGGGATAACGATTGAACGATTGAGGGATAACGATTGAACAATTGAGGGATTAAACAATTGAGGGACAATGATTGAGGGATAACGATTGAACGATTCAATGATTGAGGGATAACGATTGAATGATTAAATGATTGAACGATTAAGCGATTGAGGGATAACGATTGAGGAATAACGATTGAATGATTGAGGGATAACAATTCAATGATTGAGGGATAACAATTGATCAATTAAATGATTGAATGATTAAATGATTGAGGGATAATGATCGAACAATTGAGGGATAACGATTGAGAGATTGAAGGATTAAACGATTGAGGGATAATGATTAAGAGATTGAGGGATTAAATGATTGAGGGATAACGATTGGGGGATTAGCGATTGAGGATAAGGATTGAACGATTGAGGATTAAACAATTGAGTTATAGCGATTGCATGATTCTTGGGGATAACAATTGAGCGATTGAGGATAACTATTAAATGATTGAACAATTGAGGATTAAACAATTGAGGATAGCGATTGAATGATTGGGGATAGCGATTGAGCGATAGCAGTTGAACGATTGAGGATTGAGCGATTCAGCGATTGGGGATAGCGATTGAAGATTGAGGGATTAAACAATTGAGGGATAATGATTGAGCGATTGAGAATAATGATTGAGCGATTGAGGATTAAGCGATTGATGGATAATGATTGAATGATTGCAGGATAACTATTAAATGATTGAGGGATAACAATCGAACAATTGAGGGATAACGATTAAGAGATTGAGGGATTAAACGATTGAATGATTAAATGATTGAACGATGAAACGATTGAGAGATAATGATTGAATGATTGAGGGATAGTGATTGAATGATAATGATTGAACGATTGAGGGATTAAATGATTGAGGATAATGATTGAACGATTAAATGATTGAATGATTAAGCGATTGAGGATAGCGATTGAATGATTGAGATAACGATTGAACGATTGAGGATAGCAGATTGAGGATTAAGCGATTGAGGGATAGCGAACGATAACGATTGAATGATAACTATTGAACGATTGAGGAATAACGATTGAGGGATTGAACGATTCAACGATTGAGGGATAACGATTGAATGATTGAGGGATTGAACGATTGAATGATTGTGGGATAACGATTGAATGATTGAGGAATAACTATTAAACGATTAAACAATTGAGGGATAACTATTGAACAATTAAGGGATTAAACAATTGAGGGATAATGATTGAACATTGAACAATTAAGGGATAACGATTCAGGGATTAAATGATTGAGGGATAGCGGACGATGACGATTGAATGATAACAATTGAACGATTGAGGGATAACGAACGATTGAGGATAACAATAGAGATTGGTGATTTAATGATTGAGGGATAGCGATTGAACGATTGAGGATTAAGCAGGTGGGGATAACGATTGAATGATTCTTGATTATGATTGAGGGATAATGAGCGATTGAGGGATAACGATTGAATGATTGAGGATAACGATTGAAACGATAGCGGTTGAACGATTGAGGGATTGAACGATTCAACGATTGAGGGATAACGATTGAAGAATTGAGGGATTAAACAATTGAGGGATAATGATTGAACAATTGAGGAATAATGATTGAACGATTGAGGGATTAAGTGATTGATGGATAATGATTGAATGATTGCAGGATAACTATTAAATGATTAAATGATTGAGGGATAACGATCGAACAATTGAGGGATAACGATTAAGAGATTGAGGGATTAAACGATTGAATGATTAAATGATTGAACGATGAAACGATTGAGAGATAATGATTGAATGATTGAGGGATAGTGATTGAATGATAATGATTGAACGATTGAGGGATTAAATGATTGAGGGATAATGATTGAACGATTAAATGATTGAATGATTAAACGATTGAGGGATAATGATTGAATGATTGAGGGATAACGATTGAGGGATTAAACAATTGAGGGATAATGATTGAACATTGAACAATTAAGGGATAATGATTGAGGGATTAAACGATTGAGGGATAGCGAACGATAACGGTTGAATGATAACTATTGAACGATTGAGGAATAACGATTGAGGGATTGAAGCGATTCAGCGATTGGGGGATAGCGATTGAATGATTTTGGGTATAATGATTGAGGGATTAGCGATTGAGGATATTGAACAATGGGGGATAACGATTGAATGATTGAGAATAACTATTAAACGATTAAATGATTGAGATAACTATTGAACAATTGAGGATAGCGATTGAAACGATTCAATGATTGAGGATATGATTGAGCGATTAAATGATTGAACGATTAAGCGATTGAGGGATAGCGATTGAGGAATAGCGATTGAATGATTGAGGATAACAATTCAATGATTGAGGGATAGCGATTGATCAATTAAATGATTGAATGATTAAATGATTGAGGATAACGATTAAGAGATTGAGGGGATTAAATGATTGAGGATAATGATCGAACAATTGAGGATAGCGATTGAGAGTTGAAGGATTAAGCGATTGAGGATGATTAAGAGATTGAGAAATTAAACGAGTTGGGGGATAGGATTTGAGCGATTGAGGATTAAACAATTGAGGTTATACGATTGCATGATTGCGGGATAACAATTGAACGATTGAGGATAACTGTTAAATGATTGAACAATTGAGGGATTAAACAATTGAGGATAGCGATTGAATGATTGAGGATAACGTTAACTGATAGCGGTTGAACATTGAGGATTGAACGATTCAACGATTGAGGATAAGCGATTGAAAGGTGAGGATTAAACAATTGAGGATAATGATTGAACGATTGAGGATAATGATTGAACGTTGAGGATTAAGCGATGATGGATAATGATTGAATGATTGCAGGATAACTATTAAATGATTAAATGATTGGGGATAGCGATCGAGACAATTGAGGATAGCGATTAAGATTGAGGATTGAAACAATTTGAATGATTAAATGATTGAGCGATGAAAGCGATTGAGGAGATAATGATTGAATGAGGATGTGATTGAATGATAATGATTGAAACGATTGAGGATTAAATGATTGAGGAAATGATTGAAGCGATTAAATGATTGAATGATTAAGCGATTGAGGGATAACGATTGAATGATTGAGGAGATAGCGATTGAGCGATTGAGGGATAGCGATTGAGGGATAGCGACGATAACGATTGAATGATAACTGTTGAACGATTGAGGAATAACGATTGAGATTGAGCGATTCAACGATTGAAGATAGCAATTGAATAATTGAGGATTGAACAATTGAATGATTGTGGGATAACGATTGAATGATTGAGAATAACTATTAAGCGATTAAACGATTGAGGATAACTATTGAACAATTAAGGTTAAACAATTGAGGATAGCGATTGAATGATTGAGGATACGATTGAGAATTGAGGATTAAACAATTGAGGGATAATGATTGAATGATTGAGGAATAATGATTGAACAATTGAGGATTAAACGATTGATGGATAATGATTGAATGATTGCGGATAACTATTAAATGATTAAATGATTGAGGATAGCGATCGAACAATTGAGGATAGCGATTAAAGTTGAGGGATTAAACGATTGAATGATTAAATGATTGAACGATGAAACGATTGAGAGATAATGATTGAATGATTCAGGGATAACGATTGAATGATAATGATTGAACGATTGAGGGATTAAATGATTGAGGGATAATGATTGAACGATTAAATGATTGAATGATTAAACGATTGAGGGATAACGATTGAATGATTGAGGGATTAAACAATTGAGGGATAATGATTGAACATTGAACAATTAAGGGATAATGATTGAGGGATTAAACGATTGAGGGATAGCGAACGATAACGATTGAATGATAACTATTGAACGATTGAGGAATAACGATTGAGGGATTGAACGATTCAACGATTGAATGGCGAGGATTGAATGATTGGGGATAGCGATTGAATGATTGTGGGATAATGATTGGAATGATTGAGGAATAACTGTTAAGCGATTAAGCTGATTGAGGGATAACTATTGAACAATTAAAGGGATTAAACAATTGGGGATAATGATTGAATGATTGGGGATAGCGATTAAATGATTAAATGATTGAACTGATTAAACAGTTGGGATAACAATTGAGCGATTGAGGGATAACGAGCGATTGAGGATAACAGTTGAGAGGTGAGGTTAAATGATTGGGGATAGCGATCGAACAATTGAGGATAACGATTGAGATTGAAGGATTAAACAATTGAGGATAACGATTAAGGTTGAGGATTAAGTGATTGAGGGATAACGATTGAACGATTAAATGATTGAACGATGAAACGATTGAGAGTGAATGATTGAGGGATAGCGATTGAGAGATTAAACGATTGAGGGATAACGATTGAACATTGAACGATTAAGGGATAACGATTGAGGGATTAAACGATTGAGAGATAAGGAACGATAACGATTGAATAACTATTGAACGATTGAGGAATAACGATTGAGGGATAATGATTGAACGATTGAGGGATTGAACGATTGAGGGATAACGATTGAATGATTGAGGGATAACGATTGAATGATTGAGGGGTTGAGCGATTCAACAATTGAGGGATAACGATTGAACAATTAAACGATTGAATGATTGAGGGATAACAATTGAACGATTGAGAGATTAAACGATTGATGGATAATGATTGAATGATTGCGGGATAATGATTGAACGATTGAGGGATAATGATTGAACGATAACGATTGAGGGATTGAACAATTCAACGATTGAGGGATAACGATTGAATGATTGAGGGATAATGATTGGGAGAGATTGAGGGATTAAACGATTGAGGGATAACGATTGAATGATTGCGAGATAATGATTGAATGGATGAGGGATAACGATTGAACATTGAATGATTGAGGGATAACGATTGAACATTGAACAATTAAGGGATAACGATTCAGGGATTAAACGATTGAGGGATAACGAACGATAACGATTGAATGATAACTATTGATTGATTGAGGAATAACGATTGAGGGATTGAATGATTCAACGATTGAGGGATTAAATGATTGAGGGATAACGATTGAATGATTGTGGGATAACGATTGAACGATTGAGGGATAACGATTGAATGATTGAGGAATAACTATTAAATGATTAAACGATTGAGGGATAACTATTGAACAATTGAGGGATAACGATTGAGGGATATCGATTGAGCGATTCAATGATTGAGGATACTGATTGAGCGATTAAATGATTGAACGATTAAGCGATTGAGGATAACGATTGAATAAGAGTTGAGATAACAAATTCAGCAATTGAGGATAACGATTGATCAATGAATGAATGATTAAATGATTGAGGATAATGATCGAGACAATTGAGGATAACGATTGAGATTGAGGATTAAATGATTGAGGATAATGATTAAGGATTGGGGATTAAATGATTGGGGATAACGATTGGGGATTAAACGATTGAGGTATAAGGATTAAATGATTGAGGATTAAATAATTGGGGTTATGCTTGATTGCATGATTGCGAGGATAACAATTGAGCGGATTGAGGATAACTGGTAGAGAGTGGCGATTAAATGAATTGAGGATAACGATTGAACGATTGAGAATAACGATTGAGAAGTTGAGGATTAAATAATTGGGGATAGCAGTCAGACAATTGAGGATAACGATTGAGAGATTGAAAATTAAATTGGGGGATAGCTGATTAAGAGTTGAGGATTAAGTGATTGAGGATAGCGATTGAACGATTAAATGATTGAACGATGAAACGATTGAGAGTGAATGATTGAGGGATAACGATTGATAATGATTGAACAATTGATGGATTAAATGATTGAGGGATAATGTTTGAACGATTAAATGATTGAACGATTAAACGATTGAGGGATAACGATTGAACGATTGAGGCATAAATATTAAACGATTACGATTGAACAATTGAGGGATTTAACAATTGAGGGATAATGATTGAATGATTGAGGGATAGCGATTGAGGGATTAAACGATTGAGAGATAAATGACGATGACGATTGAATAACTATTGAACGATTGAGGAATAACGATTGAGCGATTGAGGGGTTGAGCGATTCAACAATTGAGGGATAACGATTGAATAATTAAACGATTGAATGATTGAGGGATTGAGCAATTAAAGGATAACGATTCAACGATTGAGGGATAACAATTGAACGATTGAGGGATTAAACAATTGATGGATAATGATTGAATGATTGCGGGATAATGATTGAACGATTGAGGGATAACTATTAAATGATTGAACGATTGTGGGATAACGATTGAACAATTGAGGGATAATGATTGAATGATTGAGGGATAATGATTGAACGATAACGATTGAGGGATTGAACAATTCAACGATTGAGGGATAACGATTGAATGATTGCGAGATAACGATTGAATGGATGAGGGATAACGATTGAACATTGAATGATTCAGGGATAACGATTGAACATTGAATGATTAAGGGATGATTCAGGGATTAAACGATTGAGGGATAACGAACGATAACTATTGAATGATAACTATTGATTGATTGAGGAATAACGATTGAGGGATTGAACGATTCAACGATTGAGGGATTAAATGATTGAGGGATAACGATTGAATGATTGTGGGATAACGATTGAATGATTGTGGGATAACGATTGAACAATTGAGGGATAATGATTGAATGATTGAGGGATAATGATTGAACGATAACGATTGAGGGATTGAACAATTCAACGATTGAGGGATAACGATTGAACGATTGAGGGATAATGATTGGGAGAGATTGAGGGATTAAACGATTGAGGGATAACGATTGAATGATTGCGAGATAACGATTGAATGGATGAGGGATAACGATTGAACATTGAATGATTCAGGGATAACGATTGAACATTGAACGATTAAGGGATAACGATTCAGGAATTAAACGATTGAGGGATAACGAACGATAACGATTGAATGATAACTATTGATTGATTGAGGAATAACGATTGAGGGATTGAACGATTCAGCGATTGAGGGGATTAAATGATTGAGGGATAGTGATTGAATGATTGTGGGATAACGATTGAATGATTGAGGAACGACTAAATGATTAAGCGATTGAGGATAACTATTGAACAATTGAGGATTAAACAATTGAGGGACAAGATTGAATGATTTGAGGATAGCGATTGAAACGATTAAGTGATTGAGGATAACAATTGAACGATTGAGGAATAGCGAATGATTGAGGATAACAATAGAGATTGGGTGATTTAATGATTGAGGATAACGATTGAGGATTAAACGATTGAGGGATAACGATTGAATGATTGAGGTATAATGATTGAGGGATAATGAACGATTGAGGGATAACGATTGAACAATTGAGGAATAACGATTAAATGATTGAGGGATAACTATTAAATGATTAAATGATTGAGGGATAACGATTGAATGATTGAGGAATAACTATTAAATGATTAAACGATTGAGGGATAACTTGAACAATTGAGGGATAACGATTGAACGATAACGATTGAACGATTCAATGATTGAGGGATAACGATTGAACGATTAAATGATTGAACGATTAAGCGATTGAGGGATAACGATTGAGGAATAACGATTGAATGATTGAGGGATAACAATTCAATGATTGAGGGATAACGATTGATCAATTAAATGATTGAATGATTACATGATTGAGGGATACATTGATGGGGAGAGATTGAGAGATTAAATGATTGAGGGGATGATGAGAACAATTGAGGATAACGATTGGGAAGCTTGAAGGATTAAGCGATTGAGGATAATGATTGAAGATTGAGGATTAAATGATTGAGGGATAACGATTGAGGATAAGGATTAAACAATTGAGGATTAAACAATTGGAGTTATAACGATTGCATGATGCGGGATAACAATTGAACGATTGAGGATAACTATTAAATGATTGAACAATTGAGGATTAAACAATTGGGGATATCGATTGAATGATTGAGGATAACGATTGAGCGATTGAGGGATTAAATGATTGAGGATAATGATTGAACAGATTAAATGATTGAATGATTAAACGATTGAGGGATAACGATTGAATGATTGAGAGATAACGATTGAACGATTGAGGGATAACGATTGAGGGATTAAACGATTGAGGGATAATGATTGAACATTGAACAATTAAGGGATAGCGATTGAGGGATTAAGCGATTGAGGGATAGCGAAACGATAACGATTGAATGATACTATTGAGCGATTGAGGAATACGATTGAAGGGATTGAACGATTCAGCGATTGGGGATAACGATTGAATGATTGAGGGATTGAATGATTGAGGGATAACGATTGAATGATTGTGGAGTTACTGATTAGACAGTTGAAAATTAACTATTAACGTTGAGAATAACTATTGAACAATTAAGGGAATTGAAACAATTGAGGATAACGATTGGACAGATTGAGGATAGCGATTAAACGATTAAATGATTGAGCGATTAAACAGTTGGGGATAATAATTGAACGATTGAGGGATAACAATTGAGGAGGTGAGGATTAAATGATTGAGGATAACGATCAGACAGGTGAGGATAGCGATTGGGAGATTGGGGATTAAGTGATTGAGGATAGCGATTGAACAGATTAAATGATTGAACGATGGAAACGATTGAGGTGAGACGAGTTGGGGGATAACGATTGAATGATGATTGAACAATTGGGGATTAAATGATTGGGGGATAATGTTTGAGCGATTAAATGATTGAACGATTAAGCGATTGAGGATAACGATTGAAGTTAACGATTGAGAGATATGAGCGATAATCGATTGAATAACTATTGAACAGTTGAAGATAACGATTGAGATTAGGCGATTCAATGATTGAGGATAACGATTGAGCAGTGAGAGATTGAACGATTGAGGACAACGATTGAATGATTGAGGACAACAATTGAATGATTAAGGAACAACTGTTAAAACCATTAAACGATTGAGGACAACTATTAACAATTGAGGATTAAACAATTGGGGGTAACGATTGAATGATTGGGGATAATGATTGAGCGATTAAATGATTGAGCGATTAGAAGTGATTGGGGATAACAATTGAACGATTGGGGATAGCGAGACGATTGAGGATAACAATTGGGGAGGTGAGGATTAAATGATTGAGGATAGCGATTGAACGATTGAGGAACAACGATTGAATGATTGAGGATAACTAAATGATTCAACAATTGAGGATAACGGAGATGAGCAGTTGAGGCATAGCTATTAAACGATTGAGGAATAACGTGATTGGGGATTAAGCGATTGAGGATAAGGATTGAACAATTGAAGGATTAAACAATTGAGGTATAGCGGTTGCATGATTGGGATAACAATTGGCTTGATTGAGGAATAACTATTAAATGATTGAACAATTGAGGGATTAAACAATTGAGGGATAGAGATTGAATGATTGAGGGATAACGGTTGAACGATAATGGTTGAACGATTGAGGGATTGAACGATTCAACGATTGAGGGATAACGATTGAAGAATTGAGGGATTAAACAATTGAGGGATAATGATTGAACGATTGAGGAATAACGATTGAACGATTGAGGGGTTGAGCGATTCAACAATTGAGGGATAACGATTGAATAATTAAACGATTGAATGATTGAGGGATTGAGCAATTAAAGGATAACGATTCAATGATTGAGGGATAACAATTGAACGATTGAGGGATTAAATGATTGATGGATAATGATTGAATGATTGCGGGATAATGATTGAACGATTGAGGGATAACTAGTAAATGATTGAACGATTGTGGGATAACGATTGAACAATTGAGGGATAATGATTGAATGATTGAGGGATAATGATTGAACGATAACGATTGAGGGATTGAACAATTCAACGATTGAGGGATAACGATTAAACGATTGAGGGATAACGATTGAACATTGAATGATTAGGATAGCAATTGAGGGATTAAGCGATTGAGATAACGAGCGATAGCGATTGAATAACTGAGCGATTGAGGAATAGCGATTGAGGGATTGAACAATTCAATGATTGAGGGATAATGATTGAACGATTGAGGGATAACGATTGAATGATTGAGGGATAACGATTGAATGATTGAGGGGTTGAGCGATTCAACAATTGAGGGATAACGATTGAACAATTAAACGATTGAATGATTGAGGGATAACAATTGAACGATTGAGGATTAAACGATTGATGGATAATGATTGAATGATTGCGGGTTAATGATTGAACGATTGAGGGATAATGATTGAACGATAACGATTGAGGGATTGAACAATTCAACGATTGAGGGATAACGATTGAACGATTGAGGGATAATGATTGGGAGAGATTGAGGGATTAGACGATTGAGGGATAACGATTGAATGATTGCGAGATAACGATTGAATGGATGAGGGATAACGATTGAACATTGAATGATTGAGGGATAACGATTGAACATTGAACGATTAAGGGATTACGATTCAGGGATTAGACGATTGAGGGATAATGAACGATAACGATTGAATAACTATTGATTGATTGAGGAATAACGATTGAGGGATTGAACGATTCAACGATTGAGGGATTAAATGATTGAGGGATAACGATTGAATGATTGTGGGATAACGATTGAACGATTGAGGGATAACGATTGAACAATTGAGGGATTAAACAATTGAGGGACAATGATTGAATGATTGAGGGATAACGATTGAACGATTAAGTGATTGAGGGATAACAATTGAACAATTGGGGATAATGAATGATTGAGGATAACAATGAGAGTGGGTGATTTGTGATTGAGGGATAGCGATTGAATGATGATGAGACGATTGAGGTTAACGATTGAACATTGAACAATTAGGGATAGCGATTGAGGATTAAACGATTGGGGATGCCAAATGATTGAATGATTAACGATTGAGGATAGCGATTGAGGAATAACGATTGAGCGATTGAGGATAACGATTGAATGATTGAGGATTGAATGATTGAGGATAGATATTGAACGATTGAGGAATAACGATTGAGGGAGATTGAGGATTAAATGATTGAGGGATAGCGATCGAGACAATTGGGGATAGCGATTGAGAGATTGAAGGATTAAACAATTGAGGATAACGATTAAGTTGGGGGATTAAGTGATTGAGGATAGATTGAGCGATTAAATGATTGAGCGATGAACGATTGAAGTGAATGATTGAGGATAACGATTGAAATATGATTGAACAATTGAGATTAAATGATTGAGGATAATGTTTGAACGATTAATGATTGAACGATTAGCGATTGAGGATAACGATTGAACGATTGAGCATAACTATTAGCGATTAAACAATTACGATTGAACAATTGGGGATAATGATTGAATGATTGAGGAATAACGATTGAGCGATTGAGGATAGCGATTGAGGATTAACGATTGAGGATAACGATTGAACATTGAACGATTAAGGGATAACGATTGAGGGATTAAACGATTGAGAGATAACGAACGATAATGATTGAATAACTATTGAACGATTGAGGAATAACGATTGAGGGATTGAACGATTCAATGATTGAGGGATAACGATTGAACGATTGAGGGATTGAACGATTGAGGGATAACGATTGAATGATTGAGGGATAACAATTGATCAATTAAATGATTGAATGATTAAATGATTGAGGGATAATGATCGAACAATTGAGGGATAACGATTGAGAGATTGAAGGATTAAACGATTGAGGGATAATGATTAAGAGATTGAGGGATTAAATGATTGAGGGATAACGATTGAGGGATTAAACGATTGAGGGATAAGGATTGAACGATTGAGGGATTAAACAATTGAGTTATAACGATTGCATGATTGCGGGATAACAATTGAACGATTGAGGGATAACTATTAAATGATTGAACAATTGAGGGATTAAACAATTGAGGGATAGCGATTGAATGATTGAGGGATAACGATTGAACGATAACGGTTGAACGATTGAGGGATTGAACGATTCAACGATTGAGGATAACGATTGAAGAATTGAGGGATTAAACAATTGAGGGATAATGATTGAACGATTGAGGAATAATGATTGAACGATTGAGGGATTAAGCGATTGATGGATAATGATTGAATGATTGCGGATAACTATTAAATGATTGAGGATAACAGTCGAACAATTGGGGATAGCGATTAAGAGATTGAGGGATTAAACGATTGAATGATTAAATGATTGAACGATGAAACGATTGAGAGATAATGATTGAATGATTGAGGATAGTGATTGAATGATAATGATTGAACGATTGAGGGATTAAATGATTGAGGGATAATGATTGAACGATTAAATGATTGAATGATTAAACGATTGAGGGATAACGATTGAATGATTGAGATAACGATTGAACGATTGAGGGATATCGATTGAGGGATTAAACGATTGAGGGATAGCGAACGATAACGATTGAATGATAACTATTGAACGATTGAGGAATATCGATTGAGGGATTGAACGATTCAACGATTGAGGGATAACGATTGAATGATTGAGGGATTGAACGATTGAATGATTGTGGGATAACGATTGAATGATTGAGGAATAACTATTAAACGATTAAACAATTGAGGGATAACTATTGAACAATTAAGGGATTAAACAATTGAGGGATAATGATTGAACATTGAACAATTAAGGGATAACGATTCAGGGATTAAATGATTGAGGGATAGCGGACGATATCGATTGAATGATAACAATTGAGCAATTGAGGATAACGCGATTGAGGATAACAATAGAATTGGTGATTTAATGATTGAGGATAGCGATTGAACGATTGAGGATTAAGCAGGTGAGGGATAACGATTGAATGATTGCGGTATAACGATTGAGGGATAATGAACGATTGAGGGATAACGATTGAATGATTGAGGGATAACGATTGAACGATAACGGTTGAACGATTGAGGGATTGAACGATTCAACGATTGAGGGATAACGATTGAAGAATTGAGGGATTAAACAATTGAGGGATAATGATTGAACAATTGAGGAATAATGATTGAACGATTGAGGGATTAAGTGATTGATGGATAATGATTGAATGATTGCAGGATAACTATTAAATGATTAAATGATTGAGGGATAACGATCGAACAATTGAGGGATAATGATTAAGAGATTGAGGGATTAAACGATTGAATGATTAAATGATTGAACGATGAAACGATTGAGAGATAATGATTGAATGATTGAGGGATAGTGATTGAATGATAATGATTGAACGATTGAGGGATTAAATGATTGAGGGATAATGATTGAATGATTGAGGGATAACGATTGAGGGATTAAACAATTGAGGGATAATGATTGAACATTGAACAATTAAGGGATAATGATTGAGGGATTAAACGATTGAGGGATAGCGAACGATAACGGTTGAATGATAACTATTGAACGATTGAGGAATAACGATTGAGGGATTGAACGATTCAACGATTGAGGGATAACGATTGAATGATTGCGGTATAATGATTGAGGGATAATGAACAATTGAGGGATAACGATTGAATGATTGAGGAATAACTATTAAACGATTAAACGATTGAGGGATAACTATTGAACAATTGAGGGATAACGATTGAACGATTCAATGATTGAGGGATAACGATTGAACGATTAAATGATTGAACGATTAAGCGATTGAGGGATAACGATTGAGGAATAACGATTGAATGATTGAGGGATAACAATTCAATGATTGAGGGATAACGATTGATCAATTAAATGATTGAATGATTAAATGATTGAGGGATAACGATTAAGAGAGATTGAGGGATTAAATGATTGAGGGATAATGATCGAACAATTGAGGGATAACGATTGAGAGATTGAAGGATTAAACGATTGAGGGATAATGATTAAGAGATTGAGGGATTAAATGATTGAGGATTAAACGATTGAGGGATAAGGATTGAACGATTGAGGGATTAAACAATTGAGTTATAACGATTGCATGATTGCGGGATAACAATTGAACGATTGAGGGATAACTATTAAATGATTGAACAATTGAGGGATTAAACAATTGAGGGATAGCGATTGAATGATTGAGGGATAACGATTGAACGATAACGGTTGAACGATTGAGGGATTGAACGATTCATCGATTGAGGGATAACGATTGAAGAATTGAGGGATTAAACAATTGAGGGATAATGATTGAACGATTGAGGAATAATGATTGAACGATTGAGGGATTAAGCGATTGATGGATAATGATTGAATGATTGCAGGATAACTATTAAATGATTAAATGATTGAGGATAGCGATCCAGACAATTGGGGGATATCGATTAAAGTTAGGGGTTAAACGATTGAATGATTAAATGATTGAACGATGAGACGATTGAGAGATAATGATTGAATGATTGAGGGATAGTGATTGAATGATAATGATTGAACGATTGAGGGATTAAATGATTGAGGGATAATGATTGAACGATTAAATGATTGAATGATTAAACGATTGAGGGATAACGATTGAATGATTGAGAGATAACGATTGAACGATTGAGGGATAACGATTGAGGGATAGCGAACGATAACGATTGAATGATAACTATTGAACGATTGAGGAATAACGATTGAGGGATTGAACGATTCAACGATTGAGGGATAACGATTGAATGATTGAGGGATTGAACGATTGAATGATTGTGGGATAACGATTGAATGATTGAGAAATACTATTAAACGATTAAACGATTGAGGGATAACTATTGAACAATTAAGGGATTAAACAATTGAGGGATAGCGATTGAATGATTGAGGGATAACGATTGAAGAATTGAGGGATTAAACAATTGAGGGATAATGATTGAATGATTGAGGAATAATGATTGAACAATTGAGGGATTAAACGATTGATGGATAATGATTGAATGATTGCAGGATAACTATTAAATGATTAAATGATTGAGGGATAACGATCGAACAATTGAGGGATAACGATTAAGAGATTGAGGGATTAAACGATTGAATGATTAAATGATTGAACGATGAAACGATTGAGAGATAATGATTGAATGATTCAGGGATAACGATTGAATGATAATGATTGAACGATTGAGGGATTAAATGATTGAGGGATAATGATTGAACGATTAAATGATTGAATGATTAAACGATTGAGGGATAACGATTGAATGATTGAGGGATAACGATTGAGGGATTAAACAATTGAGGGATAATGATTGAACATTGAACAATTAAGGGATAATGATTGAGGGATTAAACGATTGAGGGATAGCGAACGATAACGATTGAATGATACCTATTGACGATTGATTGAAGTATAGAGATTGAGGATTGAAACGTTCAGCGATTGAATGACGAGGGATTGAATGATTGAGGGATAACGATTGAATGATTGTGGGATAACGATTGAATGATTGAGGAATAACTATTAAACGATTAAACGATTGAGGGATAACTATTGAACAATTAAGGGATTAAACAATTGAGGGATAATGATTGAATGATTGAGGGATAACGATTAAATGATTAAATGATTGAACGATTAAGCAATTGAGGGATAACAATTGAACGATTGAGGGATAACGAACGATTGAGGGATAACAATTGAGAGGGTGAGGGTTAAATGATTGGGGGATAGCGATCGAACAATTGAGGATAGCGATTGAGAGATTGGAAGGATTAAACAATTGGGGATAGCGATTGAGATTGGGGATTAAGTGATTGAGGATAGCGATTGAACGATTAAATGATTGAACGATGAAGCGTTGAGGTGAATGATTGGGGATGGCGTTGAGGGATTAAGCGATTGAGGATAGCGATTGAACATTGAGCGATTAGGGATAACGATTGAGGGATTAAGCGATTGAGATAGCGACGATAGCGATTGAATAACTATTGAATGATTGAGGAATAACGATTGAGGGATAATGATTGAACGATTGAGGGATTGAACGATTGAGGGATAACGATTGAATGATTGAGGGATAACGATTGAATGATTGAGGGGTTGAGCGATTCAACAATTGAGGGATAACGATTGAACAATTAAACGATTGAATGATTGAGGGATAACAATTGAACGATTGAGAGATTAAACGATTGATGGATAATTGAATGATTGCGGGATAATGATTGAACGATTGAGGGATAATGATTGAACGATAACGATTGAGGGATTGAACAATTCAGCGATTGAGGATAACGATTGAGATGATTGAGGATAATGATTGGGAGATTGAGGGATTAAACGATTGAGGATAGCAGATTGAGATGATTGCGAGATAGCGATTGAATGGATGAGGGATACGATTGAACATTGAATGATTGAGGATAGGATTGAACATTGAGCGATTAAGGGATAGCGATTCAGGGATTAGCGATTGAGGGATAGTGACGATAGCGATTGATAACTATTGATTGATTGAGGAATAACGATTGAGGGATTTAACGATTCAACGATTGAGGGATTAAATGATTGAGGGATAACGATTGAATGATTGTGGGATAACGATTGAACGATTGAGGGATAACGATTGAATGATTGAGGAATAACTATTAAATGATTAAACGATTGAGGGATAACTATTGAACAATTGAGGGATAACGATTGAGGGATAACGATTGAACGATTCAATGATTGAGGGATAACGATTGAACGATTAAATGATTGAACGATTAAGCGATTGAGGGATAACGATTGAATGATTGAGGGATAACAATTCAATGATTGAGGGATAACGATTGATCAATTAAATGATTGAATGATTAAATGATTGAGGGATAATGATCGAACAATTGAGGGATAACGATTGAGAGATTGAAGGATTAAATGATTGAGGGATAATGATTAAGAGATTGAGGGATTAAATGATTGAGGGATAGCGATTGAGGATTAACCGATTGAGGATGAAGGATTTAATGATTGAGATTAAACAATTGAGTTATAGCGATTGCATGATTAGGATAACAGATTGAACGATTGGGGATAACAATTGAGAGGTGGGCGATTAAATGATTGAGGATAGCGATTGAGCGATTGAGGAATAACGATTGGGAGGGTGGGGGATTAGTATGATTGAGGGATAGCGATGAGACAATTGAGGATAAGTTGGAAGTTGAAAAATTAAACAATTGAGGATGTGATTGGAAGTTGGGGGATTAAGTGATTGGGGATAGCGATTGAGCGATTAAGTGATTGAACGATGGAGACGATTGTGAGTGAATGATTGAGGATAACGATGATGATATTGATTGAACAATTGATGGATTAAATGATTGGGGATAATGTTTGAGCGATTAAATGATTGAACGATTAAACGATTGAGGATAGCGATTGAGCGATTGAGGCATAAATATTAGCGATTACGATTGAACAATGGAGATTTGTGAGTGAGGGATAATGATTGAATGATTGAGGATAGCGATTGAGGATTAAACGATTGAGGGATAACGATTGAACATTGAATGATTGAGGGATAACGATTGAGGGATTAAACGATTGAGAGATAACGAACGATGACGATTGAATAACTATTGAACGATTGAGGAATAACGATTGAGCGATTGAGGGGTTGAGCGATTCAACAATTGAGGGATAACGATTAAATAATTAGACGATTGAATGATTGAGGGATTGAGCAATTAAAGGATAACGATTCAACGATTGAGGGATAACAATTGAACGATTGAGGGATTAAACGATTGATGGATAATGATTGAATGATTGCGGGATAATGATTGAACGATAACGATTGAGGGATTGAACAATTCAACGATTGAGGGATAACGATTGAATGATTACGAGATAACGATTGAATGGATGAGGGATAACGATTGAACATTGAATGATTCAGGGATAACGATTGAACATTGAACGATTAAGGGATGATTCAGGGATTAAACGATTGAGGGATAACGAACGATAACTATTGAATGATAACTATTGATTGATTGAGGAATAACAATTGAGGGATTGAACGATTCAACGATTGAGGGATTAAATGATTGAGGGATAACGATTGAATGATTGTGGGATAACGATTGAATGATTGTGGGATAACGATTGAACAATTGAGGGATAATGATTGAATGATTGAGGGATAATGATTGAACGATAACGATTGAGGGATTGAACAATTCAACGATTGAGGGATAACGATTGAACGATTGAGGGATAATGATTGGGAGAGATTGAGGGATTAAACGATTGAGGGATAACGATTGAATGATTGCGGGATAACGATTGAACATTGAATGATTCAGGGATAACGATTGAACATTGAACGATTAAGGGATATCGATTCAGGAATTAAACGATTGAGGGATAACGAACGATAACGATTGAATGATAACTATTGATTGATTGAGGAATAACGATTGAGGGATTGAACGATTCAACGATTGAGGGATTAAATGATTGAGGGATAATGATTGAATGATTGTGGGATAACGATTGAATGATTGAGGAATAACTATTAAATGATTAAACGATTGAGGGATAACTATTGAACAATTGAGGGATTAAACAATTGAGGGACAATGATTGAATGATTGAGGGATAACGATTGAACGATTAAGTGATTGAGGGATAACAATTGAACGATTGAGGGATAACGAACGATTGAGGGATAACAATAGAGAGATTGAGTGATTTAATGATTGAGGGATAACGATTGAGGGATTAAACGATTGAGGGATAACGATTGAATGATTGCGGTATAATGATTGAGGGATAATGAACGATTGAGGGATAACGATTGAACAATTGAGGAATAACGATTAAATGATTGAGGGATAACTATTAAATGATTAAATGATTGAGGGATAACGATTGAATGATTGAGGAATAACTATTAAATGATTAAACGATTGAGGGATAACTTGAACAATTGAGGGATATCGATTGAACGATAACGATTGAACGATTCAATGATTGAGGGATAACGATTGAACGATTAAATGATTGAACGATTAAGCGATTGAGGGATAACGATTGAGGAATAACGATTGAATGATTGAGGGATAACAATTCAATGATTGAGGGATAACGATTGATCAATTAAATGATTGAATGATTACATGATTGAGGGATAACGATTGAGAGAGATTGAGGGATTAAATGATTGAGGGATAATGATCGAACAATTGAGGGATAACGATTGAGAGCTTGAAGGATTAAACGATTGAGGGATAATGATTAAGAGATTGAGGGATTAAATGATTGAGGGATAACGATTGAGGGATAAGGATTAAACAATTGAGGGATTAAACAATTGAGTTATAACGATTGCATGATTGCGGGATAACAATTGAACGATTGAGGGATAACTATTAAATGATTGAACAATTGAGGGATTAAACAATTGAGGGATATCGATTGAATGATTGAGGGATAACGATTGAACGATTGAGGGATTAAATGATTGAGGGATAATGATTGAACGATTAAATGATTGAATGATTAGACGATTGAGGGATAACGATTGAATGATTGAGAGATAACGATTGAACGATTGAGGGATAACGATTGAGGGATTAAACGATTGAGGGATAATGATTGAACATTGGAACATTAAGGATAGCGATTGAGGATTAACGGTTGGGGATAGCGACGATATCGATTGAATGATAACTATTGAACGATTGAGGAATAACGATTGAGGGATTGAACGATTCAACGATTGAGGGATAACGATTGAATGATTGAGGGATTGAATGATTGAGGGATAACGATTGAATGATTGTGGGTTAACGATTGAATGATTGAGGAATAACTATTAAACGATTGAGGAATAACTATTGAACAATTAAGGGATTAAACAATTGAGGGATAACGATTGAATGATTGAGGGATAACGATTAAACGATTAAATGATTGAACGATTAAGCAATTGAGGGATAATAATTGAACGATTGAGGGATAACAATTGAGAGAGTGAGGGATTAAATGATTGAGGGATAACGATCGAACAGTTGGGGATAGCGATTGGGAGATTGAGGATTAAGTGATTGAGGGATAACGATTGAACAATTAAATGATTGAACGATGAAACGATTGAGAGTGAATGATTGAGGGATAACGATTGAATGATAATGATTGAACAATTGAGGGATTAAATGATTGAGGGATAATGTTTGAACGATTAAATGATTGAACGATTAAACGATTGAGGGATAACGATTGAGGGATTAAACGATTGAGAGATAACGAACGATGACGATTGAATAACTATTGAACGATTGAGGAATAACGATTGAGGGATTGAACGATTCAATGATTGAGGGATAACGATTGAACGATTGAGGATTGAGCGATTGAGGATAGCGATTGAATGATTGAGGGATAACAATTGAATGATTGGAATAACTGTTAAGCGATTAAGCGATTGAGGATAACTATTGAACAATTGGGGATTAAACAATTGGGGAATGATTGAATGATTGAGGGATAATGATTGAGCGATTAAAGATTGAACGATTAAGTGATTGAGGATAACAATTGAGATTGATGGGATAACTGACGATTGAGGATAACAATTGGGAGGTGAGGATTAAATAATTGAGGATAGCGATTGAGCGATTGAGAATAGCGATTGAATGAGTTGAGGGATAACCCAAATGATTCAACAATTGAGGGATAGCGTTGAGCGATTGAGCATAACTATTAAGCGATTGAGGGATAACGATTGAGATTAAGCGTTGAGGATAACAGTTGAGGTGAGGGATTAAATGATTGAGGGATAGCGATCGAGACAATTGGGGATAGTGATTGGAGTTGGAAGGATTAAACAATTGGGGATAGCGATTAAAGTTGAGGATTAAGTGATTGAGGATAGCGATTGAGCGATTAAATGATTGAACGATGAAACGATTGAGGTAGAAGATTGAGGGATGGCGATTGGGGATTTAAGCGATTGGGGATGACGATTGAACATTGAACGTTAGGGATAGCGATTGAGGATTAAGCGATTGAGATAACGAACGATAACGATTGAATAACTATTGAACGATTGAGGAATAACGATTGAGGGATAATGATTGAACGATTGAGGGATTGAACGATTGAGGGATAACGATTGAATGATTGAGGGATAACGATTGAATGATTGAGGGGTTGAGCGATTCAACAATTGAGGGATAACGATTGAACAATTAAACGATTGAATGATTGAGGGATAACAATTGAACGATTGAGAGATTAAACGATTGATGGATAATGATTGAATGATTGCGGGATAATGATTGAACGATTGAGGGATAATGATTGAACGATAACGATTGAGGGATTGAACAATTCAGCGATTGAGGATAGCGATTGAATGATTGAGGATAATGATTGGGAGATTTGGGGATTAAACGATTGAGGATAGCGATTGAATGATTGCGAGATAACGATTGAATGGATGAGGGATAACGATTGAACATTGAATGATTGAGGGATAACGATTGAACATTGAACGATTAAGGGATAACGATTCAGGGATTAAACGATTGAGGGATAACGAACGATAACGATTGAATGATAACTATTGATTGATTGAGGAATAACGATTGAGGGATTGAACGATTCAACGATTGAGGGATTAAATGATTGAGGGATAACGATTGAATGATTGTGGGATAACGATTGAACGATTGAGGGATAACGATTGAATGATTGAGGAATAACTATTAAATGATTAAACGATTGAGGGATAACTATTGAACAATTGAGGGATAACGATTGAGGGATAACGATTGAACGATTCAATGATTGAGGGATAACGATTGAACGATTAAATGATTGAACGATTAAGCGATTGAGGGATAACGATTGAATGATTGAGGGATAACAATTCAATGATTGAGGGATAACGATTGATCAATTAAATGATTGAATGATTAAATGATTGAGGGATAATGATCGAACAATTGAGGGATAACGATTGAGATATTGAAGGATTAAATGATTGAGGGATAATGATTAAGAGATTGAGGGATTAAATGATTGAGGGATAACGATTGAGGATTAAACGATTGAGGGATAGGATTAAATGAGTTGAGGATTAAACAATTGAGTTATAGCGATTGCATGATTGGGGATAACAATTAGGCGATTGGGGGATAACAATTGAGAGGTGAGCGATTAAATGATTGAGGGATAACGATTGAACGATTGAGGAATAACGATTGAGAGAGATTGAGGGATTAAATGATTGAGGGATAACGATCGAACAATTGAGGGATAACGATTGAGAGATTGAAAAATTAAACAATTGAGGGATAACGATTAAGAGATTGAGGGATTAAGTGATTGAGGGATAACGATTGAACGATTAAATGATTGAACGATGAAACGATTGAGAGTGAATGATTGAGGGATAACGATTGAATGATGATGATTGAACAATTGATGGATTAAATGATTGAGGGATAATGTTTGAACGATTAAATGATTGAACGATTAAACGATTGAGGAATGATTGAACGATTGAGGCATAAATATTAAATGATTACGATTGAACAATTGAGGGATTTAACAATTGAGGGATAATGATTGAATGATTGAGGGATAGCGATTGGGGATTAAACGATTGAGGATAGCGATTGAACATTGAATGATTGGGGATAGCGATTGAGGATTAAGCGGTTGGGAGATAGCGAGCGATAGCGATTGAATAACTATTGAGACGATTGAGATAGCAGTTGAAGCGATTGGGGGTTGAAGCGATTCAACATTTGAGGATAACGATTGAATAATTAAACGATTGAATGATTGAGGATTGAGCAATTAAGGATAACAGTTGTGATTGGGGGTAACAATTGAGCGATTGAGGATTAACGATTGATGGATAATGATTGAATGATTGAGGGATAATGATTGAACGATTGAGATAACTATTAAATGATTGGGCGATTGTGGGATAACGATTGAACAATTGAGGATAATGATTGAATGATTGAGGGGATAATGATTGAGCGATAGCGAAGACTCTTGCCTGCACCAATGGACTGTAGTCTTCCCGCCGGCAGTCAGTCGGGTGGGAGCAGGTTGCTGCATGCTGCCAGCCCACCGGCTGACAGGGGAGCAGGTGGTGGGGCATTGTGTGGGGTGGGTGGGGGCCACTAGATCACCAGGGTAGGTGGTCCTTGGGAGGGGAGATTTGAACACTTTGCAGCCCACGATCGGGCTTCGAGGTCCACTGACCACCAGGGATATGTTCTGGGGGTTGGACTCTTTGCTGCCCGCGATCAGGCTGGTGGGGTGGGTTTTATTCTACACTTTGCCCACGATCGGGCTGGTGGGGGTGGGGCTTATTCCTACACTTTGCCCGCATTGGGCTAGTGGGGTTGGGGGTTTATTTAAACTTATGTGCCCTGATTGGGCCAGTCGGGGAGGGGGATTTTACACTTATGCCCGAACGCCAGTCGGGGAGGGGTTGGCATGCCCATGGATTGAACTGCAGGGGGCACAGGGAGCGTTGAGGCCACCCAGGTGGCAGCTGCTGTTGCGCCTGCAATGTGGCAGCTCACCTGTGGGTGGCCCTCTACTTACTCCTTTTTATTTGGCTCAAAGTTGTGCAGGCGCAGGTTGGGAGTTGTGCTCAGACAACTGCACAGACCGCTGAATATCGGGCTGTGCAGTTTATGCATGGTTCCTCCCCTCTGGTTCAGCATGCCTTCATTAGCATTGAGCTGTTGCTCAGCTTGACTTGGGGGCCTAACTGCCTCCTGCTGAATATGGCAGAATGGCGCATTTCGACTTGGCGCAGGCGCAACCCTATTACGCAGGGCACAACCCTTTGAATATCCAGCCATTAGGACCTTAAATTTTCAACATAGCCTTCTTATCACCCCACCTCATGAACAAGGTCAGGAAAACTGTCAAATCCCACCTGAAAAGTGAATTCACCAAGCAAATCGGAAACCACCTTTGGGTGGGAGTTATGAATGACAGTCATATTGTTCATGAGGTGGAGTCCCCAAAGGCCATGTTGAAAATTTGGGGTCCTGAGGGACACGATTGCAATATCACCCCCGCCTGCAACTTCTGAGGGACATGCATCATATTGTCACTCCCTAGGTTGTAACTCTGAGGGACATGCATCACACTGTCACCTCCCTTGGCTGTAACTCCTGAGAGACATGCATTGCACTGTCACCTCCCTTGGCTGTAACTTATGAGGGATATGCATCGCACTGTCACCTCCATTGGCTGTAACTCTGAGGGACATGCATCGCACTGTCACCTCCCTTGGCTGTAACTCCTGAGAGACATGCATTTTATCATCACCTGGCAATAGGCAGAAAAAGGAGCGGGAATGTGAGTTTGGGGCTGTGATTGCCTTTTAAATAACTACTCCCCATCATGAATTTGCTGTCCAGACACTTGTTTGTTGCGGTCCCAATGTTTTTCACGCAAGATGGGGGAGTGTATGCATATAAAGTTGGAGGGAGTCCCTTAAATCTGCTTCAGCTGTTTTTGTTTTTTTGTTGCTGTCCGCATGCTCCTCTGTTGCTTGTTCTCATGTCAGTGACTGGGGTGGGGTTGTTAAGGACAGCTGTGCTCTGCTTCTAAAGTTTCATTACTTTCAGGTGATTTGGGTTCCCTGAATGAGGATGGGCACTGGACACTTTTAATAATAATAATATTAATAATAATATTTTTAGCTATATAGGCTATTCAAATATCAAAGCGCTTTACATACATCTTAAAAACAACACAATAAAATCACATAAAACATAACGTAGCAGCTTCAATTTAAAATCTCCTGCATTCCTAATACTAAGTATTAAAAGCCCATTTGAATAAGTACATTTTAAACTGGTCTTAAAACTTCCACGGTCTCGCACTCTCTAATCCGACAAGGTAGAGAGTTCCACAGGAATAGCGCCATGAACATAAAAGTCCTTGTGCCAGATGTCTTCAACCACACCCCTGGGAACCTCTAGCAACCCCTCGTCAGATGAGCGGAGGAGACAGCCAGGCTGTAGGGAACCAGGAGTTTTGCAGATAACCCAGTCCCAGTCCATGTAGGGCTTTATAGGTCATAAGACTGACCTTGAAGGTGGTTGCCACTGTATAAGCAGCCAGTGCAGATCGCGCCTTTGGGAGTAGCATGACTGGAATGTGAGGTCCCAGTCAGTAATCATGCTGCTGCGTTCTGCACCAGCTGCAAGTGGCGGACATCAACCCCGGAAGACCTAGGTATAAGGAGTTGCAGTAATCAAGGCGCGAGGTCACAAAGGTGTGGATCAACATGGGCAAATCATCGGACTGAAAAGGTGCTTAATTCTGGCAGCATTCCTAAGATGGTAAAGGAGGATTTGATGACTGCCGACACCTGTGCCTGCAGTGTCAGCCCATCATCAAATACCACCCTTAGATTACGCACCCATTCAGAGGTGGGTAGCTGTACACCATTGGGCCAAAGCCCAGATGGTATCTGCTTGGGCAGTTTGTTGAGTTTGGCAGCTTAGTGTCCATGTCCCTGTTGGCAGGTTCCCTAAGTGAGTCACATTTGTTCCGCTACTGCCTGACTCCATGTTTACTTTCCTCTTTCCCTGATATGCTGCAGATCAGGTTCAGTCAGCGCTGTTTGTGACTGCAGTTACAGTAGTTAAACTGAGTCCTAGCTGGGTTGGGGAGGATTGCAGACTAAGAGAGCGCCGTGCAGTGATCTGCTACATACTAAGTATGGTGATGCAGTTCCACTTCTGCGGCATTTTGGATACCAAATGTAGCATACATCAGTTCCACTTCTGTATGCTTTTGATACCAAATGTAGCAAACATCAGTTCCACTTCTGTGGCATTGCGGATACCAAATGTAGCATGCATCAGTTCCGCTTCCACACTCTCTTTTTTAAAACTTATTTTACCAGGAAGGTGGATTGAATCAAATGATCCGTTTTCAGCCATGCCTGGGGAATGGAGGTTACAGTGGGAAGTATCACAGAACTTGTCTCCTTAACCCTGTTTTTAGAGATGATGTTTCTGTATCACTGTTTCTGATACCACTGTACTTACTGTGTAATAATGACCTGCTGTATTATAACTTGTACCTATTGTCTGTGCCATTGTACTCAATGTATTACATGTACCCACTGAATTATAACTTGTACCTATTCTCTGTGCCACTGTACTCCTGTATTATATGTATCTACTGTATTATAACTTGTACCTATTGTCTGTGCCACTGTACTCACCATATTACATGTACCCACTGTATTATAACTTGTACCTATTGTCTGATACAACTGTACTCCCTGTATTATATGTTCTTACTTTATTATAACTTGTACCTGTTGTCTGTGTCACTGTACTCTCTGTATTATATGTACCCACTGTATTATAACTTGTGCCTATTCTCTGTGCCACTGTACTCACCATATTATATGTACCTACTGTATTATAACTTGGCCTATTCTCTGTGCCACTGTAATCACCGTGATTATATGTACCCACTGTATTATAACTCTGTGCCACTGTAATCACCATATTATATGTACCGCTGTATTATAACTTGTGCCTATTCTCTGTGCCACTGTAACCACCATATTATATGTACCTACTGTATTATAACTTGTGCCTATTCTCTGTGCCACTGTACTCACCGTATTATATGTACCCACTGTATTATAACTCTGCCTATTCTCTGTGCCACTGTACTCACCGTGATTATATGTACCCACTGTATTATAACTTGTACCTATTCTCTGTGCCACTGTAATCACCGTAATATATGTACCCACTGTATTATGCTTGTACCTATTCTCTGTGCCACTGTAATCACTGTATAATTACCAGCGGGCGCTTTTTCCCGCCAGCCGGTTATAATTTGCCGTTATAATCAGCTCTGCTGGTTATAACGGCAAACCACCAGGTTTCCCTAGGAACAGCCATCCCTCAGTCCCTGTTCTCCGTGTTCACGCTCAGTGATGGAATTCATTGGCGCAGCACACTTCCTGGTCCCTCCTATTCGGGAAATGAACTTCTCATGAAAAAAAAACTATTTTCCTGCAGTAAACCACTTGAAAATGGAACAAGTATTTTCCGTCACTCTGACACCACAGCTGAGTCCATGTCAGACTGCCCTGCTTCGAAGCCGGAAGGATGCTGCAACCGCCTTTCATGTAAGTTTATATGAAAACTAATATCGTAAGTGTCTACACATTTTTTTAAATGAAATATCCTCTTCCTTTTTCTACAACAAGTACAGCCCTATAATTAGGAAGACTGCGGACCGGCCAAAAATCAAAGACTGGTCCGCAGCTTCCTGAACACTAATCTGTTAGGTAATTTAATTTTTATAATTGCTGATGCAAGCGCACTCCTGCAATTGTAAAAAAAATAAAATATGAGGTAATTAATGTATAAAACTCACGTTTACACACCTGCTAGGATGCCTTTTATAAACCCCTCGGGTTTATGTAGCATCCCCACAACTCGGTGTGTAGTAAATCATAAACACACCACCCCATATATTATTCTCTATATTATATAAAACGATCTGTATTATAACGCAGTACCTATTCTCTGTGCCACTGTAATCACCATATTATATGTACTCACTGTATTATATGTACCCACTGTATTATAACTTGTACTTATTCTCTGTGCCACTGTACTCACTGTATTATATGTACCTACTGTATTATAACTTGTACCTATTCTCTGTGCCACTGTACTCACAGTATTATATGTACCCACTGTATTATAACTTGTACCTATTCTCGTGCCACTGTATTATATGTATCTACTGCATTATAACTTGTTCCTATTCTCTGTGCCACTGTACTCACTGTATTATATGTACCTACTGTATTATAACTTGTAACTTCTCTCTGTGCCATTGTACTCACTGTATTATATGTACCCACTGTATTATAACTTGTACCTATTGCCTGTGCTACTGTATGGCCCAGGTCACAACTGAAAGTGGTCCTTGAATCAATTTGCTCACCCGATTAATAAAAACATAAATAAATAAAACAACACATATTGTATAAAATAAAATCTGACAATAAAACATCCTGAAAATAATATTTACAAATTATACCGCACCCTATATTTAGGTTGTATAGACAGCTCTATGTTAAATTCAACATTTTGTACCACAATAACTTTGGCATTTTTTTTACAAATAGCCTGAAATCTGGTATGCGTGTCACCCTGTAGATATTTCAAGATGTGGAAAGTTTCGTGATGGTATCTTGCATGCTTTTGAGATATGAAGTGGTAAAACAGAAACAAAAACACCTTTTTCCCATTGGTTAACATGGGATGTTTTTTCTCATCTACAGATAGACAGAAAAAATATTTTCCTGAAATTTTCACAGATGATGGGGGCAGTGGCAAGGGTGTACGTTGGATAGTTTGGTGAAAAGAAATGTCACCATTTTTAATTATAACTATTTTTGACAGCTGCCAGACAGGCAGCTTATTGAAAACTGTTCAAACTGTTAATTGGTAAGGATTTACTGGTTGAACCTCAGAGAAATATTGTTCATGCTTCAGACATCTTGTTTTTTTTTTTTTCCTTTTTAAATTGATTTCCTAAGGAAATCCTACTTGGTAAAGAATGACCAAGACTTGTATTTAGGTCTCAGTCACATGCTTAGCAACATTATTTTATTATTATTTGGAAATTTCCAGGCTAAGTATGCTTTTGGGTGAGATTTACAGTATATCGCCTGCCACTCGCTTTGAAAGGATCAGTCAATCAGAAAAAACTGTTTGAAGTCCTTTACCATTTGAACTGTAAAGACTTCAACAGTAAAGGTCCATGATAGTTCGAACTGTCATAGCTTCCTGATGTCTAATTGCACCCCTACCAAATCCTCAGTGTGATCAAGCAGGCACCCGCTAACAGCAACAAAAATACCACAGGAGGTTGGTGGTGGAATCCACAGCAGCAGCTTGGACCCCAGAACAGAAGTCGTAATGAAGACTGTCACTGTGTGATGACAGTCAGCTGTGGATGGTGAATGAATTCTCGCAGCTTGCCAAGTTCAGGCAGGATACCCATCCCTCTGCCTATGCCTTTTCACCTCGGCCCATCTGTTCATCCTGCCCCCACCCCCCATCTTTTGTCGTGCTGAAAAATAACAAAAATCAGAGCATACACCTAATAAGTATATAAAGTTTTGTTTTATTGCCATTCAGACAGACAGGTTACTAGCACCATAATACAGACTGTCTTTTAACAGGCTCCATTATAATGGGAGAGACACACACACATATCAACTTTCATTTTTTTTCCATATAGTTGTTTATGATCTCCCAAGCCCAGCAGGTGGTTCAGTCCCTCCCTTGGAGGGACTCAGTCTCTGGCTGCATCCTTTCCCTGACCCAGCACCCCTAGATCACCCAGGGGTTCCCTGTGACAGTGCTGGGGTGAAGGTACCAGCCTTACCCCCACCCTGGAGTGAAATCCAGACATTGGAGGCCAGTCTGAGTTCTGGGTGGCATGATGGAGCCTGCCAGCTCTGATTTTCCTTTTTCTCCCGTCCCCTCCCTACCAATGTGATGATGTCAGTGCGTGCTTTCCCAATTGGTACTGCCCTCTGACCACTGCCAGAGGCAGTCAGTGACCAGGAAGACCAACTTTCCTCCCCAAGAGAGGAGAGCAGTCCTCCGGATGCTTGATCCTCCTCACTCCTGCCAACCCCAGTGGCCTGGGCCAATTCCTGAACCTGGCTGCCAGCATGGCACGAGGTGTAGCGACCAGTGCCTCAACCTCTGGGCCATCAACTTTCATTTCAACTGCCTGATAATCCCCCAACACATATCTAATATACAGTGACCTGGGTCTGATGACAGCCTGTGATATCAGGGAACCGTCCAGAGATAAAAGCCATTTGAATAGTCTAGTGATCCTCCCCAACAGAATTCTGCCCCACTCGTGGAGGTAACATATGACTCCTTGCCCCACCCTCATGTTATTCTGTGTCTTGCTGGCAAGGAGGATTCCCTGCCTGCCAGGGCTGGAATACCTTGCCTCCTCGATGAAGCTGGCGAATTTGTTGTTGAGTCCCTTGATTTGTTCCTTCTCCTGGTGCAGACATGGTGCAGCTGTGGGTCAACATCCAACTGCAGTGAGGGTGACGATAGTAGGTAGGATGGACTGGCCACCAGGACCGACGAGATGGAGTCACTAGGGAGTGTGTGACAGGGTTAAATACGGCCCTGTCCCAGTGATTATGGAGAAATAGTTTAAATGCAAGGATTTGTTCTATTCTCACCTTTTCTGTCTCTTCTCTGTCTGGTTGCGCAACCAAATTTTCTTGTGAGAGCATTACTTGATCATCCTGACAGTCATGCAATTCACCGCCTCTTGCTATCTCTCTACCTTCTTGCTGTTCTGTCTTTTCTCCCTCTTGCATATCTGCTGGTATAAATATATGTGAATCATTTGTAGAAAATGTCACTGATACTGAGATCCCATTGTTTAAAGCTGTGTATAGTTATACTGTTGAAATAATTGCAAAGCTAAAACTGTATATAGTTATACTGTTGAGAATGATTGCAAAGCTATTGAGAACTCAAGAGGTTAACCTGAGATGCAATTTTAAGCCTTTGCAGAAGATGTAAACAAGAGGTCAGTTCTGGGTCACAATGTTCATTTTGCTGCACCTGCTGAAACTGACAAGAGCATTGGAAACTTACAAGAACACTGTGTGAGAAGTATGCTATTTTCTTAACGAAAAGCTGCACAGACTTATGAAAAGGAGCTACAATGTTTGCAAAAGAGACAGACAGAGACTGAGATTGGAAACTGAGAAGAAAAGGACTGTTTTCTATGTCCGTACTGCCATTGTAAATAGTTATCCTGAATGATTTAATTTTTTACTTTACTGTTAATAATAAAACTCTTGTTGTGAATTTTACAACTGCTCCTGGTTTCCTATGCTTCCTGACCTGTGTCTCGATGACAGATGGTGTCAGCCTAAGTGGGATTTATGCCATGCATACTCTGTGCCAGGAGTTTTGTGTGGGTACTAGACCTGGTACCAGGAAGCATAGAAGAAAGGTATGGAATCTGCAACAGCAAGCCCAGGAGTGGTTACCAGGAGAATGGCAGCCAAACTAGAAGAGATGGAAGTCCAATCTGAGACTGTACAGCTAGCACCACTTATAGACAAAGAACAGGCAGTGACAGAACCTGAAACACTGACTGCCTTTTTCAAATGGTGGGCTATACAACAAAGAGGCAGAGAAACAGAGAAAAGAAGAAATGCAACAACTCAAACAGCAGAGGAGAGAAGAGATGTTATGACAGGAACAGCAGAGGAGAGAAGAGATGCAGCGAGAGGAGCAGCAGTGCCTGGATGTCTTGCAGACTATCAAGGCAGAGGATCTGGCACAGATCCAGACAAGCAACAGGACACAGACAAGTTGAAATGAATTAAACTTACAACGTTGTGTCCCTCTGATGATATTGAAGCATATTACCAAAAGCAAATAAATATCTGACAACTTTTGAAAGGGTTACCACAGCTTGCCAGTGGCCAAAGCAACAATGGGCAATTAGACTGGACCTTATCTGACAGGGAAAGCCCAACTTGCTTACAGCAACATGGACACTGGCACAGTCAGAAAACTATGACCTGGTGAAAATTAAATTGTGAAAAATTCTGACACCTCAGAGAGACTTACAGGCAGAGATTTCGGTCTCTGAAGTACAACTCAGTTGACAATCCTCGAGAAGCCTTCACCCGACTCAGAGAACTTGATAAAATAGCTCCAACCAGAGGACAAAACAGTCCCACAGATCATCGACACATTTGCAATGAAGCAATTCATCAACATTCTGCCTACAGATGTGCAGCTTGGGTAAAAGAAGACTTACCAGAAAGTGTGAAAAGGCTGTTTATCTGAAGACTACCAAATGGCTAGACAGATGCCACAGCAGTGAGGTAAAAGCCAAGCAAACATTTTTCCCCATTTAAACTCCAAGTCTGATAAGAACTCTGGTCAGGGTAACAAATCTGCTCCCAAAGACTTTATTTGCTATAACTGTAATAAGCCAGGTCATACTGCAAGAAATTGCCATAGTAAGAAGGGTGACACTGGAGTAGATTTATCTTTAGCAAATTGGGGCAAGTACTTAAAAGATGTGAAGGTGGGAGATAAGACTGTGAAGGGACTTATAGATTCGGAAGCAGACAGACCCTAGTACATATTGAATGCTAGGAAAACAATGTCAAAAAGGAGCAGGTACTGGTGTCATTCACATCCACGGAGACACTCAATACTATCCCACCAGCCAAGTGACTCTGACTATTAATGGTGTGTCGCACCAAATGAAAATGGGATAGTACCAAAGCTACCTGTACCTGTGACTATTGGAAATTACTTTCCTGGATTTACTGAGTTAATCAAAGAGGGAGTAAATCCTGATGTTTCAGCAGGTGTAATGACAAGAGATCAGGCAAAGAAAATTTCAGATGGTGCGGACTCTTTTCCTTTTGTTGATTTTGATTTGGACTTGTTTGAGCACAGCTCCAAGATCCGAAGTCCAGGAAAGAAAGACAATGCCTGAAGAAACAATGGCAACAAAAGACTGATGGACATAAGGTGTTAACATATGAAAATGTTGAAACTAAACTGATCACTGATTGTGATTTTCTTTCAGAACAAGCTAACAATATTTCTTCCAGGGTTATTTTAAGCAGCTGGGGTGAAACCAAAACAGGGAGAACCTATGTTTAAAAATGAAATGAGCTACTGTACAGAGTTTAGGTTAAACCTCAGATACATGACCCAATAGAACAATTGGTTATACCACAAAAGTATTGATCTGAGTTGTTACAGATAGCACATGATAGTCAAATGGCTGGTACCTGGGAGGGATTGCACCCTTGCCAGGTTGCTATACAGATTCTACTGGCCTGGAATTCATGAAGATGTTGCAACTATTGTAGTTCTTGTGCTGAGTGTCAGAAAGTAGCCCTAGTGGCTAAAAAAGACAAGGTGCCCTGGTACCCCTACCCTTGACAGATGTGCCTTTTGAAAGAATTGCAATGGATGTGGTTAGCTCTTAGACAGAAGAAAAAGGAAATTGATTCATTTTGGGAGTATGTGACTATGCCAATGTCACCCCTGCCAATGGGGGTTCCTGAACTCCTGCCTGGGCTTACCTTAGCCCTGCCATTTCCTTAATCCTTTTGCTGTCTCTCTCGGGTTTCTACCGAACCTGCCAGATTTGTCTCCCAGGTCTTGTTTTTCCCTCTGGTGTCCTGCCCTGCAGCCCAAATGTGAAATCCAGCCTCAGGGCTTAAAAACATGACTGCAAGCTCCTATTTTAAAAGTGCTGCCTCCAGGGCAGCAGGAATTGAATAGGCCCAAAAAGCACCTTTGAAGTTGAACCACTTCATTTGCGGTCACTTCAGGGATTGTGCCATCAGTCCCGGATCCCTTCCACCTAATTGGAACCCGTGACCACGGCAGCCTACTGGGGACCACTCCAGTGCAAATTAAAGGAGTTTGACTGGGCTCGTTTAAATATAGCCTGAGCCGGGCCCCAGTCATCTGAATAATTCAATAGTGTGACTGGCTGTCCCCAGGGTAGATATTCTCAACTTTGGCCAAAAGAGAGGAAATATTTTTTTTTATATATTGTAACTTGTTGCTGCATGAAGGGAGTTTACTGTACATGGGGAGAAGTATTTAAATTAAAAATAGATGCTTTACTCTGGCTAATCCAGAACAATGGGACTCTATGTGTCAGCCTATCAGCTGCTTCAGGAGCTTTAGTATATGCAGTAGTGACAGGGAAATGAATGGAGCAATTTTGCCACTACAGAACTGTGGGGTCATTAGCAAATAATTATTTATCCATTGCTGCACCAGAACTTTTATTCAGGACTGTATCCATTCTGCATAAGGGACAGTGTTAAGCAGCCATTGAAAGTGTCCAAAGCTAATCGGAAAGCCAGGAAAATAAAGCCAGAACTTGTGGGACATTCACTATACCATCTATGTAAACTCCAAGTACTCATGAGGACTTACAGGGACATCATTTTAGATGCCAATTCATTAGACCAACTGTGCCTCAAGTATTGTGGTTGACAGGTCTTCCAGCTGTTTGGAGATCTGTCACCCTATCTCTGCAGCCAACCAGGAATCAAGAAAAAGCCCTATGAGGAGACAGCGCCTGCCAACATTTTGCCAGATTTGAGATTGAGACACAGGAGAGTCAGATTCCAATCTCAGATTCAAGTAGACCCCCCCCCCCCTTTGGGGAGGGGGGCCCAGGCCCAGTCATGCTGCCAAGCCTAGAGTTCCAGTTATCCTTTCCCAAGTAATGTTTAAGTAATTTAGTTTTGTTTCACCTGCTAGTCTGGAGGTTGCCAGATTTGTCCTCCAGGTGCTAGCCCTCCCTCCCACGCCAGGGAAAGAGTGGACAGAAGACCAGCTACCACCTAACCTCAGTTATGCCAGATGACTGAAGACACTAGGATGCCTTCTATGATGGATACCACCCATGGAGGACCCAGGTGAGTACCTTTGCACCCCCACGTGTAAGGGAGAAGTGCTACATGTAATTCTGGGGCCTCAAGCCCCGCTATCTAGATCTTTTTCTGCTGAATTTGTGATGAGATCTTAGAGCTATCAGTCTGGGCTGCTAAGCCCCAACAGAGACTGCATTCTTCTAGAAATTGTGTGGATGCATGTTGCCTGCTGCCCAAATGGCCCACTGCAGGGCATCAAGATGCTTGATAGTTAATCATATAAATGTGCTGATGTTTGTCATTGCCCTATGGGTTGGTTCTGCCCTCGTGGAGTTGCCAGCCAAGTCGCATTTTTCACTTCATGGGACAGGAGGCACTAGAGCTTATTGTGCCTGATTTATTCTGGAGAATACCTGTTTCTGTCTTTGCCAGATTTCATCTGAGAATGCTTGATATAAGTGTGTTAAATATGTAGACGCTCTGGATGAGACCGTGCTAAGGATGCCTTGTTTGGTATTTAAATGTACTGGATGTGACTTCTGTTCTAGTGAATATGGATGCTTGATAAATATGTCGCCTTCTAATTATACTGGATGGGACTTTGAGTTATTGTGCTGAATGTTCAGGATGTGAAATCCACGATCTAGCCAAGTAGCTTGTCCTGGAATATTCCGCTTCTGTGATGCGAGGAAAGTCCCTGGCTTTCTGTGACCAGCAGGGTCAATTCCTGCTACTTCTGCCAAATGCAGAGCAATCCCTGCCTAGTTCATATGGTTTAGGATCAACAGCCATTGCTGAGACAGTGCTCTTCCAAGTTTGCCTCTCCTTCTCGAATCAAAAGCCAGCCAACTCGACCAGCTGCAACTTCCACCAGGCCTGCAACATCTAGGATTTTGGTATCTGGGTATACAGTATGGAATGAGATTGCAGGGTTTCAGCTATATCTGGGACTGGAACTAGTGTGGGTAAAAATATAATTGTCTATGTAACATCTGACTTTGCTAGCAGCTAGGTAGCCAGGGCTCTGGGTATCACTGTCAATTGAGAAATGTGATTGTCTTTCTTTTCTATTAGTAATGTAGCCACCCAGCTAGAGGGTTCACCAGCAAAACCAATCAAGCCTGTGTACATATGTAAATAGCCAATCAGATAAGCTTATTCCACTTCCCCACTCCTAACTTCTTTGTCCCCAAATAAATTGATTGTTACTGTTTTTGAATTTCTGAGTGTGAGCATATTATTAGAGAGAGTCTTTAAATGCAAAGTGTTGAAATGTGGGAAATATCTATTGGTGCATATCTGAGCAAGGTAAATGGTTATTGTGGATGGTATAATATCTCAGGGTTATACCTGGTAACAGCTAGCCCAGTAAAAGCACACTCTGAGTGGAGGCACTGCGCTGTTGTATTAAAATTGATATCAGTTAAGAACCCAAACCCTTAGCCTATTGTCTAGGGTAGTAGGCTGGGTATAACACTGGGGATTGCACCACCCAGGGCCACACCAAGCACCACATCCCCACCCCCTGCCCTTCTTCTAGCACTGCCCCCTTCTACTTCAAGGCTATTTCCCAAAGGAATCCTTTAGCTTCTATGGACTCTCCACAGCAGTGGTAGCACTGGCTCAGATGGCCTCTCCCTTCATGCTAAAGCTGGTCTCCCTGGATATCTCTAAACCACTCACTTCAACTTTAATGGATATCAAATTGAGATAGAATTATTTCTTTTTCAGTTGTATCCAACCATCAACACAACAAAGACAAGATACAATTTTACGATATATACAAACTTCTTAAATTACAGTTTAAAATACAATAATCAGTCAGAGTGTCCATACAATACAATAGCACAATGTATCCATAGTAATTACAATGCTTATTATATAAGCTAGTCAGAGATGATCTAACACGTTCAAATGGCAGTAATACAATCACATTTAATTGTTTGGCTATTCAATCCCAAGTTCTAGGAACTAGATCAATAGAGTTCTATCCCCATAACTAGTTTTGCTCCTCGAATATATAAGGGTGTCCTGGCTGAAGATCTCAATGAGTCCTGTTGTACTAGTTTGTTTTTATTAATTTCAATAAAATCCTGGGAGAGCCTGTATTATACATTTGTATACAAACAAGGTCAAAGGTATAGCCCTCCTAACAGACAGTGAAGAAAGACCTGATACTGGAAACAATACACAGCAATGTGTTCTGTAAGGGAGGTTAGTTATAAATCTTAAAGCACTATTAAATAAGACATCCAGGGCCAGACATAGGTGCGGAACAGGGGGCCACTGGGGCCATGGCCCTACCACTTTATTAGTGGCCCTATCACTTTTGCTATCATGGTAATATATTTAATAGGGAAAATTTGCCTCTTACGACTTTGGCCCTACCACTTTTCAAACCATTCCGCACCATTGGGGCCAGATATTCAAAACTTTGCCCGGGCAAATTAGCACTGTCCAGCGGCAACCAGCCCAGAGCAAAAACATAGTTATATTCAAAACGAATAGCCCAGTGCAAACCAGCTGAATATAGCAAGCGGGCAGGCCGGGCAACAGGCCCCGAGTGCAGGGCAAACATTGCCCAGGAATAAGACAGCACTGAATATAGCAACAGGGAAGTGCAAACTGCAGCTGCAGCTTATTAGGCTCTGTAGCATGCCAGTGTTGCAGGTGGAGAACATGTGATTGCACAGAGATGTCACACAGCTACTGCAAACACACCTCTCAACCTCCTGCTTCACAACTCAGGGACAAGGCTTAAAACAATCAGGGACAAAGGTTTAAAATCAGGGACACGCCTTATAGATTGGAGGTATCTACTCAAGAAGCTGGTAGAATAAGTGGTGTAGTATAAAATGCATTTTCTAGGAAGAACACATCTGTAAAAGTAATGTCTGACATTACGTTATGCTTACAACCCCACTGTTTGGTCATGGAAACACAAGTTGTGGAGGGACAGAGTAAACGCTTGAGGTAAAACAGGGATGTCCCTGAAAATCAGGGACAGTTGAGAGGTATGACTGCAAACAACAATGTAAGCCACACACTGCAGAACTGTGCTATGCTGAAGTGAGGTTGTTTGCCAGGGCTAACCTGATGTTGCACAGTGCTAACACATTGGCCCAGCGCAAACTGGTTAGCCCAGAAAACAGGGAGCTATATTCAAAGCTCCCATGCAAATGAGCCTACTTAGGTAATCCGTGGGCAAACAAGTACATTTGCATCTCATTAAGTGCTGTGTAGATACATTACCATGCAGTTTGCCCGGTGCTACTGCATGGAGCGAAAAGCCCCTTTTGGTCGGAATGGAGTACAGGCTGGATGCTGCAGGCCAAGGCATGCCCACAGCATCCCCTGTTGGTCGGAATGGATGTACAAGCTGGCAGCAGCAGGAACTGTGCGCTGGCAGGCACGAGCAGTGCATACAACATAGCTATGTAGCACTGCAAGCAGTACATAATGAGATATATAGATCCGTAGCAATCTATAACTATAGATCAATACAGAGACACATGCATATACATATATATATATATATAGCTATATACACACTCACTACCAGTGGCCACACATGCCCTGGATGATGCCCCTACCCACACCAACAGAGGCAGCCCACAGCAGGTGTGGGTGGAACACATATATGCATGGGGCAGGCATAAGGCAAACCTGCTGGGGATGGGGTGGGTTGTCAGCTGTAGGGTCACTGGGCTGTGCAGTGCAGCCATCCAGCATAGGACCTGGGCAGACAGGCTGGGCCAGGCAGCCCTTCACAGCCGCCTTGGTCCCTGTTTCCACCTGTAAGTTCAGCCACTCTCAGTAGTTCAGTGGTCCCCCAGTTATTTCCGCCTGACTCGTGTAGTAGAAAATACTGTCTTCCTCTGGTAGTCTGTCTCTCTCACAGTGACACCACCCATCCAAACAGATTCAGACCGAGCGATCGCCAGCCTTCCTTCCACCATCATTGCCGTCACCGACTGAGTGCAGGCTGAGAGCCTCACCTCAGCCGCGCCGGGCCGTGTGGTGAGAGGAGGACTGAGCCGTCGCTGCCCATTCTGGGAATCTGTTTTGGATGGGCGGGTTGTCACTGCTGAGGGGGGACCACCAGACTACCAGGGAAGATGATATTTTTTCACACCGGGTCTGGAGCGGTGATTGGGGAGGGGGACCACTAGACTACCAGGAAGATGAGTTTTTTTTTTTACACCGGCGGGAGCAGTGCTTGGGGGCCACTAGACTACCAGGAAATAAGCTGATATATATTTCAACCATGGTCGGAGCGTGCTTGGGGGAATACTAGACTACCAGGGAATAATAGTTTTTATTTACACCGGGTCAGGAGCGGAGCTTGGGGAGGGGACCACTAGACTACCAGGATACATCCTTTATGTTGTGGTCAAGGGGGTTGTGATTCATGGGGGCACCTCCGCATTATTGCCAGCCTTTTTTATGGTAGTTAGCTGTACATAGGTTGCGCTTAATGCCTGTAGCGTATGCCATAATTGAATATGCTGTTGCACAGGCATTCAGGTCCCATCCCCCAGTCCCTCCCTGCACACATTATGATTTAGTGTCGGTGCTAACACCTAGCGCCGATGCTAAATGTCCTTTGAATATTGCTAGTTGGGCGAATTCGGTGCTAATCTAGCACAACGGATTTGCACCCGGCACTACCCTTTGAATATCTGCCCCAATGTACTTAGTAATGATTTCTTGCATTCTTGTACACAATGTTTCCGTAGTCCAATATGGACAAAAACATAGAAGTACTGTAACTAACAATTTTCTGACCTTTAAGTTGAATAAAGACTTATTCCTTTAAGTTAAATAAAGACTTATTCCTATGGAAAAATAAGCCTTCTCTCCTCTCGATCTCCTACCCTCATCCCCCACCTACCCCCCTTTCCTTATCTTGCTCATAGCTCAAGTCTTTGTACTGGTTAATACATGTCTGTAAGTCAATGATTATTTGTTTGTAACTAAAAATGATGACTGTTGCACACACTGACGTGGAACCTTTGTAAAAGAGCCTCGCTCAAAGGTATTGTAATTCTAGATTGAAATAAATAAATAAATAAATAAAATCCCAATAGCCTCCTCATCTTGTTAGATATGTTATTCATGTGCAAATCAAAAGTCAAATGTATATCAAGTATTACCCTAGATATTTGTAGGATTCCACATGATCTATGGTATCTCCAGACAATGTGCTTTTATTTCTAACCTGCCCTTGTCCACCTCTGCCATGCCTGACCCTGGATATCAGCTAAAGTGATACCCATTTTTAAACTGGTGACCCCTCTCTCCGATAACTATTGACCCATATCTATCCTCCCTGACCTTAGTAGCTTCTGGAGAAGGTCATCCATCACCAGTTGTCTGACCATCTCAGTAAGTACAACCTCATGTGCAACCAGCAGCATGGTTTTCGAAAACCACAGTACCACCACTGCCCTTGCTCTTTTCACTGACCATGTCCTATTAAACATGGATCATGAAAATGCCACCAGTGCCATTTGTTGACCTGTCCAAGGCATTTGACTTGGTGAACCATGCCCTCCTTTTCTCAAGCTATGGTTCTCTGTGATAATGGGGATTGTGGAATAGCTATCATTGTTAGGGCAAGTGTACATCATCGAAATGAATTTTGGTGATGTACACTTGCTAACAGGAAGAGGGTGCCCAGATTGACGGGTTTCTTTTAATGCGGGGGGCTGTGCCCACCGCTCCCCCCACTACTAAAGGATTCTCAACTCCAGCGGGATGCATGTCTGGGGTGAAATACTTAAATACAAAACACAAGCCATCTGCCAGCAAAGGAGAACTGCACCGTGCAGACAACTCTGCACCCTGCACTCCCCAAATGACCACCCTCCCACCATGCTAGCAGATCAACTTGGCAGCTGCCCACCACACCCCTCCTACATACCTTCCCTCCCTTACTCTCCCCTGTGTGTGTGCGTGTGCATGTATACACATGTACTTCCCATTGCCCTACATTGCCCACTCAGGTATCGGTTTGCTACCCTGCCAGGTAGCCCTGAACATAAACACCGTAACTGAGTCACCATTTGAAAGTGCTCAATTGTGGTCCAACTTGTTCACTGGCTACCCCAGTACTAACTTGGCTGCTTCTCTGAGACTACCAATTGGTTTCAGAGCTACCTCTCCTACCATTCTCAAACTGTGTGCATTGGCTCTGCCACATACCCTGCCCTATCAGTCACTACCAGTGTTCCCAGGGTTCCATTCTAGGACCCATTCTCTTCTCATCTTTGTTAATACCCTCCCTCTGACAGTCTTACCTGCAACTCCTTCCTCTATGTGGATGACCTTGTCCTCTTCATAGCGAAAAGTCTCTCTCCATATCCTGCATCCTCACACATAATTGCTCAGCCCACGGTTGGTTCATGTCCAATTTGCCATCGGTGAATGAAAAAATGAAGGTAATGCTGTTTGGGTCCAAACCCTATCTTGCCAAGCACTCAAGGCCAACTCCTCCCTCGATGTTTACTCTCCTGCTGGACTTGCCCTCAAGAATGTCTCCTCCTTTAAATACTTAGGGGTAACATTGGACCCCTCCTTCTCCTTTGCTGAAAACATCAACCTGGTTGCTCACAGAGTGAACCAGAAATTGGGGCAGGTCTACCATCTCAAACACTACCTGTCTAAGGAGGCCCACCTGTCTATTGTTGCAGGCAATCCTTCCCATATTTGATTACTGCTGTCCCATATACTCTGCAAGTATCCACTACCCTTTGAACACAACTCCCATCTGTCTACAACAGCATTTACCAATTCACCATCCTCGCCCAATCTCCACCCATCACTGAGATCTCTACAGGTCCCTCAGCTGGCTACCACTTAGAGGTCACTTTAAGTTTTCCCTGGCTGTCTCGTTGACAACACCCTCAGGACTGGGAATGTGTCTCCTCCTCCCTCCTCAAGGTTAAACATTCACCAAGGACGCCCATTCCTCAATTGCCTCCCTCCAAGTCCCTAGAGCTACTACTACTAGCATGAGAAGAAGCCTTATCTGTCACTGCCCCTACCCTGTGGAACAGTCTACCTTCATCTCTCAGGTCAGCCACCTATCATCTCTACCTTCAAACCCAATCTCAAAACCTGGTTCCTTGGGAATATTGCTGTAACTGTTAGCCCAAGTAACCCCCCAGCTTTACCGCCTCCTTTCCTACTGCACTTATGTCTACACCCTCCACTATTTTCTGTGCTCAGGGTTGCTAGGCATAAAGGACAGCCAATGTCCCAGTTTGAGGGTAACCGCTTAGAGCTACTGTATTAATTGCTTAGGAAAATACTACCTGTACCTTTGACCTTTGTATATTTTGCTTTTTCCCTGTATTACCTATGTGCATTTGTATAGTTTGCCTTCTTATTATTTCAATCAGTATTTTATGTTTTGTAATGACTGTACTTATGTGCAAATAACTATCATGTATGTATGTCATTCGCTGTGCCATTCCTGTGGCCCAGATCATGCCTGAAAATGGTCCTTGGATCAGTGTACTTACCGGTAATCAAAGTCTTAAATAAAATGCTACTTGATACCCAGAGGCTGTTCCTATGCATACTGTCACAGCCCCAAAAGTTGCAGCAGAGCTTGACAAATTTTCAGCAAGTTGGGCATACCAAAAGAGATCATTACTGATCAGGGTAGTAATTTTGGTAATGCACTACTGAAGAAGCTGTACTGACTGTAACGTGATAACCATCTTCTAGTTATGTACATATAATTTTGATATAAATATATGTTTTAGACTTCTGCTTGGGAAAACAGGCCAAGCAGCAAAGCATCATGGAACATAAGATTTGAACACAGAGAAAGAAGGATCTGCCTATCCCTGACCCAGTGGATAAACTAATTAAGAGCTTCCTTGTGACACCAGGTTGTAACAGGTTGTAAAACAACCACTGCTTTGAACCTAGGAACTGACCATAACAGACTGCATTTCCGACCTATCAGGAGGAAAGCAAATTCTGACAGACACCTGTGAAAATCTTCGCAGCTTAGAAAGGATGTTCTTCTGAAGATCAAAGGTAATTCTAACCTGTCATAAAGCATGCTGCTCACTAATTAAAAAGTATATATATTTTTAATTGGAATGTTTATGCAGTGGGCAGAGGCACCACGACTCATTCAGTATGCAGGAATGAGTGACCTCACAGCCAGCATCACCACATAGTTGTGACCTCATAAGCTCGCGTGGGACCTTTCCTCCCTGATATTGTCAAGTTGCTGAGGAACATTGCATACTTGTGTTTGGACTTTCAAGAGACACTTGTGTTCTGGACTCTGAAGAAGTACTTCTACCAAAATTAGGTAATTTCAGCACCATTATTTATCAAGTGAAACTGGGGTAGGGTCAGTTACTCATTAAAAGGCAGTTTGTTTATACTTGTCCAGTTATTTTTATGAATGTACCATAATTGTTATATGTTCTGTGTGTTGTATTTTTTTTTTACTATTTTTAATTCTAGTAAACTTTGTTTTCTTGAAATCCTGCCTGAACATTTTTCTCATTTTGAGTGTGAATGCTGGGACAGTGTTGATAATTTTGACAGAACTGTTAAGTGCTTATAGTATGCCACCATATGCAGCAAGGTAAGGAAATACCTAGGTCTCAGCTGAGTCAGAGGGAATTGTAACCAGGTTGTGTGCCCGCTGGTTAAGTATTGCACTGCTTTCCCCAAAGAAGGTGTGATATTTGTACCTTTTACCTGGGCTTGCTAGTGAAAAGGTGCATATTTGACCCCAGGACTCAAGACTGGTAGTTGGTTGGACCCAAAACAGACAGGAGGGTTACCCTATTTGTCTCCTGTTCACATATTGTACTTTGAGGTTGGGCACTGTGGGAGCAGAGGGCCTGACCTCCGGAGTGTGTTTGTGACACCGACTACTAGGTATTACTGTCATAAGAACCTCCCTTCTCACCTTCAGACAGGTGACTGTTGAGTCGTTTTAATCAAACCCTGAAATGCATGTTAAAAAGGCTTGTAAAGGGAAGGGAAAACTGGGACCAATATTTGCCTTACTGTTTTTTGCTTACAGAGAGCGCCACAGGCATCAACAGGTTTTTCACCATTTAAGAAGATGTATGGTAGATAATCTAGAGGGTCACTAGATGTAATACAAGAAACATGGGAAGATAACCCCTTCAGAAACAATCTATTACATCTTTTATTTGTGCCCTGAGAAAGAAGCTAGCAAAATATGTTGAAATCACCCATAGTAATCAGGAAGAGGCCCCAAACCAGCAGAAGGTGTATTATGACAATTGGGTAAAAGAAAAACATTTTGAGCCAGGTGAAAAGGTCTTGCTACTGTTGCCACTACAGAAAATAAACTGTTAATGAAGTGGCAAGGGCCTTATAAAGTGCTTAGATATACTGGCACAGTTAACTATGAGATTGAGACCCTGAAAGGAAAAATCCTACTAAGATATACCATGCTAATCTCCTCAAGAAATGGGTTGAAAAACACCAAAAGCTGTTTTGCTAGTTTTATCAGAAACTGAAAGAAGATATTGATATAGCTTATGATAAAATGGAACAAACTGTTACTGCTGATGCTGTAAAGGTGAATGTTTCCTTAACCTCCAAACAAAACACAGAAATCTGTAACTTGCTAAAGATATTTAACAGGACTTTACCACAGTACCAGGCTGACTAAGAGGGGTCCAGCATGTAATAGTGACAAGAAATGCTCGCTCTATTAGACAAAAAATATATAGATTACCAGAGCAGTTAAGAGCAGATTTGATTAAGGAAATACAAAAATGAAAGAACTGGGTATCATAGAAGAGTCGAGAAGTGCTTGGTCATCATCAATGGTGATTGTAAACAAAAAGAAGGGTGTAAGAATCTGCCTTGATTTTAGGAAACCTAATCAAGTGTCAGAATTTGACAGTTATCCTATGCCCAGAATAGATGATTTTGTGTACAGACTGGGAGTGAAAAGTATATCAATACTCTTGATCTCACCAAAGGTTACTGGCAAATCCCTAGCTAAAGAATTGAGAGACAAAACTACTTTGCCACTCCTATAGGATTCTGTCAGTTCACCACCATGGCATTTGCTTTACATGGCACACCGCTACATTCCAGCGGTGCATGGATGTAGTTTATCCCTTACACTAGTTATTGTGCTGCATACCTGGATGATGTTGTGGTGTACAGTCCAGACTGGAAAAGCCAACTGGAACACCTACGAGTAGTTATCCAATTCATCAAAAGCCAGGGCTGACAATTAATCCTACCAAGTGTGCATTGGGCATGCAGGAAACCAGATATTTGGGCAACGTTTGGGAAACGGAGAAGTCAAGCCAGAGGTTTCCAAGATAGAAGTTATAGCTAACAGCCCTGTCCCTAAAACAAAGAAGCATCTCAGGTCATTTTTAGGGCTGCTGGTTTTTATCAGAGGTTTGTTCCCAGCTTTGCCGAGTTAGCTACTCCCTTCACTGAACTCACAAAGAAAATAGTTCCCAAATAATGTGAAACCTAGAGTGTGATAAAGCTTAAGTCATTAAGGCTGTATTATGTTCAGCCCCTGTTTTAAGAAGTCCAGCCTTTGAGAAATAATTTCTGTTACAGACAGATGCATCAGAGGTAGGCCTAGGTGCAGTCCTGAGTCAGCATATAGATGGGAAAGAACATCCTATTCTGTACATAAGTAGGAAATTGCACGACAAGAGAAAAGGTACTCCACCATTGAAAAGGAATGCCATGCAGCAAAGTGGGAGATGGAGTCCTTGTTGTATTTACTAGAGCTGACTTTGTGCTTGTAACAGATCACAATCCTTCTGTTGGCTTAACCAAATGAAAGACACAAATTCTAAAATCACAGTGGTACCTGGCACTGCAACCATTTAAATTTAAAATTATGCACAAATCTGGGAACGAGAATGTCAATGCTGATTTTCCGTCAAGATATGGATAAGGAATTGAGAATTCTGAAGGCTGAAAAAACAAATACTAAGGTTCATACTAAGGAAATTAGAACAAAGGGGCATTAGGCCCATTGAGATGCTCCTGTTCTGTTACCCACAGTACTGTAAAATGTTGCCATCCAGAATGTAATTATCCAATTGTCGCTGCTGCTATTTGTTTTACTTATGATCAACTCCTCGGGCAATCCATTCCAGTGGGACACCACCCTTGGCGTAAAAAAGCTCCTCTTTTATTTGTGTTACTTTTTTTAGGTTGTAACTGCAGTGGATATCTCCTAGTACATACAGTGTTATTTTTAAATTTTAATTGTAGTTCGTTTATTAGGTGTACATCTTGTACAACATCATAGCACAGTTAAAGGTCACCCTTAGCCTTCTCATCTCCAAGGATATAAGATTTAGATCCTGGAGCCTTTCCTATATGTTTTATCCCTTAAGTCATATATCATCTTCGTGGCCCGCCTCTACACCCACTCCAATCTGTCTACCCCCAGATATTGGGCCCCACACAGGGCTACCATAGTCCAGCAGAGGTCTCACATATACTCTATAGAGTGTACGATCACCTCCGCTTCTGCGTCATTTCTTTTTATGGCTCACAACAGGCTATTTACTTTACTAATTTGTTTTTTACATTAGGTTCCATATGTTAGTTTACCATCAATGATTATGCCTAGATCTTTTTCTTCTTCCTAGTGCTTTAAGTTTTGACCATTTAAGGAATAGTTTGCCATCCTGTTCTGCTTCCACAAATGTATGACACAACATTTGTCTATGTTAAAACTCATCCTTTTATTTTGGCCCAGTCGCTTATTTTATCCAAATCTTTCTGTAGTGCCATGACATCTTCCTCCTGCATTGCGATCCCTGCAAGTTTAGTGTCATTCTGTATTTACTCAACCAGTTTATGGTATCCTTCCCCATAGTGGATATGAATACCTTAAATAAGACTGGACCCAGAACCGACCCTGTGGCACCCTACTTCACCGATATAGGTGGGGAACAGTATCAATTTATACGCAACACTGGGTTCTATTTGTTAACCAGGCATCAATTCACCCAACTACCCCTATGTCCAGTTCTATATCCATTAAGCTGTTGATAATTTCATTATGGGGTACCTTGTCAAAGACCTTTGCAAAATCCAGATATATGCAATCCACTGGCTTCCCACTGTCCGTGCAGAAGACATTTTTTCATGGATGCATAACAGGTTAGTAATGCATGACCTTCCTGCCTGAAACCCAAGCTGCTCATGATCCAGCTGACCACTTTTTTCGAGATGCATGTTTACTTCATCCTTTATTAAGCTCTCCAATAGCTTCCCAGGAACTGACGTTAGACTAATTGGTCTGTAATTTGTGTGATCTGCTCTATCCCCTTCTTGTGAATAGGGACCACACTGGCAGCAAACCAGTCCTGTGGCACCTGATTTTCCTGTAGTGATTTTATGAATGTATGTTTCAATGGGTTAGCTATTACTGGGACAAGAGTTTTAATACAGTATTTGATATATTATCCGGTCCAGCTGAGAATGTGTTCTTGAGTCTGTTTATTTTTCCTCTGTGATTTTCTCTGTTATTTGCATAGGTATTTTGTTGGGTACTCTTAAATGGTGGTGTGTTGTGTTTTTGAGAAAAGCCTGTTCCAAAGTAATAATTAAAGATTTTAGCCATAGTTGTTGGGTCATTTTCCATTTTACTATCTGCAGCAAGTGTGCATAGCCCTTTATTCTTTTTCCAGAGTGAATTCACATAGCTATAAAACTGTTGCATATTATATTTTCTTGCTCATCCACCAAGTTTTTTCCCCATGTTTTGTTTGCTTTTTTATTTGATTTTACAGTGTTTCTGTGATATTTTAAATTTCTCCCATTTCCTCTGTCCTTTTACGTTCGCTTGCGCAGCAGAGCGTCTTGGAAATGGGACACTTGGGAGGTGTGCCCTCTCCTGCAATCCCTGCTCCATTGAGCAGGCGTGGCAATCCTGCACCAATCAGGCAGCGGTGCTGTGTATGACAGCCGTGGTCTTCTCTTCAAGAAAACACTGCTTTCATACACAGCACGCGTCATGCCACCAATCTTTGCTGCCACGCTGGAGCCCACCCCAGCGTACAACGCCCCGCATCGCCTGCCGACGGGGTGTCCAACTCGCCGCTTTCAGGCCCCCAGCCATCCTTCTGCCACGCTGGGAGCCCACCCCAGTGTGGCAAACATCCTGTCCCATCGTCAGCCTGCTGACAGGGGTGCCCAATCCTTGTCGGCTCCACGTGCCCCCAGCCATCCTTCTGCCCCACTGGGAGCCCACCCCAGCGTGGTAAATGTCCCACGTTGTCTGTTTTTTAAACCTGTAAATCGAAAATGGTCCCACGGCACTTCTCCCAGGCCCCTCCCACAACCCGCACCTCCACCCACTGTGCAACCCACCTCCCCCACACCCCATACTTACCTCCAGAGCTCGGGCGCAACAATCTGCGGTGGACTGGAACACGCCTGCACTCTTCAAAGCTGACTGCAAACTGAGGAAATGAGGAAACCCAGTCATCAGCGAATCACACTTCGGGTCCGATAATGCCATGACAATGACATCATTCATGAGAAGAGTCCCAAAACCCCATGTAGAAAATTTGGTGCAAAATTCCAAAAATTATTGTTTTACAAGCGTCGTTCGCAGTTCCTCGCAGGCTCATAAGTTCATAAATTTTCAATATTTTCCTCAGATTTTCAACATTGCCATTTTACCACACCTCCTTATGAGCAGTACAGCTGTCATTTTTCACATCCTGCCCAAAACGTGTTTCCGCCCATTTAGCGCACAATGGCACAGTCGGTGTGCGAAATCAATGTATGGGACACATTAAGAAAATCACTGTGACACTGTTCATTAGCAGAGGTCTTAAAATGGCTATGTTGAAAATTTGGTGAAAAAATTCTTAAATGACTGTTTTAGCAAGCATGCGTTATGCAGTTCTTACGCATGCTCATAGGTTTTGCTAATTTTCAATATTTCCACTCCAGATTTTCAACATTGCCATTTTACCACACCTTCTTATGAGTAGTATAGCTGTCATTTTCACATCACACCTGAAACGTGTTTCCGCCTCATGTAGCTTACAATGGCAGTTGTATGTAAACCAATGTATGGGACACATTAAGAAAATCACAGTGATACTGTTCATGAGCAGAGGTCTTAAATGGCTATGTTGAAAATTTGGTGAAAAAATTCCTAAAATGACTGTTTCACGAGCATGCGTTGCGCGGTTCCTACACATGCTCGTACATTTGCGATTTTCAATATTTTCCTCCAGATTATCAACATTGCCATTTTACCACACCTCCTCATGAGCAGTATAGCTGTCATTTTCACATCCTGCCTAAAACGTGTTTCTCGCCATGTAGCGCTCAATGGCGCAGTCGGTGTGCAAACTCAATGTATGGGACACATTAAGAAAATCACAGTTACACTGTTCATGAGCAGAGGTCTTAAAATGGCTGTGTTGAAAATGTGGTGAAAAAAAATTCCTAAAATGACTGATTTCTGAGTCTGCGTGCATAGTTCCAATCTGCGTTAAATAGTTCGTGAATTTTCAATATTTTCACTCCAGATTTTCAACTTGCCATTTTACCACACTTCCGTATGAGCAGTACAGCTGTCATTTTCACATCCTGCCCAAAGCGTGTTTCCGCCCATGTAGCACAATGGTGCAGTCGGTTGTGCAAATCAATGTATGGGACACATTAAGAAAATCACAGTGACACTGTTCATTAGCAGAGGTCTTAAAATGGCCATGTTGAAAATTTGGTGAAAAAATTCTTAAAATGACTGTTTCTGACGTGCGTTGTGCAGTTCTCCTTGCGCTCGTAAGTTTGTGAATTTTCAATATTTTCACTCCAGATTTTCAACATTTCCATTTTACCACACCTCCTTATGAGCAGTACAGCTGTCATTTTCACATCCTGCCCAAAATGTGTTTCCACCATGTAGCGCACACTGGGCGCAGTCGGTGTTTGAAATCACTGTATGGAGCATATTAAGAAAATCACAGTGACACTGTTCATGAGCAGAGGTCTTAAAATGGCTATGTTGAAAATTTGGTGAAAAATTCCTAAAATGACTATTTTATAAGCGCATGCTGCACAGTTCCTACGCACGCCGTAAGTTCAGAATTTTCAATATTTGCACTCAATGACTTCCAAATACCTAAACAGCACATAGAAGCAAGCAACATTCGGCATTGACAAATGCTTGTACTTCTTTGTCACTGATTTTTAAGCCATGTCCAAGTGCCAAATACCACTGCAAATACCTGCAGCTTAACGCTCGCATTGACAAATGCTTGTTTTATATGTTTCATATAGGTTTTGTTTTTTATTTAATGCTTTTTTAATTTTATTGGAGAGCCACTTTGGTTTTATACCTTAGTTGTTATATTTCTTTTTAATGCATTTGTCACATATGGCTGAAATATGGTGCTTAAGTATTTCCACATTTCATTAACCGATACATTCTCATAAATCTTTTCCACTGTATTTTGTGCATCTCAGAGTTGATAAGTTCTTTATTTGCTGTATTACAAAGATAAATTTTCCTACATTCTTTTGTGAGAGGGACCTGCCTATTTATGTTGAAAAGGACACAATAATGATCACTGTTTCCTGGGGATGTCTATCTTACAATTTGTAACCCTACTGTCTTTTGTTGCCATTACAAGGTCCAGTACATTATTTCCCTTGTGGGGTGTCTTACGTATTGAGTTACTCCAACCTGATTTATTACCTCTAACAGACATTTACTAGTAGAGTTAGTGCCTTCCATCACTTCCCAGTTTATGTCGCAAGGTTAAAATCTCCCATTAGTAATACATCCCCATGGTACAAGCTCTTTCTATTTCTACATAGATGGGAGCACTTTTCTCATAACTATGTCCTGATGGTCTATAGCAGACACCCATATAATGTGTGTGTTCATTCCTGTTTTATCTTTATACACATGGTTTCTGTCTCTTCCTCCCTTGCTCAATTTTATCAGAGATGTCCATTGATTTGATAGAATTTGATATATATGCTGCTACCCCTCTGCCTTTTTCCCTTCCTGTCCCTGTGGTGTAGTGTAGCCAGTTATTTCTCTTCCCCATATGTCTTGGGTGTCCACCATGTTTCAGTCAGGCCTATCACATCTATTTTCCTGCTTATCATAGCTTCTAGCTCATCCTTCTTCTCCTTATACTTCGCACATTGACTAGTAAGCATGACAGATGGTTGCCTCTATTAGTTCTATCCCTGCTTATGTTGGATTAGTGGCCTGTTCACAGTAGTTACATTGTGTTTATTAGTTTGGGAAGAACCATCTGCAGTGCCCCTTCCCGCCTCCTGATTAGTTTAAATGCTGCTGCACTTTACGATGTGCGTGGCCAGGGTTCATGTACCAAGGGGCTGAGGTAGTCCATCCTTCATACAGTTTTTTATTTTGAAAAAGGAGTCCCAGGTATTCAAAAGCTAATTTTTTCAGTTGCTCATTTATTGATTAGATGGGCATTTTTTCTTTGTATAGTGTTGTTTTTTCGGTGTCAACATGAAGTTTAGGGAGTACTCCTGAAATTAAAGAGGATTGGCTTGCTTGCTTGACTAGTCCTGCACATTCTAGAATCTCCTTGCCACATCCTTCTCATGGCCCCGTCCCACATTGTTTGTCCTCACGTGAATAACCACTATTTGAATATTTGGTTTTGCATTTAATAGCTTTGGTAGTCTATCCATAATATCTTTGACTTTAGGCCCTGGTAAGCAGTTTATTACTGTATTCTCTTTATTCCTTCTACATATGGTAAAACCATTTTCCCTAGTATTGAATCCCCAATAACAAGCACAATTTTTGTTCCGTTTCCATGATGGTGGGTAGAGGACTGGCCTGGGTAGAGTATCCTGTATCTAAATCAGCTTGTGCCTCCTCTTCACTCAAAGTGGTGTATTTATTGTGAAGGGCAATTTCATGACTTTCTAGTGCCAGCCTTCTTTTGTTTTTAGGTATTGAGTTATGGTGGTCCAGCTAGTGTCCTCAGCCTCCACCTCCTCCCTCTGTCAGCCCCTGAGCATAATTGGTTACTACCCCATGTTTCTGTGTCACCCTGTTAACCTAGTGGTAGCTTTTGTTTATTCATCTCACCTTTATTTTTATGAGGGTTATTTTATTTTTGAGGGATAGTATCTCCTCTTTTAATAATGATACCTCCTGACATTTATTACATGTAAATGTTCCTCTACAGTTAACCCCATTTGTTTCATGTACATTTGACATACACAACATCTCATTATAGCCCTTTTTTGAGGTAGGACCTCCAAGTCCCTCAGTAACATCAAAACTTTGCATTATGTTAGCACGTGTTTCTCTCATGGTGTGTACTTATCTACTATTTTGTTTGTATTGTTGCAGTTCTCTCCCTGGTTCTATCTGGCAAGAAAGTAAGGGTTCAGTGTATGCCTACCTGGTGTTGTTTCTAGGTTGGCCCTTGTCCCTTGTCCTCGCTGGGCATGCTAGGCATATGCCGTAGATGTGCGTGTGTCTGTGCACATCTCCACATGCTGCTCTGTGCTCTCACCAAGCTCTCACGGTGCTCACTCTGAAACTGTATGTGTATGTGCCTCAGGACCTCCTGTGAATGAGCTTGCTCAATGGAGTCTTTCCTGCAATAAACTTGAACTTGAACTTGATTAAATATCCCATGGACCAGAAGTTACATCACTCCGCATCGTGGAACCCCAAGATCAAAGTGTTCAAATGACAAATTACTGCAATTATAGAGGTTTTCCCTTGAAAATATCTGTTTACACAGCCTCCTGAGTATTCAAACTGAAATTTGTGGTCAAAATAAAGCTTTGTAGTCCACTATTCCAGCAGTGGACTACAGCTCTTACTGTTCCTTGTATCTACTTTCTGTAGTGCACCCCTTGCAAACAGTAATGTGTTTAGTTTTACTCCACTTAAACAGTGATTAACTCTGCTGTCTTTCTGTGTACTGAATGGGCTCATGAGCCCTATTTAGATTTTGCAGAAACTTTTCACAGAGCTTGACCTGCCAAAAGCCTGTGAGTTTGTAACTTTAATCACAACCAGATAGTCTCCTGAGACCTAGGACTTGATCACCCCAGCGGTCTTGCAATTCTCCACCTCTGGCTATCTCTCTGCCTTCTCATGCTGTTCTGTTATTTCTCACCCTTGCATATCTGCTGATATAAAAATATATGTGAATCATTTTGTGGAAATATCACTGATACTGGGATCCCTTTGTTTAAAACTGTATATAGTTATACTGTTGAAATGATTGCAAAAGCTATTTGGAACTCAAGAAGTTAACCTGAGATACAATTTTTAAACCTTTTGCAGAAGATGTAAACAAGAGGCCAGTTCTGGGTCACAATGGTCTTTTGCTGCACCTGCTGAAACTGACAAGAACATTAAAGACTTACAAGAACACTGTGTGAGAAGCATGCTATTTTCTTAATGAGCTTCTGCTCAGACTTATAAAAGGAGTTGCAATGTTTTGCAAAGAGAGAGGCAGAGTCTGAGAGAATGAAATTGTAAATTAAGAAAAAAGGACTCTGATTGCTCTGTTTGTACTGCCATTGTAAATAGTTATTCTTAATTTTATTTTTTATTTTACTGTTAATAATAAAACTCATTATGAATTTTACAACTGCTCCTGGTTTTCCTATGCTTCTGAACTGTGCCTCGACAACAGAGTGGCCAATGCTGCCTGCCTGCAGTCCTGAGTCTGTTGTTTATTTATTTTATATTTATTTAGTGTTAGGGTGAAAATAATTGAAATAGGAAAGGCTAGGATCATATTTCGACTAGATTGTTTTAAATGTAGCCACAAATATTTAATATCTTAATGCCTTTTTTCCCATAATAAATTTTATTGATATTTTCAACCATACAATACAACTTTATAAACCCAAACAAACTCATATAGATATACAATTCTGTACAATATTCGTTTAAATTAATTCTTCATAAATTCCTATACATCTAGCATTGTCCATTGGGCAGTGAATAGGCATAAAATAACAGTATTGTTTACTTAGATTTACTATTTTAACTACAGAGGACCAAATCATTACAAACTATGCAATACAGTGTATTTTAATCAGTTACCCGCCTTTAACTCTCAAGTTACTGAAAGCAAAAATGGGCCCCAAATTTCATGGAATTCATCAACTCTATCTAATATTAAATAAGATATTCTTTCATTATTAGCCGTTAACTCATCATATCATACCATTCTGCCACAATTGGTGCAATGGGGTTTTCCAATATTTAAGTAATATCATTTAGCACACACAGATGCAGCTACTGTACCAACCATAATTTCTGTTGGTAACTGAGAATCAAGTCACCAGGAAGATACCCAGGATGAAGATAAGAGGGGGCGAAGGCAGAACAGTTTGTAAAGAAGTGACACATACTTTTTAACTTCCTTCCAAAATAAAGAAAGTGACGGGCATTCCCATAACATATGAATAAGATTTGCATCAGCTGCCTTACATTTCCAACAATCTGCAGTAGTAAAGAGGCACATATTACAAAGTTTTAAAGGAGAACAGTAAAATGATGTATTTTATACTGAATCAACTTATCTTGAGTGTCTCTACTACCTTTGTAGGCCAGTTCCCAAGCACTACTCAATCTTGGTCTGAGATGGGGTGTCAAACTCAGCTTCAACTTCTGTTTGGCTGAAGATGTTAGGGTTGAAGATAAACAACAGTTATTGACTGCTTTGTAGATAAAATTAGTACTTTTTAGAGGACTTATCTTTATTATCTGATCCCATTCTTTATTGCTGGGGAGGAGAGATCATCTGAAAAAATTGTTCCTTAAGCAAGCTTTTCAACTGTAGGTAAAACAAGCATTTGTCAATGCTGAATGTTGCTTGCTTGTATGTGCTGTTTAGGTATTTGGAAGTGATAGTTCCATGCCTTCCTCCCAAGACATCCACTGTGTCTTTCCGTTCAGTATTCACAGAAGAGTGGGAAGGGTAGGGCCACAACAGTACAGCAGTTGCCAAGCGGGTGAAGAGATGGACAATAGTCCATTCAAAGGCAAGGAGCTCACTAAATTGAAGGTGGACAAAGCGGTGGAACCAGATGGCATACGCCCAAGGATATTAAGAGAACTGCTAAGGGAGGTAACAGTACCTCTGGCAGCCATGTCCACTGAGTCATTCAACATGAGTGAACTTGAGGAGGGCACATGTGGTCCCTCTACAGAAGTCTGGCAGCAGTGAGGAGGCGGGGAACAATAGGCCATTCAGCCTCACCTCAGTAGTGGGAAGATCATGGAGACATTGCTTAAAGAAAGGATAGTGGGGCATCTAGAAGCCATCGGAGCCCAGGACCATAGACAACATGGATTCACAGTGGGGACATCATGTCAGACAAATCTGGTTGATTTTTTGAATGGGTGACAAAGGAAGTAACTCAGGGTGGGGCAGTGGACAACGCTACCTTGATTTCAGCAAAGCCTTTGACACCATCCCACATAGGCGGCTGATAAACTAGCTGGGTAGGCTGGGCATGGGGAAAGGGTGGTAAATAGGGTTAGAAACTGGCTAACAGACAGGAGGCAGAGAGTGGTGGTAAATGTGGTGCAGTCTAGGGAGAGGGGTGACCAGTGGGGTGATGCAGGGATCGGTGCTGGGGCCAGTCCTGTTCAATGTCTTCATTAGTAACATTGCAGAACCTCTGAAGGGAATTTTTTCTCCAGTTTTCAACATAGCCATTTTAAGACCTCTGCTCATGAACAGTGTCACTGTGATTTTCTTAATCTGTCCCAAACATTGATTCAAGATACCGAATGCCATTGTGCGCTACATGCATGAAAACACATTTTGGGCGATACGTGAAAAATGAGAACTGTACTGCCTCATAAGGAGGTGTGTAAAATGGCAATGTTGAAAATCTGGACTAAAATATTAAAAATTCATGAACTTACAAGGATGCGTAGAAACTGCGCAATGCTCACTCATAACACAGTCATTTTATGGACTTCTGTCACCAAATTTTCAACATAGCTATTTTAAGACCTCTGCTCATTAACAGTGTCACTGTGATTTTCTTAATCTGTCCCAAACACTGCTTGCATTACCGACTGCAGCATTGTGCGCACATGTGCGAAACACATTTTGGGTGAGATGTGAAAAATGGCAGCTGTACTGCTCATAAGGAAGTGTAATAAAATGGCAATGTTGAAAATCTGATGTGCAAATATTAAAAATTTGCAAACTTTGACGGCATGGAACTGCACAGCGATGCTCTAAAAAGTCATTTTGGAAAATTTTTCACCAATTTTCAACATAGCCATTTAAGACCTGTGCTCATGAACAGTGTCACTGTGATTTTCTTAATCTGTCCCAAACATTGATTGTGCACACCGACTGCGCCATTGTCGCTACATGCAGGAACACATTTTGAGCGACAGTGAAAAAACATGACTATACTGCTCATGAGGAGGTGTGGTAAAATGGCAATGTTGAAAATCTAAGTGCAAATATTAAAATTCGCGAACTTATGAGCATGCGTAGGAACTGCATACGCACATTAAATAAAACAGTCATTTTAGAATTTTTCAAATTTGCAACATAGGCTTTTGAGCACCCACCTTATGAACACTGGCACTGTCATTTCATTAATCAGTCCCTAAAGGTGATTTTGCACAGTGACTACGAAATCACCCTTGGACCCGATTAGCAGAATGACAGTTCAAGAATTCATGAGGAGGGGTTCCAAAACCCCATGTTGAAAATTTGGTGCCAAAAATGCCTGAGATATGCATTAAAGTTGGAAAACCCTATTCATTGCATTATACAGCTTACCAGCATTTCCTCAGTTCACGGTCGGCTTTGAAGAGTGAAGGCGTGTTTCCCGGTCCACGAAGATCTGGTGCGAGCTCCGGGGTAAGTATGGGGTGAGGGGTGTGGGAGGCAGAGTGTGCAGTGGGTGGGCGCGGGTGGGCAGGGAGACTGCCAAGGGAACTTTTTGTTTACAGGTTTTTGTTTTTTTAGGAAGACGATGGGACATTTGCCATGTTGGGGTGGACTCCCAGCATGGCAGCTGGAAGGCTGTTTGGGGGTCTGGAGCCAATGGGGATTAGGCACCCCATCAAACATCTGGACTTGTGCCATGCTGGGGTGGGCTCCCAGCGTGGCACCTGGAAAACTGTTTGGGGGAGGGGCCTTGAGCCGACTGGGATTGGGCACCCCGTCAGCCATAACAATTTCTGCCATGCTGGGGTGGGCTCCCAGCCTGGCACCTGGAAAACTTTTTTTTGGGGGTGGAGCAGACAGGGATTGGGCACCCCATCAGCCCTTTACAGTAATAATGCGTGGGAGGGCTCATGAGCACGCGCAATATGCGTGCATGTGGAGGGGCGCTGCTCACTGAGTGGAGCTCCCCCTTTCAGCTGTCTTGACACTGCATTTTCAACTGCTGTCATAGACAGGTGCAGTGTTCATTGGAGAACTGCAGCAGCGTATGCAAACACACTGACTGAATTGGATGATGGTGCCACACCTCCGAAAACTCGGATGATGGCACTATGTTCCTTGCACATGCTTGCAAGCAAGCGTAAAAAGCAGCAGAAACCAAGGTGTTTCAGACAGCCTGAAAACCAAATAAAACTAAATAAATAAATATTTAAGTCATGCTGTAAGAGACAGTTGAGTCTCGTTAGAGATTCTTCTCACTGTTCCTTAGATTAGCTACAGCAGGAGAAGTGAAAGTAAGTGACTGCAAAGAGTAGCCACCTCTAAAATGTTCTTCCAGACTTGTTTTTGCTTTGCATTTTCCTCCTTAGCCAGTGGGTCAAACTCAAAACAACAAGAAGGTTCTGTGATGCCAGGATCTGGGCTTTATCTTGTCCACCTCTCCTGCCACACAGCAGTGAGTATACCCAATCTGACTATAGACACGCATACAATTATCAGCCAAAATGTTACCCTACTCTTCCTATATAACCCTCACTGCTATTGCAACTCAGGAATCTGTCTAGTCTTGTGTTACCCCTACTCAGTCATACTGTGTAACCCTCAATGCCATTCCTCCTCGAAATCTGTCTAGTTCTGTGTTACCACTACTCATGCTGTGTAACCCTCAATGCCATTCTCCCTCAGGAATCTGTTTAGTCCTGTGTTACTCCTACTCATGCTGTGTAACCCTCAATGCCATTCTCCCTCAGGAAGCTGTTTAGTCCTGTGTTACCCTACTCATGCTGTGTAACCCTCAATGCCATTTTCCTCAGGAATCTGTCTAGTCATGTGTTGCCCCTACTCATGCTTTATAATCCTCAAGACCATTCCCTGTTTGAGAGACAAAGATCCTGTTTGCATGCAAATATCCTCAGATAAAGCATAGAGGAGAAATACAGCAAAATAATGGAGCATAATCTGAACTGTATCTGAATACCACATTTGACAGTATCTTCCCGGACACAGAAAATAATTTCAAGCATTTCCTACAAGATCTGACTTCACAAATTAAGGAATTAAGGAAGCAGTATAGCTCAGTGGTCTAAGGCTCTGAGCAGCAAACTTGGAGATCTCGGTTTGAATCCCACAGCCCCCACTTGTGTACTATGTGACCCTGAGCAAATCGTTTAACTTCTTTGTGCTCCCAGGTCGCATCTGTAAACAAGCTTTCAGCTTAATGTGTCTCCTGGTTAAATAAAAAAAAATTCTGTGAAAGACCCATTATCTCTCCTCCTCCTCTCTCATTAACCTCATCACCCTTCCTTCCTCGCTGTTCCCATCTCCTCCCCGCCTTTCCTTTACTTGTTTTGCATTGCCCTCCCAGTCCTGATGCTTGTTCACTGACTCTTTCCCATACCCATTGCCCCTATCGACTGTATTAACTCTTTTTCTGACCCTACTAGGTACTAGTTCTCCTCCCTGTCCCTGTCCCTACCCTCTCCTCCATTTAACCTAGCCTTGCAGCCCCATGTAGGGTTCTCAGCAACCTGAATGGGTCTTACTGTGCCTAGGCTTTCCTCCATGTTCCCTTCCCCCTTCTGCCTATCCTTGGCCTTTCTTGTCCACTGGCAGGGTCCCCAGCATCCTGAAATGTCCCTTAGATCAGGCTTCGCTCCTGCCTAGGTGTTAATTTGCATTACCTTCCTCTAGCCATCCCTTAACAAATTCCAACCTTCTGGCCTCCCTGCCAACTTGCAGGGTTCTTCATCATGAAGGGTTCTTTCATTTGGCACTGGCCCCATTCCCCTCCTAGGCATTATTCACATTATCTCACTCTCTCTCTCTCTCTCTCTCTCTGTCTCCCCTCACCTATCCCTATGTCTTCCCTCCCTCTTCAGTCCCCTGCCCCTCACAAGGTTTCCTGGAACCAGATGGGGTTCTCTGGCCACGACTCTCCCTCCTCATTTCATCCTCTCTCTCATTTATCCTTCCATTCTCAATAGCACTTGTTCACTTATTACTATTGCACTTATAAATTGTTCTCACAGTTTACATATGTATGCAACACAGGTTATAACACCTGCCTTAATTAAGTGTGTGTTGATGTTGATATATGTACCCAGGGAGTAACCAGGAATTTTAAACTTGTACTCAAAACTGTTGTCCCCATTATGTAAACATAAACCAAAATATGTGCTGCCACACCACACAACACTAGGCCTTCCCTCCCTGTTTGTCATGTTTGAGTTCGGTACTCAGTTTGTTCCTGTAATCCTCCTTCCTTGTTTTTCTGCATGCCCGGTGCTTGTTCTTGTTTGTATTTGGCTGTGGCATCAATGCCCCATAACAAACAAAGGCAAAAGGCTCAGCGTGATACAGACACAATGTGACTCACAATGTCATTGCTTTCCTCTTTTTTTTATTCAAGTTTATTAACAACAGTTGGGTACAATTACTTCATCGGACTACAGGATTACATTGGTATATTTACAGATGCAATTTCATTATGCAGTACAAATCTATTACTCCCACCTTCCACATTTTCATATTATTACTCACATAAGACATCTCAGTGCATTGTATTTTATCTGACTTTAACTCCATTCATAAATAGTTTATCTCATATCTCATCCAAAGGCTTTGAACCAGACAAAGACTTCCCATACCACAGGACCAACAAGGCAGATGCCCCTAACATTAGATCTAAGAGATCCATTGACAGCCAGAGTCCAGCCACAGTTGCCATCTTGTCCATCGCCTGACATAAATGTGTGTCTTTTGATTAATCTTAAGGACAGCTCCTCAAGCTCTGCTACATTCTGTACCACCTGTATCCAGGTATGCACAGCAGGGACTCAGGTTTAACCACAGGTGGGTCTCCTAGAATCATATTGGGCCAGTCTAAGGGGGCAACCAGAGGAACATTGCTTCAAGGCACTGATGACCTTCTTCAGAAGGTCTCACCCCCAGGACAGAGCCAGAAAATGCATAGATGGCTCACCACATCTCCCACATTGCCTCCAGCATGTTGTGGTTGTCTAGGAGGGTCTTTTATTTAACATTAGGTGAGTGAGGAAGTAGCGGACCCTGACCTTCCAGCTGAATTCTTGCCAAAGGGGAACAATTAGTCTTTGTGACAACTCGAAATACTATGGTCAGTTAATATCCCTTTGGACCAAGGCATCTTCTCTCCACCAAGCCTCTTTAATTTTTCTAGGGGTCTTTCTTTAAACCCACCAGGGTTTTATAAATTGTTGAAACTAGGCCCTTGGTGATTTTGAGGAGAGAATCGACCATAAACAATCTACAGACTGTGTGATCCTAAGTGGGCTCAAGTCCGCCATCTGGTATTTATGAATATAAGTTTGTATCTGTAGGTATCTGTAATGATCAGAGTCCCACAGCCCTTATTTATTCTTAAGGTCCATGAAGCTCTGAAGTGTCTCCCCGAAAGAACTGTTTTATGTATACTAGGCCCATTTTTCCCAAGTCCTAAAAGTGCGGTCAAATAAAGATGGAGCAAAAGTGGGGTCTCTAGCCAGTTGATATAGTGGCCAAAGGATGCTCTCATCCTATATTTTTGCCAAACCCTGTGAGTAGCTTTTATTGTGTTTATTACTGTAAATAGTTTAGACAGATGAGTTATGGCTATGTTAGTGGGATTCAGCAGTCTAGTCTACAGAAGCACACCCTGAGCATTCTCTTCCTCTCTTCCATTTCCTTCCAATTAGAAGTGAATATTGGGGTAGCCCAGTGCAGAGCCATCTTCAACTGGGTAGCTAGATAACAGTCCTCCAAATCTGGGAGGATCTTCCCCTTGGATTTATTTGCCTGTAAAATTATCAGATTTATCCTGGGTTTTTGTTGCTTCAAACAAACTGAGAGATTAGTTTCTGCCAAGATTGGAAATGCAATTTACAAATGAAGACGGAAGGCATTGAAAAAGGTAGAAATCTAGGAGGATATTCATGGTGATCGTCTGGATCCTAGAGTAACTGGGCAAATTTATCAGGTCCCATTTATCAAAGTCTTTTTAATTTGGCTCGTAAGTGGGTATAATTTATTTTAAAGAGTTGGGAATTGTTTTCATAAGCCAAATACCCAGATATTTTATCTTTTCTGCTTTCCAATTTAGGATAAGAAGTCTAAAACTGATTGGGATGGTGAGTCGTGAAGCTAAGCAGCTCCATTTTGGTCTTGTTGAGTAGGTACCGGAATGCTTTCCAAACTCCATCAGGGTCGACCACACACTAGGTATTGACCGCTCAGGGCAAGAAAGATAAAGAAAAAATGTCATCTGCATACAGGGATACCTTTCCTCTGTTGGCCTCCCATCTCAATTTGCTGATGGCATCTGAGGTACATGGCCTTCGCTAGAGCTCAATATACAGAGTGAAAAGCAGCAGGGAGAGGGACATCCTTGCCGGGTGCCTCTGTATAGACTAACTCTAGATGAAAACTCCCCATTGACCCTGACATAGGCCTGTGGCCGCTATAGAGTCTCTTAATACTATTTATAAAAGTTTGGAGAAAGCCCATTTGTTCGAGCACCAAGAACAGAAAGGCCCAGGAGGCCCTGTCAAAGGCCTTTTCAGCATCTAGACTCATAGGCACGATGGGGAAGACAGTTTGTGTGTGGATGGTGTCAATAATATTTACTGCAGATCGGTCACTGTCCGAAGCCTGTCTGGAAGAAACAAACTCGGTCTGATCTTGTCTAATCAGATCCGGAGCAACAAATTTACTCTGGAAGCTATAATAGAAATAAATATCTTATAGTCTGAGTTCAGGAGAGAGAGATGGGTCGATAGGATTCACATCGAGCAAGGTCTTTATTCTCTTTGTGTATTAAGGCTATAGTGGCATATTGCCATGACGGGGGAAGTAGTTTCCTTCCTTCCAAACTTCGGGTACACATCTAGCAGAAGGACTACCTCAACTTAAAAGTTTTGTAAAGTTCGCACTGAAGCCATCCGGTCCCGGCACTTCTCTGTTTTAAGGTCTCTAATGGTGTCCAGGATCTTTTGTGAGATTGGTCTGGTGGCATATAGCCCTTCTCAGGGGAAAAGTGGGGTAGGAGAGAGCTGTCCGTACTCAGTTTGTCTTCTGTAGTGGAGTCATTTTGGGGCTATAAAGCTTAGAGTAATAGTACAAGGCCTCTGTAATTTGTTCAGACTGAGTTACCAGGTGCCCAGTGAGTGGGAAGTTACCTTGATGATAGTGGCTCTTGCTGCTTGTTGCCGGAGATGAAATGCTAAGAGTCTGGTGGCCCTCGGGCACGCCTTCATAGTACTTTGTTTCAAATAAAACAAAGATTGCTCTATTTCTTCTTTTGAAGCTTCTGCAAGGCTTCCTGTGTTCCTTTATCTTGGAGTCTCTATGTCCCTCCCACTTTATTTTCTGTGAGGTTTCCAGCTCCTTATTTGGGTTGTCAAAGTTTGTTGTTGAAGCATACAGGCTTTTTCTTTTGAGAGCTAGTGCAATCAGTCCCCCGATAGTGGCCTTGAGGTGTCCCACAAGATTTGGGTGTAACCCTGGTGTTGTATTATCAGCTATGGTGTCCTTAATTTGTTTTTAAGTTGTTTTAGTACCACCTTATCTCTCAGTAATGAGGTATTTAGCCTCCAATGTGTAGTCTCTTTGGTAGGGTAAGAGCGACTCAAGAAAACCGGCTATGATCGAAATAGAGGATGTGCCTATCTGCATAGAGGGAAACTGGAGAGACCCGTGGAGAAAGTAAAGTATGTATCCAAATGGGAGAAAATTTTGAACCTGGGGAATAGCATGTATACTCTTGCTTTAAGATATCTTACCTCCAAATATCCACCAGGCCCATCTGACCTAAGACCTTTTAAGGGCCCTGACCTTTCGAAAGTCCAGGTTCTGGACATGGGAGGTAGTATCCAACGTTCTACCTAGGATATGATTCCAGTCTCCTCCTCCCCATTATCAGGGTCCCCTTAGTCTTCTCCACCACGAGCTGGAATAGGGATGAGTAAAATGAGATGGGTGATCCAGGTTGGGCATAAACATTGACCAGGGTCACCCATTCATCCTGTATCCTGCCCACCACCAAAACATACCTGGCCCCTGGATCCACAACCACCTCCTCCTGTATAAAGGGGAGGGAGGCACATTAGTATTGCTACCACTATTCCTGCCACAGCTCTAACGAGGGTAAAACAGGTGGGGATAAGTCTTTGATTTGAGTTTTAAACTTCATAAGGAGAGAGGTGAGTTTCCTGCAGGAAATTCACCTCACATTGTTGATGGAAATGAATTGCAAAACTTGTTTCCATTTTATAAGGTTGGAGCAGCCATTAATGTTAAAGGAGAGCACTTTAGCGTATTGATTAGCCATTAGGTTTCCTCAAGATTAAACCTTCTAACAAATATCGCTGGAGTAAATTACCTTGTCCTTTCTGAAAGCCCCAATATTTTTCCAAAAGCAGTACCTCATATAACTTTAAATTCAAAACATCAACAAATAACCTATATACATTTCTTGTATCAGAACATACATTATAAGGTAATCATACAACCGACATTTGATGATAAATAGGGCCAATCAATAACAGACTACACAGTGCATCAGAAGTCTAGTATCTACGAGCCTCCCATGCAATGCAGAGAACTCTTTGCTTCAAGGTGAGGCTGATGCATTTTATTCAGCCATAGGGCAGTTCTCATGAAAGAGCAAGAAGAGGGTACACACGAAAATTGTGAGTAATCCTCGAGCCTTCAGGTTATACCCTAACAGGCTAGCCCTTTGGTCAGCAGTAGCTACAGTTGACATGTGAGCATGCACCCTCAAACCCCTCATTCTTTTCTTATTTATTTGTTGCAAGAACCCTGATAAAATATATCTAACTATATTATGCATCAGATGTCTAATTTCATGACCATACTAATAGAAGGCAAAAAAACCTTAAAAAATTTTACCTGAAAAATCCTACATACATTTGAGGAATCGCTTTTAACAGGAAGAACATTAATCTTTGATAAACAGTATTGGAGCAATCCCAACTTCCTTAGCATATAGATGATGATCAGTGGTCAAACCTTGAATTATTCAAAGAAATCAGCATGCCTAAGACCCATGATGAAAACGCCTTACAGGTAAGGCTCCCCAGAGACACCAGCTTTTGGATTGGCGGTGGCCCCTTGGGAGTGGGGAGTTACTGCCTCTGATCCACATATCCTGCACTGTATAACCCTCCCCGGAGGCCTCAAGGCCCAATTTGATTCAGGAACAAATGTAGGTGCAAACAAGCAATCTCAGTCTCAGTACGTGAGCGTAATACTGCTGTTAGCGAGGAGTGCGCTCAGTATAATACTGCAGGAGTCCCACCAGTCCCTAGAGGAATCAACATGAAATGACGATCTCCATTTTGCTGGGTCACAATGCAAGTATCCCCACCCCACCCCACCCCCCACACAGCCGTCCGAGCCTCCACCTGATTCTACACCTCTGGGCAGCTTAGATCCTAATTTTATCACCCACGGACAGTACACACAGGAAGTTGCATGGCATAAGTCCTGTCTGTTTTCTTCAACTTCTGGTCTCTGGTGTGCAGCCATAGGTATTCAGGAGGCGCTGTCTCAATGTCGAGAAGGACCGAGCAAACAAGGTCTCTAGGGCAAAGGGGGGCGCCTCAAAATGAATTAATATTTTAAGGGATCAAGACGGGATGATTCCGCATCGCTGCTTCAGCTTTCCTGCTCTATTGTTGAGTCGCTGATCGCAGATGAACCCTCAGCCTCCCCTGAAGGTGCAATGCTCGTTTATCTGTACATGATGATACTCCGTATCTCTGGATCAAGGCCGAGACATCTGCTCGCAAATTAGTGTTCGGAGCTTTTGAGTAGAGACCAAATTGGAAGTTCCTTTTGGGTGACAGTCCACGCTGAGGAGAGAAGGTCCTTTTCTAGCTTTTCTTTCATGAGAGGAGGAACAGTAATTCCATAGACTGAAGGTAAGGAGTGGCTGACAGCAGATAATGGTATATTTTCGTGCTTTGATCCGAGGTAATCTTCAATCTGGCTGGGTGCAGGAGCTGAGCTTTAATGTTTTGAGCCCTAAGTTGTTTAAGTATCGCCACATTACTCTCCTGGCTTCCTGCACTGCAGTTGTGGTCGTTGTCAATATTTATTCTCTGACCCTCAAAGAGTAGGTTCCCTGCTGCCAAGCCTTGCATAAGATCTCCTCTTTAGACTGGTAGGAGGTGAGTTGAATGATAATTAATCATGGTGGGTGCTTCGGTGCTACAAGGTCTAGGCCCCAGGGGTCTATGGTGCGATCCATTTCCAGGTTGAAGTCCTGAAGGAGTGTAAGGGTAGACTGTAACAAGTCCTGCGAGAAGGAGATGACATTGGGGTGCTTGTCTTCTGCACCCTCAGGGACCCTATAGATCCTCACATTCTGCCACCTGCTCCACCTTCTAGGTCATCCAAGCGATGTGTTAATTCTCGATCTCGGGCCAACAGGTATAATAGCAGCCTGTCGTGCCTGTCTCCCTGATCCGTGACCTGGGTCATACACAATTCCAGTTGTTCCGTTTTGTGAGTGCGACCCTATTCAGGTCCGCTCTAAATTCAGCGAGGTTTGGTCAATTTTGGAGACTGTTCTGGCAATTTGAAGAATCGTTTCAGTTAGGTCTGGGTAGGGCCTGTTGGATGTGGCCTTATCGGCACGGAGCTTCAGATGTCTCAATATCATCTCCACCTCCTACTCTTTCTGTGTCTATCAGACCTCTCAATTTTTGGGCCAGCATGACGGTGGCTTCCCTAACTTGTTTCTCTTGCCTTTTAGCAGCTATGACATCTTCTTTATGGGTGATGCAGAAAGATTATTGTCAGGGGATTGGAGCCAAGAACTAAGTGGCCATTAGTCTGCTGAGGTCACTGAAAGTGCTTGCTTTCCTCTTTTTGTTGCCCCGCCTGACTTTTTTACTGTATCTAAGTACAGTGTGTATGCCTGCCGTCACCCCTGTATGTAACCTGAATGTATGATGTCTCATCCTTATTGTACTTCCGTCGCCTAGGGAGATGAGCAACCTGTTGCTCAGTGTGCCTTCCTGGTAAAACATTTCAATAAATAAATTATTTTGGTCTGTGACAAGGAAATAGTTTAGCCAGAGTCCACAGCTTAATGGTCCATTAAGTAGCAGAGTCTGTGTGCTATAATGAAGTAGAAATACCTATTTACTAAAGAGCTAATAGAACCAAAAATAGCAGACAGGAAAATATTAAAAATTTTAAGCATCTAATTGTAACTTTTTAATTTTTGAAGTATTTCCTTTTCCTTTGCTCATTAGAAAGTTTTCTAGCGATAGCATTATCTGGATGATAGATATGTGGAATAGCACTCTGCCTGGCAGATCGAGTTCTATTCCTCTAATTAAATTATCAGCACAGTGACTTCACTGACAGTGACATCACAGGTGACTGACCCGGCAGATGCTGAGTGGCTCTTCCTAAGTGGCTGTTATGTCACAGTCAATGAGGTCACCATTCTGGTGATGTAATGGGAGCAACAGAGCTAGGGGCTGGCAGTATAGCATAGAGGTTAGAGTAACAAGCTCGAATGAGCTTGATACATCCAGTAGACCTGGGTTTGATTCCCACAACCTCCACTTGAATACTGTGTGACTCTGAACAAGTCACTTAACCTCCCAGTGCTCCTGGGCCACCCGGAAAAAAAAGCACTTGTGCCTAGTAGGCCTTACCAGTTTCCAAAGAAATAAGAAGATATGTCAGGTGCCGGGCCCAGTGTCGTCGCACACATCACACCTACTAACATCAGGTAAACAAATCTCTTAATTAACAAAAGGGAAAATAAAAAGTACCTCTGATATGAAAGGTAATAGTTGATAGCTTTAAAAAATAATATTAGTTTTAGACAGTACACTAGCTCTTTAGCTCACCTCTGAATCTCAAAATACCTCAAAGGAGATGATCTTGGAGTTGACAGATCTAAGGCTGAAACTTTCTTCAGACAAGTGTGGTAAACTATGAAGTGGCAATCCTTCTTCATATAGTTCATTGCAAGTTTCATTCATTTTTCTTTTCATTGAAAGGATTCCCCTCAGTAAACCCCAAATTTAGTACCAGGGCTGCCCAAGGAATACTCTACTGCCGACCAGTCATAGAGGAATGAGACATCCGTCACACGCACACATTACTTCTTGTTTTTGTGATGCCACCTAAAACGCAATCTTGACATATCCTCTTCCCTTCAAAGTGAGCAAAACCAAACTTCAATGAAGAACAGAAAAATGTCAAGTGCAAGAAAGGACTAGAGGTTGGCTCACGAGGTTCCCTGAATACGAGCAGCCCCAAAGATGAACCAGGGAACTATAAACCAGTGCCCCTCACATCCATCATGGAGATGCTAATGCAAACAATTCTGAAGGAGAGGCTGGTGTCCCTGCTGTTCAGTGGGCTGTAGGACAGTAGACAGCATGGTTTTGTCGCAGGCAGATCCTGCCAAACTAACCTGATAGATTACTATGACTGAGTAACTAGGCAGGTGGACAAGGGCCATGCAGTGAATGTCCTGTATCTGGACTTCAGCAAGGCATTTGATTTTGTGCCACATGGGAGACTTGGAATAAAACTTGAAGGCACAGGGGTGGGAGCAGAAATGGTGGGATGGGTGACAAACTGGCAGCAGGAAGGCAGCAGAGGGTGGTGGTGGAAGGGTAGCGCTCATCCCAAGGGCAGTAACGTGTGGTTCCACAGGGCTCAGTGCTGGGACCAGTGTTATTTGGGATATTTATTGCAGACATTTCAATGGGCAACAAGCCTGTTTGCTGACGACACCAAAGGGCAGTGGTGGATGACATAGAGGGGTGGCAGAGTTTGCAGGAAGATCTGGAAAAGCTGGAGACCTGGTTGGACACTTGGCAGCTGGGGTTCAATACCAAAATTGTAAGGTACTGCATTTGGGGCAAAAACCCAAGGAGAAACTACCAACTGGGGGACTGCAGCTGGCGAAGACTGAGGAGAAAGACCTGGGGTGGTCATCACTGGATCTATGAACAACTCAGCACAGTGTAGGATGCAGCAGCAAGTGCCAACAAAATGCTGGGTTACATCGTGAGGGGAATAACATTGAGGAGGTGGGAGGAGATTCTGCCACTGTATAGATCATTAGTTAGACCTCATCTGGCACCCGTACCTGAAAAGGGACATTAAATTACCGGAAGGGGGTGCGTGGAGAAACTAAGTTGATCCAGGGAGTGAGGGACTTAGTATATGAAAGTAGGCTAAAGGAGTTGAACATGTACTGCTGGAGGAAAGAAGGGACAGAGGGATATGATCAGGACATTCAAGTACATGAGAGGGATAAAAAGGACTGGTATGGAGGGGCTATTCAGGTTAAGGGTGGGGAGGACACTTGAGGCCATGACATGAGATTGGAGTGGGGAAGGTTCAGGAGGAAATGAGGAGACACATTTTTACAGAGATGGCGGTGGCAGGGTGGAACATGTTACCAGCAGAAGTGATAGCCTGTAAAACAGTGAGCTGCTTCAAGGGTCTGAGACAGGGAGAGAGGGAGGATAAGGGAGGTGAGGAGAGGGGCAGCTGCAGAATAGGGCCGCTAGCTGCAAAATTGAGCAGACTCGATAGACCAAATTGCCTTTTCTGCTGGAAAATTTAATATGCTCATATGTTCATATCAGAAATTCCTCAACCATCATTAGGGCAATAGAACAATGCCAGCAACGAACATCATGCCAGCAATTGGCATAATGACCCCAGTGCGATAATGCCCTGGGGCACATTCTGTTTGTTTGCTTGGGGCTGTGCCCCTGCACTCCCTACTTATTTATAATCACCACCAGGTCAGAGATATATGGAGCAGGTGGTGCAACATCTGGATGGCGCCCTCCTGCACAGCATCATAAAATCCAGTTCACCCGCATCATGGGTGAACTGCATGATGCCTTAATTTCAGCACCTATAGAATGGTATATCATTTCTATGCCACTAGAGCAGCAGAGACATCTTTCCTCCGAATGCCCTTTCCAATTAAAACTATGGCACATGAATCTGAGTAGGGAACAATGCACTTTCAGAGGGACCATTCTTCCCTGCTCCCAAATGCCCCTTTCTATACATAATCATCGCACCTAGTTCTGAGTGGAAATTATACACTCAGAGCCTGGACAGTCTGCAGTGCATACAGGTGTGCTGGACCCAAGGCACAGAAAGGTAACACTTCACACTGAGTGGCACTACAGTATCACGTATATAATGGTGTATTGGAGCCCATACACAACAAGGCTATTCTTTCACCAGTGGTTACCATAATGACAAGGACCTTGAGAGCAAAGCGCGAGAGGTTTGTCTGTCATCATGGTAACCACGAGGTGAAAATATCCTTGTTGTGTGTAGGGGCTCCTATATACTATTTTATACAGTGTGTGGTTAAAAAATGCTGCCTGAAATAGACAACCACGACTAGTCAAACAGTTCTTTGGTTCAGCACTTCACTCTCCACCGCCTGCCCGATTGTGTCACAGCCATTCTGCAACTGCCCTCTGAACTGCGCCTCACCTCACCACTTTTCTTTTTACCGCCATTTTTAAAACTGAGAGCAGTACATGCTTGGGTATATCACCACCAGTAGTACGAGTATAACACAGCTGAAATGCTGTATTGTTTGATGACATCCACACTGCAGCAGAATAAAAGTCATTCTGCTGCAATACAAACATCACTACTACAGCAGAACGACTTTGAAGAGACTACTGAAATCAGGACTGAATGAAGTAGCACCATACACGATAAATGAATTGTGCAGTTACAGCATTTGAGTTGATGTTCAAGTTTGCAGGTTATTGGCATACTGTCATTTACTGTAGGATATTCAGCGAATGGTTTGGTGCCTTCATTGCAAGTAAAATGTCACAATATTTCTAGTCCACAGACATGTACTGCCATACGTTAAGTAATCTGCTGCTGGTCTTGTACTGTTATTGTAATTCATTTGTCATTTTGACCAAGAAAGGCACACTAAGGTGTAACAGCTTGTTTCCAGGTACTTTTGTTTTTTGACAGAAAGAATGTCGCCCCTGACACCAGGGAAACTCTTCTACTCCTCTTCGAAAGTGCCGTGGATCTTTACTTCCACCTAACTTTTTCTAAGTAGCTAATGCTTCAATATCTTCTTTGCTAATTTGGACAAGTTCAAGACCCCCCCAGTGAGGTGACTCAGAACCCACTTCTTTCTGACCCATCTCTCCATCCTGAGAGCCCTCTGAAACTCTGATTCAGATTTTTCACTAGGAAGATTTTTGACCAATGGCAGCAAATCAAAGTCGATTGCTCAGCCGGCTATTTTATTTATTTGTTTGTTTGTTGCCTGGGAAAGGAGGAGTAGACAATCCTGCTTATTTTAGCTGCCTCATCCTGGGGAGGGGGTACAGATGGATGCCAACTGACATTGAACCAGATTACCTGTTGGTGGTATTTTTGTAGAATGACAGTCTATGACAGTCTTGAACCACAGTTCCTCAGATTAGTTGTCCTGGTCCTTGCCACACCTCTCATGGAGCTTTTAATGAGTTCCTACTACAGGATTCTGTTCCCAAGTAGTGGAAAGTTGCCCTTGTTGTCAGTGCACAAAGGGGTGTCTAAGGAATCGGCTGAAAATTACCCGCCAATTTCTCTTCCAGGTCTCTTGACTTAAATTCAGGACAGCCAGATCTAGAAGCCACTCCAATATTACCTTGAGTCTTGTAATACCATTATGGGCATACAGCATGGCTTCAGGAAAAGGCATGGTGCAGACACAGACCTAGCACTGCTGACCACAAATATTCTGAGTGCCATAGACTCAGGCCTTGCACGAGCCATTTTATAGACCTAACGAAAGCATTCAATTTAGTTAATCACTCGCTCCTACTAACCAAGCTGAAACAACTGGATCTTGACCAACTTTCCTGCCACTGGTACAAAACTACTTCTCTAACCACAAACAGAAGCATAGGAGAGCTACCTATCCTCTCATAGAGAAATAACTGATGGTGTCCCGAGGTTTGATATTAGGTCCCTGCTCTTCTCCCTTTGTTAACGACATGCCTAGAATCTGTGGTGGGAAAATCCCATTTATAATAGTGGGTGACACTGTTCTACAGAAGTCATGATGACATTACAGATTAAGTCCACCTTAGTTGTTGATTCTGGACAATGGGAGGCTTTAAGCCAGAGTTCAATGGGCGGAGCAACACGCACTCCCCATCAGGCTTATAAGGTCACACATACTGGGGCTCTCCAGGATTCATTTCTTGTTGCAGCCAGAGGCGCTCCTCGCTCCTGTCTTCCTGTGTCTTCTTCTCATCTGGCCATGTGTTGACGGCACCTCCGCCACTCATTTCATTCCTCTGCACCTTCATATGTCTACAGCTCACTCCTGCTCACTCCCTCCTCCACCCGCCAGCTGTGCGGCTCTCCCATCTCCTTTCCCCCACCTGCGCTCCTGCAGTGGCCCCTTTTCTGATGCTCTTTCCCATTCGTCATCTCATCTTCCTCTCTCTTCTAATTCTGGCCCCTTGCCACTCATTTGCAGCGTTTGTCCATTTCTGCCTCACTCCCTCCCATCTCCTTGTTTCCTTCATTCACCTCGCTCTGTCCTCCCTGCTGATTCTGCAGTTTTCTGCTGCTCATGCCTCTGTCTCCCGGCTTCCCATTGGTCACCTGTCCCCGAGTTGCTGGTTCTGCCATCGCCTGCCTCGAGCCCTCTGTGGTGTTTCTGTGTCCTGTGCCTGTGGATGCTTAGTGTGCCTTCAGCCAGCGCCCCTGTTCATGCTGTGCTCCTGGTTGGCCGCTGATGCTCCAAGCCCGCCTTCCCTCTCGGCTATCATTTTCGTTAGCATTCCTGCCTTGCTCCTTTGTTCTGGACCCATTGTCTCATCGTTAACCTCTGGCTGCTCGCGGCCTCGTCTGGTCTGCCTTCACCTGTACTGAGATTGCCCTACTGTGCTCGAATTTCTGCACATCTGCTTTAATGCAAGAAATCGTGCTGGGAGATCATCATTGCCAATGTAAGTTTCTGTATATAGTCCCGCAGCTGATCCCTTGCATTTCACCAGACACTACTGAGATGACCACCTCCTCCTTTGCCTGATTTCACCATGTTACAAATCAGCAGCATCTTTAATAGCTTGAACCTTATGAAAGTCAGGCTGCTTCTGTATCATCGCCATTGCTTTTCTGTTCACTAGGGGAGCTCTATGCATTTTATCACACAAACTTCATTTTACTCAACTTGCTTACTTTATATATATTGGTATCAAAACACACCGCACACACAAAAAAAGGCCATCGTGGATTCCTCCCATCTAGGCCTATCAGTATGCCTAGCTGCCTCCGTCTGGCTATGCTTGTTATTTCTTTTGGGCATCCCAATCCTCTGCTTCCTCATCGATCCACTGCTCTTCCGTGGTTCTCATCCTGCACTGGCGTCACGCAGTTACTCCGATCAAGGCTTCAATCCATCACCGTACCTCATCCATTTCATCCCTCACATTCCAGTGCCAGCCTTCTGAGCTTTCTGCCATCATCGTCTTCTTAGCCTCCGATGTGTTCAGGTTCATGACTTGCCATCAGATTTCTTCTGTCTCATGAGTCTCCTGAGCACCTTGGTGCCTTTCCACTTAGTTTGGGCCTTCAGGGTCCACCTCCTCTTGTCGATCTCTTGAGACCTCACCTCGTGTGCCTGTGCATTTCTTTTTTTTTTTTTCCCTATCCTACTGTCATCTTCCCACTATTACTCGTCTCTTTAGCTAATACCTATCATGAATCCTGATGCCTCTCATCGAACATGCATTATCTCTACCAGCCATCAAGGATTCACTCCAGTCATGGCTTCACTGCACTATTTTCATCCATTATCCATTTTGCTCCATCGATCGCTTGGTCCGAGCATACCCTCTGGTTCCAGGCATGCCTTCTTGGCTTCAGAGTCTACCTCCTCTCGAGCAGTCTACTTAATCACATCATTCTATCGAGCATGCCTCTCATTGGGTCTTATCATTCCAATCATGGCTTCTCTCCATCATTTTCCATCATCACTCAAGCATACCTCTCATTGGGTCTCATGCTACCTCATCGAACTGCTGCACTCCTGCGGCTCTCCTCACCATCGATCTTCATCCTCTCAGTCTTCTCCTGGCAGGCTGCTCCATCTAGCCTGCAATCACTACTTCTGTTGGGCATACCCATCATGAATCAGAAGCCACCTCATCGAACCGTGGCCCTCCTGCTACAATTATCAAGTTCCTGACTCTGGTCATCATTTGGGCATACCATCATGAATCATATGCTACCTCATCGAACCGTGGCCCTCCTGACACATTGATCAAGTTCCTGACTCCAGTTATCATTCACACTATCATTCAAGTTCATTTTCAAGTTCATTTCCTGTCTCCTCTTCTTCAGTCTTCGTATTGGACTCCTGCGGCGATCATCATCATCATCAGTATGCATCTTCCTCAGTCTTCTTGTGGCGTATCTGAATACCCCTGCTCCTCTGACTTCTGCATGGATCTATTCCTTCCCATCGCCTACTCAAGCATACCCCTCTCAGGTCCCTACTGCCTCATGTTCCTTCTTCATTTGTGCTTTCTTTTGGGGTTTCTATCCTGTCATTATCCTCCCTACTCATCTCTTTCTTTTAATGAATCCTTCATCTTTAACAACATATGTCTAAATCAAACATCGTCAGCCTGGAGGGACCTCGCCTTGGATCCCCAGAGTTTCCTCCTCAAAGGGTGTTTTCCTCTCCTCTGTGCCAATGGTCTTAATATTAGTTAGAATTAGTACTTTCTTAGGTTAATTAGTTAGGTTCCGCTGTTGGATGGAGGAAGATAGTGGCCCTGCTTTCCCTCTAAACTTAGGAGTCCACCTTATCTTCTCAGAATTCATCCATTCATCATCCTCACCTCTTGATGTTCGACACCCGACTGGGTATTCTGTTTGGGCTTCTTTTTAGAGTACCTTTTTGCTGATGCAATCATTCCCACGGCACCTGTGGGAGGAACCCTCCTCTAGGGTTCCTTGCATACGTCCCTACAGAGTGGTATATCCCATAGATATAGAGGCAGAAAGCCACAGAGTAAATCAAGTCACACAAGCATCGGCTCATCTCATCTCATCTAGTTGCGTAAGCACATTAGAATGGGAGGGCTTTAAGCCCGAGGTTCAATGGGCGAGCAACTATGTCACCCCTATCAGGCTTATAAGGTCACTCATCCTGGGGCTGTCCAGGATTAATTTCTTGTTGCCCACCATCCACCCTCCTCCTCCAGTGTCTCATCTCTCTTACCGTGGGCTTCCTCATGTTACCTTTAGCTGAGCATAATCATTCCTGTGGCACCTGTAGGGGTGGAACCCTCCTCTAGGGTTCCTTGCATCATATCCCTACAGGTGGTATATCCCATGGATAGAGGCGGCAAGCCACAAAGTAAATCAAGTCACACAAGCATCATCTCATCTAGTTGCATAAGCACATTGAACCAGAGGCTGTTACTACATGCCAAGAAGACAAAAGCAGTGCAGTTTGGTACTGGGAAGCCGGGTACTGAAACACAGTCCCTGCTTAAGCTGAAACATCTGCTGGTGCTCTGTTGAAAGTCATGAGTTCTCTGAAATACCTAGGGATCCAACTAGAGCAGGAGTTGTCCTTTAGACCTCACACTGATTATCTGCCGAATTCTCCACCAGAGGCTTGCTCAGTGGTGCGGAGAGCTGAGGCACTGCTTGCCTCACCTGTTGCCATGCTGGCAACCTGGGTTTGGAAATGGACCAGGGTCACTCATGTACTGGCCGTGGGAGAGAAGAGTTGAGCCTCAGGTTTGGTTCTTCTTCTTCTTCAGGGAGGGAAAAGCACGGGCCACTGCTTGGGCACCACCTAGCAGGGGCTGGCTGGAGTCACAGTGATCACCTATGTAGTTGGCAGACAGCAGGTGGTGCATTACTGCATTGCCATGCAGTGCGTGAGGACCAGAGCATGTATCATGACCTGGGTACAGGGAGAACAATGTATTTATTTGTATTTGTTTGAAATGTGGTAGCTGAGAAAGGCACACTGAGCCAAGGCTTGTTTCCAGGTGTGAAAGAGGTAGAGGACCTCTTGCTTCAGTTGGATACTAGAAAAGTGCTGGGGCCACCTTGACCCTTACTTCCTAAAATTGCCTACCACGTACTAGCAATACCTCACCCACCTTTAACTTATCCTGTCTCAGGGCACCTTACCACCCATATGGAAGACAGCACATGTCATACCACTGTTCAAATCAGGTGACCCTGGCGATCTCAATAACTACAGGCCAATTTCTCTCCTTCCGGTCCTGTCCAAGCTCCTAGAGAAAATTGTAAATGCACAGCTGAGGACTCACCTTGACTCACCTTGAGTCTAGGGAACTGCTAAATCCTATGCAGTCAGATTCAGAGCTAAACATAGCACTAGCTCAGCCCTCAGCCAAAGTTACTAATGACTGGCAGCTGCATCTTGACAGCAAAAACTTTATTTGTGCTGTTTTCCTTGATCTAAGCAAGGCTTTGACACCATCGACCATAGTCTGCTCCTCTCCTCCCTTCAAACCATAGGCGTGGACCCCTCCTCTCTCGCGTTGGTTTACTGACTATAAAGCTGAAGGAGGCCTGTCCCCTTAAAAATTCAACAAAGAGGGTACCTCAAGGTTCTATATTAGGGCCCTTACTTTTTGCAATCTACATTAATAACATATTACTGTATAAAAGAAGCCAACATCCATCTGTTTGCAGATGATACAGTTCTCGTGAGTCGCCCAACACCTGAAGCTGCCTGCAATGACCTACAGTCAGAATTCAACCTTTACAAGCCAACTCCTCCAAAAGCTACTCCTTAATGCCCAAAAACTAAGCGATGGTCCTCCCCTTTTATCCGTACAGCTAACCCTGTGTCCAGTGGGACAGTTCCTAAATTACCACAGTTCTAGGTGAAAACTAGAATTTGTTACAAAATTCAAGTATCTGGGAGTTTGAATAGACCAAAGACTCTCCTTCATTGAACATATCGAGGACTTGCTAAAATGACTTGACAAAGGCTTGGACTGTTTTTAGAATCAACCAATTTCTCACCAGAGATGCCAAGAAACAACAGGTCCAATCCATTTTCCTATCATTGGTTGATTCACTGATTTCCTCTACAGCCAATGCCCCAACTCTTACATGGCTAAACTGGACACACTCTACCACGAGCACTGAGGTTTATAATGGAACTCCCTTCAACATGCATCACTGCACCCTATATGCGGCAGTGGGGTGGACATCACTAAAGTTCAGGCACCACAAACGCGCTCTCTGGACCTATAGAGCCATCTCTAATAAGCTGCCTTACTATATCTCTGCTGTCTTCCCCAGTATAACTGGGAAATATCGTTAAGAAGTTACTCAGCTATTACACTTAAAAGTACCCAAAGCAAAATCCCTTGGCAGGGCAGCCATAAGCTTCGTGCTACCTTATGGACCGATCTACAAACAAACCTCAGATTAAGCACTCTAATCGGTATAAATGCCTTCAAGATGCTTTATTTCCATACAATCAGAGAAGTATGTAACTGCTTCACCCTCAGGCAATGCGTGTCTGCACTGGTATATAGCCACGCCTAGACCCAGTTTTAAGTACTGACCCCCAGCTTGCTCCTCAACAGCCTAATTGTTCTCTCTCTCTTATCCCCTGTCTTATCAACTTTAGGCCCATCCATCCCTTATTCTTCCTTTCCAACCTCAGATAGGAGCTCACTACCCTGGGTTGTGACATCCTACCATGCCCGTGATTTATAGCATTCAATCCTGGGCTCACACATACTCCTTTTTCTCCATCCACCTTCTCACATCCTGTTTTACCAACCTCTCTGTGCATCATGCCCTCCTAGCCTTTCTCCCCTACCTCCCTCCCTCCCCCACCTTCACCTCTACCTGGTGTATATTTTTACTTTTATTTTTTTCTTCGCATTTCCTCCTGCAACCTTAGATAACCTGCTTTATCTTCCTATAAACACTTCTATGTATGTAAATACCGTAATCTGTACAATATCTGTATAAGTCTATGTACATATGACCTTCTTTTTTTCCTCTCTGTAAAGAGTATTATCTGTATTGCCTTGTAAATACCTGTGTTGACCTGTATATACAATTGTTCATGCTCCACCCAGGTCCATCTTGCAAATGAGCTTCTGCTCAGTGATGAATGCCTGGTTAAATAAAGACTTGATTGATTTATTGATTGATTGACCAGTGGTAGGGGAGGAGGAGCAAGCAGCAGACAAAACACAGTATCAAACGTCTGAATGGGCAAAGCGAACAATGTGATACAGTAATAAAATAAATAGTGAACAAAACTGCATGGATAGGTAATAAAACTCTGGCAACTTTAGCAGTGCATAAAGTGGAAACAAAAATAGAATCACGAACAATAACCACGGATGGATTGAGGTTCAGCTTTCAAGGTAACTGGAAGAAAGGTAACAGGAGCAAGTGTGTGTGTGGGGGAGCTGTTTCAACTGACTCTTAAAAGATGCCAGGAGATGGGGAGTATCAGAAGAGGAGGGGAGTTTGTTCCAAGTGAGTTAAGTCTATGGGAAAGTAGATTGCCCAGCAGAGGAGGCGGGAGTGAGGAGTGCAAAGTGCAATGGTCCCTAAAGCAGAGGAAGCAGGGAGGAGTAGGGACAGGAGTGAGGAGAGGTAGGAGGGCTCAGTGTTGAACCAATATTTGGAGAGGAAGGAGGCACAGTGAGCTTGGCAAAATGGAGGAAAACTCCCTGGCAATGGATGATGGTGACACTTGCATGCTCCCGCCATCTCCCAGAAGCACCCACCCACCCATGGTGGTGCAGGAGGAAGGAGTATGGTCTTAGGTGAGTGGGTTATAGGCCTGAGGGTAGTCACTGGGGGGCTGCTGAGAGATAAATGGAGCACAAATATGATGAAAGAAATATAATTGCCACCAGATACTTGGGGTAACGAGAAACTTAAGGCACACCTTACAAATGAAGCTCGACTTGCCATTTCCAGTGGCATCCTAATCCCTGTTCTATTGTATGATGTACAAACACAGGAAGGTGGCTCCAAATGCTGATGTGCCACAGTTATACGAAGTAATAGTGAGCAGGAAAAGGGCACCATCCACCAGGAAACAGTACTCATCTCACGATGTTTATTGTAAAAATTAAAGCAAAATATAACAGAAAAATGAGCTGAGTACTATTTCCTGGTGGATAGTCTTTGCCTGCTGCATGCATGCAAAAAACATAGTGCCACCATCGAGTTTCAGAGGTGTGCCCACCGTCAATGCCCTGGCTCCTTTTGGTGGCATGCAGCCGCGATCACACCAATGAACGTCCGAGCTGTCTATGACAGCCGCGGAGATGCAGCGGCATACAAAGTTCAGAGAAACCACTGCTACAGTCAGTGGTGGTAACATGTAGGCAATTTGCATACTGCCATTGGGAGGCTATGCATACTGCCGTCGTAGTATGCAAATCGCCTACACATCAGCACTGCATCTGAACTGCTGTCTTAGACAGCTTTTTTTTCCCGATGGAACAGCTCGGTCCCCATTGGCTCCAGTGCTCCTCGACAAACACCCAGGTAGCATGCTGGGAGCCCACCCCAGTGTGCTCATGTGCTCCCCTCCACCCCGCACACTGTATGGCTGACTGGGGTGCCCAATCCCCATCGGCTCCACTGCCCCCACAAACAAACTTCCAGGTGCCACGCTGGGAACCCACCCCAGCATGGCAAAGTCTGTATGGCCTCCACGGGGTGCCTCAATCCCCGTCAGCTCCACTGCCCCCAAACAACCTTCCAGGTGCCACACTGAGCCCACCCCGCGGGCAAAAGTCTGCGCTGTCTATTTAAAAAACACATATAACAAAAGAAAACGGTCCTCGTTGATTCTCTTGCCCACCTCCCCAACCCGCACTCCACCCTCTCATGCACTTCACCCTCACCTCATACTTAATTCCAGAGGCTGGCGTGACGATCTTAGGTGGACGGAACACGTCTGCACTCTTCAAATCCGACCACAAATTGAAGAAATGCCGGTAAGCTGTATAAATACAAAAGGGATTTTTCAACTTTGGTGCATATTCAGCCATTTTGGGAATTTTTACCGAATTTTCAACATGGGGTTCTTGGACTCACCTCATAAACTCAGTCACTATCATTTTGTTATTCAGTCCCTAAGGTGATTTCATGGTCACTACGCCGGAATCACCTTTGGCACTAAGTAATGAAACGACAGTGTCACAGTTCATGAGGTAGGCCCAAAACCCTATGTTGAAAATTTGGTTAAATAAATTCCAAAATGACTGTTTTACAAGTATATGTTAGCAGTTTCTACACATGCTCATAGCTTGGGAGAATTTTTGATATTTTCACTCCAGAGTTTCAACATTGCTATTTTACCACACCTCCTTATGAACAGTACAGCTGTTATTTCTCACATTTCACCCAAAATGTGTTTTCCACATGTAGCTTACAATGGCGAGTTTGTTGTGTGAAATCAATGTTTTGGACAGATTAAGAAAATCACAGTGATACTGTTCATGAGCAGAGGTCTTAAAATGGCTATGCTGAAAATTTGGTGACAAAAGTCCATAAATGACTGTGTTATTGATGCGCATTGCGCAGTTTCCACGCCACGTAAGTTCACTTAATTTGTAATATTATTCAGATTTTCAACATTGGCATTTTTCCACACCTCTTTATGAATGGTACAGATGTCATTTTCACATCCTGGTCAAACATGTTTTCGCACTTCCGGCAGAATAGCACGGTCGCTGTGGGAAATCAGTGCTTCAGGACAGATTAAGAAAATCACAGTGACACTGTTCATGGGCAGAGGTCCTAAATGCCTATGTTGAAAATCTGCTGTAAAATCTCAAACTAATTACACTACAGGTGTGCGTTGCACAGTGTCTACGTGCACTCGTGACTTCAGCCAGGTTTTTTTCATATTTCCTCCAGATTTTCAACATTGCCATTTTTACACTCCTCATGAACAGTACAGCTGTCATTTTCACATCCTGTTTGAAATGTGTTTTCACCCTGGCGCCAAATGGCTTAGTCGCCAGCAAAACAACCTTTCAGCTAACGAACTGATAGTGTCACTGTTCATGTGGTAGGGTCACAAAAGTCCATGGTGAAAACTTGGGAGTAAAATACCAAGAAACACCTAGGGCATTAGGGTTTTCGACCATAACGCCTCACCTGTAGGGACTGACAGGCATCAGGGGTGTGACTTGGGATTGTTGACAGTAATGCTCATGCCATTCCACCTCGAGCCCCACCCTGCAGCCAGTGACAGGCATCATAGTGCACCTTGGACCCTTTGGCCCCTAGAGTTCACCCCATGCTCCTATACTGCACCATTTCAGCATATTTCCTTATGGAATGAGGGTGAATGTAAAGCCCAAACTCCCAAGGCACTCCTTGACACTTGTCAGTGTCTGCGGGGTAGGGTGAGGTGAAATGTCATGACCGCCATGGGCGATGGACCCAAAGGCACACCAATGCCTGTCCATCTCTGCAGGGTGGTGGTGGGAGTTGGCATCAGTACACTACATCACTGCCATTCCTATACTGCATCTGACTAACTCCTGTACTTCCACTGCTAATGCCAGCAAGGAACATTCAGCATTGACAAATGCTGTTTCCTGCCTGCTATTGTACAATGCCCCAGTTTTGTATTCCTAAGGGAACTTAACTTGAACTAAATAAGGTAAAAATACTTTATAACATGATTGGACAGCTTGCTGCTGGTGCCTTACTCAGGGATCATCACTGCAATGTTTTTTCTGCATTAAATCTACCTCTCTTGGATGGTAGATTCAGATACCTGTACTTTGTCTGGCACATAAGATAACAAAATCTCCTCCTGCCTAGCGTGTGAGGTACTCTTGAGCCAGAACCTCAGTGGAGACCCCTACGTTCTTCAGGCAGTATTCGCTAACTGTCCCAGGGCCAAGTCGGGTTCAGACAGTCAGGTCTGCCTTTCTAGCGCCAATTCTGTAACATAATTCCCTCTCCCGAGGTCCAAAACTGTAACACTCTCAAAATGTTTAATCCAACCTCAAGGCTTACCATCTAGCTGGTAGCCACTGCAACTGTAATTGCTGAGGCAGCCTACTATAGGTTACTGAATCTAGTATACTCTCCTGCACTTTCTGACGTGACATACTTTGCCTGTCTCTTGCTGTTTGTTGATATGTCTACAAATGCTATTATATATATTTTATAATAACATTTTCATTAAAGATACCATTTAAAATCAGCTGCAGTAGTTAAATAGGAACCCTCATGTATGTCTTTTGTTCTGAATTTGACTGTCCTGGGCCACCCCTTGTAAGTGGGCCCTAGTTGCCATAAGGTACTCCTGGTTACCAGATACAGAAATAAAAGAAATAAATACACATGGTATAATTTTTATTTCCATCTATTTACCCTGGATTACCCAGCTGAGATGCAACGTCTTGGTCTTAGTGGAATGCTGTGTTAACTCATCTTTACAGCTAAGTAGAGAGAAGCAATGAAAGGTTGAGTGACCTGGCCACAGTCTCAGTGGATCTGCCAGATTTGAACCTGGGTGTGTCAGAACTTGGGCGGAGGGTGCTGCAGCACCTTAACTTTTGCTCATGAGCATTAAAAGTGCCCTTTGCTGAGGAAACCACCTTTCTTACCCTGTGCCCTTTGAATTTCAGTACTCTACTTTTTCTGTGTTCCAGCACCCTGCTGGTTCCCAAGCCTCTGCTCTGGCTGCTAAACCACATAACTTCTCAACTCCTGCCTAACAGTATTCACAAGGACTGCAAAAAGGCTTCATATAAACAACACATATAACTGACAGGACAGCTTAGATACAAGTTATATATTTTTAGAGGGCTGAAGCATTGCAGCTCATCTCTTTAATCACTCTGAGTTTCTTCAAAAACATGGGAATGGTGAGCAGCCCAGAGGTGTGTAGGGCTGAGGTGCTGAGCATCTTACCTCCTGCCATGCCTGTGACCTGGGTTCGGAAGCAGAGGCAGGTCGCTCAGGGGCTGGCTGAGGAGAAAGGACAGAGTGTCTGTAAGACTGCTGCGCTCCTCGGGAGAGTGGGAGTTGGAGTAGCTCACTGCTTGTCTGCCACCTAGAGGTGTCTGGGTGGCAGGACAGAATTAGTCTACACATGGAGGGAAGAGATCCTGCGTGCAGAGCACTGGGGTATCTCTGCAGAGGCAGAGCTCTCACATTATGCCCATTGTATGTCAGTGGGCCTGGGGTGAAATCTCGTGGAAAACACCCTGACAGCACGATGATGACTGACTCTGGGCTGGCCCCTCACTGGTGACTTTAGCACCCCTACAGTCCTGTGGCAGAGGAAGATGGGAAGGTAAGTCGCAGTGAAGCGGGTGACTGGGCTGGGGGTGGGTTGGTCAGACTGGGGCAGTGGGGGCAGATCAAGAAACAAAAACCTATATGGATAAAAAAACATGGGGAACAGGGTGCTGTTGAGCAGCACACCGGCAAGAAGCACATTGCAACAGCTCTGCATCAAAGTGATATATAACTCAAATAACTTAAAAATAAGGAAAGAAGCGTCTCATAATTCTTCAAATCTCAACAGCTGACAACAAGGATGAGCCGATACTAGACATTGCGATGGAGCGCAGCAAAAACGAATGCTAGCGGTTCTAAAACAACTCGGCAGCAGATCTACAGGCCCTATCAACCCACCGTATTGACTCGGCTCAGAACCCCCATGGAGAGCGCTGCAAATTTCGATGCATGCCATAGATCAGAAAGTGTAGTCTATTCTACAAAGGTTTACAGAGCAAGATGTAAAACTAGAGGTGGCTACTCAGACCGCTACATTAGCGGAGAAGACTGCTACCAAGCGATGGCTACTACTTCTAAATTGGTGCAAGAAAATGCACAATTAAAATATTGACTAGAGGCCCTGGAGAACCGAGCAGAGCCTCACATGTAAGAATCATTGGCATGCCAGAAGGAAGCGAAGAAGGAGAATTACTGCCCTTTTTACAGAAATGGCTGGTTGAAGTGCTGGACTTGCCAAAAGACACAGCTAATCATTTTGCAAAGCCTACGAATAACACCACGAGCAGTAGGCCCACGTGCTGAGGTCGAGAGTTATCCTCCTGATGACCGTGAGTCCCTCTATTAAAGACTTACTCCTTCGCACAGCCAGATCGGCGGATGGCTTAAGTTTTAATGGCTCTACAGTGCACCTATTCCCAGACTTATCATACGCAGCCAGAATGAGGAGGGAAGAAGTTCGACTGAGTCCGGCACGACTTAAGTGGGTTGGGGATAACACATACATTGCTAATGCCTGCCCGGCTTTGTATCTACTACGGGGTCATATGTTCCAATTTAGTGATCCTGAGGAAGCTGGCAAAAGGTGGAATCTATCAGCCGAGAATTTCAAGCGCACTGAGAGTCGGGACATGCCTGAATCGGATGAAGAGACTTGAACAGCTCAGTCGATGCTGAGGGATGAGTAAAATAAATGTGCCAATTTACTAGTTTAAAGTTATTTCTTGATTCTATGGGTCAGCTGAGTTCAGAGCAACGAGAGAAGTTGCAGGGACTGTAGAATATAGTTTTAAATATTATTTTGAGTAGTATTATACTAGATTTACCTGTTGCTAATGTGGTATAAATGTTTGGAACACCTATTTTGAGATGGGGACATATCAACTTTGATAGTTGAGTACCACAAGAATGTTTGGACTCTCTAAATTAAGGAATGGTCTCCCAAAAGCCTTGCTGGACTGTAGTTTTAATGGACTATTACTTTAGGGATATTTTAATTTCTTGTTCCCCACTCCTAAAACACTTCTGTATAGGCTATCAATCCTAACTGTACATTGGATGTATCTGTACTACTTATGTGATGTCTGACAGAAGAATGTATCAAATATTGTTTTTATATGATAAAAGCAATAAATATAAAATAAAAAAATAAAAAACATGGGAACAAAGTGTAGGCTATCTTTTTTCTATATACATTTTATATCCCTCTCCACCCTTAGCACACCCTTCTGTCCAATTCCCACCAGCCCCATCACCCGGCTTCTCCGGGACTTAATTTCATGCTGATGTCTGGCTTCTGAGCTGTGGCAAGGTGCCCAGTTGCTGGTGCAGGGCCTGTAAGGGACCCAGCCATGGGTTTTCCACCTTGGTTTGTAGGTTTCCCTAGGGCCCATACTGGGCAATGCAAGTGGCAGGTGAGTTCTGCCTCTACAGAGACATCCTAACACTTCTAGCTGTGGCCCTATGTCCTAAAAATGCCCAGATCTGTACTGCCACCTGGACATCTCCCGACTGGCAGTGTTGCCAGCTGGGATAAACTGTGATCCCCAAAGGGAGGAGAGGCTGTCTCTCAGATGCTCAATCCTCCCTCCCTGGCTAAACCCTGAGCAACCCATGTCCATTCCCAAACCCAAGTCATCAGCATGGGAGGAAGTGGTGCCACCGCCTCAGTCCTGAACGGCACTGACCCGGCATTTGTGTGGTTCTATCTTTAACATGGATTTGGAACATGGGTAAAACCATGCATGTGTAAACCCTAGGTGGCACTATCCCAAGCACTACTACCCGCCTGCTTGGCTAGTAGCAGGTTAAGGGGCCTGAGTTCTGAAATGGGTGCCTCCACCCAGGGGTCAGGGTCGGTGGTGGTCAAGCTAACCTGGGTACAGCCCTCTGGGACACTGTAACCCACCTCTTTCCTTACTAGTGGCTGGAACAATACACAATAATCACTTTCACAATGCCCCTGATACACCACACAAAGTACCCATACTGTTTGCACTTACCATCAGGGCTTTCCTCTGGCTCGCCCTGGGGACCCCTCTAAAACAAGGTTATACACAGCAAATAACAGCACTACAGTACTCTTGCACAAACTGGAACCACAGTCAGCGTAAATGCAAAAAGAGTTAGATCTGATTTATTTAGGGACTTGAACAAGGAGGGCGTAATCAGGTTAATTTGCTTAAAGACTCTATCATTCAGACAGTTATGCATGCACTTCAGGGTCTATAAACAGTCACATACTCTGGGTACCCAGATGGAGAAAGGTGGGCTAGCCAGGATCGTTGCAGCTGGTTGGGGCCCTGTTATGGAAGAAAACATGCAACTCACACATTAATTGTAATTCAGACCTGAGGGCTCAGTTCGTGAAAAGAAAACAACAAGATAGCCAGATGACACACTTTTAGATTAGGCTGTTGTTGCAGGAGCTACCCTGATGATTACTCATGATACCCAAGACTGGACACAGGCTGGGCGAAAACTGAGACTGCAGGTGGTTGATCTGGAGTGCCAGGAGAAGCAGAGCTCACATGATTTGCCAAGGCATCATTCCTGTTCAAGCATGGAGCAGGAGCTGATCCCCAGGCAGGTCTCTTGCCGATATCTTTCTCTGTGCAGCGAGCAGTCTGGCTGGGCCAGTGTGGCAAGGCCCCGCCAAATGGAGACAGATTCGGATACAGTCCATTTGGGCTAGATACAGCTTCAACAAGCAGTACACAGTTCACACCAACAACTCACAGTACATTTACATGTAAGGAAATTCTACTGTACCAAGGCAAACAGCTCTCAGTCCCACAATCAGAGTCTCTACACAAACCGGGGATTCAAAGCAGCTGAAAATCCTGACAGGCCAATGCATTCAGCAAAATCTTGGTCTTCTTCAGGTATGAGCCTGGTAAAATCAGTGGCTTACTTCGTTCTCACAAACTCGGATTTAGTCGAAATAATTCTCTTCTCTCCTCTCAGGGCAGCAGGCAGACATGCAGGCCAAAATTCAGCCCTTTCACAGTTCTCCCAGCTGAATCCACTCAAATTGCTGCTTGACTGTCTCAAGCTTGTGCCTCTTCATCTCTCAACTTAGATCTGCCTTAAACTACAAGCAGCTTGGGATTTCCTCAGATCCAAAAGGTTCAGTTGGCTGATTTGGCTGTCAGTCAAAGCAAGAGCTCCCCCTTCAGTTGCAAAAAGCGCCAAATGCCCAAAACTACAATTCCTACAGATTTTGACTCCAGACAGCTCCTGTAGTCGGCTCCATTTTAGGTCCCACTAGTACTGATTGGCCCAATTCACAGTCCGGGCCAAGATAGTGGAGATAAACAAAACAGTCCTTGCTGCAAAGAAGGCAGGTTAGACAAACTACATTATCTCACTCTAAATGATTTTCAACAAATAGTTAAATCTTTCAACAGAGCTCTCTCTCTCTGATTACTTATGACTGCAATCCAGGCAGCTCTTAAAGATACAGTAAACAGAGGCTATACAGGCACTCTCTGGCAATCACATTTAAACTGTTAAAACGCAGGACACCAGCCTGGCAGTGAGCATTTAGGCAAGCTCAAGGAAGACTTTCTGGGAACCACCATTTGTAGGGGAGTTACACATGACATTTGCTTTCTGTTCTGCAGCACCTGTCACACGTGTCTAAGTGAGGTCACTGTGTTATGTGCAGGGATCTCTTTCCTGTTCTCTACCCAGACTGCCTTGGGAAAGGAGGAGACTTCTAGTTTAGTGTGACAACAGTATGTAGCAGGTGCTCAACAGCTACTGTTCTTGATGGTAGTTAATTCTTCCCCACTACGCCCATCTGAAAACAAAACTCCCACCTGTTATTGGCAAGCCCGCCACTCACTGTGCTGCTCCTTTCCCAGGCCTGGTGGTGGCTTTCAATTTCATAGCTTTGCCACTCCATTTCCATTTGGCCTGACAGAGACTTAGCACATGTGGCGGCATTGACCCCAGGTTCCCAAGCTAGGTGGGAACTTTGTCCCTTTGTGGCTGTGCTGATCCCAAGTCCCTTGGGCCCATCAGAACTGTGCCATTTGTGGCTGTACTGCTCACAGTTTCCCCAGGCCCAGTGGGGACATTGCCATTTCAGCTTTGTCAGCACTGTCCCCAGGCCCGGCTGGAATTTCCATTTCACCACTGTGCCACTCTGTGTACCCCAAGCCTGCCAGGAATTTCAGTTTTGAGGTTTTGCTTCTCCCTAGTCCCTGGGCCCAAAGAGGACTTTTCCATTTGTAGCTGTGTTGCTCCCAAGTCCCTAGACTTGGTCACAGGAGGGGCAGACAAGATGGACCACAACTGGAAGCCCACAGGTTGCGCTGTGTGCATGTGTCTGTAGTGTGTGTCTCTGTATTGTGTGTCTGTGTGCATATAGTAGCATGTGTATAACTATGTATTTTGTGCATGCCTGTAGAAGTGTGTGTGTGTATGGGTATGTGTGTGCATGCATGTGTACATGTGTGTTTGTATGTAGTTGTAACCCTAGTAAACAAAAATGCGGGCACCAAGTTAGAGCTGTAATAAACTATTTTATTAATGCAGTAAATGCATAAAAGATAAATATCTTAGTATACAGTACAAACATGGCCTTTGCTGTGCAAACAAACTCCCGACCAGGTTTAGCTGCAAGGCTTTCTCAAGGCCCAGAATGATAGTGACTGTCTAACTAACTCTAATGAAAGTGAGTGTGACAATGCTCATTATCCTTCATATGAACTGAGTCAATTGCTCCAAAGAAACCCTAAGCATAATTGTGGGAACAAAGCTGGACCTTCAGGGCTTTGTAAGTCCCCAGTTTCTTCCTTAGTACCAATGCCCCGAAAATGAGGTGCAGAGTATTACGTTTGAAGCAGCAGATTCCTTGTGTCTAGTGGAACTGTTTGAGTTACCTGTGGAAGAATCTGATAGTAAATCTCCTGGTGACATACCAGGACCTGCAGAACAATTCAACAGTGTTGACAGCACCCTCTTGTGCCACAAAGTTAATTGATTCAAGAATTGCCTCAGGATGAGCGACCTGGGCCCTCTTTAGAAGATAATGATGAGCAAAGTATAGTGAACACAGAATCTACCGAGCAAGGAGCTGGCAATGTTCCCAAGCTGGACATTTCCACTACCGAGCAAGGAGCTGGCAATGTTCCCAAGCTGGACATTTCCACCAGTGCAAAGGCACCCTCATGACAGAAGAAGAGTCCAATGCCAGTACTGATCACCCAGAGACTGTGTCTGTTCCCTCCTGAAAGTCTGGATGAGCTATCAAGTCAGTGCTACAACTTAGTTATGACTCCTAGGAGGCCAGTCGATTTGCCTCTCAATGTGGTTCAAAAGGGTGTCTTTGTTTCAAAGAGTTCACTGCCCAAACTGAGCCTTTCTGCTACTCCAAGTTGATTGTCCATCCTTCAGGACATGGTGCCCCTCTCCCATCTAGCCCCAAGTTAGCTGATAGGGATGGGGACCCCATCTATGTTGTTTAGACTGCAAGAAACTATAACATGAATGAATACAGTAATCTTATTGTGTGAATCTAGTAAAATCATTATTGAATGCGTGGAAAATGCATAACTGTTTGTGTAACGTATATACAATCATATATATTAGCTATTTTGGATAAGTGTAGTAGTGGTAATGAAGCATATATTTTATATAAGTACAATGTCTTCAAATAACGTTATTGTGGTATAGACTTGACGTGGACACCAAGTTCTTTCAGGCAGGAAGGGTATAACCCCTACAAATGGGGGTTCCTAAAATGTCTTTCCGAGCTTGCCTAATGCCCACTGCCAGGCTGACGTTCTGTGTCTTTACAGGTTTAAAATGTTTGCATGTAAGTGCTTATTAACCTCCATGCCTGTCTCCTTAAGATACATTATTTTTGAAGTGTATAATTAATCTGGGTAGGGGCGAGTGTTTCCAGGCTCAAGTCCTGCCTGAGCTGCAGTGATATTGCTCCATTCTGCCTTCACCAAATGCATAGAGGAGCCCTATTAGGAACTGCAACTGTTTGTTGTTTATCTGCTTTAATAATAATAATATTGCAGTTTGTCTAACCTGCCTTCCTTTGCAAGATGGACATTTCTGTTAATCCTCACCATCTTGGTTCTGGACTGCTAGTTTGGACCAATCAGTGCCTTTGGAGACCTTAAATGGAGTCTGACCCCAGGGGTCTTGTGGGAGTGAATTTCTGTAGGAATTGTAGTTTGGCACTTTGGCCTAAATGGACCTGGAGGGGAGACCTTGCTTTGACAGACAGATGGATCAGTCAACCAAACCTCTGGATTACTGGGGAAAGTCCTAAGCTGCCTGCAGCAGTGAGTCAGTCTGAGTTTGGAGTTGAGAGGTGAACAGCTTGAGACGTTCGAGCAGCTGCTCCTGTGCAGTGGTGGAAGGGCTGAGTTTGGCCTGTCTGCCTGCTGTCCCTCGAAAGGATCTTTAGAGAGTGCTTAAACAACCGTATTTTATCCTAACCAATTGTAACAAAAGCCACCGAATTGTGACTGTACCATTGCCTGAAGAAGACCAAAGATTTGCTGTACATAATCAGCCTGTCATGACGTCTGAAATCATCACATAGAGTACAGTTCATAGAGACACTGTGATTAAGCATCAACTGTCATCCAAACTGGGGTATTTACTTCGGATTTATTGTAAGTGTGCTGAATGGTGTTAGTTGGTCGCAATTTGGTTCCCACTGCCTGCTTGTGTCACACTTGCTGGAGGGGTGTATACAGCACCTACTGGACTGAAACCCACATTCATCTCCAATTGGCCTAGTCCCTGCCACTTGGCCCAGCCAGCTACTTCAGACACAGAGATCACCATCGAAGAGACTCAGCCGGATTAGCCCCCTGCTCAACATCTCGCACAGGAATGACACCTTGGTGATTTGTGTGGGCCCTGCTTCTCCTGGCATACCAGCTTGTCAACCTACATTCTCCATTTCATCCTCCTGTGTCTGTATTGGGTAGTGTGAATAAACTCCAGGGTAGCGCCCTGCAACATCAGCTAAATCAAAAGTGTTGTCATCTGATTCAATTGTTGTTTTCTTGTCACGAACTGAGCCTCCTGGCTCTGGATTACAAATTGTGGGTGGTTGTGCATGTCCTTCTTTCCATCACAGGGCCCCAACTAGCTGCAATGCCAGCCTACCCGGGCAACGTGTCAGGCTAGACCACCTTTTTTCCAACTGGGTACCCAGAGTGTGTGACTGTGAAGGGACTCTAAAGTGCATGCCTTATTGAATCAGCATTTAAACCAATTAACCTGATTACGCCGCTTCCTTGTTCATTTCCCTGAATAAATCAGATCTGACTTTTTACACTTAACCTGCCTGTGGTGCATTTCTGTACAATTAGCACCGTGGTACTACCGTTTGCTGTATTTAACTTACTTTGTAGGGGTCTTCAGGCAGAACAGGTGGAACCAGCCCTGGTGGCAAGTGCAAACAGAGTGGGGATTTGTATGCTGATTAGGGTTATTGTAACTGTGTCTGTTGTTCATTGCTTAGGCCACTAGAGGAGAAAGAGTGGGGTTACAGTGTCCCGGAGGGCTGTACCCAGGTCAGCTATGCTAACACCAACCCTGTCCTCTGGGAGGAGGCACCCGCTTTCAGTATAACCTGCACCTAGTCACGCAGGCAGGGGTAGTAGCCCTTGTGATAACGCCACCTAGGGGTTACATAGTTATGTATGCATATGTGTGTGTAGATGTAGGGCCCTGTAGTGATGTATGCATGTGTCTGTATATGTGGGGCCCTGTGTGTGTGTATGAGGGCAGGCATCACTGTATTTCCACCAGGCCTGCTGGAGACAGTCCACTTTGTGCTTTGCCACCTTATGCTTTCTGGGCCTGGCTGGGACTTCCAGTTTTGCAGCTGAGCCACTCTGTGTTCCTCTTGACCTGCAGGGGTCTATGTATGTAGTAGCTAATATGCAGTGTTGCTCAGATAGTGCTTTTGTAGATCCTACTAACTATCTGTCAGATAGTGCTGGTATCCTACCCAGGTTCCTACCAGAAATCCTACCAAAGACAGATGTAGGATCCAGGGTCAGATAGCGATGGATCCTAGTTAGGATCCAGGGATCCCTAGGTCAAATCCAGGGATCCTAGGTCAGATAGTTAGGATCCAAGAGGGATCTGTTGCTAGGATCCACAACGTTTGTAGGATCCTGCACTGGATCCTAGAAGAAAGGATCCATGGTCAGATGGCGCTCCTATCCTACCAGCAACTATCTGGCTAAATGGAGGTATCTGTTGGTATCCTAGTTTCTAGGATACTATCTGAGCAACAGATACCAATATTTGTGCATGAAGTGTGTGTGTGTGTTGTCTGTGTGTATGTTTGTGCTGTGAATGTGGACGTCTGTGTATGTTGTGCTGTGTGTGTGGCTCCCTTCCTTCCTTCCTATCTCTCTTCTTTCCTGTCCACCCTGCTTCATGTTCCCTCCGCACCAGTGACTAGAGAACCTTCTCTACTTCTTACTCCCATTCCTGTGCTGTGCAGTCATCCTTATCCTATCACTTGTTAACACTCTGGAACCAGCTCCCTTTCTCCTCTGCCATTCATCCTCCTCAGGTTCCAACTGAAGCTTCTTCTGCCACCCACCTGCACCTGTTTCCTGTAGGAGGTTCCCCTAGTTAGTTTTGGTAGCTCAGGTTTTTGAGTCCTCTACTCCTTTACTGCGCCTTGGTACACTGCATTGCTTGCCTCCCAGAGGGAAATGAAGTGTCCAAAAGTGACTACATGATATTTCAGTGTTACTCTAGCAGTGTACACTTCCCAGCACTTCATTCCATTGTGTACTCCATGAATGTTTTATTAGTGTACCTGTAGGTTTCTGTCGGTGTGCATGCAGTGCTGACACAGTGTGTATGAATTATGTTAATTAGCACTGCAATCACACTGTGCATGTACTGCAATTAGCAGTGTTAGCAGCAACACTGCCCGAAGCAGTGTTGCGCTGCTTTTTCAGTGTGTATGAATTATGTTAATTAGCACACTGAATCAACACCCTCTAGTGCACTTCAGGGCACAGTGCGGTTTTGATGGTTAGTACTGCTCCTGACAGCAGTGTTGCAGTCCTGTTTCAGCATGTCCTCATTATAACTGCATATATCCACCTCCTCGTCCAGAGTACAGTTGGGCACAGGAACAGTACAGCGGACATGGGACCATCTGTTCCAGAGTTTCATCCTGCTGGCAACTCACATTTCTACCTTTCTGTCAAAGGAAAATCAGCCAGGACTACGAGGCACATGAATACTGAGGCATGGTAGCAACCTTGTTGTATAAGCTTTTGTGCCCGTTCATCATGGTGCCTGGTAGTCAGCTGGAAGCAGCTATGGAGAAATCAACTCTACCCTTCTCTCCAGTCATTCGAGCTGCAACCTGCTGCCACACCTACAGTTGCACTGCTGACACAGCTCTGAATGAGAGCAAAATTACACTTTAGGCGCCAGACTGCCAGCACCATCTCCTGTGCTGTATCGATGACTGTGACTGTTGGGGAATGGGTCAGTTGGGGAGCTGTGGTCCTGGTCACCAAGACTACTATAGCACAGAGCAGGAAGTGAGAGGATTGTGTTGTACCCGCACTAGCAAGCATAAGCACCTCATCCACCTGCCTCACAGCACCACCTCCAGTCTCCAGGTGGAAGGAAAATGGAAAAGGACTTAAAAAAAAAATTTTTTTAAACAGAACAAACCAAAGTTCACAAAAGACTGTAGAAAGTTTGTGGGTGTTCTCACCCATGAGAATAGCTGGGTTCGACCATTTTGGAGTTAAAGTTGAACCGAACTACTGTTGTGTGACAAAGATTTCTTACCTGGCTCCTGGTGACTATGGGATGGGGTTTGGGTGGTTTGAGAGAACATCCAGTTGTACCTGTAAAATAAGAAAAGCAATGGGGTCACAAAGGATCTGCAGCTCTTTAGTAACTAACTGGGACAAACAAGATACTCTAAACATAAACGATACTTATCTGATACACGTGGTCAGTGTCCTCCGATGCCGGACTGGTGTCTGTCGTTCCACTGGACCTGTAAACAAAGTGGAAAATGAGTTAGTAGGATTAATAAAAATACCAATCAGCTGTGTCAGGTGGAAAGTGATTGTGTATTGGGGGTTAAAGTTTGTTGGTCAGGAGGGTATATACCGGCACCACAGCAGTGACCTGGGTTTGGGAACAGGCTTGGGCTGCTGTGTATGTCAGTGTGGGGCATACAGACAGAATTTGGTATCCCTGGGCCTCTCTCCTCTGGGAAGGGCACAAGCTGCTCCACTCATTGACTTACTCCAGGGCAGGATGGAGCCATCACCATTTGTGCGCCTGCAACATTGACTGAGTGAAAGACTGCAAAAGTGGCTGACAGTCAAGGGGCAGGCGTTCATCCTCCTATCCTCGTCATGGGGAGTTTGTGTGTGTGTGTGTGGGGGGAGTACCAATTAGTACAAGTAATTTACTGAGATGAAGAGTAATGTGCGGGCAGCTGAATGCAGTAGGGGACCAGTCGTTGGTATGGGGCCTGCAGTAACCACACTGGTTATCCTGCCAGGTACACTCTTCCCATTTTTTTCCACCCTGTCTTGATGCAATGTGTGTGTCCATTAGGTCTCAACACGCATGTCAACCCCTTGAGAAGGAAGGCTCTCCTGCCACCACAAGGTGCTTTATGTGCACCTGCTCTGTCCCTCCTCAGGCTTGGGCCAGTACCACACACAACAGTGCCTTCCACCCAGCCTCACCCCATTCAGCTGGCTCACCAGGTTTTACCCAAACTAAGGTCACTGGCAAAGGAAGGCAAGGCCCCCTGGTCAATGGCAGTCTCTGCAAACATGTTACTTCATAATTTTTGGGTGACATTTTGAACACAAATTTTCAACAGTCTTAAGACCCTACCTCATGAACCAGGTAAATGAAAATGCTCATTTCCCAGCCAGAATGTTATATCCGCCTCAAGTATAAAAATCCATTTTTGCCAGGATTTGGAAAAAAACAACACCCATCACTTACATGGACGAAGTGAAAAATGTCTATGTTGAAAATTGAGCTTTGGTAGCTGAGAAATTTCAATGTACTTTCTGAACTTTTTTATTCTGACCCCATATTTTCTATATAGTCTTCTTCTGACCCTGCCTTAGAACCTGATAACAGTTCTGTACATCTCCCTACGCTGGTCACAACTTTACTTCCTTCAGTCTGTTGCTATGTAGCCATTTTTTGTTCCCATGCCCCCAGTAACAACGCTAGGGGTTTTAAAATGTGGGTCAAATTAGACCCACTGATGTAAAAATGTGGGTCAAAATGAGAAACAACTGGTCAAACCTACTGTAATCACAAGTACAAGTTTCACCAGTACAGAAGCTTAAATGTTTCAAGTGAAAATACTTTTCTGTGGTTTACTTTCCATTTTTCAGCTATTGTTACAGACAGGTGCACCTTACCAAAATATCCTCGGAAAACCGTAGCATTACCATTTGTCCACCATTTCCATACCACTGTAAATTCCATTGCAGTACCATTGTATCCCTTGACTGGTAACACATTGGATTTGTTTCAGTTCCATTGTAATACCATATTTGCCACTGTGGTACCACAAGGACAGTGGTATCACAATGAGAATGTGTGCATAGATGGTAACACAATGGCTCATCAAACACACACCATTGTATTCCACTGTTGGTAACACAGTGGATTTGTTTCAATTCCAATGTATTACCCTGCTGCCACCGTGGTATCATGAACCGCAGTGGTAACACAGGGCGATTTCCATCTCCAATGGTAACACAATGAGCTGCCATTGCAAAACCATTGAAATTGGTCTCACAATGGATTTGTTTCAATTCCATTGCCATACCATTGGTGACACTGTGGTACCATCTGTGTGCAGTGGTAGTGCCATGGTTCTCTAAGGGATGCTGGTAGCTCAATGGTGACATTACACTATCACTGCTATTGGTAATCAGGGTGGCACATGTTAGTACAGTGGTTCTCATGTGGTATGACATCGACTACTCAGAGATCCTCCGCTAGTTCCCCCATCCATGGTATCAGACTGACATCAGATCCTCCCCTCAGTTCCCCCCTCCACGCATGCCTCTCGCACCCTCCACTTTGGCACCCCATGCCGTCTCCCCCTCATCAGCTCCCACAGAACTTAGGTCTGCAGCTGCAATAAGGACCACACATGCAACAGTTTGCCCAGTCGTAATAAGTTTTAATCAATACTTCAAGTGATGCTAAATCATTATCCATCATTATTGATCAATACCCGAAGCCGCCATAAACCATAACTTTTCTTTCACTGCTGACGGTGTTTTGTTTTATCATGATTAATCATAGTCAGTGCCCTGGTGTTCTGCGGCAGAATTTTCTGATTTCTCTTGGCAGGGCTCATGACTTCTACAGCATCATTTTCTGATTTCTACGGCATGATTTATTCATTTCTCTGGCAGAATGCAGTCCTATCATTGGCTAAATATGATGTGATGTCATTGATGACATCATATGCTGAGCATAGAGGAGGGCTTCAGGATAAACGAGATGGAAAGAAAGCCTGACACTATGGAAAAACAGTATATTTATATGAAATTCAACAAAACAATGAATTCTGCGGCACTATATATATTCTAAGCATGATGCAAATTCTACGGCAAATTCATAACATAGAACCGCAGAATTCAGGGCCTTGATCATAGTTAATCAATACCAGGTGCAGGTTATTGACAGCCAATCAGAGTCTGCTTCAAAGATCATACTTGGTCATAGGCATTCACAAAAAATAAAAATACCACCAACAGCTTAATCTAGTTCAGTTTCAGTTGGTTACCATCCGTATCTCCCCTCCCCCAGTCACCCCTGAAAAGGGACTTCTAGTCTCAATGGACTTACTGGGTCAACACAATTCAATAAACAAAAATAAATAGGTTTGTAATATTTGGCCATGATTAATCATGGTGATGTACCTGGCTCTCATTGGCTGCTCTGCAGTAAATTGCATAATTTGTCATGTTTAATCATGATCAGTCATTGCCTTTTAAAATAAAGGTGTGACATTCTGTTTTGAGCTTCATTAAGCCCATCCTGCAGCGGTGATAGTCTGACCATGAAGAAATTATAACATTTACTGCTGTCCTGTAAGGGAGGGAAGGGATGGCAACTCTGGTGAACTGCTGTCCAGCCGACCCTTTCCACTTCCCAGTCTGCCTGCTCTGGCCCCACATTCTGACATTACGTGATGTCTCCAGAGGGCACAGGGAATGCCCCATACAAGTCTATGAGGCTCGTTTCAAAATGGTTTTACAGACATTTAAGCAACCTCTGATAGACAATGAAAGCCACTGCTCAACAAATAGGGACCCTCCTGAATGCTAACGTTTTTGCCATAACCTTCCCAACACTTCCTCTGAAAACCATGGTGGTCTTTTTCCTTCTTGCTTCTGTTTACATTTCTAACACCTTCACTAAAGTTCTTTTTAATTTCGCCCACTGTTCCTCTTCTACTCCATAGTCCCTCTTCCTGCCAGGCATCCTGTGGCAATCCCCCATCTTTGTAAAGTCTGCCCTCCTGAATTCCAGGACCACCACCTTTGTGTGGTTCAACTCCACCATTCTTATACTGAACCACACCATTCAATGATACTGGTCCCCAGGCGCCACCGCTATGACATCTGCAAAACTTTCCCCATTGGTGAGTACTAGGTAAAATTGCTCCCTCATGAGTGGGCTCATTTACTAATTACCCAAAATGCCCCTGCAGGAGTCTGGGATATCCCTACTTCTAGCTGAAATTGCAGCCAGGATGCTCCAGTCCACATCTGGCAGACTAAAATCTCCCACCTGCAGCACCTCCTTTAGTTGCCATCTTATGGATGGCTTCTAATAGAACCCTGTCCATTTCCTCCACATGTGCTGGAGGTCTGTAGATCACCCTAATGCAAACAGCTGATCCATTTCCTGGTAATAGGGAAAGTTAGGTTACTTGTTCATGGTTATACAGTGTATAAGTGGGCGGGGCTGTGGTTTTCAAACCTGTGTCTATGTTTGCCGCTCAGTGCTCTGTCTTCAAGCATATGATGCCCGAATACTCCAAAAACAGCACAATGTCCCCACCACATAGTGTGTGTGTGTGTGTGTGTGTGTGTGTGTTATATATGATAGATAGATACATGTACTTATTGCAAAACAAAAACACTACATTAACATGAGCATTAGAATGCAAAGCACACAAGCAAGAAAATGAAAAACAAGTTTGAGTCTCACAAGTCTTTGCAAATTGGTGGTGTGGTGTTCCTTGGAGTTCCCAACCTTAATGCCCATCCCTACCCCAGCCCATAGCCCTCCTTTCTAAGCACAAGGTACAGCTCCAACCCAGTGCCCTCACATAGCAGCCATTTATACCAACAAGAACAGCAATGGGCTCACAAAGGATCTGCAGCTTGTTATGAACTACTATAGACAAATGATGTAGGGCAAACAAAAAAACAATACATATCTGATCCATATGGTCAGTGTCCTTCTACATCTGGTCAATGTCCTGTCAGACCTGTAGATATAAAAGGAAAATGGGTCAGTATGAAAAATAACAATACTGATTAGCTGGGTCAGTTGGGAAGGATCTGTAGAGGTTAAAAGAAAAAAAGTGGGTTGTGTGTGTGTGTGGCGGGAGGATACCAGACCTGTACCACACCATCAACCTGGCTTTAGAATGGACTCTGTCACTCAGGGATGTCATGGTTGGGGAGAGGAAGACTCATTGCCCTGCCCTAGAACTGATCTTTTTGGGGTAGGAGGCCATGTTGCTCACACATCAACCAACACAAGACATGATAAAGACACCAAGGGACAGATATTAAAGGCACAATGAATGCTTCCTTGGTGGTGTAGTGGATCCCCCTCCCTTTTCCCAATCTGCCTGTAGAATACATAGAAACATAGGTATGTGATGGCAGAAAGGGACTGCAGGCCTACCTAGTCTGCTCAGTTTGCCTAGATATCCATTAGGCCTTTTCTGCCCCCCATGCCAATTGCCCTCTGTGCTTATCCAATGCCCTCTTGAACCTCCCCCCATCCTCTCCCCACCATTTCCCTTGGCAGCCCATTCCAGTTGTCCAGCACCCTCTCAGTGAAGAAGTACTTCCTAATCTTTCTCTAAATTTCCCCTGATTTGGAATTTCCAACCACCATCCATTGCAGTATAGCACACGCAGCAGGCCAACTGTGACCATCTCTAGGCAGATATCCCCAGCCACAACCAGTCCCAGAACTCCCTGCAGCTGGCACCAGAGCAACAGGCAATAGAAGCTCCAATAGCCTGCAGTGCACATTTGAGCTTCCACAATCTCTGATCAGATGTTTTCCGTCTGCTCTTCTCCAGGGATAAGTCAGTCCATGACAGAACTTAGACCAGGGAGTACAGTGGGCCAGTAAACAAAAGATGAGAGCCTAAATAAACTAACATGCACTGTAGGACAATCTCCCACCACCGCCCACTGCAAGAGGATGCCAAGATCTGCTGCAAATGAAGCTGTCAGTGCAGAATCAAGCAAAACCAGTTCACCATAATCCACTACACTACAACAAACAGCAGGCAAACCAAAATGGCTCCACATGCAAAAGTGCAGATTGGCACCAGACCAACACTTGTGGGACTCCTGGCACAAGCCAGCAGTGGTAAGGAGGACACAGGGAGACAAGGAAGGCAAGGGAGCTATTGAGTGTCTGAAAAGGGTGGATGGAGGAGGGTAAAGGATGACCACCAAAAGCAGAAATACTGAACAAACACTTCTGTTGGTTTTACAAAGGAGGGGGCAGGACATGGGCCAGCATTAAGTAATAAGGATGGGGAGATCACAGAAATGGACACAGGTCCCTTTGCAAAAGAAAAGATCCTCATGGAACTGGCAGCACAAGGCTATGGGGTCAGATAAGGTGCACCCTGGACACTGAGGGAGCTAAGGGAGGTGTTAGTAGGGCCCTCTGACTACCCTGTTTACCCTATCATTGTAAACAGGTGACATGCCCAGGGATTGGAGGAGGCTGATGTGGTCCTGCTATACAAAAGTGTTAGCAGGAGGATGCAGGAACTACATACTGGTCAGCCTGACCTCAGCAGTGGGAAAAGTCATGGAAATACTGCTGAAGAAAAGAATAGTGGAACACCTGGTTGTCAGTGGTCTACAGGGTAAGGGACATTGTTTAACCAGGAATAGTACACTAAGCTGAAGCTTGTTTCCAGATGCCACCTGGAGCACAAGGAAGCTAAGTAACTTGCTCAGGATCTCACATATGTGGCTGTTGGATTCAACCCAGGTCTCCAGATCTGTAGCTCAGAGCCTTAACCCACTGTGCTATACTGCCTCCAGGACCCAAAGCAGCTTGGTTTTATGGGAGAGAGGTTGTGCCAGACAAACCTAATTGAGTTTTCGACTGGGTAACAAAAGGTGGATTGGGGGAGGATGTGGCCTACCTGGATTTGACAAGGCCTTTGACACCTTGCCACATAGAAGGCTGGTAAAATGAGCTGGAAGGCTTAGGGGTGGGACAGAAAATAAGGTGGGTGGAGAACTGGTTGAAGGACTGAAGCAGAGGGTGGCGGCAAGGTAAATGGGGTGCATTCCAGGGTGGGAGTGGTATGCCCCAGGGGTTGGTGCTGGGACCCATCCTTTTAATATCTAGCAACGATATAGCAGAGGGACTGGGGAAGGTGTGCCTATTTGTAGAGGATACAAAGATCTGCAATAGGGTAGACACCCTGGGAGAGGTGGAGGCAGTGAGGAAAGGCCTAAAGATTCTGGAGGGGGTGAAACTTGGCAGCTGAAACTTAATACCAAAAGTGTACAGTAATGCACATGAGTGTAATAACCACAAACCATTTACACAGGGGAGGTGGGGATAAGGAAACTCCAGCAGGAGAGAGATCTAGGGATTATAATTCAGATAACGCAAAATGGGAACCAGCGCCCAGCAGCACAGTGGTGAGCAAAGTGAATAGAATGCTGGTGTGCATTGGGAGGGTATAAAACAGAAAGAGGGAGGTGCTGATGCTCCTTTATAAATCCATGGTGAGGCCTCACCTGGAGTATGTGGTTTAGTTCTGGAGGCCCTCACCTACACAAGGACATAAGACAGGATTGAAAGGGTTCAGAGAAGGGCAACCAAGATGGTGCACGCTAAGCTAGGAAGCCCTATGAGGAGAGGTGGAGGGAATCGGATCTGTACCACTGGGGACTAGTAAGGTGAGTGGGAAGCTTATTTGCAAGGAAAATAAGTGCTAGAACTAGGGATCACAAACTAAGATTAGAAGAAGGAAGGTTTAAGGGTAATGTGAGGAGGCATTACGTCACTGAGAGGGTGGTGGAGTTCTGGAACAGACTACTGGAAGAGGTGATAGGTGCAAAATGGTGAAAGGATTCAAGGGCATGAGACAGATACCAGGAGCTGACCAGTGGGCAGAGTGGGGTGTCTCTTAACAAAGGATATGAGTGGGGGGTGAGGGCAGACTCGATTGGCCAAAATGGTCCTTTCTGCCACCAGATTTCTATGATTCTATGATTCTAAGGCAGCTAAGTAATTAGGACTTACCTGCTCCATCAGAGTCGGAGTCCAGAGTTGGGTGTCCTTGGTTTGGGGTATTCTGGTAGGACCTGAAAGGGAAGAACAGAGACGGTTGAGGGACACAAAGGTCTGAGGTGCTAGAGGAGAGATTAGGGTGTTAGAATTAAACAAAGATACTTATCTGATTGGTATGTTTGGCCAGACCTGTAGAAATAAAGGAAACATAGATCAGTATGGCGAAGCTATAGTAGCAAGAGTACAGACATACAAAAAGTGTACAGTAAGCACAGGAGTAAAAGAAGAGGAGTTTTAGAGGAAAAGACAAACTAGGTCGAAGTAAGGAAACTAGAGATAGAAAAAATCCAGAGAGCTATGAACAGAGAAGAAAGTGATATTTGGGACTCAGCGAAAAAACCTTAGCTCTAGGTGACTGGCAGGTAGTCAGTAAATTTAGAAGTAATCCAGATGGTAGGGTGGGGAGTGGTCCAGTGGCCCCTATATTATTTAAAAAGGGACACTGGTGGTTCAGGGTCTTGATTTGTCCCAGGAGGCCAGTGGTTTAAAAGTATAGCTCTGGTGGTGTAATGGGCCAACTCCCTCATGGACAGTGGCAATTTGTTTTTCTCTTTCCCTGGCATCTAGTGGGGGGTGTCCTTGGGCCCAGATTGTATGTAGCAGGCAGGTGGCTGTTCAGAAAACTGCTGACCAGAAATGCTGCAGCTGTTGCTATGCAGCCAGTTTAGTGCTACTGAGACGACAATGACAGTTATAGCAGGCACTTTCAACTGTCAGCCCAGAGGAGGGCAACTAAAATAAGCGAAGGGTCTGCACCAGCCATAAAAAGAGATGAGCTGAATATGTATGCCCTTAGAGAAAGGGGGGGACATGATAGAAAATTTCAAGTACCTCAAGGGAATCAACAAAGTTCAAGAAAGTAGCATCTTTCAGAAAAGAGATGCAAGAACAAGGGGCACAATTTGAAGATGAAGGGGAACGGCTCAGGGGCAACATAGGAGGTATTTTTCACAGAGAGGGTGGTGAACACATGGAATGGCCTTCCTGAGGAGGTTGTGGGGTCAAAAATAGTGGGACTCAATAATGCATGAGCCAATTCTATTGGTGGGTAGGAGGAAGTCAGCTGTTGGCTAACTAGAATCTACAGCTTATCCACTAGGTAGGGAAATCGGCAGACTGGATGGGCCAAGCAGTCCTTATCTGCCATCAAGGTCTATGTTTCTATGATTCTGCCCACAGAGCTCAGGCTGTAGCCTGCTCCATTGGGTGGGAAAGAAGATGGGAGATTTTGGAAGGGAAAGGAGGCTAGAGCAAATATGCCTCCCTCTATCCATCAGCCACAAAGTGGCATGTGAAGAGCCCTCAGGGGCAAGTTAAGAGGGTCTGGAGGGTGGCAGCCAGCAGTAAGTGGCAGGACCTTCAGCTGCATGGTGGCAGACTGTAGGTGCCCTGAGGACCTGGTAGAATGGGACTGGGAGAGCAAATGCACAGGACTGGGCCACAAGGAAAATCCACAGTGCAGCTGAAGGGCAATGCCTAAATTGGCTTAAAAAGTAGCTGTGGGTGGAGGCAAGCAAGGAATCAGTGGGTTCCCTGAGGGGAACATGAAAGCAGAAAGCACTGCATACAGTAGAGTTGCATAAGCAGCTAATGTCAAAGTACCAGGGCTAACAAAAGGATTTGGGAGAAAAAGAACAGCATAAGTGTCAGACAGCCCATAATTAAAAACACTGAGCAGTAAACAGAAAAATCCCTGTTGGGCTATAAATATAAGTAAATTGATGCAATGGGTGGACATAAATGAGTGTGATAAATCCATGTATCCACGATGTGTATACATGCAGAATCCTGCATTTATACATAGTTATTATTATATCATCCTTGATTAATGTACATAGTGGACCGCGCCACACATCCCCAACCCTCACCTCCGCATTTGGCACTACTTACTGGTATCTTTGCCTTTAGTTTTGTTTCTTCCAGGTTGCCTGTCCCTCAGCCACACCACCTGCCATTTAGTCATACTTCTCCCACTATCATACAGTGATCATTGTTTCTGTTCAACAGTTTTAGTTTTGCTTTTTACCAAATCTTTTCAACTGGCTGCTCCAAGCTGCGCTCCAGCTGTCACACTCCTCTGCATGCTGCTACTGTGTCCTCTCCACACCTCTCGATATACAAAACAGACTTTTTTAACTGCTTCCTCAAAACTGATAAGCCCTCACTCTTACCCTTCCACTCTGGTTTCCCAACCTCGCTATAACTGCCACCAGAGCAAAGCTCCCATCAAAACATAGAAACTGTCAGATAGTTTTTCCTTAAACTACATGCTTGCAAACCCTCTGCTGATGAGCCCTCACTCTAGGTCACACTTCTGCTCTGGTTTCCAGACCTCGCTATAACTGCAACCAGAGGCTCCTGTGAAGTCCTCCTCTGCAAACTCTAAATGGCCTCTTGTGGCCCTCCTCTTCCTGCTTATTTACTGAGATTCCCCTACGTCTATGCCACACATGTTTTAAGCCCTCCCCCACCATTTTTCACTCCTGACCTCCAACACTATAATGCTGTCAGTCTGTTTCAGGTGTCTACTACCCTTTCAGTGAGGTAGTAATTCATCACATCCCTCTTACCCCACCACAAGCTTCATCACCTGCCCCTGCGCCTTTTTCCTATTTGAAGGAGTCCCCTCACATCCTGTTCATCCTTGTATGGTACTTGTGGGTCTCCATCATGTCCCGCTCTTTCAGAGTTTACATGTTGAGATCCCAGTCTCCTCACAGGACTTTGCCACAGCCCATGTACAATTTTAGTTGCCCTTTATACTGCCTCCACCTCTATGGCCTTTCTAAGGTGCAGCCTCCAAACTGGACACAGTACTCTAAGTCAGATCTCACTAGTAAGGGATTACTTGCAACACCACCACCTCCCTCTTCCTCCTGAAGATACCCCTCCCTATGCAGCCCCAGCATCCTCCTAGCCCTACCCACTGCTTTGTCACACGCCCAGCAACTTTAAGATCACAATAACCCCAAGGTCCTCCCTGCTTAGTGATCGCCAGTACCACCCCAATCCTATAAATCAGATCCTGGACCCCTTGCCCTAAGTGCACAATTCTGCACTTTGTCATTGAACCCCAACTGCTATGATCTTGCCCACTTTTCAAATTTCTCCAAGAGGCATGTGCATGCCTCTGCTCCTTCTTATTTATTTATTTATTAAATTTTGGTGACCTGGTAGGCCCACTGAGCCCTCAAGGTCCCTTTTCAGGGGACCCGGATAACAATACAAGATAAAATACAGTGGAGAAAAACTTTGATTACATAGGTTGTTCAAGCATAAGGTGGTTACAGACAGTGGTTACAGACATGGTTATCATCATGACACAGTTTTGCCTTAGTACTACTTGGCATAGTGATATACATGAGGCATTCTTAGTGCCCACCCTACAGATTTTGGTATTTTCTGCAAAAGGGCATTTCCTTCTCTGCCAGTTTTTCTGCAATGTCACTTATGAAGACACTGAAGAGGATCTCCCAGTACTGAGCTGAGATGCTCATTGTCCCATCACTGCAATGAGTGCCATTTACCATCACCCTCTGACACCTTAACCCCTCCCAAGCTACTATTCTTTTTCCAACCTGCACCTCTGGTCGCCCCTTCTGTTCAGCTACCACAACACCATCACTCTGGCATCTGCCAGACTTGCTCACATAGAATGAATCCAATATGTGAAGGAGCTGCCTAGATAGCCAGGATACTTTCACATGTTCTTCCATCCCCTAGGACATAAGCAGCAAGGGTTCACGTGGCACAGACGGGCGCAGCACCAGTCAATGTCTTGGCCCACCCATGAGCTGCTCCACCTGCACTGCCACTTGTGTCACTCCAGTTGGCAATACTACAGCTAAGCTGGCTGTCCTCCTTCCCAGAAGAGCCTCTTGAATATAAGTCAATCCTCCTCCTCCTCCCTCCCAGAGAGCCCTGGCATGAGCTCATTCCTGAACTCAGGTCACCTCTGCCACAGGCCATAGTACTACTGTTGAGCCAAAGGGCCGACATGTTAACCAGTTTCTAATTAATTTCACCACCTCTGGATCCCTCCTAGGCTGATCAATATCTTTGCCTTGCCCAATCCCCCCAACAGTCAACCACCCTCCTCTCTGCTAGATCCCTTCCAGGCACCAGACTATCCTCCATGGAGCTGGACAACCCTTCTAGCCCCAGCCTCTCACATGATGAGCAACCTCACTGGAGCCAGAGCACCACACAGGCTCTGAACCAGCCTCTTTCCCAGCCAGCCACCCTCCCTACATCTGGACCAGCCTCCAACTACATTCTATACAACCTTCATGTTGCTGGAGCACCACCCCAAACCTCCACTCCAACAAACCACATATCTGAAGCTGTCCTCCAAGCCCTGGACCAGCAGTCCCCACCCAACCACTCAATCTACAGCTAGATCCACCAGATGCCCCATACCAGCCTCACCATCCAACCACCCACCCTGCAGCTGGATCTCACTTCCAACCTTGAACTAGCCCTACCACCACCGCCACCCTCCTGCTACTGGCTCACTCTTTCATGCTGGACTAGCCTCCCCCAGCAGACACCCCTCCTGGAGCTGGATCCCTGTGTTCATTCCCACCCACAGACCAGCCCCACTCCCTCCGCAGGTTGAGTAACCTCCTGAGCTGGACACCCTTTCCAAAAGCTGGGCCTATCCTCTGTCCAGGCAGAACCTCCCTTGCCACCCTCCCTACACCTAGACACCCCCATCACCCTTCCACAACCATGGACTCCATACTTCTCAATGTAATATTAAAAAATAATAATAATAATATGTGACACTAACATATAAAATATAAATTCATGCAGTCTTCAGCAAAAGAAAAAAGGACACTGATCCCAGATAACAAAATGGATTAACACATGCAACTGTTTTAATCAAATACAAATATTAAATGCAAAAAAAACAGTTCCCCACAAACACACTCAAATATCTGTAATAAACAATTATTCCTTTATCTGCAGGTAACTCAGATTTTCTCAAATTAAAAAGTTGTAATCTTTTCTCTGTAAATATAGTTAAATGGGTTACTGAATGGATACACACAGAAATTGCATTCTGAATTTGCTCTATTTATACAATCTTCCTGCTGTTAATTTCCTGCCCACAACATTACTTTAAAGTAACTAAATCAGCAAAATTCCACAAATAACAAGTAATCTAGTGGCACAGTGCATACTACACACTTTAAGGAGGATTTGATTTATAATAAACTGTGTATTTCAAAGTTTAGCCACATGTGAGTTCAGAGCAGAGAAAATGTCTTCATGACAAAACATTGATAGTGAAACCTGCCCAGCATTTCATTCAGAAAAAACACCTTAGTGTTAAATCCTTACTGTATTTAACATTTCAGGGAGTTAAAAAATGTACTTTTTAAACATACGCTCTTACTGTAACATGTAAATCTTAGCTGCAGGAAACCCCAGTTGTTCAAAATGGAGACCACAGAGTGTTCCTGCAGTTTCATCAAGCTGGACATAGACAGGAAGTGAGCTGGAAAATGTAGTTCACTGACTGAGTAGACTTCTAGGAAATGTCATTCAGTATAGATTTTTAAAGGGACACTGCCAACTTTTTTTTTTTTTGCATCATATTATTTCTAGGTAAAACCCACATTTTATGATTGCTTTCCTTCTCTAAAAATTCATTGGTGTTGCTGTTGTTTTATCTGTCTCCTTGCTTAGTAGAACTGAAATGCATGGTAATGTACCCAGCCTTGACTGTCTAATTTAAATCCTAATCCTCAGTGTCAGTGGCTCAGTAGGTAGCACACTCACCTCTGAGGCCGGGAGATCAGAAGGCTGTGGGTTCTAGCCCCACACCAGGCACTTGGGTTATATCCCAGTACTGACACTGCAGTGCAATATGAAGGGGTGCTGCACTCTTGAGGTGCTGTCTTGCAGATAAGATGTTAAACTGAGGTCCCATCTGCCTGTTCTGGTGGTAGTTCAGGTGGATTAAAGATCCTGTGGCACTTCTCGAAAAGAGTAGGGAATTTCCCAGTGCCCTGGCCAAATCTCCCCATTCACTAAAATACCACCAACAGCTTAATCTGGTTCAAAGTCAGTTGGCATTCATCTGTAGCCCCTGCCCGGTCATGCCTGAAAATAGGCAGGATTTGTCTAGTGCACTTACCTGGTCAACAAAAACTAAATGAAAAATAAAAACTACTCCGCTGACTGTAAACTTTATTTATGATTCAGTAGTATTAAAAAATTGTACTTTGAAGAGCATTACAGTTTGATAGAGCAGTACTAATGTCTTAGCATTCTTGATAGAGCAAAAGTTACTGTAAAGTAAGTGATCATACTAAGGATCATATTAAGGTAATGAAGGAGCTAGAAGGCTAATGAAGCCATGTATTCTGCTATCATCTACAGTGCGTAATAATCAGGGTTATGCCCCATGATCAGAATGAAAATTAACAAGCTTGCATACAAAACAAATGGAAGTATTGAAAAGTCACCATTTATCATTCAAAAGTATTCAACAATATGTACTTCTAAAATCAGTATAAAATATTAATTTAGTAATAATTTACTCTTAAAAACAATTACAGTAGAACTTCTTAGAATTAAGTATTCCTACAGGCAGTATTCTTCTGATGATTACAGAAGATTAAAATGACTTAACTTAGTCTTAAAGATGAATTAATTACTGCTTTAAGACTAAATTTAGTATTCCACTTTGGTGAGGGAAACAGTCCTTTGATACCACCATCTGCCCCCTCCTCCCACATCACCACATCTTGGCTTTCTGCCAGGCCACAACTGTTACTGTACCAGCTTCTTGTTCTTATCTCAGCTCAAAGCACCCGCCTCCCAAAACTACTAGGCACCTGTGTCTGTGTGCTGCTGTACTGTGTGATTGCCTTTCTTAGTGCCCTGAGTTCCAAAATCTGAATGCACGCACCCAGACCCAGCACAACACCACCCCCCAAGCCTGGCAGCAGCCCAATCAGCTGCGTGCAACTGCAGCACTTACTTTTTGTTCAGTCAGTTGAGTTGACTCACAAGTTCCTTGTTGTTTAGTCTGAACTGAAGAAGACTCGGACCTCTGACTCATTCACAGGCTACAGCAGTGCAGCTGCCAGCAACCCAGCAGTGACTCCTTCCCAAGCAGGCCCTGATCAGTTCTCTGACTCCTGCTCCATTCTCTCTCCTCTGTCACGCACCTCTGGGCCGGCCAAGTCCGACTCACCCAGTGACACTGGTATCCACAGACCTCACCACCACGGTCCCACTGACTCCCCAGGCCTCCAATGATTGTCCGATCAAAATCAACCTCAAGTCAAGTCTTGAGAGGTTTCTAAGGCAAGCTAGTGCTCAACGGCTGGAAGCACAGCTCCTTGAATTTATTTTCATCCCCTTTGGTGTTGGATCTGGTGGGGTTGAAGTCTGAGTAATGAACAGACCAACGAAAAATGAACAACAACGAGCAATTTACTTACAGAGCCACAGGCAGGCAAGGCAGCTTGACTCAAGTCACAGCAACAGGCCACTTCTCTTCTCTCCCACTCTTTAACTTCCTGGTAGAGTCAGGTTGTCGCGCATGCGTGCAAAAGCTCACAGCCGCTACAGATCTTGGGACAGTGTTTTTTTTAACTAGTGTCAGGGGCAACCACAAAATACGGACAATGGGAGTCCCATATGAATAGCAAACAGGACAGAAATTTTACCATTTGGAATAGTAAATGAGGTTAGCTGGCCCCAAAGTTTTTATTGTTCTGTTTCTATGTATCTAATATATTGTTTATGGGTATGGCATTCATAAGAGCAGTTTGGTGCAGTGGTTTAGGCTCTGAGCTGCAAACCTGGAGACCAGGGTTTGAGTCCCCAGCCCCACTTGCATACTCTGTGACCCTGAGCAAGTCACTTAACTTCCTTGTGCTCCCAGGTTGCACCTGGAAGCAAGCTTCAGCTAGTGTGCCTCTCCTGGTTGATCAATTTTCCCATTCAACTTGTATGACCTGTTTAATTGTGTGTAATTGTGTTTTCCACTACCTTCTCCCCAGGACGATCGGGAGATGAGCAACTTGTTTGTTCAGTTTGCTTTTCCTGGTGAAACATTTCAATAAAGAAATTAAATAAATAAATGTATTCAGAAATAAGCACTGGGACAAAGTTAGGTTAAGTAAAACCCAGAGTATAAAGTGAGCATATCCAGGGTGATAAAGGTGGCTATAGCTAAGTGGCAAACAGTAGCCAAGCTAGTGTTGTGAAATTGTAGTATTTACTGATTTAAAGTGCTCTTGGATATCAGTTTGGTCAGGATCAAGGAGAAGGGAGTGGACCAGGCAGTTACCCAAATGACCAGCATAGTTGCACAGACCTAGCCTGTTATCTCACCCCAGTAGCATTGTTGCTACAGCTCTAGCAAAGGGCTAGTAACCTGAGTAACTGATCCAGAGACCCCCATAAGACTAGCCTGACTATTGGAGGCAACTTGGCTACTAGTCACCTGTATCACCCTGGGGCACTTGACTTTATAATCTGTTGCTAAAAAACTCTTGGACAGCTAGCAATTATTTACTAGCCCAACTGGCTAGCTTGGCTATAACTAGGGCTTTACTCTACCCTTGCTCCTTCTAGCACCCTGTTTACTATCTAATTCAGGGCCTGTCTTCCCATCTGTGCCATTCCGATAGCTACTTCATTTGAATGCTGCCCACCCTGTGCTCCATTTAGGAGCTTGAGTTAAATAAATTTATGCAATTTTGAATAAGGCCACCATCTCACCAAATGCTCCCTTCCTGGACCGATTTTCAGTACATTTAAATAGATCCATGTTTGGCAGTCCCTTGCCCAGACCACACTAACATCCACGGCCGTCCTTTACTGTATTGCACTCACTGTGTGAAAAGAAACATCTTTTTAATTTCAGTATTAGTTCAGGTGGATGGTGCCTGCTTTATAGCACTGTCACTGACTTACTGCCCCAAACCAGGGAGAAGTTGAGGAGACAGGAGGTGGGTTAAGTGTACACTAGATGCCCTGCTGGCTGCAGGTAGGTGGGAGGTCTTCCCTTGATGGGTAGCTGGCTCACCTGATGCTCGTTCATCTAATGATGCTTTTCCGCTTGTGGGGCCACCGCCAAGGTACTGGCATTTACTTTTCTTTATAAAAAAAACAATAGACGGGACTAAACAGAACCCAGACTGCTGCTGATGATGATCTTGGGGACCGCCACAACTATTTGACCACTGACACTGCTGGGACCACTGAGACTGACACAGGGATGATAGAAGGACTGCAGGTACTACCTTTGCTCTAAATTTACTTCCCTGTGTCCTCTCCCTTCTGTTGCACTTTCTTCATGTTTTTGTCTTCTGGGCACCTGAAGTCCCCTGACTGTTCTCCTTCACAGTTAATCAACTCCCCAATGGCCATTACTGTCCATTACTGACCACCTCAGTATCAACCCTGGCATTCAGGATGCTGAGTCCCTAACAACCAGCTGTCCAGTGCAAGCTGGACCTACTATAGATGTGACACTGGCTTGTGCCAGCTGCAATAAGGAGAAAAACTTTTAACTACAGACAAGCACTTTATTTTTATGGGGCTCTATCACTATGTTCACCCTCCCTGCAACCTAAACTATAGGGCACATGAGGGCACTTTACTGGGGCTTGCTGGCATCAACTGAGCTTGCTGGTGATGCCATCTTAAGGGATATGACACTCCTGCCTCTGCCACCCACTAAAACATACTCAGAAATTAAACCACCTCTAAAATGAGAGGCTGTCATAGTTCCCTCATTTTGATGACTGCTCCTTCCTCATCTTAACAAAAGTAATGGTCCTCTTGTGAGCTTTAGGCAGGAAGTGACATTCCACTCTGATTTCCAATCCTACTGGTCTGGTACCTGGTCTGAGCCAGGACCATTTGCTGTTGCTACTCAAATATCGAGAACATAATGCCATTGAAATGAATGGGCCTATATATGTTTCAATGGGACCATTCATTGCAATGGCGATTTTCTGGTCATTTTGTGCTGGGCTAGTGAAACTCCTGTTGGGTTGGTGACTTTTACTAATCACTATCCCTGATGGCTAGTGGCTGAACAAGTTAGTTTCACTCCTGTGACAGTCCATAAAATCTCTAGCACCACAATGCAGGATGGCCACATGTGTAGAGAGGACTGTCCCATACCTCTCAACAGTCCCTTAATGATGTGTCCCTCATTTTATCCCTCAGCATTGCTGTGTCCTCCCTGTAAATGTTGTTGCCACACAGAGAAGGTGCTGTAGCAAAATGTTAGTCTTCAGCTGTGGGGTCCAGCTGCAGGTAGGGGTCCAGCTTCAATGTGGGGAGCCAGATCTGGGGAGACCGATCTCATAACTCTTAACTGTCCCTCATTACAATATAGCATCATGGCACCAACTACAGGTATCTGGGCTTCCATTGTAATGGATGCAGATTCAGTTATGGCTTGAACTCCCATCCCTAATTAAGTAACTAATTCATGGGTACTTTATGGTCCAGGTGAGTGAACCTCTTTGGAGATACTGATTCTGGAGAGTGGATGAGGAGTACCTGTAAAATAGAAGGTTACACAGGAGTCAAAGGAACCCATAGTTCTTAGGGAAAAGTAGTACAAATAGATAGTAAATAAACTATGCTTAATGGCCATTAATGTTTTGCCACAACATGACCGACTTTTCATGGCAATGAAAAGCTCATTGCTCAGTTTTAATGGTTATTAAACATGTATTAATATAGCCTGATACAAAATATAATGGTGTACCATATCCATTAAATATTTAATGGATACCTGTCATAGTTAATTAATGGCATGGATGAGTAAAATAATAGGTTTGCACCAAGAAACATCAGCAATTAATGGAAATTTAATGGGAATAAAACTGGCCATTAAAAAGGTGATACAAAATGTAATGGTGAAAATGAATGGTTTCACATGAAAATAATGGAAAAGTAATGGAATTTAATGGAATTTTAATGGATTTCAGTGCAGTGATGATATCCCATTCAATTTAGGAACTTAACTGAGGGTTGTTATTGTGATTTGCATATAATGTTTTCATTATCAATGTATGATTCATTTTGTATTTCTTCAAACTTTGTTTGATTTTGATGTGTACCATGTTGGTACCATAGTGGTATCAATTTTCTAGATGCACTGATGCCACAGTGATAATGTATAAGCTTGGGATTATATGCACACCAATTTGCTCCTCTAACATAATACCCTTGTGGTGACAATACTGATACCACGGTGGTACCAAATAAGTCTTGGTATGTAGAAAACAGTTTCATACCATTGCATTGTCATTGGGCACTTCTAGGGCAATCTAGAGTTCCACATGATAGGGGACTCAAAATTATATAATACCACTGTGCTACCATTGCCCATTTACGTTACAAGTCTGGGCAACCTGCCGAAATTGCCATAGGGATGCCACAGTGCCATGGCACTACCAGTGAGGCCAGAAAACTTGACTTGGTTGACACCATTGTACTACCAGACTACCACTGGGTAGTACCATTGCTCAATTTCAGGCATACCCAGGTATTGCCATTGATAGAACACTGTGTTGCCATTGCAACACATCACCACTTTGGACCCACTGTCATGTGGAAAGTAGATAATTTCTGGGCAAGTTCCAACTTTTTCTTTTTGCCTATATGGCACTGTTCCCTGTGTGCCCCCTGTCCGGCCACTCTTCTGGCCCCTTTCGCCAGCTCTTCTCCTGCCACCAGCCACAGACTCCACACTGCAGCCCACTGGGTAATCCAGCATAACCCTTTGACAGGTCACTCTCGGGAGAAGGCAGGTCTGCACATGCAACATGGCCCGGTGCTGCTGGGTTGGTCGGTTGTCCTGGTGCTTCACACCAGTGGGGGTCCAGAGACCATCATCCAGCTGGCCAGGAAGCCATTTTTCCTGGTTTTCTCCCTTGGAGCATGACATGCAGAATGTCTCGGCATGAACCGGTGTCTGTCACACTCTTTCAACGGTGCCTCGATGTGCTGCCCCTATCCCGGCCTCCGCCAGAGGTTGACCAACACCGGGTTGCAGTCCCTCCTCCTGGGAGATGGCGAGCAGTCATGGAATGCTCGAACCATGTCTCCTCCGGCTGTCCCTCCAACTCCAGGGTCTGTTACCGAACTGGGGTCCGCCGGGCATCGCAAGAGGAAATCCAACCACTGCACCAGAGGGCCAGCCCAGACTGTAGCCATCCTAACTTAGCATTTTAAAAACTCAAAAAAGGGGGTCCAATGTAGATGATGGGGAGGGGGAGCTAGTGCAGGACCAGCATGACAAGCAGTAACCTGAATCTAAAAATGAACATACAACATAAAATACTACACAAAGACACACAAATACACACACACACACACACCAAGTTTACTTCAAATTAACAGCCACAGAAAGATGACTTTTGCTGTCCTCACTGCCACAGCTACAATATGAAAAATTTCACATACAACTATACACTGTTTTCTTGAGTGCTAAGGAGTATGAAAGAATACTTACATCTTTACACAACTACAAACAGTACCAAGCAAACTCCACATGAAATAAAACACAGCTATGCCTGTACTATGCCAGAATAGAGTACATTTGAAATAAACTTTTACAGGTAGCATATAGCCTGGACAGTGTATTTTGTTTTGTTAATTAACAGATTACTTGTATACCTGAACAGGAACTCCACCTGGTCTGCTCCAGAATATGATCGGCTCCACTGCTAACCGTTGCCTCACTGCGTCACAACCACTGCTGCAGTTCCAATTTCCCAGGCATCAAGGTTGGCCAGATGCAGTAAAAGGATGGAGTCAGAAAACTCTTTTGCATGTACTCATTTATTACGTTTGCTTGCACACATGTGCAAGAAACATAGTGCCATCATTCGAGTTTCTGGAGGTGTGGCACCCTGTCTTCCAATTCCCTCACTGTGTTTTACAGGCACGGCCACAGTTCGCCAATGAATGCTGCAGCTGTCTATGACAGCAGCTGAAGCATGATGCAGTACAGTTGAAAGAGAGAGAGAGCGCTTCAGTGAGCACGATCAGATAACTGAAGCTCCCCCCGCCTTCTGCATTTCTAGGAACTAGTTTCTACTTTTCCTGCTATACAACAGATGAAAGGTTTGAGATGGAATGGAAAGCCTGTTGACACTATTTCACATAACAGCCAATAAAATCAAATTAAAACAATCATTAATACTACACAGTAATGCGACACAGGAAAGGTTAAACAATGAGGAAGGAACTCGACAAATATGAACCCCGCCTGTTTACCAAAACATCGCCTCTTGTAAACATCAGATGTATTAGAGGTCCCGCCTGCCCTGTGACAACAGTTTAACGGGTCGTGGTATTTTGACCATGCAAGGTAGCGTAATCATTTGTCTTTTAAATAAAGACCTGTATGAATGACAACATGAGGGTTCAACTATATCCCTTATTTAACCAGTGAAATTGATCTGTCTGTGCAGAAGAGAACATAATAACATAAGATAAGAAGACCCTATGTCACCTACAACTACGGTATTAACTGTGAAGAAAGCAAACTAAAGCTAAAAACATAACAGACGTAATCTTTGGTGCATGGGCTGGGATGGTTGGCACAGCCCTAAGCCTCCTAATTCGAGCAGAGCTGAGTCAACCTAGCACCCTGCTAGGCGATGACCAGATTTATAATGTTATCATTGCTGCACAAGCATTTGTAATGATTTTCTTTATAGTAATACCAATTATGATTGGTGGGTTTGGCAACTGACTCATTCCACTAATAATGGGCCCCTGACATAGCATTTCCACGAACAAACAACATAAACTTCTGACTCTTACACGCCATCTTTCCTTCTCCTCCACATGTTCTGGGGTAGAAGCCGGAGGCCAGGTACAGGGGGAACAGTCTATCCACGCTAGCCAGCAATTTAGCCCACGCTGGACCGTCCATCTATTTTAGGATCCATTAACTTTATTACAACTGTTATTAACATAAACCCCCGCAGCCTCACAATATCAAACACCACTATTTATTTGATCCATAATAATACCACTATCTTATTGCTGCCATCCTTCCAGTCTTGGCTGTTGGAATTATATGCTCTAACGGACCAAAATTTAAATACATTTTTGACCGGCCAGGAGGGGAGACCCAATTTTATACCAACACTTATTCTGATTTTTTGGGCATCCAAGTTTATATTCTGATTCTGCCCAGGTTTGGAATAATTTCCCATGTTGTAGCCTACTACTCAGGTAAAAAGAGCCATTTGGATACATAGGAATGGTCTGAGCCATAATGGCTATCAGCCTACTAGGCTTTATTGTCTGGGCCCATCACATATTCTGATTGGAATAGATGTTGACACACGAGCATACTTCACATCAGCAACCATAATTATTGCAATTCCAACAGGGTGAGCGTATTTAGCTGACTGGCCACACTTCATGGTGGATCAATTAAATGAGAACCCCCTTCTATGGGTCCTAGGGTTTATTTTTTATTTACAGTTAGAGGTCTCAAGGAATTGTATTAGCTAACTCATCCCTAGACATTGTCCTGCATGATACATATTATGTAGTTGCCCTTTTCCACTATGTACTATCAATGGGGCAGTCTTTGCCATTATAGGCGGCTCGATTCACTGATTTCCACTAATAACAGGATACACCCTACACAGTGCCTGAACAAAAATCCACTTCGGGGTCATGTTTATTTGGGTTAACCTGACATTTTCCCACAATATTTCCTTGGCCTGGTTGGGATACTGCACGGTACTCGACTACCCAGACTCCTACACCCTTTGAAATACTGTCTCTTCGGTCGGCTCACTCATCTCGCTAGTAGCCATTATTATACTTCTATCATTATTTGAGAGGCATTCGCTGCAAAACGCTAAGTCTTATCTATTGAATTGACCTCAACTAACATTGATTGATTACACAGCTGTCCCCTCTCCATATCACACATTTGAAGAGCCCGCATTTGCTCAAGTACAAACTACTGCACGGTAACGAGAAAGGAAGGAATTGAACCCCTATGCTGGTTTCAAGCCAGCCGATGACCCTCTGCCACTTTCTTAATAAGATACTAGTAAAATAATTACACTGCCTTGTCAAGGCAGAATTATGGGTTAAACTCCCATGTATCTTGGGTTACAATTAACCTAATGGCACACCCATCACAATTAGATTTCAAGACGAGCCTTCCTGTAATAGAAGAGCTCCTACACTTCCACCACCACACCCTAATGATCGCTTTTCTTATTAGCACCTTAGTGCTTTACATTATTATAGCTATAGTATCCACACAATTAACCAAGTATATTTTAGATTCCGAGAAATCAAAATTGTATGAACAATTTTACCAGCAGTAATTCTTATTATAATCACACTCCCATCCCTTCAATTCTTTATCTAATAGATGAAATCAATGACCCACACTTGACAATTAAGGCACTAGGCTATCAATGATATTGAAGCTACGAGTACACAGATTATGAAGACCTGGGCTTTGACTCATACATAATTCCAACACAAGACCTATCCCCAGGTCAATTTCGCCTACTAGAAACAGACCATCTAATGGTAGTTCCAATAGAGTCACCAATCCGTGTACTAGTATCCGCTGACGACATCTCTACATGCCTGAACAATCCCAGCACTGGGTGTGAAATGGACGCAGTCCCAGGACGACTTAATCAAGCATCCTTCATCACATCACAACCAGGAATCTTTATGGCCAATGCTCAGAAATCTATGGGCCAATCACAGCTTCACACCAATCGCTGCAGAAGTGGTACCACTCCAACACTTCGAGAACTGATCTTCATTAATGTTAAAAGAAACTTCCTAAGAAACTAAACAGGACAAGCTGTAGCCTTTTAGGCTAAAGACTGGTGATTCCACCACCCTAGTGACATGCTACAATTAAACCCGAACCCATGGTTTTACGTCCTTATCTTTTCTTGAATGGTGTTTCTAATTACCTCCCAACAAGGTCACCGCCTACATTTACTTAAATGAACCGACCACACAAAGTGCAGAAAATTGACCACTGAGCCCTGAAACTGACCAAGAACCCAAGCTTCTTCGACCAATTCATAAGCCCCACCTTTATAGGAGTTCCACTAATCGCACTAACTATTTCCTCCCTGACTCTTATTTCAACTCCAACAAACTGATGGCTAAACAATTGAATAATTATCCTACAAGGGTGATTTATCAACCGATTTACCCAACAACTCATACAACCATTAATCAAGAAGGACACAAATGAGCTGTACTACTGACAGCCCTAATACTATTTCTTATTACAATTAACCTATTAGGACTCCTCCTACATCTTTACACCAACAACACAATTATCCATAAACTTAGGATTTGCAATTCCATTATGACTCAACAGTATTAACTGGGCTGTGAAACCAACCGACCGCCCTAGGGCACATACTGCCTGAAGGTACACCGGCCCATTAATCCCAGTCCTTATTATTATTGAAACAATTAACTCATTTATTTGACCAATCACCTGGGCTTACGACTACAGCCAACCTAATGGCAGACACCTTCTAATACAACTAATCGCTACTGCAGCTTTCATATTAATCCAATCAATACCAACAGTGGCCCTCTTAACTTTCACTGTATTATTCTTACTCACCCTACTAGAACCTGCTGTCACAATAATTCAAGCATATGCATTTGTTCTATTATTGAGCCTCTATTTACAAGTTTTACCAGGAAAGGCATACTGAGCAGACTACCGCCGATTCCAAATGTGTCCCTAGGGTAGAAGGAATGTGATGACATACAAGTAGAAAATACAGAATTGCAGAACACCAAAATTTACAGAGGTTTGATACAAATAGGTACATAAGTTCTACAGTTACAGTGATAATAATCTAGAGTAGTAAATACAGGAGCTAGAAACAGAGAGTACACAGCATGTTGTAGGCAGAATAAGCAGAAAGGTAGTTGACAAACTAAATTTGATAGTTAAGCATGTGAGTGGAACAACATAGTTTTGCACAGGGGTTGGCCCATACTTAGTGTACATCAAGTTGACATGAGCAGCTAGGGGACTGTTCTTTAGAAGGAGATTTGTTGCCGAGGGAGGTGGAGAGCCGGATATCAACCGCAGAGAGTTCCATAGTTTGGGAGACGGACTCTAAAAAGCCGACTGTCCAGCAGAAGTAGCCATGGGGGATTTGTAGACGGGAGTCAAAATTTCTGAGTGAGTATGGTTCTGTGTTTGAGCTGTTAGGTAGAGGCTAGGTAGGAGGGCAGTAACTGGGTCCAGAATTTGGCTGTGAGTCTGTTGCAGTGGTACTGGCGCCTATTGATGAGGGAGGGTAGGTTAAGGTATCTGTAGAGGTCACAGTGGTGAGTGGAGGGAGGACAGTCCAGTGCAAAGCGACAGAAGGAGTTAAAAAGGGGTCCAGTCTAGCGAGGGTGGATTTAAAGGCAGAACTGTAGACTACGTCCCCAGTAGTCGAAAAATAGGGAGGATCATTTTCTGCAGTATCTCTTGCGGGCTGGCAGAGGGATGCAACTGCGGTTCCGTATAGTGCCCCCAGCCTAGGTGTAGTTTTTGTGGGTTGCTTCAATGTGGTGAAAAGTCTAGGTGTTGGTCCAGCCAGACCCCTAAGTATCTGAAAGAGGTGCAGACTTCTAGGGGGTCCCATCTAGTGTTTTGAGAGTGGGAAGCGGGAGGCGGGAGAGTCGTTGTCTCGTGCAAAAGTCATGAGTTGTTTTCGCATTTAGAATAAGTTGATTTCTGCGAAACCAGTGCTGTACCGATGAAGTTTTGCTGGATCTTGGATGCAACTTCCAGCGGGAGTGTCCTGAGGCGTACAGGACTGTATTGGCTCAAGACATGTGAATGGCAGCATGCAGGCAGGTCGGTGGCAGGTCGTTGAGAAAATGGAGAATAAAATGGGGCCGAGGACAGAGTCTTGGGGACACCAATGGAGATAGGGAGGGGTTTGAGGTGGAGGCACCAATTTTACCGATTGAGACCTGGTCACATATCACATGGTAGACCCCAGCCCCTGAACCTCACAGGGCAGTAGCCACCTGCTTATAACCTCAGGGCTGGCAGTATGATTTCACTTCACTCCACCCTGCTAGCAACACTAAGACTAATTCTAACTCTATTAACCATATATCAATGATGGCGTAGATGTTGTAATAGAAGGAACATTTCAAGGCCACCACACCTAACCAGTTCAAAAGGCCTCATATATGGAATAATTTTATTTATTACATCAGAAGTATTATTCTTTTTGGATTCTTCTGAGCATTTTACCACTCAAGCTTAGTCCCAACACCAGAACTAGGGGATGCTGACCTCACTGGAATTAACCCGCTAGACCCATTTGAAGTTCCACTATTAAACACAGCAGACTTATTGGCCTCCGGGTCACAATTACATGAGCACATAACAATGATTGCACCACGGATTTGTAACTGGCCTCAGATAGACAGGAGGTAGGACTCTGAGTTTTGTGTTTCACAGGAAAATGGATCGAGCTAGGAGATTATTATACTGGACCTCTCAACTGTCCCACATTATGAGGGACATTTATCATTTTACCCCTTAAAATTTCTTTGCTCCAGGCAGAGAAGGTGCTATCCACACAGAGAAGGTATCCTAGGCTCAGGCATTTAAGCAGAAATTATAACATAGTCTGAGATGTTCAAGCAAAATTAATCTTCACTGGTTTCCATAGTGTTCTGAGCTTGCACCTTTATGACTGATAACGTGTCCCACATTTTGAGTGTCAGCATCTACTTTTCAGTGACAAGGCTGAGAGGTATGGATATCATTACTGTAGATCTGTATTGCTTATACAGGAAGACACAACAATCCATATTCCGTAGGAAATAATGTTACATAAGGGACAGTCAAGGAAAATCACTGTGGAGTTACATTATAAATATTAAACTGATCTAGGAATTCCTCCATATTACAGGAGAAAAGTGATAGCCTTACAGTCAATTTTCTGGTTTTCTATTAAGTTTATCCTCTTTGTTCCTGCCAACTGGGAACTCTTTTGTTGATACCAGTGCCCACTCCTGTCCTCCCACTGCCCCCTACCTGGATCACTGGCATCCTGACCTGCCTGTGGTACACCACAATTGAAGTTCCCCATTGGTTTGCCCACACTCCTGAGATGGGGTTGTTGCTTCTCCTCAGCAACACCTCACACAATCTGGTCATCCACTGTAGTGGAGGTGAAGGCATGGAGATCAAGGATCACACTGGTGGGGCCTGGATATGGACATGGGGCATGATGCAGTGTCACCCTCTCAGTTGGCAGTGTTGCACTTGTTTCCTGGTCCCCAGGAGAAGCATGTGTACAGAAGTTCACCATGCGTGCTCCTGCACCTAGCATGTCGATGGCCACCACTCCTCTGCACCTGAGTCTAGCAGTCCTGAACTCCCTCATCTCTTGCCACTACTAGGGCCAGGCAAATGCTGGGTGCTGTAACCTCCCTTCCTGGAGGAGAAAAGCAGGTGAACAGACACTTAGTCCTTCTCTCCAGCCAACCCTCAGATGCTACAGGCTCATTCTGAACCCGCATGTTGGCCATACAAGTGGTAGCACTATCACTGCACCCACGGGCTGACAATTCAGTTTTGTGTTAATTTACAATTTTATCCTTCACACCCACCTGTTAGGCAAGCCTGCTTGTTCCATCTGGCCTCTCCTGTCCCCATTTCATCCATCAGTCACTGCTTTTCCTGCAGACTTCTATGGCAGACCTCCAATGCTGAAACCGCAGAACTTGCCCCTCTGGCACAGCTACCAAATTGGGTGGGATAGCGATCTGGGAGAAAATGTATAATTAATAAGGCTCTGAGGGGTGTCTCCTATGGTAAAAGAGACAGTGAGCATGAGGTTTGGGCGAGAGAATTCCAAACTGAAGCTGAGTGGTTCTGTCTGCCCAGACCTCATGAGAGATATCTTTCATGCCATAAGAGACACCCTGGGGCTCATTTAACTTATAAATCACTGGAGTTTAGCTTGAGTGATTTATAATAGACTTAGAGACTTTTAAATTTACTTGTACCATCCTCACCCTAGCACTGAAGTGCAGCACTGACCCTAACACTTCTGCACGAAAGCACACTGTACGCAGGATAAGATGTACAGTGGCACTGTGCACTGACTGGCTGAAACAGAAACATAGTAACAGAATTTGATGGCAGATAAGGACCACTTGGCTCACCTAGTCTGCCCATTTCCTACCTAATGCATAGGCTGCAGATCCTAGTTAACCAACAGTCCACTGCCTCCTACTCCCCACTAGAATTGCCTTATGTCTGTCCCATGCATTCTTGAATTCCCACTGTTTTTGAGTCCACTACCTCCTCAGGAAGGCTGTTCCACACATTTACAACCTTCTCTGTGAAAAATATTTCCTCACATTACCATTACATTAGTCATCCCCTCTGTTTCAAATTGTCCCCTTGTGTCACATTAGTGATTTATAAATGTCTACTGTGATACTGATGGGGGCACAGGAGGAGTTAGGATAGTGCCATAGTGCAGGGGTCTGGCCGTCAGGCACATCTGACAGATTGTTTTCTTATTTTGAATATCCCTTCCATCACCCCATAATGCTGTACATCAATGCCACAAGCACACCAGCTTGAAGAGAGGTAGCAGATGTTGCATGGTCACTCACTACGTCATGCTCTTGCACTCACCAGTGGGTGCACAAGGAGCTAGTGCCAGCAGCCTTTTCCAGAGAGTCTGAGTGGCTGCTTCCGCAGAATGCTGACTACTGCACTGGCTAGGAGCTTAGAAGCTGGGACTAGATTTGATGCTGGGTCTCTGCTGTACTATAATGCAATGTACTAACAGCTAGGCCACTTGACTGGGCTCATTCAGATTCTAACCCCTATAAACTGTTATACAAGCAGGAGTAGAAATTAATTTGGAGCAAATAGCCAGGTGGGCTACTGGGTGGAAAAATCAACTGGCCCCATGGACATTCCACCTGCCCCACTGATGCATATACTGACATGTTACCTCTTCCTCCAATACATACAGCAGGGCTAGTATTTGTGGAAATCTTACTAGCCTGATATAAAATCTAACAAAATCTGTCCGGGGAGGGAGAGGGCTGCTACCAGTTCGAACCCTGACAATTTTATTTATTTTTGTTAAATGAGCATACCATTTCACCAGTCTTGTTTGATAGTCAACTGTTTGGTTTTGTGAAAGTGTTTTTTACAATTTTCATCAAATACATGACATGTGGCATTGTCAAAATTCATAAGATTAAACCATTTAGTGACATTCCATTACTAAAGATATTTGCAAACATGTTCTTTGCCCTTACAACCACTTCTCTTTCTGCTCTGTTTACCTCCCTGAAGCCATAATTCTCAGTTTGTGACATCAGAATCATGTCTGTGGCAACTGGTTTTGATGTCATATGTAGAGATTATGACTTTCCACTGTATAAGCCACGTGAACTAATAAAGTCTATCCTGTTTCCATGAAAATACCTTCAGAAATAAAAAATAGTAAATCTTGAAATACACATTTTGTAGAGGATTTTTTTGTAACTGAGTTCTGCTGGTGCAAACTATGATTTTTTTTTTTGCTGGAAGTTGGAAACATCTTTTGGAGAATCATTTCAGTGATGCTTGTGCCTTGCTGTCATTAGAAATGCTTGCCAGTTTGATGGTAGACAGGACTTGCAATTCTGAAAATGCTGATATGAAATTAAAAATAAGCATGTTGAAACCATGCAGATGTGTCACTGTGGCCAGCATCCAGACCTCAAACTACTGTAGGACAGTGGAAAGTCCCAATGTGTTTTTGCCAATTTTAAAACTAAAGTGCAGTGCAGTATGGGCTGTAGGAAATTCTGACACACTGATAGTTTCAGTGCTGGCACTTACCTCTGTTTCTGTGTGTGATAGTGCTAGGATTCCTATCTGGGGACACTGGTGCTGAGATACCCATGACAACCCATATAGTTCTGTCTGTTTCAGATGCTGCATTATTGCATTTTTCCATATCGCATTAGTGATGGGCAAGTTTGCCTGCCATGCCTGACATGTAATCTTAGCGGCAGTGGTAGTGGTGGGGGCTAGAACTATGTCTAATCTTGTGATGGCAAAACCTAGCTGGCGAAGTGCATTATAATTAGTAAAGTTTGCATCAGAAAGCAAGTCATATGACTGATGTTTTGTCCAAAGGATGATCACCTGCTACACGATGAAGCAGGATGTTCCCTGCAGTGCCCCATGCTTGTACAGTTACAGGAGAATGATAACAGAAGAGGTGGGATGTGTTTCTAAATGCTAAACAAAATTGGTCTTGTTAGGTTGAAGAAATTATCGATTAATGTGGAGTAGAAATTTGCTTATTTTGAGTGTTGAGACTTTGTAGAAGGATCTAAAAACATTTTTTACCAGATATTTTCTGAAGTTTAACAGTACTGATTCAGAGAGGGCATTTGAACTGACTGTGTTGGGAGGGGTTTAAAATTATTAAGAGAATGACTGGAGGTACTTGTGTGGAGAAGAGTTTGTTGGAAGAAGTTTCAGAAATAGCACATCATGCCCACACAATGCGGGGCATGTGTGATTTTGTATTTTCTTTGAAACTTGGCTTCCCAGCCAAATGCCCTTTGGGTAACTCCTTGCCTCAGTGTTTACGCACAGAGGTTCTTTTGTCTTTAAATAGTTTTTATTTTAATGGGTTCACCACAACATATCCAAGACACACTGTCTTAAGGGTAGCTGGTCCATTCCACTGGGGTGTCAAACAGATGAGGCATACTGATGAGTCCTGGTAGGACAAACACGTGTTCATGTCTTCTGTTAGCACCCCTTGCAGACTGTGTGAGAGGCCTTTCGCATCATGCAATTTCTGCTTAAAGTTGACCAGCACAACATTCTGTGGTGATTTGCATATGCTGCGCTTTGTGTAACTATTAAAGATTTTAATAGTGCAGCATTTCATTTACATGGCCTGTGCTGTAGATCACTGATTGTGAGTGACCAATGACCACCATGTCTGAGATTTTGAAGTGACATGATTTTTTTTATAGAAATATTACATAAAAATAGTGTGGGTCTGTGCCAAAGAACAGTCAGTTATTTGTGCAGTTCTGTGATTCCACAATCCCATTGTGCAACTACTATAGGTGCTTAGGCAGTGCCATCTTTTTAAAGTAAGAAATATTCTGTCAGTTATTTGTGCAGGGCTTTGAAACACTGGCTCCAATACTGTGGGCAAACCCAGTTTTCCATGATGTCCAAAATCTCCAAAAGCAGCCATAAACTACATAATCAAATGGTTCTATTCATTATTCTGAATCATTCCTATGCACCCTGATATGCAGCCTTAGGGCAGGGTTATGCACATCTCGTGTTCTGTTGACTTCCATGAATGCACTAACAGTGTCCCACGGCTGCATCGGTATCCCATACCAAATTCAGCCCAGATCCTGTGTAGCTGTGTATCCTGTCAGAGGCAGGTGAAGTCGTGGCTGTGTTGGCCAACTGATATGTCAATTCATGAAGTAGCATGTATGCTCATTGGCTGCATACCAAGGTACTGCCATTACACTGGGGAAAAAGGCCATAAGTGCTGCTCTGTTGCTAACATAATATATCTGGGAGCCATGCAGCCTCTTACATTTTAATGCCAGCCATGTACAGTGCCCTCTCCTGGGCATTGAGGGCTGACACATGTTGGATGGTGGCTATGGAATTTTCTTTATGTTTGCTTGCACACATGTGCAGGAAACATAGTGCCATCATCCAAGTTTTGGAGGTGTGGTACCCATCTTCCAATTCAGTCAGTGTGTTTGCAGGTGCGCCACAGTTCTCCAATGAATGCTGCAGCTGTCTATGACAGCAGTTGAAAATGCAGTGCTGTACAGCTGAAAGGGAGAGCCACGCTCAGTAAGCAGCACTCCCCTCCACATGCACGCATACTGCGTGCTCATGTACTCCCCCATGCACACACTGTATGGCCAACGTGGTGCCTAATCCCCATTGGCTCCACATCCCCCAAAAAGTTTCCAGTTGCCAGGCTGGGAGCCCACCCCAGCATGGCAAAAATTGTTACGGCTGACAAGGGTGCCCAATCCCCGTCAGCTCCAGACCCCCCAAACAGTTTCTAGCTGCCACACTGGGAGCCCACCCCAGCATGGCAATGTCCACAGTTTTCCAACTGCCATGCTGGGAGCCAACCCCAGCATGGCAAACGCCCCACGCCGCCTTGCAAAAAAAACCTGTAAACAAAACTTTCCCCGCAGTCTCCCTGCCTACCCACGCCCACGCACTGCACACCATGCCTCCCACACCCCTCTCACTCCATACTTACCTCCGGAGCTCAGTGTAATAATCTTCGGTGAACCGTTACATCGCCTGCACTCTTCAAAGCCAACCGCAAACTGAGAAAGTGCCGTAAGCTGTATAATGCAATAAATAGGGTTTTTCAACTTTAATGCACATCTCAGGCTTTTTTTTTTATGTTACACATTTCAACATGGGGTTTTGTGGACCCTCCTCATGAATTCTTGAACTGTCATGGTGTTAATAGTTCGAAGGGTGATTTTCAGTCACTGCACGAAATCACCTTTCGACCAATTAATGAAACAACAGTGCAAGTGTTCATAAGGGTGGCCTCAAAAGCCTATATGTTGCAAATTTGGTGAAAAATTCAAAAATGACTGCTTTAGGAGCACACTATTGCACAGTTCCCACGCATGCTCGCAAGTTTGCAAATTTTTAATATTTGTACGCTCAGATTTTCAACATTGCCATTTTTATTACGCCTCCTTATGAGCAGTACAGCTGCCATTTTTCACATCTCGCTCAAAATGTGTTTCTGCACATGTAGTGCACAATGGTGCAGTCGGTGAAAGAAGCAATGTTTGGGACAGATTAAGAAAATCACAGTGACACTGTTCATGAGCAGAGGTCTTAAAATGGCTATGCTGAAAATTTGGTGACAAAGTCCATAAAATGACTGTTTTATGAGTGAGCATTGTGCAGTTTCCATGCACCGTAAGTTCATGAATTTGTAATATTTTCAGTCCAGATTTTCACCAGTGGCATTTTTCCACACTTCCTTACTTAACAGTACAGCTGTAATTTTTCACAACATGGCCGAAATGTGTTTTCACACTTTCAGCGCAGAAATGAATGGTCGCTGTGGGAAATCATTGTTCGGACAGATAAAGAAAATCACAGTGACATTGTTCATAATCAGAGGTCCCAAAATGCCTGTGTTGAAATCTACTGTAAAAAATCCCCAAACTAATTATATTAAGGGTGTGCTGGTATTAAAGCCACGCACGCCGTGACTTCACCAGTTTTTTTAATATTTTCACCGCAGATTTCAACATTGCCATTTTTTTACATCTCCCCATGAATAGTACAAGCTATAATTTTTCACATCCTGTTCGAATGTATTTTTGCACCTGTAGGGAAAGAAATGCCGTAGTCGCTGTGCAAAAAGCAGCTTTCGCTAACAACTGATATTGCACTGTCCATGCAGTGGGGGTCACAAAAACATGTTGAAAATTTGGAGTGAAAATACCAATGAATGCCTGAGGCGTTAGGTTTCCAGCCATAACGCCCCCACCTGTACAGATTGACAGGCATCAGGGGTGTGACTTGGGATCCTCAGCTGTAATGCTCACACAATTCCACACCTGTAGCCAGTGAGAGCATCAAGGTGTGCCTTGGACTCTTCTGCCCCAAAGTTCACTCCATTCTCCTATACCGCACCCATCTCATCGTGATGGAATGGGATGCGATAAGGGCCAAAGACCCCAAGGCACACCATGATACTTGCTGGTGTCTGCATGGTAGGGTGTGGTGAAATGGCATGGCCGTTATGCCTGATGACCCAAGGCACACCCCAATGCCTGTCAGTCTCTGCAGGGTGGTGGTGGGGTTGGCTTCAGTTCAATACTTCACTGCCATTCCTATTATGCAGCTCTGTAACTCCTACATTACCAGTGCCAATGCCAGCAAACATTCGCATTGACAAATGCTTGTTAACATTTTGTTTTAAATAAACCAGCCATAAACCACCCGCACCAGCGCACTCTAACTCACACTAATGGCTGCATGATGTTTTTTTTTTAATCCTCAGCTGCTGACAATGGCGCTGAACCATTGGCGAGCTTTTAGCCGGAAGTCCCACCTAGTGCATCCACCAGTTTGCTGCTGTGTCAGGAGAATTTTGTCAGTCTTTCCTCCCAATTTGCCAAGCACAGAACAGAGAGAAAGACTACCAAAGGCAGCATACTATCAGCTGCTGAGCACCTTCAAAGTGAGCGTGTCACCATATTGTGGATGTCAAAACCCGGAAGCAGGCTTACTGACATCCACGCGTATTCGGAGCATACTTAGTTTAAATTGCATTTTTAAAAACATTTAAAATAAAATGATACTTATTTCTTAAGACCAGATTCTTTTTTTTTTTATTCTATTGAAGCAGTTTTGTGGATGGATGTGCAACATAGGGCATAAAATGGGCTTGCTTTGGCTGTTCAGGGAACTGCTTGCAGCCTGGGGAGGGAATGTATTAGAATTTGCACTGTAGCTATTGGCTGCTGGGATGCTTACTTGAGCAACTCGCTGTGCTAGGGGGTCTGTGTTAGATGCAAAAAGTGAAAGATTATGCACATAGGGAAGAGAAACCTGAAGCCACCTATAGGCTGGGAGGAGAGTTGCTGGCAGTCACAAGGAAGAAAGAAACTTGGGCATGATCATCACCGATGACCTGAAATCATCCAATCAGACCACTAAAGCAGTAGGTATGGCTAGGGGATGTTAGGGTGTATTAGTAGGGTTATCACAAGTTGGAAAAGGAGTAATAATCCTCTTTACAAGACACTGGTTAGGCCTCATCTGGAGTACTGCGTGCAGTACTGGAGGCCACACCTTCACAAGGACATTAACCAAAACTGAGGCAGTCCAGAGAAGGGCAACCAAATGATGAAGGGACTGCATCAGAAAACATATGAGGCCAGATTAATGGTGCTCAATATGTATACCCTAGAGCAAAGAGGAGAGAGGTGATATGATCGAAACATTCAAACACCTTAAAGGCATTAATAAGGTGAAAGAGTCTAACAATATAAGAAAATAGCAGGACAAGAGGACACAGCATGAGATTAGAGGAGGCCGAGAAAGGTGGTGGATGCATGGAACAGCATACCTCAGGAAGTGGTGGATATGAATACAGTGCAGGGCTTCAAACAGGCATGGCATAGGCATAAGGGAGCAATACAGATGAGTATGAATAGATAGGCCACTGACAGAGCAAAGGCCAATGGCACATTTATAAGGTAGAAAAGAAATGGGCAGACTGGATGGGCCTTAGGTCCTTATCTGCTGTCAACTTCTGTTTCTATTGTCTGCATTTCTATGTTTGTCAGACACTTCAGACAGATACAGTATAAAGATTGAATGCATCGAAGCTTAGGTGGTAAACACACACAGCAACAATGTAACAAAGGAGACGAGGAAGTCTGATGGGGGCAGGGTACAGGTCAATTAGCCTGCAAAGCAGCAGCCACAATCCTCTGATGAAACAATACAGGGATTTGGACCTGTTTAACGACTGTGTTGCTGTCGATTGCCTGACGTTGAGGGTGAGGTTTTTCCACATATTAGCTGCTTAGAAGCCAAAATCTCTCAATCCTGCTTTTGGTTGTGGTTTAGCGAGCTGAACTAGCACTTTAGCTGTATGGTGCTGCTCATCCAGGGCTGACTCACTACTCTCCTGAGTAATTATTAAGCCCTTAACTTGGAAGGTAGTATAGCCTAGTAGTTAAGAGCACTGAGCTGCAAACCTGGAGAACTGGGTTTGAATCCCATTGTCACCACTTGCATACTGTGTGACCGTGAGCAAGTCTTTTAACTTCCTGTACTCCCAGGGTGTACCTGGAAACAAGCCTCACCTTAGTGTGTCTTGTCTGGCCAAAATGGTTTCTGCACCCACCACCTTGACTGGTGAACGGTTCCACAGCACAGCCACTGTGTATCTAAAATAAAACTTTCTCACATCCCTCCTGAACCCCCACGCCCCCAATCAGCTTCCACTTATGTTCCCATAATGTTGACTCACTATCCCGCTGAATAGTTCCCAACAGTTTACCCTGTTCATTCCTTTCAGGAAACTGACGGTCTTTGTCATATCATCCCTCTCCCTTCTGGCCTCAAGTGAGTACAAATTCAGTGCTCTAAGCTGATCCTTGTAGTTTTTTCTGTTTCCTCTGAACAGTCCTGTGGGAGGGCTGGAGGGAGGGACTAGAACAGTGGAAATTTCTGCCCAACTTGTTACACCAGAAGATGGGTGATGTGTCCTCCTCAGGACACCCCTATCCCAGCATGCAAACACTGCTACCCCAGCAGCTTTCAGATGGTGCAAGGTGTTTTCTCCTTTCCTCTGTAAGCTGCAGGATGGGAGGGCCCTGAACCTGGCAGGAATGCCAGGACCAACAGGAGCGCATGTAGGTACTGTAGAATTAGATGTCAATGATCAGAAAACGGAATATGAGTCTGGTGGGCAATAGAGGGCCCTAGAGTGACCAGAAGTGTTAAAGGGCAGTTGCAGTATTGAAGTCTTTACTAGTCATTCGTGGCCAGTGGAAATTTACTGTGAGTACAGGACAATTTGTTCTTCTGAAACCACTCCTCAGATTGTCCAAAATCATCAAATAAGGTGCACTTAATCTGTGTAATGTCATCATGACTTCTGTAGAGCACTGTGTCACCCACATATAAATGGAATCTTTCCGCACCACAGATTCTGGGCATGTTGTTAACAAGTGGGGAGAAGAGCAGGGACCTAATATCAAATCTCAGGGACACCATCAGTTATTTCTCTAAGAGAGGATAAGCAGCCTCTCCTATGCTTCTGTTTGGGGTTAGAGAAGTAGTTTTTGTACCAGTGGCAGGAAAGGTGGTCAAGATCCAGCTGCTTTAGCTAGGTTAGTAGGAATGAGTGATTAACTAAACTAACTGCTTTGTTAGGTCGATACAAATGGCTCCATTTGCAAGGCCTGAGTCTATGGCACTCAGAAATCTGTGGTCAGAAGTGCTAGGGCTGTATCTGTGCTATGTCTTTCCTGAAGTCATGCTGTTTATCCATAATGGTATTACGAGACTCAAGGTAATATTGGAGTGGCTTGTAGATCAGGCTGTCCAGAATTTAAGGCAAGAGACCTAGAAGAGAAATTGCAGGTAATTTTCAGCTGATTCCTTAGACACCCCCTTTGTGCACTGGCACAACAAGGGCAACTTTCCACTACTTGGGAACAGAATCTGTAGTAGGGACTAATTAAAAGCTTCCTGAGAGGTGCAGCAAGGACCAAGGCAACTAATCTGAGGAACCGTGGTTCAAGACTGTCATAGCCGGCTGAGCAATCGACTTTGAGTTGCTGCTGTTGGTCAAGAATCTTCCAAGTGAAAAGTTTGAAGCGGACTTTCAGAGGGCTCTCAGGTTGTAGAGATGGGTCAGAAAGAAGTGGGTTCTGAGTCACCTCACCGGGGGCTTGAATTTGTTCAGATCAGCAAAGAAGATATTGAAGCAATAGCTAGTTAGAAAAAGTTAGGTGGAAGTAAAAGATCCCATAGCACTTACGAAGAGGAGTAGGAGAGTTTCTGTGTCATGGGCAACATTCTTCCTGTCAAAAAGAAAGTCCCTGAAAACAAGCTGTTACACCTTAGTGTGCCTTTCTTGGTCAAAACGACAAATGAATTACAAATAACAGTACGGGACCAGCTACATGTTCCTTGACGTATGACAGTACATGTTCATGGACAAGAAATATTGCAGCATTTTACCTGCAATGAAGGCACCAAATCATTCACTGAATATCCTAAATGACAGCATGTCGATAACCTGTAAACCTGAACACCAACTGAAATGCTGTAACTGCACAATTCTATATCACAGATGGTGCTACTTCGTTCAGTCCTGATTTCAGTAGTCTCTAAAGTCGTTCTGCTGTATTAGTGATGTTTGTATTGCAGCAGAATGACTTTTGTTCTGCTGCAGTATGAATGTCATCAAACAATACAGCATTTCAGCTGTGTTACACTTGTGCTGCTGGTGGTAGTGCTATACCCAGTGACTGCTCTCAGTTTTAAAAATGGCGAAAAAGAAAAGTGGTTGGTTGAGAGCGCAGTTCAGAGGACAGTTGCAGAATGGCTGTGACACAGTCGGGCAGGTGGTGGAGAGTGGAGTGCTGAACCAAAGAACTGTGTGACTAATCATGGTTGTCTATTTTGGGCAGCATTTTTAACCATACACTATATAAAATAGTATATAGGAGCCCACATATGCAACAAGGATAGGGTTGCCACCTTTGGATGAGATGAAACCGAATACTAAACCACACCCCAAACTCCACTCCTAACCCCGCCTTTTATGACTAAGGAGGGCATCGCTTGGACTCTCATTCACTTAATTTATTCAGAATTGCTGCTCATATAACATTTGTACAACTTCTTTAAATTACATCATGATTATTATTTTGATTTATTTGATATAGATTTAAATAGTTATATTTCAGTGTGTGTTAACATTTGGTGGGGTTAGAGAGGAGGTTCAGGGACTTTCCATCCTGTGTACACAGCTTAACTGACAAATCAAGTGACTACAAAGACACTTCTGACAACTGACTAGTTTGGATCAGGTGGCCTTTTCTGGTAAAACTCTTTCAATACATAAATAAACTACACCAGTAATGGTAGACGAGATGTAATTACAAATATTATCTGCCATTTTAAGATGTGCTACTGTCCCTCCCATTGCTCCTACTCTAAAGTTATTTGTAATGTCAGAGAAGTTTTTAAAAGTGGTAGGAACTATTCTATGCTGTTAAATACCCTATTTTGTTTCCCATGTCAGTCATACATAGCAGATAGCATGATATGTGATATGTGGTGTGGAGGCAGTATAGTTCAGTGGTTTAAAGCTGTGAGCTGTGAGAGGGACATTAACCTCCTGGAGAGGGTCCAGAGGAGGGCAACCAAAATGATTTGGGGCTTGGGGACAGGACCTATGAGGAGAGGCTCAAGAGCTAAATATGTACACATTGGAAGAGAGAAGGGACCGGGGACATGATAGAGGTCTTCAGGTACATGAAGAGGGTAAATAGGGGAGGAACAGTCAGGAAGCTCTGCAGGAAGGAGGAAGGGGCCACTAGAGGGCATGGGTGGAAGCTGAGGGGGAAGATTCAGGAGAAAGGAGGAGGTGCTACTTCACTGAGAGGGTGGTGGAGCCATGGAATGCACTGCCTAGGGGCTGGTGGAGGCAGAGACAGTGGAGGGGTTCAAGAGGGGTGGGACAGGTACAGGGAAGGGTTCTGGAAGCAAAATCCAATGCAGCAAGAATATCCAGAACTGGGAAGGAGAAGCCAGAGAAGTAAGGGGACAGCAAGGTCAGCACCAGGGTGGGGCTGACCAAACGAGCAACACAAAAGACCGTTAGGCCTATTCTGCTGGCATTTAGTATGTTAGTATGTTATCTGCAATTTTGGAGACCAGGGTTTGAATCCTACAGCCCAAACGTGCATACTTTGTAACCCTACACAAATCACTTAATTCCCTTGTGCTCTCAGGTTGCACCTGTAAACAAGCTTTAGCTTAGTGTGTCTCTTCTGGTAAAAAAATAATAATGTTTTGAAAATGTTTGATAAATTGCCTAAATTTGCAGTGCCATCAAATCTAGATTGTGTTCCTGTCATCTCATCAACTACTGCTCTCTCTCTTCTTTTCTCATTTCTGTAGCTTAGCATGACATTAGCCGCATTATTCTGTGCTGTTCATCTGAAAGGCCTGGATTGGTCTTCCTGAATATCCAAGTAGTATGAAAATTGACGGTAATAACTACTGAGGGGTGAGAGAGGCATAGTATTGCTAGAAATGAAATAAAATATTAGATTATTAATTTAACAACAAAAGGGTAATAAATATTAAAATATAGGACAGACCCTAAAAGAAAAATGGTAAACATTTGAAGGTATGAAAGTATTCCTTATCACAGCAGTCAAAGACCATACTCACAATGCAGCCTGGAAAGGATCAGTTTGATTTGCTGCTAATGGTCTTAACAGCCCTACTTTATACTCGCCTCTGAGGCTGGGAGGTCAGAGGGCTATGGGTTCAGTTCCCACATCTGGCACTTGGGTTAATATCCCAGTACTGATACTGTAGTGCAGCATGACAGGGTGCTGCACTTCTGAGGTGCCGTCTTTCGATGAGATGTTAAACCGAGGTCCCATCTGCCTGGATTGGTGGTAGTTCAGGTGGATGTTAAAGATCCCATGGCACTTATCGAAAAGAGCAGGGAATTTCCCGGTGTCCTGGCCAAATTTCCCTCATTCACTAAGAATGCCACCAACAGCTTAATCTGGTTCAAGGTCAGTTGGCATTCATCTGTATCCCCTCCCGGGTCATGCCTGAAATAGGCAGGATTTGTCTAGTACTTACCCGGTCAACAAAACTAAATAAATACCGCTCAGACTGACTGGCATACAAACAAAGGTTTGTCTGACATCAGAATTAGTTTGTAATCTGGCCATGCAGGTACAATGGTGAAAGATTTAAAGAATCTGTTTTACAAGCATGTGAGCATTCAAAATGACTGAAAAAGTACTACCTCTGAATAAAACTGGATTAGCAGGTAAAGTTTCTAAACACATTGTACAGTCCATACTGGGACAGGAAGCTACCCTAATGTGGTGCTTGTCTGGTTTCAGAAAATGAAGGTGTTAATTAAGATGGTATTGTTTACCCTTCCCGTGAATAATCTTCCAATTTGCTGGTGTGAAGTTAGAGGTGACAACTGAGCAGACAGGGACACATTTAGCTCTTTTAAGTGCCCTGCTCTTGAAGGCACTTCCTGATTAGCATGCACTGCAAGCAAGCAAGCACACTGAAATGTCAGACACTGGCTTACAGTCAGATGAGAAGAAATGAAACACTTAGTGGGGAATCTAACAGGTGCTGCTTGACCCACCATAAAACCGAATTTGCAATGATGAAAACAGGAGGACCGAATCTGGACCTAGAAAACTGAATCATTCGGTCAAAAACCGAGTAGGTGGTAACCTTAAACAAGGATATTTTCACCTGGTGGTTACTGATGACAGACAGACTCTGTGCTTCACTCTCAAGGTCCTTGTCATCATGGTAACCACTCAGTGAAAGAATAGATTTGTTCTGTATGGGCTCAAATACACTATTATATACATGATACTGTAGTGCCACTCATGTGAAATGTTACCTTTCTTGTGCCTTGGGTCCAGCACACCTGTATGCACTGCAGATCTGTCCAGGCTCTGAGTGTATAATTTCACACTCAGAACTAGGTGCCATGATTTTGCATAAAAGGGTCATTCAGGAGCAGGGAAGGAGGGTTCCTCTGAAAGTGCGTAGTTCCCTGCCTAGATTCATGTGCTATGGTTTTACTTGGAAAGGGACATTCAGAGGAAGGATGTCCCTGCTGCTGTATTAGTATAGAAATGGTATAGTGTTATATGGGTGTCATAATTAGGGCATTGCAACCATTTCCCCGTTATGTGGGTGAACTGGATTTTGTGGCGCTGGGCAGGAGGGCGCCATCTGGGTGTTACCCCTCCTCCATACATCTCTGTCCTGGAGGTGATTTTATATATAAGTAGGTGCAGGGGCACAGCCCCTGCAAACAGGCAGAATGTGCCCCAGGCCATTGGATGTGCTTGGGGGTCATGGCACAGTTGTTGGGCATGATGTTTGCCACTTTCATTGTGCCATCGCCCTTACCCTGAATAGCCCTCCATACCAGTCTTGTTTATCCCTCTCATGTACTTGAATTTCTTGATCATATCCCTCTGTCCCTTCTCTCCTCCAGAAAGTACATGTTCAACTTCTTTAGCCTACTCTCATATGGTAAGTCTCCCCAGTCCCTGGATCATCTTAGTTTCTCTGCATTGCACTCCTTCTGGTAATTCAATGTCCTTTTTCAGGTACAGGTGCCAGTACTGCAAGCAGTATTTGAGATGAGGTATAACTAATGATCTATGCAGTGGCAGAATCACCCTCCCTCCTCGATGTTATTCCCTCATGTATGTAACCCAGCATTTTGTTGGCCATTGCTGCTGCTTTCCTACACTGTGCCGAGTTGTTCATTGATCCAGTGATGACCACCCCAGGTCCTTCTCCTCCTCAGTCTCTGCCAGCTGCAGTCCCCCAGTTGGTAGTTTCTCCTTGGATTTTTGAACCTAAATGCAATACCTTATACTTTTGGCATATAACCACAGCTGCCAAGTGTCCAACCAGGTCTCTAGCTTTTTCAGATCTTGCCTGCAAACTCTGCCACCACTCTATGTCATTTACTCTGCCCCTATCTTGGTGTCATAAGCAAACAGGCTGATCCTCCTCTTGATACCCATGGAAATGTCTGCAATGAAAATCCAAATAACACCAGTCCCTGCACTGAACCCTGTGGAACCCACATGTTACTGCTCCTGGGGATAAGAGTTCCCTTCCACCACCACCCTCTGCTGCCTTCCCTGCAGCCAGTTTGTCAAACATCCCACCACATTTGCTCCCACCCCTGTGCCTTCAAGTTTTATTCCAAGTCTCCCATGCGGCACCAAATTGAGTGCCTTTGCTGAAGTCCAGATACCGGACATTCATTGCATTGCTCTTGTCCATCTGCCTAGTTACCCAGTCATAGTAATCTACCAGGTTAGTTTGGCAGGATCTGCTCAGACAAAGCCATGCTGTCTACTGTCCTACAGCCCATTGAACAGCAGGGACACAAGCTTCTCCTTCAGGATAGTTTCCATTAGCTTCCCATGATGGATGTGAGCCTCATTGGTTTATAATTCCCTGGTTCATCTTTGGGGCGCTGTCATGCAGTGGAACCATGTGAACCAACCTCCAATCCTTGGGTATGCATCCCAAATTCAGTGAGGCATGGATGAACCGTATAGAAACATACACATAGAAACACTGAATTGATGACAGATAAGGGTCTCCGGCCCACCTAATCTGCCCATATTGTCTTAACCTTTATTTTTTGCTGTAGACCCTTACTTGATCTACAGAGCTATCTCTTCACCTCCTTTTCTTCCCCCAATGATTCTGTTATGCCTATCCCAGGCATTTTGAACCCCACCATTTCCAACCCCACTACCTCCAGTGAAAGGCTGTTCCAGGCATCCACCACCCTTTCTGTGAAGAAGTACTGGCTCACCTCTCTCCTGAATTTAACCCCTCCATAGCTTTTAATGCAGACTCTGCACCATTTTGGTAGTCTCCTCTGAACTGACTCCACTCTGTCTATTTCCTTCCTGAACACGCACTCTACCCACAGATATGGATCACTTGGTAGCAGTTCAACCTCTGGCCTGCAAGGTCATGCTTCACACAAGTAATTTGGGTTCATTCATTCATAAAGTGGACATGGCAGTGTGGTACCAGGGGAGGAGGGGTACAGCACCAATGGAGGTCCCAATCAGATGAGACAGTAAACTCAGGTCTTCCAGCCTTTTCCAATTAGCCAGGTGATGTAAGTGATCCCAGGACATTTTCTGCAAAACAGTAGATAGCCTCTGTGTCCAGGTGAACATTTCCCCTCAATAGAACACATGTTTATGCTACCAGCCACAGCTGTGTGAATGTTGTGCGTCTGCCTAATAGATGCTACTGATCTCCTACCAGCATCTTGCTCACTGTTACACAAAGCATCATAGGATGTAGGGCATGAACAAAGGTGTTTTTGTCATTAAAGTTTTTATTGAACTTATTTGATTTACTACACCTGTTACAACAAAAATTGCCACAGAAGAACATCACAGACATGCAGGGTAGAAGAAAGACACAATTGATATACAGGGATCCCAAGCACAGACTAACATAATGTGTGATTGAAGATATAATGTGTCATAACAACCATGGACACAACAGCAATTTCCTTCCATCACAGGAATAGAGCAAAACTAAAGATATATGCCATGTAAACAATTCTAAAACAACACAGATACCATAAACCAATCTCCATCTCTGCTCTCAATTAGTTGCTTTATGAAACCCAATTCTACTGTTTTCTTCTATGGCAGGGTGTGATTTAACACCTGCCTCTAACTAAGCCAATCTGGGCCTTCCATTTGGGGCAGGTGCCAAATAACCGTTATCTGTGGTGCAACAGTGGCCCCTAGTGGCTAGTTTTATGTTATGCTGCTGTTAATCAAAAGGCAGGGGAAATTGTTTTTCCAACTTCGAGTGAGCCTATAAAAGCCCTATCTCAGTGCTGAGAGGATAGATAGGTGGTCAGTTGAATATTGACTGAGAAAGATGGAAGACATCCTGTAGTGTGTGCTTTCACACTGTTTGATTCATGCTATTCTGAACAAAAGCCTTAGAAACTGTTGAAGCTAAGCAGTGGTCTGACTTACCATTTTGCTTTCTGTATATTTTATTTGATGAAAATAAAACAATAAACGCAACCATGCATTTTTATGCACCTGACTTGTGGTTTGCCTAAAATTGTGTTATGCTAAACCCACATCAGGTGACACAGATACCATAAACCAATCTCTATCACTGCTCTTAATTAAAGTTGCTTCATGAAACCCAATTCCTCTGTTTTCTACTATGGCAGGGTGTGATTTAAACACCCTGCCCCTGCCCTCCCACCATGTCAATCTGCAACCTTCCACTTTGCAGCAGGTTACATAGAAACATAGACTTTGATGGCACATAAGGACCGCTTGACCCTCCCAGTCTGCCCATTTCCTACCTATTGGATAAGCTGCAGATCCTGCTTACTTCCCTACCCTCCCCACAAGAATTGCTTTATGTCTGTCCCATGTATTCTTGAATTCCCCACTGTGTTTGACCCCACAACCTCCTCAGGAAGGCTGTTCCATGTATCCACTACCCTCTCAGTGAAAAATACTTGCATATATTACCTCTGAGCTGTCCTCCTCTGTCTCTAAATTGTACCCCTTTGTCTTTCACATCTCTTTTTCTAAAAGATGCTGCCCTCTTGGACTTTATTGAGTCCCTTGAGGTACTTAAATGTTTCTGTCATGTCCTCCTTCTCTCACCCTTCCTCGAGGGTATGACATATTAAGCTCCTTTAGTCACTCTTCATATGACTTCTGGTGCAGACCCTGCACTATTTTAGTTGCCCTCCTCTGGACTGCCTCCATCCTGTCCATGTCCTTGTGGAAATTCTCTTGCACTTGACGTGTTTCCTGTTCTTAGTTGAAGTTTTGGTTTTGTTCACTTGAAGGAAAGAGGATGCCTAAAGATTGCATTTAGGTGTCATCACAACAAAAAAATTGAGTGTGTATGTGAAGGACCTCTCATGACTCGATCAGCAGTAGGCGTATTCCTGGGGCAGCCCTGGTACTAAGTTTGGGGGTTTACATGGGAAATCCTTTCAGTGGTAAACAGAAACAAAGAAAAATGAATGGAACTTGCAGTGGACTATATAAAGAGGGATTGCTACTTCATAATTTATCACACTTCTCTGGAGGAAGTTTCAGCTTTGGATCTGTCAACTCCAACAGCGTCTCCTTTGAGGTATTTTGAGATTCAGAGGTAAGTTACAGAGCTAGTGTACTGCCTAAAACTAATATAAGTTTTATAAAGCTATCAACTATTACCTTTCATATCAGAGGTACTTTTTATTTTCCTCTGGTTAATTAGGAGATTTGTTTACCTGATGTTTGTAAGTGTGATGTGCACAATGACACTGTGCCTGGCACCTGACATATCTTCTTATTTCTTTGATAACCAGGTAAGGCCCACTAGGCACAAGTGCCTGTTTTCAGGGGTGGCCCAGGAGCACTGGGGAGGTTATGTGACTTGTTCAGTGTCACACAGTATGCAAGTGTAGGTTGTGGGAATCAAACACAGGTCTGCTGGCTGTCTCAAGCTCATTCACAGCTCATTACTCTAACCTCTATGCTATACTGCCAGCCCCTGGTTGTGTTGTTCCATTACATCAGCAGTATGGTACCATCATTGACTGTGACATTACAGCCACTTAAGAAGAGCAACTCAGCATCTGCCGGGTCAGTCACCTGTGATGTCACTGTCAGTGAAGTCTCTGCTGATGATTTAGAGGAACAGAACTCGATCTGCCAGGCAGAGTGCTATTCCACATATCTGTCATCCAGCATAATACTATCACTTAGAAAACTTTCTACTGAGCAAAAGGAAAAGAAAATACTTAAAAATAAAATAAAAGTTGCAATTAGCTGCTTCTTAAAATTTGTAACATTTTCCTGTCTGCTATTTTGGTTCTATTAGCTCTTCAATAAATAGGTATTTCTACTTCATTATAATATACAGACTCTGCTATTTAATGGACCATTAAGCAGTGGACTCAGGCTAAACTATTTCCCTTGTCAAAGAGCAAAATAATTTATTTATTTATCTATTGAAATGTTTCATCAGAAAGGCACACTGAGCAACAGGTTCCTTGTCTCCGCTGCTACCTGGGGAGGAGTACAATAGGGATGAGACATCTTACATTCAGATTACATATATCAACATTAACACACCATTAAGGCAGGTGTTATAACCTGTGTTGCATACATATGTAAACTGTGAGAACAATTTATAAGTGCAATAGTAATAAGTGAACAAGTGCTATTGAGAATGGAAGGGTAAAGGAGAGAGAGGATGAAATGAGGGAGGGAGAGTCGTGGCCAGAGAGACCCCATCAGGTTCCGGGGAACTCTACGAGGGCAGGGGCTGAAGAGAAGGGGAAGGCAGAGGGATAGGCAAGGGAAGAGAGAGACGAACTCTGCAAGGAGCAGGGAAGACCAGGTGCTTGGAATTTCCTAAGGGATGGATAGAGGAAATGCAAATTAACACCTAGGTGGGGAGCAAAACCTGATCAAGGGACAATTCAGGATACTGGGGACCCTGCCAGGGGACAAGGAAGGTCAAGGATAGGTAGAAGGGGAAAAGAACAAAAAGGTAGCCTAGGCGCAGTAAGACCCCTTCAGGATGTTGAAAACCCTGCAAGTGGGCTGTGAAGGCTAGGGAAAATGCAGGAGAGGGTACGGGCAGGAGAGGGAGTGAGAACTGGTACCTTGTAGGGCAGAAAATAAAAGGTAATAGAGTCGAGCGGGCAATGGGTAATGGGTATAGGGGAAAGAGTCAGTGAATCAGCATCAGGACTGGGAGGCAATGTGAAACAAGTAAGGGAAAAGGTGGGGAGGAGATGGAGAGCGAGGAAGGAACGAAGGTCAGAGGCGATGAGATTAATAAGGAGAGGAGGAGGAGAGAGATAATGGGTTTTCACAGAAATTTGCATAAGTCGGATCTTGTAGGAAATGCATGAAGTGATTTTTCTGTATCCAGGAAGATACTGTCAATTGTGGTATTCTGATATGGTTCCGCTTATGTTCCATTATTTTGCTGTATTTCTCCTTATGCTTTGTCTGAGTATATTTGCATTCAAATAGAATCTTTGTCCCTCAGACAGGGAATGGTATTGAGGATTACACAGCACGAGTAAGGGTAACAGAGGACTAGGCAGATTCCTGAGGGAGAATGGCATTGAGGGTAACAGAGCATGAGTAGGGTAACACAGGACTAGACAGATTCCTGACAGAGAATGGCAGTGAGGGTTACACAACATGAGTAGGGGTAACACAGGACTAGACAGATTCCTGACAGAGAATGGCAGTGAGGGTTACACAACATGAGTAGGGGTAACACAGGACTGAACATATTCCTGACAGGGAATGGTATTGAGGGTTACACAGCATGAGTAGGAGTAACACAGCACTAGACAGATTCCTGAGGGAGTGGCATTGAGGGTAACAGCATGAGTAGGGGTAACACAGGACTAGACAGATTCCAAGAGAATGGCATTGAGGGTAACAGGCATGAGTAGGGGTAACACAGGACTAGACAGATTCCTAAGAGAATGGCATTGAGGGTAACAGGCATGAGTAGGGTAACACAGGACTAGACAGATTCCTGAGAGACTAGCATTGAGGGATATACAGCATGAGTAGGGGTAACACAGGACTAGACAGATTTCAGAGGAGATTGGTATTGAGGGTTACACAGTATGAGCAGGGGTATCAAGGACTAGACAGATTCCTGAGGGAGACTGGCATTGAAGGTTACACAGCATGAATAGGGGCAACAGAGGACTAGACAGATTCTTGAGTTGCAGTATCAGTGAGGGTTATAGAAAGAATAGTGTAACATTTTGACTGATAATCGTGTATGTGTCTATAGTCAGATTGGGTATACTCACTGCTGTGTGGCAGGAGGGGTGGGCAAGATAAAGCCCAGATCCCAGCATCACAGGACGTTCTTGTTGTTTTGAACTTGACACACTGGCTAAGGGAGAAAACTGCAAAGCAAAACACAACGTCTGGAAGAACATTTTAGAGGTGGCTACCCTTTTTGGTCACTTACTTTCACTTCTGTGCTGTAGCTAATCTGAGGAACTGTAGAAGAATCTTTAATGTAGGACTCAGAACTGTCTCTTACAGCATGACTTACACATTTATTTATTTAATGTTTATTTGGTTTTCAGGCTGTCTGGAAATGTTTCGGTTTCTCCTGTTTTTGATCTCTGTGTCCCTCCTGCCTTTCACTGTTCCAGCTGATAGTTCTCTCAGCCGCATGTTTGACCACAGCCTTAATCTCTCCAGAAAGATTCTGCAGGATACCCAGGCCCTACAACTGAAATATGTAAGCATGTCACTTTTAAGTAGTACCTTTAATTTAGATACTGCAGAGCAGCCTCTGTATCAGTTTCCAATGGGAAGAATGGCTTATGGGGAACTTGTAAACTTACTCCGCTGGGGTATACTAATCCACACACACACACACACCTTACTGATTTAAATATAACTGACAGTATTTTGAGATTGACTGCTGCTGTCTGAAACTGTCCTCATTGTAAATATGGATTGCCAGGGCCACAGTGCTGGCATTTCTTCCTTTTCTAAGAAGGCATCCCTAAATCATCAGGCTTTTGTCATCCAAAAGAAACATACTTGTTTTTATCATGCCAGCAAGGAAAAGACTGTTTAGCCTAGGAAGACCACAGGTAAGTGCTTGATTGGGCCACTACTAGCCACAAGAGGACAGACTGTATGAAGGTCTTTATTCTCTGATTCTTCTCCTACCTCAGCAGATGAGTTCTTCCCAGCCCATACAGAAAAATTATAGATTTTCGATACATAGCCACAGATATGTTTTATGTATACCAAAATTTGTCCCTTTTTCAGATGGTTCTTTTCCCCTTAGTGTGGCAGTTTTCCTCCTGCCCCCTAGCCCCATCGCCCACCTTCCCTCTGGACTTATCAGTTTGAGGTCCCGTGCCTTCCCCTGTGTTGAGGTGGCGGGATTGTGCACAACCTGCCGAGCAAGGATCCAGCTTTCTGTGCCTCAGTTGCCCAGTTTGGGGGGGGCTGCAGGTGGTGATCATCCTGCCACCTTCCTATTTTCGCCCTCCCTATGGCTTGGAGGAGCATGTGTTCAGTGCTGTCAGAGGCCTCAATAAAGAAATTTAACTTTGTTAATTTTGTGTGCAAATTATCTTTTGTGTCCTATGTCGTTATTTGCCATTTGCATTGCTGCACCTACTTACAGTGCAACACATGTTTTTGTGTGCCTTTATTTGTACCAGGTCACACAGGTTGGGATAGGCTGCGACCAGCGCTGCTTCTTTCACTCTAGTTGCCCGACTCCTGAAACCCAAGTCCACTACTGAACCAGAACCACTGATATGAGTCATTAGGCAGCCCTGAAACAGTTTAAATATATGAAATAGTGAGAAATGTAGGATGAATATATGCACTGTACATGGATAATACATTGTCAATATAAAATAGGAACTTCATGTATGTTTCCTATGTGGTCCATATACAAGCCATGTATGCGCAGATGCATCATATATTTTCCACTATTTTACATATTTTAATGTACCAAAAAGGAACTAATTGCAGTGTATTTAACATACATTGCTGGCCAGAAAGGAAAATATACAATATTACTTTTCTGTATGGGACCCTCTGTGCTTTTGACTGGATTTGAAGTATTGCACAAGGGAAGGGAGGGACTGACCTTCACTGTCGATGATGACTCTGAGTCACATATCGTATGAATTCATGACCAATATTTCGTCTTTCTGTCTGTCTTTAGAAAGCAGAGAAATTTCCAGGTCAACCCTTTGAAGACCATTACACCTGCCTTAGCACCTCCCAACTGCCAGCATGACCTACGCCGATTGGTTAAAGAGGACAGTAAGTAGTTGGACCTTAGGAACTAGTTTTTGAAGGCTGTTGTTTATGTATTAATTAATTTTTTCATACTCTATTTATGCTCCAGAGGCCAGGGCATCTCTAAGTACCACTCAACTTTCGCCTCTGATCCCCGCCTGAAATCTCCCACCTCTGAGACCCTCTCCCAGGACTTTCCAGCCCCCAGATCACCCCCATGGGAAGTGCCCACCTACCTGGCAGCCTTTCTGAGATTAGAGCGTCAGTCTTGGTCGAGATCCTTGGGGAACCGTTGGAGGGATGGTCCAGCTGGGGATGTGGGCTAGGTCCTGGAGCCTTCATCACCTCCCTGGTCCTCTGAGGTGTTTTTACATGATGGTTGCCCCTGGAGTGGGAACGTGCAATGACGTCCAGGCACCGTGTGCCGATGCCCGCCGCCACTCCACCCCTAGTAATGGCACCACAAGTTCCTTGCGGTGCCCGATCTCCACCAGGGGCCGCTAAGGAGTGGGTTGAGGACTGCATCCTTCCCCAGGAAGGAAAACATTCCTCCTGATGCTCAATCCTTTCCTCACCTGCTGACCCCGCGGCCTGAGTCCATTCCTGAACCGAGGTCACTGGCATGGCACGAGGTGTGGCATCCAACGCCAAAACACTCAGCGCCACCAGACTGGCTGATGGAGTAAGTAATTGATTGACACTTATTAAAAGTTTAAAACAGGTTAGGTGCATTGAGGGAGTTTTGTTGGTGTCCTCCCAGTTCCCCTTTTCCTGGTGAGCTGTACAATTTATAATGAATAAATATAGTATTTGAAGCAGCATCCGCTACCAGCTTTTGTTGTTTGTTACTGTTTCCTGTCACCAGGCACAGACTTAGTCAGTAGAGCAGGTTTTGCTGTCTGTTTTTGTAGGTGCGTTGAGACCTAGGTCTCATTTGCAAGGATGTCCTGAGAAACAATACAAGGAAATGCAAGGTTATAGGATAGGAACAGTAAAATACGTGAGTTCATCCAAAGTGTGTATGTAACCCCAGGTGGTGTTATCCCAAGGGCTACTACCCCTGCCTGCTTGGCTAGTTGCAGGTTAAGGGCCTGGATACTGAAATAGGCACCTCCACCCGGAGGACAGGGTTGTTAGTAGCAAGGCTAACCTGGGTACAGCCCTCCGAGACACTCTAACCTCCATTTTTCCCCTATAGTGGCCTAGACAATATGCACAAACACTTTCACAGTTGCCCTATTCATCATACAATCCCACACTGTTTGCCCTTACCACCAGGGCTGGTTCCACCAATTGACCCTGGAGAACCCCTGTAAAACAAGGTTTGGCACAGCAAATAACAGCAGTACAGTGCTTTTGGTACAAACTGGGACCACAGTCAGATTAAATGCAAAAGAGATCTGATTTATTAAAGGGGAATGAACAAGGAAGGGACGTAATCAGGTTTATTGGTTTAAGTATTGCTTCAATCAGGCAATCATGCATGCACTTTAGAGTCCCTTCACAGTCACACACTCTGGGTACCCAGTTGGGAAAAAGGTGGGCTAGCCTGACACGTTGTCGGTAGGCCAGCGTTGCAGCTGGTCAGGGCCCTGTGATGGAAAGAAGGAGCATGCACAACCACACACAATTTGTAATCCAGAGCCGGAAGGCTCAGTTCGTGAAAATCAAGCAAAACAATTAAATCAGATGACACACTTTGATTGAGCTGTTGTTGCAGGAGCTACCCTGGTGTTTACTCATGCTACCCAGTACAGGATACAGGATGGACGAAATGGAGACTACAGGATGATGTGCTGGCTTGCCAGGAGAAGCAGGGCCCGCATGATTCACCTTGGTGTCATTCCTGTTCGTGATGTTGAGCAGGGGCTGATCCCCAGGCAGGTCTCTCATCGATGGTATTCTCTGCGGCATGAGTAGCTGGCTGGGCCGATTTGGCAGAGCCCAGGCCAATTGGAGATGAATGCGAATTCAGTCCAGTAAGTGCTGGATGTAGTTTCCAGCAAGCAGGCACAATTAAACAGTGGGGAACCAAATCTCGACCCACTAGCAGCATACAGCACATTTATAGTAATGCAGTCACCATACCACCAAGCGGATAATAGTCCAGCCATGATATCAGTGTTTCTGAGCAAAACCAGGAATTCTATGGTGAATGGATGTCCTGACAGGCCGATAACGTACAGCAAATCTTCGGTCTTCTTCAGGTTTAAGACTGGTCACACTTCAGTGGCTTTTCTCCCACTCAATTCAGATACAGTCCAGATTATTCACAGATCCCTCTCCAGGGACAGCAGGCAAACAGGCCAAACTCAGCCTTTCCACCAATCTCCTCCGCGAACTATGCAGGAGAAGTTGCTCAATCTCTCGAGCTGTTTACTCTCCAAACACTAACTCTAGACTGACTTCTGCTGCAGCCAGCACTGGGACTTCTCTCAGATCCAAAAGGTTAGGTTGACTGATCCATCTGTCTGTCACAGCTAGAGCTCCTCCTCCATGTTCATTTAGGTGCCAAAGTGCAAAACTAAAATTCCTACAGAAATTCACTCCCACAAGACCACTGGGGACTGACACCATTTTAGGTCTCCAGAGGTACTGATTGGTCCCAATAGGCAGTCCAGAACCAAGATGGTGGTGCAATACTGAAATGTCCATGCCGCAAAAAGGCAGATTAGACAAACTTCAATAACATTACTATTATAATAGTCAACAAATAGATACAGTTTCTAACAAAGCTCCCCTGCACAATTAGTGATGGCAAAATGGAGCAATTATCTGGCAGCCAGGTGGGACTCGAGCATAGTAACACTCAGCCCCTACTCAGATTAACTATTACACTGCGATATAGTCAGCTCTTAAAGAGATAGTACACAGAGGCTATAAAGGCACTCACAGGCAACAGCGTTTAGTGGGCATCTAGGCACACCCAAGGAAGACTTTTCAGGAACCCCCATTTGTAGGGGGTTACAGTACAACCATTGGTAAAGGGATGCTTTAAAAAGCTGCCAGAGGACTCCAAGTCAACACAGTTCCTGACACAGGACGGTAAGGGGTTCCAGAGATTGGGAACAGCAAAAGTCAAATAAATAAGCTTAACCAATCTTAACTAAAACCAGTTTTAACTAGAGAAAGGCAAAATGCCTGGTTCTGTAGTCATGCACGGATAAATGTAACTAATAAGCTGGAATTTTGATAAAGATGGGGGTACTATGGTTGTTAACAGCTTTACAAATAAATTTGTGACAGCTATACTCCTCCTGGACATCAAGAGGAACTAACTGAGTCTGCATAGTATGTCACAATTATGGGACTTCAAATCAAAGTTCCAAACTAAGCCATGAGCCTATTGTACATTCTGGATAATGAGGAAAAGAAGATGAGCAGGCAAGATGATAGACAATGTCTCCTCATTCAAGAATGTGCAACACAGCTCGAGAAACAACCCTTCTGTGATCAAACTGTGAAAGACATCTTTGACCTAATTTCAAGGGTCCAGACAGGCATGGACTTTAATAGTACTGCCTTCTATGTGGGCTTAAAAGAGAGTGAGAAGGGAGTTGAACCTAACACCAAGATATTTAAAGGAGGAAACAGAATCTAAAGTAAAACAATCAGAAACAACCACAGGAGGGAGATGACTGAGCAAGAACAGTTGTGTCGAAAAGCTTGGTTTAGTCTTATTTTTATTGAGAACAAGGAAATTATTAGAGAACCAGGTACTAACCCTACTAAAATTATCTTGAAGATGAGAGGAAAGTAGTGGAGAGAATTATGAGAAGGAAATTGACAATGTCATCCATATAGAATCTGGTAGAAATAGGACCCACGAGGGAACCCTGGGGACACACACAAAGAAATATATTGCAGAGAAGAAATAATATGATTCCTAAGAACAGCTTGTGAGTAATCAAACAAGTCAGAAGCAAAACAGAAAGTGGCATTATCAGAATACTATTAGAATAGAAATGGAAAGTAAAATTTTGTTACTAATTAAATCAAAAATCAAGGACAGGTCAATAAAAATAGATCCCAGGAGTGCTCTATCCAGGGAAAAGAAACAGTATCACTCAGTAGTAGGATCTCTTTTCAGCTGCTACCTTACAGCACACTCTAGGTGACTTGGGTCACCCAGTGGACATGGACAGTGGCAGGCTCCACTTGTCGTCCTGCAACCAATGGGGATGTCTTCCCAATTCTTTCCTCGCCTATCTCCCTCAACGTGATAGCACACACTTGTGACAGTCCTGGCGGGTATACCAAGCAGTGTATGGTCACCACGCTGCTAATGTTGCCTCCACCACGCCTCTGCCTTGTGTCACTCTGTGAACAGTGCTGCACTGAGCACTCCCTCAGGAGGAGATCATTCGGAAACACCAAATCTTTCTGCCAGGCTCTGCTTTTGATGTGCTGGGAATGGGGCACAAACCGGGTCACCAGTGTTTCCAGACGTCTGCCAGTGCTCAGTGCCACAAAGCCAGCTAATTTTTTTTTTGTTATGTTAAATTGCACTTTATTTTTTTTAATTGCTCTTTATTCTGGCTAACCTTTTATTTGTGTTAGTTTATGGTATACAAACGTGTATAACTTATTTGCTGTTGATGTGTTTCATGCCTTTGGCCAGAGTCTTTCCTAAAATGGGCCAGATTACTACTACAGTGTACCTAACTGGATAACCAATACAGAAAAGAAATGAGATGCTTTTGACTGCTGAGCATCTATTGTCTCCTAATACTCTGGTTCTCTTCCAGTTCTCATCCACTTTACAGATCTCTACTATGATTGTTCAGTCCGGTATACCGCTCTGACAACGACATGTCAATGTCGACCGACACTATAGCGACAACAGCGCCAGGTCGCTGTAGTATCGGCACTGGACCCGGCACTGTTATCTGGGGGTCTTGCAACTGTCCAGTAATCATCTCCTAATCGAGTTGATTATAATACAGGGCATGTGGGGAGCACAGCCTCACTCTGGGGGTTTGGGGCAAGCAACTTCAAAGAAACATGGCAGGCAGTGTCTATCTTTATGCCAAATGCAAATGCGGTGACATAAAGTTTTCACTGTACCGTCATTCGACAAAATGTTTGTCAACGAGTGGTCATAGATCCATTTAGTCCCATCTGTTGCCTTTTATGTTTTTATATATATATATATATATATATATACATATATATATAGTAGAGAGAGCTCTATCTGTCTCTCTGTCTCTCTCTGTCTCTGTATATATATATATATATATATATATATATATATATATATATTTTTTTTTTTTTTTATCCCTTTAGATCTTCATCCACCCTAATCAGAGCCTCCCAGCAACCACCAGCCCATGAATTACCAGCCTGGTTGCTTTGGCTGCCATCAGTCCCCATTGCTTATCCCATGCAGGCACTCTGGAAGGGGAGGGCATCCCATCCTCCAGAGCTTCTTCAGATCCAGTAGCTGGCACACAGGCAAACTGGCTCCATGGCATGGCTCCGAGATGTATTGATTCTGTCAGTGAAACAGTATCTGGTGTTTGCTTGTTGTATGCATGTTCCTACTGCCTCTGTGGAAACAGGAAGAGCCAAGCTCTGGCCTTGACCAGTGCAGCACACTTGCATGCATGTAACACCTCCCGAGGGAGCATGAACCCTAAACCATCACATGTAGCCACTACGGTGGCAGACACAAACATCCCCTCCCCCAATGGCTCCCATTGCCATCAGCAGCATTCCCCAGCCTCAGCCATCATGATCCCAGCTCCACTCTCTGAGCTCACTCCGAAACCTGAATCACCAGCACAGAAGTGCAGTGCACTTTCACTCTGCCATCAGTTGACCCCTGTTCCCTTTTTACTGGTATGTTTTAATTTGTTATTCTATTTCTTACATGCCTATAATCACCTACAGTTGTACAATGTTTTGTGATGACAGTTTGTATGAAACACTTTATAATGGGAGGGTTTAAGCCTGAGGTTCAATGGGCGGAGCAACAACGTCACCCCATCGAGCTCAAATGTGTCATTTTCCTGGACTCCCTCAGGATTTGTTTCATTGCAGTCGGAGGCTATGTTAGCTGCTCCTTCATCTGTTCAGTCTCTTGTCCTTCCTCCTACCCTTTTGCCTCCTTCATTTCTCCCCATGATCGGTTTCTCCTATCGTGCTGTTCATTCTTGACACCTCACCACTTCTTTGCTATCACTTCCACATCACTGGCATCCTCATACCTCGTTCAGTTCTCCCTTTCCGTACCTCTTCTCCCCTCCTCGTACCTCCTTACGTCGGCTGCTCATTCTTGCATTATTCTCCTGTATCCAGCAGCTGCTTTCCTCTCTTTACCAGTGCTTGGGTGTACCGTCCCCGCCCGCCCACATCAGCTCTTCTGTTCTTCCCTTCCTTCTGGCTCCTGCTGCTTTGCTGCTCTGCTACTATGCTGCCATGCCCTGCCCTCCCGCTAGCTCTTGCTATTCTCTGGGCTGGGTCTTCTGACTTTGTTCACGTTCCTGTCAGGCCCTCTTCGCCCTCTGCTCAGCTTGGACTCTGGAAGCTGGGAGGCTCTCATTACCGTCGTGGGCAGCCTGTCCCTCCTGCAAGCACAGTAGGGGTTCCTTGGTTCATCCCTCCTGCTGCCTTCTCCTAACTGCCTCTCCACTCCTTCTCTCCAGGCCAGTTTCTCACTGCCCTTCCCAGCACCTCCTCTGTCATCTCTATCAGTCGGTAGTGTAGAATTGAATACTCTCTCTGCTCGCCTGTGCACTGTGTATTTCCACCATTTGTACAGTTAGTACATCTTGGTGGATCATGCTGTATACCTATGCTTTGGCAGTTTCTCTGACTCTCCAGGGTACATGCATTTTAATTCTGTACTCTTCTTTTCTGACTTTATGTCCTCATCGGTGCAGGTTCGATTCATTTACATTGTGCGCTCAGTAGCGCCATGTTCGACTGGGCCTGCTTTGCTGCTAGTTTTGTCCATATTCACTCATATCTGCTTTCTTTAAATTTGTATTGTATTAATATTGATCTCAGGTCAGGTGTCTATTGGGCAGCTGCATTTCCTAACTGAGCCACATGTAATCTAGCATTCGTTGTAGTGGGAGCTCACTTGGAGGTTGTGGGACTTGAGCCAGGATATGTTCCTTCACCATTTGTTCCTCGAACCTCTGGAATATGCTGCCTGCTATGCTACTTAACCTGTTTCTTGCTTCGTCTTTGGGTGTCATTGCCATAGCATGATGCATGGATTCGCCGGGAGTACTGCTATAATGATTTGTTTGTGTTTCATGCTGCAATGAGTATTGAGCACATGGCAGCCTGTTTCATTTGAAGCTCTTCCTCCATCAGTATGTCCAACCCTCTCCCAAGTACTGCCTCCTCCTTCGACTTAACATCCTGCAATTCTCCTCCCTTTCTGGCCATCACGGATTGATCCGATTAAGACCTCCATTGTTGTTTTTGGCATACATGTCATGGCTCCTCTGCCCCTCATCCCAAAAAAAAATCCTCTACTCAAACCTGGCCTGCATGCCACCTCTTCCAGCTCACCCTGCTACAGTTCTCCTCTCGTATCGGCTAGGTCCCCTGCTGCCCCTTGATCTCTGTACCATTTCTTGTCCTTTCATGCCTTCTTTCCTGCTCCATCCTTCTGACTTCATGGCCATTTCCTATCTCATCAAACTTCCCTTTCTGGATACATTCCGTCATCAGTTATTCTGGCTTTTCTCCTGTCATGGTTTCCTCCATTTAGTCTGATTTGCTTGAATTCCACCATATCTCGCCTCAACCTGCTCATCTCTTTCAATCACTCCATCGACATGCCTTGGCTGCCTCCTCAGCCTGCAGCATCAGTCCTCGATTCATCTTCATCTCCATTCCTAGCCATGCCTTCCTGTCTCATCGCCCCTTGCTACAGGCTGGCTGGAGGCTGTCCACCATCATTCGAGTTTCTTTCACATTCATTTCGAATCTTCCTCATCTCAAGGAGCTTACTTATTGCATCACTTTCTTCATTCACAGCTCTGTGTCCTTTCAAGGAGTCTACTTCACCACATCGGTCTATCCCTCCTTCGAGGAGCCTACTTGGTCACATTGATATTTTATGCATCTCAACCCTCTAGTTCACTTACCTTCTGATCCTTGTTCTGCCTTCTTGACCTCGGAGTTTATCTCCTTTGAGGAGCCTCTTTCCTTGCATCTCCATATTGAATCCTCTGATCTCCTCGCTCACGTCCACCCGCTCATGCCTTATCAGTCTCAGTGTCCGATTCCTCACCTTGCTCAATCAGGAGTACCTCTCCATCAATTTTATGCTCCCTGCTTCTGGTTTCAGGCTGCCCAACTGGCAGCAGATGCAGTCCGGCTCCTCTGGCCCTGCACAGCTGCACACTCCCAGCGCACCAACACTCCTACTCCCGGATATACTTCATATCTACAACGCTTTTGCATGGTCTTTGTTCCTCTACAGCATATCACCTTGGCCATCCAGTGTTCATCTGCTTCCATTGACTCCGAGCTTCATTTTCCTGCCTTCATTTCCCTATCTCCTACTCCTGCTTTGATGTGCCTCATTCTGCTCCCTCTCTTTGGCTCTTTCCGCATACTTGGCAGTCCTGGTTTCATTCCAGCCATGGCTTCTATCTCATCATGCCATGATTTCTCTGTTCCTTTGCTTGCCATTCATATCCTCTGGCCTTCCATGGACAACTCCTTCTGACTGTCCATTGACCCAGACCTCCATGCCACCTCATCCAGTTTGCCTTCCTGCCTCTTGCGGGCCTTTTCTCCTTCACGGAGTCTACTTGCCCATGTCATCTACTGCTCGATATTTCTTCATTCCTTAACCCTTGGCTTCACAATGCTTGGCTTTGACATGCTCATCTCATTTGCTACCCTCTAGGCATGCCTTCCCATGGTTTTGCTGCCAAATTCATGCTGTTCCATTGCTCCGTCTGGCCATGCCTATCCTGGATCGTGTGCCACATAATTCAAACGTCAGTGCTCTTCTCCTCCTGCTTCATCTGGGTCATATGCTACCCTATTCACCTCCCTACCATCCTTTGTCATTTTCCACATCGCTTTCCAGTACCTGCCTTCCTCGCAGTCTATCCCATATCGCACTTCATCCGTTCTAGATCCCTTCCTCGGCCTAGCCCATTCTGTCCCATCCGTTGTGGTTTCTTTCGACTCCTGGCTTCCCTCCCTATCATGCATTGTCCAAGTTATCTCCCTTGTTCACCATCCCATGCTTGCCGTCTGATTCGCAGTTCCTCTGGCTCCTGATGCACTTTCTCGACCTCTGTGCCTGTCTCCTTTTAGGAGTTTCATTGTTCATCTCACCTCTAGTGCCTGATACCTTCATTCAGATTCTGTTCTTATTCATTCTCATCTCTGCTTCTTCTAGTTTCACACCTACTCTTTAGGATTCAGTCATCATACGCTTCCCTCCACTCTTCGCTTCTCTCATCATCATACTTTGTCCACTTTTGCTCACTGCTCATCATACTTCATCCAATTTGCTCCTCGATCACTTCACCTGAGTTGCCTGTGGTTCCAGATCTCCTTTCTTGGCCTTGGACTCTATCTCCTTTCAAGGCACCTAATTGGTGTACTTCAGCCATTATAATTTCATTTTGGTTCTTTCCATCTCCTCTGATTCCAGTTCAGTTCTGGCTCTTCAGGTTTCCCTCTGCTATCGGCTTGCTCTCAATATTCTTTTGGACATACCTACCATAATTCCTATCCACCTATCAGCAGCGGACATCCTAGTCATGTATCAAGTCTATAACTCCAGTCATATTGAGTTCACGTATCTAGTCATCATTCACTCAGCATTACCTCAAGGTTTAGATCGTTACATCATTTACTCAAATATTCCTATCATTGAATTCCATACTACCTCATAAGCTACAACCTCAGGATCTAATCATTTCCAGTCTAATCACTCACATCGCATAATCAAACATGCCCTTCAATCTCAGTATATGCCTACCTGCATCGCCTATCAAGCAGTCTGCATTATAATTCGTCTCCTTATCAGTATATCTGGAATCTCCTCGTGAGCTCATTTGGTCACCACTACTCCTCTGTCTCAGACATGGATTTAGTCCTTCCAGACTTGCTCCTATGATCCACTATCTTTCATAAAATATTTGAGCATACCTTCCTGGGGTCGAGCAACTCTTATCTAGTTTCATCGTCCTCAAGCATTCCATCATTTGACTCGAAACCACTCCTTGACTACAAAACAGGATCTAATCTTTCACATCACATATTATGCCTTATCAACCTAATGGTTTACTTCTTGCCTCTATCAATCATTCATATAATCAGACATTATGCTACCTTATCTACCTGCTGACCTACGCAGTGATCATCACCATCAGTATTCATCGCTGCCTCATGTTCATATTCGTTCTGTAAGCAGCCTCATGTTCCATCTTCGATCCATGCTTTCTCTAGAGATCTTCCTTATTTCATCATCATCATCATCATCCTACTCATATCCCTTTATTTATTGAACCCTTCTTTAAAGATAGACATTCTCAAATCAAGTTTCCTCCTTAAAGGGTTTTTCCTCTCCTCCATGCCAGCAGTCATAATATTAGTTAGAATTAGAGATTTTTCTTAGTTAGTTAGGTTCCACTGTTGGAGGAGACAGATGGTGACCTGACTTTCCTCTCTCTCCTCAGGAAGTTAGCCTCTCATAGTAATCATTAATCACTTCTCTCTTGATGCTTGACAATTCAGGTATTCCTTTTGGGATTCTTCCTAACCTACCTTTAGCTGACTCATTCATTTCCGGCACCTGTAGGGGGAACCCTCACTAGGGTTCCTTCGTCGCCACCCTACAGGGTATATCCATGGATAGAGAGGCTGAAAGCCACATAAAATTCAAGCTACACAAGCATTATCATAGCATATCATCCAGTTGGGTAAGCACATTGAATGGGAGGGCTTTAAGTCCGAGGTTCAATGGGCGGATAACAACGTCACTCCCCATCAGAGCTCAAATGCATCACTTTTCCTGGATGCCCTCAGGATTCGTTTCATTGCCCACCATCCACCCTTCTCCTCCAGTGGCTAGCCTCTCTTACCGTGGGCTTCTTCCTAACCTACCTTTAGCCGACTCATTTATTTCCTGCACCTGGGGGAACCCTCACTAGGTTCCTTGCGTCAGTATTCACAGGAGGTATATCCCACGGATAGAGAGGCAGAAAGCCAAATAAAATTCAAGTTATTCAAATGACACAAGCATTATCATATCATATCATCCAGTTGCGTAAGCACATGAATAAATTATATTATATTGTAATTTTGAGTGGCCAATGATAAAAGAAAACAGGAGTGAGTATTTTTTGTGTTGGCTATCCAGCGTAACTGTCTTTTTTTTTTTTTTTGGTGAGGGCTGGCGAGAATGAATAGTGATCATGGAAAATTTGAACAGTGGTCAAGAGCATGGCAGTTGGGGTTCAATGCCAAAAAATCAAAATCATGTATCTAGGGCATAGAAACCAGGAGCTGACTACAGGTTGGAGTGGTGTGAGGTACTGTAAGTCATTAAGCAGGAAGGGACCTTGGGGTTATACAATCTTATAACCCCAAAATGGCAGGGCAGTGTGACAAAGCAGTGGGTAGGGCCAGTGGGATGATGGGATGCATAGAGAGAGGTATCTCCAGAAGCAGAAGAAGAGAGGATGTGCCACTGTATTGTTAGCTGGTGAGACACTACCTGGAGTATTGTGTCTGGTTCATGAGGCTGCACTTCACAAAGGACGAGACAGGGTGGAGGCAGTCCAGAGGAGGGTAACTAAAATGTTGCAGGGGCTGCACCAAAAGCCCAATGAGGAGAGACTGTGGGATCAGAAGTCGGATGCTTTTGACTGCTGAGCTTCTATTTTCTCCTAATACTCTGGTTCTCTTCCAGTTCTCCTCCACTTTACAGATCTCTACTATGACTGTTCAGTCCGGTATATCGTCCCAACAGTGACATGTCAATGTCGACCGACACACAGCGACAACAGTGCCAGGTCACTGTAGTATCAGCACTGGACCCGGCACTGTTATCTGGGGTCTTGCACACCGTCCGTAATCATCTCCGAATCAGAGTTGATTATATTAAGTGGGCATGTGGGTGGCACAGCCAGAAGTCAGAAGAGGAGGTAATAATCCCTCTTTACAAGACACTGGTTAGGCCCCATCTGGAGTATTGTGTGCAGTACTGGAGGCCACATCTTCACAAGGACATTAACCAGATTGAGGCAGTCCAGAGAAGGTCAACCAAATGGTGCAGGGACTACATCAGAAAACATATGAGGACAGATTAGCGGAGCTCAATATGTATACCCTAGAGCAAAGGAGGGGGAGAGAGGTGATTTGATCGAAACATTCAAACACCTTAAGGACACTAACAAGGTGAAAGAGTCTAACATGTTTTAATATAAGAAAAATACCAGGACAAGAGGACACAGCATGAGATTAGAAGGAGTCCGATTAAGGGTAATGTGAGGAAGTTCTTTTTCACAGAAAGGGTGGTGGTTGCATGGAACGGCCTCCTCAGGAAGTGGTGGCTATCAATACAATGCAGGGCTTCAAACAAGCATGGGAGAGGCGTGAGGAGCAATACAGATAAGTATGAATAGGTAGGCCATTGATAGAGCAAAGACTGTTGGTACATTCATAAGGTAGAAAAAGAAATGGGCAGACTGGATGGGCCTTGCGGTCCTTATCTGCCGTCAACTTCTATGTTTCTATGTTTCTATGATCTCAGGGTGTACATCCTGGAAGAGAGACGCGTGAGAGTGGACATGATAGGGCATTACAAGTACCTTATGGGGGTGTACAGGGTGCAGGAGGGGAGACTCTTTCAAATTAAAAGAGAATCAGGTCCAGAGGGCATGAAATGAAGCTGGGGAGAGGAGTTCAAGAGGGATGTGAGGAAAAACTACTTCATTATAAGAGTGGTGATTACCTGGAGCAGACTGCCAGCGGAATAGTGGAGGTGAAAACAATAGAAGGCTCGAAGCACCAAGTTTGGTCGACAGCAACAATGCCAACCTCCCCACAGTGATGGCACAATACCGGCCAGGTATTGTGCCACCTGTATAGTGTTTTCGGTGGGAGTTGTGCCCCACACCCCCATGTGGGGTGTTCTGCCCCTGCACCCCTGGATTTAGGATTCCAACTCCAGGTTGGAGTTGGTCTGGGGAAGGGCAGAACACTGGAAAGGCGAACACAGAAAAGGACCATCACCGCAAATGTCGCCGTAATGGTCTTTTTCCTGTTTCATCGTCGGGGTGTCTATGAAAAGGGTGCAAAGGAGCTTCAAACATGCATAATATAGACATAGGGGAATATTAATGAATAGGCATGAAGGAGGATGGGTCACTAGAGACCCGTTAGGGTCTGCAGAGACAAGACTAGACAGGGACCATCTGGGCAGACTGGGTGGGCCAAGTAATCCTTTTCTGCTAACAAATTCTGTGTTTCCATGTTTCTTTGTTAGGAAGAAGAACTCTAGTGAAAATGTTGTAGGCCTCCAAGTGTTTTGGTTCCATATTGATGCCAAACGAATCCAGGAACTCAGGGAAGCTCATCAGTCAGTGCTGGCCCAATCCATGGAGGTCATCCTGTTAGATGTCAGGGATCTGCTCTTCCAGGTCAACTTGCAGGTGAGTTAAAGAACAGGAAGATTAATTTTATCGCTGTGCAGCATCCAGACTGGAGATATCTTTTAAAGGGGACAGGAAGTGTTTTTTTCTCTTTATTAAATATTTGTACATTCAGATTGAAATCTAGAAAGGTAAGGGGCAGAAATAAACTTGGAGTACATCGTCTGCCCTTGAACCCTAGCTAGATCTGATCTGAGATTGCGTCTCTCTCTCCCCTCCCATCTTCCCCTGGTTCTCCGAACCCTTCCCTGGTTATCAATCCTTGGTAGCCATCCCAACATTTTAAAACCCAGTGATAGTTTCTGCATTAACTACTGCTCTGGATAGACTGTTGCACTTATCCACCACCCTCTGTGTGTATAAAGTACTTCCTAACATCTTTTCTGAACTCCCCTCCCTCCCCTCTGCCATCTTTTTTATAAAAGTTTTCTATACTAGCGATATGGTACTCAGGGTAATGTTAATGTTCATTTAATTACCCTAGCAGACATGCAACCTCTCACCCCAGGGAGTGAGAAACAGAACTTTAATATAACCCTGACTGTACCTTATTGCTTAATAGATGCATTAATGCAGTTTCTTGTAATGTATTCCTTACTTTTTGAAAAGGTACATAACGACTGACACTTTTAGATTTTATCTTTCTTGCATCCTATGACAAACACTGTTTTTGCTGCAAAGCACCCAAATCATCACACACACAGTCCCAGACCTATAGCAGACTTTGCAAGTGACCTGAGAAGTAGGTACATCATCACACACATCGTGCCAGACTTTCTATTATTTTTTATTAAGTTACAGTTAATTGAATATTCATCAAATACATTTGAACAAACATGAAATAAAGATAGAAAGTTATCAAATTACAGCAACATACTTATCAGACTTACAGAATACCATTTATTGGTGCTTTTCTGAAGCCCTCCATCGGTAGCTTACCTGCTGCGGAGCTGTAAGAATCATTTTCAGAATTTTGCTGTTTGTATATTTTGAAAAGGAAGGGATTGTAAATCTTCACTCATAGGAGCTGGCAGCCTGATCCCTTACCCTTCCTGGTCCGACTGAGCAACGTTCCGGCCCTGTGCTCCAACGTTTGGTGAGGTATTCATTTGTAGAGCATGGAGGCGAAGTTCCATTGTTGTGAATGGACAGCAGTTTAAAATAGATCTTTTATATCATGAGAGCCACTGGGTTCTTATCATAGCCACTGATCAACAAGCAGGGCTCTTCTTAATTGATTAGTGGCACCAATGTGACCCCAGTGTCCCTCTAAAATATAAACAGATCTATTTTAAACTCGATCTCCATTCACAACAATAAAGCATGCCCGTGCCCTACAAATGAATACCTCATAAAATGTTGAAGCATAGGGGCAGAGCACTGCTCTTTCAGGACCAGGAAGGAGAAGGGATCGGGCTGCAGTGAGGATTTACAGTCTCTTCCCTTCAAAATATGCAAACAGCAAAATCCTGAGAAATGGCTTCAGCTGAGGTGCAGGTAAGCTACCAGTGAGGGCTCATGGAATATATGTGAAATCAGCACAATTAGTGGTATCAAAGGTCTAAAACTATACATCTAACATCTATACTCAAAATTCTTTCTATTCAGTTCTATAATAAAATTCACACTCAAGTACCAGCTAATGTGGGGTTTTGGAGCTGTACCTAAACTTAGATTGATGTTTTAATAAATTCAAAAATTAAGAATTGTTCTTGACATGTGGCTAACTTTGTAACTGGCCAGAAAGAACTGTTTCTTCATGTACATTGCACTGTGCATATAGCAGACTTCACGAGTCAGTCTGCCTCTCATGAGTTATAGTCTTGCCACCTAACAGTTGAAGATAAATTGAATATTTTGAGTCAGACCACTGTGTATCCCTTTTTGTAACCCCTCACCCTGCCTTTTGCCAAAATGACAGGTGGCATGCTGTTGACGCTGGCAGCAATACCTGGTGGGGACCTGGGTTGGGAGGATGAGGTTACTGCACAGGGGACTCTAGGTTTGGCCACTTCTGCACAGGGGCACCTAAGTAAATCCGAACACAGGAAGCAATAACTGTAATGTCCAGAACCAGAAATGGGATTTTTGCAGTGTGGCTTTATTCACAACTAGCTGAACACAACAAAGCATAGATGGACCCCCATGGGGCTACATTTACTGGTAATGCAGATTACAGACTACAAGGCGTCCACTGGAAGAATGAACCAATTATACTATTTTCAGGCTCTGGACCCACCAGGCACACAGCCCAGACTTGCATGCGTTTTGGGTACACAGCCTGACTGGCGCTGCCCCTGCACGCCACTTGAATGGCAGTCCATTGGAAGAATGAACCCATTTTCTTGTTGTGGCTCCCCACACCACTAAGAGTCTGCGACTCTAGAGAGATTCCTCCTTACTTCTTCTGACTACCATCTCACAAGAGAATTTTCTTCACACTTGTTGTGGCTCCCCACACCACCTAGAGTCTGCGACACCTAGAGAGATTTTCCCATTTGCGACCCATGTCTGGGTACTTCTCATCACTGGCCAAGCGCATGAGGCAAGTAGCAATTACAGCAGAAACCGTAGAGGTGGACATGGTTACTAAAGATGGGGTATTCCCACCTCCAGCTCCCACAGCCCATACCCGCCATTTCTCTGGAAAAAACTGAAACTTCTGAATGTAGATTAAATGGTGGATGAACTGTCGCACCCCTCTATAATATTACTTGAATTACACAGCACTCTAGCTTTTGACACTACTCCATTTGTTTGTCCTAGTCCTATAGGCTTCCCAAATAGTAGTTCAAATACTAGATTTCTTCACATATCCCAGGCTGAAGAAACACATTTTTGCCCTCTCATATTAGAGCAAACACTCACCCTTTTGTTGCAGGTGCCCCACAGGCGAATCACAAATCTTCCCACTTTCCAAACACAGACTGAACTGAAATTGGCAGCTTTCTTTCTACTGCAGAATTTAGGGGATTGCCCTGGAATCTACATGGGATCTTTACTCCCCGAGGGAGGGGCACTGAGACCCAAACAGCGGTCTCCACCACTTGAAGGCAAAACTGACTGACCTTCTCTTACTGAAGGTAAACAGGAACTGACCCTTCCTGTTTGAAAGCAAACAGGAGACTCCTCTTTGAAAACTCCCAACGTTCTATCTAACTCCCTCTGCTGCAGATTCCAATGTGGCTTATGCAGCTGAGACAGTTCTATTGGTGATGTCATCTCTCAGTCTCAGCTGAGACTGAGAACAGAGTGAGACAGTGTGAAACCCATTTAACTGGAGTTTCACAAGCTGCCTTCCTGCCTACCACTAGGTCTTACTGGATTCTAGTAACCCCAGGTAACAGGGGTTACATATATACAGCATATATTATTTGTAGGATAGCTGCACAAAGCAATCTGGCTTATTCTTTTCAAGTACTCCCATGAGGTTTGTGTACTGCCTTTGTATGAGTATAGGAAGGATAATGACCCTTTTGGTGGAATCTGATTGGGTAACTAACCAGATCTATAGAACCAGAATGTAGGAAACTCTGACTGACCTCTGCTGAATGCCGGGTGCAGCCGTCTGCTGGCAGTGTGGGGGTCAGGGGAGCGCGACATCCAATGCTGCCTTCATGTGTAGTGGTAGCTACAATTGCAGTTAGTGCAGGTATAAATTGGGAACTCATCGCTGTATGGAGGAATTTCTATTTAAGATCCTCGTCAGTTTACATTTAGCTTGATTCATCCACCTATGGGATATTGTTGCATTTTCTTCTCCTTTTATGGCATTGAAATGTTACATTACTAACAAAGTTATTGTTTGCAGATTGCATCTCTGAATATGACTTCCCATCGTCTCCTGAAGGATCATCCCTAATGAACTTCTCAACCCACTGAATGAATGGCACAGCAACCTGCAAGGTTACATCATCCTGAGACCTGGAGAAGTACCTGAGCAAGGTCATCCGTGACTTCACCCTCCTGAAGACCAAATACCAGACAACCAAGACTAAATAAGGTGGCTATGTTCTAGGTCACACTAGTGTTGTGTTTAAGATGTAGAGGCTTGAGAGAAATAAAGACTTAAGTTATTTTTGTCTTTTATAACTTATTTGCCTTTTAACCGAAAGGCTTGAGATACTGTATTTAAAAAATTTTATTATTAATTTATTTTTATTTCTATTTTATATATTTAATGGAAAGCTCAATGTTGAGAATATTTAAAGTATTTATTTGTTATTATGGTGTTGTATTAAAATTTATTTTGCTGTTTCTGAGTTGTCACTTTCTGTCGGATTAAATAAAGTCTGGTCAGTGATGTACTGTAGATGTGAGTCAGATCTGTTTCTTCTGAGGACACGTTCATGTATTCTTGACATTTCTAGGGAACCACAACCCCTGGTCAAGATCATCAAAGAAGCTTGGCTAGGTCATGTCCAAAAGCATACATTTCACATTTGGTTTCCAGTTACACTACATCAAACAAATCCCCTGCCCCACTACCATGCTGCCAGAGAAACTGAAGCAGGTTTGACTCTTACCCATAAAGAGTAGCAGGATGTCTGGGAGGGGTATACCACACATCATCCTCGAATAACTGGAAAGAGTTTAGGCGAAGCTAATTAGTCGCTGCTTCCTCACACCCTGCAAAACCAAATATTACACCAGAGGGCATAGTGACTGTTGCTGGAGGAACTGTGGGGCAGAAAGGACACCCTATCATATATTCCCTTCAGAAGAGTTGACTTTGGGAGGATGGGAAATAGTGGCCAGGCACCTAGCCAGAATCTACCCACACATGGATGCTAACCAGAAATGGGAGGTTATCAAGCTAGAGCTACTGCAGAGCCACTAGATCCTGTACCAAGACACAAGCCAAAAGGCTAGGCCAAGAAACCAAGCTAGTTAAGTGGGAGGTAAGTGAAAAGGTGAGGGCAAAAAGAGCAGCCTTCAGGAGGTTCAAGAGATCCAGATGGGGAGGATAGAGAAGAGTACCTGAAGAAATCAAGAGAGGTGACCAGAGCAGCCAGGGCAGTCAAGGCATCCAGAGAACTTAGACTGGCACAGGGTATCAAGGAAGGAGAAAAAGACTTCTTTGGGTACATAAGGGAGAAAAGGATCTACAAAGATCAAATACAAAGGATCAAGAAGGATGGTGGGCAGAGAAAGGGCAGTGCAGGTGGAAGCACTAAATGAATACTTCTGTTCTGTATTTACTAAGGAAAATGTTGAGTCACTGCCTCAGTGGCTAGGAAGGTAGGCACGGGGGTGAAGGATGGGGAATCTCAGCAGACAGGGTACTAGAGGATTATGGGCACTGAGGGTGGATAAGACACGAGGTCCGGATGACGTATACTCCCGAGTTTTGAAGGAATTAGTGGTGGTCCTGGCAGAGCCATTAGCAGACTTGTTCAAACCTTCTTCTGAAGACAGGGTGCATACCCCAGGACTGGAGGATGGCTCACGTGGTGCCCTTCCACAAACAGGACTGAAGGATGAACCAGGCAACTATAGACCAGTAAGTCTTATATCCATTGTAGGAAAGTTAATGGAGACAATCCTTAAGGAGAGATTGGTAATCTTTCTAGAAGGTAATGGTCTCCAGGATGAGAAAACAACATGGGTTTGTCTGTGGCAGATCCTGCCAGACCAACCTGGTTGACTATTACATCTGGGTGACGAGGCACTCAACAAGGGCCATGAAGTAGATGTCCTGCATCAGGATTTCAGCAAAGCATTTGACTGGGTGCCATATGGGAGGCTGATCAGTAATATGGGATACCTGGGGTAGGGACAAAGATGGTACTGGACATGGTATTCTTTGGCATTTTCATCATGGCATCTCACATGGCATTAAGAACAAGATTAGTATCTTTGCAGATGACACAAAGATTGGTGCAGTGGTGGATGACACAGTAGGGTGCCATGGGTTGCAGAATGATCTAGCTATACTCAAGCACTGGTCAGACACATGGCAGCTGAGGTTCAATGCTAAGGAGTGCAAAGTCATGCACTTGGGAGCAAGGAACACTAGAAGGTGTTATCATTTGGGAAGGGTACAGATAGTCACTACAGAGGAGGAGAAATATCTTGGGGTGATAATAACATGGCAAATGAACCATTCAGCCCAGTACAGGAAAGCAGCAGCCAAAGTCAATAAGATGCTGGGGTGTATTGCTAGAGGAATCACCTCCAGGAGGGAGGTGATCCTGCCATTGTGCAGGTCATTGGTGAGGTCGCACCTGCAGTACTGCGTGCAGTACTGACACCCATACTTGAAGAAAGATGTTTACTGGAGGGGTCCAGTGCAGAGCAACAAGGATGATCCTGGGTTTGGAAGACAAACCCTATGAGGAAGGCTTTGGGAGCTTAACATGTATTCCCTGGAGGAGAGGAGGATAAGGGGATATGATAGAGACCTTTAAATATATGAAGAGTTTAAACAAGACTCGTACAGAGGGATTTTAAAATTAAGAGGTGGAGGGACATGAGGGCGTAGTCTGAGACTGGAGGGTGGATGATTCAGGAGAGAAATGAGGAGACACTTCTTCATGGAAAGGTGATGTCTTAGTGGAGCACTACCGAGGAGGTGGTATCCTGTAAGACAGTGGGCAGTTTAAAAGGGGATGGGACTAAATGAGGAGGAGAGTCACTGTCGTGGGGATAAGGGAGGGAGGGCAGCTGCAGTGTAATGTTTGTTAGCTGCACACTCGAAGCAGACTTGCTAGATCATGTGGCCTGTATCTGCAGGCAGTTTCATATGTTAGTATATGTTTGGAGCTGCCGCATAATTCAACGTTTCCAGGTGGAGTTTTGGCCAAACTTTGGTGCTATAGCCAATATAACTTGAAATCCTGGTTTTGAACACTTAATTCTGGGATGACTCCTTCGGAAAAACTGACCAGCAGACAACGGACATATTTATTTATTTCACTTTATTGACGGGTGAGTGCACTGACAATGAATGCCTTTTTCAGGCATGACCGGGTGCAAAAGCACAGACACAGGAGGTAACACCTCGACACAGGAGGTAGTACACAATGTATAAGACACAGGCTCAGGAGGTGATGCATCATGGTTCAGATACATTATGGTTCAGATTCTTTATAAAGACACTGGAAAAATAGCAGACACAGGGTTGTAATGAAATATTATACAGTATACACAAGAAAAACTTGCAATGTACAATGAGGGAGGAAGCAGTGCTAAGGTTGCAGTTATTGAACACATAAAGGGTATAAAATAAAGGCACAATACAATATCCACCACACTGCCCTATACCAGTCCTTTGGCTGGCTACCCCCAAGGCCTGAGAGACTATGGCCTCAGATGCATCATTGACAAGGCCATTAGAGAGCGAGGACAAATCACCCCTATTCCCCTGCTCAAACCAAAAAACTGCCTCCATACCTAAGAAACTCCTCCAGCTTCTGTTGGAGGTCCCTTGAGTCACCACTTGCTGCTGAGGCAAAGCCTTCATCACAGCTACCCCAAAACTGTGGAACAATCTGTTCTCTGCCCTTCACTCACTGTATTCCTACCTCTCCTAAAATCTCACTACAAAACAGCATTAATGGCTAATGCCACTTGTGCCTACTCCCAGATGACCCCCAGCCTTTTCATGGATTCGCAGTGGTTATGCCAGAAACCTATTTCACCCAATGAGATTGCACTCCTATCTCCTAACTCTCTTCTTAATAACACAATGTTGTCTTGCAATTCCTACGCAAGCTGGCATTGCTCCCACAAATGCACTTGAGCACTTCCAGTCATACAATGTTTAGCTATGTATTGTCTGTTTTCACACTATCCTGCATATTGCATACTATGTTTAACTATGTATTGTTTGTTTTCACACTATCCTGCATATTGCATACAATGTTTAACTATGTATTGTCTGTTTTCACACTATCCTGCATATTGCATACAATGTTTACCTATGTATTGTTTGTTTTACAAATATCCTGCATATTGCATACAATGTTTACTATGTATTGTTTGTTTTTACAACTATCCTGCATATTGTATACAATGTTTAACTATGTATTGTTTGTTTTACAACTATCCTGCATATTGCATACAATGTTTAACTGTATTGTCTGTTTTCACACTATCCTGCATATTGCATACAATGTTTAACTATGTATTGTTTGTTTTCACACTATCCTGCATATTGCATACAATGTTTAACTATGTATTGTTTGTTTTACAACTATCCTGCATATTGTATACAATGTTTAACTATGTATTGTTTTTCTACACTATACTGCATTTTTGTACCACACTATTGTATCTACTGTACTGTATCCTCTCGGACTGTCATACTGCGATTGAATTGTTTATCTACTGTTCTTATGGCATTACTGTTATGTATTATGTACCTGCACCTTATCATTGTGCCATCTTTATAATCTGTGTCATGCCTGAAAACAGTCCATTAGATCAGTGCACCTACCCGGTAAACAAAAGAAAGGAAGGAAAGAAGAAAGAAAGAAAGAAAGAAAGAAAGAAAGAAAGAAAGAAAGAAAGAAAGAAAGAAAGAAAACAGCTGGGGAGATAATCAAACAAGTGCCATGTTGTTAGGGTGAGTAAGAGTGAGGAGAGGAGAGAAAGTTTGCAGAAGCAGTTGCAGATGGAGGATGATGAGTAGTGAATTTTAAAAAGCTTGACAAAGGCTGCCACTGTGGAGGATTGTTTTATAGGTAGGGGTAAAGAGTTCCATATTGAGAAGTTCGGCAACTAAAGGAGCATCATCCCATGCTAGTGTGAAACAGAAGAAGACTGCAGCGTTGTTATTAGAAGCAGAGCAGGATGTGGGCAAGATCAACAAGCAGGATTTGATTTGCTAGGTAAGCAGGGGCTCAGGTTGCAAGAGTTTTTAATGAGCGTAGCAAGAGTTAGATTAGCTTTGAGGTCAGGGGGTAGCCAATTTAAGGTAGTGTTGCTACGAGACGTGGTGGACATTGAACCCACTGCCAGAAGCAAATTGGCAATTTTGTTAATCTGAGGTATGCTTTTTTGTAGTACTGATTTACTGGCAGCATCTATCACAACCACGCCATAATTAAGTGATGGGAGGAGATTGACTTGCGCTATTCGGATCCTTTTTCAGGTGATAAGAACTTTCCTACTCTGTCGAGTGACCCCAACTTCTAGTGAAGAAGGCTGGTGGTGTGCTGGAGATGAGTTTCAAAGGCATTTTAGTATTCTTCTTGTGGCTGCAGGGAAGGCCATCACACAACATTAGCTTACGGGTCTACCCTTGTCTACGGACTGGGTACTAATTGTGGAAACCAAATATAAGAGGAAAAAAATAACAGCTGATCTGAGACTCTGACAGACAAATTCATGGGAAAGTGGCTCCCATTCATGAATCTAATAGAAGACATTGAGGAAGATCTGTCCTGTCACAGTGAGCAGTGGGTATTTGAATTTGCCACAAGGGCTGCTTGACCACTCCAGGTTACACAGTATGAAATGAATGCAAGGTGTTGTTAGTCTTACTTTATCACCTAGGCTGAAGTTTTTTTTTATATATTTTAGTTAAACTGAAATACTGCTAGAGCCTCCTTCATGGTTTGTCTCCTGATCATCGGGACGTGGTGGTGGGGGTCTGATCATAAATCACACCAGAGACAGTAATGATATAGACTGTACTTGTTTATCACTAGTCACTGCCATTTAATCTCAGTGCATCAGTTTTTCTTTCTGTAGATCAAAACATACCTGCTTAAGCAATGCTCGTGAAGTACCATAGCACTGTTCCTGTATTTCAACTTTGCAACAGTTATGTATTATGAGATTACACTTTATGTGCTGCCCTTCTGTATGCTGACAGAATAAAGAAGTTCAAAAATCTGTTTATTGATAACCCCCCCACACACACACACACACACACACACACACACACACCCCCCTGGTCCCTTACAAGAGTCATTTAGTGTACCTCATTAAAATGGTTGAAATAAAACTGTAAATAACATTTTCTCAATTATTATTTTGTTCAAAAATGATAAAATGCCCTTGACCTATGCAGAGCTTCTGTGGCACTGTATTGTTGCATCATCACTTGTCAACTACGGCCTGTCGGTAAAGCCAAGTAGGTACAAGGGACTTTAAGGCTGCACATTGCTGCCTCTACATAAGCATAAAGATGTTATTTATTTGCAGATTTTGACCAGGGATGGTACACTGCGATGTGATAGCTTCCAGCTGCATTCTGTGAGGCAGAGACATGGACCTCTTTTACTGACAGGAGGAATGTTGGCTAGGATGCCCAGAAAAATCCTCATGTTCAGTGAAATCAGAATTCAAATGAACATTGCAGAATGTTCACTATCTCATTTTGGACCAAAATTACTGAATAAATTAACAGAAGTGGGGTTAGACATTAATTTAAAGACAAACATATTTAAGAAAAGCCTAAAGGAACATCTACAGGCTACATCAATTTGTAACTGTTTGAAACTGCTTGATAGATGGATATGTGTCTATAATGTATATTCATTGCAAAAACATGAATGCATCAGTTAGAGGTTGAAGACAAAGTGCGAATGTGGGGAAATATAGCGTTAAGGTTTCCAACCTAATATACCTGCCCCACCCTGAAGTGAATGAGGAGGAGTCTTCCTTGGGGCTGTCAACCATAACACTCACCCCACTACAGTAACAGAAAAACTAAGATGTGATGGAGACAGGTGTGCTTATTTCATGAGTGCATACAATGGATGAGCGATAGGGTTGACAGCCCCAAGTAAGACTCCACCACTTATTACGCTTCAGGAGTGGGGCAGGTGTTTTAGGATTGGAAACCTCAACGTCATAGTTCCCTACATTTGTCACTTCATCTTCAACCTTAACTGATGCATTAGCATAGTTTTTGCCATGAATTTCCTTACTTTTTGACATAGTGTTCTTGTAGCCTTATTTGCCTGTGGGAGCACAGGTACCAAAAACCCTGCACTGCCACCCATGTATAGTGCCTGTGCACTCCCACCCATGTATAGTGCCTGTGCACTCCCATCCATGTATAGTGCCTGTGCTGCCACCCATGTATAGAGCCTGTGCACTCCCACCCATGTATAGAGCCTGTGCACTCCCACCCATGTATAGAGTCTGTGCACTCCCACCCATGTATAGTACCTGTGCACTCCACCCATGTATAGTGCCTGTGCACTCCCACCCATGTATAGTTTTGAGATTGAGTCATTGTATCCTTATTTGCCTGAGGGCGTAGGACCCTTTAGATGCATGTATATGTAGATGTGGAAGGGTCATACACTATAATTTATAGGACAACAGTGACCAAATTGTCTGTACAGACATCTTGCTACCCCACTTCTTGTACTCTGTACTGAAAATTTTCAAATCCCCATCGAAACATAATTTTACACAACTGCAAATACATTTTGACCAGGATTTGAAAACTGACAGCTGTGACATACATGTGGTGGGGTAATAAGAAGTCTATGTTGAAAATGTGGGGTAAAATATTTAAAATGTCTGATGTTACAAGCGTGCATAGTGAAATTGCAATGAATGGTCATAACTCTGACATTTATACATATTTTGACCCAAAATTTTCAACATAGCCTCTTATCACCCTACCTCGTGAACAAGGTCAGAAAAATTGTCAAATCCCACCTGAAAAGTGAATTCACCAAGCAACCGTGAAATCACCTTTTGGGTGGAGTTATGAATGACAGTCATATCGCTCATGAGGTGCAGTCCCTAAAAGGCCATGTTGAAAATTTGGGGTCCTGAGGGACACATTGCATTATCACCCCCGGCTGCAACATTTGAGGACATGATCATATTGTCACCTCCTTGACTGCAACTCTGAGGGACATGCATCATCCTCGAAGAAGCCAGAAGGTGAAGGAATGAAACATATTCAATTCAGTGCTTCAGAGTAACTGGTAACTGGTATTTTTCTTTAAACTTAGATTGTAGGCTTGTAGTGACACTATACTTTCTTTCTGTGTTGTCTTTACTTATAATTGTTTTTGGGCTGTTGAAAATTTAAAAATAGTGGTGGTGTAATTCTGTGCTGTCTTTAATTGCTGCAATTTCCCCCCCACCCCTTCCCCAACTCTTAATTATATGCCCTGATAAATCTGATTGACAGGAGCTAAACACAGGGTATAGTAAGAGGTGTGAAGTAGGAGGGGCATAGGGGGAAGAAGACCACCCTCAGCACGACAAGTGTTTTGACTCATTTATTTATTTATTGGTTTCTTTTTCCTTAAAAAATATATATCTGAGGATCAGTTACAGGATTTTAGTACTGTAAATAAATAAAAAGAGAATTAAGAGAGCTTCAGTAGCAGATAAGTAGTGGAATTGCAGTATAATGTGGGAGTGGTGCAATGCAGTGGCTGTGGGCAGCCATATTCAGGCAGACCTTCTGGACACTGAGGTGCTGCCCTATCTGCATGCATCTCTCGGGACTGAGGGATGAGGTAGCCAGACTCAGAGCGGAAGTAAACTGGGTCAGGAGTACCATCACCCTGTCCAGGAACCACCCAGTCCAATGCAGCTGCCTCAAAGGATGCCGAGAACGAGGAGCACTTGGATGACAGTGGGCTCAGGGAGGGTTAGAGCAGTCAGGCAGAGGCACATCCCAGATCCTATTCCTCTCAAGAACTCATATGCCACACTGGCAAATGAGGACAACCAAATAGAGGTAACCAGGAAGTGGAAGGAAAGGATGTGGAGGTTAGGCAAAGAGGTGACCTCAGTGGGGAAAGCAGTGGACCCCAGAGGAGGAGGAAGCGAATCCTGGTGGGGGACTCCATCATAGAGGGATCCAGCTAGGAACACAGGAGGGGAGGACAGGGAGGTGAGGTGCCTACCAGGTGCCACGGCATGGAGGGATGGAAGGAAGATACTGGGGATCACTGGGAAGGCAAGACAGGAGGGTGAGCTGGATGTCATTATCCACCTAGGTACTAATGACTTGGCAAACGGGAGCCAAGGAAGTTCAGGAAGAGTTTAGGAAACTGGGGAGGGGTCTCAAGCAAGTAGCTACTTCTGTCCTTTCTCAGAAGTACTACCTGTGAGAGGCAAGGGAGAGCATAGAGTGCATGCACCAGGAACTTTAACTCATGGTTGAAGAACTGGTGCTGTGAGGAAGGGTTTGGATTCATTGGTGACTGGGGACCCATCTGGAGGGATGGAGGTTTGTTCAAGCCTGGCCGGCCTGCATCCATCCTGGAGGGAATCCAAGCACTCAATGATAAGTTTAAATGCTACATTGACAGCATTTAAACTAGAAGGGGGGTGGCAGGCCAGCAAGGATGGTACCCTACTTGCTCACCCCCACAGCTAGTAATGGAACCAGTGAACCAGAGGAGTGGCTATCTCTGCAAAGCAGTGTGCAAAAGTTGGAGATTAGTGTCCAAAAGGTGGATAAGCAGAAAGGGGCAAAATTCAGCAGAAGGGCAGACAGCAAGGAGAACCAGGGATAAATGACAACCAAGGAAGGGGCTGGAGTAGAACAGTGAAGCAGTCTAGGAGGGTCAAATCATGGAAAGCCATGTGCAAATGCCAGGAGCCTTAGCAACAAGATGGAAGATCTGGAGGCTGTCATGGTACAGTCAGACCTGGACATTGTGGCCATCACTGAAACCTGGTGTAATGATAACCATGACTGGGAGATGGCCATACCTGCTACAACATATTCAGAAGAGACAGAGCAGGCAGGAAGGGAGGAGGTGGCACTGTATGTGAAAAATGACATAAGGGCCACACAGATCCAGGAGGAACAAATGGAGGAGAGATACTGTGGGTTAAGCTGGAAAGGAAAATGGGGCCAGCCATCCGCACAGGTGTGGTCTATAGACCACCAGCCCAGGAGGAAGAAACAGATAGGGAGTTGATGCTAGCCATCCAAAGGATGGCAGACAAGGGTGAGGTAGTACTAGTTGGAGACTTCAATATACCAGACGTGGACTGGAGCATCCCAGCAGCAGCATCAACTAGGAGCAGATTTATCCTGGACTCCCTTCAGGGTGCCTTCCTCAAGCAACTGGTCATGGAACCAACTCGGCAGAAGGCAATACTGGACCTTGTGCTACAAACAGGGACAGTGTGATGGGGTAACAGTGGGGAGCACCTGGGTAACAGTGACCACCAGTCATTGTGGTTTGAAATCACAGAAAGAGCAGAACCAAACCACAAAAACATGTATCCTGGATTTTAGGGGCAGACTTTGGGAAAATGGGGAGATGCTTGAAAGAGGCATTAGGGAATGGGACAGGAATCAGGGATTGAGGAACAGTGGGCAGTATTTAAAATGGGGATTATAAGAACAACAGAATTATGCATTAAGCAGGTTAGCAAGAGGAAAAGAAAGAGGAGACCATTATGGTTTTCCAAAGAGGTAGCAAAGAAAGTGAAAGCCAAAAGACTGCATTCAGGCAATACAAAAAGACACAGGCAGAAGGGGATAGGAGAAGTACCAGGAGAAACAAAGGGAGGCAGGAAGTCAGTAAGGAAGCCAAAGCTCAGACAGAAGAACACATTGCAAAATCAGTGGTTAAAGGGGACAAAACCTTTACAGGTACATAAGTGAAAAAAGAAGGACAAGGGAGGGATAGTGAGACTGAAGGGGAGGATGGGAGCCGCGTGGAGGATGACAACAGTAAAGCTGACATATTGAATAGGTATTTCTGCTCAGTCTTTACTAAGGAAGAAGGGGGTAATGGGTCTGAAGGTACAAGGGGTGAGAATGGTGCAGAAATGGACACAAGTCCCTTTACACGAAAGGGTCCTGAAGGAACTGGAAGTAATAAGAGCTGATAAAGAATGGGGCCAGATGGGGTGCACCCCAGGGTCTTTAAAGAACTAAGAGAGGTGGTGGCTGAACCTCTGGCTATCCTGTTCAGCCAATCACTGGAAACAGGGAGGTACCCAAAGACTGGAGGACAGCAGATGTAGTCCCCTTATACAAAAGTGGGAACAAAGAGGAAGCAGGGAACTACAGACCAGTCAGCCCCACCCCTCGGTAGGGAAAGATCATGGAAGCACTACTGAAGGAGAGATTGGTGGAACATCTGGTTGTCAATGGACTACAGGACCCAAGGCAGCATGGTTTCACCAGGGGAGGTCATGTCAGACCAACCTCATTGAATTTTTGACTGGGTGACTAGGAGGTGGATCAGGGAGGGCAGTGGACATGGCCTATCTGGACTTCAGCAAGGCCTTTGACACTGTGCCACATAGAAGACTATTACACAAACTGGGGACTATGGGTGTGGGCAGGACAGTAGTGTGGTGGGTAGGTAACTGGCTGGGTGGCAGGACACAGAGGGTGGTGGTAAATGGCTGTCACTCCACAGAGGGAAGAGTGACCAGTGGGTACCACAGGATCAGTGCTGGGACCGGTCCTATTCAACATCTTCATCAGTGACATTGCACAGGATATAGAAGGCAGAATTTCACTGTTCGCTGATGACACAAAGCTCTGTAACAGAGTAGACACACCAGAGGGTGTAGACAGAATGAGAGGGACCTGCAGAAACTTGAAGAATGGTCAAGGGTTTGGCAGTTGAAATTCAATGCAAAGAAGTGCAAGATAATGCATATGGAGACACAAAACCCTGGCACAATATATCAGTTGGGGGTGAGGATATAGCATGCACCAAGCAGGAAAGGGATCTTGGGGTTGTCATCTCTGATGACCTCAAGGTAGGGAAACAGTGTGACAAGGCATCAGGTAAAGCAAATAGGATGCTGGGATGTATAGGCAGGCATCACCAGCAGGAAAAGGGAGGTCATAATTCCGCTTATACAAGACACTAGTGAGGCCCCACCTCCTGAGTACAGTGTACAGTTCTGGAGACCATACCTACGAAGGACATAGACAGGTAGAGAAGGTTCAGAGGAGGGCAACAAAGATGGTGCATGGGTTGCATCACAAGTCCTATGAAGACAGGTTGAAGGAACTGAACATGTACTCCCTGGAGGAGAGGAGGGAGAGGGATATGATAGAGACATACAAGTATCTTACAGGGAGGAACAGGGTGCAGGAAAACACTATTTTTAAGCGAAAAAGATGTTTCAGGACTAGAGGGCATGGGATGAAGTTGGAGGAGGACGATTCAGAGGAAACATGAGAAAGATTCTTCACAGAACGGGTGGTGGACAAGGGAACACCCTGCCAGAGGAAGTGGTGGGGCTGAAACAATCAATGGATTTAAGAATGCATGGATAGACATAAAGGAATTCTAGAGGTCAGGGTAAGGGAAATAGACTCTAGGAAAACAAACTGAACTTACAAGCTCAAATGGGCAGACTAGGTGGGCCATAGGCCCTTATCTGCCGACACTGTCTATGTATGTATCTATGTATCTATGTATCATATTGTCACCTCCCTTGACTGCAACTCATGAGGGACATGCCTCATATTGTCACCTCCTTGGCTGTAACTCCTGAGGGACATGCATCACTGTCACCCCTTGGCTGTAACTCCTGAGGGACATGCATCATATTGTCACCTCCCTGGGTCGTAACTTCTGAGGGGCATGCATCATATTGTCACCTCCCTTGGCTGCAACTTCTGAGGGACATGCATCATATTGTCACCTCCTTGGCTGTAACTCCTGAGGGACATGCATCGCACTGTCACCTCCCTTGGCTGTAACTTCTGAGAGACATGCATTTTATCATCACCTGGCAATAGGCAGAAAAAAGGAGAGGGAGTGTGAGTTGGGGTTGTGATTGCTTTTTAAACAACTACCCCCATCATGAGTTTGCTGTCCAGTCACTTCTTTGTTGCCGGTCCCAATGTTTTTCACGTAAGATGGGTGGGAGTGTATGCATATAAAGTTGGAGGAGTCCTTAAATCTGTTTCAGCTGTTTTTTGTTTTTTGTTGCTGTCCGCATGCTCCTCTGTTGCTTGTTCTCATGTCGGTGACTGGGGTGGGGTTGTTAAGGCACAGCTGTGCTCTGCTTCTAAAGTTTCATTACTTTGCAGGTGATTTGGGTTCCCTGAGTGAGGATGGGCATTGGACACTTTTAATAGTAATAATATTAATAATAATATTTTGTATTTATATAGCGTAATTCAAATATCAAAGCGCTTTACATACATCTTAAAAACAACACAATAAAATCATATAAAACATAACATAGCAGCTTCAATTTAAAATCTCATTCTAATACTAAGTATTAAAAGCCTGTTTGAATAAAAAGTTTTTAAACTAGTCTTAAAACTCTCCACGTGTCTCGATTCTCTAATTCAACGAGGTAGAGATTTCCACAGGGATGGCACCATGAACATAAAAGCCCTTGTGCCAGATGTCTTCAACCACACCCTGGAAACCACTAGCAACCCTCATCAGGTGAGCAGAGAGGATGGCCAGGGCTGTAGGGAACCAGGAGCTTTGCAGATAACCCGTCCCAGTCCGTGTAGGGCTTTATAGGTCATAAGACTGACCCTGAAGGTGGTCCACCACTGTATAGGCGGCCAGTGCAGATCACGCAGCACAGGAGTAATATGGCTGGAATGTGAGGTCCCAGTCAGTAATCATGCTGCTGCTTTCTGCACCAGATGTAAGTGGTGGACATCAACCCCTGGAAGCCTTAGGTATAAGGAATTGCATAATCAAGGCACGAGGTCACAAAGGCATGGATCAACATGGGCAAATCATCGGACGGAACAAGGTGCTTAATTCTGGTGGCATTTCTAAGATGGTAAAAGGAGGATTTGATGACTGCCAACACCTGTGCCCGCAGTGTCAGCCCATCATCAAATACCACCCAGATTATGCACCCATTCAGAGGTGGGTAGCTGTACACCATCGAGCCAAAGCCCAGACAGTATCCACTTGAGCAGTTTTTAGAGTTTGGCAGCTCAGTGTCCATGTCCCTGTTGGTGGGTTCCCTAAGTGAGCCACATTTGTTCTGCTACTGCCTGACTCCATGTTTACTTTCCTCTACACTGGTATGCTGCAGATCAGGTTCAGTCAGCGCTGTTTGCGACTGCAGTTACAGTAGTTAGTCAGAGTCCTGGCTAGGGTTGGGGGTGCTAGACTAAGAGAGCAGGGGTGAAGTGATCTGCTACATACTAAGTATGGTGATGCAGTTCCACTTCTGTGGCATTTTGGATACCAAATGTAGCAAACATCAGTTCCACTTCTGTGGCATTGCGGATACCAAATGTAGCATGCATCAGTTCCGCTCCACACTCTCATTTTTTAAACTTATTTTACCAGTAAGGTGGATTGAATCAAATGATCCATTTTCAGCCATGCCTGGGGAATGGAGGTTACAGTAGGAAGTATCACAGAATTACAACTTGTCTCCTTTAACCCCTGTTTTTAAGAGATGATGTTTCTGTATCACTGTTTCTGATACCACTATACTCACTGTATAATATGTACCTGCTGTATTATAACTTGTACCTATTATCTGTGCCACTGTACTCCCTGTATTATATATGTACCTACTGTATTATAACTTGTACCTATTGTCTGTGTCACTGTACTCACCGCATTATATGTACCCACTGTATTATAACTTGTACCTATTGTCTGTGCCACTGTACTCAAGTATTATATGTACCTACTGTATTATAACTTGTACCTATTGTCTGTGCCACTGTACTCACCATATTACATGTACCCACTGTATTATAACTTGTACCTATTCCTGTGCCACTGTACTCCTGCATTATATGTACCTACTGTATTATAACTTATACCTATTGTCTGATACAACTGTACTCCCTGTATTATATGTACCTACTGTATTATAACTTGTACCTATTCTCTGTGCCACTGTACTCACCATATTACATGTACCCACTGTATTATAACTTGTACCTATTCTCTGTGCCACTGTACTCACTGTATTATATGTACCCACAGTATTATAACCTGTACCTATTGTCTGTGTCACTGTACTCCTGTATTATATGTACCCGCTGTATTATAACTTGTACCTATTCTTTGTGCCACTGTACTCACTGTATTATATGTACCACTGTATTATAACTTGTACCTATTCTCTGTGCCACTGTACTCACTGTATAATATGTACCCGCTGTATTATAACTTGTACATATTCTCTGTGCCACTGTACTCCCTGTATTATATGTACCCACTGTATTATAACTTGTACCTATTCTCTGTGCCACTGTACTCCCTGTATTATATGTACCGACTGTATTATAACTTGTACCTGTTGTCTGTGTCACTGAACTCACTGTATTATATGTACCCACTGTATTATAACTTGTACCTATTCTCTGTGCCATTGTACTCACTGTATTATATGTACCCACTGTATTATAACCTGTTCCTATTCTCTGTGCCACTGTACTCACTGTATTATATGTACCACTGTATTATAGCTTGTACCTATTGTCTGTGCCACTGTACTCACCGTATTATAGGTACCTACTGTATTATAACTTGTACCTATTGTCTGTGCCACTGTACTCACCTGTGATTATATGTACCTACTGTATTATAACCTGTACCTATTGTCTGTGCCACTGTACTTACCGTATTATATGTACCAACTGTATTATTACTTGTACCTATTGTCTGTGCCACTGTACTCCCTGTATTATATGTACCTACTGTATTATAACTTGTACCTATTGTCTGTGTCACTGTACTCACCGTATTATATGTACCTACTGTATTATAACTTGTACCTATTGTCTGTGCCACTGTACTCACCGTATTATATGTACCTACTGTATTATAACTTGTACCTATTGTCTGTGCCACTGCACTCCTGTATTATATGTACCTACTGTATTATAAACTGTACCTACTCTCTGTGCCACTGTACTCACCGTATTATATGTACCGACTGTATTATTATTTCTACCTATCTCTGTGCCACTGTACTCACCGTATTATATGTACCCACTGTATTATAGCTTGTACCTATTGTCTGTGCCACTGTACTCACCGTATTATATGTACCTACTGTATTATTAACTTGTACCTATTGTCTGTGCCACTGTACTCCACTGTATTATATGTACCGACTGTATTATAACCTGTACCTATTGTCTGTGCCACTGTACTTACTGTATTATATGTACCGACTGTATTATTACTTGTACCTATTGTCTGTGCCACTGTACTCACTGTATTATATGTACCTACTGTATTATAACTTGTACCTATTGTCTGTGTCACTGTACTCACTGTATTATATGTACCTACTGTATTATAACTTGTACCTATTGTCTGTGCCACTGTACTCATATGATGTATATATACCTACTGTATTATAACTTGTACCTATTGTCTGTGCCACTGCACTCCTGTATTATATGTACCTACTGTATTATAAACTGTACCTACTCTCTGTGCCACTGTACTCACCGTATTATATGTAATCTACTGTATTATTACTTACCTATTCTCTGTGCCACTGTACTCCTGTATTATATGTACCTACTGTATTATGACCTGTACCTCTATTCTCTGTACCACTGTACTCACCATATTATATGTACTCTACTGTATTATAACTTGTACATATTGTCTGTGCCACTGTACTCACCGTATTATATGTACCTACTGTATTATAACTTGTACCTATTGTCTGTGTCACTGTACTCACCGTATTATATGTACCTGCTGTATTATAACTTGTACCTATTGTCTGTGCTACTGTATGGCCCGGTCACAATTGAAAATGGTCTTTGAATCAGTTTGCTCACCTGAATATCAAAAACATAAATAAAATAAAACAACACACATTACATATAATAAAATCTGACAATAAAACATCCTGAAAATAATATTTACAAATTATACCACACCCTATAGTTAGGGTTGTATAGATAGTTCTATGTTAAATTCAACATTTTGTACCTCAATAACTTTGGCATTTTCTTTGACAAAATAGCCTGAAATCTGGCATGCGTGGTCACCCTGTAGATATCTCAAGATGTAGAAAATTTCGTGATGGTATCTTGCATGCTTTTGAGATATAAAGTGGTAAAACAGAAACAAAAACATCTTTTTCCCATTGGTTAACATGGGATTTTTTTCTCATCTACAGATCAAACAGAAAAATATTTTCCTGACATTTTCAGGTATAATGCGGCAGTGGCAAGGGTGTAGCGTTGATAGTTTGGTGAAAAGAAATTTCACCATTTTGAATTATAACGAATTTTGTGATAGCTGCCAGACATGCAGGTTATTGAAAACTGTTTGAACTGTTAATTGGTAAGGATTTACTGGTCGAGCCTCAGAGAAAACGGTTTGTGCTTCCGCCATCTTGTTTTTTTTTTTTCCTTTAAAACTGATTTTCTAAAGAAATCCTACTTGGTAAAGAATGACCAAGACTTGTATTTAGGTCTTAGCTTAGCAACATTATTTTATGATTATTGGAAATTTCCAGGCAAAGTATGCTTTTGGGTGAGATTTATATCGCTTGCCACTCACTTTGAAAGGATCAGTCGATCGGAAAAAACTGTTTGAAGTCCTTTACTCTTCAACTGTAAAGACTTCGAACAGTAAATGTCCATGATAGTTCGAACTGTCATAGCTTCCTGATGTCTAATTGCACCCCTACCAAATCCTCAGTGCGATCAAGCAGGCACCCGCTAACAGCAACAAAAATACCACAGGTCAGGTTGGTGGTGGAATCCACAGCAGCAGCTTGGACCCGGAACAGAAGTCGTAATAAAGACTGTCACTGTGTGATGACAGGCAGCTGTGGATGGTGACTGAATCCTAGGGTTGCCACCCATCTGGTTTTTGACTGGATAATCTGGTTTTAGGGTCCTTATCCGTCATCCAGTTTTGGTTATATGCAGTCCGGTTTTTGGGCCATTTTGAGTGCTCATATACTCTTAAAACTGATGTATCAAATCATTCACTGTTTTGGCTGCATTACATGTCCAGGTTACAAAGAAGTTCTGTTGTCACAGTCATTCAGACCTGCCTTTGTTTGTAAACCCAGACTGTCTGAGAGGTGTAAAGTATGGCTATTAAGATCATTAGCAGTAAATTAACCTATTCTTTTCCCTCTGAATTTTAAGTATGGTCTTTTACTGCTATGACAGGAAACAGTTTTTACACATTTATGTGCTCTCATGTGTTTCTTTTTGTTTGTTCTATATTATGGTAAGTTTTAAACCCATTTTGTTAAACTAATAATCTAAGTGTTATTGCTTTTATCACTACATTTGCTCTAACTTTTGCATTACCTGAACATTCCATGATATTAGCTACACTTTGACAGGTCATTCAGATAAGCAGCATGGAATGGTGTTTCTGAAATTGTGGAATGTCTTAGAAATATGAAAAGAAACAGCATTAGCTGCTGAGGTAAAGGAACACAGTGCAGTATTAAGGGTACCACAAGCACTGATAATTAAGTTATCAAAAGTGGGCAAAGAATTGGAATACATGGCTGACATGGAAAGGAAAATGGGAGAGTGTTTAACAGAGGTCTGAGCAATAAGCTGTGGCTGAGCTTGGCACATCCAGCAGACCTGAGTTTGATTCCCACAACCTCCACTTAAATACTGTGTAACTCTGAGCAAGTCACTTAACCTTCCTCTGTTCCTGGGTCACTCCTGTAAAATGGGCTATGTGGCCTATGGAGGTAACCTGGTTGCCAAAGAATAAAATAACTGAATAAATAAACCAAATAAATAACAGTATAAAAGTATTTCCTATGACTAGTAATGTCTATTCCAACATTACAAATGGCTTTGAGGAGGAGTGATATACTCAGCAATCATAAAAAGTGTGGCGCAGAGGCGGAGTTTGGGTGTGGTTTCGGATCCATTTTTACCTCATCCAAAGGTGGTAACCCTCTCGATCCCGCGCAGCTTGCCAAGTTCGGTGGAATACCCATTCCTCTGCCTATGCCTTTTCATCTTGGTCCATCTGTTCATCCTACCTCCAACCCCATCTTTTGTCATGCTGAAAATAACAAAAATCAGAGCATACACCTTATACGTATATAAAGTTCTGTTTTATTGCCATACAGACTGACATGTTACTAGCACCATAATATGGACTGTCTTTTAACAGGCTCCATTATAATGGGGAGAGAGACACACACACACACACACACACACACACACACATATATCAACTTTAATTTCTTTTTTTCCATATAGTTGTTTATGTTCTCCCAAGCCTGGCAGGTGGCTTCGGTCCCTCCCTTGGAGGACTTGTCTCTAGCCACACCCTTTCCCTGACCCGACACCCCTAGATCCCCAAGGGTTTTCCTCATGACAGGGCTGGGGTGAAGGGGCGCTGCCTACCCCCACTCCGGAGTGAAATTCAGACATTGAGGGGCCGGTCAGGGTGCTGGTGTGGCCACATGGAGGCTGCCAGCTCTGATTTTCCATGTTTCTCCCATCCCCTCCCTACCGAAATGATGATGTCGGTGCATGCCCCCAACTGGTACTGCCCTCCAACCACTGCCGAAGGGCAGTCAGCAAGCAGGAAGACCAACTTCCTCTCCCCAAGAGAGGAGAGCAGTCCTCTGGATGATTGATCCTCCCTCCCTCCCTCCCTCCTGCCAACCCCCAGTGGCCTGGGCCCATTCCTGAACCCGGGTTGCCAGCGTGGCATGAGGTGTAGTGACAAGCACCTCAACCTCTGGCCATCAACTTTCATTTCAACTGCCCGATAATCCCCCAACATATATCTAATATACAGTGACCTGGGTCTGATGACAGCTTGTAATATCAGGGAACTGGTCCAGAGATAAAAGCCATTTAAATAGTCTAGTGATCCTCCCCAGCAGAATTCTGCCCCTCGGGAGGTAACAGATGACTCCTTGCCACACCCTCATGTTATTCGGTGTCTTGCTGGCAAGGAAGGATTCTTGACTGCCAGGGCTGGAGTCCCTCACCTCCTCGATGAAGCTGGCGAATTTCTTGTTGAGTCCCTTGATTTGTTCCTTCTCCTGGGTGCAGACATGATGCAACTGTGGGTCAACATTCAACTGCAGTGAGGGTGACAATAGCAGGTAGGATGGACTGGCCACCAGGACAGACGAGATGGAGTCACGGGAGTGTGTGACAGAGTTGAATATAGCTCTGTCCCAGTTATTATGGAGAAACAGTTTAAATGCAAGGATTTGTTCTATTCTCTCCTTTTCTGTCTCTTCTCTGTCTGGTTCGTGACCCAACTTTTCTCGTGAGACCATTACTTGATCACCCTGGCAGTCTTGCAATTCTCCGCCTCTCGCTATCTCTACCTTTTCTTGTTGTTCTGTCTTTTTCCCTCTTGCATGTCTGCTGATATAAAATATGTGAATCATTTTGTGAAAATGTCCCTGATACTGGGATCCCTTTGTTTAAAACTGTGTATAGTTATACTCTTGAAATGATTGTAAAGTTAAAACTGTATATAGTTATACTCTTGAAATGATTGCAAGTGTGATGTAAATTCTCTCACTAAGTATTACCTGAGCAACCACTCCGTCGTCACGGGGCAAAACCACACCACTGGGTTTTGTGTGATAAAGCTTTATTTGATCAAACACACATGCATGTGGGACTTCTACAACGGAGAAGTTCCCGATTACAATTTACAGCAGCTTTTTATAAGCTAGATTTTGCACTTTTATTTTGACACATACCAACATTTTAGTATGAGCCAATCATAAAACATCATAACAAGTTTTAGCAATGTAAAAAACACATTGATATGCATGAGGTACTTTTCCACTTGCTTATTTTATTTCTTTTCCATTACTGCTTGATACATATGCCTGGGTCAAGCTGACCTGAGAGAGACAATGAGTTTCACTCACACCATAACAACGTACAGCTTGCCTTCAATGCCACTACGTGCTGTTATTATTATATTTTGCCCAGGCATGCTCTTATCTTTATATTTTGTCCAAGCCTGCTATTCAGGCTGGTACAACCAGTTCTGCTCAGTTTTATCTAGCTTCTGTTTTCCCAAATGTACCTCAAGTAACCTCAGTACAAATTCTATAACCCTTAAAAGAAAACATGAACTCAGAAATGTCTACTACATTCATTATTACTTTGTTACAGCATGGCTTTTAAAGCAAGTATAACTTCAAGGCATATTATAGCAAATATAGCTTTAGGATATAAAAGAAACATATATAAAAATTCCTCACACTCTCCCCTTTTGATACTATGTATCAACTAACCGATTTCTTTTTACTTTTTTCACTTTTATGGTTAGCCAACTACACATTGTTGATAAAAGTTTGGTCACTGATTACTAAAACCTTGGCCACTGACCACTGTTAATAATTTCCACCCTGAAGATAGGAAGCCCTGAGGGACTCGAACATTCACAAAAATTGAACATAAATGTAAAGATATTAGTTAATAACTGAAGGTTAAAAAACAAAACTAAACATTTCTACTTTTAGACTGTTAGACTAGGTGAATAGGTATATGATTTAAAACTGGTTGCCAGCATACAGATAGTCAAGGCATTTATAAAAGCATTCTGTTTTTGGAGTTGGCACAGGGGTGGTTACAGACGGAACACAAATTGTGAGTTTGTAAAACATAATACAGAATTGAGGGATGTCAACACCACAATTGAAATATGTGAAAAATGCTAACATGTGACACCACATATAACACAATATAACATAACAATTTTGTTGATGAAAAGAGTTTATGGAATTCACTTTGAGAGTGAATAAGGTAGATGCTACCTTGTGTTGAGGTGTGGCACCTTGGAGCTTGATTGAAGAATTTATTGATAATGTCTCTTGACAGATAAGTCCTTATAAAACATAACAGTCCATGAAATTAACAGTTCATAAGTTCATATAAGTATCCACAGGTTGATGTAGTTACAGTACAGATGAAATGTCATTTGCAGAATGGTGGTAACCCCACAAGGCATATGGGGCAATGCAGACAGTAATTTAAAACAAAACACTAGCATAGTAGAAAAGTCAGTGTTCATTTTGCTGGCTGGCTGATTAGTAGACACACCTGGCCAGGGGTGCATTGAGTCCTTTTAATGGAGTAGTCACACACACACACTGGCATGGCATTTGTTTTGTCGGAGTTGATTACACCCCAGCATAAAGATTAACAGTCCATAAAAAGGTAACAATTGACAATAAACCATTAAGAACATAGTCCATAACAGAGCAATAGGGTTGTAGAAAGTACCAGCCATGTTTGGAACAAGCGGCAGTGAAGAAAATGGATGTATTGCTTGAAGGTCAATTGAAGCAGAATCTTCTTGCTGGAGTTAGGGGAGTGCCCTTCCCCAGACTTAACTTCATAGTAAGCAGAAACAATAAGCTTGATTGCAGAGTCTGAACTGACTGGACCTTCTTCAGTTGATTTAAAGTTCTACAGATAGGTGTAATTTCACTGAAAACATTACACTTGCAGAGGTTACTGCTGTTGAACGTGGAGATCTTATGTGTGCCACACCGAGGAAACCTGCAAACTTGCAAAGTGTGTTAGACACTGAGTTAAAACACATAAATAACAATCTTTTAAACCATTTACTTCTTGTTTTGTAAAGAGCGGTGTGACAGAGCCTAAATTCTGGCAATTAGAAAATAAAAATAAAATTGGACATTAACCGCACACCTGGGGTGCAGGCCGAGGTTCAATTATACCATTTGACCATCTGTAAATTATGACAGTGTTATGGTTACCTCCTGCTTTTAAATTACAGAAGCAGTTATGACAGTGATGAACATTATTTCCTGTCTGTTGCAAGCAGGCCTGACTGAGACCTGAGTTATAAAATCTTGTAATGTTACAATACATAGATACATAGATACATAGACAGTGTCGGCAGATAAGGGCCTATGGCCCACCCAGTCTGCCCATTTGAGCTTGTAAGTTCAGTTTGTTTTCCTAGAAGTCTGTTTTCCTTACCCCTGACCTCTAGAATTCCTTTATGTCCATCCCATGCATTTTAAATTCCGTGATTGTTTCAGCCCCCACCACTTCCTCTGGCAGGGTGTTCCACTTGTCCACCACCTGTTCTGTGAAGAAATTCTTTCTCATGTTTCCTCTGAATCGTCCTCCTCCAACTTCATCCCATGATCTCTAGTCCTAGAATATCTTTTTCGCTTAAAAATAGTGTTTTCTGCACTCTGTTTCTCCCTGTAAGATACTTGTATGTCTCTTATCATATCCCTCTCTCCTCCTCTCCTCCAGGGAGTACATGTTTAGTTCCTTCAACTTGTCTTCATAAGACTTGTGATGCAATCCATTTCTGCACCATTCTCACCCCTTGTACTCCTTCAGACCCATTACCCCTCTTCCTCAGTAAAGACTGAGCAGAAATACCTGTTCAATATGTCAGCTTTACTGTTGTCATCCTCCCACACGACTCCCATCCTCCCCTTTAGTCTCACTATCCCTCCTTTGTCTTTTTTTTTTCACTATGTACCTGTAAAAGGTTTTGTCCCCTTTAACCACTGATTTTGCAATGTGTTCTTCTGTCTGAGCTTTGGCTTCCCTTACTGACTTCCCTGCCTCCTTGTTTCTCCTGGTACTTCTCCCTATCCCTTCTGCCTGTGTCTTTTTGTATTGCCTGAATGCTATCTTTTGGCTTTCACTTTCTTTACTACCTCTTTGGAAAACCATAATGGTCTCCTCTTCCTTTTCCTCTTGCTAACCTGCTTAATGCAGTTACACGCTTTAAACATATTGTCATAACAATATGCCTTTTACACAATGCAATTAGTGGGACAAATACATATGTTGTTGGCCTATGCCAATTTAATAACAGTGCCTATTGCACCTGTGACAAGTGAAAAGGTCTACCTTCTTTACCCTGTATAGTGAAATACTCCAAAGTACTGAGGGGGTAAGGCTTGAAGCATAGGTTTGGAGTACAATCTAAATTTTGCATATTATAATTGTTAAAATTTAAAATGACAAAACCTGCATAGAGTACACTCATTCTTCAGGGGTACCTGTGAGCAATAAGACAAACGGAGCATTAATTTTACTTTTGGTTTTGCTTTTGGAACAGATTGTAGGGTGGGTCAGCAATGCTGGTCCCAGTATTTAGGTTTGGTTATGAGCATTAAAAACGTTATACATGTGGAACACTTTTTGAATACACGCATGATACAGTGTAGCAAGATGTATATCAAAACATTATAACATAAACATGAAACATAAGCATGATTGTAATAGAACAATTTCAGTATTGAGCATAATGCATAAAATACATTTTAAACAAATACATATAGACTGTAAACTTAGCTTAGAGTCCAGAAATGTTAGAGTACTGTGAATTTACTGGTTGAAAAATGCATTCATTGCTGTAAGGCAATGACAAAAGTTGTTTTGCATTTGTTTAACAGGATAAGAAAGCTGAAAAGACAATCAAAAGAATGAATATGTGTGGACATACAACACAACTTCACCTCAAGCGTAATTGATTACTTGCTGAGGGCAGAAACCCTTGTACCAATAATAGGTGTGAGATTTAACTGTTTGCACTAGAAAAAACAGAAGGGCTGGAGCTGGGTTATGCTGTTAAAATACCTTGGGTCTTTTTTAAAACCTGTAAATAAGAAACAATTATTGGCAAATATACATTTTCTTTATTTACCCTTTGGGGAACAGTGATGTACCTTGCAACCTTTGTGGGTACTACACTGGAAGGGATAGAGGAAGGGTAGCTTACCCCTCCCCCAAGCTCCTACTGGTGGAAGAGACAGCTGAAGTGAAAGAGACAGCTCGAATACTGTAGCAATAAAAGGTTAGCTGTGGATGGTGACATGATCCCACCTACTACACTTTAAATTATAACAAGATAATATTACAATTAGTTTAGTAAGTTTCATACCTTACTATAAAGATGGGGAACTCTTTTTCTCTAGAAGAAAGAGAAGACACAGACAAACAACAAAAACAAACACACACCAGTTTAAAAATAAAACAAGATTATTTCCATAGGATAAAAGAAGCCAAGCGTCCCTGGGTTCCCTTATTCTAAGCATGACAAAATGTCAGCTGAGTTTATAAAAATCCAGATTGATGGTAATACCGACGCGTATCTCTTAGAATGCATTTCAAAAGACAAAAAATGATTACACCATGGTCACAATAAAACAAAAGCCATTGTTTTAACTGTAGATGGTAAACTCAAAAACAGCTGTAATAGTCCTTTTTCAAAAGCTGCATTATATATATAATAAAAATATGGGAGATGATGAATAATTCTCCCTTTCAGCTGAAGTATTGCCTGTGTTGGCTGCAAGTCAGAAGCAGTGAGATGAGAAGAAAGTTTGTTCCTCTTCACTTAGAATACTAGTTTTACAATAAAAAGTCAAATTACAAGGTTCACTATTGGTGTGCTTTCGTGAAAACATACATTTTGTGTGAAAAGTTGTGCTTTAGGTATGGAATACACATCAAGTTTGAACTGGTAGTAACATAAAATGTTGAAACACAAGAAGGTCAAATAACATGCAAAAGGTCACAGTGTGCATGCAAGGGTCGTTCAAACCCAGTTATTTATTTTTTTAGTGTCCTTGAACACTACTGATATTAAATATCTTTACAATAAAACTGCTGGCCAAGACAGTACACACACATACACACACAAAAAAAATACTTTACACAAAATAAGACTGACATTGTTTCACACCAATTTGCTGAGGTAATGCCCATAGTTTCATTAGAAAACTGTACATGTTTTAGATATATGTGCTGCCTCCCCTGTCTTGTAACACTGACAATTTTTAAATCAACAATTTATACATATCACCATGCCAAATCTTTCCAGAACAAAACACTTTTTAAACAGATTTTAACTCCATTAAAACGCAGCACAACATATCATTTGTAAGTGAACACATCTTGTATAACATGGTTACACCTTTTGGCACATAGCCAAAATATGGCACCCTGCCATTTTGCAAAAAGTTTCTGGTTATAACTAGAAGTATGATAAAGCCATTTATAGCTGTTAACACATTACATTTTCACCTAGCAGTGGCTTGGCACATTGCTTGCAAACTACAAATCTTTCTGCACATTACGATTTATATGACGTCATAACTCTTCACCATTAACACTACCTGCTCCAATCCAACAACTACAAACAAAAGTTCTTCACTGACCCTATCTAGGCAGCACAAATGTTCCATTAAAAATAAAGCCAATTAAAACAGTCAACTATGAGGCAAAGAAGCTTCTTCTTTTCTTTTTTACTGTAACATGTTTGTGCACTGAAGGCAGTCAATCCTATTTCGCAACCTTGACAACAGAACATAATTACAGAACACAGATATATAAGCTAGAAAATATGCACGAGAAAGACAGAGCATTACCTTGTTTAGTATATGTATTACAGAAATAAAACAGACAGACATAAAACAACTTTGAATAAAAAATTCAGACTTACCCGGTGCCAAGGTATTTTTCTTCTTCTTTTCCGATACACTAGTCTGAGTAAGAAAACTGACTGCAGGACCTTCATGATAATTCCAAACACTGCAGCTATTAACCCTTTCAAAGGTTTCTTTTGGCTATTTAGTAACCTGCCAAACCAAGTCTTTTTCCAGAGCTCTGGTTTGCAGTTTAAAACAAAACAAAAAAAATCTCTAACAGTACTAGGTTGAGATCCATCTGGTAGAGGTCCCCAGTACTTGGGTCTGGGATCAAATGTTTTAGCCTCTATAGGAGGCAAGGGAACTTGAAATTGATACAGAAAACTTGAAACTACACAGATAGGCAACATGGGGGAGGATTTTCAAATCATCCGTCTGTAGTCACCTACTGTGCGTACATCCACAAGTAGTTTATTTTTCTTTCTCTAGATGTTGCTTATCTAACTTTACTTAATCAGCCACTGTTTTCTCCTAAAGCAGCCTGAACTGTGAAAGCCATCATTGGCTCTAACAGTATATACTTGCAGCAAGCACAAATTACAAGTACAAAGGGCAGTGCAGTTGCCTTGTAATTTGTTTGGTCAAACTTGTCAAACATACATTTTGCCAGTCCAGATAATACTAACTCTGGACCCAGCTATTTATTTTCCTTGTTTCCCATATTATTTAGGCCTGTCCTTTATAGTACACACTCGCTCCAAGGTATTCTTGTACTTACAGTGATGATGAGTCTCCTGCCCCTAGCGCCACATCCTGATGGGGTTCCACAAAAATGTCCTTCTTTTGTCCAAGGAAACAACCCGATCATGAGGTGACACGGACGAAGAACTCATCCTGCCAACTACGCCAAAACTGTGATCGCAAATTCTCTCACTGTAAGTATTACCTGAGCAACCACTCCCGTCATCACGGGCAAAACCACACCACTGGGTTTTGTCTTAACATCGCTTATTTGATCAAACACACATGCATGTGGGACTTCTACAACGGAGAAGTTCCCGATTACAATTTACAGCAGCTTTTATAAGCTAGATTTTGCACTTCTTATTTTGACACATACCAACATTTTAGTATGAGCCAATCATAAAACATCATAACAAGTTTTAGCAATGTAAAAACACATTGATATGCATGAGGTACTTTTCCACTTGCTTATTTTATTTCTTTCCATTACTGCTTGATACATATGCCTGGGTCAAGCTGACCTGAGAGAGACAATGAGTTTCACTCACACCATAACAACTTACAGCTTGCCTTCAATGCCACTACGTGCTGTTATTATTATATTTTGCCCAGGCATGCTCTTATCTTTATATTTTGTCCAACCTGCTATTCAGGCTGGTACAACCAGTTCTGCTCAGTTTTATCTAGCTTTCTGTTTTCCCAAATGTACCTCCACGTAACCTCAGTACAAATTCTATAACCCTTAAAAAGAAAACATGAACTCAGAAATGTCTACTACATTCATTATTACTTTGTTACAGCATGGCTTTTAAAGCAAGCATAACTTCAAGGCATATTATAGCAAATATAGCTTTAGGATATAAAAGAAACATATAAAAAATTCCCTCACAAAAGCTATTTGGAACTCAAGGGATTAACCTGAGATGCAATTTGTAAGCCTTTTGCAGCAGATTTAAACAAGAGGTCAGTTCTGGGTCACAATGTTCTTTTTGCTGCACCTGCTGAAACTGACAAGAACATTGGAAACTTACAAGAACACTGTGCAAGAAGCATGTTATTATCTTAACAAACTACTGCACAGTCTTATGAAAAGCAGCTGCAGTGTTTGTCAAAGAGAGAGAGTCAGAGACTGAAAGACTGAGATTAGAAACTGAGAAGAAAAGGACTGTTTTCTGTGTCTGTACTGCCATTGTAAATAGTTATTCTGAACAATTTATTTTTTTGTTTTACTGTTAATAATAAAACTCTTGTGAATTCTACAGCTGCTCCTGGTTTCCTATGCTTCCTGACCTGTGCCTCGATGACAGATGGTGTCAGCCTAAGTGGGATTTACGACATGCGTGCTCTATGCCAGGAGTTTTGTGACGCAGGTACTACACCTGGTACCAGGGAAGCATAGAAGAAAGGTATGGATTCTGCAACAGCAAGCCCAGGAGTGGTTACCAGAAGAATGGCAGCCAAACTAGCAGAGACAGAAGTCCAATCTGAGACTATACAGCTAGCACCAGTTATAGAAAAAGAACAGGCAGTGACAGAACCTGAAAGACTGACTGCCTTTTTCAAATGATGGGCTATACAACAAAAAGACAGAGAAACAGAGAAAAGAAGAAATGCAACAACTCAAACAGCAGAGGAGAGAAGAGATGCAGCAACAGGAGCAGCAGTGCCTGGATGCCTTGCAGACTATCAAGGCAGAGGATCTGTCACAGATCCAGAGAAGCAACAGGACACAGGCAACTTGAAATACATTAAACTTACAAAGTTGTGTCCCTCTGATGATATTAAAGCATATTACCAAAAGCAAATAAATAAATATCTGACAACTTTTGAAAGGGTTACCACAGCTTGCCAGTGGCCAAAGCAACAATGGGCAATTAGACTGGTACCTTACCTGACAGGAAAGCCCAACTTGCTTACAGCAACGTGGACACTGGCACAGTCAGAAAACTATGACCTGGTGAAAAGTTAAATCGTGAAAAATTATGACACCTCAGGAGAGACTTACAGGCAGAGATTTAGGTCTCTGAAGTACAACTCAGTCGACAATCCTCGAGAAGCCTACACCCAACTCGAGAACTCATTATGAAATGGCTCCAACCAGAGGGCAAAACACTCCCGCAGATCATTGAAACATTTATAATGGAGCAGTTCATCAACATCCTACCCAAAGACATAGAGCTTTGGGTAAAGAACACCGACCAGAAAGTGGGAAAAGGCTGTTTCTTTGGCTGAAGACTACCAAATGGCCAGACAGATGTCACAGCAGTGAGGTAACAGCCAAGCACCAGTAAGACACTCGTTTTCCCATTTAACCTCCAAGTCTGATAAGAACTCTGGTGGGGGTAACAAATCTGCACTCAAAGACTTTATTTGCTATAACTGTAATAAGCCAGGTCATTCTGCAAGAAATTGCCGTACTAAGAAGAGTGTCACTGGAGTAGATTTGTCTTTAGCAAATTGGGGCAAGTACTTAACAGATGTGAAGGTGTGAGATAAGACTGTGAAGGGACTTATAGATTCGAAGCAGACAGACCCTAGCACATCTTGAATGCTAGGAAAACAATGTCAAAAGGAGCAGGTACTGGTGTCATCTGCATCCACGGAGACACTGATACTATCCCACCAGCCAAGTGACTCTGACTACTAATGGGGTGTCGCACCAAATGAAAGTGGGGCTAGTACCAAAGCTACCTGTACCTGCATTTATTGAAATTACTTTCCAGGATTTACTGAGTTAATCAAAGAGGTAAATCCTGATGTTTCAGCAGCTATAATGACAAGAGATAAGGCAAAGAAAATTTCAGATGGTGCGGACTCTTTTCCTTTAGCCGATTTTGATTTTGACTTGTTAGAGCACAGCTCCAAGATCCGAAAGTCCAGGAAAGAAAGACAATGCCTGAAGAAACAATGGCAACAAAGACTGATGGACATAAGGGTTAATATGAAAATGCTGAAACTAAACTGATCACTAATTGTGATTTTCTTTCAGAACAAGCTAACAATGTTTCTCTCCAAGGTTTATTTTAAGCAGCTGGGGTGAAACCAAAACAGGAGAACCTATGTTTAAAAAATGAAATGGGCTACTGTACAGAATTTGGGTTAAACCTCAGACACATGACCCAATAGAACAATTGGTTATACCACAAAATATTGATCTGAGTTGTTACAGATAGTACATGATAGTCACATGGCTGGTAACTTTTCATCCTTTCCACCCCACCTTGTGTATCAACCCTGTTGCAGATATTTGTGTCATCTGCAAAGAGGCATACTTTTCCTTCCAGGTGCTCTCCAATGTCACTTATAAAGACATTAAAGAGGATCGGTCCCAGTACTGACCCCGCGGTACCCCACTAGTTGCCCTCCTTTCTTCACTGTGGACTCCATTTACTATTACCCTTTGTGTCCTATTGTCCAGCCATTTTTTATCCAGGCTACCACCTTGGGACCACCCAAGGCTGGCTAACTTGTATATTAATCTTTTGTATGAGACTGTGTCAAATGCCTTGCTAAAATCTAGGTAGGATATCCACAGCCCTCTCTGGTCTACTACTTTGGTCACCCAGTCAAAGAAATCTATTAGGTTCATCTGACATGACCTTCCTGCTGTGAAAGCATGCTGCCTTGGGTCCTGTGCCCCACTGGTCACTTGGTACTCAACAATTCTTTCCTTCAGAAGTGATTCCATCATTTTCCCTACCACTGAGGTAAAACTAACTGGTCTGTAGTTTCCTGCCTCTGCCCTGCTCCCACTTTTGTGAATTAGAATCACATTTGTCCTCCTCAGTCATCAGGCACCACCCCATCCTCCATGATTTGTTTAGCTTATAATAGAATTGAACAAACTGTTACTGCTGATGCTGTAAAGGTGAATGTTTCTTTAACCTCTGAACAAAACGCAGAAATTTGTGACTTGCGAAAGACATTTAACAGTACTTTTACCACGGTACTAGGCTGAGCAAGAGGGTTGAGCATGTAATAGTGACAAGGAATACATGCCCTATTAGACAAAAACATACAGATTACCAGAGCTGTTAACAGCAGACGTGGTTAAGGAAATACAAAAATGAAAGAACTGGGTATCATAGAAGAATCGAGAAGTGCTTGGTCATCATCAATGGTGACTGTAAACAAAAAGAAGGGTGTAAGAATCTACCTTGATTTTGGAAACTTAATCAAGTATTAGAATTTGACAGTTATCCTATGCCCAGAATAGATAATTTTGTGGAGACTGGGAATGCCAAGTATCTTAGTGCTCTCAATCTCACCAAAGGTTACTGGCAAATCTCCTTGCTAAAGAATTGAGAGACAAAACTACTTTGCCACTCCTATAGGATTCTATCAGCTCACCACCATGCAGTTTGCTTTACATGCATACCGCCACATTCCAGCGGGTACATGCATGTAATTTTATCCTTACACTAGTTATTGTGCTGCATACCTGGATGATGTTGTGGTGTACAGTCCAGGCTGGAAAAAGCCAACTGAACACCTATTAGCAGTTATCCAATTGATCAAAAAGCCAGGTCTGACAATTAATCCTACCAAGTGTGCATTGGGCATGCAGGAAACCAGATATTTGGGCTATGTCTTGGGAAATGGAGGAGTCTAGCCAGAGGTTTCCAAGATAGAAGCTGTAGCTAACAACACTGTCCCTAAAACAAAGAAGCACGTCAGGTCATTTTAGGGATGGTTGATTATTATCAGAGATTTGTTCACAGCTTTGCCGAGTTAGCTACTCCCTTCACTGAACTCACAAGAAAATAATTCCCAAATAATGTGAAATGTTCCTAAGTGTGATAAAGCTTAAGTCATTAAGGCTGCATTATGTTCAGCCCTGTTTAAGAAGTCCAGCCTTTGAGAAATAATTTCTGTTACAGACAGATGCATCAGAGGTAGCCTAGGTGCAGTCCTGAGTCAGCATATAGATGGGAAAGAACATCCTATTCTTTACATAAGTAGGAAATTGCATGACAGAGAGAAAAGGTACTTCACCATTGAAAAGGAATGCCTTGCAGTAAAGTGGTCCATGGAGTCCTTAAGTTGTATTTACTAGGAGCTGACTTTTGCTTGTAACAGATCACAATCCTCTCTGTTGGCTTAACCAAATGAAAGACAAAAATTCTAGAATCACACAGTGGTACATTGTACTGCAACCATTTAAATTTAAAGAGATGCACAAATCTGGGAACGAGAATGTCAATGCTGATTCTCTGTCAAGATATGGACAAGGAAGTGAGAATTCTGAAGGCTGAAAAACAAATACTAAGGTTCATACTAAGGAAATTAGGAGCAAAGGGGTGGTAAGCCATTGGAGATGCTCCTGTCCTGTTATCCATACTACTGTAAAATGTTACCATCCAGAATGTAATTATCCAACCGTTGCCTAAACTGTTGTTTATTTTACTTATGATCACCTCCTTGGGCAATCCAATCAGTGGGACACCACCCTTTGTAAAAAGCTCCTTTTACTTGTGCTACAATTTTTAGGTTATAGCAGCAGTGGATGTCTCTAGTACATACAGTGTTATTTTTACATTCTAATTGCAGTTTGTTTATTAGGTATGCATCTTGTATAACATCATAGCACATTAAAAGGTCACCCTTAGCCTTCTCATCTCCAAATACATAATATTTAGATCCTGGAGCCTTTCCCTGTACATTTTATCCCTTAAGTCATATATCACCTTGGCCCGCCTCACCCTCTCCAATCTCTCTACACCCCTCCTGGATATTGGGCCCACACAGGGCTACCATAGTCCAGCAGAGGTCTCACATATACTCTATAGAGTGGCATGATCACCTCCCGCTTCTGCTTCTAAAATTTCTTTTCATGGCCCACAACAGGCTATTTACTTTACTAATTTGTTTTTACATTGGGTTCCATATGTTAGTTTACTATCAATGATTATGCCTAGATCTTTTCTTCTTCAGTACTTTAAATTTTGACCATTTAAGGAATAGGTTGTCGTCCTGTTCTGCTTCCCCAAATGTATGACACAACATTTGTCTATGTTAAAACTCATCCCTTTATTTTGGCCCAGTCACTTATTTTATCCAAATCTTTCTGTATTGCCGTGACAACTTCCTCCTGGGTTGCGATCCCTCGAGTTTAGTGTCATTCATGATTTACTCAACCAGTTTATGGTATCCTTTCCCATAGTGGATATGAATACCCTAAATAAGACTGGTCCCAGAACTGACCCCTGTGGCACCTCACTCTTCACCGATATAGGTGGGGAACAGTATCTATTTATACACACCCGCTAGGTTCTATTTGTTAACCAGGCATCGATCCACCCAACTACCCCTATGTGCAGTCCTGTATCCATTAAGCTGTTGATAATTTCATTATGGTGTACCTTGTCAAAGACCTTTGCAAAATCCAGATATATGCAATCCACTGGCTTCCCACTGTCCAATGCTGAGGATATTATTTCATAGAAGCATAACGGGTTAGTAATGCATGACCTTCCTGCCTGAAACCCATGCTGCCCATAATCCAACTGACCACTTTTTCTCAAGATGCATGTTTATTTCATCCTTTATTAAGCTCTCCAGTAGCTTCCCAGGAACTGACGTGAGACTAATTGGTCTGTAATTTGTGTGATCAGCTCTATCCCCTTCTTGTGAATAAGGACCACCGGCAGCCAACCAGTCCTGTGGCACCTGATTTTCCTGTGGTGATTTTATGAATATATGTTTCAATGGTTTAGCTATTACTGGGGACAAGAGTTTTAATACAGTATTTGATATATTTCTGGTCCAGCTGAGAATGTGTTCTTGAGTCTGTTTAGTTTTTCCTCCATAATTTTCTCTGCTATTTGCATCGGTATTTTGTTGGGTACTCTTAAATGGTGGTGTGTTGTGGTTTTTGAGAAAAGACTGTTCCAAAGTAAGAATTAAAGATTTTAGCCATGGTTGTTGGGTCATTTTCCATTTTACTATCTACGGCAAGTGTGCATAGCCCTTTATTGGTTTTCTGGAGTGAATTCACATAGCTATAAAACTGTTGCATATTATCTTTTCTTGCTCCTTCAGCAAGTTTTTTTTCCATGTTTTGTTTGCTTCTTTTATTAGATTTTTACAGTGTTTCTGTGATGTTTTAAATTCTCCCAAGTTTCTGCTGTCCTTTTTATACTGTATGTTTCATATAGGTTTTGTTTTTATTTAATGCTTTTTAATTTTATTGGAGAGCCACTTTGGTTTCATACCTTTGTTGTTATATTTCTTTTTAATGCATTTGTCACATATGGCTGAAATATGGAGCTTAAGTATTTCCCACATTTCATTAACTGATACATTCTCATAAATCTTTTCCACTGTATTTTGTGCATCTCAGAGCTGATAAGTTCTTTATTTGCTGTATTACAAAGATCCCTACATCCTTTTGTGAGAGGGACCTGCCTATTTATGTTGAAAAGGACACAGTTATGATCACTATTTCCTGGGGATGTCTATCTTACAATTTGTAACCCTACTGCCTTTTGTTGCCATTACAAGGTCCAGTACATTATTTCCCTTGTGGGGTGTCTTACGTATTGAGTTATTCCAACCTGATGCATTACCTCTAACAGATATTTACTAGTAGAGTTAGTGCCTTCCATCACATCCTAGTTTATGTCGCTACGGTTAAAATCTCCCATTAGTAATACTTCCCCATGGTACAAGCTCTTTCTATTTCTACATAGATGGGAGCTTTTTCTCATAGTTATGTCCTGGTGGTCATAGCAGACACCCATAATAGTATGTGTGTTCATTCCATTTCTATCCTTTTCCACATGGTTTCTGCCTTTTCCTTCCCTTGCTTAATTTTATCAGAGATGTCCACTGATTTGATAGAATTTGATATATCTGCTACCCCTCCACCTTTTTGTCCCTTCGTGTCCCTGTGGTGTAGCATCTAGAGAGTTATTTCTCTTCTCCATATGTCTTGAGGTGTTCACCATGTTTCAGTCAAGCCTACCACATCTATTTTCCTGCTTATCATAGCTTTCAGCTCATCCTTCTTCTCCCTTATACGTCGCACATTGACTAGTAAGCATGTCAGATAGTTGCCTCTATTAGTTCTGTCCTGCTTTTGTGTTAGATTAGTTGGCTTGTTCACATCAGTTACATTGTGTTTATTAGTTTGGGAAGTGCCATCTGCAGCCCCCCTCCCCTCCTCCTGATTAGTTTAAATGCTGCTGCACCTTTTATGATGTGCGTGGCCAGGTTGATGTACCAAGGAAGCTGAGGTGTAGTCCATCCTTTGCATACAGTTTGTTGTTTTGAAAAAGGAGTCCCAGGTATTCAAAAAGCTAATTTTTCAGCCGCATATTTATTGATTAGATGGGCATTTATTCTTTGTATAGTGTTGTTTTAGGCGTCAGAGTGAAGTTTAAAGTACTCCTGAAATTAAGGGGATTGGCTTGCTTGCTTGACTAGTCCTGCACATTTCTAGACTCTCCTTGCCACATCCTTCTCATGGTCCCTTCCACATTGTTTGTCCCCACGTGAGTAACAACTATTTGAGTATTTGGTTTTGCACTTAATAGCTTTGGTAGTCTATACATAGTGGGCCAGATATTCAAACTCGCCCAAAAAGTGCACAACAGCAGGAGCAAGCACAAGTCAATTGCGACATATGCACAATAGATGCGATATTCAAACATGGAGCAAGCCAAATTACAAAACCAGCCAACGCCTGAATATCGCACAACCTGCGCTATAGCGCAACCAGGAAGGGAAGCTGAGCAGAGACGATCACGCCATAGCGAACAAAGGCAGCCCAGCTGAGCAGTCCAGAGGTGCCATACCGCCAGCAGAGAGCCCCCAGCAGCAAAGCAATGGAACTGCACAACCAGGGAGGTAGGCGGGGCCCACCACCCATGCCACAGATGGGCACAGGGACACACTGCAGAACCAACAATGTACCCCCACACCCCAAGCACAGCATAACTGGGGAGGGACGGAATAGCCACGGACCATGGGACAAGCAAACAAAGCACATCCGGCTGTGTTACGCGCCACCCACTGGCAGCTGAGACTGCCACACAAGGGGCGGACCACCCAGTGTACAGCAGCCCCCTTGTGCACAGCACACCCTGCATTGTGACCCCAAGACACCACCCATGAGCAGTGACCAGCACTGCAGGAATCCCAGGCCCCCAGCACACTGCACCTCGTGAACCACAGAACTATACAAGCCACACCCACCAGAGCACCCAGCAGTGGGTGGCAGCACAAGCAATACTGACAGAAAGCCACACCACACAGACACCACCCACACACACGCACACACAACCCATGACCATACCACCCCAGATGCCATGCACACCACTGCAACTGAGCACCTATAGCCAGCTGCAAATCAGAGACCACCACAGTATTCATATTAAAATATAAATAGTAATAAACAAGAATAAGAAGAACAACAAAACAACCATGTACACATATATACAAAGCAGGGGGGCGTATGGGTATAAGGTAGGGATGGGTAAGGGCAGGGTGAACAACCAGAGAGGGAAGGTGGGTGAGGTGATGGGCAGCTACTGCCTGCCAGCCTGCCTCCTGCCCTCCTGCTGCCTGGTGCTGGGTCCGGGCCTCCTCCTACGCCATACTCCATGCCGCTGAAGGTCCAAGAGGATGGCGAGAGAGTCAATGGCCACCTGTGTCAGCTGCTGCAGTGTACGTTCCATTTGTCTGCAGGATCTGGATACCTAGGACAAGGGATGAGAGTCAATGGCTGTGACTGTCCACATCCCTGAATCCCACCCATCGTGCATGGCACACAAGTGCCCCACTCCTGTGATGGACTGCACCCACCCACAGTGACCGCGGCACAAGACATGCCCAACCAGGCAGCAACAGCCATGTGTACCACTGCACACACACACACTGCCCATGTCCATCACAGCACAACCAAGGCTGTCCAATGACGGGCTATGTGGTGGGATGCTAGTGCCACAGCCATGTGCCCGGTGCATGCAGCGGACCACCAGTGATGCAGACACAGACATGCAGTGCCACTGGGCGGTGATGACTGTCACATGTTGCGTGCATGGTAGTGTTGTCCATGGATGGTGGCCGTGCCCCCAGCAAAGCAATAGCATCCATGATGTAATGACACTCCACCCTCATCAAGCGCTGCTGCTGCTGCTGCGCGGCTGTGGCTGCTGCTGCTGTGGCCCACCACCCATGCCACCTCTGCCAGCCACCCTGGCACTGCCATTCCGTGCCTCAGCCCGGGCCCGCCTCTGCTCCTCCTCCTCCACGCCTGTGGGAGACAAATGAAGAAAACACATCAGTGAGATCCCAAAGCAGACAGCCCCTTGCCCCATTGAGCGTGCCTGCCCACACAACCAGACCCATACAGCACACACCTGCAAACACCTTCACAGCAAACCATAGCCCAACCCACCCCATGCCAGGTCACATTACACAGTGTCACCCATGCGGACAATACAGGTGCATACACAGCACACCCACCTGGCCTAGGCACAATGCCCTCCTGGCACGTGACCTGAGGCGCTCCAGCAGTTCCGCCCCTCCCGCGGAGGTCACCATACTGGTGAGTGCACTGCTCTGGAGTCCTCCACCGCCCAGTGGCCTGCTCCAGATTTGTCGCCACCTGCTGCCACACATGGGTGCGGGCCATGTGCAGGGTTCTCCCCAAACAGTGACCCATGGTGTGGCTCCACCCAGCCACCAGGTTTGCCAACTCCACCGCACTCCACTGTGGAGCTCTCCTGCATGCCATCACTGCAGTTGTATAGTAGGCAATATGGCTCTGCAGCCTTGGTAACCCAATGGAAATGTTGAGCAATACAACTCCATCAGTCTCTATCACGCTGTTCATATGCGCCAGCCGGTCCACATGGCGCTGTTACCGAACAGCGCGATAGAGCCATAGACATGCCAGGCGATACAGTGCCAGGGGCAAAAGTCGTGCACAAGGTCTTGGGTCTGTGGTGCAGGCACGCACAGCACCATCGGACATCTACACGTCCAGCGGATCGGTCACCTGCGTGCAGTGCCACAGTGTACTATTACGCGGGTGTGCCTCAGCGCATGTGGCGCCAAGCGCTGTAGCGCCACTGGCACAATAGTGGCCGTGTCCTGTATTGCTGATCGTGTACAGCACGTCATCAGCGGGCAGGTGCCTGCATCAGCTACCTGGGCATGCGCAATGCTGTGTACTACGCAGTCACAGAACTGTGCCATTGGCTCAGCCGGCACAACGTGTTGTGCAAAGCGCAACAGCGCGAGATTCGGCCAACATATGCAAATCATCTGATCAGCCATTCAAAGGCGCATTGGCGCGATTGCATCTCATTTAGTTGCTCCACTACTAATTTGCATGCATTGCGCTATAAATGTGCGACAGTGATCTCGGTGGCCAGAGTTGGTTACTGCAGGTGAGAGGTGAGTTGCATGCTGTGTGATGTTCTGGGCAATGGTCATGGGATAATGCTGTATACTGCACAGTGACAGGTGTCCACTTCCACCCATTCAGACCGACATAGCCGAGCAAGGACTGGGTGAGGAGGATGATGGTGGGTGAAGGAGAAGGCCCAACTTCACGAAGTCCGAGACAGAGGCACTCTTCCAGGCCTACCTGGATGAGGAGCCACTACTTAGTGGATGGCGGGGCACCCTCAGGCCCATGCTGCTGCATGGGAGGGGTAACTCATGCCATAAACCTGCCGGAAGCCACCAGTGCTCGGTAGGAATGAAAAAGATTGGAACCGACAGGAGACGGGTGAAAGAAGGTGGCAGCCCTCAGGGCGCACGCGCTGCCACAGGCGGGGCCAGCCAGAGGCGGCGCAGCTGACCCCGCGGAGGACCGCCTGGCTGCATCCATGCAGTGCAGTGCAATCGAGGCGTTCAGGAGGTGGCTTCCAGACAGGTGGAAGCCCATCACTGCACAGTATGACATGGTGGTGGAGGGAGGAGGTTGATCCCATGCACTCACATGTTCTCACTTTTTGTTACAGATCCTGTGCATCTGCAGGGGACAGTGGTGGTGGGACCATGCAGTGTGGACATCCAGCAAGAGTTGAGGAGGTCCATCCACCTCTGCTGCCAGCCGGCATGCATTGCACCAGTGTGCACGCCTGGCTGCCATCTCCAATGTCGGTGAGTCAGGTGTGGGGGTGCCCATCCTGTGTCACAGCAGTCTGGCATGCAAGCATACCAGCATGCTGTGACTGTGGCTGTGCATGAACCTGCACCATTGATGATGCAAGGACCACAATGGGCAGTGACACGTGTGTGTCTCATTGCGGACACACAGCAGGACAGCACATGCCCCTGGACCCAGCTGGTTCCAGCGTGTGTGCCAGCACGTCAGCACAGTCCCAGGCAGTGCCTGGCGACACCGGTGGGGCAGCACCGGTGGCTGTGCAGGTCTCTGGCACTGTTGCGGACACAGCTGTGGAACGACTGGTCCCTGGGGCACAGCAGTTGGAGGCAGCAGCAGCAGTCACCCACTGGGTCTGGGGGTACAGGGTTCAGTGGTGGCACATGCACACCACCTGTTGACTTGCCCATACCTGGTCCTGGTGAACAGCGCCCACCCTCAAGGGTGTTGAGCATCAGGCCCTTCCATACCCTGTGGGACAGGTTGCCAGTGGCAGACTACCCATTAGAGCGAGCACACCCGCCTGCTGCGGACATCAGTACAGCAGCAGATGTGGGTTGCAATGTCCGTGGAGGCACTGTGTGTGGCTGTGGAGCAGCACAGCAGGACACTGCAATGATCCATGCAGAGATGGTCCTGATGCGGATGGATGTGACCGCCGCCATTGACAGGCAGACCCAGGCATTGGTCGCTATCGTGCTACATTGAGCACAGTCAGGTGCCCTGTACCGTGCACCCCACGCAGTACGCTCTCCACTCTCTGTTTCCCAGCATCGTGCGACACCCAGCCTGTCGACGCCAGGTTCCGCTGTGGGCATCCCAAGCACCCTGGTGCAGGTATGTTCGGCATGCTGCAGACCCCAGTGCGGACAAGGTCACACTCGTGCAGTGGGACCCTGGTGGTAAATCATGCCACCCATGTGGCCCTTGCTCAACCTGCCAGTGCTGATGGGTCGCGGCGGGCCACCCATGCATCCGGTGGCCGTGGCAGATGCCACCTGACTGACCTGTCTCCCAGTCGCGGGCCCTGTCTGGTGCTGCCCTGTGTGCAATGTGTGTCATGGTGGGCAGTGCACTGGTGGGTGCCCTGCCCAACCGCGTAACACCACGGACCACCTGCACCCACCTGACTGCTGTCCACAGGTGCGTGTGCATGATGATGCCTGCATTGTACTGTACACCAAGGTGCAAGGGTACCCAGCATCTGACACACGACTTGGACAGTCCAGGTGGTGGGGGTGGTCCATGGATCTGTGTGTTCACATGTCTGTTCCTACTCTGCTGTGCACCTGCCCATGTACGATTTGTGTCTGTGTGTATGTGTGTCCATATAGCATGTAACTATTCACCCCTCCCTGATGGTGTGTTTGTCGCCTGGACCCTTCCACTCCCTTGCCGTCATGCACCCTGGTGTGTTACCCTGTATGCCTGTGGGTTGCGCCTAGACAGTGTTGGCTGCACATGGCCCCATGACTTACCTGTGTTGTGCGAAATGCTCCTCTGTGATGGTGTCCCGGTGCAGCTGGGCCTGCCGGATCAGTCAGGGGTCCCGCCGTCCACGGGGGCTGCTCATCCCAACATCACTGGCGTCACGGTGTCCCCATCGCTGTCCCCCCTCTCGACCTGTCTGGCTATCCCACAGTCTTTGGCCATGTTGTGCAGGATACTACAGGCCAGGAATATCCTACAGGCCTTTGAGGGCTGTACTGTGAAGCACCGCTGGAGGTGTCTAGGCATCAAGTGTGCCTTAAGAATCCCAAACACCCGCTCGATGATGTTGCTTATGGCGGCACGTGCCTCATTATAGCGTTGCTGCGATGGGGTCATGGGGTGCTGGTAGGGTGTGAGCAGCCAGGGACGGAGTGGGTATCCGCTGTCACCTGTGTGGAGATAGTGTAGTTAAGTATCATTTTCAGGTCCATATTGCCCATAGCCCTGTGTGCCACTACCATGGCACCTGTGCCTTTCCCACCCTTGCCCCAACTTTGCAACCCCTACGTGCATACTCACCCACTAGATGTCCTGTGGGATGTTCCCACTCTCGAATCGATGGCACAGTGCAGATTGGTACCATATGAAGGCATCATGTGCTCCACCAGGGTGTGTGGCACAGACATTGATGATCGCCACTGGCGTCACACCACCTGGCAGTTGACACTGGTGAACCCCTTCGGTTTTGGTATGTGGCCTCGCCGGGGTCGGTGGCATGCGAATAGCCACATGGGTGCAGTCTATCGCCCTAGCATGCCAGGCATATGCTACCCTGTGGAACTCCTGCATGTTTGCTGTGCACGCTCTGCGCGTTGCTGGGGAAATGGATGTACTCCGCAGCATGTGGCAGCAGTGCACTGAGGAATTGGGTGAGGATGCATGATGTGGCCAACTGTGGTATGCCTGTGGTGTCTCCTGTTGGCCTCTGGAAGGTACCGGTGGTGAGCAGGCACATGCAGGCTGTTACCTTTGTCTCCACTGACAGAGGCGTGACTCCATCGTGAGGTGCCTGCATCACATCACTGCACAGCTCACAGAGCCGCCTCAGTATTGCCCTGTTCAGGTGGTACTGGCACACAATCTCAACATCCATGTACAGCTCAAAGCTGATGCGGCACGGTATTGCCTGTTGGGCGACCACCGACGGGGCCCTTCCACGGCCACATCCTCCTGCAGCATGCCTTCTCACCCCTCATTACAGCTTCCATGTGGAAGGTGGCACTGTCCATGTCCCTGGCTTGTGTTCCCCTGGCTGTTGTTGCTCTGTTACCCCCACTGTCCTGACTGCTACCTCCACTGCACTGGGTACACCTACTGGCCTCTGCAGTCTGTGGCCCCACACCTTCCTTGCCCCTATTTTGTCCTGGGATCTCCCGGCCTGCCCTCTTTGTCCCTCTTGCCTTGTCTCTCTCCCTGCCTCATGTGGCTTCCTGTAGCATTCTTGCACCTCTTCCTTCTCTTCCTCTGCCTTTTTATTTTGGCTCATTTCTGCCGTGGCGCACCTTCCAGCTGATCCACTGTTGCGCATCTTAAACCTTTCAATATCGCATCGTGCTCTTTATGCATGGTTCCACCCCTTCCGGTTTACATACATCCATTTGCATTAGCGCTGTTGCTCAGCATGTTTTTGGTGGCACACTTTTCCCGCTGAATATCGTGTAATGATGATTTTCAGACTTGCACTAGTGTAACCCTATTGCGCATGGCGCAACCCTTTGAATATCTGGCCCAATATCTTTGACTCTAGCCCTGGTAAGCAGTTTAGTACTGTATTCTCTTTATTCTATCTACATATGGTAAAATCCATTTTCCCTAGTACTGAATCCCCAATAACAAGCACATTTTTTGTTTCATTTAGTTGATGGTGGTTAGAGGACTGGCCTGGGTAGAGTGTCCTATATCTAAATCAGGTTGTGCCTCCTCTTCACTCAAAGCAGTGTATTTATTGTGAAGGGCAATTTGATGACTTTCTAGTGTTCATCTTCTTTTGTTTTTAGGTATTGAGTTATGGTGGCCCAGCTAGTGTCCTCAGCCTCCACCTCTTCCCTCCGTTGGCCCCTGAGCATAATTGGTTACTACCCCATGTTTCTGTGTTACCCGTTAACCTAGTGGTAGCGTTTGTTTATTCATCTCACCATTATTTTTTATGAGGGTTATTTTCTTTTGAGGATAGTATCTCGTCTTTTAATAATGATACCTCCTGACATTTACTACTTGTAAATGTTCCTCTACATTAAACCCATTTGTTTCATGTACATTTGACATACACAACATCTCATTATAGCCTTTTGTAGGGACCCCAGAAGTTCCTCTGTAACATCAAAACTCTGCATTATGTTAGCATGTGTTTTTTCTCACAGTGTGTACTTATCTATTATTTTGTTTGTATTGTCGCAGCTCTCCTCCCTGGTTCTATCTGCCAAGAAAGTAAGGGCTCAGTGTACACCTACCTGGTGTTGTTTCTAGGTTGGCCCTTGTCCCTTGTCCTCGCTGGACATGCTAGGCACACACAGAGATGCGAGTGTCTCTGCACACATCTCCACACACTGCTCTGCACTCTCAATGAGTTTATGGTGCTCATTCTGGAGCCTGATTAAATATCCCATGGACCGGAAGTTACATCACTCTGGCATCGTGGAAACCCTGAAATCAAAGTGTTCAAATTACAAATTACTGCAATTATACAGGTTGCCCCTTGAAAATACATGTTTACACAGCATCCCTGAGTGTTCAAACTGAAATCTGTGGTCAAAATAAAGCTTTGTAGTCCACTATATCACAGCGGACTACAGCTCTCACTAGTTCCTTGTATCTACTTCTTGTAGTTCGCCCTTTGCAAACAGTAATGTGAGTTTAGTTTTATTCCACTTAAATAGTGATTAACTCTGCTGTCTTTCTGTGCCACTGAATGGGCTCATGCACCCTATTTAGATTTTGCAGAAACTTTTCACAGAGCTCGACCTGCAAAATATCCTGTGAGTTTGTGAGTTTAAGCTCACTATTTGCTATACCATTGTTATAGAAAAAAGGATACTACATATACACAAAACTGTAAAGGTTATATTCTTATGTTAGATGAGAATTACTAGAAAGTTTGGAAACCTGTTTTTGTAAAACAGGTTCCCTCATAAGGAGGGAGGTATGTGACAGGGTTAAATACAGCCCTATCACAGTTGTTATGGAGAAATAGTTTAAATGCAAGGATTTGTTCTATTCTCTCCTTTTCTGTCTCTTCTCTGTCTGGTTGCACAACCAAATATTCTCTTGAGACCTAGGACTTGATCACCCCAAAGGTCTTGCAATTCTCCGCCTCTCGCTATCTCTCTACCTTCTCATGCTGTTTTGTCATTTCTCCCTTAGCATATCTGCTGATATAAAATATATGTGAATCATTTTGTGGAAATCTCACTGATACTGGGATCCCTTTGTTTAAAACTGTATATAGTTATACTGTTGAAATGATTGCAAAACTAAAACTGTATATAGTTAGACTGTTGAAATGATTGCAAAGCTATTTGGAACTCAAGGAGTTAACCTGAGATGCAATTTTAAGCCTTTTGCAGAAGATGTAAACAAGAGGCCAGTTCTGGGTCACAATGTTCTTTTTGCTGCACCTGCTGAAACTGACAAGAACATTAAAAACTTACAAGGACACTGTGTGAGAAGCATGTCATTTTCTTAATGAGCTCCTCACAGACTTATAAAAGGAGCTGCAATGTTTTGCAAAAAGAGAGTCAGAGACTGAGATACTGAGATTGGAAATTAAGGAGAAAAAGGACTCTGTTTTCTCTGTTTGTACTGCCATTGTAAATAGTTATTCTGAGCATTTTTTTTTATTTTACTTTAATAATAAAACTCATTGCAAATTTTACAACTGCTCCTGGTTTTCCCATGCTTTCTGAACTGTGCCTTGATGACAGAGTGGCCACTGTTGCCCGCCTGCAGTCCTGAGTCTGTTTTTATTTATTTTATATTTATTTAGCATTAGTCAGGGTGAAATAAATGAAATAGCAAAGGCTAGGATCGTATTTCGAGACTAGATTATTTTTAAACGTAGCCACAAATATTTAATATCTTAATGCCTTTTTCCCATAATAAATGTCATTGATATTTTCAACCATACAATACAACTTTATAAAACCAAAACAAACTCATATAGATATACAATTCAGTACAATATTCATTTTAATTTATTCTTCATAATTTCTTATACATCTAGCATTGTCCATTGGGCAGTGAATAGGTATAAAATAACAGTATAGTCTACTTAGATTTAGTATTTTAACTAAAGAGGAGCAAATCACTATAAACTATGCAATACAGTGTATTTTAATCAATTACCGTCTTTAACTCGAGTTACTGAAAGCAAAATGGGCCACAAATTTCATGGAATTTATCAACTCTAATATTAAACAAGATAGCCTTTCATTATTAGCTGTGTAACTCATCATATCATGCCATTCTGCCACAATTGGTGCAATGGGGTTTTCCAATATTTAAGTATTAACATTTAGCACACACAGATGCAGCTACCAACCATAATTTCTGTTGGTAAGTGAGAATCAAGGGAAGATACCAAGGATGAAGATAAGAGGAGCGAAGGCAGAACAGTTTGTAAAGAAGTGATACATACTTTTTAACTTCCTTCCAAAATAAAGAAAGTGACGGGCATTCCCATAACATGTGAGTAAGATTTGCATTAGCTGCCTTACATTTCCAATAATCTGCAGTAGTAGAGACCCATATTACAAAGTTTTAAAGGAGAACAGTAAAACTGATGAAGTATTTTATACTGAATCAACTTACCTTGAGTGTCTCTATTACCTTTTAGGCCAGTTCCCAAGCACTACTCCAATCTTGGTCTGAGATGGGGTGTCAAACTTAGCTTCCTGCTTCTGTTTGGCTGAAGATGTTAGGGTTGAAGATAAACAGCAATTATTGATTGCTTTATAGATAAAACTAGTACCTTTTTTTGAGGACTTATGTTTATTATCTGATCCCATTCTTTATTGCTGGGGAGGGAGATCATCTGAAAGAATTTGTTCCTTAAGCAAGTTTCTCATCTGTAGGTAAAAATGAAAATGGAACCAGGGCATATGAAATTTCTTTTCATATTCATAAAAGACATCAGTATGGATGTCTCCTTAGTTAGGATATCCTCTAGTCTATTTATCCCCACTAGTGACCAAGTCTTGTTCATCAGCCGGGTACCATTGCAAGAGAGGTAAGGATTGGACCAGAGGAATTGTTTTAAGTGGTATTAGTGCAGGATTTAAAACCTTATGGGCCAGATATTCAAAACTTTGCCCAGGGGCTAAATTAGCACTGCCGGCGAACAGAAACTACCCGAGCACAGAGCAAGCTATATTGAAATGGAAAAGCCCGTGCTAATCCTGCTGAATATTGCAGTCTAAGGAAGCTGGGCAAACTGGTCTGGGAGTGCAGGGCAAAATAGCCTGGGAATAAGACAGCACTGAATAAAGCAACCAGGAAGTGCAACCCACAACAACAACACAGTGCACAGCAACGTGAGGGCAGGTACAGATGAACTACATGGCCAATGTGTGCCAGCAAATGCATGGACTACAGTACAGCTGCAGGAACCAGCAGATGTGAAAGAACAGTGATCAAAACTGTATATTATTCCCCATACCGTAAGCACCGCACTAACACATTATCGCGGCATTAGCACGGAGCTAAGCAATTAGCCAGTGCAAACACGTTGCCAGACTAAATGCGCCATATTCAAAAGTGCCGTATGCAAATGAGCCTACTTAGGTAGTCTCTGGGCAAACAATGGGATTAGTATCTCATTATACCCTGATTTGCATGCAGTTTGCCCAGTGTTACTGCAGGGTCCCACAGAGCCACCTGTAGGTCAGTCTGGAAGTACAGGAGCTGATCAGGTCCAACTGCAACTCCACCTGTAGGTCAGTCTGGCAGTGCATGATGATAACTGCAGGCTACATGTAAACAGTTCAGCATAGCACAGCATATTGTACCCCAGGGACAAGACAGCATAGGCACAGGTGGTGGTGGTGCTGCATGCAACTGTCACACTGTAAGGCATGCTACAGTGCACAGCAGACACTACAGTAGCAAGGGGGCCAGTAGTGTGAGGACACAGCACTGACTATGGTGTGTGGGGCAGTGATGATGACTGCATGTTCACAGTGACAGGCCCAACCTGCAGGTGTTTACCGACAGTGGACATTACTGTTACACTGTTGTGTGACCCACAGATGCTGTACCAGTGGCATGGGATGCTCACAGTGACATGTACATTTCTAGCTTTGTGTGCTGTGGCAGTTGTACAGCTGTGTGGTATGTGGCGGGGGCATATATTATCCGAAAGGCACACTAGTGTTGGGGTATTCCAATACTGGCCCATGTGCACTATGATGTGTCCCAGCCTTGTGGCCACAGCTGGTCGTAGCACAGCCTGCCACCCATACATGCTCACCTCAACATCCTCCGTGCCCACAGTGCTGCATGTGTGTGCTGGCATCTGTTCATGTCCACAGATGTGTGGTCCGCAGGTGTGTGCTGTATGGCCACACTGCCATGCTGTCCACTGGCAGCAGGGTCACCACTTACTGCCTGACATGGCTGGGACTGGTGGAGATGATGGCATCACTGTGATGCCATCGGTTAGCAGCATACTTCTCTATGTTTGGCTTTATCTATGTGTCATATTTATTTGTTAGGGTCACGCTAAACCCGCTCAAACACCGTGCAAAGCCAAAGTGTCACGCATAAAGCTGATTGCCCAGGTTAAAACAAGCTTTTCCTGGGTGGTAATTTGCACCGTGCTAAGTGTCGCGCTAAGTCGTGCAAAACCACTTAGCGGGCGCTAGTCACTGAATATAGCATTGCATCTGTATTCATATCAGTTTGCCCTTGCATACATTATAGTTTTGCCCCAGCGCTAATGCAGTTTGCCCGTGCTATTTGGCCTTTTGAATACAGCAGACCCCGCTAATCCGCACTAAACCTCGCCAAGCGTTTTTCCGCGCAAAGTTTTGAATATCTGGCCCTATGTATCTTCTTAAGAACTCTAAAATAATCAACTAAACAAAGGTTATTACATAGGTTTATGGAAATAGGAAGGTATAAAATCTGCCATTATGTTGGGTGAGATTAATGTTTTTCAAGTTGTACCCACAGAGGGCCCCCACAGCAATTTCAGGTTTATTTTGTAGAAGTATTGCTAACTGTTTGAACATAAAGGCCCACTGATACCATTCCCAATGAGGTAATGCTAGGCCTCTCAGTTCATAAGGAGCTCGCAGTTTATTTATGCTTAATCTTGGTGGTTTGCCCTCCCATGGAACATTTCTAAAGATCGTGTTCAATTTATGCAGCAGATTTGGTTTAAGTAGAATATGAATATTTTGAAATAGATAAAAAATTTGGGAGCAATAATCATTTTGATGGAATTAACTTTACCCCAAAGTGAGAGATTGAAATTACTTCAACGGATAAGATCTAATTCTATTTCTTGGATCAGGTGCAGTTTAAAGTTATCAAGGAGTCTAGTTTCATTTAAATTTGAAGGCCCAGGTAGGTTAATTGATCATTAACCCAGCTGTTGTCAAATAATTCTTTCAGATTATCCCACATATGGAGTTGGGTTAGGACAAAAGCCTGGGTTTTATTCCAGTTTATCTTAAATCCTGAAATAATCTCAAACTGCGATAACAATTGTTTGAGCACCAAATAAGATTGTACCAGTTTTGTAAGTGTTAACATTAAATCATCCACAAAAGCATAAGTGATATGTTCCTGAGAGTTTATACTTACTCCACAGGTTTTGGTGTTCAGCAATAGCTCTTATTAGTGCCTCTATAGCCAGAATAAACAAGTAAGGAGATAGGGGCAACTTTGTCTGGTGCCACATGCCAGCTTGATGGGATTGAATATAATACCACTGGCTAACATTTGTGCTGTCGTATATTATATTATAAAGAAACCCATTTACTGAAATTACCACGCATCCAAAATGTTTCAGAACCATAAACATATAATCCCATGCTAGTGAATCAAAGGCTTTAAATAGGTCTAAAAATAGAACCATATAAGATTCCTTAGATCTATTAGACAGCCGTATTGAATGTAAAAGTCTTCAAACACAGTCTGCCCCTGATCTGTTTAAAATAAATCCTACATGTTCTTTCCCAATCAGATTGCAAATGACTGGTTGAATACGTATACACAAAATCCTTACTAAGATTTTATAGTCCATATTCATCAATGAAATGGGACAATATTTTGCACCACGATAGCAGATCTCTACCCTTTTGTATATTAAGGTGACCAAAGCTTGAGTAAGAAAAGGTGGAAGAGCCTTTTCCCAGGATTCGTTATACATTTTTAATAAGTGGTGTGAGATTTTGGGGCTCAATAACTTATAGAATTCTCCAGGAATGCCACCTAAACCAGGGGTCTTTCCAGCAGGAAGTAAATCAATGACTGAAGTGATTTCTTGAATAGATAGTTCTTTATGAATATGTTCCAGTCTCATTTTAGATTCCTTTGGATATTGTATAGAATCTAAAAGGATTGTGCTACCTCAGTATTTGTACACTTGGGGTGTATACTTGTGAATAAAATTCCTGGAAAATCCTATTAATATCTTTATTATTACAATGTACCTTCCCTCCAGAGTCTTGTACACTCTGAATGGTATTCCATACATTTAACTTCTTAAGTATATGGGCTAATAGTTTCCAGCTGTATCACCAGATTCCCAGTATTTTGTTTAGTTCTGAATAACGATACTTTGCTTGAGCTGAGAGCAAGGAATTTATAACAAATTTTATTTGTGTGACCTCATATACTAATGCATGGTCCAGGTTATTTGATTTCTTAACTTTTGCTTCCAACTCCTTCAGTATAGATTGATTTTCTGCTAATAATTTATTGTTTTCTTTTTTAGCTGCTGAGAAACTAATAACCGACCCTTAATAAATGCTTTAAATGCTTCCCATAGACAGATTGCAGAGACTTCACCGTTATCATTAAATTTAAAGTACTCTTCAGTCTGTTTAGTAAACCACTCCGGGAAGTTTTGTCCTTCAAAAGTGAAGTATTGAACCTCCATCTCATCTCCTTGGGTTTGCCTTCCCCACCAGAATGGTAAAGTCAACCAAAGCATGGTCCGATATTACAACAGAGTCAATCCCAGCATCATATATAGAATTAACCAGCGTCAATGATACCAATAATAAGTCTATTCTACTATAGGATAGATGTCTATTTGAAAAAGGTATAATCTTTAGCCTTGGGGTTAACAATCCTCACACATCTGTCAAAACTAGCACTTTAATAAGATTATGTAAGGCTTGTCTAGCTTTCATTGGGAAAAGTGAAAGTTTGGAGGAATTTCTATCCAACAATGGAACCATAATTCCATTAAAGTCCCCCCACCCATCATAATTTGATGCTCTGGGTATTTAGTAAGATGGGTAGATATAGAATCAAAAATACAAGTTGACCAGAGTTTGGTGCATAAATATTACACAATGCAATCTTTATGCCATCCAAAGTCCCCACTAAAACTTGAAATCATCCCTCTGTGTCAGCAACATGATCATTGTTAACAAAATTAATTCCTTTTCTTATTAAAATTGCTGTCCCTCTCTGTTTGGAGTTAAAGAAGCTATATTCTACCTGAGAAACCAAGATCTACATAACTTAACAGATTCGAATCATCCAAATGGGTTTCCTGTAAAAAGCAATGTCTTTTTTTTTTTGTTCAAATAAACTAGCACTTTTTCTTTTAATTGGAGAGACCGGACCTTTGACATTCCAAGAAGAAATTCTATAAGGTTGCATAACCAGGATTGTTTTGCTTCACCAAAAGTAACTGTTAGAATAAAATGATCTTTAAAGCAGCAAGAGAGAAGAATGAAAAGATGATCCTTTTCACCATATTTTAAACACCACTAAACAACTCTTATTCTAAAAGAATATATTTAAAACATCATATGAAACAGAAAGCTAAAACAAAAACCTTCAATAAAACAGAATTGTAAAACTATAAAACAGTGTAATCTTAGATAATCAGGAAACGTTAATATACTTTTTAAAATTGAAGTGAGTCAGCACAGTTCCACACAACCAGTAGGGTAGTCTACTGTGATGCCACAAAGTTTACTGAACAGAGTCCAAGGTGAGAGGGCACTGAGAGTAGTTTCGAAACAATAGAGTGCGTAGGTTTGATACTCCCATCCCATCCAGATTAATAGTTAACTAAAATATACAATTAATTGACCATCAAGTAACCAGATAGCCTTAAAATACTAGGAAATAAGGCCAGTTAAGTCTGTATTGCCATAGTTCTGTAACGCCATGTAAAAACAACCCCACTCCAGCAGTACCAAATATAAAGACTCACAAAACAAATAGGATAGTTCAGAAAAGCATGAAATAGAGAGCTAGCTGTATTAGGTCAGAATGTTGCAACCCCATTGGTCCCTTCAGAATTTTTTTTTACTCACATGGTGCAGCCCATCTGCCCTATTATAACCAGTAAAAATATTGGTCAGGCAGATATAGGAGAGCATACACCCTGCAATTGAGTAGGACATTTTCCAAATCAGCATGAAATATCCTTGCTTTCTCAAAGGACCAAAGCCACTAAAGCTAAGAAATGTTAAGAAATATATTTGGGTACTTAGCAACTGACACTACTTCCAAATTATCAGATCCAGCAGCAAAGGAGAAGACAGTATAGGTTTGTACTTACACACAGTTCAGAAAAGTATGAAATAAAAAGCTAGCTGTAGTTGGTCAGAATGTTGCAATCTCCATTGGTCACCTCAAATTTTGTTTGTTACTACTCACATGGTGGAGTCCATCTGCCCTATTGTAACCAATAAAGAAAATATTGGTCAGGCAGATATAGCAGAACATGCACCCTGCAATTAAATAGGAATTTTTCAAATCATCATGAAATATCCTTACTTTTAAAAGGACCAAAGCCACTAAAGCTAAGAAATGTTAAGAAACATATTTGGGTACTTAGCAACTGACAAGACTTCAAAATAATGGATCCAGCAGCAGAGGAGAAGGCAGTATAGGTTTATACTTACACATAAACATTTATGACACATAGGCCCCAGATATTCAAGCGGGGTTGCACATGGCGCAACAGTGTTGCATGTACAGCCATTGATGCCCTGGTGCAATATTCAAATGGGATTGTGACTGGCACAAATCCCAATGCGCTGGGCGCATCAGTAATATATGCAGCGCAGGTAGGGAGGAGTGCCCATAATACCTAACATCCCGATATTCAGCCGGGATGTGCTGGAGTCCATGCATGTGCAACCTTCTTGTGCTGCACACAGGTGAGCCAAAAAAAGGAACAATGGCTGGCCACCCACAGGTGAGCTGGCGTATTGCAGAGGCGCAACATGGCAGCTGCCGCATGTGGCCACCAACAGTTACCTGTGCCCCGCATGCCCGATCGTGGGCATACTTAGAAATAGGATCCTCCAATATTCCTGGTGGTCCAGTGGACCACTTTCGCAGCTGTCGCGAGCTTAAGTATTAAAAATTAAAGTCCAATATCCCTGGTGGTCCAGTGGACGCTGTCAACCTGATCCACGGGCTTAAGTATTAAAAATTAAAGTCCAATATCCCTGGTGGTCAGTGGACACTGTCAGCCCTGATCAGCGGGCTTAGTAATAATTAAAGTCCAATATCCCTGGTGGTCCAGTGGACCACTTGCAGCCGATCGTGGGCATTTGTATAATAAAATTATGTCCAATATCCCTGGTGGTCAGCGGACCCCCTCCCCCGCCCACTGAGCCCACCACCCCACTCCCCAGTCAGCGGCGGACAGCAGCATCCCACCCGCCTGCCAGCCTGCCACCCGCTGACTGACACTGTAGGTAGGGCTGTATGCCCATTGGTCCCAGCGTGAGTCATATCACATATCTGGAATGTGTAGTACGTCGAGCTGCACACCATTGGCTCACGCTGTGGACCAATGGGCGTGCAACCCATATGGTGTCAGTCCGGTGGGTGGCAGGCGGCAGGCGGTGGTACCACCCGCCCGCTGACTGAGGGCGGAGTGGGCACCAGTGGCGGTGAAGGAAGGTCGCTGAACCACCGAGATATTGAACATACTTTACATTCAGCCACGATCGGGCTGCGGCGCAGTCCACTGGACCACCAGGGATATTGGACTGTTTATTTTACATTCAGCCCGCGATCAGGCTGCAAGCAGTCCACTGGACCACCAGGGATATGGACTTGTTTATTTTGGGGCACATTGCCGCGCGCTGTGCAGGGCATCGGTCCCCGATGGCTGCAGCCTGGCAAGGCGCCAGGTGCAAGTCACGGGGATCGGTGCACCTGCATACAAATGGGGCCATAATGACATGCAAATGGCCCCATTTGTGCCTTGCATGCGTGGCCCCATTTGCATGTGCCTTTTGAATATCGCGGTTGTTGCGCCTAATGCAATGGAACTTGCGCTTAGCGCATATCACTGCTCCACTCTGGCCACGTGCTCTGGCGCAGTGCCACTGCACCATGCACACTGTGGGTGGCCAGGATGTGATATTCAACAATGCTGTGCCAGGCGCGGCTCCGTTGAAATCGCCCAGATCAATGCCCTGCGCGGCCAAGTTGCGCTGTGTGCCCAGGCTTGCGCCACAGCCTGGCGCAGTTTGAATATCTGGGCCATAAGGTAAAAGAGTTATAACCACAAACATCTACTGCCAAAAGCATATTTCACATTAAGCTCCACAGATCCAACTGCACCACCAAACACTTCACTGGCCCCAATAAACCTTAGTAATTCGATTTATAATTGAAACCTCATCTGCATGGAATGCCAGTCTCCATTATTTTAGCTCTTTACTAAAACATACAGCATCAGCATATCCTCGAAACTAGTTACTTTTTGCATAAAGAAAGTAACCAAAATGTGTTACCATATCCCCAGCATCGGTAACATAAGATTGCATCCATCTTCTGATCAAAGAAAAGATAGCCACGCCACATAACAGTCGTTTCTGGAGCACACTTCAAACTGGAAGACCTGTGGACTGATCAGGAGTCCAACCACAGGAAGAGTAGGTGTAGAAACAAGGATTCTCCTGCTAGCAGATTGCTTCCGATAGCTGATTTCCTTAGAACTTGGAGGACTGATTATTTTGGATGCTCCATTTCCATTTCACTTCCAGTGCCCCAATTTGTTCTGGGGAAGCCATGCGTGGAGTTGTTTGCTTGCTTTCTCTGCTTCTGTCTCTTTTATTTGGATTTCTATGCAGTGACAGCCTCTGAATGTTAGAGGGTGTGAAGATAACCTTGACTTTCTAATAATTCCTTGATGTTGGATTTCATTTTGATTCAGGCAGACTGCTTTAGAATACAGATACTGAGTTGTTGTTCCAACTTGGTGCAGGAAGCGAGTTCAGAATGACCAGCCTCACGAGATGTTTTAATGGAATGTTTAGGCCTGGAGTCAGCTCGAGGGTTTGAATCAGAACGTGCTGTTCTACCAATACCACACACAGGGTTTGAACTTGAGCTGTTAGAAACCGAAACAGCAGCACGATTAGAGAATGTTTTTGGTAATATCTTAAACAGTCCCATGCTTAACTCACAGAGTTACATTTAAGTGGACTTCCTCTATGATCTTGTACAATCAGAGAAAAGGGTATCTAAAGAAATACTGTAAGCCCTCATTCCTCAGCTGCTATTTAACATCAAAAATTCCTTTCTTTTGGCCACAATCTCTGCGAGAAATCTTGGAAAATCAAGACATGCTCCCTCTCCATGACAATGAACCCTCTCTCTAGTTAAGCGCAGGATCTCTTCTTTAATTAAAAACCTCAGAAAGCACGCAATGATTGGTCTGGGCCTTTGATTTTTGTTTCTAGGACCCAGAGATATGTGTGCCCTTTTGATTTCTAAGGGCCATGACCATTGATAGCCCAGTACTTCAGACAGAAAGTTTTGTAAGAATACCACCATATTATTCCCCTTCCACTTCTTCCGGGACACCTATAGAAACACAGAAACATAGAATTTGGCGCAGATGGGGACCGCTTGGCCCATCTAGTCTGCCCATTTCCTACCTAACAGATAAGCTGCAGATCCTAATTAACCAACAGCACTTCTTCCTACCCCCACTAGGACTGCCTTATGTCTGTCCCATGCATTCTTGAATTCCCCACTGTTCTTGACTCCACGACCTCCTCAGGAAGTTGTTCCATGCATCCACAACCCTCTCTGTGAAAAAATATTTCCTCACATTACCTCTGAGCCATCCCCTCTATCTTCAAATTGTGCCCCTTATTCTTGCACATCTTTTTTCTGAAGATGCCACCCTCTTGGACTTTGTTGATTCCTTGAGGTACTTGAAAGTTTCTATCATGTCCCTCACTCCCTCCTTTCCTCAAGGGTATACATATTAAGCTCCTTTAGTCTTTCTTCATATGTCTTCTGGTGCAGACCCTACAGCATTTTGGTTGCCCTCCTCTGGACAGCCTCCACTCTGTCTATGTCTTTGTGGAGATGGGGTCTCCCGAACTGCACACAGTACTCCAGATGGGGTCTTACCAACTGTCTGTACAGAGGGATAACAACTTCCTGTTTTCTACTATTGATGCCTCTCCCTATGCATCCCAGTATCCCCCAGCCTTCCTTACTGCCTTCTCACATTATTGCCCACCTTTAGGTCATCTGATATAATTACCCCAGGTCCCTTTCTATTTTGCTGTTGTCAGTATCTCACCCCCATTGTGTACTCTTGCCCTGGGTTTTGTTTCCCAGGTGCATTACCTTGCACTTCTTTGCATTGAATCTGAGCTGCCATACATTTGACCATTCCTCCAACCTTGCCAAGTCCCTTCTCATCCTTTCCACTCCATCTGGTGTTTCAACCCTGTTGCAGATCTTTGTGTCATCTGCAAAGAGACATACTTTTCCTTCCAGTTCCTCTGCAATGTCACTTATAAAGACATTAAAAGGACCGGTCCCAGTACTGAACCCTGTGGTACCCGCTAGTAACCCTCCTTTCTTCACTGTGGACTCCATTTACTACTACCCTTTGCGTCCTGTTGTCTAGCCAATTTTTATCCAGGCTACCACCTGGGACCCACTCCAAGGCTGGCTAACTTGTGTATTAATCTTTTGTGTGGGACTGTATCAAATGCCTTGCTAAAATCTAGGTAAGCCATGTCCATAGCCCCTCCCTGGTCTACTACTTTGGTCACCCAGTCAAAGAAATCTATTAGATTCGCCTGACACGACCTTCCCATCGTGAATCCATGCTGCCTTGGGTCCTGTGCCCCACTGGCCTCTAGGTACTCAACAATTCTTTCCTTCAGAAGTGATTCCATCATTTTACCTACCACTGAGGTCAAACTAACTGGTCTGTAGTTTTCTGCCTCTGTCCTGCTCCTATTTTTGTGAAGAGGAATCACATTCGCCCTCCTCCAGTCCTCAGGTACCACCCATCCTCCATCATTTGTTAAAGAGAGTAGTCAGCGGTGTCATTAGTTCTACCCTTAGTTCTTTTAGAATTCTTGGGTGAATCCCATCAGGCCCCATTGCTTTGTCCACCTTCAATTTTATTAGTTCTTTCAGAACCCTTTCTTCTGTAAATGGACTGGTATTGACTTCTATCTTCAGAGTGTTTCTCTTGTTTGGTTTAGGTACCTCCCCTCCTCTTCCTTTGTGAATACTGAGCAGAAATATTCGTTCAGTATCCTAGCCTTTATTGTCACCTTCTACCCAATTTCCTCCCTTTATTAAGCCTCAGTATCCGTCCTTTGGTCTTTCTTCGCTCCCTAATGTACCTATAAAAGGTCTTATCCCCTTCTTAACAGAGTTGGCTATCCTTTCCTCAGTTTGGGCCTTTGCTATTCTGACTGCCTTCCCAGCCTCTTTCTGCTTTAACTGATAAAGTTCTCTGTCCTTCTCCTCCTGTGTTTCCTTATATTTCCTGAATGCTATCCTTTTCTCCTTAACCTTCCCTAAAATTCTGATGTTATTTCTTCTGACCCTATTCTCTAAATCATTTACCTTTTCCAGCAGATAAGATATTTGAGATGCTTGTCATTGTGAAAATTGTTCCACAAATCCCACCATAGATGTCAGCTCTGAGATTTTGGTATTGTTAATTCCAATGAATGAAGCCATTTCCTTCTGCTTCTTAACTAACATAGCATTAGAAATTGTAATATCCAATATGGATATTTTTATGTCTGCTAACATGTCCTTTATCTGTGTAATGTCCTCTTTACTGGCAAAATTTGATACTGTAGGTTTGTCACAGTATTTACCTTCTTCTTTCCCCATGATTCTTGCATGTGGGGTGAATGCAGTGATCTTGGCCTTTCTGTTGACATATTCACTTTAACAGCACAGTTTCAACTGAACTAACAAAAGTTGAGAAATACCAAAATGAATGCTTGAATTTCTATTTAACAATTCTTTTATGAAAGGTAACACTGACCAGGTTTCTAGCTATATCGGCGATTGTTACAATACTAAATCAAATATATAACTTTAAAATTAAGACAGAATATCAAGGAGCTCACTTGCACTCGACTACCTCCATTGGTGCCGCACATGCTTCAGACATCTTAATGCCTTTTGACGGCAGATATTTGCCACGGTTACTCCCCACTGTTTTCAAAGCCTGGTAAAAAATAAATTCTGGGCAAAAGAACACATTTTGTCTTTTCTTACCTGGTTATTGGACCAGGTTCTATGAGGAAGAAGAGTAGGTGAAAGCTAGCTGACCATCTGTCGAGTCTTTCGTTGGGATTTTGAGTTGGAGTTCTGGAACTGCAGACCCTTTGGAACTGAGCTACAGGGGCTCGTTTCTTGGTGGGACACTGTTGGCCTGTAACCCAGTTGAATTGTCATCAGACAAGAGAGATTTACTGATGTTTCCTGTCTGGAGCCTTAGTTATTTGCCTCCTACTGGATTGGACTGACCTTGGAACTGGCCTGAACCCAGGGAGGGTTTGCTAAGGTGGCTGGCCATGGAGGAGATTGGGTTTGGTGCTGCCAGAGGTGGGTGCCATCATGACCAGGGCTTCTTGGTTTCTGGGATGGAGGCGGGCTGGAAAGCCTGCTCACGCTGAACTAGCTGTGGCCTAAAACCTTGGTGATGACTCCTTGGGGGCAGTTGGGTTGCTTGAGTATTTTGTCCAATTGAACTGAGAGAGTGCCAGGGTATTGGAAGTCCTGACATTGTTGGAAGAGGTTTCAGGTTGGAGAATTTCCTTTGGACAGATGGTCAGACTCATCCTTTTCTTTCTTTGAACCTGGTGGGCAGTGAGAGTGCCCTGTTATAATTTCAACAAAGTACTAAACTGTTTATTGTCCTCCCAACCTATATGAGAGATAGATTGGGGGTAAAATTTTTTTTTTTCTGGTGAGGTGATTGCTCTCAGGAAGGCTCACAAGTTTGGGCCTTTGCTATTCTGACTGCCTTCCCAGCCTCTTTCTGCTTTAACTGATAAAGTTCTCTGTCCTTCTCCTCCTGTGTTTTTTTTAGCAATATATATATAGCAAACTGTGGAGAGTCTTGTGGCTTCTACTATTTTTATTTGGACTCTAATTTATTCTATATATTGTTTATTGTTTTGTTGGACAAATTTTGTTGAATGTAATATTACTGTGTACAATTATTTGGGTAGTGGTTCGTGTATGAATTGGTTTTATTGAAAGTTGTGTGTGTGTGGAGTATGAGTGTTTGATGGGATAAATCTGGTCATTTTGGGAGCTAGGGATATTTTTGTGGGTGGTAGTAATATTATATTTTAGTGTTTGCGGTATGTGGTAAATATGTGCTGGGAAGGCATAGGGATGGTTAGGCAGTATACCCCCTTCAGGCTCAGAGACCTCTGCCCTTTAATTGCCCTTTGCTTTCTCCAGATGTATATAGGCAATGTCGGCTCTGGGGATAGTGAGGAGGAGAAGGAGGTGGCTGGGTCTGGTGGGGGAATGCAAAGAGTTGATGGATTGGGATAGTGGGAACAAGGAGATGCCCTGGGGTGAAATGGGTCCAGGATAGGGTCCTTCCTGCCTGGTTCCCATACCCAAGGGCTCTGTCTTTGGCAGGCAGAAATGCAGTCTCCCTTATGGTCCATCCTACTTGGGCAGTATTATGCAATGCCAGATCCATTAAGAATAAGACAGCTTTAATAGCAGATCTTGTGGGGTCATCAGACCTGGCTTGCATCACCGAGATCTGGCTGGATGAAAATGCAGGCCCAGTATTGGCTTCAACAATTCCAGCTGGGTACTCAGTGATACACCGCCTGAGGAGGGATCATAGGGGTGCAGGGTTTTAAATAATTGATTAGCAGTTTTTTCTTGGGACAATGCTAACTGTACAGAAAGTATTTATATAGGTTTTCTAGAAGTGTTATGTTTGTTAAACACAATGAGGCAAGTGCTATGCATTTTCACAAGGTTTAGCACTTTTATGAGCAAAGCTAATCAATTTTGGAGTTAAATAAAACCCTGGGGTGGGGTGTAGCCATCTGTTTTAGATCGGAACCAAACCTTGTGGAGATCCCAGTGAAGCTATCAACTCCTTTGAATGTATCATGGGCGGTGTAGGGTGCAGGATTCTTCTCTTCTACCATCCACCAGGAGATGGGAACATTTTCCTGCAGAAAGTCGCAGATTTCATTGTCGACCTGACATTAGGATTCCCCAGATGGCTGATCCTGGGGATTTCAATGCCTGGGTCAACGATGAACTCCACAATTTGGTCAAGACTTCCTCTGACTAATGAGTTTGTTGGGTCTTACACAGGTTGTTATCTCCTGAGCCAAATTAGTGGTCATTCATTAGATTTGGTATTCCTCCTGGGGATGGAGATATCTGATTTGGTGGAGGAGCTAGTTGGGTGGTCTGACCATCACACCATTGGGTTCAGTTTGGGGTTCCCCAATAGGCCTGCCCTATGGAGATGGTTCAGTACTGCCCTTTGAGGGTGTTATCCCAGATGGCCTAATGGAGGTGCTGGATCTATCGGGTATACAGGGTGAATGCATGGATCCAGGGATCTAGTACTCCGCCTATAATAAGGTGGTGGTGGCGGCCCTGGATTCCATAGCCACTGTTCGTGTTCATCCTCACCCTTTATTTAAGGTCTCCTTGGTTCAATGAGACCTTAAAGGAGTTGAAGAGAGTGGGCGAAGGCTAGAGAGGAGCTGGCAGAAGTCAGGTCTGAGTGTAACAGACTTAGATTGATGGACCATTATGTGGCCTATCAATTGGCAATCACCTGTAAGAAGGCAGAATTCTATCCAGGGAAATTGCTGCTGCACAGAACTGACCAGCTCAGCTCTTCTGGACTGTCGACAGATTATGCAATCCAGCCTGTCTTCAGCCTGGAGGAGCTTTTTCACAAGAACGGTGTGATGAGTTTGCTTGATTCTTCACAGATAAGTTTGCCACAATCAGATCTGGCATCAGTCTACCCTCTCTAACGGGAGTTGCGGTGGTCAGAAGGAGATGTTGGGCCTCAGTTTACTTGGTCTGACTTCAGCCAACCTGCAGTCAGTGACATTGTGATGGTCATCCAGATGTTGCGACTAAGCTGCTGTAGTTTGGATCCTGGGCCACACACCTCCTAGTAGGATGTGTAGATAAATCTGGCCCGGTCCTTGCCGAAATAGTCTGTGGTCATTGGAGGGGATCTTTCTGGATCCCTGAAGGAAGCAGTTGTTTGGCCCTCCTTAAAAATCCTCCCTTGACCGGACTATTTGGCGAACTACAGACCTGTCTCTAACCTACCCTTTGTGGGTAAGATTATTGAGAAGGTGGTTGCAGCGCAGTTGGATGACCATTTGACCAGCCACAATGTATATGATTCTCCCCAGTCAGGATTTAGGAAGAGACACAGCATTGAGACAGCCCTTGCCCGAATACTAAATGACCTCCTGATAGCGAGAGATCGTAGGACCCATTCCATTTTGGTCCTTCCCAATCTCTTGTTGCATTCAACACTGTAAACTATGGTATACTGTTGGAACACCTGCTTTTTCATCTGTGGACTGTCTGGTACAGTCCTCAGATGGTTTGATCTTTCCTCATGGGTAGGACTCAGAGGTGGAGTCTGGAATTTATTCCTCAGCCCCTCTCCCCTATCCTGTGGGGTGCCATGGGGTTCCATTTTGTCTCCCATGCTGTTTGCAGTGTATATGCTGCCATGAGAGAGATTATTAGGTGGTGCGGTTTGAGTTTTCACTGCTATGCAGATGATACTCAACTGTACAAGTCTTTTAATACCTGGTCAGGATGTGTTCCTCTCAGTGTTCAACAACTGTCTACCTGAGATCCAAGACTGGATGAGTATGAGCTGGCTGAGATTGAACCCAGCTAAAACCAAGGTGCTGGTCATGGACCAAGATAATTGACAGGTGGGTTTGTCGGTGGGATTACCCTCTGGGCTATGGTTTGGGGGTGTTCTGCTGACTGCCTCAGACCCAGTGCAGAACCTAGAAACACAGAAACATAGAAGTTGACAGCAGATAAGGACACAAGGCCCATCTAGTCTGCCCATTTCTTTTCTACCTTAAGAATGTGCCATAGGCCTTTACTCTGTCAATGGCCAATCTATTCATACTCATCTGTATTGCTCCTTATGCCTATCCCATGCCTGTTTGAAACACTGCACTGCACTGTATTCATATCCACCACTTCCTGAGGTAGGCTGTTCCAGGCATCCACCACCCTTTCTGTGAAAAAGAAGCCCAGTTGTACAAAACAATTTGTGGAACTGCTTAGTCTGCAATGGCAGAACCAAGGCGTAAACTACACAGGTCTAAATATCCCTACAACTCTCACAACTCTGGCACCCTCATTCCATTTCCCTTCTAAAGGATCAGCAGTTAGAGTGTAGTAGATGAGATAAGTTACATCTATCCCTATGGAGTAAAATTGAGGCCATTATAACAATGGTTTCACCCAGGATAGCCTATTCAGAGGGTACTACTGCTACAAACCTGTGACCCCATACTTAAAACATATGATAAAGTAATTTGTCCTTTTTATGGGAAGGAAAGCCACTACAGGTTTAGTAGGAGAAAGCTTCAGGCTCCCTGGCAGGTTGGGATGGAACCTTCTGTGGCCCAAAGGCTATGCAGGACTTATTCTCACAGGATGACCTTGAGGTGGCTAAATCTAAACTTATCTAATAGTCCCTACCTTCTTGGTGGCACCTTGAATGGGTGGAAAGTGACCCTTATTCCATAGCCATTCATTCATTTAACAGTATTCTTCTTACCTTAAAAACACCCAACCATTTTACCCACTAACAGAGCATGGAAGAGTGTAATATGCATTTGCAATCCTGGAATTGCCGTTTGCCTCCATTCAGCACATTCCCCTTTGGGGGTAATTCCAAACTCACAGTGGAATGCAAAGTTCTTCAATAGTCAAATTAGTGCTCAAAAGGCAAAATCTGTATTCATAATGTACTAGACCCCATTAACCATTCTCTTAAATTTTTCTCTCCACTCCAATTGGAATTCAACTTGACCAAAATAGATTTCTGTCAATATCTGCAATTATGTGCAGTACTTGCTATGTGGTTGGGTTCTTCATTATCTCCCAAGTCCGAACCACTAAGCCCATGTCTTATCATATGCAGTCTCTCTCCCAAAGCCATTGCCAGTGGCATGTATAAATCCACAGTTGGGACCTTCATTATTTCCCAAACCGAACTGCTAAGCCCATATCTTATCTTATGGAATTTCTCTCCCAAGGCCATTGCTTGCGGCATACATAAATCATAATTATGCCCTTCATTATATCCCTGCCACGCCGCAGGCTCCCACTGCCCCCACCACCACCCCCTTGGTGAGCTCCTCCTTTTATAGGTGGACCTCATGTGTGCTAACCAATCAGCCCACTTTCCCATTAGCTCCTTATACTATCCAGCCACTAGTGGCCACCCTAGAGCAGCTCTCATTTCCAATACTAAAATGCAATATCTCCCATTGCCATTTACTATGCTATTCCTAACCTTATTTTACCTTCCACCCTCTTCCCACCCAATACTACCTAGCTTGCCACTCCTCCTGGGTTTCACAAAGCCACCCCCCACTCCTCCTCTGTTCTTCACCGGACCACTCGGCACCACTGGCATAACTGGTCCCTGAGGCCACTATTCTCTCTCCCTCTTTCCATGCAGACCTACGACCCTTATACATCCCCTTCTACTTAGACCCTAAACCTAACTCACAATCTCTTAATCGCCCCCTCCGCTGGTCTTCCCCAAAGCTTATGCGCCTAGCTAGGCTCTTCCTGGCTCTCCTTCTCCTTATAGCCAGGGACGTGAGAATGCAACCCTGCTCCTCCATCCCCAATGGCTGGGCGTTCTCCTGCACCAGACACCCACCTCCCTAGAGGTTTCAAAATCATCCACCTTAACATTTGCAGCCTCCTGAACAAATCAGCTGCCCTACAAACTACTGTCCTATCTCTTCGCCCTGACATTGTAATCATTACTGAGTCTTGGCTGAAGCCCCATCACCTCGACGTGGAATTCTCAATACCTGGGTTCTCCTTAGTCGACAAGACAGACAGGGCACAAAGAAGGGTGGCGCACTGCAATGTATATCTCCTCCAAACACCAGTTCTCCATAAATCACCCCACGGACCCAATAATCTATAGACTGTCTACTAATCAAAATCCCCTTCTGCATACTATCCCTGTATATATAGCTGGGTCATACTGCTCGCCAGACACACAGCTGGGTAGCATCCTTGACCACCTAGGGAACCTGAGGTCCCTGACGGCAGGCGATGAACCCACATCCTTGGTGATTTCAACCAGGACTGGCTAGGCAGTGTAGCCACCAAACACATTCCCAAATTAAGGCTCTAAACCTGTCCCAGCAAATAGTGGAACCCACTCACCTAATTCATAAATCCAATAAGCATACACTGCTGGATTGGCCCTCACAACCCACCCTCATCGGATAGTTAAAAGCTGGCCTACTATCAGACTCCTTAGTGATCACCATATGATTTATATAGTGCGTAAAATTTCAACCAGGCCCCTCCCCGCACCTTTTTATCAGAGCTTACAAATCACTCAACTTAACACTCTCCTAAATGACCTCTCCAACATTGATTGGTCAGTCATCACCAGGGCCACCTCCATGGATGAGGCCCTAAAATTTTCTCTACAAACTTCCTTGCCATCTGGGACTTGCGCTCCTCAGAAGATCCAGAGTAAGAGGAGCACACTTGCCCTGGGTAACAGCAAACCTCTTGTAACATCTCGAGCCCATGACCGAGCCTGAAATCTTACAAGGCTACAGGAGCTCAAACAGCCCTTCTCCACTACCGTTACGCTAAGAAATGCCTGCACTAGACTCATCGTCAGGCCAAATCTAACTTCTTTAAGTCTGCTTTCAACAACAACGCTCACCTTCCACATTTCTGAAATCTATAAAATCCCTTCTTACTCCCCGGCCCAACCCCTGTCTCCCACCCTCAACATAGGGAAGCATCATCGTGGATCCTTGCACGGTTGCCACCAGTTCAATTACATTTCTCCACATGGCATCCTCTCTACTGCCTCCCGTCCCCATCCCCGCCTTTTATCCCCTGCTGTATCCTCTCTGGCCGCTTTCTCGACATGCCCAGTCACACCGACCAGGTACTAAAAATGCTGCAGTCACTCAACCCTTCCAAAGGTAAATGCCCATCAGGCCTTGACTCCAAAATGCTCCTGCTCTCCGCACCTGCCAAGCCTACCCTCTTACCTCCCTCTATAACCTGTCTTTTAGACTTGGGTCCATCACTTCTTGGAAACAAGCACGGTCATTCCCTTGCCAAAGGTGACCTTTCCTCCCCATCAAACTACCGTCCCATATCACTGCTCCCCATTCTAGCCAAAATTCAAGGCGCCTTGTACTATCCCAGCTCCACCTCTATCTTGATACCATATCCTTCTTCACCCCTTTCCAGGCGGGTTCAGGAAAAATCACTCCACCACCACCGCTTCTTCGCCTCACCAACACCATCCTTACAGGTATGGACAGAAATCACTGCAGCTATCTTTATCGACCTGGCCAAAGCCTTGACATGGTCTCGCATCCTCTGCTGCTGGCTAAACTTGTTCAAGCTGGACTGTCTGCATCCTCAATTAATTGGTTCCATTCCCTACCTGGCAAGTAGGACCCAATCAGTCCGGGTTGGCTCGGTTACTTCCTCTTCTCTCCCAGTCACCAGTGGAGTCCCCAAGGGTCTGTTCTTGGCCCTCTGCTGTTCTCAATCTTTCTCAACGACTTGCCTGATGCATGCCCATATACCGCCATCCATATGACGCTGACGACACGGTGTTGTTTCGGCCTCTGGCCCTTCCCCGAGGCGGTTTCATCCCGCCTGCAGAAGGACTTCAACTCCGTCCAACGCTGGTTCCACGCAAAATCAGTTATTTTTAAACTCGAATAAAACAGTCTCCCTCACCTTCAGCACTCGGGCCAAACTAACCCCCTTCCTCCCCCCATGATTTACACTCTGGATGGCTCCCCACTGAGCCTGCACTTCCTATAGATATCTCGGTATCTGGTTAGATCAGTACCTTGACTTTTCTGCACACATAGATGCTCTTCACAAAAACTGCATTCCATGCTGGGTGCCCTTTACTGCAGCAAAATTGCATCCCTCTACCAACACGACTAGCAATAGTAAAAAATGGTCCTCCCAATTATGGATTAGGTGATGTAGTCTACGGTGCAGCCCCACAAACTTCCTTATCCAGGCTTGACCCCTCTTCAACTCCTTCTGCAGGTTTGCTGGACCGGCCTCCTAACACTCATCACTGTGTCCTCTACCAGTCCGTGGATCCCCTCTCTCCACAACCAGCGACTACTACACTGTGCTAGAACTGCAGCCAAGTTCTGGACACAGTCTCTCCCCTCCTACCTGAGTGTCCTCCCTAACAGCCTCCCCACCAGCTACACTCTCAGAAACGTCGACTCTCGGCTCCTTCTAATCCCACACAGATCCACCGGTCTGGCCAAGCCGCTTTCAGCTGCAGGTTGCTAAATTATGGAACTCCACTTACCTCAGACATTAGACATGCCACCAGCTCCCTTTTTGAATGCCCTTCTTAATACCCACTTAGCAACATCCTGCTCCTGTTTTCCTGCTCCTCTAGTTCCCCTCACTACCTAACTTCCAGCTTTTAATCTTCGGTCTGGGTATACCTTTTGTACTAGGTAATATTTTACTGTTCCATTGTTGCAGAATTTATGCCTGTATATTGTAGTATGAATGCTTTCACCAACTGTCTTGTACCACATTACATTTATATATTGCTTTTGTACACCTTATCATTTGTAACCTCTCGGCGCATCTGGAATCGAGAAGGTACTCTGCTCAGTATGCTTTCCTGGTAAAACTCTTAAATAAATAAATAAAATAACTGCTAAGCCCATATCTTATCTTATGGAATCTCTCTCCCATAGCCATTGCAAGTGGCATGCATAAATTCATAGTTAGGCCCTTCATTATCTCGAAAGTCGGAACTGCTGAGCCCATGTCTTACATTATGGAATCTCTCTCGGTCCCTCCCAAGGCCATTGCTAGTGGCATGTATAAATCCATGCCTAAAGACCTATCAGATCCTATCCTATGAGCAAAATCTCAAGGGAATCAAACCAGAGATTGAAAATAATGACAGTATCTGGTCTACATGTCTTACCAAAGCCCATACAGCTCACAGAGACATACACAGTAGAGTAATTCAAAAGAAGATACTACATAGATGGTACAGAACAACAACAAAACTTTTAATCTGGGTATATCTACCCAACTCAGCTTCATGGAGATGTGGGAATGCTGTGGCTCATCTGATACACATTTTTTGGGAATGTCCCTGTATCCAGAACTTCTGGAAAAGAGTTTACATGACTGCTCACACATGTTAGTAGCTCATATCCTCACAACCCTTAATGCACTCTTCTCACTGTCCTTCCTGATCCACTAACATCCCACCATATGAAGATGACTGGTTCCAGCGGTCTTGTGAGAGGCAAAGCATTTACTTTTATTGAGATGGAGAACACTGGAACCACCGTCATTTAATAAGTGGAACCAGGCAAGAGCAAAACTAGTGCATTATTAAAGATAAGCCATATAGCCTCAGGTAATCTTTGTACATATAACAGAAAGTGAAGTAAAGATTTCCTCTCTTCTCTATGCAACCTAAACTCATCATATTCTGATGGATCTTCCCTAGTTCTTTTGATATGTTAATGTTCATCGGTTGATCATCCTGACTGAAGCTGGTATACGATTAAGGGCCGCTTTCTAACTGAGAACTATAGACTAGCTTTAGCATATTACCATGACCTTTGATTGTACCTTTCACTGGGAGTTACATGTAGCATTTACTAATTAATTTATTGTGCATATTCCTTAAACATGTTATGGACCATACTTACATCAGCTTAAGACCTCACTTATTATATTTGACTATGTGTGATTTTATTTTAAAGACTGTTGGGCACCACGATTCATCGCTTTCTAAACCATTCTCTGCAATCTGTGACATACATTATATATACACCTCAGATAGACTTAATATTGTGCCTGGGTAAAGAACTTAAAAATTTGTCCAGACTTTGTTTTTATTTAATCTTATTTCCATGGACTTGTTTAGACTTTTCTTTTTCCAGAATTGGTAAGATACATCAGTCGACTCTGCATTCTTTCATTCTCAACAGAATGCAGTGGCACATCAATACACACGTAGTATTTTTAAGGTTTAGTAATTGTATTGCTAGATTTTGTACTTCTGTCTTAAATAATACTTGAATTATTCCCTTTACTGTATTGTGTGGTTTAATATAATCCAATAAAAATTGGAATAGAAAATGAATAAATAAATGTGATCTGAAGACACAAGCCTCAATGACCTAAGGGGCAATTTTATTTTCATCTTGGTAACAATATGCCAGAATATCTGGCTTGTTCTCATAGTAACAGCCCTTTGGAGTTTGATCTGACTACCTCATATGACTGTGGTTCTATGAAGAGACTATCTTGGGTGCAGCAATCATGATGCCTGAAGCACCACCGTTATTTTCACACACACCCCATGCCTTTGCTTGCATTTTTTCAGACTGTGAAGATATTTCAGGATTTTGCATTAGTACTTCTTTTAAATGGCAAACCCACAATAAAGGAGAATAGTGCTGAACCTGGAAGTAATTTTTCCCGTAGAAGCTGTTTTTAAGTACTGGTTCAAAGTCTGTTATTGTTCCATCTATACAGCTCTTTTATTAACCTCAGTGGGTATTTCTAATTTACAGTATGGTGGTAAGTATTGTTTTAGAACTCTATGATGTAGTTTATGTCTCTCCCAGCCACAGAGTTCACTAGTAGATCAAGGGATGCATTGTGCCAACACTAGAAGAGCACAGCAGGGACATAAACTATAGCATACTGTTCTAAAATTAAGCAATAATGCACAACAGGGTGTGTGTTGTGCTGGGATAACATCATGCCTGGGGTGATTGGGCATGAGGGCCGCTGAGTCAGTCGACTAATCACCACAGAAATATCCCAGCACAACCACCTGGAGATCATGTAATATCTAATGGCTCATTTGTTTTTAAAACAATAAAATAGAAAAAATGATGTTTTTATGGGGGTTGTATTTTCATGTGTGGAGGTATATGTTTTCACAAAAGTCCACAGTTTGACCACTAGTTGGTGCTGGCTGTATGTTCTGCATGTATTTGCCTTCAGGTTACCCTCGCTACAGTGCTATTTCTCTTAGGACATATAGGTCTGATGGTGTCCTGAGTATGGGTTAAAATGTGCTGCCTGTTTTTTTTTTTTCTTGGTTGCTTGTTTAGTTTTTAATTTTAAATGCAGAGGCAGGTGGTATAACTGGCAAGGTGCTATGTTGACTGGAGTCACCGAGGTTAGCTGAAGCAGGACTCGTAGCAGCTGCACGCAGCGTTGTGGTGGAGCAAAGGGTGAACTAGAGGTATGGCTTTGTTTTCAGACTATTGCCTTTCTTTTTAAACTGTTTTTATTTTAGTTTGGGGAATCAGTGTCGTGGGTGAAGGAGCTCAAATCCCGTATGCTAATTCAATGCGTTATCCGTGCTTCAGGAGTTCTGGAGTAAGAAGAAACGCAGTTTGGTTTTTGTTTGGTACTGCGGGTATTTATTTTTAGAGATAGCAGGCGGAAGAGAAAGATGCAGTGTTAAATTCTTGGCGGAGGTGGGAGGAGAAATGCAGGTCGGGTGCTGAGCGGAATCAGAGACTCAAGTAATTGCGGTTGTGGAATGATTTGTTTCATTTAAATTTTACATTTGATGCAGTCGTTTCTGTGCTGGGACTAGAGCCGTGATGAGTGCTGGGATAACATCACGGCTCCAATCCCACCTAGCCAATCAAAGTACAGGATTATTTCATGCCATTGCATAATGGTTCTTACTAGCAGCATGTAAATCAGAAACACCCACGAGGATAACTATAAAACCTGTAAAGCTACAGTAATAACAGAACCTGAACCAGTATTTAATAAACAGCTTCTACCAGGAAAAACAACTTATAGATTCAGTGCAGTTCTTCTTTAAAACAGTTGATCCCCTGGAAAGGGTTAGAGGTATCTTGAAATATTAAGGAATCAAGAGCAATGCCCACGATGTCAATTATATATCATATTAATTGCACACCTTTAATCAATGCCACTGAGGCAGAGATGTGCAGGTGGATAGTAGTTCTGTTTTCATTATCTGGTGGAGTTGCAGCTTTAAAACTATTTTTCCAAGGTTCTTATATTTTCAGGTACTTTTCATCAAACTACCAGTCGTGCTATGGATGGCGCTACAATGGGCCTTGTCAAACTTCACCTGAACTAAGGAAAGCCTGAGACTTAGCTGGACCCTGGTGGCTAGTGAATGGAAAACAGGAGAGCTAGGACTCACATTTGAAAGTATATTATCAATCAGTTCAAATAACCCATTTATTGCAGATTATTGGGGATTGACCCTTCTGCCCATCTCTAGCGACTATTAAGGCAAAAGTTAAAGTTCCCGTAGTATTTATTGTAAACTACTGGGATTTTTCCCTGGCGTCCTGGCCAACATTCCTCTTGTCAATAAAACAGGTCCAAGTCTCACCCCACAGTATGCACCTGGAAGATGTCACAGCGCAGTGTACCATCCCTGGTCAAAACTGCAAATAAATAACCTCTTTATGCTTGTGTGAGAGGCAGCAATGTTCAACCTTAGAGGTCCCTGTACCCACTTAGCAGTGTCAGTGGCTCAGTAGGTAGCACACTCGCCCTCTGAGGCCGGGAGATCAGAGGGCTGTGGGTTCAGTTCCCACATCTGGCACTTGGGTTAATATCCCAGTACTGACACTGTAGTGCAGCATGAGAGGGTGCTGCATTTCTGAGGTGCCGTGTTTCGGATGAGATGTTAAACCGAGGTCCCATCTGCCTGGATTGGTGGTAGTTCAGGTGGATGTTAAAGATCCCATGGCACTTATCGAAAAGAGTAGGGTGTTTTTATTGACATAAAAAACATAAACAGCAACACTTTAAAGTAGGATAATCGATAGAACAACACTTTTCCATAACATATAACAAAACAAAATCAAAGAGATGTGCAAGTCTTACATTGTAAACGCTACGAGAACACAAAAATCATGAGAAATAAACTATTAACAAATATCCAGTCCACTTTTAACTCTTATTATTTGAACTTAATAAAGTGAAGAAAACCTTTCCACCATTTACGTAAAGTTCCTGGGGTCACTCTTGATCGTCCTGTGTATAAATCAGTATAAGTCTCCTTGATGACTAACCGACTTACACAAGAGTAAGGCATTCTCTTTGATAAGAACCCATTGAACCTCAGCTTGCCATAAATAATATCTTAGACATCCCAAAATAAGGATAATGTTTCTTCGTGAAATTCAGACAAATTCTTGGGATAACATCCTAGAATCAAAAATTCATAAGACATATTACCTAACCATTTAAATCCCCAAAGCTTTTCTAGGTATGACCATAAACCCGTCGATATGAACATCTAAGAAAAAATGTTCCATCGATTCTTCTACATTAATACAATCCAAGTATGGGCACAATCTTTCCTGTAAAACCTTGTGCCGCATTTCCTCTGACATTCAGTTTCCGTAAAGATCAGCCACTCGTCTCCCATTGTTTTTGAGGCATCCTCTTACAGTTTAATTGAGCTAATACACTAGAATTTAAAGTCATAGGACAATTTTTAAATCCTGGTTCTGAGGAAGAGTCAACGACATTAGAAAATGATAAAGCCCCTTCATGTTGTTATTCAGAATTACCTGTTTCTGTGTTTTCCATTTGAACAATTTCTGCGCCGTTGGCCTAAAATATGATGGAATATATAAGTAGCGATTCAGTTTAGGGGCTATAATGTACCAATTCTTAAAGTATTTACCCATTGTTTTCAAGTTCCATGACTCTACTGCCTCTAGTTCTACTTTTAACCCTTCTTTAATTGAGTTTGATAAAAACAAAGCATGCACAAAAATCACTGGGTCTACCATTCCTAAACCACCCTTATTTTTCATTAAATCATTATAGCTCCTTTTAACAGGATTTAGCGATTTCCCATAACATTTGAAAAACACACTATATATTCTAGTCTCAAGAAACACAGGAAGCGGAAAATCATCGCCACATACTGTATCGTTGGAAGAAGAAATTGCTTGATTACCTGAACCCTTTTAAATTTGGTCATTTCCACTGTTTCCATCTATTAACCTTTCTCTCTATTTTAATAATGACATCTTCCCAATTTTCAACAGGCATGTTCTGGGAACCGAACAATATCCCTAATATTTTAAGAGGTTTACGGAGATGTTAATACCCTCCTGACACACTTCCTCAGCACCAGTAGCTCAATAAATAATCCCTTTGTTTTATTTAAATTTATTTTGCATTTGATACCTTTGCAAAGGCCTCAAATGCAGTCACAAAATGAATTACTGAGGCCTTATCTTCCAAGTATACTACTAAATCATCAGCATAGGCTTGTATCCTTAAATGCAAATCCCTCTGCCCATTCACTGTAACACCCTTCCAAATCTGTCTCGAAACTATCGTTTGCAAAAGGGTCTAGAGCGAAAATATAAAGAAGAGGGCTTAGAGGGCAACCCTGTCTAACTCCTGTAGTTAACTTAAAACCTTCCGCCTTCTGATCTGTTAAATATGGAATTACTGTATAATTATCATATAATTTCTCAATTATTTTCACTAATTGCTTTGGAACCCCATAATGCTTAAGGGTAAGGAAAAGGACGGCAAATGAACTCTATCGAAGGCTTTTTCTAAGTCAGCTGCTATTAAGCATCTAGTTGACCCTAACTCAGTAAAATACTCAGTTACATCTCGAATCAACATCAGAGCAGACTGGACTCTTCTATCTGGTAACCCACAATATTGAAAGGGTGAAATAACTTCTTTAGCTAAATTCTTCAGCCTATTATTTAAAATACCAGTAAAGATTTTATAATCAGAGTTTAAAAAGTGATTGGTCTCCAGTTAGTAATGTTTTGCTTATCCCTGACTTAAATATATAAATCAATAACCCTTCTGTAAAAGAGGATAGATTGTAGCTTTGTCTAAAAACCTAAATAAGAGACATAGGCACTGACTAAGTTCGTCTGAAAATAATTTATAAAAGTTATTGGAAATCCCATCTATTCGGAAATATTTAGTTTCAATAACCTAATGGAGCTTGAAATCTCTGTTGGAGTGATAGGTTCCCATACCTCCGATCTCCCAACTAGGTTAACTGGAATTAAAATATCTTTTAAATAAGCGGCCATAGCTGAATTGGGGATTGTTTCAAGAGGCTTCAAGAGCGGTAATGTTCTACAATCACTTCTCTTAGTTGGGCCACAGAGGATACAAATTACCATCTGAATCTTTGAGTTCCTCCATTTTCATAGAATCTCTTACCTGTTTACACATTTGAATGGATCCCCAATGGGTGATTTTTAATTCCATTAGTTAAAATGGCCTGCATGGTTTTCCTCTATCATACTGAAACTCTTTCATTTTTTCTTTAAGATTAGCAATTTGTTCTGAGTAATCCATCCTAGAAGAATAAGCTATAGTCATAAGCCTCTTAATTGTTGTCTTAAACCTAAATAGTGCAGGAATTTGTCATTCTTTGCTCTAACTCCTTGCAATTTAAACCATTTCCTTAAGTCCGATTTAGTCTCTAACCACCAACCCAAATCTGAATATAAAAGGCTACTGATAACCTGGCTCTTAATAGGTATCTCACCCCAGCTTGTATATAAGGGAGTTCTAATGAGGAGTTATTGAGTTTCCATCTAACTAGCCTTTTTCTTGCCTGTCTGAAAAGCTAAAAGAACTTAATAGAAAGGAATGGTCCGAGAATTCACTAGGAAATATTTTAAAAGATTCTATTTGCATATTAGGTGACACTAACATATGATCTATTAGAGAAAATCTCTTCCCTTTTAAACGAAAACCTTCTCCAACCTGTAAAGCATTATGACAGTTCAAGAGTCCAGCACTTTTTATAATTTTACATAAAGCATTAGAGTCACAGTATGTTTTTATTTTTTTACTAGCATGGGTCGAAATGGGACAATTAAAGTCCCCCCCATAATACTCTAACTGTTGTTAATAAAAGGGCTGTACTGATTTAAGACAATTAACTCTACCTGCTTTTGTTTGGGGTTATAAATGTTGATAAACCTATAGCTTAGCCCTTGCCACTTCCATCGATAATCAGGACCCTTCCTGGTATTAGATCTATCAAATTGTGTAACTGGAAGTCATATGAATTAAACACTATTCCTATACCATCTGCAGAATCTTCCCCAAATGACCAAAATGAAGGGCCCCAAACCAATCTCTTTTAAATGCCACCAACTGATCTATGGAATACATCCATGTCTCTTGTAAAACAAACAGAAACAGGAAATTCATGTATATAATGAAAGAGGGCTTGAGCAACCATATTCAATAAGCTATGAACATTCAAAGAACCCCAAACCAACCTCATTAACCTTTTAAGTATTTAAATCATTGTTTTTCCTCTTTTCTTTTTTTATCCTTGTAATTATCCGTGATTTGTGACCTGGTTGAAAGTGAGGATTTTTGAGAGTCTGAATCTTCAACCTCTATCTCAGTGTTACCCCAAGAGAAAACAGAGCATATGAGTTACTGGTATCAATCTGTTCCACTGGGGTGGGGGGATTTTGATAGTGAATTCCGTAAAGATCTTCTTTGGGGCAGTACAGTCACTGGTTTATCAGCGGTGGCTGCCACCACCACCGCATCTGTGACCCCTTCCGTATAACACACTGGAGAAATCTGAGAGGTTAGGGGACCCATGTTGCCCTTAACTATCTTAACCATTTCTGAGGATATCTCCGCTGATCCTCCCACTTGGTGAGTTTAACTTTTTTTTTGTTCAACACCTTCCTTTAAACCCACTTCTTTTCCAATTTCTCTCTTGCCTAGAGGGAGTTTCATCTGATTTGTTGCAGGGGAGGGCACGTATCCTGGAGTAGCTTTAACCATGGATTCTTGGGCTTTTGAATAAAAACCTCAGAATTAGAACAAATGATTTTTTTGGCAGCCAAGGACATAGTTTGAACACATGGCCTTTAGTTTCGCACAAATCGCAACTGATGTGCTGCAAACATGGTTAAATCCTACCTCCCCAAATTATCTGGCAAGGGCTGATTGCATACACTTGAAAGGTGCGTTCTAGCCCCACACTTATAACATGCACGGGCTGCCCGCCGTAAAAACATACCCTCTATCTTTCCTAACAAAAGGAGTTAGGTATATGTTCAATTCCAGCCTCTGTTTGCCTTAATTTAACTTTACTTCCATCCTCCAGTCCAGAACCCTCTGTATCTAAAATAGGCTCTGGCTCCTTAGTACTTCACATTTTTTTTTAACCAAAAGGTTATGTCTTCCACCCATACCCTTCATTTCGGAACATAACTGTAACAAACTTAATCAGGGTTTTGAGAGTGGTATAACAATAAAGGGTGTCCACATAGGAGAATACTTAACTTGACCATACCTAACCCAGAACAACTCTAAAGCCTGTTGAGAACGAAAACTTATGTCATAATTGTCCTCCCTGAAATATTAATGAAAGCATAAACATCCTGAGGGTGAAATGCAGTGAGTCTTTCAACAAGGTTTTCCCCACATAATGCCTATCTGGCCTAGTTTCTAACCCTCCTTTATACCTCAGCCTCACAGCATTACGCCTAGGGGCTGCTTCCCTATGGAATTTGAGAAAAGTTCGGACATCAATGGCTTCTGTGAAGAGGGAGGGGAGGTTGTACAGTGACCTCATCTGTACTAAACCGAATGGGCTCCTGCAGAAAATTTCCTCCCTTTCTGCTGCTGGCCACCTGGAATCCACTCAGGAGAATGCTGAGATAAAGATAAGTTCGAGTCCCAAGCAGGATCAGGCTTCCATACACCAGCTACTGTCTGTTTCCACCCTGCTTCACTTAAAGCTTTATGGGGTGACCAAGAATCTTGTGAGCCTTTTATGTAAAAAGGGTCTGCCATCTGTATATCAGCTGTAGACTTTTTTGGTTCATTTTGTCAGAAAAAAAGAAATCTGTAGCCCCACTTTGGGAACCGTCAGTCTTTTGATATGTAACAGCTGAGTCAGTTGCTGAAATCTCTTGACTCTGCTGTTTGAACACAAACCAGCTACCTTGTTCAACTGTGCTGTTTATTTTCACAAAAGTAGATGGCAATATATTCTGTGCAGATAAATCATTTATCTTCACTTCGTTACTTCCTTTGACATTATCAGAGACCGAAACTGGCAGTAAGCACTCACTTTTAGCAGCAGAGATAATACCAGCCTGTACTGAATTCAGAGAGATTATTTGTTCTTGGGAAATGGAGCTCAAGCCTTGCTGCTCTAAGCTCTCCACAGAGCTGTTGACAATCTTGGGATCAGCCTTAACTCTGCCTTTGTGCTCTTCATTACAATCAGGCTGACACCTGCTGTAGTCAGGAGCTCAACACACTGCAGTGAAGCTTCATTAAACAAGGACAGAGCATTCTTTTTAACACCAGAGGCAAACTCTTTTGCTGGCAACTCTATCCTGCCAGAACTATAACTTAAATAAGACACAGTACCTTTTTTGCTCCATATTTTGCGCCACTGTCCTGCAGTCTGTTTGCTGTGTTTTAATATCTTGGCTTTCTCTGTCAGCCTGCAGTTTAAATTCATCTCGCTTCCTTTGGAGCTATCTGATGAAATTGGTTCTTCCATTTCTGCAGAAAACATTATCGCAGCATTTTCCTGTTTCAGACCCACATTTAGAGGTTTAATAAGCGACTTTTCTGTAGAGGTTGCAGGTTCAAATACCGACAATACCTTTTTCTCTTCCTGTTGTTGCAATTTCCAACTGTCAGTTTCTTTCTTTGTTTTATCCAAACCGATTGCTCCCAGCTCAAAAGCATCCTGAAGTTCAATATCTGATTCAATTTCAGCCAAATCCACGGCTGGAGCCTCCACAACACCTGGAGCAAGAGTCGAGGCTAGCTCTCCTGCTCACAGACTTCCTTCTCCTTCCCTTGTCCACTTGGAGTGGCCATCTTGGAAATGGCCTGTCCCCCTACTAGCCACAATGCAGAAACATCAGCACAGCAGCATCAGAGTAGGGAATTTCCCCGTGTCCTGGCCAAATTTCCTCATTCACTAAAAATACCACCAACAGCTTAATCTGGTTCAAGGTCAGTTGGCATTCATCTGTATCCCCTCCCGGGTCATGCCTGAAAATAGGCGGATTTGTCTAGTGCACTTACCGGTCAACAAAAGCTAAATAAATAAATAAATAAATACTTGGCTCTTACCGACAGGGCCGTAACTTGACAAGTGATGATGCTATGATACAGTGCCACAGAAGGCTCTACATAGGTCAAGGGTGTCTTTTATCATTTTTGTACTAAACAATAATTGAGAAAATATTATTTACATTTTATTTCAAACATTTTAATGAAGTACGCTGACTGACTCTTGCAAGGGGCCGGGGGTAAGGTGGGAGTATCAATAAACAGATTTTTAACTCTTTTTATTCTGTCAGCACACAGAAGGACAGTACATAAAGTATAATCTCATAATACATAAAACTGTTGCAGAAGTTGAAATACAGGAACAGTGCTACAGTACTTCAGGAGCATTGCTTAACAGGTATGTTTTGATCTACAGAGAAAAAAAATGATGCACTGAGATTAAGTAAATGCCAGTGACTAGTACAATAAACAAGTGCAGTCTATATTATTATTGTCCCCAGTGTGATTTATGACCGGACACCCCCTGTCCTGATCCAGCAGGGACAAACCATGAAGGAGGCTCTAGCAGTATTGCAGTTCAAATAGAATATAAAAAAACTTTCAACCTAGGGCATAAAATAAGACTAACAACACCTTGAGTTCATGTCAGTACTATACTGTGTAACTGGAAGTGGTCGAGCAGCCCCAGTGACAAATTTTAATACCCACTGCTCACTGTGACAGGACAGATCTTCCCTCAATGTCTTCTGTAAGATTCATGAATAGGAGTCACGTTCCGTGAATTTATCTGTCGGAGTAACAGATCAACTGTTATTTTTTCATCCTATATATGGTTTCCACAATTGCGACCCAGTTCACCAGACAGGGCAGACCCGTGTAAGCCATTGTTGTGTGATGGCCTTCCTGCAGCCACTAGAAGAATACCTAAAATGTCTTTTGAAGCTGATCTCCAGCACACCACGAGCCTTCTTCACTAGAAGTTGGGGTCACTCGACAGAGTATGAAAGTTCTTATCACCAGAAACAAGGAACCGAATAGCGCCAAGTCAATCTCCTCCACCACTTAATTATGGTGTGGTTGTCATAGATGCTGCCAGCAAATCAGTACTACAAAAAGCATACCTTATATTATATAATTGCCAAATTTGCTTCTGGCAGTGGGTTCAATGCCCACCACTGTCTAATGCTAAATACCTTAAATTAGCTACCCCTGACCTCAAAGCTAATTTAACTTTTGCTATGCTCGATAAAAACTCTTGCAACCTGGAGCCCTGCTTACCTAGCAAATCAAATCCACTCATTGATCTGCCCACATCACTCTGCTTCTAATAACAACATTGCAGTCCTTTCAGTTTCACACTAAAATGGGATGCGCTCCTTTAGTTGCCGAACTGCCTCAATATAGAACTCTTTACCCTACCTATAAAACAATCCTCCACAGTGGCAGCCTTTGTCAAGCTTTTAAAATTCACTACTCATTGTCCTCCGTCTGCAACTGATTCTGCTAACTCCTATCTTCCCTCTCCTCACTCTTACTCACCCTAACAGCATGGCACTTGTTTGATTATCTCCTCAGCTTTTCTTTCTTTCTTTTTACCGGGTAGGTGCACTGATCTAATGGACTGTTTTCAGGCACAACCCGGGACATAAAGATAGCACAATGATAAGGTGCAGGTAAATAATACATAACAGTAATGCCAGAAGAACAGTAGATAAACAATTCATTCCAAGTATGATAGTCTGAAAGGATACAGTAGAGTAGATACAATAGTATGTGTACAAAATGCAGTACAATTGTATGCAATATGCAGGATGGTGTAAAGCAAACAATACATAGTTAAACATCATATGCAATATGCAGGATAGTGTAAAAGCAAACAATACATAGTTAAACATTATATGCAATATGCAGGATATTTATAGCATAAACAATACATAGTTATACAGCCGTATGCAATATGCAGGATGTAAATAAACACTACCTAGTTAAACATTGTATGCAATATGCAGGATAGTGTAAAACAAACAATACCTAATTAAGCGTTGCATGCAATATGCAGGATAGTGTAAAACAAACACTACCTAGTTAAACGCTGTATGCAATATGCAGGATAGTGTAAAACAAACAATACGTAGTTAAGCGTTGTATGCAATATGCAGGATAGTGTAAAACAAACATTACCTAGTTAAACATTGTATGCAATATGCAGGACAGTGTAAAAACAAACAATACATAGTTAAGCATTGTATGCAATATGCAGGACAGTGTAAAACAAACAATACATTGTTAAACATTGTATGAAATATGCAGGATAGTTGTAAAAACAAACAATACGTGAGTTAAACATTGTATGCAATATGCAGAAGAGTGTAAAAGCAAACAATACATAGTTAAACATTGGATGCAATATGCAGGAGAGTTGTAAAACAAACAATACATAGTTAAACACTGTATGCAATATGCAGGAGAGTGTAAAACAAACAATACGTGAGTTAACCATTGTATGCAATATGCAGGAGAGTGTAAAACAAACAATACGTAGTTAAACATTGTATGCAATATGCAGGGCAGTGTAAAACAAACAATACGTGAGTTAAACATTGTATGCAATATGCAGGATAGTTGTAAAACAAACAATACATTGTTAAACACTGTATGCAATATGCAGGACAGTGTAAAAACAAACAATACATAGTTAAACACTGTATGCAATATGCAGGATAGTTGTAAAACAAACAATACGTAGTTAAGCGTTGTATGCAATGTGCAGGATAGTGTAAAACAAACAATACATAGTTAAGCATTGTATGCAATATGCAGGACAGTGTAAAAACAAACAATACATTGTTAAACATTGTATGAAATATGCAGGATAGTTGTAAAACAAACAATACGTAGTTAAACATTGTATGCAATATGCAGAAGAGTGTAAAAGCAAACAATACGTAGTTAAACATTGATGCAATATGCAGGAGAGTTATAAAACAAACAATACATAGTTAAACACTGTATGCAATATGCAGGAGAGTGTAAAAACAAACAATACGTAGTTAACCATTGTATGCAATATGCAGGATAGTTGTAAAACAAACAATACGTAGTTAAACACTGTATGCAATATGCAGGAGGTGTAAAACAAACAATACGTAGTTAAACATTGTATGCAATATGCGGGGCAGTGTAAAACAAACAATACGTAGTTAAACATTGTATGCAATATGCAGGATAGTTGTAAAAACAAACAATACATTGTTAAACACTGTATGCAATATGCAGGACAGTGTAAAACAAACAATACATAGTTAAACACTGTATGCAATATGCAGGATAGTTGTAAAACAAACAATACGTAGTTAAGCGTTGTATGCAATGTGCAGGATAGTGTAAAACAAACAATACATAGTTAAGCATTGTATGCAATATGCAGGACAGTGTAAAACAAACAATACATTGTTAAACATTGTATGAAATATGCAGGATAGTTGTAAAACAAACAACAATACGTAGTTAAACATTGTATGCAATATGCAGAAGAGTGTAAAAGCAAACAATACGTAGTTAAACATTGTATGCAATATGCAGGAGAGTTATAAAACAAACAATACATAGTTAAACACTGTATGCAATATGCAGGAGAGTGTAAAACAAACAATACGTAGTTAACCATTGTATGCAATATGCAGGATAGTTGTAAAACAAACAATACGTAGTTAAACACTGTATGCAATATGCAGGAGAGTGTAAAACAAACAATACGTAGTTAAACATTGTATGCAATATGCAGGGCAGTGTAAAAACAAACAATACGTAGTTAAACATTGTATGCAATATGCAGGATAGTTGTAAAACAAACAATACATTGTTAAACACTGTATGCAATATGCAGGACAGTGTAAAACAAACAATACATAGTTAAACACTGTATGCAATATGCAGGATAGTTGTAAAACAAACAATACGTAGTTAAGCGTTGTATGCAATATGCAGGATAGTGTAAAACAAACAATACATAGTTAAGCATTGTATGCAATATGCAGGACAGTGTAAAACAAACAATACATTGTTAAACATTGTATGAAATATGCAGGATAGTTGTAAAACAAACAATACGTAGTTAAACATTGTATGCAATATGCAGAAGAGTGTAAAAGCAAACAATAAGTAGTTAAACATTGTATGCAATATGCAGGAGAGTTGTAAAACAAACAATACATAGTTAAACACTGTATGCAATATGCAGGAGAGTGTAAAACAAACAATACGTAGTTAAACATTGTATGCAATATGCGGATAGTTGTAAAACAAACAATACGTAGTTAAACACTGTATGCAATATGCAGGAGAGTGTAAAACAAACAATACGTAGTTAAACATTGTATGCAATATGCAGGGCAGTGTAAAACAAACAATAATAGTTAAACATTGTATGCAATATGCAGGATAGTTGTAAAACAAACAATACATTGTTAAACACTGTATGCAATATGCAGGACAGTGTAAAACAAACAATACATAGTTAAACACTGTATGCAATATGCAGGATAGTTGTAAAACAAACAATACATTGTTAAACACTGTATGCAATATGCAGGACAGTGTAAAACAAACAATACATAGTTAAACACTGTTTGCAATATGCAGGATAGTTGTAAAACAAACAATATGGTGTTAAACACTGTATGCAATATGCAGGACAGTGTAAAACAAACAATACATAGTTAAACACTATTTGCAATATGCAGGATAGTTGTAAAACAAACAATATGGTGTTAAACACTGTATGCAATATGCAGGATAGTGTAAAACAAACAATACATAGTAGCGACTCCCTAGACCTCAAAATTCTCTGACTAACCCTTGATGAGACCCTGTCTCACCTCACCAAACTACTTAACTGCTCACTGCACCTAGGTCAAATCCCTGCTTCTGGAAAAGAGGAATTATAACTCAATCCTAAAGAATGGGGATCCAACTGCCCCTAGTAACTATAGACCCATTACTATCCTCCCTCCCCAAAGCTTTCAGAAAAATTGTGTCAGACCAGCTCACCAAATATCGGGACAAACACAACCTGCTTTGCCATGAACAACATGGCTTCAGAACGGACACAGCACTATCACAGCCCTACTCGAATTTACCTCATACATTCATGAAGCACTAGAACAGGGGCAATAGCAGGGCAATCTGTGTTGATCTGACCAAAGCATTTGACACCGTCAATCACACACTACTTCTCCACTCTCTCGCCTCCCTCCATTTTGCCCCTGAAGCTATCTCCTGGTTCAAAAACTATCTCACAGACAGGACACAGCAAGTCAGAATTAGCACCACCCTCTCTCCAACCAACCAGTTCTAGCAGGTGTCCCTCAAGGGTCGATACTTGGCCCACTACTTTTCACTCTCTTCTAAACTCTCCCCTAGGCCTGCAGTGGAAAGCTATTGCTCTATGCAGACAATGCCGTATTATACTAGAAACACACCAATCCAAACTCTCTTCAAAATGCCTTTCAAAGCTGTTTTAGAGAACTAGAATACTGGTTCACTGACCATCGACTAATACTAAACTACAATAAGGCGAAATCTATGATATTTGCTCACCGCCAAAACCCCTTCAGTAATTCCCTGCTATCTATCTGAAACTCGTAGGGTATCCGCATTGAACAGGTCCCACATTTCAAATATCTAGGTATCACACTGGACACATCCTCACCTACCACATCCACATTAAACACCTCTCCTCCTCTGTTAACACCTGATTAGGGATTCTATACAGACATAAATACTGCCTACCCCCAGGCCCTATGGCTCGCTATTACCTGCTCAGTCCTTTCGTTGGTCTATTATGGGATAATAATTTATGGCGCCACTGACAGAACAGCCCTTAACTGCATCAATCTAGCCTCAACAAAGCCTGCCAACTGGTCACAAGCAGTGAAAGACTAACCCATAGATGTGTTCTCTATAAGCTAGCAGACTGGCTGACCTTGAAGGAGACTAAATACCACACTTGCCTCCTAGCCAAAAGATACTAATGAAGCTTACACCTAATAGTCTATACTCCGCATCCAACCAGCCCCCATAGGAGTACCCTGGGTGCCAGGCAACACCTCCCTCATATTCCCCACTGTAGGACCTCACTAGGGCAAAGGTCCTTACATTATCATGCTCTCCTCTGGCTTAACAACCTACCATCCTCCATCTCACTGGCCCCTAGTCTTGGCCAATTCAAAACTGGTATCAAGAGACTTCTTCTTAACTCGAGACCTGTGGCTGTTACCAACAGTCCTCCCTAGGCTGAATGTGATAAAAAACTCTCATATTCCATAACTGCACAACAAGGCCTACAACCTTGCAGTATTTACACCTTAATGTAGGGCTTGGTAAAGACCCTCTGATTCGGTAACCTGTCCCACCACACCTCGATGACCCAGGGTCCTCTAACAACCCTTGAGATGGTAACCAATCAATGTAAATACCATGTACTGTGATTTTACGTAAAATTTGTCAAAATGTAATGTTCTGTTTTGAAAACAATGTACAATATGTCTTGATGCAATGTTCTGTTTTGTACTGACGTGGAGCCTTTGCAAAGGTCTTTGACTCAAAGACTGTAATTCAAATTTCAATAAATAAATAAAATAAAATAAAGATTGTATGCAATATGCAGGATAGCGTAAAACAATACATAGTTAACATTGTATAAATGGAAGTGCTCAGTGCATTTGTGGAGCAATGCCTAGCTACGTGGAATTGCAAGACAGCGTTGTGTTATTAACAAAAAGTTAGAAGCTAGAAGTGCAATCTCATTGGGTGAAATTAGGTTTCTGGATAACCACTGCAAATCTGTGAAAAGGGCTGGTGGGGTGTATCCTGGGAGCAGGCACAAGTGGCATTAGCCATTAGAGCTGTTTTGTAGCAAGAATTTAGGAGAGGTGGGAGTCCGGTGAGCGAAGGCCAGAGGGCAGATTGTTCCACAGTTTTGAGGTGGCTGTCATGAAGGCTTTGCTACCCAAGCAGGTGGTGATCCGAGGGCCTCAAACTGAAGGCTGGAGGAGTTTCTTAGGATATGGAGGCAGGTTTTGGTTTGAGCAGGAGGAATAGGGGTGATTTGTCCCTGCCTCTAATGGCCTTGTCAAAGGCGCATCCAAGGCAATAGTCTCTCCAGGCCTGGGGGGCAGCCAAGGAACTGCTATAGGGTACAGCAGTGGGTATTGTGCCCTTATATTACACCCCTGTGTGTTCAATAACTGCACCCTTAGCATCAGCTTCCTCCCTTCATTCTACAGTGCAAGTTTTTCTTGTGTATACTGTATAATATTTCATTACAACCCGTGTCTGCTATTTTCCAATTTCTGTATAAAGAATCTGAACCATGATGTATCTGAACCATGATGCATTACCTCCTGATCCTGTGTCTTATCCACTGTGTACTACCTCCTGTGTCAATGTATTATGTCCTGCGCCTGTGCTTTCGCACCGGGTCATGCCTGAAAAAGGCATTCATTGTCAGCGCACTCACCCAGTCAATAAGTGAAATAAATAAATAAATAAATAAATATGTCCATTGTCTAATGCTCCAGTTTTTCCGGAGGAGACATCCCACAATTAAGTGTTCAAAACCAGGATTTCTAGTTATATTGGCTATAGCACCAAAGTTTGGCCGCAGCTCCACCTGGAAACGTTGAATTACAGGGCAGCTCCAAAACATATACAAACGTACTGAACATACAAAACTCCCAGTAGATACAGGCCACAGGATCTAGCAAGTCTGCTCAAGTGTACAGCTAGCAAACATTACACTGCAGCTGCCCCTCATTCCTTCACCCATAACGGTGACTCACCACCTCATTTTGTCTCATCCCCTTTAAAACTGCCCACTGTCTTACAGGATACCACCTCCTTGGGTAGTGCATTCCACTTAGACACCATCCTTTCAGTGAAGAATTGTCTCCTCATTTCTCTCCTGAATATTCCACCCTCAATCTCAGACTATGCCCTTCATGTCTCTCCCACCCTTAATTTAAAATTCCTGTGTACCAGTCTTGTTTAAACCCTTCCTATATTTAAAGGACTGTCATATGCCCTCTATCCTTCCTCTCCTACAGGAATATATGTCAAGCTCCTTAAGCCTCTCCTAGTAGGGTTTGTCTTCCAAACCCAGGATCATCCTTGTTGCTCTGCACTGGACCCTCCAGTAACTTCAAATACTTCTTCAAGTATGGCCCCAGTACTGCATGCAGTACTCCAGGTGCAACCTCACCAATGACCTGTGCAATGGCAGGATCACCTCCCGCTTCTGGAGGGATTCCTCTAGCAATACACCCCAGCATCTTATTGGCTTTGGCTGCTTTTCTGCACTGTGCTGAATGGTTCATTTGCCCTGTTATTATCACCCCAAGATCTTTCACGTCCTCTGTAGTAGCTATCTATACCCTCCCAACTGATAACACCTCCTAGTGTTCCTTGCTCCCTAGTGCAGACTTTGCACTTCTTATCATTGAACCCCAGCTGCCATGTGTCTCACCAGTGTTCTAGTTTAGCTATATCATCCTGCAGCCCTGCCAGCCTATTGCATTGTCCACCACTGCACTGATCTTCGTGTCATCTGCAAAGACTAATCTTGTTCTTAATGATGTGAGAGATGTCAACGACAAAAATGCCAATCAACACCGGGCTCAGTACTGAGTCCTGCAGTACCTTGCTTATTTTAGCCCTTGGAGATGAGAGAGTTCCTCCCACCACAATCCTCTGTTGTCTCCCTTGCAGTCAGTTCTTGATCCAATTTACCATCTTGTCCCTACTCCCAGGTATCCCACCTTACTGATCAGCCTCCCATGTGGTACCCAGTTGAAAGTGCCTTGCTGAAATCCAGATACAGGACATCTACTGTATGGCCCTTGTCGAGTGCCCTCGTCGCCCAGTCATAATAGTCAACCAGGTTGGTCTGGCAGGATTTGCCAGAGACAAACCCATGTTCTTTCCCATCTTGGAGACCATTACCTTCTAGAAAGGTCACCAATCTCTCCTTAAGTATTGTCTCCATTAACTTTCCTACAATGGATGTAAGACTTACTGGTCTATAGTTGCCCGGTTCATCCTTCGGTCCTCTTTTGTGGAGGGCACCACGTGAGACATCGTCCAGTCCTAGGGTATGCACCCTGTCCTCAGAGAGGTATTGAACAAGTCTGCTAATTGCTCTGCCAGGACCACCACCAATTCCTTCAGTGCACAGAAGTGTACACCATCAGGGCCTGGTGCCTTATCCACTCTCAGTGCCCTTAATCCCTCTAATACCCTGTCTGCTGAGAATCCCCATCCGTCACTCCCCACCCGTGTCAACCCTCCCTATCCCTTGAGGCAGTGACCCATCCTTTTCCTTAGTAAATACAGAAGAGAAGTATTAATTTAGTGCTTCCGCCTGCTGCCCTTTCTCTGCCCACCCCCATCCTTCTGAATCCTTACTATTTGACCTTTGCAGATCCTTTTCTCCCTTATACCTGAAAGTCTTCCTCCTTCCTTGATACTCTGTGCCAGTCTAAGCTCTCTGGACACCTTTGCTGCCCTGACTGCTCGGGTCACTCTCTTAATTTCTTCAGGTACTCCTATCTTCCCCGACTGGATCTCTTGAACCTCCTGAAGGCTGCTCTTTTGCCTCACCTTTACCTCACCTCACCGCTTAACTAGCTTGGTTTCTTGGCCCTAGTCTTTTGGTTTGTGTCTTAGTAAAGGATCTAGTTGCCTCTGTGAGCTCTAGCTTGATTTCTGGTTAGCATCCATGTGTGGGTGGATTCTGGCAAGGTGCCAGGACACTATTTTTCCCATCATCCCAAAGTCAGCTCTCCTGAAGGAATATGCGATAGGGTGTTCTTTTTGCCCACAGTTCCTCCAGGAAGTCACTATGCCCTCTGGTGTAATGTTTGGTTTTGCAGGGTGTGAGGAAGCAGCTAACAAGCTTCCATCTAAACTCTTTCCAGTTATTCAAGGATGATGTGTGGTATACCCCTCCTAGACACCCTGCCACTCTTTATGGATTAGAGTCAAATCTGTTTCAGTTTCCTGGCAGCATGGAAGTGGGGCAGGAGGATTTGTTTGATGTGATGTGTAACTGGAAACCAAATGTGAAATGTATGTTTTATGGATGTGATCTAACCCAGTTTCTTCGATGATCTTGACCGGGGCCCTAGAAATGTCAAGAATATGTGAACGTGTCCTCAGAATAAACAGATCTGACAGGTATCTACACTATGGCCTAGATATTCAAACTGCGCTCAAAACTGGGCGCAACAGTAGGAACAGCGCAAACCAGTTCTTTTCAAATGCGCAACAGGTGCGATATTCAAACATGGAGCAGAGCAAATAAGCGCAAGCAACCAGCGTCTGAATATCGCGCACTGCGCCATCGCGCACCAGGAAGGAAGCTGAGCTGAAATGTTGCGCTATGGCGCAACCATGGAAGCTCAGCTGAGCATTCCAGAGCTGCCATAGCGCAAGCACAGCCCCCCAGAGCAATGGAACTGCACATCCAGGGAGGCAGGCTGGGGCCCACCGCCAGCCATGCCACACATGGGCACAGGAACACACTGCAGAACCCACACCACACCGCACACCCAAGCATAGCATCACTGGGGGTGGGACGGATGATCCACGTGCCCATGGGGACAAGCCAACAAAGCATAGCAGAGCCCTGACACCCCAGCACAACCACTGACAGGCAGACAGTGCCACACACAGGGGTTGACAACCACAGTGCACATCAGCCCCCATATGACAGCACACCCTGCACCATGACCCCAAGACACCACCCATGTGCAGTGACTGGCACTGCAGGAAACACCATGCATCCCCCTGGCACACGCCAACCCCTGCTGCAGAGAGATACAGGCCAGACCCACCCTGTGCACCCAGCAGTGGGTGGCAGCAGACGGCAAGACCAACAGAAAGTCAATTCCATGCTGGAGATACCTCCCATGCACACACACACACACACACACACACACACACACACACACACACCCAGGACCATACCACCCCAGATGGCATGCACACCACTGCAACTGAGCACCCATAGCCAGCTGCAAATCAGAGACCAACACAGTATTCATATCAAAATATAAAGGTATATTTAAAGTTTCAAATACTAAATAGCAAAACCATAAACAACAACTATTTACAAGGGGATGGGTACAGGTAGGGGTGTTCAAGGAAGGGATGAACAACTGGGAGAGGAAGGCAGGGTGATAGGGATGGGAGAAGTGAAGGATGTGCCCCTAAGGCCCAGCTGGCTGGTCATCCTCTGCCTGGTGCTGCACTGTCCGGTGACACTCCTCCGCAGGCCATGGCACCTGATTGACTGAAGGATGGCCTGGTTCTCAATGGCCACCTGTGTCAGGCCCCGAATGTCATGCGGAACCCGGAGAACCTCGAGGCCTAGGAAAATGGGAACACAGTCAATGGCTGTGACTGACCACAACCCTGAACACCACCCAACCTGCAAGCCATATAGCCCAATGTCCCGCACCTGTGATGGCATGCACCCACCCACAGTGAACATGCACATGGCCATCCACAAACAGGCGGCACCAGCTATGCGCACCACCGCCACACACTGCCCACGTCAATCACAGTACAAACTAGGCTGGCAAGTGATGTGGCAGCGTGGTGCGATGCCAGTTACACAGCTATGTGCCCAGTGCATGCCTGACCACCAGTGATGCATACACAGACGTGCCGTGATACTGCACTGTGATGCAGGTCACCTGTGTCATGCCTACATACATGGATACATAGACAGTGTCAGCAGATAAGGGCCTATGGGACACCCAGTCTGTCCATTTGACCTTGTAAGTTCACTGTGTTGTCCATAAGTCCGCTCCCCTTACCCTGACCTCCAGAATTCCTTTATGGCTAACCCATGCATTCATAAATCCTGGACCAAGTTCAGCCCCCACCACTTCCTCTGGCAGGGTGTTCCACTTGTTCACCACCCATTCTGTGAAGAAATACTTTCTCATGTTTCCTCTGAATCGTCCCCTCCAACTTCATCCCATGCCCTCTAGTCCTGGAACATCCTTTACGCTTAAAAATATTGTTTTCCTGCACCTGTTCCCCTGTAAGATACTTGTATGTCCCCATCATATCCCCACCCTCCTCCCTCCAGGGAGTACATGTTCGTTCCGTCCAACCTGTCTGCATAGGACTTGTGATGCAATCCATGCACCATCCATGTCGCCTCCTCTGAACCCTCTCCACCCAGTCCATGTCCATACGTAGGTATGGTCTCCGGAACTGTACACTGTACTCCAGTGTGGGACTCACTAGTGTTTTGTATAGTGGAATTATGACCTCCCATTGGTTGTGTCCCGCATGGCTGGTGGTCTTGCCCCCAGCATGCAATAGCATCCATGAAGTAATGATACTCACACACCTCCAGCAGCTGGGTCTGACGCTGCTGCTGCTGTTGGGGCACAACACCCCGGCACGCGGCCCTGGCATGGCCCACGTCACCCTGGCCCTGTGTCCTCACAATCCGGCCTGTGGGAGACATATGTTGAGACAAACATCAGTGTGACTCAAAGCAGAGTGCCCCTGCCCCAGTGAGAGTGCCTGCCCACACAGCCATAACCATCCATCGCACAGCTGCACACACTGACACACCCATGCACAGCCACCCAAGCACACACACCCCTACAGAGAATATAGGTGCATAGATGGGTACACTCACCTGGCTAGGCACCACGCCCGCCACAGCATGAGCGCGGCAGCGTCCTCAGAGAGTTCCGGCTCCCTCCGGCGGAGGTCACTGTACCGGTGCGGCACTGCTCAGCAGACCGCCCCGCCTGTGACCTCCACCAGGTCAGTGGCCACTGCTGCCACACGTGGGTCCTAGGCATGGTGAGGGGCCTCACCACAGTGCCTCACAGTGGGCTCAACCAGGCCATCAGGTTGGCCACTTCAAGCTGGCTCCAGGACACCGCCTCCTCCTAGCCATGGCACCAACTTTACAGCAGGCAATATGGCGCCCGCTGCGCGTAACCCCGCGTGGAGTTATTTAACTAGACCACCACAGCGCTCCAATCACGCTGTTCGAACAGCGCGTCACTTTACATGGCGCTGTCACTAGACAGCGCAATAGGGACGCACACATGGCATGCCAACAGCGCCAGGGGTCAGAGGGCATACAAGGTCACGGCAATGACGCAAGGCTACGCGACAGCGCCATAGGACGTATAGGCATCCTGCGCAGCTGCCAAGCTGAACACCAGCGCCACAGTGGACTATCGCGCAGTAGTGCCACAGCGCCATAGTGCCCAGCGCTGAGCACCACTGGCACAATGGTGGCCATGGCTTTGATCCGCTTATCGCTCCCAGCAGGTCTGCAGCGCGATAGACGCTGCGTAGCTGTCTGGGCATGCACAATGCAGTGTAGCACGCAGCCACAAACATCGCCATTGGCTCAGCGGACGCTTCCGTGTGCGCCAAGCGCAAACACGCAATATTCAGCCGACATATGCAAATCATTCGATCAGCCATTCAAAGGTGCAGTGGCGCGATTAGCATGTCATTAAAGTAGCGCCACACCTCATTTGCATGTGTTGCGCTATAAAAACGCACAGTGGGTTGTGCTGGCCAGATTCAGTTACTGCAGGTGAGAGGTGAGTTACATGCTGTGTGATGCTCAGGACAATGCTCATGGGCAAGGGTGCCAGAGGATGATAAAGGCTGAGGGGCTGAGCATGAGAAAGGGCACTAGAAAGGGACAAAGGCACCCTTTCTATCAGTATCTGCCATGCGGAGAGGAAGCGGGGGCTTCTGCACCCCCGGGCCGGCAGCCTATGCTCATGGGGAAATGCTGTCGACTGCACAGTGACAGGTGTCCACTTCCACCCAACAGATCACCATGACTGACCAGAGCCAAGCTGAGGGTGTGGACGGGCGGGTGAGGAGGAGGCGAACTTCACCACAGCAGAGACAGAGGCCTCTTCCAGGCCTACCTGGAGGATGAGCCACTATTGAGTGGGCGGAGGGGCCCTCAGGAGGCGTGCAGCTGCATGGGAGGGGTAGCTCGGACGCGTCAACCTGCACGGAAGCCACCAGGCGCTCCGTGCAGGAATGCAGGAAGAAGATGGGGACTGACCGCAGGAGGCTGAAGGAGAAGGTGGCAGCCTTCAGGGTGGCACGTGCTGGCACTGGTGGGGCCCACCAGTGGTGTTACCAGGACCCCTACAGAGGAGACACTACTCGCCATGCAGCCGAGCAGCATCAAGGGCGTACCAGGCGGAGGATTGTGACAGGTGGAAGCCCATCACTGCACGTTATGACATGGTGATGTTGTTGGGGGCTGTTGTTCACATGCACTCACATGTACTCTCTTTCTGTTACAGATCCTGTTCGTCTGCAGGAGACGGTGGTGGTGGTGGGTCCAGACAGTGAGGCAGACCTGCTGGACGTGGAGGAGGATCATCCACCTCCGCCACCAGCCTGCAGGCACTGCAGCAGCATGCACGCTGGGCCAACAACTCCGTGTCAGTGATACGGGTGCAGGGGTGCACAGCCTGTGTCACAGCAGTCTGGCATGCAGGTATGCCAGCATGCTGTGCCTATGGCAGTGCACGCACCTGCACCATTGATGATAGCAGGCCTGCAATGGGCGGTGATAGGTGTGTCCCATGACGGACACATGGCAGGCCAGCACGTGCCCCTGGGCCTTCCTGGTTCACACCTGTATCAGCATGCTGGCACAGTCCCAGGCTGTGCCTGTCAGCACCGTGGGGCAGCACGGTGGCTGTGCAGGTGTCTGGCACTGTTGTCAGCACGGAGGTGGAACAGGTGGACCTGGGGCTCAGCAGTTGGAGGCGGCAGCAGCAGTCACACACCAGGTCTGGGGGTACAGTGTCAAGCAGTGGCACATGTCCACCGCCCTTTGATCCGCCCATACCTGGTCCTGGCGTAACAGTGCCCACCCTCAAGGGTGCTGTGCACAAGGACCGTCCCACACCCTGGGGGTCACGATGCCATTGGGGCACAGTACCCATTGGGCGTGCACACCGCCTGCTGCAGGACTCGGTACAGCTGCAGGGGCGGGTTGCAAGGTCCGTGGAGGCACTGTCTGTGTCCGTGGAGCGGCATAGCAGGGAGTGTGCTCGGGACCGAGCCGAGCTGGTCCTTATGCGGACGGATGTGACCGCTGCCATTGACAGGCTGACCCAGGCAGTGGTCTCTGTCACGGAGCTGACACACACTGTCAGGTGCCCTGTACCACACACCCCACACAGTGCGCTCTCCACTCCCTCGTCTCCGGGCGTCATGTGACACCAGGCCTGTCGACGCCGGTTCTGCTGTGGGCATCCCGAGCACCCCTGGGCAAAGCTTGTTTGGCAGGATGCAGACCCTGTGCGGGCAAGGTCGCACTGGTGCAGTGGGACCCCTGGTGGTGCACCAGCGCCACCCGATGTGGCCCCTGCTCAGCCTGCCAGTGCTGCTGGGCTACGGCGGGGCTGCCCACGCATCCGTGGTGGCCGTGGGACAGTGCTACCTGACTGAACTGTCTCCCAGTGCAGGCCCTGTCTGGTGCTGCCCTGTGTGCAATGTGTGTCATGGTGGGCAGTGCACTGCTGGGTGCTCTGCTCACAAGCTGACACACGGACCACCTGCACACTCTCCCAACTGCTGTCCACAGGTGCGTGTGCATGATGATGCCTGCATTGCACTGTACACCAAGGTGCAAGGGTGCCCAGGTCCTGACAGCCACGTACATGGACAGTCCAGGTGGTGGGGGTGGTTGGTGGTGCTGTGTTGGCAATGTCATTTCTGCAGTGCTGTGCTGCTGCCCATGTATGCTGCCTGTGTGTGTGTGTGTCCGTATGAGTGCTCACCTCTCTGATGGTGTGTTGGTATGCCTAGAACCTTGAACTCCCTGACCTTCATGCACGGTGTGTTCCCTGTGTGCCTGTGGTTTGCGCATGGACAGTGTTGCCTGCACATGTCCCTTGACTTACCTGTGTTGGGCGTAGTGCTCTTCTGCAATGGTGTCCGCTGCAGCTGGGCCTGCCGGGTCAGTCAGGGGTCCCTCCGTCTGGGCTGCTCATCACCCACATCACCGGCGCCACTGGCGCCCCCATCGCTGTCCCCTCTTGGACCTGTACGGCTATCCCATGGTCTTTGGCCATGTTGTGCAGGATGCAACAGGCCAGGAATATCCCACAGGCCTTTGGGGCTGTACTGTAGGGCTCCGCCGGAGGTGTCCAGGCATCGGAAGCGCGCCTGAGCATCCCAAACACCCGCCTATGATGCCACGGCTGCGGCTGTGTGCCTCATTGAAACCCAGCTGCGCTTGGGGTCATGGGTGCCGGTATGGTGTGAGCAGCCAGGGACGGAGTGGGTATCCGCAGTCACCTGTGTGAGATAGTGGAGATCAGTGTCATGTCAGGTCCATATTGCCCATATCCTTGTGTGCCACTACCATGGCACCTGTGTCATTCCACCCTTGCACAGAGTTTGCATTCCATACATGTGTACTCACCCACTAGATGACCCGTGGGGATGTTCCCACTCTCGAATCGATGGCACAGTGCAGACTGGTGCCATATGAAGGCATCATGTGCTCCGCCAGGTGTGTGGCACAGACATTGATAATGCGCCCAGTGGCATCACACACCACCTGGCAGTTGACACTGGAAAAGCCCTTTCGGTTCGATAAGCCTGGCCGTCGGGCCAGGTGGCATCGCGAATGGCCACATGGGTGCAGTCTATGGCCCCTAGCATGCCAGGCATATGTGCTACCCTGTGGAACTCCTGCATGTTTGTTGTACGCCTGCCGCGGTGCTGGGGAAATGGATGTACTCGCAGCATGAGGCAGCAGTGCGCTGAGGAATTGGGTGAGGATGCGACATGGCCGACTGTGTAATGCCTGTGGTGTCCCCTGTCGGCCTCTGAAGGTGCCCGTGGCTTAGCAGGCACATGCAGGCTGTCACCTGGTCTCCACGGACAGAGCATGACTCCATCGTGAGGGTGCCTGCATCACATCACTGCACAGCTCGCAGAGCCGCCTCAGTATTGCCCTCGTTCAGGCGGTACCGGCCACAATCTCGACGCCTGTGTACAGCTCGCCGATGCGGGCACGATAATGCCGTCGGGGCACCGCCGACGGGCCCTCCGCGGCCACGCCCCCTGCAGCATGGTGTCTCACCCCTCATTACAGCTTCCATGTGGAAGCTGACACTGTCCATCTCCTGGCTTCTGCCCCGGCTGCTGTTCCTGTGTTACCCCACTGCCCCACTGCTGCTTCCACTGCAGGCACCCCACTGGCCTCTCTGTCCCTCCTGGACCCACTGTCCCTCTCTGCCCTTCCTGCTCTCTCTCTCTCTCTCTCTCTGTCTCTCTCCCCAGTTTGTGACCTGCTAAGGGTTCTTTTGCCTTCTTCCTTGAGCACTTTTTTTTGGCCAAATCCGATACTGCGCAACTTCCGGCTGAGCCTACTCTTGCGCATTGCGCAAATGTTCGGATATCGCATTCGCACTTTATGCATGGACGCCCCTTTTCGGTTGCGCATGCCTTCATTTCCATTGCGCCTGTTGCTCAGCATGTTTCTCGTGGAACTGGCCCCTTCTGAATATTGCAGAATGGCGATTTTTGAGTTGTGCACGCAACCCTTTGAATATCTGGGCCTATATCTCTAACCAGACTTTATTTAATCTAACAGAAAGTGACAACTCAGAAACAGCAAAATAAATGTAAATACAACACCGTAATAATAAATAAATATTTTAAATATCCTCAACATTGAGATTTCCATTAAATACAGTATACAAAATAGAAATAAAAAATAAATTAACAAATAAAATACATTTTTTAAATATAGTATCTCAAGCCTTTCGGTTAAAGGTGAATAAGTTATAAAAATACAAAAATAACTTAAATCTTTATTTCACTCAAGTCTCTACATCTTAAACACAACACTAGTGTGACCTAGAACATAGCCACTTTATTTAGTCTTGGTTGTCTGGTATTTGGTCTTCAGGAGGGTGAAGTCGCGGATGACTTTGCCCAGGTACTTCTCCAGGTCTCGCAGGATGATGTAACCTTGCAGGTTGCTCTGCCATTCATTCAGTGGGTTGAGAAGTTCATTAGGTATGATCCCTTCAGAAGACGATGGGAAGTCATATTCAGAGATGCAAGCTGCAAACGATAACCTTGTTAGTAACGAATAAACATTTCAATATTATAAAGGGAGAAGAAAATGCAACAAATTCCTATAGGTGGAAGAATACAAGCTAAATATAAACTGACAAGGATTTTTTACATATATTTCTTTATGCTCCTCCCTGCTGGTGGCCCCCCATCCAACCAACCCCCCAGCCCTGTCCCCTGAATCACCGGCTCTAACCTGCCCGGCCCAGGAGCGGCACCTGTGGGGGTTGGTCTTCACCCTACCTACCAGCATTTTTCCTCCAGTGTTTTCTCCCAGAGGCCCCAGGAGTCAGCGCCAGATGGGTGTGGAGAGCATGTATGCACTCAACTACCTCAGTCACGGCTTCCTTCCTCACCCCAGGCCTAGTGCCTAGGCAACCTCGGCCCAAGCTTCCTCCAGCCTCTACTGGGGTCACCATCAGCCAAGGGACACCTGCATCCTCCCTGAGAGGAGAGGTTGCCTATTGAAGCTCCATCCAGCTCCACCCTCCCCCTGCGCGATCTCTGATGCCCCGGCTCATTCCCGAACCTGGGTCACGGTGTAGGTCAAGGTAACTGACAAGGATTTTAAACAGAAATTCCCTCTATTCAGCGATGAGTTCCCAATTTATACCTGCACTAGTGCAATTGTAGCTATCACTACACATGAAGGGCAGCATTGCATATGGATCCCCTGCTCCCCATACTGTCAGCAGACAGCTGCACCTGCCATTCAGTAGAGATCAATCAGACCTCCCAGCATTCTGGTTCTGTAGATACAGTGGGTTACCCAATCAGATTCAGCCAAATGGGATGGATTTAAAACAGTAGCAGAGAGAGAATAAGTGGTTATCCTTCTTAAACTGGTAGCAAGGCAGTACACAAACCTAATGTAAGCATTTGAAAAGAACAAGCCAGATTGCTTTGTGCAGCTATCCTACACAAGAATATATGCTGTATATAAAAGGGGATACACAATGGCCTGACTCAAAATATGCAATTTATCTTGAACTGTTAGGTGGCAAGACCATAACTCACAAGAGGCAGACTGACCTCAGAAAGTCGGCTATAGGCCCAGTGCAATGTATATGATAAAGCAGCTGTTTTGGCCAGTTACAAAGTTATCCACATGTCTAGAACAATTCTTAATTTTTGAATTTTTAAAACATCAATCTAAGCTTGGGTACAGCTCCAAAACCCCACATTAGCTGGTACTTGAGTGTGAATTTTACTATAGAACAGAATAGAAAAGAATTTCAAGTATAGATTTTAGATGTATAGGTTTTAGACCTTTAAGGCACTAATTGAGCTGATTTCACATATATTCCAGCCCCCCACCGGTAGACTTACCTGCACCAAGTAGCTGTGAGAGCCATTTTTAGGATTTTGCTGTTCGCATATTTTGAAGGAGAAGGGGACCTAAATCCTTGTTAGCAACCTGATCCTTCTCATTCCTGAAACAAGCGTGGCTCTGCCCCCATGCTTCTAACATTTTGTGAGGTATTCATTTGTAAGTATGGGGGCATACGTCATTACTGTGAATGGGAGTGTAGTTAGAATAGATCTGTTTATATTTTAGAGGGCCACTGGGGTCATATCAGTGCCACTGATCAATTAAGAAGAGCCCTGCTCGCTGAGCAGTGGCTGTGATAAGACCCTAGTGGCTCGCTAAAATATAAAAAGATCTATTTTAAACTGCACTCCCAGTCACGGCAATGGAACATGCCCCCATGTTTCACAAACAAATACTTCACAAAGCGTTGGAGGCACAGGGCCGGGAACGTTGCTCAGTCGGACCAGGGGGGAAGGGATCAGGCTGCCAGCTCCTCTGAGTGAGGACTTACAATCCTGATCCCCTTCAAAATACACAAACAGCAAAATTTGAAAATGACTCTACTACTACGGTACAGGTAAGCTAGGAGTGGAGGGTTTCAGAAAAGCACCAATAATGGTGTTCTGTAAGTCCGATAAGCATGTTGGGCTATAAGTAGATAATTTGCTATCTTTATTTCATATTTGTTCAAATGTATTTGATGAATATTGAATTAATTGTAGCTTTATAAAAAATACAATAAAAAGGTCTGGCACAATGTGTGTGATGATGTACCTACTTCTCAGGTCACTTGCAAAGTCTGCTATTTGTCTGGGACTGTGTGTGTGTGATGATTTAGGTGCTTTGACAAAATACAGTGTTTGTCATAGAATATAAGAAAGTTAAAACCTAAAGGAGCTAGTTGTTATGTATCTTTTAAAAACAGGAAGGAATAAATTACAGGAATGTTGTTAATGCATCTATTAAGCAATAAGGTACAACCAGGAGTTATACTAAGTTTCGTTTCTACTCCCTAGGGTTGTGAGGCTGCATGTCCACTAGGGGTGATTAATTGAATATTAACATTACCCTTTGGGTACAGTATTGCTATTATGATCATACTCAAGTTTTCTTTCTGCCCTTAACTTTCTGGGCTTCTAGATTTCAATCTGAATGTACAAATATTTAATAAAAGAAAAAAACACTTTGTGTCCCCTTTAAAAGATGCCTCCAGTCTGGATGTTACACAGTGGTAAAAGGAATCTTCCTGTTTTTAACTCACCTGCAGGTTGGCCTGGAAGAGCAGATCCCGACATCTAACAGGATGACCTCCATGGATTGGGCCAGCACTGACTGACGAGCCTCCTCGAGTTCCTGGATCTGCTTGCATCAATATGGAACCAAAACATTTGGAGGCCTGCAACATTTTTCATGAGGAGTTCCTCGTCCAACAAAGAGACATGGAAACACAGAATTTGTTAGCAGAAAAGGATTACTAAGCCCACCCAGTCTGCCCAGATGGTCCCTGCCCAGTCTGTCTCTGCACACCCCTAACTGGTCTCTAGTGACCCTCCTCCTCCCTGCCAATTTATTAATATTCCCCATGCCTATTGTATACATGCTTGAAGCCTTCTACTGTTTTCTCCTCCACCATTTCCACTGACAGTCTACTCCAGGTAACCACCGCTCTTTCAATGAAGTAGTCTTTCCTCACATCCTCTTGAACTCCCCACCTTCCCCACACCCAGCTTCATTGCATGCTCTCTGGTCCTGGTTCTCTTTTCATTTGAAAAGTCTCCTCTCTTGCACCCTGTACACCCCACATAAGGTACTTGTAGTCTCTATCATGTCCACTCACTCATCTCTCTCTTACAGGATGTGCACCCTGAGATCCTGCAGTCCCTTCTCATTGGGCTTTTGGTGCAGCCCCTGCAAAATTTTAGTTGCCCTCCTCTGGACTGCCTCCACCCTGTCTACATCCTTTGTGAAGTGCATCCTCCAGAACTGGACACAATACTCCAGGTAGTGTCTCACCAGCTAGCAATACAGAGGCAACATCACCTTCCTTCTCCTTCTGGAGATACTCTCTCTATGCATACCAGCATCCCACTGGCTCTACCCACTGCTTTGTCACACTGCCCTGCCATTTTGAGATCATTAGATTGGATAGCCCCAAGGTCCCTTTCTTGCTTAGTGATTGTCAGTACCTCACACCACCTCAACCTGTACTCAGCTCCCGGTTTCCTGTACCCTAGATGCATGATTTTGATGTTTTGGCATTGAACCCTAACTGCCATGCTCTTGACCACTGTTCAAGTTTTCCATGATCCCTACTCATTCTTTCCAGCCCCTCGCAAAAAAAAAAAAACAAGACAGTTAAGCTGGATAGCCAACACAAACAAAATGCTCACTCTGTTTTCATTTTATCATTGGCCACTCAACAATTACAATGTAATATAATTTAATATAAACTCTTTCATGCAAAGTTTTATCACAAAATGTTGTACAATTGTAGGTGATTATAGGCATGTAAGAAATAGAATAACAAATGAAAACATACCAGCAGAAAGGGAACAGGGGTCACCTGATGGCAGGGTGAAGGTGCAATGCACTTCTGTGCTGGTGATTCAGGTTCTGGAGTGAGCTCAGAGAGTGGAGCTGGGATCATGATGCCGAGGCTGGGGAATGCTGCTGATGGCAATGGGAGCTATTTGGGAGAGTGAGTATGTCTGTGTCTGCCACCATCGGGAGAGGTGCTACATGCATGAAAGTGTGCTGCACTGACCAAGGCCAGAGTTTGGCTCTTCCGGTTAGGTACACTGGAGCATTCGAGTAATCTGGCCCATTTTAGGAATGACTCAGGCCAAAGGCATGAAACACATCAACAACAAATAATTTATACACGTTTGTATACCATAAACTAATACAAATAAAAGGTTAGCCAGAATAAAGGGCAATTTAAAAACACAGTACAATTTAACAAAAAAAATAAAAAAAGATTAGCGACTGTGTGGCACTGAGCAGTGCAAGATGCCTCAGAAACACTTAAGACTTCACAAGGAAAGAATGGGCAAGGATCAGTTGCAGTTGGTTTGTGAAGCAATTGACTGGGTTACCGACATGCTGACAGTCTCAAACTCACCCCAAAAAAAAAAACATTTTAGATACATCATGTACAGCTTAGCATATTGATCTAATCGACAATACATGGATGATGGGGTTGAGCAATATATGATATTGTGACCTGTGGCACTAATAACATGGACACTATTCCAGAGAGTTGGGACCTGGAATGGGCCTGCTAATTCTGAAAATTAGAATTTTAACTAAAGTGGAACCTCAGCTCTTTCAAACCTAAATCCACATTTGCCCTTCGAAAACATTTCACCAGTCATATGTACTTTTGAAAACTGTTACAAGAAGAAGTGAATCAAATTCTGGAGAATGATTACATAAGTGTTTACAGTAATTTACAGCCAGATGAAGTTACTGCATTTAAGGAACTATCAAAAATGGATGAAATAATTATACGAAATTCGGACAAAGGAGGACATGTTGTCATGGACACTATGAAACATTTAAAAGAAACCATATCACAATTCAGTAATTGCAACAACTACAGGGTATTACATAATAATCCTATTTTGATTTATAAACAAAAACTAATGATTTTCTCTCCTTATACAGGTCCAAAGGTATAATTTCTGAGCAGGAGTTTAGGTTCCTGTCTCAGGACATCCTAGTTATCCCTACACTTTATCTACTACCTAAAGTCCATAAAGATGCTCTGGAGCTATCTGGTCACCCTTTTATATCAGGTATTGTGTCACTCACTGAGAACATCTTGAAATGTATCGATGCATTTTACAGACCATGGTAATAACATTTACCATCACACCTGAGGGACACCATGGCGGTCCTAGAGGCTCATGAACATCAGGCCTTGATGCTGGATCCTTGTGGCTCACAACTGATTTTGAATCACTCTACACCAGCATCAGACATCATTTGGGATTAAACGTGGTGCAATGTTTTATGGATTTCTTTCAAACACAAACATAGCTTGATCCAGAATTTGTGATTGATGCCCTGGAACTTATTCTAACTAGTAATTTCTTTACTTTTGACTCTAGGTTCTACCTTCAGACATGTGGCATGGCCATGGGGTCAGTGATGGTGCCCTCCTATGCCAACCTCTTTCTGGGTTGGTGGGAGGAGGTCGCCATCTACAACCCAGGGCCAATCCATACCACAACAAGATCCGATATTGGGGAAGATTTATAAAATGATATGTTGTGTATCTGGGGTACCGCTGAGAAGGCAGCTGATTTTGTTGGCCAGCTTAACCAAAATGACCTAAATTTACGCTTTTCATACCAGGTGGTGCCTCAAACAATTACTTTCTTAGATTTTAAATTACATGGTACTGTTGATGGTGAAATCTACAGAAAATTTCAGAAACCCACAGCAGGGAATACATTGTTGTGCCCTGACAGTTGTCATCCACCACATCTCATTAAGGGAATTCCAAAAGGTCAGTTTCTGCATATATGCAGAAATTGTTCCACCAGAGCAGTATGACCAGCATTCTACAGATCTGATGAACAGATTTTTTGAGAAAGGCTATGACAAGACTGCTATTAGAAGCAGAGAGGCACGCCTTTGAACAAGACAGAGTTTGCTTTTAACACCTAAAGAAATCGAGATCAATGCTGACTGTAGAATACATTTTACAACAGAATACAGTTCTGTGGCCCCAAAATTGCTGGAACTTTGAAAAGATACTGGAATATTTTACAGGTTGATTCGGTTTAAAAGATCAGATAGGTGAGTCACCCAGAGTGGTTTACAAAAGGGACGTTGTATTAAAGATCACGTCATTAGTAGCCACGCCTCTAGAAAATTACAAGAACAGAGAGTATGCTTCCAAAATCAAATCCTGGCTCACATCGGGTGGCAACTGCTGCATACGCAAACATAGGATACAGAGAAACAGATTTGTGAATCCAGTAATCAATTTATGATAAAGTCTGTGACTTTATCACTTGTCGCACCCTTTTGTTGTATCGCACTCTGGTAGGACTGTCCTGTCTTGTACATCAGGATGACTACTGTCCTCTCAAGGATTGGATACAAGAACATGTCCGTCCATCTCATCAAGCTAGGATACCCCAGTTGGCTGTCACTGGTGTTTGAAACACCGCAACCACAAACAATTTTAGCTTTATGGGTATTGCCCACATAAAAGCCCACATTAGGAGTGGAAACAGATGAGATAAGCTTAGGCAACTGGAAAGCAGACTGATCTTCACCCTAGGGTCACTCTATCCGAAAGGATTAAATGACATTTGGGACATTTGCCCTACCTGTAATTGACCCCTATTTGTGAATGGTTCTTTTCCTTGTTCTGGATGATGTTTTCTGGTGCACTAGCATTGTCTCTTATTAAATTTACGTTTTATATATTTTTTCTTTTCAGGAGTCCTCGGAAAATGTACAACTTAATAATTTTATTGGATAAAACTACTTCAAGTGTGTTTCTGCATTCAACTATTGTACCTGCAATTAGCATGTTTTTCCGAGTGTTTTATGAATTAATTCAAAATTTAACACTAAGTCCACTTTAAATTTGTTTATATCTAGTAATGAAATTATATCCAGCTTTGTCAGACAACAATACTTAATTTAATTACTTTAGACATTTATTTGATCAATATTTTGAGCTTATATATCTGATCATTTAGATAATTATCATTAAGGTGATTGTATAGCTTTAATTCACGTTATCACCATGTGTGTATAAATGCAGTAATGTGGTTGTATTTGCCTCTTCCTGACAAAAGAGTCTGCATGAGACTCAAGTGTGGGCTTGTCCTGTTCTGATTTTGTCACACAATAAACCCTGAGCACTGCTTTTTCTTGCCATATGTGACTTTATTAAGACCTTTCTTTGTTTCTCAACATCAGAAGCAGAGACTGGCAGGAGGATTCAGTGTCTGCTTGGATGATCTCCTCCTGAGGGAGGGCTCAGTGAAGCACTGTTCACAGAGTGACAAGGCAGAGGCGTGGTGGAGCACCATTGGCAGCATGGGTGACCATATGCTGCCTAGTATAGCCCCAGGACTGTCATGAGTGTGCCCGCATGCTGAGGAGGTGGGTGAGGAAACAATTGGGAAGAAATACCCATTATTTGCAAGATGACAAGCAGAGTCTGTCACCGTTCACGTCCACTGGATGATCCGTGTCACCTGAAGTATGCAGTAAGGTAACAACTGGAAAAGTGATCCCACCCCTGGTGATACTGTTTCTTTATTCTTGGATAAAGACTTACTCCTGGGATCTGTTTGTATTGACCTATCCTTGCCTTTTGATTTTATTAGTAACACAATTTTACTTTCACATTTCTATTCTAATAGTTTTCTGATAATGTTGCTTCCTGTTTTGCTTCTGACTTGTTTGATTGCTCACAAGCTGTTCTTAGGAATGATATTATTTCTTCTCTACAATCTATTTATTTGTGTGTGTTCCCCAGGGCTCCTCTGGGTCCTGTTTCTACCATAGAAACATAGACTTTGACGGCAGATAGGGACCCTTGGCCCACCTAGTCTGCCCATTTCCTACTAGAGGATAAGCTGCAGATCCTATTTAACCAACAGCCTATTTCTTCCTACCCCACAAAAATTACCTTATGTCTGTCCCATGCATTCTTGAATTCTCTCACAGTTTTAGACCCCACAACTTCATCAGGAGGCTGTTCCATGCCCACCACACTCTCTGTGAAAAACACTTCCTCACATTGCCCCTGAGCCGTCCCCTCTATCTTCAAATTGTGTCTCCTTGTTCTTGCACATCTCTTTTTCTAAAAGATGCTGCCCTCTTGGACTTTGTTGATTCCACTGAGTTAGCATAACGTTTCTATCATGTCCCCCATCCTCCTTTCCTCAAGGGTAGACATATTAAGCTCCTTTAGTCTCTCCTCATATGGCTTCTCTTGCAGACCCTGCACCATTTTAGTTGCCCTCCTCTGAACTGCCTCCATCCTGTCTATGTCCTTGCGGAGATGGGGTCTCCAGAACTGGATGCAGTACTCAGACAGGGTCTCACCAGCTGTCTGTACAGGGGGATAACAACTTCCTGTTTTCTGCTGGTGATTCCTCTCCCTATACATCCCAGTATCCCCCAGCCCTCCTACCACCTTCTCCATTGCTTGCCAACCTTAAGGTCATCTGATATGATTACCCCAGGTCCCTTTCCATTTTGTTGTTGTTACTACCTTGCCCCCATTTGTAATCTTCCCTGGGTTTTTGTTTCCCAGGTGCATTATTTGACTTCTTTGCATTGAATCAAGCTGCCATACTTCTGACCATTCCTCCAACCTTGCCAAGTCCTTCTCATCCTTTCCCGCCTCCTTGTGTATCAACCCTGTTGCAGATCTTTGTGTCATCTGTAAAGGGCATTCTTTTCCTTCCAGTCCCTCTGCAATGTCACTTATAAAGACATTAAAAGTACAGGACCCAGTACTAAACCCTCGGTACCCCACTAGTAACCCCTCTTTCTTCAAGTGGACTCCATTTACAACTACCTTCTGTGTCCTGTTGTCCAGCCAATGTTTTACCAAGCTACCATCCTGGGACCTACTCCCAGGCTGCTTAATTGACTATTAATCTTTTGTGTGGGTGTCAAATGCCTTGCTAAAGTCTAGGTAGGCCATGTCCACAGCCCTCCCTGGTCTACTACTTTGGTCACCCAGTCAAAGAAATCAATTAGATTCGTCTGACATGACCTTCCCACTGTGAACCCATGCTGCCTTGGGTCCTGTGCCCTACTGACCTCTAGGTACTCAACAATTCTGTCCTTCAGAAGTGATTCCATCACTTTTCCTACCACAGAGGTCAAACTGACAGGCCTGTAGTTTCCTGCCTCTGTCGTGGTCCCACTTTTGTGAGGGAATCACATCAGCCTTCTTCCACTCCTCAGGTACCACACCATCCTCCCATGATTTGTTAAAAGGGTAGTCAGTGGTGTCACTAGTTCTCTGCTTAATTCTTTTAGAAATCTGGGTGAATTCCATCTGGCCCCATTGCTTTGTCCACCTTCAGTTTTAGGAGTTCTTTCAGAACCCTTTCTTCTGTGAAAGGACTGGGATCGACCCCGAGTGCTTCTATTAATTGGATTAGGCACCTCCCCACTTCCTCTTTGTGAATTCTGAAAAAAGTATTCATTCGGTATCCCTGCTTTTCCTGTCACTCTCTGCCCACCACCGTCCATTCTATTCAGCCTCACTATCCATTCCTTTGTCTTTCTAGGCTCCTGATATACCTATAAAAGGTTTTATCCCTTCTTAACCAAGTTGTCTGTCCTTTCCTCTATTTGGGCCTTTGCTATTCTGACTACCCCCTGCTTCCTTTTGCCTTAACAGGTACAGTTCTCTGTCCTGCTCCTTCTGTGTTCCTTATACTTCCTAAATGCTATCTTTTCTCCTAACCTTCACCGCCACCTCTTTTGAGAACCATAGTGGCTTTTTCTTTCATTTGATTTGTTTATTTGCTTCACACAAAGGCTTGTTGCCTCTGTGATGGCAGCTGTGATATCCCCATTGTTGCTCCACCCTCCTTCTATCCTGTTTGCTAGTGCTTTTCTAGGCACTCTCCCATCTTGCCAAAGTCAGCCCTCCTGAAGTCCAGGACCCTCACTTTTGTATGGCTTGACTCTGTAGCTGAGTTTATCATGAACCACACTGTTTGGTGGTCACTTTTCCCAAATGGCTACCCACTTCTAGATCTGAGATCTCTCACTGTCCCCATTTGAGAGTACGAGGTCTAAGATTGCTCCTCATGAGTAGGCTACCAGATTCTATATGGATGACACTGTCATTTTCCTTCTCATAATTCTCTTGCTACTTTCCCTCATCTTCAAGATAATTTTAGTAGGGTTTGTACCTGGTTCTCTAATAATTTCCTTGTTCTCAATAAAAATAAGATCAAACAAAGCTTTTTGACACTACTACTGTTCTTGCTCAGTCATCTCCCTCCCTGTCTGCTGTTTCTGATTGTTTTACTTTAGATTCTATTTCCACCTTTAAACATCTTGGTGTTAGGTTTAGCTCCCTCTCTCTCTCTTTTAAGCCCCACATAGAAGGCAGTATACAAAGTCCATGCCTGTCTGGACCCTGAAATCGGTCAAAAGTTGTCTTCACAGTCTGATCACAGAAGGGTTCTTTCTCAAGCTGTGTTGCACATTCTTGAATAAGGAGACATTATCTATCATCTTGCCTGCTCATAAACATCTTGCTCATTATACAAAATGTACAATAGGCTCATGGCTTTATTTGGAACTTTGATTTGAATTCTTATCATGGCGACATGTCACAGCTAACTCAGTTGGTTCTCCTTGGAGTCCAGGAGGGAGCATAGTTGCCACAAATTTATTTGTAAAGCTGATAACAAACCATAGTGCCCACTATCTTTATAAAAATTCCAGCTTAATAGTCACATTTTCCTTGCATGATTACAGAACCAGGCATTTTGCCTTTTCTAGTTAAAACTGGTTTTGGTTAAGCTTATTTATTTGACTTTTGCTGTTCCTAGTCTCTGGAGCCCTTACAGTCCTGTGTCAGGAAATGTGTTAATTTGGAGTACTCTGTGGCTTTTTAAAGTATCCCTTTACCAATGTTTACACTTACACTTTGAATGAACTTATGTATTGTACTGTTCTTATTGTATAGCCTTGCATTTGCTTGTGTTGTTTCTCAGGACATCCTTGCAAATGAGACCTAGTCTCAACGCACCTACAAAACAAACAGCAAAACCTGCTCTACTGACTAAGTCTGTGCCTGGCAACAGGAAACAGTAACAAAGAACAAAAGTTGGTACCAGATGCTGCTTCAAATACTGCATTTATTTATTATAAACTGTACAGATCACCAGGAAAAAGATGAACTGGGAGGACCCCAACAAAACTCCCTCAATGCACCTAACCTGTTTTAAACTTTTAATAAATATCAATTAATTAATTAATCCATCAGCCAGCCCATTGGCACTGAGGGCTGAGGCACTGGATGCCACACCTCACACCATGCCAGCAACCAGGTTCAGGAACAGACTTGGGACTTCGGGTTGGCCAGGAAGGAAGGAATTGAGTATCAGGGACTGCTCTCCCTTCCCAGGAGGGATCCGGGTCTTGCACTGCTCCTTAGTGGTCCTAGTGGAGCTCAGGGGCAGCACAAGGAACTTGCGGTGCCATGACTTGGGGTGGAGCATCGGTGGATGTCAGCACGCAGTGCCGGACATCATTTCACATCTGCATTCCAGGGGCAACCATCATACAAAAACACCCCAGAGGACCTGGGAGGTGACAATGGCTCCAGGAACCTAGCCCACATCCCAACACCGGACCATCCTCCAACAGTCCCCAAGGGTCTCAATCATAACCAACCTTCTAATCTCAGAAAGGCCACCAGGTAGGTGGTGGGTCCTCTCCCAGGGTGATCCAGGACTGGCCCTCCCCATGGGATGATCCAGGGCTGGTAGTTCCTGGGAGTGGGTCCCGGAGGTGACGCATCTCAGGCGGGAGTAGAGTCGACAGTCAAGCGGGCACTTCTGAGAGATACCCTGGCCTCTGGAGCATAAAAGAGTGCAAAAATAATTTAATTAATCCATCAATAACAGCTTTCAAAAAATAGTTCCTAAGGTCCAACTACTTACTGTTCTGTCTAACCAATCAGCGTGAGGTCATGCTGGCAGTCGGGAGGGTGCTAAGGCATGTGTAGTGTCTTCAAAGATCTGACCTGGAAATTTCTCTGCTTTCTAAAGACAGGGAGAAAGTAAGAAATTTTGGTCATGAATTACACGTTGTATGACTCAGAGTCATCGTTGACAGTGAAGATCAGTCCCTCCCTTCCTTTGTGCAGTACTTCAAATCCAGTCAAAAGCACAGAGGGTCCCATACAGAAAAGTAATACTGTATATTTTCCTTTTGGCCAGCAATGTATTTTAAATACACTGAAATAAGTTCCTTTTCGGTACATTAAAAATATGTAAAATAGTGGGAAAATATATGATGAATCTGGCACATGCATGGCTTATAGTATATGGACTACATAGGAAACATACATGAAGTTCCTGTTTTATATAAGCAATGTATTATCCACATACAGTGCTTACAGTGTTTATGAACCTGTGTTAGTATGCGTGAGTAATGGTTTGATATAAATGTGATGTATGTTTAAATGATGGTTTAGCCTTTGAGAAAGGGTCCAGGCAGACCAGAAATGCGCCAGGCAACCTTTTGTGTGCATAAAATGTTTTAATCTATTTATCTGTGGAGTCAGTGCAATATGTGCTGGTGAGTTGCCTGTTCTTTTGTTTATGTCTTGATTTTCCAGTGCCCCACAACCTTATACGAGTTCCTCTTGTTTTCTTAATATTATCCATATCCAGTGCATATATTTGTCCTATATTTCCCACTTTTCATATACTTAAATTGTTTCAGGGCTGCCTGGTGGCTCATACCAGTGGTTCTGGTTCAGTAGTGGACTCAGGTTTCAGGAGTCGGGCAGCCAGGGTGAGAGAAACAGCGCTGGTGGCAGCCTGTCCCAACCAGGGTGACCTGACACAAATAAAGGTACACAAAAATATGTGCTGCACTGTGAGTAGATGCAGCAATGCAAACAGCAAGTAACGACAAAGGACACAAAAGATACATAGCACACAAACATTAACAACGTTACTGTAAATTACTTTATTGACATCACTGACACCACTGAACATGTGCTCCTCCAAGCCATAGGGAGGTGGAATTAGAAAGGTGCAGGATGATCGCCACCGCAGGCTCCCCCACCACAATTACAGCATGGAAAGCTGGATCCTTGCCCAGCAGGTTGAGCACCCCCGCCCACCACCACAGGGGACAAGCCACAGGAGCTCGAACTGGTAAATCAATAGGGAGCTTGGGTGACAGGGTGAGGGCAGGAGGAAAGTAGCCACACCAAGGGAAAAGAACCATCTGAAAAAGAGACATGTTTTGGTATACAGTACGTAAAACAGATCTGTGGCTGTGTATCAAAAATCTATAATTTTTCTGTATGGGCTGGGAAGGACTCGTCTGCTGAGGTAGGAAAAGAACACACAGAATAAAGGCTTTCATGTAGTCTGTCTTCTAATGGCTAGTAGTGGCCCAATCAAGCTCTTACCTGTGGTCTTCCTAGGTTAAACTCAACAGTCTTTTACTTGCTGGCATGATAAAAATAATTGTGTTTCTTTTTGATGACAAAAGCCTGATGATTTAGGAATGCCAAAATACAGTCAGCTATATTTAAATCAGTAAGAGTGTGTGTGTGTGTGTGTGTGTGTGTGTGTGTGAATGTGTGGTGGGTGGGGGATTAGTAAGTAAGGTTACAAGTTCCGCATAAGCCATTCTTCCCATTGGAAACTGATACAGAGGCTGCTCTGCAGTATCTAAATTAAAAGTACTACTTAAAAATGCCATGCTTACATATTTCAGTTGTAGGGCCGGGTATCCTGCAGAATCTTTCTGGAGAGTTTAAGGCTGTGGTCAAACATGCGGCTGAGAGAACTATCAGCTGGAACAGTGAAGGGCAGGAGGACACAGAGATCAAAAACAGGAGAAACCGAGACATTTCCAGACAGCCTGAAACCAAAATAAACATTAAATAAATAAATGTGTAAGTCATGCTGTAAGAGACAGTTCTGAGTTTACATTAGAGATTCTTCTCACAGTTCCTCAGATTAGCTACAGCAGGAGAAGTGAAAGTAAGTGACCAAAAGGGTAGCCACCTCTAAAATGTTCTTCCAGACTTGTTTTTGCTTTGCATTTTCCCTCCTTAGCCAATGGGGCAAGCTCAAAACAACAAGAAGGTTCTGTGATGCCAGGATCTGGGCTTTATCTTGTCAACCCTCCTGACACACAGCAGTGAGTATACCCATCTGACTATAGGCAGTATACAATTATCAGCCAAAATGTTACCCTACTCTTTCTATACAACCCTCACTGCTATTGCAACTCAGGAATCTGTTTAGTCCAGTGTAACACTTACTCATGCTGTGTAACCCTCAATGCCATTCTCTCCAGGAATCTGTCTAGTCCTGTGTTACCCCTACTCATACTGTGTAACCCTCAATGCCATTCTCTCTCAGGAATCTGTCTAGTCCTGTGTTACCTCTACTCCTGCTGTGTAACTTCAGTGTTATTCTCCTCAGGAATCTGTTTAGTTCTGGTTGCCCCTACTCACGCTGTGTAACCTTCAGTGCCATTCTCCTCAGGAATCTGTCTCATTCTGGGGGCGCTGTTGAGATCAAGCCTGGTGGAAGCAAGAAATTACATCTCTGCAAATGTTCCACTTAAGAACAGTAAAACTGCATTTTAGATGCTGCTTTGATTAAATTGACTATCAGAGCAGATTCCTGACCATTGAATTAGGTGATATGGGGAATCTTAGGCGTGATAAAGCTGAAGGAGGTCCGGAGCGAGGAAGCGGTGCTGGCGGGGCCCAGACCTCGCGGACTAGCCCAGAAGATTCAACTAGGACTCCCTCTAGTACTGACGAGTCTTTCACGATGTTGGGGCTAAAATGCAAACCCTAATTAACTCTGTGGCTAACCTTTCTCAGAAGGTGGATTCCTTCAATAGCCGGGTGGTAATATTAGAATCTTCGTGGAGGGTCTAAAGTCGGATTTTGCAGAGGTAGCTAAAGGGCCGATTCTGCCAATGGAACTACCGTATTGATGACTAGGAACTACAACATGTCCTCACGAGGCTTGAGACCATGGAGAACCAAATCAGGAGTGCTAATATACTGTATTAGGCTTGCCTAAAGGCTTTGAAGGGGACCATCCACTTCACGGCAATCCAGAATTTGTCACCAAAAGCTGCCGGGTACAGGTCAAGATCCACCACGGGCATACAAAAATTTACAGAGTTACCCCCACCCCCACTCCCGTGGCCGACAACAGTCGGAAGAGCCTCGAACCTATGATCGCCACCTCTGGGACTGGTGAGAGTGACAGAATAATGGCACTGGCTGCATGGGCAGGTCCGTTGATGATGGAGGACCATCCAATTTACCTCTTCCCAGATCTAAGTTTTGCAACACAGCAACGCCGCAAGAAATTCACGTGACCAGGCAAACTCTGAGAGGCTGGTATTGTACACACTATCGCTTCCGCCCGCCTTTGCATAGTCTACAAGGAAAGGTCTATTTATTTGGGGATCCTGTGGAGGCTGGAAAATGGGTTACAGGATTGGTCATGAGGTTCGTGAGTACCCCCAAAGATCCTAATGTGGACACTTGAAGGGACTGTGGGGACCTGCTCTGAATGTTTCCCTGTTCATTGATCGAACAATCTCTGAAGACAGTTATTAGGCTGTTAATTCAATGTTTTGTAATATGGTGTTATGGAGGCGGAACAGTTTGGTGGATGGGCTAATTATATTATCCTCCTAAAGGTTTCTTGCTCCAAATACATGGTTAGAAAATTTTATTTTTCTAGTTAATTTAGGTATAATGCATGGCGTCATAAGCTCTTTTTGAGCACGGTCTTTTGGGACTAATACTGGACATTCCTACTTTTTGACAAATGCCATGCTGCTCTTGGCTCCCTTACACAGCAATAATACAGGATGGTAAATCTTTTAGTTTTGTGTTAATTATAGCAACACCTTATGTGGTAACTCAATATGGCAAATGCACATTTTACTTTTATTAAGGGACTTGTTCCCAAATGAAAATACTATTGTGGTCTGTTTGCTATATGCTTGCTCAATGATATGCCATTGGAAAATAAATAAAATAAAGTATAAAAAAAACAAAGGAATGTGTCTCATCCTGTGTTACCACAACTCATGCTGTGTAACCTCACTGCCATTCTCCCTTAGGAATCTGTCTAGTTCCATGTTACCTCTACTCATACTGTGTAACCTCACTGCCATTCTCCCTCAGGAATCTATCTAGTACTGTGTTACCCCTACTCATGCTGTGTAAGTCTCAAGACCATTCTGCCTCAGGAATCTGTCTGGTCCAGTGTTACCCCTACTCATATTGTAACTCAATGGCATTCTCCTCTGAAATTGGTCTAGACCTGTGTTACCCTACTCATGTTTTGTAACCCTCAATGACATTCTCCTCTGAAATCTGTCTAGTCCTGTGTTACCCTATTCATGCTGTGTAACCTCAATGCTATTTTCCTCAGGAATCTGTCTAGTCCTGTGTTACCCTACTCATGCTTTGTAACCCTCAATGACATTCTCCCTCTGAAATCTGTCTAGTCCTGTGTTACCCTACTCATGCTGTGTAACTTCAATGCTATTCACCCTCAGGAATCTGTCTAGCCCTGTGTTACCCTACTCATGCTGTGTAACCTCGATGTTATTCTCCTCAGGAATCTGTTTAGTCCTGAGTTGCCCCTACTCATACTGTGTAAACCTCAATGCTATTCTCCTCAGGAATCTGTCTAGCCCCTGTGTTACCCCTACTCATGCTGTTACTCTCAATGCCATTCTCCTCAGGAATCTGTCTAGTCCTGTGTTACCCCAACTCATGCTGTGTAACCTCAATGCTATTCTCCCTCAGGAATCTGTCTAGTCCTCTGTTCCCTACTCAAGCTGTGTAACCCTCAATGCTATTCTTCCTCAGGAATCTGTCTAGTCCTGTGTTACCCTGCTCATGCTGTGTAACCATCAATGCCATTTCCCTCTGAAATCTGTCTAGTCTGGTGTTACCCTGTGTTACCCTTACTAATGCTGTGTAACCCTCAATGCCATTCTCCCTCAGGAATATGTTCAGTCCTGTGTTACCCCGCTCATGCTGTGTAACCCTCAGTTACATTCTTCCTCAGGAATCTGTCTAGTCCTGTGGTACCCCTACTCATCTTGTGTAACCCTCAATGCCATTCTCTGTCAGGAATATGTTCAGGCCTGTATTACCCTTATTCATGCTGTGTAATCCTCAATACCATTCCCTGTCTGCGGGACAAAGATCCTGTTTGCATGCAGATGATCTTAGATAAAGCATAAGGGATAGAAATACAGCAAAATAATGAAATATAAACTGAACTGTATCTGAATACCACATTTGACAGTATCTTCCTGGACACTGAAAAATCACTTAAAGCATTTCCTACAAGATTTGACTTTGCAAATTTCTGTGAAAGACCCATTATTTTGCTCTGTGACAAGGAAATAGTTTAGCCTGAGTCCATTACTTAATGGTCCATTAAGTAGCAGAGTCTGTATGTTATAATGAAGTAGAAATACTCATTTATTAATGAGCTAATAGAACCAAAAATAGCAGACAGGAAAATGTTACAAATGTTAAGAAGCAGTCAACTGTAACTTTTACTTTTTGAAGTATTTTCTTTTCCTTTGCTCATTAGAAAGTTTTTAGCGACAGCATTATCTGGATGATGGATATGTGGAATAGCACTCTGCCTGGCAGATCAAGTTCTATTCCTCTAACTGAATCATCAGCACAGTGACTTCACTGACAGTGACATCACAGGTGATTGACCCGGCAGATACTGAGTGGTTCTTCCTAAGTGGCTGTGATGTCACAGTGAATGAGGTCACAATTTGATAATGCAATGGGAGGAACAGAACTAGATATGTCATGTGCCTGGCACAGTGTCGTTGCACACATCACACCTACTAACAACAGGTAAATGAATCTCCTAATTGATCAAAGGGAGAATAAAAATACCTCTGATATGAAAGGTAATAGTTGATTGCTTTAAAAATATTAGTTTTAGGCAGTATACTAGCTCTTTAACATACCTCTGAATCTCAAAATTCTCAAAGGAGATGCAGTTGGAGTTGACAGATCCAAAGCTGAAACTTCCTCCAGAGAAGTGTGATAAATTGTGAAGTGGCAATCCCTCTTTATATAGTCCATTGCAAGTTTCATTCATTTTTCTTTGTTCCTGTATACCATTGAAAACATTCCTAAGTAAACCCCCAAAGCAGTACCACTACTGCCTCAGGAATGCACATGCTGCAAGTCATAGAGACATGAGAAGTCCATCACACACACACACACACACACACACACACACACACACACACACGTACTTCTTGTTTTTTGTGATGCCACCTAAAATGCAATCTTGAGATATCCTCTTCCTTCAAAGTGAACAAAACCAACACTTCAACTAAGAACAGGCAACACTTCAAGTGCAAGAGAACCTGCTGCAATGTGGAAGGTCAGACTGGCTTCGGGGAGGGCAGGGTGTTAAAGGAAAAAGTCAAATGTATTGAAGCGGCGGTGAGGCACCGCACCTTTACAGATAATGGAGCCCCCATCAGCTATACTTCCGGTCGAGACTTTTCTTTATTAAAATAAAGTATGTTGGGCTCAAGAAAATGCCGTAAAATACTTAAAAGGCTAACCAGAGGGTAAGCCTTATGAGGAGGAGCCTGTATTGTTGACCATTTTCCTTTAAAATCACACCTGTCATAGTAGAAAATAGTAGAATTGGGTTTAGTAAAGCAACTTTAATGAGAGCAGAGATGGAGATTGGTTTATGGTACAGTATACAACTCTTATAAAGGACTGATCTGTGTATGACCAATCCGTCCGTCATAGCAGATGTCCGTTTACCGTTAATTTCAGAATTTTTTGTACAGTACCGCTTAATTTAAGTGCTCCACTAGCCTTTATATATAGCATCATGGATAGTAGAGGTCCTGCACAACTTCATTTTAACATTTTTTGTTTTTGCTTTGCAGTGTGGGGTTTGTACAGTAGTGGAGTTGAGGGGTGATGATGGTAGCTTTTGAGGGTCAAGGGTTGCTTAGTGTGACTTCATTTCTTTTTTGTCACAAACAGTACTGTATTTTATTCTTTTTAAAGAAATCATTGATTGTGCATTGCTTTGCTTGCACAGTCGTGTATTCCTGCCACATCTTTTCCATTTTGTGCAGCATGTCCCAATCTGGGAGAATGGCTTCTGTCTGCTCCATGGCTCTACGAGTGTAAGGAGAGAGTTACGGCATCTCTGCATGTCACTTGTGGTTGCACCTCTTCAGAGTTGTCTTTGGTCTCTGCATCTTCCTGGTCATCCCCAATGGAACTGAGCATAGCCTCTCTTCCTCTAGCACTTGCGAAGCACCAGACAGGGCATCTGCAACATCAGCATCCTTGCCCTCTCGCTTCCATTTCTGTTCTGAGTTCATGTTGCCATGCCACATCGAAGGATTTTTTCCTTGTCTCTTATCAAGTCTCCCATTGTTGACTCTGGGAGCTTGAAATGCAGAGCCATTTCCCAAACTGCCATTTTTGGCAGTTTCTCTAACTGCCAAAATTCCACCTTCCATGAAAGGCTTAGGCGCAGCATTTAGTTTTGGCTTCCATGACAAATGTCAAATGTCATTGAATGAATAAATGAATTAAAGCCACCTTTAACCGCATTCCCTAGAAACAAATGATGTGCCATTTCCGTCATCTGGATGAGTAAAACAGATGTCAGATGACACAGAATACGCTCAGCAAAAGTTAACAATGTTAACAAATTTTTAGATGCCACTGATGGTCAATCTCGATTAAATATACATAAAATTAAACCTTGGGGACATTTACCATGCTCACAGTTTATGAGTCTAACATGAGTGGAAACCTAAGGGTGACTTGATATCTGGGTGACCCAGGTACACTGTATACATCAAATTAGACAAGGCACGTAGGAAATGGCATTTGGTTTAGCGATACGGTCAGTATAATCGATTGTCCGCTTAATCGTAGTCCTTTAAAGTGGTGCATACTGTATCTGTGTTGTTTTGTTTGTTTGTTTGTTGAATTTTGTTGACCGGTAAGCCCACTGGGCCTAGAAGTCCCTTTTTCAGGGGTGACCGGGAAGGGGGATACAGATGGTAAGCAACTGAAACTGAACCAGATTAAGCTGTTTGTGGTATTTTAGTGAATGAGAGAAATTTGGCCAGGACACGGGAAATTCCCTACTTGGCTGCTGTTCTGCTGCCAGTAGGGGACTGGTCATTTGAAAATGGCCACTCAAAGAGTTTCCAGGATGGAGGAGGACGTCTGCAGAGTAGGAGAGATAGCCTTGTCTCCTACTCCCATTGTGCTAGAGGCTGCAGCCAGAGCTTTGGCTGAAACTGTTCCAGATATTAAGCTCCCAAGAAGAATTTAAATGGGAGCTTTCTGAGGTAAATAACAAGATGAGTGAAGATTTATTGCCTGAAATGGCATCTTCTGAAATTATGGAGGATAATTCAAATGTGCACAAGAGGCAGAATTTTGAAGGTAAAACCCTTCTTGGCAGCAGCAGGATTTGAACCCTGAATCTCGATGTTCGTTGGTGAAAAACAATGGAGGAAACTATGGAGGAAACAAGGCTTGCAGAGGAGGTAATGGAGAATGAAGAAGATCAACAGAGATTGGAACTATCTGTGTGCAGGCAACTAACCAATGAGAGGGAGTCCGGGACAATGGCGCCAGAATTCAAACAGGTACTGTGTTTTCTACCAAAGAAGAAGATTTGCCTGTCAAAAACATTTATATGGCAGAAAATAAGTCTAAAACTGTAGAATTGCCTGCCGCATTACAGCTACGATCGATTCGGAGGGATGACATGACTTTCATTTCGTAACTAAAACGGAGTTAAGATCGCGTTTGAACTAAAGGGAAAAGGCCAAAATCTAACGGAGCTTAGAAGCTTAAGCTACACAGTCGGGGAGGATTTAAATGAATTAAAGACTGAAATTAATGGTTGCTCCAGTAGTAAGTGCAGATTGTCTCCCCAGCCTGCATTGATGAAGGTAAATCAAACAACAATTCAACAAATGAAGAAAAGAGCTGTAACACTTTGCATTTGACTATACAGACAATGCAGTGCCTTTAGATAAAATTAAAGGTTTTGTGTTTAACAAAAATCTAAAACAGGGAGAAGCATTAGAGGCTAAAATGTTATTTATCAATCTGGTGCAGGTTCTCAAACAGGGGTTACAGAATTTTTTCTTTCTGAGGGAAAATAGAAAAGTGAAATTCCCATGACAAATCCATTGGGTTTAGTTAAAAATCAGAATCCATTATAAGTGAAGGGGGCAAATGATATGGTCACCAGAAAAAGCATTGAGTGGGGCTGGTTGGATTTTGTCTGATTCAGGAGGGTGGAAGCCTAATCCCACATGGAGTCCTTCAGTTATCATTTTCTCAGAATTCTCCTGATTGGGCTCCAAAGATGCAACAGCAGGAAAAAGCTCTGTGTGAGGAAAAGAATAAAATGAGTGCTTAATTTAAGCCCTGATGGTAACCGAATGATTTGGTTGATTCAGCTAAAGGTTTCTTTGTCTCAGGAGGCCCTAGTTAAGCCCTCTGTGGAATTACTAGTACCCCCAAAGGCTCCAGATAAAAGCCTTTAATGTCGAACTTTTTCAAATGCACAAAGAGAAGCTGCTCCAAGAAGGAATGCAAGTGCGTTTACGGTATAAAGGTGGATTGGAAGAAAGACCCGACAGACATTATGTGGGGAAAGTTTTATTAAAAGATTCTTTACATTTTCTCCCAAAGATGTTTATGCCTTCATAAACATCTCGGGAGAAGACAATTTGATGTAAGTTTTAGGTCTCAGCAGGCACTCGACCTCTTCTGGTCAAGATATGGGCAAGTAAAATATTTTCCAATATGGACCCCTTCATTGTAATACCATTGTCCAAACCTTTGATTAAATTCGTGACTGTAATGTTTAGGAATGAAGGGGTTTGGGTAGAAGATATCACATTCTGCTAAAAAGATGTGAAGTTTTAGTGAACCTGAGCCCATTTTGGACTCAAAACAATTTTGGACGGTGGATGGAAATATAAAGTCAAGTTAAGGCAAAATGAAGCAGGAATTGAGCACATACCAAACTCTTTTTGTTAGGAAAAGATAGAGGAGTGTGTTTTACAGTGGGCAGCCTCGTGCTTGTTATAAGTGTGGAGCAAAACTCACCTTTCCAGCGCCTGTGACCAACCCAGATGCGACAATTGTGGGGAGGTAGGGCATGTAACAATGTTTTGTGGCAATCAATCATGCTGTGATTTATGTGAAGCAAAGGCCATGTATTTAAATTCTGCCCTTGGCCGCACATAACTTATCAAATAGCTCTGGCTCTGGGTTTATATTCAGAAAGCACAAGAAGCCATGGTTCAATCCTTTCCCTCACAGCAGGGTTCTCTTTCTATTCTTAGTTCTCCAGCACAACAACCTGAGATTAGTGAAACAGTAGAAGGAAACGGAATCCTGTCACAAAACGGCTGCAACAGGGAAAAAAGTACCTCCTAAAGTAAGATACAAATGCATGATACTGATTCAAACAAAAGGATATTCAAGAAGGAAGAAATGGGCCCTCCTAATATTTTAAGCATTCCCCTGTCTGTTTTTCTGATGAGAGCATAGGGAAAACAGAAACGTAAAAGTCAAAATAATCCTTTGTAACCATTCCACAGAGAAGATCAGCTAGAAATTTACATCCTAAACCTCTCCCCAGACATTCATTTGGAGACTAGTAATACTTATGCAGCTCTGTTTACATCATGGGGAAATATGGAGGGATGATTCAGATTCACAAAATCCTCTATTTCAACCAAATCTCAGGTAATAGACAACTACAAGGATAAAAAAAAAAAAAAGAAAAAGTGAAGGGTGTTGAACATAATAAAGGGCAATGAAGTGTTTCTGGGGTTCTTTGAACACACATAGCTTATTGAATAAAGCAAAGAGGCAGGCTTTGTTTAATTACATTCATGAATTTCCCTTGTCAGTTTGGTTTTACAGGAGACTTGGATGTTCTCAATCGAACAGAGGGCAGCATTCAAAAAGAGTGGCTTTGGGGCCCATCCTTTTGGTCTTTCGGGAGGATGCTGCAGATGGTGTGGAGATCATATTTAACACTTTTGCATTCCAGTTGCACAACCTAATAGACCTGATAGCTGGAGAGTTTTGATTTTGGATGGAAGTGGCGAGGTTTATGTTTTCGTTTCATTAATATATACAACCCACAAACTAAATCAGGTAGAGTGAACTGCCTAAAGTTGGTGCAGCCTTTCTTATTCACGACAGTTAGAGTGTTATGGGGAGACTTTAATTGCATAGTTCCAGATCTCACAAAAAAAAAATGGCAAAAACAAAATGGCAAGAAAATATATTGTGATTCTAACGCTCAAGCAAAATTCTTAGAGATGCAGGTTTAGTTAGTTGTAACAACTTTTAAATCATAAAACAAATTTTCATTTAAAAAGGAAATCCTTCTCACTAATAGACCATATGTTTGTTTCTTCAAATATTCAAATAGAATCATTCAATATATTCCCCTGTGAATTTTCAGATCATTTATTTTTATTAAGCACTTTCCTCCTTCCAGAGGAAGCAAGAATTGAGGCATATAAGATGGAAACTTAATAATTTTTACTTGAACTGAATCATATTCAGACAGGGACAAGAAATTTGTTGAAGGCTAGGCTATCAGTAGCCTTTTATATACAGATTTAAGTAAATGGTGGTTAGACACAAAATCAGATCTAAGAAACCTGTTTAAAAATAATGGAAGGAAACTCAAAATGACAAATTTCTGCATTACCTAAGTTTGAGACAGCAACTACAAAGAATTTTGTCCATAGCATATACATCTAGGTGGGATTACTCAGATCAAATCTCCTTATTAAAAAGACAAAATGAAGGAATATCAGTATGATAGAAGTAAAACAATGCAGGCCATATTGATCAACGAAGTGAAAAAATCACCTATAGGGATCCCTTTGAGATGTGCAAAGAACTAAGAGATTCAATGGGATTGGAGGAGTTAAAAAGATCTGATGGGAGTGTAGCGACCACAGAGAAGGATTTAAGGAGGTTATTAAGGAGCATTTCTGTTCATTAAACCCTAAGAGAAATATTTCTATTAAAGAGATAGTGGACTATTTGAAGAAGATTCCTGTACCATTTAAAAGGGCTAAAAAGAAAGAAAATGGAAAATATTTCTCAGGTAGAAATTATGGAGACCATTAGGTCATTAAAATTAAATATTTCTCCTGGTTTAGATGGACTTACAAATAATTTGTATAAAAATTTTCCGAAGAAATGAGTCAATGTTTAGGTCTTTTGTTTCAATATTTTTAGACAAAATATTATCTACCCCTCATTTTCAGAAGGATTGTTAACCTATATTTTTAAATCAGGTGACAAGCAAGACATGGCTAATTGAGACCAATCACCCTGTTAAATACCGATTACAAAATATTTGCCAAAATACTGAATGAAAGGCTTAAAAATACATGAAAAAGTAATTTGCCTTTATCAATATTGTGGTTTGCGGACAGAAGAATTCAGTCTGCTATTATGTTAATAAGAGATGTAATAGATTATCTCTCCTAGATGGGGTTAACAGGTTGCTTGGTAGCAGCAGATCTAGATAAAGCATTTGATAGAGTCCATTTGCCATTTATTTTCATGACACTGAGGTATTATGGGGTGCATGATAAACTGGTTAACTTAATAGAGAAATTATATAATAATGGATTGGTATTTCCCTTTGTGACAGGCCGTACGGCTGAAGGGTTTCATTTAACCACGGAGTTCTGAAAGGTGCCCTCTTAGCCCCTTTTATATACCTTTGCAATAGATCCTTTTACAAACAGTATTACGCCACAAAATGGAAGGGTATTCACTATAATGAAAGTAGTCTAGTTCAGTTAAACATTCAAGCTTATGCTGATGATTTAGTAATCTATTTGCAGGACAGTACAGCAATTACGGGTTTCATGGGAGCATTTGAGGAGTTCGCTACAGTTTCTAATGCAAAATTGAACATAAATAAAACAAAGGATTGATAATTGGGGTAAGTGGGATTACGGAAATATGGTTGGAGGAAATCCATTTTTCTAGAAACCCGTCAATTTTGGGCATTAACTTTGGACCTCAGAATATACCCAGGGATAATTGGGAGAAGGTACTTAAGAATATTGAGAAAAAGTAATTAGGTCAAGCAATGGAGGTTGTCTAAAATTAAAAGAGTCCAAATAATAAAACAATTTCTTTGCCTATTATACAATTTATGGCAATGATTTTTCCGTTACCAACAGAATTAGAAGCTAAGTTATATAGCTTCTTCTTTCAGATGCTTTGGGGCAACCGTTTAAACCCGGTTAAAGAGGTTTTACATACCTAAAATAAAGCAGGGTGGATTAGGAATGATAGACCCTGTGGTATATGCTCATGTTTTTATAGCCAACTCCATTAAGGAAGGTTTAAAACAGAATCAAGAGTTGCAAATTCATGGAATTTAAAATCATGGGAAAATATTTAAGAATTGGACTTCATTAGCTCCCAAACTAAACAAATATTTACAGATTCCTGAGCACTTTAGGCCTACTGCTCAAAAATTATATAAATGGGAAGTACAGAAGAGGGTAGCACTAACATATAACACAAGGGATTTGTATAACCATTTAATGCAAAAATTATACCCACAAGAGCCGGAATTTAAAAATGCCTTTAACTTTGAACCCCATAATTTTGGCCCAATTAAATAATCCAAGGTTGCCTAAGAATCAATGGGAAGTTCAGTGGTTAATATTCTACGGAAGGTTGAATGTTAGGGGAATGCCAAATATAAAGCCTTACAGGAAAGATTATGTCCCTACCTGGAATGTATTAATAAGGAGGAATCCATGGATCATTTCTTACTAGAATGTTCTTATGCTTTAGGATTGTGAGGTTATTTAGCAGAGGTATGGAAATTTAAGTGGATGAAAATATGACATATGAATTTCTAATCCTAGGAGTGTGTCCAATAGGTTCATTCGGATTGCATAATGGGACTTTGACTTTATTTTTAGGATGTCTAAATATTTTTGTGGCAAGCCAGAATACAATGGGTTCTATACCAAGAAAATGTCATATGTTTGTATTAGTAGGTTAATAATAAAAGAGTTAGAGAAAATTTACGCCATGGATATGTCAAGAGTCTCACCAGAGCATTAAAGAAATTGTGAAAGGCTTTCTACATTTTATTAAGTATAAATAAAGGAGCTGAACTAGCATGTAAAATGGAAAAGATAATGATAAAGAGAGTACACAATGTGAATCTAAAGAGGACAAAATGTTGTAATTTTGTACATTATTAATTGTTTTCTGTGACCAAGTGTTGTTATTTATGTTTATTTTGCTAATAAAAACACCCCTACTCTGTCTGTAGGGGCTTGGCTGTTCTCTGTAATGGCCACTCGGAGCCTGGTGCCGGACGGTGCAGACATGCTGGAGGTGGGGAGTTGGTCTCTCCTCTACCTCGATTTTGCTAAGAGACCGACACTGCAGGAGGAGATTATGCGCCAAATTGCCTTCAGTCTCTTCTCCCTTGAGTACTAGTATGAATTTGGAGTTTTCTACTACTGCCTTGCCTTCATATGACTTACCGAAGAAACATTCGGAGACTCTCCCGCTACTATTGTGCCTCCTGGAGAAATGGCTGCTTAAGTTGGTATTCAGACCTCTGCTTCACTACAGCCAGCTCTTTCTGTCAGTACGTGTCAATCGGCTTCTGGCATGAATCAGCTGCGAGATGACGCAGCATCATCAAAGGCTTTCGGCAGGCTTTTGCAAGGCTCTGCGTCTCGCTGATAGATGTCTCTATAGGACTGGCAGTTCGGATCTCTGTAACTGGGGAGTGTCTAGAGTCTCGAGACGGTCAAATGCGGTTACAAAAATGCACATTATTCGGATGTATGTGCTTCTGCCTATGGATCCACTACTTGATGTGGAGCCGCTTACTAACATTCCTCTATCTGCGGAGAAGGCAGCTTTGACATTCTGGCCACACCTTGATCAGCCTGCTGTTTAACGTCTCACCTTGACTGAGGGTGCTGCTACAGGTACTGCCTTCCTTCTCAAGCTGATTTACTTTTCTCACAAAAGTCTAAGTGCGCTATGCCCAATGACTTCCAGTTCTCTCCGTTGTTTCTGACTCTGTGTGTCCTGATATTGATTCTGCCCCAGCGTTGAGGCTTTGCTCTCCGGATTATGGTTCTAATATCTCTGTCACTGGACTTACTATTGCTGACACCTTGAAAGGGGCGGTTGGGAGAAATCCTCTGCTACTAACACTTGGTCCTCACCACCACGTACTAGTACAGAGCCTCATGATATCTTAATTGATATGTCTGATCCTTTAGAAGTTCCACCGAGCTTCATTTAACCCAAACCCTGTTTGACCTAAAGTTATACCTCATGTTAAAGTTTCTGGTTTACAGAGAAAGGAGAGAGAGGACGATTTACCTCTAAATAATGACCCAGAAATGGGGGCTTCCTCCTGCAGACATGGCTGATGAAGCTCGGCTTTTCCCCTGTTGTTGATCCTGCAGGTCCTTCTCGTGATGCGAATCAAGATGGCGTACAGTGTCAGAATGGGGTCGGGGACAAAAGGAGCAACCGCAGGACGGGAACATCCACAGAAGGACAAACCCCTGGGCAGAATGGGAGTCATCAGGGGAAGAACCTATGCTGGCTTGTTCCATACCCCTGCTGAGCAGGCTAAATGGAGGAATGCAGTGCAATTAAGATACAGGGTGGGCTCGATATATTTCCTGACCGAATATATTTTGGAAAACTTTGGTGAAGGACAGTTTGCAATTTATGCCATCTGACATTTATGCTCTTATTCACACTTCAGGAGATAATAATTTTGACTTGAGCTTTAAAACATCAGTGGGTCTAGAAACATTTTGACAGAGTTATCAGCTGGTCAAGCATACTCGTCTGTGTGCACCTTTTTCTGCTATTCCATTGACAAAGCCTGCGATTAAAACTATCACAATTCTGTTTCAAAATGAAGGTGTTGCAGTCAATGACATTAAAAAATGGTTATCCTCAAAGTGCACTGTTCTGGGCTTGCCAGAACCAATCATTGATTCGGAACAACTGTGGACTGGTGGATGGAGACTACAAGTTAGGCTCCCTCAAGTTAAGGGAACTATTTAAATAGTTGTTTTACTTGGGCAGAGATAGGGTTTATTTTTTATCCTGGTCAACCCAAGTCCTGTTTTCGATGTGGGCACAAACACATTTAAGCAATGGTTGTGATAAACTCAAATGCTCTTTATGTTCTGGCTCTGGGCATACCAGTATTAATTGCCCTAGGCCTATTTATTGTAATTTATGTGAAGATCGTCCCATTCTTATCGTGACTGCCCTTGGCCTTCTCTACAACGCTTCTGGAGCACCACAGGAGGATCAAGAGGACACAGTCTCCAAGGCCCAGCAGAATGCACAGGCCAGGCCTCAGTTCTGCCTCGTTCTGAACAGCAGCCTGTTCAGTTTTCCAGTTTGCTCTCCTCTGAGTCCTCAGTCCCTGCCCTGATGTTTCCCAAACGGAACCCCTCAGACCTCAGTCAACTGTGGATACCTCTCATAAGGGGCCACCTTTATCTCCTCATGTTGATTTGATGGCCCCTATGGTCTCTGTTGTTTTGGACCCAGTACCTAGCACTTCTACCCTGACCTCTGAGTTCAATCATAGGGATGTAATGCCTCCACCTGAAGACTCGGACTGGGTACAGATTGGTACTCGGAGGCAAATTCAAGTAGGACTACTAAAGGAGCTACATCCACCCAAGTCCATACAGAGACTGATTTTGTTCCAGAAACAAATTTGCACCTTTGCATAAACGAAAACAAGTCACTGAGACGGAGGAGGATTCTGATGCTTCCTCTGTGGCATGCTCTCAGCATGACCTGTTTACTGATACTGACCAGTTGTCTAGTGATTCTAGAACTTCTAGGAAAAGAGATGTAAAATGAAGTCCCTGGAAAAGGAAAAAATAGTCTTGATTTTTTTACTGTTTGTTTGTTAAATGGTTGACGAGTTGTCTTTTGGTACTTTGAATACGATTAGTTTAAAGAACTCCAAAAGACGACGCACCATTTCTTCTCTGTTAGCAACCTCTAATGTTCACATTATTTTTTACAGGATACTAGACTCTCTCTCTTAGAGACTGGACAGGCTACATCAGATTGGAGGAGGGCTGTCCTATTGGTCCCTTCAGAGGATATTTGTGCTGGGGTGGCTATCCTTTTCATAACTTAGAAGTTCAAATTCTTAGGCTTCTAGATTTAATTCAAGGTCGGGTTCTTATATTAGATGTTGTTATTCAGGCTCAGGAATGGAGATTAATTAATGTTTATAATCCTCAGATTAAGACCCAGCAGATAGCCACCCTGAAGGCTATACAACCCTTTCTTCATTCCTGTAATCTATAGTTTTGGGGAGACTTTAATTGTATCCTTACATTTTCAGACAAAACTGGAATGACTCAAAAATTATATAATGATTCTAATTTTCTAAACTCCCTTTATAAAACGGCAAATTTAATTGATGGGGCTACATTTGGGCCTCATCCTCCCAGACATACATTTCATCATGGAGACATTCTACTAGAATTGACTATTTTTTTTATTTCAAATGGTTACCAGGCCGAAACACACAGTAATCCTTGTGAAGCTTCAGACCATAGCTTGGTTGTTCTGTCTCTAGGACACCCCTTAATAAGCCGAAACTTATAATTCCTGGAAGATGAATATTACAGTTCTAGGTAAGGATTCTGGTTGGCAGGAATTGTACATGGTTATGCTGGACAAGTTGTCTGTGTTTTGACCTGTTTGATAACCCACTTTTGATGGCAAGAAACGAAAATTGAAATCCGACGCTTCTGTCAGCGATTGGTGAAATCTTGTTCTAAAACACAATATTTGACTTATTTGGATAAAAGAAGACACTTACAAAGGTTGCTTTATCAGTTAAAGCAGAAAGAGGCTGGGAAGGCAGTCAGAATAGCAAAGGCCCAAACCGAGGTAAGGATAGCCAACTCTGTTAAGAAGGGGGATAAGACATTTTATAGGTACATTAGGGAGCGAAGAAAGACCAAAGGAGGGATACTGAGGCTTAATAAAGGGAGGGAATGTGGGTAGAGTGTGGCAGTGAAAAGCAGGGATACAGAACAAATATTTCTGCTCAGTATTCACAAAGGAAGAGGAGGAGGAGGTACCTAAACCAAACAAGAGAAACACTCTGAAGATGGAGGTCAATACCAGTCCATTTACAGAAGAAAGGGTTCTGAAAGAACTAATAAAATTGAAGGTGGACAAAGCAATGGGGCCTGATGGGATTCACCCAAGAATTCTAAAAGAACCTAAGGGTAGAACTAGTGACACCGCTGACTATTCTCTTTAACAAATCATGGGAGGTTGGGGTGGTACCTGAGGACTGGAGGAGGGTGGATGTGATTCCTCTTCACAAAAGTGGGAGCAGGACAGAGGCAGGAAATTACAGACCAGTAAGTTTGACCTCAGTGGTAGGAAAATGATGGAATCACTCTGAAAGAAAGAATTGTTGAGTACCTAGAGGCCAGTGGGGCACAGGACCCGAAGGCACATGGATTCACAATGGGAAGGTCATGTCAGATGAATCTAATAGATTTCTTTGACTGGGTGACCAAAGTAGTAGACCAGGGAGGGACTGTGGACATGGCTTACCAAGATTTTAGCAAGGCATTTGATACAGTCCCACACAAAGATTAATACACAAGTTAGCCAGCCTTGGGTGGGTCCCAAGGTGGTAGCCTGGATAAACAATTGGCTAGACAACAAGACGCAAGGGTAGTAATAAATGGAGTCCACAGTGAAGAAAGGAGGGTTACTAGTGGGGCCATGAGGTTCAATACTGGACTGGTCCTTTTAATGTCTTTATAAGTGACATTGCAGAGGAACTGAAGGAAATGTATGTCTCTTTGCAGACGACACAAAGATCTGCTACAGGGTTGATACACCAGATGGAGTGGAAAGGATGAGAAGGGCTTGGCAAGGTTGGAGGAATGGTCAAATGTATGGTAGCTCAGATTCAATGCAAAGAAGGGTAAGAATGCACTGGGAAACAAAACCCAGGGAAGAGTACACAATGGGGGTGAGATACTGACAACAGTGAAATGGAAAGGGACCTGGCGGTAATTATATCAGATGACCTAAAGGTGGGCAAGCAATGTGAGAAGGCAATAAGGAAGGCTGGGGGATACTGGGATGCATAGGGAGAGGCATCAATAGTAAAAACAGGAAGTTGTTATCCCTCTGTACAGACAGTTGGTGAGACCCCATCCGAGTATTGTGTGCAGTTCTGGAGACCCCATCTCGCAAAGACATAGACAGTGTGGAGGCTGTCCAGAGGAGGGCAACCAAAATGGTGCAGGGTCTGCACCAGAAGACATACAAAGAAAGACTAAAGGAGCTTAATATGTATACCCTTGAGGAAAGGAGGGAGAGAGGGACATGATAGAAACTTTCAAGTATCTCAAGGAATCAACAAAGTCCAAGAGGGTGGCATCTTTCGGAAAGAGATGTGCAAGAACAAGGGGCACAATTTGAAGATAGAGGGGACGGCTCAGAGGAAATGGAGGAAGTATGTTTTCATAGAGAGGTTGTGGATGCATGGAACAGCTTCCTGAGGAGGTCATGGAGTCAAGAACAGTGGAGGAATTCAAGAATGCATGGGACAGACATAAGGCAGTCCTAGTGGGGTAGGAGGAAGTAAGCTGTTGGTTAACTAGGATCTGCAGCTTATCTGTTAGGTAGGAAAATGGGCAGACTAGGTGGGCCAAGCAGTCCTTATCTGCCATCAAATTCTATGTTTCTATGCTTTCCTGGCAGACAGAATTTAATTTGGACTATTCCTTATAGATTCGCCAGTTAAAGAAGGAAATGTATGCTTGTCAGTACAATAGGTCCACTTCATTATTTTAAAACAAAATATGGCCGTAAGGGGTCAGCTAAGGTCATTAATCCTTTGATAGTTGCAGTCAGCAAGTACATACAAAATATATGCTTTTCTATTTACACATGATGGTATTAGAGTTTCAGATAACCATGGTATACTACGATTAGTCTCCACCCACACAAAAACTTCTATGGTCAGGATTTTCAACCATGTGACTGGGGAATTTTTTCAAACACTTAGATTTCCCACAATTGTCTGCTGATAATACTAATGATTTGGTACAACCTATTACAGTGGGTGAGGTTAGTACTGTTATTAGTCAGTTAAAAGTAATGTAACTCCAGGACCAGACGGCATTCCTAATGAATTTTATGAAAAGGCCCAAATGGCATTGTTACCTTATTTAACTGTGGGTTTTAATGCCATCATTCAAGGTTTACTACCTGTACCTGTTTCTCTTGCTGACAGTAACCTGATTTATCTATATAAAAATAATGATAAAGACAACGTGGATAACTGGCAGCCTGTCAGTCTCATGAACTCTGACTGGAAAATTTTATGTAAAGTTATACACAATAAGGTTATCTAAAGTAGCCCTGTCTTTAATTTTCATGCTCAAGCATGTGCAATTCCACATAGATCTATGTTGAATAATTTAAAACTAATCGGGAAGTCTTTGATGGTCACAATACGGGTGGGTATGCTATTACCCTGGATCAGTCGAAGCTTTTGATCGGGTTCCCATGCCTATCTTTTGCAGTATTGCAGCATATGGCATTCCACATGAGTTTATTTCATGGATTAAAATTCTTTATAAGTATGCCTCGATGACCCTTGTAGTTAATGGTATTAAAGGTTCTCATATTCAGATTAAAGAGAGGTACGACAGGGCTGCCCCTAAGCCCCCTCTTACATGTTTTTTACGTAGACCCTCTTTTTAGAAGATTGAATTGCGATGTCACTATTAGACACATAAAGGATACTGCTGCAGCGGAGTTCCCCAGTGCTATGGCATATGCAGATGATCTTTGTCTGTTAGTTGCGATCCGCAATGATCCAAGAGTCTGGGTACAGACCCTTACTATTGTACAATCTTTTCTTTAGTTTCAGGGTCGGTTTTGAACACTCACAAGAGTGTAGGAACATTTTGAATGAACGCTCACATCTTGGACAGGAGGATTGCTGGTATTCATATTCAACCCCATCATTTTCAGGTTCTTGGCCTTTATTTTGGTGGGTCACAGGCTGCAGAGAAAAATTGGTTAGAACGGTTTTCCATTGCTGAGGAAAAGGTGCATAAATGGAAATCCTATCCTATGTCACGGCAGAAAAGGGTTCATATGTTTAAAACCTTTATTGTCCCTATTTTTTACTGGTTTATGTTTTTCTTCTTCCCCTCAGATTAAAACATATATAATTTGGGTTTTCAGCTTTATTGGGGTAGTCGCCTAAATCCGGTTAAAATATCAGTTACTTACTGGCCACTAAAAAGGGGATTAAATTGTTAAATCCTGTTTTATTTTATTTTCCTTGTTTATTCATGCTAACATTTACCCTAGTCTGGCTGGTCATAAAGATGTTTGGATTCAGAGTTTTTCTTCCAGGACCAGGTATTTTACGAATAAATGGAGAGCGACTCATTGGAAACCCTTTACTAACATCCCTCCAGGGTCTCCTGGGTATATCATTGAGTTTTACAAAAAGATAAAACAATGGAATGTGTCTTCCCATTTATCATTTCTACAAAATCAAAAACTTCTCTGTTCTTCAGTACTTAATCAGAATTTTTGATGGAACCCTGTTTTAAGTGTCCATCCAGGGTGGAAGAACAGCATTTAACGAAACAATTGCTAGATAGTAGAATTCCACAGAAAATGTGGGACACTTTATGGATGTGCTGCCATGATAGACTGAACGTCAGAGGAATCATGCTCATAAAGATTGAAAGAGAGATTCTGCATTAGAGACTCCTATATTTGTAAAGTGGACACAATGCATCAATTATTTTTGATTGTCCTTATATTCCTTCACTATGGACTCAGTTAGCTCAAAAGTGGTCCTTACCTGTGTTGGCTAACATGTCTTACACTGAGTTAGTATATGAGAAATATGGTGTAGAATGGGGTTGTTATATCCTAGAACTCTTAGGGTTTTTGTGCCATTTTCAAATGGTGTATCTGGCAAAACAGATGCTTGTTTGTTCTCCAACAGAAACAGACAGTGTTGGATGGTTTAATGGAATAAATAACTAAAGAAGTATCCACATTATATGTTTCTAAAAAGCATTACATTGCCTCCCTCTTTAGTAGCATTTTGGTGGAGAGCCCTTCCTGATTCTTTTTGAAGGGGTTACTTGAGGGATGTTACAGGGTATGTTACGTATGCAGCTTAATATATCTTTTCTGAATTGTTATGTTTCTTTTTCCTTTTTCTGTTATTTAGGTTATTGTTCAGTTTTTTTCTTTAGGGAAATTTGTACAGGCCTTGTTACTGTGTTTTGATTTGTCATATTACAAAGTTCTCCTACTCTTTGGTGGGTGGGGGTAAGTTGGTTTTGCTCAGAGAGAATGTCTGATGTTCTACCTTTTAGTTTTTGTTCATTATGAGTTGTATGCTGTAATACCGTTTTTGTATTGTTGTTTGTTTCAATAAAAAATTCCCTACTCTTTTCAATAAGTGCCATGGGATCTTTAACATCCACCTGAACTACCACCAATCCAGGCAGATGGGACCTCGGCTCGATTTAATGTCTCATCCCAAAGACGGCACCTCAGAGGTGCAGCACTCCTCTCATGCTGCACTACAGTGTCAGTATTGGGATATCAACCCAAGTGCCAGATTAGTTATGTTTACATGGCATGTATCTTTAGTTTTGCTCTATTCCTGAGATAGAAGGAAACTGCTGTTGTGTTCATGGGTGTTATGACACATTATGTCCCCAGTCACGCATTATGTTAGTCTGTGCTTGGGATCCCTGTATATCAATTGTGTTTTTTCTACCCTGCACATCTGTGATATTCCTTGTGGCAATTTTTGTTGTAATAGGTGTAGTAAATCAAAAAGTACAATAAAAACATTTATGACAAAAAGGCACCTCTGTTCATGCCTCTGCATCCCAAGGTGCTTTGTGTAACAGTGAGCAAGATGCTGGTAGTGGAGATCGGTAGTGGCTATTAGGCAGATACACAACATTCACACAGCTGTGTATGGTTGCATAAACACCTATTTTATTGAGGGAAATGTTCACCTGGACACAGGGGCTATTTCCTGTTTCTGCAGAAAATGTCCTGGGATCACTTACTTCATCCGGCTAATAATTGAAAGGCTATAGCCTGTAGTTCAAGGGAGGAATAGCTCCTCCCACATCCCCTACTTAATCTGCAGCACTTCAGCTGCTCAGTTTGAACATTTTGAAAATGGCCTACTGTGGCTGGTGGGGCTCTGCTCTTTTGTTGCTTCTTCCACCGTCCCTCCTGTCTGTGCTTTTCAATCTCTCCTTCTTTGCTTGCCCTTCCTGTGCCTCTGTCATTGTTGTCCTCCCCCTCCGCTTTCCCCATTGTTGCCTTCTCCCTCACTGCTCCTTTCTCTGTGCTTCCTTCCTCCTGTGTTCCCCGGTACCTCCTTCATTGTTTGTTTCCCTCTTTCTCCCTCCTCTCTCTCATTTGGGCAGTCCCTCCACCAGCCACTGCTCCACTCCTGCTTGTGTTTTGGGAATGTTTTCCCCACCCGCACTCCACTTCTGTCTCTCCATCATCTACCGGAGTTGGGATGTCCTGTCTCCAGGGTGTTGCCACCCGCACAGCTGCTCTGCAATTTTGGTTCTTTCTGGACGACTTTGGTCCGACTCCAGCCTGCTCCTTGTGTGACCAGAGTGCTGGGGAGCTCTCACTGGTGCTGCCAGTGTGGCAGCCTTCCTTGTTTCAAGGGCTCTGCTGTTTCCTCTCTGCTGAGTGGACCTCCTGCATTCTACATCTGCCCTGGCTGCCTACAGCTCTCTCCTTCCCTGTGATGGAGCACTGTGACTTGCAATGTCTCATGCTGTGGGACATTTCTCACTGCCATGGAGGCTCTGACTTGGCATCATCAGCAATTATTGCTTTCTACTTTCCAATTGCTCTGTTCTGGGAATGTGTGTTGCAGTTTTGGACTCCTCCTCCTCCTTCTCTCCATGTAGCATAAGCTCCATACACTGTGGACACCTTTGCCTTTCTTTGTGCAACATTTATTTTACTTTAGTTTCTTTCATTATTTTTGGCTTTGCAGTCTGACTTTATGGCATGTTCTCTGTATTATGCTACCCCTCTGCCATGGGATGATTGAGGACCGGCAGTTTTGTGGGTACAATGTGGTTTGTCCATCATACTGAGGGACATGTGAGGTGTGATGGTGCTTTGGAGGTACCACCGATGCAGTGCTCGTCCTTCTTGGAGTCTCCCTCACTGACTGAGCTGATGATGAGTTTCTGTCCATGACCTCCAACCTTCTTCTTCATGTATTCCTGACTTCTCTACATCCATCCTTGCACAAGTCTTGAGTCCAGGTACTGACATACAGCCATGCTATATGGGTCCAGTCTGCCCTCTTCTGCAATGTCTTCATTTCATTTCCATGTCTCAAGTATGTGCCCAGACCATCCATAGACAGACCCACGGGGGTCCTGCCAATCCTGTTAGCTCCATGCAGGGCTTAGCTTGACTTACTTGGCTCCCACTTTCTCAGGCAGACAAGTGGGTTCTTGCCATCTCTTAACTCGACCATCCAATGCGGCAATGGCGGACCAGTGGGGTCCTGCCATCCCAAACAATCATGCCCCGAGGAAGCCTTACTCATTCATCCATTACTCCATGATGGCGGACCTCGTGGGGTTCCACCATCCCAAACAACTGGTCTTTCTCTTCTTCTCTCAGACCTTGTCATACTACAGCGATGGCAGACCTGCGGGGGAGGGGTCTCGTCATCCTTACTCAACGTAATATTGTGGTGTGATGACGGGGCCCCACGGAGGGTACCACCATCCATTCAATCATGTCTGCAAGGGGCATTGAAGACTGCCATTTAAAAAGATGCCTACCTACTGGGCCTGCTGCAGTTTAGTTCTTATGTGATCTTAAGTTATATCTTAAGTTACATTTGAGTTTAAAGTTTTATTCATTTAACCTTGCTTAACTTCATTCTGTTCAAGCTGATTTACTGTCGAATTCACGGTCAGATGCTATCTGTGGGACACTGCGGGTCAGCTTTACACTTTACATGAACATCACGATAACATTTTGTCCTGGTGGAGTTTGTTGTGTGGTGTGGCATTAGTGCCTACTCTGTCTGGTTACCTGGCTTCTATTTGGATTTATCTTTACGGTTCCATGGATTTGTGACCATCCCTGCCTGCATTCATGGGTATGTTTAGGTGCAGAACTTCGATTTATTGGCAGGATACTACTGGAAAGAAGTTGTGGGAGTTCAGGTGGAGATCTCAGGCTGCTGAAAGACCTTGCCGTGATGGAGATTTGACTGGCGAGGTTATTTGATCTACCTGGGTTACCGATCTGGAGGTTCCATACTCTGGGAAGGCTTAATTCCGATTTACTGGATGGAGAAGGTGGGCCACACCAGCTTACCTCGAGGTTGGTGCCTGACCGGGTTGTTTCCCTTGAGGATCGGGTAGTGCCGTCGGAGGTGGACGCTTGCTAGTTGCCCCAGGGTCACCATAGGGCATCTGGCAGAGGCCAGTACTCTGCGGCAGCTCTAATTTGGGGCGCCTGGCTGGGCATTTGCCATGGGGTTGGGCAGGTCTCATCTAAGTGGACTGGATTGTGTTGGTTTGTTGTTGAATTTGATTTTCCTGGAGTTTGTCTGCTCAGTGGCCAAAGGACTTGCCAGGATCCTTTATCCGTAACTTGGCTGAGGTCTTTGTTTTTTCACACCCTTGGGTTTACTATTCAGACTCTACATTTTGGGGATGGGACTGTACTGAGGATGTATATGTTTTTAACCCTGGAAGGCTGTGAGAGGGCCTTATTCTGTTGCTATTTTTATCTGTGACATGATAAAGCTGTGGCAGTGAGAGTGCTACAGTGAGTGGAGTGTTTTCTTTAGCGAAGGAGGTTGTAGAGCCCTCATCTTCAACATTTTAGCACACTGACTACTATAGCTACACTTTATCAGTGCTCTGTGGACTGACAGTGATCTATTTGAATTAACTGAATTTAGTTGTCATTTAATTTGTTAGTGTCTGTCCTGTTATCTGTATTTATGATTGATTTTGTTTTAGGGGGGTGGGAATTTGTTTTTGTGAGTGTTTTAAAGTGGGATTTGAAATTTTAGTGGGTTTGTTATACGTAATTGGTTTTGTTTAGTTTATTCTATTATATTTATTTTTTGCTGGGTTGGAAATATGTTGGCAGGTGGCACCCTCAGTCAGGCAATACTCCACCTCCGAGCTACAGGGTCTCTGCCCTTTAATTGTCAGCCATTTCCCAGTGACATCTATGGACGTTGCTGAACTTTGGGGATTGTGAGTAGAAGGAGTAGGGGAGGCCCTGGACCTGGGGGGCAGGTGGCCAGATTGGGACACTGGGGTCCAGGAGACACCCTGGAGCAAAATGAGTATCAGAACATGGTCCGCCATGCCTGATTCCCATACCCAGAGCTCTACGGTTAGTGGGCGGTGGCTCGGCTGGCTTTAGTGTCCCATCCAATTCCAGTGGTGTTATGCTATGCAGGTCCATTAAAAACAAGACAGCTATTATTGCTGATCATGTTGGGTCAACGGACCTGGCTTGCATTAGTGAGACCTGGCTGGATGGAATTCTGGCCCCATTTGGTGTCAGTTATTCCAGCCAGATTCTCTGTGATCCACCGCCGAGATTGGATCGCAGGGGCAGGGGTGTAGCAGTCTGTTTTAGAATGGAATTGGGTTTTGTAGCTGTGCCAGTTGGGGAGACCTGATCCTTTGAGTGCACTGTGGTTGCAGGTGTGGGGCAGGATTCTTCTCATGTACCGTCCACCGGGGATGGGATGCAATTTCTGCAGGAAGTCACAGACTTCATTGTCAACATGGTGTTGGAGTCTCCCAGATTGATGGTTCTGGATGACTTCAATGCCTGGATCGATGAGAACTCTCACCATTTGGTCAGGACTTCCTCCGACTTATGAGCTTGTTGGGCCATACACAGGTGGTTACCTCTGTGACACACATTGTGGTCACTCATTGGACCTGGTCTTTCTACTGGTTATGGAGATCTCCGATATGGTGGTGGAGCCAGTTGGGTGGTCTGACTATCATGCTATAAGATTCAGTTTCTGAGCTCCCCAATAGACCTGCCCCATGGAGATGGTCTGGTACCGTCCTTTAGGGGTTTGACCCCAGATGGTCTGATGGCGGTGCTGGATCTATCAGGACTACTGAATGCAAGCATGGGTCCAGACAATCTGCTGCAAGCCTATAATAGGGCTGTGACAGAGGCTCTGGATTCCATTGCTCCTGTTGGTGTTTGCCCCTCACCCTTGCCCTCGATCCCTTGGTTTGATGGGACTTTGAGGGAGCCATGGCGATTGGGACAAAGGCTGGAGCTTTGCTGGCAAAATCGGTCTTGTTACCGACAAACTTGATGGACCATTATCGGAATATCAATTGGCTATCTCTCATAAGAAGGCAGAGTTCCTGTCCGTCCAGGGAGATAACTGCAGCACAGAATAGACCTGCCCATCTCTTTCGAACTGTGGACAGACTATGCAATCCAGCTTGTCTGCAGTTTTGGAGAGTGTTTTCACAGGCAAAGTGTGATGATTTTGCTCAATTCTTTGCTGATAAGGTGGCGGACATCAGGTCCAAGAGTCAGCTGGCTAACTCCAATGGGAGTGTCGGTGGTGGTGGGTGGTTACAGCTCCTCGGTTTGAATGGTCTGACTTGACCGGTTGGAGATTGTGGATGTCATGCAGATTGTCCAGGGTATGCAGCTCGACCTGCTGTGGTTTGGACCGGGCCCAACCCGCCTCCTTGTTAGGTGTGCTGAAACCATCATCCCAGTCCTAGCAGAGATTGTCCAGTGTTCATTAGAGACAGGTGAGTATCCGGACTCCATAAAGCAGGTAGTGGTTACCCCCTTAACAAATCTTCTCTTAATCCGGATTGTCCTGCCAACTACTGGCCAATCTCTAATCTCCCTTTGTGGAGAAGATTATTGAGAAGGCAGGGCGCTGCAGCTGGAGAATCACCTTACCACACATGATATCTATGATCCTCTCCAGTCAGGATTTAGGAAGAGACATAGCATGGAGACTGCCCTTGTTAGGGTGCTCAATGATCTGCTGATAGCGAGGATCAGAAGAGCCATTCCATGTTGGTTCTTATTGATCTCTCTGTATTTAACACCGTGGACCATGAGGTGCTGCTGGAGTGCCTGCAGATGATCTGTGGCCTGTCTGGTACAGTCCTCAGATGGTTCCATTCTTTTCTCACTGGCTGATCTCAGAGGGTGGTGTCTGGGATTTATTCCTCAGACTCATTCCCTCTGCTGTGTGGGGTTTCCGAGGCTCTGTGCTATTGCCCATGTTGTTTGTGGTGTATATGCTGCCACTGGGAGACATTGTAGAGTGATATGGGTTGGGTTTTCATTGCTATGCAGATTATACCCAACTCTACATGTCATTGTGCCTAAGCAGGATAGTGCGGTCTTGGTGTTTAATAGCTGCCTCGCCGAGATCCAGGACTAGATGAATGCCAACTGGCTGAGGTTGAATCGGACAAGACCGAGGTTCTTAGTGGTGGATCCGGGTCATCGGGTAGAGGGCTGGTGGCTGGTTCTGCCTCTGGGCTTTGGCTTGAGGTAGCCAGGTGCTGACCTCCAAACGGGTGCAGAATTTGGGCATTATACTTGACAATGGGCTGGCACTTCTTTTCCAGGTGTCGGCTGTTGTCAAGTTCTCGTTTACCATCTGAGGAATATCGCCAAGATTAAGCACCTTGTTCTACTCGCAACCTTCTGACTCTGATCCACACTTTTGTGACATCCTGCCTTGTCTACTGTAACCCTTTACCTAGGGTTGCCTGGGGTTGATATCTGCTGCTTGCAGCTGGTACAGAACATGGCAGCCAGGTTGCTGACAGGGTTGTCTCGATCAGATTATATCACACCTGTGCTCCATGGCCTGCACTGGCTGCGGTTCAGTGGTGGATCACTTTTAAGGTTGGTCTGCTGACCTTTAAGGCCCTACGGACAGGGGCCAAGTTATCTGCAAAGCTCCTGCATCCCTATTGTCCCGCCGACCACTCTGCTCCACCGGCGAGTTGCTAGAGATTCTACGGGTCATAATGTCGCACGCTAATAGCATACTTATGATTATACAAAACGCCTACAGCATAGTTCGTAATCACCATCGGTGCAATACCGCATATACTACTATACGCGGTATTGCACCAGTAGCATTTTCCCAGGCAGAGGATACGACCTCTGCTGGGAGTGAGTTCCACTGAGCAGCTGCTGTGGCTCACAGGACTGAGCCACATCAGCAGGAACCAGGCACTGCATCTGGGACCGGTTTGATTCCCGATCCCAGAATCTTTATTTTACTCATTTGTGCACTCAAGTTGAACCCTCCCAGGAGTTGAGAATCTTTAGTGGGGGTTTGGGGGCTATGCATTGCAGCAGCGCGATTTTGTCATGCGGCATACCGTTCATGGCTAATATGACCCTCTGTGCCGCTAGAGGTTCCCAGGTTCAGTTGAAGACATCTGAAGCCTGAGCTTTTTCATTCATGGGCTCACCCTGTGGAACTCCTCACCTCATCGGATATGTGAGTGCCTGACCGTGGAGAGCTCAAAAGTGCTCTAAAAGTGCACTTGTTCAACCTGGCTTTTTCAGATTATTAATTCTGATGCAGGATGGCTGGATGAACTGTATGATTTTTTGTTTGTTTGTTTGTTTTAGCTATCTTTTTATTCTGATGGCTTCCTTCTGGAGGGAGCCCCCGCCCTGTCCCCAACATCCACCATCCGGCACTGACTCGGCCCCAGGGCTTACACCCCTGGCGGGCTGGCGGGTTCCCAACCCCACCAGAGACCGGTTTCAAGGGGCCAGTGCTGTGGTTGGTCAGGAGCAGAGACTGTGAGGCGCTCTCCACCATTTTGCTGCAGCAATTTTTTTCTGGTGTTTCTTCCTGGAGGCAAGGCATGCAATGACACCTGTGGAGTGGAGGCGCATGAGTCCACACATGCTCCTCAAGCATCTGCCCCGACTCCTCCCCTGTCTACAGCATGACAGCCAGCCTCCACTAGGGAGCAGACAGGCTCCGACAACTGAAACCCCTCCCCAGAGAAGGAGAGCAGTCCATTGGACACTCAATCCTTCTCCGCTCCACGACCCCGCAGCCCGGGCTCGCTCCCCGAACATGGGTCACCGGCATTGGCGCGAGGAAAGGCGTCCAGTACTTAGCCCTCAGCGCCACCAGGCTGGCTAAAACTGTATGTTTTAATATGCTTTAATATGTTTTAATATGAAATTTATTGAGTTTTTAACTGTTAACTGTTAAGCACTATGATCAATGTGAATAGCGCTTTATAAATAAAATTGAATTGAATTGCTCTTCCGTCAAATACTGGCGATGGCAGACCACGGGGATCCCGCCATCCCAAACAATCGCTCTTGCCCTTCTTATCTCGGACCAAGTTATACTATAGTGATGGTGGATCCTGGGGGTCCACTATCCCAAGTGAACATACCCCACAAGAGGCCCTTACTCATTACTCAAACATATTTCCATATCACTAAAGGCAGACTCGCATCTGGGACTCACCCTCCTTACCTCAGACTATTCAATAAATGGCAATGGCGGACCTATTGGGTGTCGCCATCCCATACATGCCCGATGGGGCATTACTCATTGCTCAAACATATTTCCATATCATCTACAGGCAGATGCATAGAGGGTGTCTTGCCCTTCTTACCTCAGATCATGCAATATCTCGGTCATGGTGGACTCATGGGGGTTCTGCCATTCCAAATGAACATGCCCCTCGAGAGGGAATTTCTCATTACTCAACATATTTCCATCTTCACCAAGACAGACCCACGTGGGTCTTACCTTCCTTAGCCTGACCACCTGAGACCTACACTACAGTATGATCATCCGAACTCTGCATACAAAGGACCTTTGGGTCCCATGATACAGCTAGCCCATGTACGGGCCTATCTTGTTGCTTCATCAATTTATTTTCTTCTACTACTGCAATTCAGCTTCCTTCCATTCCAGTTCCAGCTCAGGTCGTGTACACAGGACATTTCCGTGTAGCGCACCTCAGTTCTTTGGATCTCTTGGGACATTTTCTACCTTCCTATCAAGGTACTCGATCATATCCTAATGTTTCAAAGGACTCATGGTAGCCTCATGCAAGCCTCCCCAAATTGCATACACCCACCATATGTACTTGATACCTCTACCATTCTCTAAGACTACTTCATCGCGTTTCTCATCCAGCCAATGTCCCAAGCCGCTCTCACCATCTCACGATATCTCCGTCTATCAAAATCTGCACCTTTGGTGGACATGCCACTAGCTGAGCCGACCGCATATGTACATTTTCCTTCTTTGCTACCCCTCATGAGGATATCATCATCCAGCCTACCTCCATCAATGGCCTCTCTGGCAGTTCCATTTGACTCATCCAGTCATCCTGCATGGGATACTCCTGGTTCAGCTCAGCCTCTGTAGGGACCTTGGCAAGCTCCTGTTTCATCCCATACTACTATAGCATGGCACCTCGGACACCGTGTCTCTTCCCTGCAATTCAGTCACTTCTTCAGATACTCCTGGTCCTGTACCTGCTATTTCAGCCTTCGACAAATAACATCTCCAGTGTCCTGACTAGTGTCTTAACCTACCTATGTAGAGGTCCGGTTAGCACCATTTCAGGGCTCATGAAGGCCCTCCTCTCTGATTTTCATAGAGGCCTTTTCACCAATTATCAGAGTGGGGATAATACCTAATGTTACCATCCCTAGACTTTGCTCTCTGAATGTATCTTCATGTTCAGTTTAATAAGCTCTCCATTCCAGTACAGCTATCTTGGACATGGATTAACCATCTTCTCACATCCGGACATCCATCGAATTGGACCCCTCTTTATCTGCGGAACCTTCATCCTCCAGAATTGACTTCCTGCTCATTGCCAGATTCAGAGATACAACTCATTGACCAGCAAGTTTGGACTTATTCTTGGACAGAACCAGAACCATAGGCCCACATTTAGATTATTCTCCTCTTAGTATGCCCAGAGGATGGCTGGTCAGTAGCCATGGATCCTCGGAGGTTTCCCTAAAGGGAGTTGTTCCTCTCCTGTGTGCTACTGGTCACACTCTCTGGAGTTGGAAGAGGTAATCACAACTTCAATAATCTTTTGGGCCTTAAATTCTACACCTTCCTAGCATTCCACCGAGGGTGGAGACAGAGAAAAGCCAAAGTCTAAGTCATAAACATCAAGCACAAAGCAGTCAAGCTCATAAGTATACACAAGCACTGAGCTATGTGCCACACATTGAATTGAAAGGCTATAGCCTGTAGTTCAAGGGTGGGAATAGCTCTTCCCACACCCTACTTTACCCTCAGCGCTTCCATGCTCAGTTTCGAGCATTTCAAAATCTCCGACCATCCTCCACTGCCTCCTCCTCCTCCTCTGGCACTCTTCTTGCACCATATATGCTGGGCATTAAATCCTACACCTTCCCAGAATTCCACCGACGGTGGAGACAGAGAAAAGCCAAAGTCTAAGTCATAAACATCAAGCACGTAACAGTCAAGCTTAGAAGTATACACAAGCACTGAACTATGTACACACATTGAACTGGAAATGGCCAGAAGACCTGGGCTTACTGTTTCATCTGATCGGGACCTCCATTGGTGCTGTACCCTCCTGTCCCTGGTACTACACTGCCATGTCCACTTTCGGAATGAATGAACCCAAATCACTGGTGTGAAGCATGACCTTACAGGCCAGAGGTGGAACTGCTACCAACTCATGCATATCTGTGAGCAAGAGTGCATGTTCAGGAAGGACATAGGCAGAGTAGAGGCAGTTCAGAGGAGACTACCAAAATAGTGCAGAGTCTGCATTAAAAGCTGGGGAGGAATTCAGGACAGAGGTGAGCAAGTACTCTTCACAGAAAAGGTGGTGGATACCTGGAACAGCCTACTAGTGGAGGTAGTGGGGTGAAAATGGTGGAGTTCAAAAATGCCTGGGATAGGCATAACAGAATCATTGGGGAATGAAAGGAGGGGAAGAGATAGCACTGTAGATCAAGTAAGGGTCTGCAGCAAAAATAAAGTTTAAAGGGCAGATTAGGTAGGACCGCAATCCTTATCTGTCATTACAATCTATTTCCATGTGTATGTTTCTATACGGTTCACCCAGGTCACAGTGCCAAGAAATACCGTAACCATCATTAGGTGATGGCACAATGCCAATGGCCGATCATCATGCTTAATCCGACCCCAAGCTCATCCAATGTGCTGGAGCACATTCTGCCTGTTTGCAGGGCTGCGCCCTCTGTGCCCCCTCACCCTTACTTATATATAATCACCTCCAAGTCAGAGATGTATGGAGCAGGGTGCAACACCCAGATGTGTCCTCCCTGCCTAGCTCAGCAGAATCCAGTTCGCCTCATGACCGGTGAACTCGGTTGGAGATGCCTAATTGCGGCACCCATATAACAGTAAACCATTTCTATACCAATACAGCAGCAGGAACATCCTTCCTCTGAATACCCTTTCCAAGTAAAACCATGGCACATGAATCTGAGTAAGGAACTACGCACTTTCAGAGGGACCCTCCTTCCCACTCCCGAATGCCCTTTCTATGCAAAATGGAAACTTGGTGTCATGGCAACATCACTTCTCTGGATGGTTCCCCACTTGAAAGGTCACTAAATACAAATACCTGGGCGTTTGGTTGGACCCGCTTTTATCTTTGACACCAGTCAAGCCTCTTATCTCTCTTCTGAATCTCTCGTTTACCTCAGGTTTGGTCCCACAGGCATGGAAATCAGTCTGCGTAATCCCCTACACAAAGGCAGTGACCCCTCCCGTCCAGGAAATTATAGGCCCATCTCACTTCTCCCAGCTCTACTTCAAAACTTCAAGAATCCCTGGCCCACACAGACTGTCAGATTACCTTACAGCACACAACCTCCTGTCCCCCATCAGTCAGGGTTCAGGATGCACCATTCTACAATTCCTCTCTCCTGCGAGTCACTAATCCCATCCACACAGCCCCAGACCAAGGCCTTCTAACAGCCACAGTGTTTGTCGACCTGGCCAAGGCCTTTGACTCTGTATCTCACCCTCTCTTCCTGTCATAACTTGAGGCAGCAGGACTCGCCCCAATTACCGTGCACAGTATTTTCAATCCTATCTAACCAACAGAGCTCAATCAGTCAGAATTGCCGACCCCACACCCCCCCATCCTTGCAGGCATGCCTCAAGGCTCTGTCCTTCTCCCTCTTCATAAACGACCTTCCCTCCTCCTGCACAAAATCAAGCATACACATGTAGCGCGGATGACACTATCCTCTTCACCTTAGGCCCTGTAATGCATGAAGTCCAAACTACCCTACAAACTGATTTCAGCAACATTCAACATTGGTTCAGACAAAACCAATTAAACTGAAAACATCCAAAACCATTTCTATGGTTTTGGCACTGCCCAGAAACTAAGCAGGACCTCCCCCATCACTTGAACTTGTCACTAAATATAAATACTTGGACATTTGATTACACCCACATTTATCTTTCTTAGCTCATATTGATCCCACTGCTTCTAAACTTCACCCCAAACAAGGTATGCTTTACGAAACAGAGATTTATATCCGCTACCAGCCAGACATGAAATTTTATCTAAAATGATCCTCCCCATCTTTGACTATGCAGATGTGGTCTACAGCCCTGCCCTGTAACCTCCTTGTCTAGGCTGGATACCCTCCTAAACTCTTTCTGCCAGTTAGCTACAAACTCCCCCTCCAGTACCCACCACTGCAATCTTTACTCTCTTCTGGATCTAACCCCTCTCTCACAGGTGTTATATTCACTCCCTCACCCTCATATTAAAATTCTGATTCAACCTGCTTCCCTCCTATCTTGCTGAATGTCTTTACTCTGTCTCAAATTCACCTTATAAGCTGAGACACAGGAATGAAAGGTCCTTTACCCTATCTCATCCTTCCTCCTCAGCAGGCAAAGCTGCTTTCTCCTACTGACTCCCCTACTTGTGGAAAAAACTTTCCCCTCCATCAGGAACTCCACCTCTCACTATGCCTGAAGCAACTACTGCAACTTATCCCACCACCAGCCCTTGCATCTGTCAAACTCATGCCACCTCTTCTGACAGTCCTAACTCCTGTCCTCCCAAGCCCTTTTACTCATGAACAGTATGATGTACACTTACGAGATTCCTTCTTTTAGATATGTCTCATGTTTGAAATTGCTGTTTAGAATTATACCTTGCTGTTGTTTACTGAATCGGATTGAATTGTAACTTACTTTGTGCATTTATGTCTGTTACTCCCCTTTCCCCGGGTCACACATGGAATCGAGTCGCTTCCTCAGTGTGCCTTTCCCAGTTACCAAATATTTAAATAAAATAAATTAAAATTCTCCTACTCCTCTTACGTAAGTGCCATGGGATCTTTTACTACAACCTAACATTTTCTAACTAACTAATGGTTCAATATACGTCTTTGCTGATCTGGAGAATTTAGGCCCCCGTGGGGTGTCTCAAGACCCTCTTCTTTCTGATCCATCTCTTCAACCTGAGAGCCTGCTGAAAGTGAGCTTCAAACTTTTCACTAGGAAGATTCTTGACCAACGACAGCAAATTAAAAGTCGATTGCTCAGCCGGCTATGACAGTCTCGAACCACAGTTCCTCAGACTAGTTGTCCTGGTCCTAGCCACACCTCTCAGGAAGCTTTTAATGAGTCCCTACTACAGGGTTATGTTCCCAAGTAGTGGAAAGTTGCCCTTGTTGTGCCAGTGTGCACAAGGGGGTGTCTAAGGAATCAGCTGAAAATTACCTGCCAATTCTCTTCTAAGTCTCTTGGCTTAAATTCAGGACAGCCTGATCTACAGGCCACTTCAACATTACCTTGAGTCTCATAATCCCATTACGGGCATACAGCATGGCTTCAGGAAAACTGATGGCACAGATACAGCCCTAGCACGACTACCACAAATATTCTGAGTGCCACAGACTCAGGCCTTGCAACCAGTGCCATTTTATAGACCTAATGAAAGCATTCAATTTAGTTAACCACTGCTGCTACTAACCAAGCTGAAACAGCTGGATCTTGACCAACTTTCCTGCCACTGGTACAAAACTACTCTCTAACCCCAAACAGAAGCATAGGGAGGCTACCTATCCTCTCTTAGAGAAATAACTGATGGTGTCCCTGAAGTTTGAAATTAGGTCCCTGCTCTTCTCCCCATTTGTTAACGACATGCCCAGAATCTGTGGTGGGAAAAGATCCCATTTATATGTGGGTGACACAGTGCTCTAGAGAGTCATGACATTATAGAGATTAAGTCCACCTTAGTTGGTGATTTTGGACAATCTGTGGTGTGGTTCCAGAAGAACAAATTGTTACTACATGCCAAAAAGACAAAAGCGGTGCGCTGGTACTGGGAAGCCGGTACTGAAACACAGTCTCTGCTTAAGCTGAAAACATCTGCTGGTGCTCTGTTCAAAGTCATGAGTTCACTGAAATACCTAGGGATCCAACTAGAGCAGGAGTTGTCCTTTAGACCTCACACTGATTATCTGCCAAAACTCTCCACCAGAGGATGGCCCACTGGTGTGGTGAGCTGAGGCACTGACTTGCCTCACCTGTTGCCATGCGGCAACCTGGGTTTGGAAATGGACCAGGGTCACTCAGGTTCTGCTTGGGGAAAGGAGGGTTGAGCCTCCAGGTTTGGTTCTTCTTGTTCAGGGAGGTGGAACAGTATGGGTCACTGCTCGGGCGCCACCGAGCAGAGGCTGGCTAAGGTCACAGTGGCCATCTATGTAGTTGGCAGACAGCAGGTGGGTGGCTTTAATGCATCTTCACACAGTGCATGAGGAACAGAGCATGTATCATGGCCTGGGTAACGGGAGAAAAACAGGTTACCCACCTGTAACTGTAGTTCTAGGAGTGGTATATGTTGTTCATCCACACTGTTTGACATGTCCCTTTCCCTTTAAATCTTGCTGGAAGTCTTCAAGCTGGCTCCTCCCACCCACCCGGTGGTATATACTTCAACTCCGCCCATGACGCCAGATTTTAGCCCTCTGCTAGCCAGGGTTGTGTGCGCCCGCAGCCGAGGACGTAGAAACTGGTGATGAACAACATATACCATTCCTGAACTACTGATACAGTGTGAGTAACCTGTTTTCTAGGATAGTGGATATGTTGTTCATCCACACTGTTTGGCAGACTCCTAGCAGTTCTCTGGGAGAAGAGAGGCAAGATGCACCCCTACTTAGGTAACACAGATTGGAGAACTGAGGCCCCAAAATCAGCATCCCGGTGTGACTCAAGGTCGACATGGTAGTGAGTGATGAAGCTGTTTGCTGACTTCCAGGTAGCAGCCCGACAGGTTTCCTGGATAGGGATGTCCCTGGAAGCAGCCACCGATGCAGCAGTATGGTGGGTAGAATGAGCTGTTATCCCTCTGGGAGGCTCCTTGCCGCCAACTCATAGCACAGACCTATGCATGATGTGATCCATCTTGCAATAGTCCGTTTAGCTACCAGTCTGCCAAAAGCTACTAGCTTAGGTCACAAACAGCTGGCGAACCTTTCCATGAATTTCCTAGTCCTCCCTTATAATAGGAGAGCACGTCCTCAGGTCCAAAGTATGGAGCCTGTACCGGCATCCGAGGTGTAATTAGGGTAGTGTACTAGCAGAGTCAACACCTGGTTAAGGTGAAACTCTGACACCACCTAGGAAGGAATCGGGTGGGGCACAGGACAACTTTGTCCCTGTGGAAGACCAGATAAGGGAGTCCACCAAAAGTGCCTGGAGCTCCCCTGTCCTTCTGGCAGACGTGATAGCCACCAGGAAGGCTGTCTTCCATGACAAGTGTGACAGTTCACACTTGTGCATTGAATTCGAATGGCTTGCCCATGAGCTTTGTCAATACCAGCAGTAGATCCCACGGAGGTGGAGGTTCACACAATCGGAGGGGATATGTGATCCAGGTCTTCAAAAGCACCCAACTACTGTCTCCTGTGCCAATGTCAGCTGACCGCTGCCCAGTAATCAGAAATGGCTGCCAGGTGCACCCTAAGGGTCGATGACCGTAGACCCCTTGGAGAGAGACCAAAGGGGGTCGAGAATGTCAGCCACAGAACAGGATAAGGGGTCCAGACTCTTTCCTGACACCAAATGGAAAACCTTTTCCATTTGAAGGCATAACATTTCCTGGTCAATTCTCTCTAGATGCCTCCAGCATGGTGTAAACATCTTCAGAAAGACCCAAAGCCTGGAACTCTAGCAGCTCAGGTACCAGGCTGTGAGATGCAGGGATTGAAGGTCGGATGGAAGACCTTCCCTAGTTCAGAGATATCAGATCCGGATGTGTACAAAGCCACTCTGGGGCCTGCAGCTGAGCTGAGGAGATCTGGATACCAGAACTGGTGCTGCCAGTCTGGGGCTACCAGAATCACCTTCACCTTGTCCCTTCTGACCTTGGTAACACCTTGTGGATCAAGGAAATGGAGGAAAGGTGTACAGGAGGCCTGAGGTCCACGGCCTCGAGAAGGCATCCCCTGCAGAGAGCCCTGCTGGGGTCGGGCATGAGACAGCCTCAGCTTGGTGTTTTCCTGGAGGCAAACAGGTCTGCCATCGGTTTGCCCAATGGGAGAACAGGCTGTAAGCTACCTCTAGATGGAGAGACCACTCGTGGGATGTCTGGCCTAAGTGGCTGAGAGCATCTACCAGCTGGTTCAAGGCTCCTGCCACATGGATGGCTAGGAGATCCGCCTCCAACCAGCTTACGAGGGTCCAGATGCGGAGCGCCTCCTTGCATAGCAGATAGGACAGGAATGAGTGCCGCCCTGTTTGTTGAGGTATTACATGGTCGTGGTATTGTCCGTCTGGACTTGAACCACTTAATCCCGGAGCTCAGAAGAAAGCTGACAGTGCTAGTCTGACTGCTCTGAGCTCCAACAGGTTGATGTGGCATCGGGACTTCTCAGGGGTCCAGAGCCCATGGGCCCTGTTGTCCCCATGTGGGCTTCCCAGCCCATGAGAGAGGCATCGGTCGTAAGAATGACCATTGGCTCGGGGCGGACAAATGGGATCCCTTCCTGCAACCAGTCTGGGGCAGTCCACCATGGGAGAGCGTCCCACATCCTCTGGGTTACAGTGATCAGCTGGTCGAAATGACTATGACCTTGAGTCCACTGGGTGGCCAGCTCCCATTGAGGGGGCTCATGTGCAACCATCCCCAACGGACCACCGAGGTGCATGCCACCATGTAACCCAGAAGGCGCAGAAAGTCCCAGGTAGGGTGCAAGTGCCCAACCAGAAATGATTGGGCACAGGAGGAGAGAATCTCCACCCTGTCTTCCGAGGGCCGAGCTCTGACTTGACAAGAGTTGAGCTCTGCCCGATGAAACCCATCACCTGAGAAGGCACAAGTTCTGACTTGGCCTCATTGATCAGAAGGCCAAGCTGGGAGCAGGTTTGGAGGGCCAGATCCTGGACCTCTCCACCTCCTGTTGGGTGGAACCTGCCAGGAGCCAATCGTCGAGGTAGGTGTAAATTCTTACCCCCAACACGGAGATGGGCTGCCACCACTGCAATGCATTTGGTGAAAACCCTTGGGCCAAAGACAGGCCGAATGGCATGGCTCGGAACTTGTACAGGGTCCTTCAACCCTGAAGTGGAGGAACCACTGATGGGATGGATGGATTGGAACATGAAAGAATGCGTCCTGCAGATCCAGTGAACAGAACCACGTTTCACTCCAAGGATGGTATGATCTGGGACAGAGTGACCATCCGAAGGGTGCGTGACCTGAGGTATTGATTCAGGTCGTGGAGATCTAGAATGGGGCACCAGTCCCCACCCGCTTGGGCACCAGAAAGTACCTGGAGACAAAGCCTGGGTCTGCAGATGAATCTGCCATGAGAGCTACTGCCTCCTTGAGGAGGAGCTGAGCACTGTCATCTTGAAGAGCTGACTGGGTGCATGGAAATCCGTTCTTCCCAAGGAGCGGGCTCGGCTGGGACAGTACTGCTCCAATTCTAGAAGCAGTCCCTGACCGACCACTGAGAACCTACCTGTCCATACTGACAGCGACCAAGTAGAAAGGAAGTGCATGAGCCATCCCGCAGGAAGACCCAGAGCTGGCATGATGGGAATAGGGATGGCAACCCCACCCGTCACTGAGCAGGCTTGGAGGAGGAGGAGGAGGCTCCAGGACCTGAGCCTCAGCCTCCTCTGCGGGCCTGTTAGGACCAGGCTTGGGCCGAGGGCGCCAAGCTTGAGCCTGCTGCTGATGCTGCTGTCCTCCTTGCTAGGAGAACTGCTGAACTTCAGGGAAGAGTACTGAAAGGGCTTCTTCTTTTCTTCTGCTGGTTCTTGCCCAAAGAACTCTTGCAGAAGTGGCATCCAAGTGGCACTGGACTGCTCTATGCGCTGTGGTGACCGGCCACTCCTGGGTCAAACAAGTCGGTCCCAAGGAAAGGCACATCAGCTAACTTGTGCTGAGTATCCGCCGGAAGGAGGAGAGCCTCAGCCAAGCCCTGTGGCGAGAGGCAACTGCGACGGCCATCGAGGGCACAGGAGTCCCAATGTCCAGGGCCATCTGGAGCTGCTGTTTGGCAACAGCACAGCCCTGATCTCGGACCTGCTTAACCATGGTCTGCACGTCTGCAGGGAGGTAAGGAGGACTTCATCCAATGATCTGAGAAGGGCATGGGAGAAGTGTGCCACGATGACAGCCGAATTTGCCTGACTAAGGCCCAAGGAAGGTGCCACAGACCTTCCACTCCTAATGGTCCAAATACTTGGACTTCTTGTCGGGAGGTCGTCAGTGTTGGCAGAACTGCCAGTATGCCTGAACACAGAGGTGATCACCAGGCTCTTGGCTGAAGGGTGCTCTGTGAACCCCGCAAGGAACCCCATGGGCACCGCATACTTGTGGGCAGACAATGCTGGATATGAGGTAGGACGCTGCCACAGTTCAAGTACTGGACCAACAATGGCCTTGGCCACAGGAAAGGCTTCCATCGGGGTATCCCTCTTGAGGATGTCTGTGAGAGGGTACTCCACCTTTTCTGGATGGTTTCAGGGCATCCCTGTAGAATCAGAGATGATACGGAGGATCCCTTGGAAGGAGGAAGGACCTTCCTCCATTCCTGTGCTAAAGGATGACTCATCATCCCCAGGATGAGAGTGGAGCCCGTGACATCCGAGTTTGAAGAGTCAGGGTACAGCGGCCTGCCGCCTAAATCACCCTCGACCCACCGAGGGCGGTCCAGGGTGACCGTGACCGACAGTCATCAGGGAAGCCCGATATCTAGTCGGCCCTCTTGGAAGGAGCCCTCCCACAGGCTGCTTAGGTGGCGGCTCCACCACTATTAGTGGAGAGACTGGTATAGGCTGAACAGGCAGTTGCACAGGATCCGAAGGCTTCAGTTCCGAGGGGGTCGGCTTCGCCCAGGGAAGCAAAAAAGCCAAGTAACGGCCAGGGTAGGCGGCGGAGCCAGCTTATGCTTGACAAAATCAGCTGTTGCCACATAAGGTCCTCAGACCGACGGAGTTTCCATAGGAGCCTCTCCTCATCTGAGGAATACGAGGATGACCTGTGGCATCGCGCTCTTCTTGAGCGCTTGTGGCTGTTCCTCGGACGTGCTCAGCCGAGAGGATTCTAGACCTCAACCGAGATCGGGCAGGCCAACGGTAGCTCGGGAGGCACCGCAGAATCAGTGAAACACATGGGTCTGAACTGGAACCTCGATGGGGACACCAGCGGATTGAGTCTCCATCGGGGAGCACAAGGACCAGAGTCCTCTAAAAAGGGTCATCGACTGGGGCGGCGACAGTGGGTCGATTGGATCGAGAATGATCTCGACCTCATTGGCCACATCCTCAGTCGTCTGGCCAGATGGAAGATCTGTGAAGCCTGCAGCCAAGGAGGTGATCTCGACCAAGGCCAGACCGCATGCCCTGGGACTGAGACCTCTCTTGGTCCCAAGAGCGCCTTCTCTTGAGACGAAGAAGTGCTCAGTTCCTTATCTCTTTATGAGATCAGGAGGAGGCGGAGCCCACAGGCGCCTCCCCGGTGGGAGAGACTGCCAACCCCTTGAAGGAACCTGAGAAGGTGGAGCCCAGGTTGAGTGGAACGAAAAGCTCGATTGTCCGAAGCACGGGTGGCTTCTCCTTCGAACACCTTCATGCTTCAGCTGCTCAGCGGAACCGCGGCCATGGAAACCACCCACCTAGCCTCCTTGGACTTCACCAGAGGATTCCTTTTCTCGGCTTCCCAGCTTTAAATGTATGCCAGGCAGTCGTGCAGGGCGTTGGGATGGAAGGCCAAGCAAAGGCTGCATGACCAGGTCATGGCCGACACCTAGGCAATAGCGCACATGAGATATTGATCTGTGCACGACATCTTCTGGCTGCAAGGACACTGGCAAAATCCTGGAGAAGATTTCTCTCCATGATGGGGATACCAAAGCGCGATCTCTAACTCGGGCCGAGTTTTAATTTAATTAAAACGGTAAGTATTGAAAAGCCAGGGCCCTACTGAAATCTCGTGAGCACAAGGGAGGCAACCTGTATCTTCCAGCAGAAAGGAAGATCTGGCGGCCATGGGGCGGAGCTGAGGGTATATACCACCCGGGTGGGTGGGAGGAGCCAGCTTGAAGACTGCCGCAAGATTTAAAGGGGAAAGAGACATGCCAAACAGTGTGGATGAACAACATATCCATGATCCTAGAAAATGTATTTATTTGTATTTGTTTGAAATGTGGTAGCTGAGAAAGGCACACTGAGCCAAGGCTTGTTTCCAGGTGCAACCTAGGAGGAAGGTGGAGTAAGCAGCATACAAAACACAGTATCAAATGTCTGAACAGGCAAACGAATAATGTGATACAGTAATAGAATAAATACTGAACAAAACTGCATGGATAGGTAATAAGGTGTAGGTAATCTTAGCAGTGCGTAGAAGTAGAAACAAAAATAAAATCACAAACAATGATGGATTAAGGTCCAGCCTTCAAGAGTAACAGGAAGAAAGGTAACAGGAGCAAGTGTGTATATGTGGGGAGGTGAAGTTTCAGCTGACGCTTGGCGATGCCAGGAGATGGGGAGTATCAGAGGGAGGAGGAGTTTGTTCCAGAGTGAGGGAGTCTATAGGTGAAAGTAGTTTGCCCAGCAGAGGAGGCGGGAGTGAGGAGTACAAAGTCGCGATGGTCCTTACAGCAGAGGGAGCAGGAAGCAGGGGAGTAGGGACAGGAGTGAGGAGAGGTAGGAGGGCACAGTGTTGAACCAATATTTGGAGAAGAAAGAGGCACAGTGAGCTTGGCAAAATGGAGGAAAAACTCCCCTGGCAGTGGATGATGGCGACACCTTGCATGCTCCCCACTGCTTCCAAAGCTCCCACCCATGGTGGTGCAGGAGGTGAGGTATGGTCTCAGGTGGGTGGGTTACGGGGCTAGAGAGGAAGCCACCAGCCAGGGTTGCTGAGAGCAGAATGGAGCACAAATACATGATGAAAGAAAACAAATCTCTCCACAGAAACTTGGGGTAATATATAAACTTAAGGCACACCTTACAAATGCAGCTTGACTTGCCATCTCCAGTGGCATACTAATCCCTGTCCTATTGTATGATGCCCCAGTTTTGTATTCCCTAAGGAAGTTGAACTAAATAAGGTAAAAATACTTTATAACATGATTGGACAGCTTGCTGCTGGTGCCTTACCCAGGGATCATCACTGCAATGTTTTCTCTGCATTGAATTGCCCTCCTTGGAAGGTAGATTCAGCTACCCCTTACTTTGTCTGGCACATAAGATAACAAAGATCTCCTCACCGCCTAGTGTGTGAGGTATTCATGAGCCAGAACCTCAGTGGAGACCCTATGTTCTTCAGGTAGTACTCGGCTAATTGCCCCCAGGGCCAAGTCAGGTTCAGGCAGTCGGGTCTTCTGCCTTCCTAGCCCCAATGCTCTGGAACAAACTCCCCTCCCCCGAGGTCCAGAACTGTAACACTCTCAAGGCGTTTAATCCAACCTCAAGGCTTGCCATCTAGCTGGTAGCCACTGCAACTGTAATTGCTGAGGCAGCCCCTACTATAGGCTACTGAATCTAGTATACTCTCCTGCACTTTCTCACGTGACATAACTGCCTGTCTCTTGCTGTTTGCTGCTATGTCTACAAATGCTATTATATATTTTTAAAACATTTTCATTAAAGATACCATTTGGAATCAGCTGCAGTAGTTAAATAGGAACCCCTACGTATGTCTTTTGTTCTGAATTTGCTGTCCTGGGCCACCTTTGTAAGTGGGCCCTAATTGCCCAATGGTCCTCCTGGTTACCAGATACAGATATTAAAAAATAAATATGCCTGGTATAATTTTATTTTCCATTTATTTACCCTGGATTACCCAGCTGAGATGCAACATCTTGGTTTTAGTGGAATGACATGTTAACTCATTTTACAGCTGAGTAGACAGAAGAAATGAGAAGCTGTGACCTGGCCACAGTCTAAGTGGATCTGCCCAGAGTTAAACCTGGGTGCCCATTTGCTTAGGGAAACCACCTTTTTCACCATGTTCCCTTTAGAACTTCAACAGCCCCACTTTTCCCCAAGTTCCAACACCCTGCTGGTTCCCAAGCCTCTGCTCTGGCTGCTAAACCACATGACTTCTCAACTCCTGCCTTAACAGTATTCACAAGGACTGCAAAACGCTTCATATGAACAGCATATAACTGACAAGACAGTTTAGATACAATTTATATATTTTAGAGGACTGCAGCAATACAGCCCATCTCTTGTAATCATTCTGAGTTTCCTCAAAAACACGGGAACGCAGGAGGTGCTGAGCACAGCACCTCCTGTTACATGCCTGTGACCTGGGTTCGGAACGGACGAGGTCACTCGGGGCTGGCTGGAGAGAAAAGACTGAGCATCTGTAAGACTGCTGTCCTCCATTGGGGAGAGTGGGGGTTGGAGTAGCTCACTATTTGTCTGCCACCAGAGGTGTCTGGGTGGCAGGGCAAGTGAGTCTGCACATGAGGGAAGGGATCCTGTGTACAGAGCACTGGGGCATCTCTGCAGAGGCAGAGCTCACATGTTGTGCCCACTGCACGCCAGTGTGCCTGGGGTGAAATCTCGTGGAAAACACCCTGACTGCAGGATGATGACCGATTCTGACAGGCCCCCGCCAGTGACTTGGTACCCCCACAGTCCTGTGGCAGAGGAAGATGGGGGAAGGTAAGTCCCAGAGAAGCTGGATGACTGGGCTGGGGGAGTCAGATTAGGGCAGCAGGAGCAGATCAAGAGGACTAAAACCTATACGGATAAAAATACAGGGAATGAATTAAAAGGACTAATCTGTGTAGTGCTATCTTTTTTTCTATATACATTTTATACCCCACTCACCCTTGGCACACCCTTCTGTCCAGTCCCCAGCCCCATCACCTGGCTTCTCCAGGACTTACCTTCATGATGATGTCTGGCTTCTGGCTGTGGCAAGTTGCCGTTGCCGTGCAGGGCCTGCAAGGGACATGACCAGAGGGGTTTGCCACCTTGGTTTGTAGGTTTCATTAGGGCCTGAACTGTGCAATGTGTGGCGGGTGAGTTCTGCCTCCACAGAGACATCCTAACACTTCTAGCTATGGCCCTTTGTCCTGACATGCCCAGACCTGTACTGCCACCGTCCATGAAAAGCAAGTTCCAGTATATTTTTATATTATTTAGGGGTTTATTGAGCAGCATACGACAGGTGGGTACATACATATCAACGCGCTACCATTACACTTATATTTGGTACATGACTGTAAATAAATCTGGGGCATCAGTCTTAAATGAAATGAACAGAGATAATCTAAGAGATATTCCCAGGCATTTTTGTAACTCATGTGAATCCATTTTTTTTTTTTGCCTTAGGAGGTAGTGTCAACAGCAGTTGAATGCCTCCCAAGGGTGAACTTACAATTTTCCATTTGCTTTATCAGTGACTGTATAATAAATCAAATTAGAACAACTAAAACCATAACTGTGTCTGATTCCTTAAATATATCTATAGTCCTCACACTCCTGTGGAGAGTTCAGATCAACATCTCCTCCTAGCATCCTCCCCAGACATAGCACGCATACCGGAACCAATTGTCCCAATTATTCCCAAAATGTCCCTGTGGAGTCTGAGGTCATATGGAATTTTCTCCAAGCTTTTTTTTCCGTAATAGTTTTTATTGAAATTTTCAACCATACAATACAACTTGTAAAATCATCATAGTTCTAGAATATATTTTCATTTATCCTTCCTAGTATAATATAATACATCATGCATGACAGTACACAAAATACTAAACAGTTTTAAGTTTTTTTTTGCTCTGTTGCATTGCCTCTTCATTTAGAGATCATAGAGACTATTGTTGTGAACCAATGGAATGTACAGTAATACCTTTATCTGCTACAAGACACAGGGTATAAAACAGGTCCCTTTGGTGCTGCCTTGGTATAACAGGAAGAGAAATTCCTAATACAAAACGCATGAAGTTCAAAGAGATCTACGGGACCCCAGATAATGCTGCTAAGCTCAGCTACCCTCCCAAACCAACCAACACACAAAATACATACAAAGCCACCACCACCACCCCCTCCACCCCAGTCAGCTGGGTTACGGTAAACAGCCCATCCAGTCCATGTAATTTACAAAGAAGTTACAGTTCATCCACTCTCCGATCATTTATTTCAACTGCAGGCCTCTTCCTTCCCCAAGTTCCCCAAACATACAAATGCAAAACATGCACCTTCCTTATCAGATGGCCTGCAGGAGAGAACAAAGGTCTTGCTCAGCTAAGACAGAGGAGCAGGTGCAGGAAGGAACTGGTGTTGTCAGAACTCAGCAACTGCAGCTTCCGATAGTCCAGGTGGGCCAGCCACCTAGTCCTAGGTTCAGTGTCTGTACACGGTGGTGCTTGGTCATGGTGGTCTGGCTGGTCTGCGGGCTGCAGCTCAGCGGCTCCACTCCAGAGATGGCCAGCAGATTCAGATGGTCAAATTGATGTCTGAACAGCGGGTCAGGTTGTTGGGTCCACTCAAGATCAGGTTGGTGGTCGGTCAGCAAAATGGCAAATTCAGTCTTCAATCAGGCAATCAGCAAATTCAATAGAGGAAATCACTCCTGTTCTTCCCATGCCTTTTATTGTTGGAACTACTTTCCAGAGGGCAAGCTGTTTGGCTGCTGAAGCCTGAATCTGACCTTTCATTGACTCTTGTATCTGTGTCTGGATTGGCTCTTTTCCATACCCCACATCCACCTCTCATTGGTGAAAAATGCCCATATTCACGATTGATCCAATAGTCTTCCTTTCCAGTTCCACCATTAAAAACATAGAAACATAGAATCTGATGCCAGATAGGGACCGCTTGGCCCACCTAGTCTGCCCATGTCCCTACCTAATGGATAAGCTGCAGATCCTAGTTAACCAACAGCCTACTTCCTCCTACCACCCACTAGAACTGCCTTATGTCTGTCCCATGCATTCTTGAATTTCCCCACTGCTTTTGACTCCACGACCTCCTCAGGAAGGCTGTTCCATGCATCTACAACCATTGTGGGGATAATCTCTGAGGCACTCCACCCTCCTTACACATGGGTTGTGTCCACCTGATAGGTTGCTTGATGCACATGTGACTTCAAAGAAGTCTGACCCCCTTTCCTGTGATGCTGCCTCTCCAGGATCAGTTCTCAATGTGCATCAGCACAGGTTGTTACACACAAAATCAGCTCCTAGAAAATAAACATTTCACATACAAGGAAAAGGTAAGAGACTACGCTAATACAAGAAAAATTATATTCAGCAGTATCAGTTAGCTAGCTTGCAGTCCGTACGATGGGTTTGTGTCGCTATTTAAGACTAATAGTTAGCTATCTCAGGAAGCAGGCAACATTGTACTACAATGTGCCAAAAGAAGCTTGTAATGCACCCAGTACCCAATCTAAGGTATAGATCATACCTTGCAATCTGTTACTGGCTTCCCCAGTTCACAGCTCCTAACCCTTTTCTGCACTGCACCAAGCAGCAATACTTTCAGGGAAAGTAAAAAAAAATTTTTTCAAAATACTTCCATGGTTATTCCTTGGACTCTCTGCTAGTGAGTCTACGATGATAAGAGTAAAGAAATATGAGCAGGCTTCTGTAACCCTGCTAGTGGTCCCAGTGTAGTTCCTGCACTCACTACTGCATGGTACTGACAGAGAACCCCTATGACTCCTGCTAGCAGCCATAGGGAGTAGTTTCATGTATGCCTCACATTACTATGCTGCCTTGTAATCCCGTGGTGGATTACCTCTAGTCTCTCAGCGCATGTCTTCTGGTGCAGACCCTGCACCATTATGGTTGCCCTCCTCTGGACAGCCTCCACCCTGTCAATGTCTTTGCAGAGATGGGGTCTCAGAACTGCATGCAGTACTCCAGATGGGGTCTCACCTACTGTCTGTACAGAGGAAAACAACTTCAGTTTTCCACTGGTGATGCCTCTCCTATACATCCCAGTATCCCCCAGCCCTCATTACTGCCTTCTCACATTGCTTGCCCACCTTTAGGTCATCTGATATAACTACCCCCAGGTCCCTTTCCATTTTGTTGTCGCCAGTATATCACCCTGCATTGTGTACTCTTCTCCTGGTTTTTGCTTCCCAGATGCATTACTTTGCACTTCTTTGCATCGAATCTAAGCTGCCATACATTTGACCATTCCTCCAACCTTGCCAAGTCCCTTCATCATCCTTTCCACCCCACCTTGTGTGTCAACCCTGTTGCAGATCTTTGTGTCATCTGTAAAGAGAGATAGTTTTCCTTCCAGTCCCTCTGCAATGTCACTTATAAAGAAACTAAAAAGGACCGGACCTGGTACTGAACCCTACGGACCCCACTAGTAACCAGCCTTTCTTCCCTGTGGACTCCATTTATTATTACCCTCTGTGTCCTGTTGTCCAGCTAATGTTTTCCAGGCTACCACCCTGGGACCCATTCCCAGGTTAGCTAACTTGTTTATTAATCTTTGTGTGAGACTGTGTCAAATGCTTTACTAAAGTCTAGGTAGCCATGTCCACAGCTCCTCCCTACTCTACTAGTTTGGTCCATGCATCAAAGAAATTGATTAGATTCATCTGATATGACCTTTCCACTGTGAATCCATGCTGCCTTGGGTCCTGTACCCCACTGGCCTCTAGGTACTCAACAGTTCTTTCCTTCAGAAGTGATTCCATCATTTTCCCTGCCACTGAGGTCAAGCTGACAGGTCTATAGTTTCCTGCCTCTGTCTTGCTCCCACTTTTGTGAAGGGATCACATCTGCCCTTCTCCAGTCCTCAGGTACCACACCATCCTCCCATGATTTGTTAAAAGGATAGTCAGTGGTGTTACTAGTTCTCCCCTTAGTTCTTTTTAGAACACTGGGGCGAATCCCATCAGGCCCCATTGCTTTGTCCACCTTCAGTTTTAGGAGTTCTTTCAGAACCCTTTCTACTGTGAAAGGACTGATATTGACCCCTATCCAGAGTGCTTCTATTGACTGGATTGGGTTCCTCCCTCCTCTTCTTTTGTGAATACTGAGCAGAAGTACTTGTTTAGTATCCCTGACTTATCACTGTTTCCTCTCTGCCCACCCACCCTCCTCCCTTTCAGTATCCCTCCCTTTGTCTTTCTTCACATCCTAATGTACCTATAAAGGTTGTATCCCCTTCTTAACAGAATTGGCTATCTTTTCTTCAGTTTGGGCCTTTGTTATTCTGACTGCCTTCCCTGTTTCCTTCTGCTTTAACTGGTACATTTCTCTGTCCTGCTCCTTCCGTGTTTTCTTATACTTTCTGAGATGCTATCTTTTGCTCCCTAACCTTCCCGCCACCTCTTTTGAGAACCACAGTGTTTTTCTTTCATTTGATTTGTTTATTTGCATCACACAAAGACTTGATGCCTCTTTGATGGCAGTTTTGATGTTTCTCCATTGTTGCTCCATCCCTCTTTCTTGCCTGTTTGCTAGTTCTTTTCTGAGGCATTCCCCATTTTGACAAAATCAGGCCTCCTGAAGTCCAGTACCTTCACTTTTGTATGGCTTGACTGTACAGCTGAGTTTATCATGAACCACACTGTTTGGTGGTCACTTGTTTCCAGATGGCTCCCCACTTCTAGATCTGAGATACTCTCTCCATCCCCATTTGAGTGCAACCTCTGATGCAGCAGTGGTGGCCCTGGTGGTCCCTGGGTGGGAAAGGAGGTCCCCCAAATCCTGGCCAACTCAGCCTGGAGATGAGCAACCTCTTCCCTCAGCCCAGAGAAGTGCCTGCAGATGGGACAATCCCGCTTCCTTCAGAACGTCTCCCGGAAGACTGCTGCTCCTCAGCCACTGCACAAACTCCCATCATGTCTTATTTGTAGCCCTTAACTGTTGTTTTGTAGACTTACTCTTTCCTTTCTCTGTTTAAATTTTTTTTTATGTAAGTTTTTCTCTACATGCTTTCCTATTGCCTCCATGCCCTTAAAGCTCCTGATCTTCCTGTTCTGGGACAGGAAGTTCCTATATTCCTCAGTAGTCTCCTTCTTACTTGCTCAGAGTCAGACCTCCAGCAGCTGGGGAGAGGGGTGAAAGCTACTCTTTTCTTTCTAGGATGGTGAGTCTTTGTGCCTCTGTGATCACTCACTTCCTGCTCCCAAACAGGAAGTTCCTGTTGTCAGTCAGATTATGTGCCTATAAAAGTAGAACTGGCTAAGGGTGGGGGCAGGGACAGAGGGCAATATAGTCCCAGTAAAGTTCTAACAGCAGCTCCTTCCTCTTGCTGTTCACTACCAAAAGCTATCTAGGTCAGTTTTAAATACAAACACCTGGCTTCCTTCTGCTTAAGCCATTCCCCTAATTCACAGTTTCTTCACCTAGATAACTGCACAGATAACAATTCCTTCACCGACTCAGACAAACACATTGACTCTTTTTGTTTGTTTGTTTTACCCTAAATTGAAGTTCCCAGTAGTAGAGTTCTAGTTCTTTAGTCGAGTAGAGCAGTAAAGTTCTAACAGCAGCTCCTTCAGGTTCAGGTTCAGCAGTTTACTCTATTAGGTTCAGTTTTGTGGCTCCCCTGTGAGACCAGTCCTTTGGAAATGGTCCGGTACCGCCCTTTGAGGGATGTAACCCCAGAGGGTCTGTTGGTGGTGCTGGACCTATCGAGTTAGCCATTGGAAGGCTTGGATCCAGGAGATCTAGGGACGTGCTATAATAGGGCAATACTGGAGGCCCTGGGTTCCATAGCATCTGTCCAAGTTTGCCCCTCCCCTTCATCCTCAGTCCCTTTGGTTTGATGGGACTTTGAGGAGATTGAGGAGAGTGGGGAAAGGTTGGAATGTCGGTGGCGGAAATCCGGCCTGGAGGAGGACAGACTTAGGTTGATCGCCCATTACTTGGACTATCAATCAGAAATCTCCTGTAAGAAGGCAGAGTTCCTGTCCAGGAGGATTACTGCAGCAAGAAATTGACCTGCTCAGCTCTTTCAGACCATGGACAGACTGTGCAATCCAGTCTGTCTTTGGGCCGGAGAGCCTTTTCACAAGATAAGTGTGAGGAGTTTGTTCGACTTTTTGCAGATAAGGTGTCCTCCATCAGGTCACAGATCTGTTTAACCCATTCAAATGAGTATGGTGAAGGTCGATGCAAGGGCACAGACACTCGATCTGTCTGGATGGTTTTTGACCAGCCAACAATCGTGGATATCATGAAGATTGTTCAGGGCTTGCAACTGACTTACTGTAGTTTGGATCCTGGTCCAACACGCCTCCTGGTGGGGTGTATAGATGTCATCGGACCTATCCTCGGAGATAGTCTGGTATTCACTGGATCAAGGGGTGTTCCCAGATCCATTAAAGGAGGCAGTGGTGACTTCCCTTTTAAAAAATCATCCAGCAACCCAGACTGTCTTGAACTACAGACAGGTCTCCTAACCTACCTTTTTGGGTAAGGTTATTGAGAAGGTAGTTGCGCTTGCAGCACGAGAACATTCATACCACCCATGAAGTCTTCGATCCTCTCCAGTCTGGTTTCAGAAAGAGGCACAGTACTGAGACAGCATTAGTTCGGTGATGAATGATCTCCTAACAGCGAGGATCGGAGGACTCATTCGATCTTGGTCCTCCTTGATCTCTCTGCAGCATTTGACACTGTGGATCATGGGGTATTGTGGGAATGCCTGCAGTTAATTTGTGGACTGTCGGGGACTGTCCTCAGATGTTCCATTCTTTTCTCATGGGCAGGTCTCAGAGGGTGGTGTCTGGGCTTTTTTCCTTGGCCCCTTTGCCCTGCCCTGTGGGTCCTCAGGGTTCCGTCTGTCCCCCATGTTGTTCACAGTGTATATGCTGCCATTGGGAGACATCATAAGGTGGTAAGGGCTGAGTTTTCACTGCTATGCAGATGATACTCAGCTCTACCTATCCTTGAACCCGAACAGAGTAGTGCTGTCCGGTATTTAACAACTGCCTTTCTGAGATTCAGGACTGGATGAGTACTAACTGGTTGAAACTAAATCCAGATAAGACTAAGGTGTTGGTGATGGACCCTAGTCACCGGTAGAGAAGTTGACTCCTGGGCAACCGTCCAGTCTGGTGCTGGGGGTGACCAGTTGAGACCTTCAAAAGGTGCAGAATCTGGGGTTGTGCTTGACAATGAACTTACGCTTAAAGCACAGGTGTCAGCTGTTGTCAAGTCCTCATTTTTCCATCTGAGGAACATCGTCTGGATAAAAGCACCTTGTTCCTCCGATGATCTTTCTGTGTTGGCTCACGCCTTTGTGTCCTCTCGTCTTGACTACTGCAATGCTCTATTCCTAGGGTTACGGGGTGGATCTCCATCACCTGCAGTTGAGTGCAGAATGCAGCGCAGGTTGTTGACAGGGCAGTCAAAATCTTGCCTTGTCACGCCTGTGCTGTGCAAACTGCATTAGCTGCCGGTGCGATGGAGGATCATCTTCAAGGTCGCGTTGCTGACCTATAAGACCCTACATGGACAGGGACGGGTTACTTGCAAGACCTTCCTGCGACCTTACCACCCCTCGCCTCCCGGCTCCTTCGATGAAGGGATTGCTAGAGGTTCCCAGGGTCGTTTACAAACATCAGGTGCTAGGGCTTTTGCTTTTGTAGCTCCGACCCTGTGGAATGCTCTACCTCGTCGGATTAGAGACTGCCTGTCCACTGAGACATTTAAATCCTCCTTGAAAACTTATTTATTCGATTTAGCATTTGGGGAGGATACTTAACCATATGTATGCTGTATTTTAATGCTGTGTATTTTAACTGTTTGTTGGTTATTTTAAATTGTAAATGCGCTTTGATTTAAGAAAAGCGTGTTATAAATAAAATAGGATTTGATTTGATTTTGATTTGATCCTTCCTCTTGCTGTTCTCTGCCAAAAGATATCTAGGTCAGTTTTAAATGCAAACACCTGGCTTCCTTCTGCTTAAGCTACTCCTCCTAATTCACAGTTTCTTGCTTCACCTAGCTAATGGCACAGAATCCTTCACCCAACTCAGACAAACACACTGACTCTTTTTTGTTTGTTTTACCCTAAATTGAAGTTCCCAGTAGTAGAGTTCTTTAGTCTAGTAGAGTAGTAAAGTTCTAACAGCAGCTCCTTCCTCTTGCTATTCTCTGCCAAATGCTATCTAGGTCACCTTCTGATCCTGCTAGTCTGTCTTTTGCTCTGCGATTGCGATGTCTGTGCCCCCATGAGTTTTCAAATTATGCTTAGGGCTTGGGAGGAGAATGTCAGCACGAGTTGTGAATTATGTCCAGAATGTGGATTGCTAACTTTGGAGGGGAGGAGGAGGAGAAAGAAGCTGGCGCTGTGGCTGAGTCTTTTTCGACAGTACTGTGAGTCTGTGACAGTGGGAATCTTCTTTTCTTCCTGAATAGAATCATGCGGGGGTGAGAACAGATAGAAAAGAAGATAATTTAAGTAACTCAATAGCATTACCTGCTGTGCTGTGCAAGATGCGTGCTCAGGGCTGTGGAGGGTTGTGTGTGTGTGTCTGCTACCTGGCGTTGAGGCAGTGGTACTTATACCAGCCTGAGCCTGTGCTGCTACAAAATGAAAAAAAATCTTAATGGGGTGCAGTCACGCACTGGCCACCCCCTCCCGATCCGCCATTGGGCTGAACAGTTCTCAAAGTTTACCCTGTTAATTCCTTTCAGGAAACTGAAAGTCTCGATATTGCCCTCTCCTTCTGGCCTCAAGTGAGTACAAATTCAGTGCCCTAAGATGATCCTTGTAGGATTTTCTGTTTCCTCTGAGCATTCCTGTGGGAGGGACTGGAGGAGGGACTAGAACAGTGGAAAAATTCTGCACAGCATAGCACACTAGATGATGGCTGACGTGTCCTCCCCAGCATGCTAACATTGCTACTCCAGCAGCTTTCACAGATGGTGCAATGTGTTTTCTCCTTTCAGGCCTGGACCAACAGGAACACATTTGTAGGTACTGCAGAATCAGATGTCGATGATCAGAAAATAGAAGGTGAGTCTGGTGGGCAATGGAGAGACCCTTGAGTGACCAGAAGGGTCAAAGGGCAGTTGTAGTATTGAAGTCTTTACTAGTCATTCACGGCCAGTGGAAATTTTCTGTGCAGTGCATGTGATACGTACTTCTTTCATCACCAGCACAAACATAATTCAACCAGCAGCTAATTTCCTGATTATATAACCCCTTAAGGTTAATCATTTTCCTTGGGAAACACCCTTTGTCTTAAGGGGCTTCTGTACCATGTAAGTAATAAGGATTTCCAAAGTGCTACATTTCAATAACCGACATCCTTCTAGACTTTTTATCAATAACATTTTATTGAATTTACAAAGGGAAATAACGCATCCAATATTACTTATCATATATTGCCACATCTTTAAAACTAAAACAATAAACTTGAAGACAATATTTTAAATTTCATCACAAGAAAGAAAAAAACACAAATGTTAACTACTATATCTCTTAAATGTTACCACTTAAACAGTTTCAAACATTAGTCATTGTAATAGCCAGTGAAAGTGAACGGCATCCTTCAATGTGTACTGTTGCATTACTCAACACCATGACCGCCCATTACTTCGACTGGGAGGGGTGCGGAGCTGTTTCATCTCAAATATGACATAGCTTAGCTAATGACCAATATTTTGAATGGACATAAAACTGAAATTTTGTACTCGCCTCTTTACAAATATGTAGCTCCCCTGTTCCTCTGACGTTTCTTCTGTACTAAACACTACCATGCACCCCCCATACAGAGAGTGCTTCCCTCCTACAGATTTCCAGTCTTACTATAACTAGTGTCCGCTGAGTGTTTCTCTAAATGTTAAAGCATATTGAAAGTTACATTGTTCTCTTTTTTATATCCCTTTCTCTTCAGAGCTGCCTTGGGAGCAGCTAGATAATCCCCAGTACTGTCCACGCTCCTATTCTGACACTTACCCAGGGTCCTCCTCTTGTCACTGGCTTTCTCTTCAGTGGTGGGATCTCTTTCGGGAGGACACTCCAAACACCCCTCTGCAGGACAACACAGTGCTGGGAGGGCAGTCAGCATTGGCAGGGCCTGAGAGTGAGTGCATCATGTGACGCATTGTTTTTCCCTCTTGCATTCTCTCTACCCACCTGGGATGGCAGCATGAAGGGCTCAGAGGTACACACACACACAGTGGACCATCTCACCCATGCCAGTGAGTGCTCCCACTCCCACACACAGCCATAAGGTGACACTATTACAGTGAAGCTTCCTACCCATCCTCTAACACCAAATAACGTGAACTGCACTCTGTGGATAGTGAACAGTGCCACAGCAGTCAGAATGGCTCACTGCCAGGATGTCAGACCAAACAAATCACAGATAGCGCACATTATTAGAGTCTGAAAGAAAGCCAGTCTCTGCACCTTGTAGTTGCTTTGTGTCAGTGATCTACTATAACCCACACACTGACACCTTCATAACCCAAATAAACAGACACAGTAACAGCCTAGATTAGATTAGCAGGGCACAGTCCCTGACAAAGACTCAGGTGGGTCGAAATGCCTGGGTAGACTGGAAAGAGGTAGCCAGATGGTTATCTACTGTGGGTAATATTTCTGATCAAATCTAAGCTGGATCTGTGCCTGCTTATTTGCATAATGAAGTCAATGTGTGGCTATAATAAATCCCTGACACAAGGCAAGTACCAAGGTGCAGAGACTGGCTTTCTTTTAAACTCGTGTGCGCAGATGTCTTTGATTCTTTTGACACTGACCCATCCTCCCCAGTGGAAGAACACATCCCCTGTGATGACTAGTCCCCATCCTCCTGGCTGGGCCCAGAGCCTCTGGCTGTTCCAAACCTGGGTCACTGGCTTGGCTAGTGACAGCCCTACCATTGTGCCAAAAGACCGCTCCCATCCCACGTTGTTCTTCTGACATGATAGACGAGGGGGATTAAACATTTTTCTGAGAAGCACACCTGTTCCTGTGTATTTGGTAATAGAGTTACTCTCCTGGGGAAATATTATTTCAGAAGAAAATGGTGTTTGTCTCCATGAAGGCCACATGCTTCCAGTTACAACTACTGGTGAGTCTTGGCAACTAGTAATCCCTGTGGGCAATGGGCCCCTGAACCCCTGGGGACCCCATCCAGAATACCTGCAAGTCGACATTTTTCTTATTAGAAGGGTTGGTATGGACTCTAGGACCTTCTGGTCTGCCCCCACATCTTAAACAGAGATGAATAAGAATGCTTTGCAAACTTATAATAAGATATAAGGATGCCCAACCCACCCTACTAGCCAGAGTGCCATGTGATTCCCTAAGTAAACTGACATTTGCCCCAGCTTACCTTAAATGCATGTGCTGTCTTCATGGCTACTGTGTCCCTTGAAAGACTGTTCAGTAGGTTTACCACCCTTAGAAGAAGAAGAAGTGCCTCCTAATGTTATCCCTGACTTTATCACCCCTGAGCTTCAAGGCATGTTCCTCCATCTTACTAGAGTACACCAGATTAAACAGCTCTATCTGTTCAGTCATGCTGCTATCCTTGAGTATGTGGAAGCATCATTTTATTTTCTGTTTCCCCTTTATCTGTTGGATCAGGCTTTCTGATCCACAAGCCCTGGAGCCCATGTCTGTTACAGCAATTATAACTGACCCCCAAAGTCTACCTCTTCCTCTGTGTCTCCATCCTTCAGTTCCTCCCATTCATTATTACTGAGGACATTTACATGGAGGCAGGATCTGCATTGCTAGGACTTTATTTGGTTCTGAGAAATGTTTCTTGAGGTCACAGTTTGCGACATCACAATTATCCCCATAGCAGCAGATTCTGATGCTATAATCACTGTCTCATGGCCTCAGTAAAATTGCAAATGCCATTAGTGCTAGAGATTAAAATGGCTTGAATATCAGAATTCCGCATGTTAACTATTTTAGGGTTTTATTTTGCTGGTGGCAGGAGCCCCTCATTAAAACTCTTTATAGGTCTGCCAGCCTGTAAGCACAACAGTAGAGCTACTGCACACAACAGCTGGGACCTGGGTTTGGGAACAATCCCAGATTGCTGGAACTGACCAGGAGAGATTTGTTAAGAAACATAGAACATAGCTGTCTCAGTGGTGTGGTGGGCTTAGGCACGGTTCCACCACCCAATAGACCAGCGATCCTGGTTCAGGAACGAATCAGGATCACTGGGGATGGCCGAGGAAGAAGCAATGAGTGTCTGCAGACAGCTGTCTTCCTTCAGGAGGGTGACACAGTGAGCCGCTGGGTGGCATAGCATCAGCGGCCACTTCCTAGAGGGCTGGGGTCAGGTGCTTGAATACGACAGTGTCATCATGCCACACGCCTGCACCATAGCATGCAATCCCAACCTTGGGGACAGGGGTGAAAACAAAGCCCCCAAAAATCCCTGAATGCCAGGATGACAGCAGTGGCCCCATAGGCTCTGTTCCACTGCTCATGGCTCCACTCACTCACTGAAGTAAGAAGTTGGGATAAGGCCCTGGATGGCAAGAGGTGAGTGCTGGGGCTGACACTCGTGGGGCCACCTATAACACCCACGGGCATAGCAGGAGCACTACTGCTCACATGCCAGTGACTCAGGTTCAAGAATAAGCCTCGATCGCTGGAGGGCTGGCCAGCTCAGGATGACTGAGCGTCCCATGACGCCGCCTCCTCAGGAGTGTAAGTGCTCCTGGCCTTCATCGCAGTACTGCCACCTGGGCATGACGGCTGGCTGTACAGGCTGGAACCAGTGTCAGGGGCATTGCTGGTCTGATGCTGTGGCATCAGATGCATTTCCCTCATGATGCTTGAGGGTGCAGAGAAAACAGGGAAAAATCCCCGACTGTCATCCACTGCCTTGTTCCAGGCCCTGCACCACTGGCAGTGCCTCTCATTCCACAACTGACACTCAGTCATGTCCCAGGGTAAGGGGTTAGCCTTGTGCAGCCCTTCCCATGGGGATCATCCCAAGTGGGACCAGGGAGTGAGGTAAGTCACAGGAAGGTGGGCGTGGGGCTGGATGGGGTGGAGGACTGAAGGGGCCAGCCAGGAGTCAGAGGAAAAGTAAAGAATGGGAAAAAAAGAAGGAGGGCCACTAAGAAAGAAACAGGTGATTAACAAAGGATGGAAGCAAAAAGGAAATGTGGAACATGACAGCAGAAAAAGGCCCTCTGGCCCAGTCAGCCCAAATCACTGTTGCCATAAGCGTATGCCTGGTAGATGCCAGCTGAAAAAGCAGGCAGAACGGTTGAGGGGCTGAGATGGCAGACTTTGAAGGTATGCCTGCTGCATTCATAGCTGATATCTCAGTGTAGGGAAAATATGGGTAAAAGATAGCTGGCCACTACATCGGTGAAATCAAGTCGCAGCAGGCCTATTATCGCCAACCGAGGCCTCAAACCTCTGCTGGATTTGGATCCCTGTTTTTTCATAATACATTTTATTTGTTTCCTATAAAAGTGTAAATTACGAAATATACAACGCTTTCAGTATTATGAGGAAGAGCATGGAGCGTAAGGTATTTTGATAGTCCATAACTCGACAAATACACTCAGTATCACCTATTAGTAGACATAAAAGATTAAAAATAATATAGGAGCCAGTTAAATTTATCTCAGCCTAGGCATACCTTAGAGGTAGTCATATTAGAAGGCTGAGATTACTGTTCTATTAAGAAATCATTTGGACTATTGACCCTTTCAGGATTAGGAATGGGACCCTTATTTTTTCAAAGTTGCCTATTCTATTATTGACGAATAATAGACTGTTTCATTACTTGCCACAAAACTCATCTGATGAAACCGTCCTTTTTTTGGTTCATTATTTTTATTAGTTTAAAGAAGACAACTCCTGGAAAACATGATCCATAACAGTGACACTGTGCAGACTGAATTCAAAGAATACATCCTTACAATAAAAAAGGCGCATTATCACCATTAGCAAAAATCTCAGGCGGTGACGAACAATCGGTGAAGCTACACACGTAACAAACCGTATAAGAAAAGAAAAAGCAGTGCTAACACTAGTGTGAGAAGAGTATTCATCCCAAACTCTTGCATGTCTGATTCAAAAGCATTTTACTGCACAAAAAACAGGAGCCATAACACCGCTACCGACAGCCAAATGTTTTAGAGTTCCACTGAACTCCTTCTCAAGGCTTTTGTGCAATAAAATGCTTTTGAATCAGACATCAAGAGTTTGGGATGATCTCTCACACTGGTAATATCACCATTAGCTGTTTTAATCCGGAGGGGTGGACAGTCACAATGGTGCCCATTCACTACAGCGCCGCAGAACTGACGGAATGCTGGTGGGCAGCTGCTAATCGCACAGCAGTGAGGAACAACGTGGCATGCATGACACAGCCTGACACCCCACCAGGAGGCTGAGGCGGAGACTGAGGAGGTGCACAGCTATGTGCAGGGGCAGGCCTGAGCCAGCGCAGGACAATGGAAATGCCCCTTGACCACCACCATAAAGGTGTTGCGGACATGCAATGCACCCAAAAACATACAGGGCAGAAGAGGCATGTCTGTGGATGGTGCAAGCAGCACACGAGGACAGGGGAATGTGCAGGGCCAGCACAATGCACCCAACTGGCAATGATGGTGGATGCGCATGGGCAGAGGAGGGGGTGGGAGGCATCAGCAGTCCCCAAACTTCACAGGGCCACAGATGGCCATCCTTGTCACCAAGGTCAGGCAGCACTAGGAGGTGCTCTTCAGGCGGTGGGCACTGAGGCACCCACCAGAGACCAAGGCCAGAATATGGCTGGACCTGCAGGTGGCCATCAATGCCACAGGACCAGAGGCACGCACACTCTTGGCTATCAAGCACAAGTGGTGTGACCTCGGTTCCAGGTGAAGTGGTGGCTAAGCCGGACGCCCAGCGCCAGGTCACCACAGGCGGCAGACTTCCACCCACAGAACACACCCCACCCATGCCCATTGAGCAGCAGGCCATGGACACCATCAGCAATGTACTCACAGACAGGGAGCCCAATGGGCTGCACAGCATGCCAGGTATGTGCAACGTGTGGGTGTACAGGGCACAGCCACAGCCAGTGAACCATGCATCAGCGATAGTCAGCAACAACCTGTCCTTTCCATCCCCACAGTGCCCAACCCCAACAGAGCCAGTAAGGAACCATCCAGCATGGGAGCTGACCAAGGCAGAGGGTAGGCAATGAAGGTGGGTACAGGCTGGACCATGGAGCACACGGACAAAGACGTTGGACACACAGGCACAGTAACCAGTGTTTTCCTTCTCACATACAGGTACACAGCAGCACAGAATACCAAACATGCAAGGTGATGACAGCCAGCAGTCCGTACTGCCACAGAACAGCCACGGCACCGACAGAGAATGGACCCAGGAGTGGCAGCACTGCGAGGAGGACAGGTGGACCAGGCACGGGCAGAGGCACAGAGGCCACCAGCAATGCAGAGAGGCAGAAGGGCAGCACACCCGCTGGACAGACAGCACCAGGGCAGGGGAACAGCACCCTGCTGGACAGACAGCACCAGGAAGTGTGGACAGCGGTTTGGTAACACGGACCCCAGAGAATGGACACAATGCAGCCAATGCAACAAGAGTTCAACTACACCGCCTGGAACACAGGACCAGGACAACAGGGACACTGATGGCCCACCACTGAGGCACCTGCGACTGGGCACCGGCAGGTCACTCCTCGCCGCTACTCACCCTGACCTCAGTGAGCTGGAGCGTGACCACCTGCAGGTGACACGGGAGTGTATGGAGGCAGTGTACCACCATGGAGGTCATGGTGGCATCCGTGCAAGTGCAGAAGTAGATAGCAGAGGGCATCTCTGTGGGTGTGAGATGCAGGAGAGCATGGCCGAGGCGATGGCCGGAGCACATGGGCACAGGAACTTGGCAGATGGGGTGGCCACTGGTGCCAGAGCACAGGAGTGGATGGCCAATGCCCTCCTGGCCATTGCTGACCACCTTGCTGCCCAACAGGTGTGGACTGCGCTGCCACTGGGGCAGCACCCATGGCACCAGACACTGCGTGGACCCTCGCGCCATGAGACCAAGGGGGGCATCACAAGGGAGCCACACTGGCTGCACAGGTTGACATGGGGCTGTGGTGAACACTGCATTCCAGTAGTCACGCCATGTACAGGTGGCACAGGCGGCACAGGCCCTGCTGACCCTGCAGGGCACACAGCAGTGGGCGGACAGGTGCACAGCCACAGAGCACTACAGCAGCAACCTGTGGCACAGTGAACGCCAGCCTGGAAGCTGAGCATGGGTGGCATAGGCCAATGGCACAACACACCCCACTGGCACCACCACACACCCTCCCAACCCCACACCACAACCCGTAGCCACACTCCATGGACCAGAAACATCTGAGGAGCCTGGGTGCACTGCACCAGTTGCAGGTGCACAGCGCACTGGATTGCACCCCCACACACAGCACCACCACACTGCACGCAACCTGCTGTCCATGATGCCAGTAGCCATGGTGCCACGACATGGCCCTGACACTGGATACAGGGTGTGCAGTACATAGCGGTACACTGCCATGGCGTTCACACCTGTTGAGCACAGTGGCCACATCCACAACATGGCACTCCTCCACACACATGCCGGCTCAGGCAGGTGCTATCATCATTGCCAGCATGTGTACATACTCACCGTCCAAATGTGCCATGAGCCACGCAATGGCACATGGCCTCGCCACAATGCATCCAGCTGCACAGTTGTCCATAGGTGGTGCCCTGGTACCCTTGTGCCCTTCCCAGGTGGTGCTGGTCCATGGGTTGGCTGCAGTGGGTCCTTGCTGCCTCCTCTGGGTCTCCATCCTGTAGCAGGCACCATCGGTGCATACATATGTTGTGCAACCTGGCACAGGTGGTGAACACTCTGCACGCCATGCCCAGTGCAAAATTCATTGTACCACCTATGTGATCCAGGCATCAGAAGTGCATCTTCAGCATCCCTATCATGCACTCCATGATGCCATGTACCCATGTGTGCACTGTATTGTATGCAACCTCCACCAGATGCCTTGGTGTCAGGTATGGTGTCAGCAGTGTGGCATCGGGGTACCCACTGTCACCTGTGGGAGTAGAGTGAACAGATGATTAGCGGTGTGGGGTGACAGCATGTGGCTGCCATTGATGCACATGATTGGGGCCTCACCCAGCAACCAGCCATAGCCCTCTGGCTGCTATTCCATATGGCACTTCAGGGCACTGTTATCATGCACATAGAAGTCGTGGCATGAACCAAGTACTGTACCAGGATGTTGGTCAGGATGCGGTTGTGTCTGAGACTACCTGACAGTTGATGCTGTGTTATAAGCTATGTTTTTGTAGGCATCCTCATTGACTGGCAGTGCTAGGATGGTTCACATGCATGCAGTCAATCACACCAACAGTGTTTGGCACACCAAACATGTCCAGTAACAGTCCCTTGACTGCCCGACATCCATGGTATCAGTGGAGAACGCGATGTGCTTCTCCCAGTACCGCATCAGGGCATCGGTCACCTGGTGCAGCGCCCATGACATGGACACCTGGCTCACCCTGTCACATCACCCATCACCCACTGGAATATGCCCATGGCATAGTATTGCAGATCACACAGCACCGTGGTCTCCACAGACATGGCCCTGGAGCACTGTGTGATCAGACCGATCTCTTCCTCCAGCAGCCCACAGAGGTATCATAGGATGCTGTGGTCAACCTGGTAGTGCTGTAGGATCTCTGAGGCGTGCAGCATCTGGGCAGTGAGACGTGGCCAGAACACCCGTGGCCATGCTCTGGCATGCTGTTCTGCATCTGCCTGCTCAAGGAGGACCACATATAGTGGTGCCCCTGGGCACATCGCACACCTGCATCATGTTCTGCATCTTGCGTTCATTCCATGGTGTTGCCGTCCATATGTGTGTGCCGTGCATGGCATGTGGCATGCTGCATGTGCCTTTTATGGGTGCTGCATGCACACGTGGTGTGTGTGTGCACTCTGCGGTGTGCAATTTGTGCTGTGTTGGTGATGGTGGCAGCAGCTCCACCCATGGGGTGGATGTTGTCCGTGGCAGGCTCGCCTGCCGACAGCTGTACCAGGTGGCAGAGGCCACCTATTAAGACAGGATCAGCTGGTGAGATCTGGGAGGTCATGGAGTGACATCAGGTGGGTGCCTCCAGCACTGGCTGTGTGGCCTGTGTGGACGGCGGGCGGGCTCTGTGCCATGGGCTTGTCTGGTACACCCTGTCCATGTTTTGTTCTGCAGGGACCAAGGCCAGAAGGCGGTACTGGTCTTGGAGCACCAGGAGGTGGGCGGCCCGGCCTAGCCTGTGTGGTGACCCCACAGTGGCGGATGGCGCAGAACCTGCCATGGCACCTGGATCTGTGGAGTAGCATGGAGTACTTCATGTATCAGGATGAGGAGGGGTCCTGTGAGCCATCCGTGCCTCCTCAAAGGTAGGTGGCCTGTGGCTGTGTGTGTGTGGGTGGTGGGATGCTGGCACAGCCATGGCAGAGCTGTTTCATGCTGCTGTGCAGTGATGTTGGTTCCCTCTGTCTGCTCTTCTCATTTCAGCATTATCGTAGCCCTATCAGGTGGCTAGTACTGGAGGAGAGGGCTTCACAGACACAACCCCAGAGCTGACACCATCCACCAGCCTGGACCTACCCTCAGAAGAGGACTCTGATTGAGGGCACCCATCCATCCCCGGGCTATTGGCCTTGGGCAGTTGCTGCTCCCATGTGTACTGTGCTGTATGTCTCAGTAAAGGTTTGTGCTTCCTACCCCATCTCAGTGTCTGGTTCCTTGCCCTGGCATGGTGTGTGTGGGCTGTGGTGTGTGTGTGTGTGTGTGTGTGTGTGCTGCTTGTGCACTGCATCTCCATATCACCTCCTTCTGTTGTGCCCTTTTCTGTGCTGTATGCATGTGGGCTGGTGCGCTGTGCTGTTGGTGGCCATTTTGGCCTGGTTGTCACATGTACAATGCCGACACATGGCCTGTACCCATCACGTGGGATGGGCGCAGTCACCGTGCATTGTGTTGGTGCATGCATGGCTGGTGTGTGCAACTGCCAGTGCCTGGCACCCTGGTAGACCACCTTGCTGGGCTCTCTTGGCTGTGTGTACACCGCATGGGCTGTTTATGGCTGGTTTCAGGATGCATAGTGTGTTCGCAAGGTGGCCATGTGCCTTTCCAACATATCATGCATTGTGCATGCGTGTCTGCTGTCCCGCATACCACTTCAGCGGGTCTGCCCTCCATTGCTGCGTATCCATCTTGCCGCATAGGTTGCATGGTTGCACTGCACACAACTCTCCATGCTGTTGGTGTATACCACTCTGTGGTGCTTTGCGCATTCGTGCATCTCTACTCTGTGCGCCCAGGTACACACGAGTGTGTAGCACCGCGTAGCCTTAGTGAATGAGCCCCATAGTTACTAGTATATGAAAATGCATGAATTGCCTCAAAGTCAAACAAGAGTGGACCATCCAAAATAGCACCCATCAAGTGATCCACTCTCTTGTTAGGTATTTAAACACCATCAAGCTGGGAGGAGAAGCCAGCCGCCAACAATAACACACGTATTTCCCTGATGCTCCATCTGCATCTCACTCTCTAATCTGTCTTTTTTCACCCGTATGACTGGAACCCTTCTACATTCCCCCAGCTGCATTACCCTGGTGTCCTCCAGTGCTTGCCTCTCTGGTGGGATTGGTGGGGTTCCCTAACCCACTGTCAAAATGGATCTGCTTTCACTGGACAGGCCCTGGATAGCCAGGTGTAGGGCCTGCAGCAGACTGGGGTCATTTGCTGAACAAACTTTCTCGTGTTCTTCTAGGAGTAGGAGGAGGAGGAGGCAGTGTGGACATGCAATTTCATCTTGGCGCATATTGCACATTCCTACGATGAGCGTCAATGGCCCTGCACCCTTACATGTCTGGTGGCCTGGACTGCTTCCTCTTGCCTACGCTTAGGGTCAGGTATACGTGGGGTTCTGTATCTCCCACCAGAGGAGAGCAGTCCCACAGATGCTTTATTCTCCTTCCCCAGCTGACCCTCCAATGCCCAGAGTTCACGTCCAAAGTCAGGTCATCAGTGCTGCAAGCGTTAGTGCTACCACTCCGCCCGTGGGCTGTCCTCTCTAATCTGTTTTAATCAACTAAATTCTAAAGTTATTTCTACACATAAAAACAACTGATGGTATAGACAGAGTCAAGATCTGGGAAAATCAGAAAACTGAAGCCTTATGAGAATAGAAAGCTAAAACGCGAATGAAAAATTTTCGAGATTACTACATACCACCCAGGTACTAACTAGTTTTACTCCCATTTTGGAAGTAAAAGGCAAAAGTCTATTCCATGCTTTTAAGATTGATAAAGCTCCTGCAGGAGGAGCTAAACGGCACTGGAGAGTTAATTCACCTGTACCTATGCTAGAGATAGACGCACTGTGTTTTAAATATGTATTGGTTTTAAAAGCATGGAATAAACTTTGCCTTTTTACCCAAAATGGAGTAAAGTAATTAGTACCTGGGTGTGAGCAAGAATGGGATTTCTTCATTACTATACTGTTGTTATTTTCCCAAATGCATTGCTATTCGGGCGATCTATTTTGCACAAAAAATCCAAGAAAAGACAAAGGAGAGCAATGGTAAGAAAGGACAGCAGTCTGTGGTTGCAACAGCAATGGAGACAGCATCTACAAATTGCCAATAAATCACAGACTATTCTCCATGATGTGCTTCAGGCGGTGAAAGCACTGGATCTAACAGCAGCCACTCTAGACCAGGAAAGTGTGAGCTTTCAAGCACTAAGTGACGCAGTGTGAGCAGCAGTCACCGCAGCATCTAAAGAAGCGTGGAACAGTGCTGAGGGCCACCACCACCACCCAAAGCCTCATTAAAGACCATCAGGTGCTCCAAAATTGTTTAGAAGCACTGGAAAATGTCTCTCGGTCATCCAGTTTGTGCATACTGGGGCTACGGAGGCATCAGAGAAATACCTGCCACATTCCCAGCAGCATGGTTGCAACAGACTTTGAGATTAAACTGGGTGCCTGTAGTCTCCTCCAGAGCATACAGAATCACCACCAGAAAGTGTCTTGACAATGACTCTCCTTGGACTTTCCTAGTTGTCTTAACAGGGCTCAAGATCAGGACAGGACAATGGAAGTGGTGAGGAAAAACAGACCCATCACACTGGATGATCCTAACAAAATTTCAACCTATCGAGATATCAGAGTGCACAAATGTCATGTCTACCAGAGCGAGTTATGAGAGACTGGCACATATCAAGACCACTAAGACGGAGTTGTATGAAGAAATGGGGTCCCCATTCTTGAGTTCTGTTTCCCATAAGATACCGTATCTAATATTGCTACACAAAGCGATAGATTATCTGTCCTTCCAGTCACAGGCTAGAATGTAACACATTTACAATAGCTGTAAATTCAGTTAATAATGTGGTTATATTTGGTGAAAAATATTTTAAATATGTTATAAATTGTAATGCTACAGAAGAATTTTAAAGTTGGATAATTTGATACAATGTTACACAAATGTTTTACTTTCATTATTAGTTGAACAATATATTAACTTTCTTTTCAGTTTTAGTATAATACACGATAAAGAATGACAAGTTGTTTCCATTTGATCACCTGGGTAGACCAGTGGGCGTCCTCTTTCTTGACTTCAGCAAGGCATTTGACTCTGTTCATCACGGGGGCCTGTTGGATAATCTGGGAGAAATGGGGTGGGGAACCAGATGATGGTGCAGGAAAACACTATTTTAAGCGAAAAGATGTTTCAGGACTAGAGGGCATGGGATGAAGTTGGAGGAGGACGATTCAGAGGAAACATGAGAAAGAATTTCTTCACAGAACGGGTGGTGGACAAGTGGAACACCCTGCCAGAGGAAGTGGTGGGGCTGAAACAATCACGGATTTAAGAGCATGGGATAGACATAAAGGAATTCTAGAGGTCAGGGGTAAGGAAATAGACTTCTAGGAAAACAAACTGAACTTACAAGCTCAAATGGGCAGACTAGGTGGGCCATAGGCCCTTATCTGCCGACACTGTCTATGTATCTATGTATCTATGTATCAGATGGAGGCAATTGGCTCCAGAACTGGACACAGAGGGTCGTGGTTGGCGGGATAGTCTCATCCCAAGGAGGATCATTAGTGGAGTCCCTCAGGATCAGTCCTTGGGCCTCCTGTTCAACGATAAGTCTCTGACATAAGGAAGGGTATCAGGAGTGAGATGAGTCTCTTTGTGGATGACTCAAAACTGGGGCGGTGGTGGATGGGGAGGAGGGAGGGTGGCCCTATGGGGACCTGGAGGCTCTGGAAAGGTGGTCTAGAAAGTGGAAGCTGAGGTTCAATGCAGGGAAATGCAAGGTACTGCACCTGGGAGCCAGAAACTGGGCCAAGTGTACACCCTGGGGAGAATGCTACAAGTCCCGATGGCAGGGAGGGACGTGGGTGGTGGTGGATGTCAAGACGAACAACTCGGAGACTTGTAGGAGGAGTGGCAAAGGCCAACAGGATGCTTGGATGCATCGCTAGGGGGCTCACCTCCAGAAGGAGGGAAGTGATACTCCCATTGTATAACTGCTTGGTGAGGCCGCACCTCGAGTATTGCGTGCAGTTTTGGAGGCCACATTTAAAAGGGACATTGAACTCCTGGAGAGGGTCCAGAGGAGGGCAACCAAAATGATTTGGGGCTTGGGGATAGGACCTATGGGAGAGGCTCGAAGAGCTAAATATGTACACATTGGAAGAGAGAGAGACCGGGGGACATGATAGAGGTCTTCAGATACATGAAGGTGATAAATCAGGGAGAAGCAGTCAGGGTGCTCCGAAGGAAGGGGGCAACTAGAGGGCATGGGTGGAAGCTGGAGGGGGATTCAGAGGAGAAAGGAGGAGTGCTACTTCACTGAGAGGGTGGTGGAGCAATGAAATCGCTGCCCAGGGGTTGGTGGAGGTAGAAACGGTGGAGGGGTTCAAGATGGGGTGGGACAGGTACAGGGAAGGGTTCTGGAAGCAAAACCAGTGCAGCGAGAATATCCAGGACTGGGAAGGAGAAGCCAGAGAAGAGAGGAAGAGGGGCAGCAAGGTCAGCTCCCAGGGTGGGGCTGACCAAATAAGCAGACACGAAGACCGTTAGGCCTATTCTGCTGGCATTCTAGTGTGTTAGTATGTTAGTATAACGTCATGATATACAGTATTTAAACTTTAAAATAAATAAGACCTCAATTGCAAAAAAATGTTGTTCAAGCCAGACTTTAGTTTCATGACCACGCAGTAGGTGGAAATTTTTGACAGGTTATGAGCTAAACTTAAATTTTTAGAGTGACTCATGCACTGCAATTGCCTGCCCCTTATATGAACAATTTATGATCACCCAGGAATTAGAGGCCTTAAAGAGCACCTTTCATGGTCCGTTTGACTTTCATGCATAAATTACCCCTTCTTGCATTGATTCTGGAACTGTATTTCATTACTGTCCACTGCAGTTAGTTTTGCATTCTGAGGTGCTAAAACTGCAGGGCGTACCAGAGCTTCTATAGTAAGACTGGTGTTGCTCTGGATCCAGGGTTATACTGCTGACATTACTATAGGGCAGAGTCAATTTAACAAAAAGAAACATACTAACAAGGCATTTAGATTGTGGCATAATGCATTGCTTGGGGAAGGGAAAACAGTATGTACACTGAGTACTGGTAGTTTTCCTTGCAACATTGTTGCAACTGCACGGTAATGACAAAAGTAGTCACTCCAATATCTTATAGTGATGTCATCAGGAGCTAGCCGCCCAGCAGCTGAACAGCAAAGGCAAGTGCTGCAGAGCTCCAAACAAATCCAAATTATGGAAGGTAGAGTAAACTTTGGCCAAAATAACAAATGCACACCTCTTTCAGGTTTAGTACTGCATACAATGACTACAAGCTGAAATATTTTGGACCATCAGGAAAGTAGCTCTTTAAATTTGGAAGAGAGTACAAATCTTTGCATTTGCAGATGACTTGCTGCTGACTTTTAGTAATCCAGCTCACTCATGCCAGTGTTTAAAAGCAGTCCTCTCGGTTTTGAGGGAATCTCTGGTAAAAATCAACTGGGATAAAACCCAGATACTGCATAATAACTTTACAATGTGCAATATGAGCTTCCTTGAAGGAATTCTAGATAGCTTAATTTATCTTTATGGGGAAAATGAGCACAATCAAGATAAATATTGCACCAAGAATTTTTACCTTTTCAAAACCTGCCAATGCTCATGGGGAGAAATACTGAAAAGGCTTGACAGGATTACTAGGATTTTTCTATGGCATAGAAGGAAACCACCAGGTTAGGGATAACTAAGTTAAGAGGCGCTGTGTGCCACTGGGGAGTTTCACTCTCCCATGGTGAGAGCATTACCAGCTTGCTTTTATTCTCAAGCAGCTCTGAGACAGCTGGATAATTCTTCTTTATGTGGGGACCTCCATCTTTATGGCTGCGATGGAAAAGGATATACTCAGACCCAGCTGTCTTTTGACCACTTATATATCCTCAACACACATGTACACTAGATAACCTGTTTGCAGGTCTCTGTGTTTTGCACTGAAAAAATAAATACCATTATAAACCCAAAACAGTCCGCCTAGATTTGATGCCCATCTGGAATAACTCTAGGGTGGTAAGGACAAAAAAGCCCTACTAGACACTGACTGGTCTAAATTGGGCATCACAAGACTTGCCCATAATAGATGTCAGTCCAGAGTTATGCTCTCTTTCTAGGAACTCTCAGGTGTAGATATGGTATTCATAAGTACCATTTTCACTATTACCTGCAACTTAAGGGAAATGCTTAAGAATTCTAAAATACTAACTCAAGATTTCCACAGCCCAAATGCGAAGGAGTGGGAGCACTGATACATCTAGCAATGCTCAGAAGTGTAGCAGGTCTCTTATACAAATTCCTGACTAACACTCTGTCTTCTACCTGTTCAACCATCAAGACCAAACAGAAGTGGAGGAAGGGCTATGCCTCAATATAACTGAAGAGGAACAGGAGTCCACATGGGGTAGCTATCAAATCCGCAAGGAGAAGCTGGCCCTGTGGTGTGGAGGGCTGAGACAGTGATGCTCATTTTCTCCTGCCATGCCGGGCGACCTGTGTTCACGATGCAAGTGGATCATCGGGGCCGGCTGGGGTGGGAGAGGATCAAGCATCCAGAGGACAGCCTCCTCCCAGGAAGGGAGGGAACACAGGCCAGTTGTACCTGACACCTAGCATAGGCTAGGTGTTGGCACAGCCTGCCCAAGTACAGTGGGGCATGGAGGTGGAGCAGCCGGCATGCATGCTGCATGTGGATGCATGCGTGGCACACCCACTGTCAGCATTGCATGCTCCATCCCATCAGAAGACACAGAAATGGGCAGCATCCAGCGGCTTGATGGCCATCCAGCATACCGCATCATCCCTCCTGGGGGCATCACTTGTACTGGATCCAGTCCTGGTGGGCAGTGGGGGCTCCCCATCAACCTGCCGGGGAGGTAAGCCATGGAGTAGCAAGGTGATGCCATGGAGTGGGGGATGGATGTGGGCAGACAGCGGATGAATGGAGAGGTTGCCAGGATAAGATAAATGTTGACCTGAGGCCCAGGAGAAAAAAATAGGAGGAAAAAAATATCTCACAAGGAGTTACAAGATAGGTTAATTCAGTTTAAAATTCTACATAGATACTATTTCTGTCCAGAAAGATTATATGCTATAGGGTGCCTGAGCAATGCCAATTGCTGGGGAGTAATAGACAGAATGCAAACCTGACACATATGATGTGGGCTATCCCATGATTCAAGCCCTCTGGAAACAAGTCTTGTCTATCTGTAATACAGTCACAGGGCAAAATGTTCCTCCCTTCCTTTTGATATTCCTTTTAGGCATCTTTCCAGAATCTTCAAAACCGAATAAACACCAGAAATCTGGATTTCCCAGGCCTCACTTTGTGTTAAAAGACTTATCCTGTAAAACTGGAAAAGTACTATGGTGCCTCATTCAACGAATGGTACAATCAGATGGTATTTCTGTTTAAAAATTAGAAATCTGTTATCGCATAGCTGATAAAATTAGACACCTTACAGGAAATGCTTGTCACCCTACTGCTGTCTATGCAGTAGATGTTGTTGTTGTTGTTTATTTCAGGAATAACCATTGACCAATATGCTCATTTACAATGGTAACCTGATGTGTACATTTAAAAACATATAACATAACAACGATACAATGACAATTCATACAATATTAATCATACAGTGTTCACATACAATATTTACACATTTAACTAAAACAATCACAGTTCTTAACATTTGAAACAGAAATTTCTTTAATGTGGAGACATACAGGGGTTTTGAGAGTGGGTCCCTAAAACAAGGTGGTAGTTTATTCCAAAACCTCAGAACCAGATTACTAAAGTATTGCAAAGACTTTTAGTGTAGGACTTAGGAGGTATTAGTTGTAAAAATTGTGAGTTTCTCAGGGATGGTACAGGATGCCTAAATACTAACCTGTCGCTGTTGATGATAATTAATTGAATAATTTACAGAACAGAATTATTGTCTCGCTTTTTTTTCCATAATAGTTTTTATTGAAAGTTAAACTTATATACATACATCAAACAGAGCTTGTCTCGCTTTTATGTTGTCCGAATTGCACCCTGAGTAGAATAGTCCCAGGCTGAGCTTCAAAATATGTGTTTATATTGTTGCACAGGTACTGTATTCTAATTCAGTTCACTAATTAATTTGACTGTTATATCATTTAACTATTTTCTGTCTTCTCATGCTACATCAAAGTTATATGCCTTTTTGCTCTATATCGACTGTAAATGTTTAGTATTTTTAAAATCAATAAAAATGATAATGGAAAATAATTTACTCTGTAAGAGCTGTCTTTTGATGACCCATAGGATGCCACTAAACTAGTGTCCAAAATCAAGGAAGACTTTGGGTCTACTGAACAGGAAACGAAGACAGACTCAGACTATAATTCTTGAAATGTATTTGTGAGTACTGCTTTATAACGTAGTGGTTTGTGTGATAGGAGTTTGGTTCAGCGCCATTTATTCGGGTATTAATGTCCTCTAACACAGTGGGATATTCCTATATATGATTGTTAATAAAGGGCATGTCTTGCCTAAAGTGCTGATAACTTCAGCAGCAGCAATTTGCAGCTGCTGCAATGTTGCCGACCGCATGGCTCTCACATCTACATGGCCTCTAAATGTGTGTGTTGTGTCTAAAACTTAACATATTCTGGACTTTTAGATATTTTTCTTGTTATCAGCCACAAAGACTCTAAGTTAATAGTTTATACCAGTGCTTTCTAATTATAGTATGAAGTTTGTGTTTTGTGGGAAGTTGATGCAATAAAGTGATAATCAAGTTTAACAGTTCATACAATTATACTATGAAGCACAAGTGTTATACTGCAGCAGGTTTGTTCATACTGTTAATATGTTCAAGGAGAGAGCATCAGTGGCTGATGGGAACAAGTTTCACTATCTGACTGTTTGCTAGCAGTATTTTTACCCAGACCACAACACTTCAGGTGGAATTGTGGTAAACGAATGAACACATCCACTTTTATTAGGTTTAGTTCCACTTTGACTTAAGTGGTCTACTATATGTTTTCTAGAACTGAACTTCTATTTTAACTATAACAACATTTTAAACTTATAACTATTATTATAAGTCCAATTAATTATTCATGAGACAAACACACACTCTGACTGGCTACTGTGCAGGCGTTACTCCATTAAAAATGCCAGTACAGATCAGAGTGTGTTTGTAAACTCTTAAAAAAAAGATGTCTTTCCTGTTTGTAACACGATTAGATTTATACTCTCAATAATGACCTCAGAGCCAGTCATTTCCTTTTATTATTAACCGACTGGGTGGGGTTGGCCCTCAGCTGTGCCTCAGGCCTCCCTCCCCTCAGACAGTCATTAATCACCAGGAAATAGCCAGCTATTCTGTCATTATTGTCTAAGTATCCGCCAAACAAGGCAGCAGACTATGGTGTTAGAAAAGGCTCTAGGTGACTGACCCACGGTGCAGCAGGTAGCACTACTGCTCATGATGCCAATGACCTGAGTTCAGGAACAAGCCCGAGTCATCAGACTGCTGGGTGAGGATGTGAGATGAACATCCCAGAGGATGCTCTCCACATCAGGTAGGGAGGGAGACCAACCCCGCTGTGCTACTGTCACCTGGGTGACTACAGGTGGCAGAGCAAGTGCAGCCACAGATTCAGGAGGACACCATTGTGCTCTGACATGCTAAACACATCAGGAGCACTCTCAGTGTCCTACAGGGGCTGGGCTAAGAAAATGGGAGAAATGACCAGATACTGCAGGAGGACATCTGCACTTCACTGCAGGCCCCAACCACCAACCGTCACTTTCCTCTGCAAATACTTGTGACTGTGTTGAATAAGACCCTGTCCCATTTGTTATGCTGACAGAGTTAAATGCAAAGATCAGTTCTATCCTCTCCTTTTCTGTCTCTGGTCTGTCTGATTGTGCAATCAGATTTTCTTGTGAGACCTAGGAACTGATCACTCTGACAGTCTCCAATCCCCCCCCCCGCTATCTCCCTGCCTTCATTTGCTGTTTCTACCTTTTCTTTACCCTTGTTTATCTGTGGTTATAAAATAAATGTGATCCTTTGAGTGAAACTGGGATCCCTTGGTTTGAAAATGTATATAGCTATATTGCTGAAATGATTCAAAAAGTTATTTAGAACTTGGGGGATTAACTTTGAAATGCAGGCTGACCTCCACAAACACTTTTGCAGAGTTGTCAACGGGAGATTAGTTCTGGGACACCATGTTCTATTTTGTTTCACCTGCAAGGAAAGAAACTGACAAAGTTCTGATACATTTTGTGAGAAACAGGATGTCTCTTAACAAGCTCAGGATGCAGAAATGAATTGCCAGGCAAAGACTTCTTATAAAAGAGCAGCAATGTTTGTTCGAGAGAGAGAGATTGAAATTTAGAATTAGAGATACCCTCAGATGAAGGATTTAGTTTTTGCCTGCCTTTGTAAATAGCTATCCTGAACAATTTTATTTTATTTTATTGTTACCAAAATAATAAAATGCTGCTTGCAAATTTTATAACTGCTCCTGGTTTTCCATGCTTCCTGACCTGCGCCTCGACAATAATACCTACCAAGTATTTATTGGAGGTAGTCCTCCCAACAGCCCCACTCTGAGAGGTAAGCAACGTGTCAAAGGAGGTGAGAAAAGTCCTGGGGAAGGCAGGTGAGGGGCTGGACATGGGGTTGGACCAATGGGAACTGACTGGCCATGGAAAGGGGAAAAGCACGCATACACACACACACACACACACACACACAGGCTCTAGTTACTAAACAGCCCAGAGCAGGGGAACAGCATGGTAATAACTACTGTGTCATCAGTGCCATTTTAAATGGGACTCACCTCCACAGTGACTGTAGTAATTATTTGATTATATAGGGATATACTCCACAGGCACATGTAGCACCCTACAAACATGGCAACACCAAGATTCCTGTTCCCTACCCCCTCTCCACCTTATCAGAATCTTAAAACAGTACCATAGAGTTGACCCATGTTATTAATTATCACATTCAGAGTCCTACTCCTGTCCAGGTTCAACAAAACTGGCTTTAATTTTGTGCACAAGCACCCTGGCTTCTTTGGTGTCACTGACTAGATATATCTTACTAGAATAGACAATATTTAACCAAGCAGGACATTGTAGGGCATCGACAGTCCAAGAGATTGGAGTGTCACTCATAAGGAGTCAAAAGACTTTCTTCTGTCTCAAGTAGTGTAGCTCAGGTCCAGGTACAGAGAAAGTCTGGTACCATCATCCAGTGTTATAGGACCCCATCTCCATGCTGCTTCCAAAATTAAATCCCTTTCATGGCTGCCTGACAAAACAACCAGCAGGGTCCAAGGCACACTGAAACCCTCTCTCTGTTTTCAGGTTGTGATACAAGACACTCTGTTAACTCTGGTTCAGCCTTTAAGTTCAGCAAAATTTAAGCAAGGGCCTGCAAACCTTACAGAGACATCTCCCTTCATGCTTTCAGGCAGACCCAAGATGCAAGTGTTCACAGCCCTTGTTATGTTCTTAGTGACTCCAGTTCAGCATAGATCCTTATTCATTTAATAAGGCCTGCTGAAGTGCTGGTTGCACACAAAGCTGACCTGCAGTCTCCGGGCTTCTGAGAGGCTGCCTGCAACTGGGTCTCACAAGTTTGGAGATGAGGCCAGAAGTCTTCCACCTTTCATTCCAATGCAGCAATTTTGTTTTATCAAAAGTCTAGATGGCTCTAAGCACATCTTGCAAAGTCACTGTTTGGTCATTGCCATCACCAGGGTACCCATCGGTTTCCACTCATGCTTGGCCCAGCTGCCTGATTCTTCTTCTTACCCTTTTCCATAAGTTTTTCAGGGTTTCTCATCACTGATCTGGCTCATCTCAAGAATGCTAGTATAAAGCCAACCTGCCCGCTGCTTGATAGCACTACGCTTGTGAGGCCGAGGGCCCAGGTCAGAGTGAACTCTGAGACATTGAAGGGCTGGCTGGGTCCAAGGTGGATGAGCACCAATGGACTGCTCTCCTCTGGGGAGGGAGGGAGGAATCTGGCACTCAGCAATACTCTGACCCCTAGCAACAGTTAGGGATGGATGCACCTGAGACCAGTGGAGATGGAGGGACTGGTGGAGCAGCAGATGTTTGTATGTCGAGAGGGTGTACTCAGCATGCACTGTTGTCATTGTCCACCTGCTCTACCAGGGGTAATCAAGATACACGAATACCCTTACAGTACCATACACCATGATGCTGGATAACCCTGCCCAGAACCGTTCAGATGATGACAGGTCAAGCTGCTGGACACCAAAGTTGATCTTGGTCTCTCCATAAAAGCCTCCTGGGGACAGTCCATCATGAGGGCAAGCAACAGGCCATAACACAGACAAGTAAGACCCTAGAGGATTGCGAGTAAGGGATGGGTGGGGGTACACTTTGGGCAGATATTGGCGACATTCCTGCAGGTAACTAAGGAGATGAAGAAAGCTGGGGAAAAAACAATGGTAGTATAGTAGAATTGCAATATGCTGCCACTCCCAACACAAAAACTAAAAATTAACACTTATATTTTATGAAGAGTCCCACGAACTCGAGGAGACATGTATCTAACTTGTTGACTGCAGGCTCTGCTTATTGAGCATATTGGTTATTATAAAAATAAAACACAGAGAGTGTAGTAACTCTGCTTTTATGCACACTCTCAGTGTGTGATGCCTTAATAAACCCCACCAACTTCATTCTCTGCGGTTCATGTGGCACCACACATCTCAGGTATTTAACAACCTGTTACGCATCTTCCGTGCATTATTCTAGATACTATCATTTAAAATATATTGTGGGTCCCTTGTCTCTTTGCCATTAAAATGATGCCTGTTCTCTCCTGCACCTCTAAAACCATCCAACACATTGCAATACTACCAGAAAAGGTAGGGTTAGCCAGCTGGTTCTGGCTAAGTCTTATCTTCCATTATGTGTTACTGCATGACTCATCCTAAACCCTGTAATAGGACACTTCCATTATGTGTTACTGCATGACTCATCCTAAAGCCTGTAGCAGGACGCCCCCAGATGACGACACAGCATAAAATCAAAGCCAGCTTGCAAAAAAGATTTTCTTTTCTTTGAAGAGTGACGTTGTTATTGTTAGTTTTACATAAATCATTGCTGAGTTTCCTACTGGGGTGTGCCCACACGTTCCTCCTTTGTCTACTTCCTGATCTGTTTAGACATTATGAAACACTTCTAACTTTCACTGAGATTACTGCAGGCTGAGAATTTTCAAATTCCACTAAATTGAAGGTCACATATCATGGCTACACAGAGTAGTAGAAAGACAAAATATGATAAATAAATATCAGTATTACTTCAATTTCATTATATTCATAGATTATTATTATTTTTTTAGATTACTTTTCTCCCCTGGATCCTGCTGGCCATCTCTGACAGCTTCTCCTCTCATCCCTGTATCAGACCCCTCTCATGCCATTGCCATGACTTACCCTTCATGGCAGAGGGTGGGAGATACTACCGACCCAAATGGATCCAGCGTGGGAAGGGTCTTCTCGGGCGGCGCTGTTGGGGGACTAATCATCATCCTTGCTGTGGCAGGAACCCTTTTCCAATTTTCCTTGTGTGGCTGAGAGGCGTACAATGGCGCCAATGATGCCCAGCTCGTGCATCCTCATGCTGTCGTCAGGCAGCTGCTCCACCTCCGCCCCCCGTTATGGGACCTGGCATGCGGCCCCCAGTCACCACTAGGGGTCAGGCAAATGTCAGTCCATGTCCCACCCTTCCCGGAGAGCAGATCTGTCCTCCAGACACTCAATCCTCTCTCCGTCCGATCCCCGTGATCCGCTTGCACCATGAACACGGGTCTCCAGCATGGCAGGAGGTAAGGCAGTGATGCCTCAGCCCTCCACGCCACTGGGCCAGCATATTCATAGATTATTAATATACAAACTGATGCTTTTAACCCTCTTTTTAATACCTCTCCCAACCATCAAAGCTCTTAGGAAGAAGTACAGATTTGACTGCAAAACTTTTTCTTTTTTTTTCCCAGTTCATTTTATTACATTTGTAAAATAAAACTACAATAAAAATAAGTGAACAACTTTGTATAGTAACAGTGCAACTAGTTGGTGGTCTCTGCTTTACCTTTATTTGTGAAAATTCTGTATATAATAAATTGGCACAGTTTCTTTTCTTTTTTTTTTTTTGTGACTTTATTTCTTAGCCTCCAGAGGGAACTCTCTCCAGCTACTTCTTTCCACAGTCTCTACCTCTGGCTGTGATGCTTCGTCTTACTCCTGCTCCAACCCAGCAGAACCCCAGATCTGAACCCCCTTCAGGAAGAACCACCTATCCACCCAGGGCATTCTTTCTATAGTATAGAGCACCAGGTGGGAGCGGCCGGGGGGATGGAGAAGGCGAGCACCCAGCATTGGAATTGTGGATCGGGGAGCGTCGCTATCCCCACCAAAGGGTTTTCCTTACTTTTCCTGTCCTCAAGGCGCAGGCGTCAGTGGTGGCTGGGCACAGCATACCGCTGCCTACCAAGCTCCTCACCTGTTATCTTCTGCACCCACTTTGTGCTGCGCCTGACTGCCGCCAGATGCCACTACCAAGCAGACGGCCGGAACCCTCCCGGGAAGGAGAGCGCTGTCAGCCGGACGCTCAATCCCTTCCTCGCTTGCCGACCCTGGAGCCCAGGCTCATGCTGAACCTGGGTCACCAGCATGGCGTGGTGTGGCGTCCAGTGCCTCAACCCTCAGTGCCACCAGGCTGTGGCACAGTTTCCTGAGCACGATGCATTTTCTTCTGCTGTTTTTGTCTTTGGACACCAATGAAATTGAACAGACATTGCCAAAACCTCGCAGAGCATACACCTTCTACTATTCGGGAATCTTTTTAAACTTGATACAGTTATCTTATCCAATGTATGTGTTAATGTGTCCCCAAAGCCACTTTCGTTGCTGTATAACAGTGGTTTCCACGCGTGTTTGGCTGGAGCGACAACAGCGAGCGAAGCAGAACTATGCTGTCTCAAGCTGAACACAAGTGAAACCATTCTTATATAGCAACAAGTGGTGACTGGGAACATAGTAATATATTATATTGATCAAGTTCAATCAGTGATACATTTTTTTTAAACTGTCCCAGAACGTGTCCATTTACAGGGCATCTGTGTGTGGATGCTCTTCACAGAATAGAGTGTCTCACATGCGGAGAAAGGTGCTCAATTGGTGGGGAGCACTCCTGAATCTATAATATTAATTATACATTCCACCAAGTATGCGTAGAGAATATATAATGCGCTGCAGTGGAATAATGCATTTATCTCCACTAGTGAGTGATAAGACCTATAGGTCACAAGTGGCAAAGCCAAAAGGTGGTTGTGAATGTCTTAACACTAGTGTAGAAATAATTGTATAATTCTACTGCAACCCATTATGTACAGCATTTTATATGTGCAACACTATTTGGGAGATTGCCAGAATCACTGGGATACAAGCTGATATTGCTAACTATAAGCAGACGCAAGCGACTGCACCAAATATATCTGGGATACGAAGTCCACCTCTACGAACATATGAAATTTGCCAGCAGATAAAGGCCTAGAGGTCTATCAAGTCTGCTCAATGTGCAGCAGCCCCTTATTCTGCAGCTTCCTCCCTCCCTCCCACCCTTCCCTTCATTAACCCTCCCCTTGTCCTGTCCCATCCTCGTTTGAAGCAGTCCACTGTTCTACTGCATACCACTTCAGCAGGTAACATTCCACCCAGCCACCACCCTTTCTGTAAAAAGTGTCTCCTCATCTCCCTCCTGAACCTTCCTCGCTCCAGTCTCATATCATGGCCCCTGGTGGCCCTCCCTCCTGACTTTGAACAGCCCTCTGTACCCGTCTTGTTTATTCCTTTCATGTATTTAAAGGTTTCAATCATGTCACCCTGTCTCTCTCCTCTCCTCCAGTGAGTACATGTTCAACTCCTTCAACCTCCTCTCGTATGATAAGTCCCCCAGCCCTTTGATCATCTTTGTCGCTCTCTTCGCCCCCTCAATAACTTAATGTCCCTCTTCAGATATGGCGCCAGTACTGCACGCAGTACTCAGGTGTGGTCTAACTAATGACCTATACAGTGGCAGAATCCCTCCTCCCTCCTCAAGGATATACCCTTGCAATTACAACCCAGCATTTTGTTGGCCTTTGCAGCTGCCTTCCTACATTGTGCCGAGTTGTTCATTGACCCTGTAATGAGCACACTCAGATCCTTCTCCTCCTCTGTCTGGGCTAGCTGCACTCCCCTAGCTGGTAACTCCTCCTTGGGTTCTTCATCCCAAAATGCAGCAACTTGCACTTTTTGGCATTAAGCTCAGTTGCCAGGTGTCTGACCAGGTTTCAAGCTTTGCCAGATCATCCTGCCAACCCTGCCATCCACCTATTTCCACAATGCACTTGCTACCACCTGGGTAATGGTGACAGACTTCTGGGATAACATCAAAGAAGTCATTGGGAACAAACTAAATCACCCCGTCAGTACTCAGCATTAATGGAGTAATCACCCTTGACCAGAAGCTCATTGCCGACACTTTCAATGACACTTTCTCAGACCTCAGTGCTGTTCTTCTTCAAGGATTTTCAATGACTCTGACACCCGGCCACCCCAACCACCTACAACCACCCCTTCTACTTTAAAGCAGTAAAATTGCACCAAGTCCATAGCTACGTTGCCAAGGCCATTCTCAACTCCAGGTCCAGCAGCGACTCCATCGATCTCAAGCTGTTATCACTAACCATTGAAGGCGCTCCTGCCTCTTACCAAGGTCTTTAACATCTCCCTCAGCTACAGCCAATTCCCCAACATTTGGAAATCTGCTGCAGTAACCCCAATCCATAACAAAAGTGACAAAACAGCTGCTGAGAATTACTGACCTATTTCCATCCTGCCTCCACTCTCCAAAGTCCTAGAATGGATTGTGTCTGACCAACTCACTGACTTCCTAGACAAACACAACATACTGTGCATGGAACAGCATGGATTTAGAAAGGGCCATAGCACCACTACGGCACTACTTGAATTCACTGGTGCAATCCATCACTCACTTGATAACAGCCATCTCATTGGAGCCACCTTCATTGACTTAACCAAAGCCTTTGATACCATCAACCACCATCTCCTACTTGTCCAACTTTGACATGCAAGGCTCTCACCAAACTCTGTTAACTGGTTTAAAAGCTACCTGAAAACCACTCCCAAAGAGTGAAAATCAATGGCATGCTCTCGATCCAAGACCAGTTAGGTCGGTGTCCCACAGGGCTCAAGCCTAGGCCCCTCCTATTCAGTCTTTTCTTGAACACACTACTGGAATCCTGCCCTGCACAGATCCTTCTATATGCTGACAATGCAGTCATCCTAGCCTCACACCCTGATCCAGTGCATCTACAAAGCAAACTCCAGGAGGCATTCTCACAGTTGAAACCTGGTTCAAAAAAAAAGACTTATCAAAAAAATACAAAGACACTACTCTTCTGTAGCTTCCACAGCAAATTCAAACACCATCAGCTCCTTATAAGAACAAAGTTAGGTTTAACCCTTGAACAAGTTCATACTTTCAAGTACCTTGGCCTCACCCTTGACAGTAATCTCTCCTATGTCCCACACATCAAAAATGTAAAGTGGCCAATCCAGGATGGGCCTCTTTTTTCGGCATAGGAAACACTCAACCCCTGAAGCACTGTCCATCGCCATCCAGAGCTCCATTATCAGTATCATTGACTACGGTCTCATCATCTATGGACTGCCGCAACCTCCTCCCTCAGGTGGGTATCGACCTCCCTCAACCAAGCCTGCAGACTGGTCACTGGCTTATACCGCCTCACCCACACTGTGACCTCTATTCCAAATCATTGTGGCTGCAACCCGAACAACTGTATCAAATACCAAACTTGCACAACAGCCAAGAAAATCATGATGGGAAAATCCCTGCCAGGAGTCAGCATCCTCCTAAATCTCAAAATCAATAACCGCATCACCAGGAGTTCTGAGCTCCTTATCCTCCAAATCCCACTGCCGCATGTCCCAAGGGCAATGGTCTTTTGCTTATAGGGCCCAGAGCTGGCTGAATGAACTTCCAAGTGACATCTCCTCCTCTGAATCTCTAGGAACCTTCAAAACAAATCTCCACCTCTCCTAACCGGCAAAATACCTGTGTTTGCAACACTTAGCATATCTGCCCCTAATCAGTTTCTGACCTCACAGGTGTCTAGCCATCTCCCCCACTCTTTCTAGCACTTACTTCCATTGCAACCACTCAAGCACTTGTGCTGTGTCTGTCCTGACAAGGCCTCTTGGCTGCACCACACTGCCCCTCCACTGCCACACCCACCCGGTCCCAGCCCTTTTTCCCTGCTTGCCACTTCCCTCCTAATGTTCTCTGGGCATCAAATCTCTCTTGTAGGAGTTTGTCACTATACTTCTAATTTGTCAATTAAATGTTATTGTCTTTTACCATGTAGTGTGTTAACATTAATATGCTCCTGCTCTGTCACACTGTAACCTGCCTATTGATGACTGCCTGTACTATCGCGTGGAACCTTTGTAATAGAGCCTTGGCTCAAAGGTACTTGTAATCCTAGAGTCAAATAAATAAATAAATATGTGGACACAAAGCAGCTTATATTTAAACAATAAGGCATGACCAAGGGTTATGTTAATGGTCTGTTAATGACCTTCTAAGGGTGTACTGTGTCACGAGGTGAGCCGAGTGCCACATGCCCTAGATGGTGATTAACTGACCATTAACATAATCCCTTGGAGTGCTCTTATTGCTATTATAATAAAATGTTTTAAAACAGTGTTAAATCTTGTTCAGCATATGGTTAAGCTTCTACATGTATGTTAATAAAAGATTAACATAAGGCTGTTAGAATGTTTGCAGCCAATCAGGAAGCTCCATTCTCAGACCTTTTATAATTCTCATTAACTCTGTAGTTCATATCTCCTTTATTTATTACTGAGGCTATATGCATGAAAAAGGAAAGTTGTTCGTTGAGGGTTCATCAGCTCCTGTTGCTTCTTCCCAGCCTGATGTCATAATGCTGCACTTGTGACATCACAGTTATTCCAATGGGAACAGACTGTGACGTCACAACAGAACAGTACCAGTTCAAGCAGGCAATAAACTATAGCGGCAGATGAACTCCAAGGGATAAAGATCTTGTTTGGGCTGGTATTTCTTCAATAATAAATAACGGAGAGAAGGTATATATACAAGGGACGGAACTACAAACTAATTGTATCTTAATATTATGTTTTCCAAAGTTTTCCCAAAGGTGTCAGCTGCTCTTTAAAACTGCCATTTTCCCCACAATCACAAACTCTCTGTCTGGGCCATTGTTCTCTGTCTTCTGTTTCAGATTCTGTGCAGAAACATGTTCTAAGTGAAACAACATTTTTTAAGTAAAATAATGCATTCCAAGTGAAAATACATTTTATCCCAGAATAACATAATTTATTTACCAATATTTTCACTAGTAGTGTGGTATTTATAGGGAATATTCTATGAGGTAGCTTAAAGTGTGGTTGTTATTTAGTGTAGAATGTTGTTGTCATTGTTCCCAGTGCAATGAGTGCCTGAGTGAAGCAAAGTGAGGCCACATGTGTAAGGAATGATGGTATCAACAGTCTGTTAAATAACAATCATGTTTTAAGCCACCTCATAGAATATCCCATTTATACCATGGATTTGAATAATATGGCTACTAGTAAAATAACATTGAAAGCCACTGGTAAAATAACATGATTTTTCAATGTTATTTTATCAATAGCTTCATTGCCAAGAAAAATAACACATTTATTCAGTAAATTTACTTGTCCATCCATGGTATTTATTTACTGATGGACTGATGTATATTCATTTAATAGTTATTTATTACCTGTATGTTATTTACTGATATGTGTTTAAACATTCAAACTATACACTCTTTTTCTAATGGAATGTATACTTTCTTGTTTATATTTAACAAACTGTAGTGAGAAATTAATGACAAGACCTACTGGGAATTGAACCCAGGTCCCCAGAATACTGTGCTGGTGTTTCTTTCTCACTATAGTTTATGATTTCATTGCTAAGCAGTGGCTGATACTGCACCAAAACATCTAATTGTTTATATTTAAAATTTTTAATAAAAGTCAAGTTAAAAAGAAAATGTGTACTTCAAAGCACTGTATTAGTGTTTTGAAGTCACAGTCACTCATAATTGTACTCACACTTGAGGCCAGCTGGGCAGTGAGTGTAAGGAGAAAGGGGATATTATAGAGACAAACAAGTACCTTACAGGGAAGAGAGGGTGCAGGAAAACATTATTTTCCAGCAAAAAGATGCACCAGGACTAGAGGGCATGGGATGAAGTTGGAGGGAGGCGATTCAGAGAAAACATGAGGAAGAATTTCTTCACAGAAAAGGTGGTGGACAAGTGGGGAAGTGAGGAAGTAGTGAGGGCTGAAACAATCACGGGATTTAAGAATGCATGGGATAGACATAAGGGAATCCTGGAGGTCATGGGTAAGGGCAACAAACTTCTAGAAAACCTTAAAGTGATCTTACGAGCTCAAATGGGCAGACTGGGTGGGCCATAGCCCCTTATCTGCCAACAGTATTTACGTATGTATCTATGAGTCTAACCCATATCAGGTAATACTACCTTGCAAAGTTATTTCATAGGGACCTAAATTTCATGTGGCTCCGATTTGTTCCACCTACCACGTTAAAATGGTATATGTGTGCAGTGGTTGTGAAATGCTGTAGGTGGCAGCCCAATGTGCAGCGTTCATGGCCGCACTGACCCCTGTAGTAGGCCAGTTGGGGCAGTTGTGCACCAGTGTGGCCTTTCCCCGAACATAGTGTGGTATAATGTGGGTGGAGTGTGCAGGAGAAAACTGGGGAAAGATGTTACTCAGTTGTCTAAATAATGGTAGCCAGTACTCTTGTGCCATGCATTTAACCAGGAGCTGCAGTGACCACCCTTGGAAGATTTATTTTATTTTGTTTTGTTTACGGGTTAGCCATAGAAATGACTATTTTCAGGCATGACCTATGAGGTTATAGAGTAGCATTACATAGATAAAAAACAAGGTTTTACAGTAAAATACAAAGAATGTAATGAGAGCAGAGTATGAAATGGTGTGTTTCAGTAACAACGAGATAAAGCATTAAGCAGGCAGGTGCAGAAAACAATAAATCACATTCTTGCAAGGGAATTATCAGGTACAACGAACAGAGTAAAATTCAATAAAACATCTGGTAGATAGACCCCAGAAGGAGAAACATTATCATACAATTTGGGAGATAGGGCACAAAACATTACATGTAGGAGCATTTGGTGTATGATTACAAAGATCTGAGGAGCAGAGATTAGTTGTGGCAGGACAGGACAAGGCTCTGAGAGAACAGCCAGGTAAAGGGTTAACAGGCGGATGAACAGAAGTGCAATAACTTGGGAGGAGAAACAGGCAGGCGGGCAGAGGGAGGATTTAAATTGCAAGGGCATATAGGCAAAAGCAAGTCCAATGCACCAAGGTGACAGGTGGAGGCGGCACTAAGGGCTTAAAAGCAAAAGCATTGATTAGAGGAGATGAGGTCATTATGGAGCTCCTTTTAAAGGCATTATGTGTGAATGTTTGGCGGACTGCTAAAGGGAGGCGTTCCATTGCTGAGGAGCATAGTGGGTGAAAGCACTGGTACCTTTGGTGGTTTACTTTTGGGACACATATGAGGATTTTTCTGCCGAGCATAGGCCATAGCTGAATGTCTGAGGAATAAGCACAATCAGCTAAGGTTTTTAGAATTTGAGACCACATAATACTGTCAACAATGGAGCCAACGGAATAAAGTCTGGCAGCACTGGGTGATAGCCAGTTTAGATCTGAGTAGAGGAGGCAATGGTATTTCAGACAATGGGAGGAAGAGGCGTACTGATAGATATTGTTATAGGTGACGTCCCACCTGTGGAGACTGGATTTAGTTGTGGCAGCGTGAAGTCGCGACTCCATAGGTAAGGATGGGTAGGAGTATACCTAGAGCAATGGCCGGTCTCGGCTGTGGGTGTTAGTACATATCTGGTCCGTATGCTATGCCTAGTTTGGAGTTGACAGATTTACATGTGTTCTGTGTGTGAAGATCAAAGTTTAAGGATTAGTCCAATGTTACCCCAAGGTACTTAAATGAGGTCACTAAACCAATGGGGAGCCATCCGAAGCAAGAGACCCTAAAACTATTTTGGTAGGATTTGAGTTTTGAATTAGTCCCAAATAGCATGGATTGGATTTTGGCCTCAAGAACTAGCTTGTTATTTGAGAGCCAGATTTGAGTACATTGAATGTCAGAGGAGAGCTGTAGATTGATGTCAGATACATTTTGTGCTGGTGTATAGGACTATATCATCAGCGTAGAGAAGGGAGGAGGTGGCAGTGAGATTAGAGGTGATGTTGTTAATAAATATCAATAATAGAAGTGGTCTCAAGATGGAGCCTTGGGGTACTCCAATATTTACTGTTGCCTGGTCTGAACAGGCTGAATTGTACTTCATGACTTGGACCCTGTTCGACAGGTAACTGTTGAACCAGCTGACTACATTATGCACAAAGCCCACTGATTTCAGGGTGGCAAGCAGAATGGAGAGGTTCACCAGGTCAAATGCCTCTGCCATATCAATGAAAACTGCCCCAGTTAGAAGGCCTGGATCCATAGCAGTGAGTGTGTCGATAGCAAATTTGAGCAGGGCTGTGGAGGTGCTATGACCCTTGTGGAAACCATGCTGGGCAGTTGTAAGGTCATTTTGAAAACAATTTGATGGTTTGTGTAGCGACTAATTTTTCTAAGATTTTACTTAGAACCAACAGGATGGCTATGGGTCTGTAGTTAGAGGAGTCTTTGGAGTCGCCCTTTTTAAAGACAGGAGTTACTCTAGCTATCTTCCATATGTCAGGAACACTACTGTGACACAGGGAGAGTGTGAACATTTTGGCTAGAGGAGGCGGCGATGAGTGAGACAGCAATTTTTAGTAGCCTGGGCTCAATACTGTCAGAGCCTGTGGCCGTGCTGTCTGAGATTAAGCTAAGTAGTTTGCAACCTCCTGTCGAATAATAGCCTTAAAGTGAAAGGGGGGAGAGACCATAACTTCTTGGTTGGAGGCTACAGGAGGACTATGGTGTTGTGAGGCAGGAAAGAAGGATGTGTATTTCATTAGATCTAAGAATTGATCATTTAAAAGATGCAAGTAGATGCAAGGAGGGCAACACACTGGAAGGATAAACATCACTACATACTGTAGCCTCACCTCTCAGACCACGTCCCCAGTGAACTCAAGTGGTTCCCTGCTGTTGAGATTTATGATCATGCAGGATTTACAGAGAAAATGAAACAGAAGGGAGCGTGTTGATGGAGTTGGCATACACAGCAATGAAACAAGAGGTCACAGGTTCTAATCCCACCACAGCTACAGATTCACTGTATGACATTCAGCAAGTGATTTGACCTTTATCTACATCACTCCCTCCCAGTGGTAAAACTGGATTGAAACAGGACCCCACAGTGCATACAATACTGTATTAAGACCCAGTCAGTGCTGCAACTACAGGGTGCCTATCAGGACTTGTCTTTTGTAACTCTGAAGTAAGCCCTAGTAGCTCATGCATCACTGACATTTACTTGGATTGGGAAAGGGCCTCTGTTTGAAGAAGAAACCTAATGGGACCCCATGGCACTTACAGCTTTTACAGTGTCATGCTAACACTGATCTCAGCTTTGCTAGCGTGGGGAATAAATTGTAAAGTAAAATCCATTTTTTCTCTCTAACCAGTATCCAAAGCTTGGATATATTTAATGTAGATTATTTGTTTAATTGTTACATATCCTTAGTTTGTGCAACCCTTTCTTACTGCTCCCTGTTTTTCATGAGGAGTCATTGTCTACGTGGCTGATGGTAATCCAGTGCATTTGATCTAGTGCACCACAGTGCCTGCTTGCCAAGCTTGGGCCCTTGGTCAGTCTGTAACTTCTTTACCCTGGTTCTAGAATTACCTGACTGACAGACCTCAATTTCTTTGAATTCCATTTCTTCTCTGCTCATCAAAATTACCACCAGCATACCCCAGGATCAGTCCTGGGCCTATTTTGTTTAGTGTGTTTTAATGATCTAGTTGATATACTGCATAGCTCTGGATTCTGTATTGTCATGTACACAGACAATATTGCTCTGTACAGAAGGGTATTAAATTTCAGTGACATAACAACAAAACAAAAGAAAAGGCTTTACCCCACTCCACCGGTTTAATTAAAGATTTGAGTGGCACCTTGGTTGAGACAGTGGACAGTTTCAATTGCCTCAGTTTTACTATAGCCCAGACCCTCTCTTAAAGAACATACAGTATTTCCATCTGCGGATTAAGTCAGTGCACATTTGTCTTGGACAGCTTTATATAGCTGAAATAGTGTTCAACCACTCACTCTAAGAATGTCTTAGCTCAGTCCCTACTGTCATTAGTGGACTACGGACTTCCAGTCTATGCCACTGTTTGCAAGACTTGCAAGAGTTAAAATTCTCTGCAATTCCATATGCAGATTTTCTGCCTCAACCCCCAGATTTTATCATTGCTGCACTCTTTACACTTGGCGGGCCTTCTCTAGATCTACATGACCCATTTTACCCTTATCAGTTTTAGACATTTCGAAAGGGCCAGTTAGATTTTGTTTATGGCTGATGCTAGCCCCACTCTGTCTCCTAGTACGGAATCTACTCATGCTCATTTCATAAGACTCCCCACCCTTCCGTTACTCCCTGGGTCAAAGTTCTTTTATTTATAAAGTCATTGCATTCTGAAATAGTGTACCTGATTCATTACACACCAATTCACAGATTACATTTCAAATGATTTTAAAATACTTTCTGGATTTGTCAATGTGCAAGTGTAATGTTACCTGGTTACTGTGTATGCTGATGTATTACTAGGACTACTAGGATTTGAAGGACATAATGGAGCCAATAGGCCCATCGTGAATGTTCCCCACATTGGTAGGCATGTCTAGACTAAGATATAATTTGAATAATAATGTTCATCTAATTGATTTTTAAAGATATCTAAGGTTGAAGAGTCAACAATATATTGTGGCAGCTTGTTCCATGTTATTAACGCATTATAGTGAAAAAATTATTTCTTTACAAGTCCTTGCTGTTGGTATAGCTAACTTTTAATATGTGAGCGTAGGTTACTACTGTATTACTAAACTGCACTCCAATCTATCCTGATATGATTTTCCCTTCAGGTTTGGAATTAATTTAGTAACCCTCCTCTGTACTCCCTGCAGAGCTTTTTGTCTCTGTTTGTTGATGGTGACCAAAATTGTGACCTATAGTCTAGAATAGGTTGAACATAGCTTTTATATGTTGGAGTTATTATCTGTCCAGCTTTAGATGTGAAGACTCTTTTAATATTTCTTATTAGAGTATTTGCTTGCCCCAAAACTGAGAGACAATCATCTCTTGATGTTAACTTATTATTAACCATAATTCCGAGATCTTGTTCTTTTAATGAATTTTTAAGTATGTTCTGATTCAAAATATAGGTATACATTGGGTTGTTTATTCCAAAATGAATGACAGAGCATTTGTCCACATTCAATATCATATCATTTTCCAAAGCCCAGTTTTCAATTTTGGCTAAATCAGATACTGATGATAGATGTTTACCCAAAGTATCCACTTGCTCACTCAGCTTTGTATCATCTGCAAATTTTTAACTATGTTTTGAATACCCTCTGTTCATATCACTCACGTAGATGTTAAATAAAATATGGCCTAATAAGAGCCATAGGGTACACCACTACAATTTTTGGTGCTGAAAGATTGTTTTGTATGCATACTGATTGTGTTCTATTATTAAGCCATACAGGTACCCATTTGAAGATGTTAGAATGTACCCTTAATTGAGTTAACCTTTGATTAATGTACCATGGGAACTTTTGTTGAAGACTTTCGAAAAGTCTAACAGGATAATATCTGATGGTATTCCCTGTCAAGTTTTACTTATCTCATTATAGAATGAGACAAGATTTGTTGTACAGGAGTTTCCTTTCTAAAGCCATGTTGTGTTTCATCTTCAATTCCTATTATATCAGGGATTCCTCTAACTTATTTTTTAATAATTCTCTCCAGCGTCTTACATCAATGAGAAGTAAGACTTATTGGTCTATATTTCTTAATTTTGGATTTTCTCCTTTTTTTAAAATAGTAATAATTATTGTTGTCCTCAATCATTAGGCAACTCCCATCGTTTGAGAGATAAGTGGAAAAGAATTGTTAATGGGTAGGCTATTGTTTACACTGGATGCTTCAGAAAATAGGCATTAATATTGTCTGGACCACAACTTGCATTTTGATTTAACTTTGTTAATTCAGTATAGACTTCTGCTGTATTGATGTAAATTTCTGATTTTATCCTATATTTAAGTCAATATGGGTTGATATATTTTAGAAAATACTGAGCAAAATAATTATTGAATTTTTCTGTAATTTTATAATCATCTTCAATAATATTGTTTTCCAATATTGGTCCTACTTTCTAGTTGTACATTTACAATTTGAATTAATATATGAATATAACCATTTGCTATCTTTTTGAATGTGCTATTTGAAACTCACAGCTGGCTTTTGCCTGCCTTATAGCCAGATTAAGCTCCCTTTGTTTTTAACATAACCTGTTTTATTACTAGGTGTTTTATTAGTCTTATATTGTTTATATGCCTTTTGTTTTAACTGAATTAGTTTTTAACGTTAACTGTTAACTATGGTGGTATCAACCCTTTCTTATTATATTTGTTTTTGTGGGGCATATATTTTTCTTCTACTTGTAATATTATTTTCTTAAATGAATCCATGCTAATTCAATTGAGTCTTGTGTCAGCAAAGTTTTCCAATCGTAATTTTGGAGTTCTTGGTTAATTAGGTCAAAATTAGCTTTCTTGTAGTCTCTTAATAACACCTGATGAGTTATTGGTATTTTAATCATTAATAGGAACATGTAGCAATGTTATGATCACTATTATTCAGTGGGACACCACTTCAACATCCTGTATTTCATCTGGTATATTAGTCAGTATTACATCTAAAATATTGGAATCCCTTGTTGGTTCTGTAACCAATTGGTCCAGACTAGCATCAGCACAAGTGTCAATGAATAATTTTTCAGTCCTAATGTTACCTGTATTATCTGACCAATTTATTCTGGCAAATTTAAGTCACCAGAATAATTAAATCACCCATCATGGAAGCTTCATTTATTTGTTCAATTAAAGCATCATTATATTCACTTGTTGCATTCAGGGGTCTATAAAGGTTACCTGTTATTATTGCCTTTCTTCCTGGAATTAAAGCTTTTACCCATATTGTTTCAAGATCCTGATTCATATTATTGGGAAGTGATAGCAAATGTGAGGGGACTGTATTATCAATGTACAGGCAAACTCCTCCTCCTACTCTATCACTCTATCCTGATTATGTATTGTTGCTCTTCTTTGCATCTCTGAGCATCTAATGCTCCTCTATTCTACCAGCATAACACATTTCTAATTAATAAAAATAATTGGGACAGGACTAGGCCATGCTCTAGGGATGGATAGCTTCCCACCTACATGCCTGAGCAGGGCTTACTGATTCACTTATTTAATATTTAACAAACAAATAAATACATGACCCAGTCAGGCTCCAAGTGGACACCCTGTTTCACAGGAGAAGGGCCCATGGTATACAGCAGCCCATGGCTAGGACTGCTAAATCAGCTAGGGTGTGCATAATTTTCCTCCTATGATATGTATTTTCCCCTAAGGGCATTGTGCTGTTTCTCTCCTAAGGGTATGTATTGTTTTCCCTATGGGTATGTATTATTTTCCCCAAGGGTATGTATTGTTTTTCTCATAAAGGTATACATTGCTTTTCTCCTAAGAGTACACATTGCCCTAAGGATATGTATCATTTTACCCCTATGGGCATGTATTTTTTCCACTGAGGGTAGATATTTTCCCCAAGGGTATGTAACTTTTGCCCACAAGGGTATGTACTTTTCCACAAGAAACTGTATTGTTCCCCAGGGTATTATTGTTTTTCCTCTAAGGGTAGGTACTGTTTTTGCTCTAATATATTATTTTTCCTGTAAGTGTATGTATTGTTTTTCTTTTGCCATCTATTGATTTCCCTCCAAGGGTATTATTGTTTTCACATGATGGTATGTATTGTTTTCCCCAAGGGTATTATTGTTGTTTCCTCAATAATATGTATTGTTTTCTTCCCCAAAAGGACTATATATTATTTCCCCAGGATATGTATTGTTCCCCACCCCAATGGTTATGTACTGTTTTCCCCAAGAGTATGTACTGTTTTCCCAAGGATATGTAATGTTTTTCCCAAAGGGTATGTATTATTTCCCTAAGGATATGTATTGTTTCCCCAATGGTATGTATTGTTTTCCTAAGGGTATGTATTGTTTTTCCCAAAGGGTATGTATTATGTCCCCTAAGTGTATATATTGTTTTCCCCTCAAGGTTATGTATTATTTTTCCCATAAGGGTGTGTAATGTGTCCCCCTAATGTTATGTATTCCCAAAAGGTATATAGTGTTTCCTAAGGTACATATTGTTTTCCCAAAGGGTTTATTGTTTTGTCCCTAAGTATATGTATTGTTTTCCTCTGAGGGTATGTATTTTTCGCCTAAAGGTAAGCATTGTTTTCTCCTGAGGGTATATGTTATTGTTCCCCAAGGGTAGGCATTGTTTTCTCATAATGGTGTGTGGTCCCCCAAGGGTATATATTTTACCCCAAGGGTATATATATATATATATGTATATATATAGTTTCACCCTAAGGGTGTGTCTTGTTTTCTCCCTAGGGGTATGTGTTTTCCCCTAAGGGTATGTATTACCCCCAGGTATTTATTGTTTTTCCCCAAAGTCACATGCTATGTGGCATTTACATGCATTGTCCCACATTGTGTTTTGCCAAAGTAGGTACTGGGGCTGGCCCATCGGTGCAGTGGTTGGATTTCCATTTGCAATGCCAGCAATCCAGGTTCGGGAATGGACTAAGGTCGCTGGAGGACCCGGCTGGGGGAGAAGGCTAGCGTCCTTGATTGCTCACCTTCTCCTGGGAGGGTGGGGCATGGCCCAGTACTTGCTGACTCCTGGCAGAGGCCAGGGAACAGCAACGCATTGGGCTCTGCTAACTGGGGGCATGGTGGATGTCAGCATATGCCCTGACATCAGTGGTGCACCATGCTTCGGGAGAACATGGGAAAATGTCTCCCTGGCTGGCGGATGATGGTTGCCAGCCCCCATCATCATGGAAGACCCCAGACAGTCCCGGACCACCTCAGCAGCACCAGGGCCAACTGTGGAAGAGCACGCTGATTGGCCCTCCTGCTCCCTTGGAGGAGGGAACCCACCAGTGAAGGGTTACACCAGGTTACACAGGGGCTGCGATGTGGGGTGGTAGTGACTGGCAGCAGAGTGGAGTGCCAGCGGGGTCCCTAGGCAACCCCAAGGAGTGGCGGCCAGGGAGTGGGAGGAGCAAAAAAGTAGGTACTGAAGTGAGTACTTCAAGTGTGAAAATGTGAAATAGGAGATATCAGATTCAAATCCTATCATGCAACTGCTGCTTCATTTTTTGATCTTGCACTCCCTGTCCTTCACTTGAGCTCACAGTTATGAAACCAGGTAGAACCAGAACTCCACTGTTAATGAGAGGTCACATCTCGTTAGGGAGTCAGTGGGCAGATACACTATCACACTGAAAATAAACAGTTTCCATGAAAAGTGTTACTAGACAGTGGGGCCTAAAAATGTGCTGCTTGTCTTCTACCATCATCATCTTCTGCAAGGTGAGTTACAGACAACGTGGACTAGGTAGTTTTCCAGTTTTCTTAAGATGATGTAGACCTGCAGTTTTCTGTGTCAATCATACTGGGGTTCTGGATGTCATCTAGGGAGCAGATCATCTGCCCGAGAAAGCTGTGGCATGCACACTTCAGGTCAAAGCGCTGCAAAAGGAAAAACAAAGCAAAACGTTATTTTTAATTACTCTTTTTAAATGTTAGTTTTATTCAATTATGCAATAGACATACAGAATAAAGTCTTGGTTCCAAGGCATAGAAACTGAGACAGACATGAGATAATGAAAGGGAATCAATAGCCTTGTCACCCAGATGTGGGTAATTCTATTAACACAACTGAACAGTTTCAGAGTTGAAAGAACATTTTAACTTTTGTTGACTAGAAGGGAGGGCTCAAAATATGCTCTTGTTTCTGCCCTCATCCTGGTGCTAGAAGGAGGAATACAGATGCCAAATGACAGATATTGAACCAGGCTAATCTGTTGGTGGGTATTAAATAGAGGAAATTGGCCAAGACACTGGGGAACTTCCCTTATGCTTTTCAAGAGTAGAGGATTACAGCTGGGCAAAATGTTTATGAAATAAAAGGTATCCTGGCTCCAAAGGACCCAGTAAATATCTTGGGGATCAGTTTTAGATCAGGGGCATAGTCAGCAGAAACTGAGAATCAAAACTGAAAAGTAGGTATTTGGAAGCACTGGCAACACTCAAAACAAAACAGGTGGCAATAATTGATACATTTTAGTGCTGATATTTCTCTTTGGAGGAAATGGAATAACTGATTATTCTTTCCCAGTAAACCTTCTGAATGTATCCCATCAATGTGAATATACTGCCTCCCCTGATCATTAAGTTTGAAAACATCAGTAGATTCTTTAGCCAAGCTTTGGCTATTTTATTTTGGATCAAAAATATTGGCTCTCCATCAGAAAGATTTGTGTTTTCCCCATGGAGATGTAAAGACTAATGAGTCTGTGATCTGAGAAAAGCGATACTGTCTCTTCCTGCTAAAAGAATGCAATTAATCATAGTTTGGATGCAGATAAATAATCAGTATGATTACAGAAGTTGTGCCTGGCTGGCAGAATAAAGGTGTAATCCCTTCCGTGGATGCACAATCCTCCAGGTGTCTATTAGACCCAAGTCTTCTACTGTATTAACTCATTCAGCTTACGGTGGCCATTTTGAATAAGGTTGAGAATTGAACGTTTCAACACATATTTATGCTCCTGGAGGGAGGGAATATAAACTTGAAGAAAGCCTAGATCTGGATATGTCACAGTAGGGATGTCCCTACTTCTACATATAATTGGGTCTAGGACTTCATTAAAGTCTCCCCTAGAAGAATGTCATGATCTTTAAGATACCTAATTCCAGCTTGCCTTCCAGTACAGCAGTAGCACTACTGCTTACAACACTAATGACTCGGGGTTGGGAATGAGCTTGGGTCTTTGGAGGGCAGGCTGGAGGTTGAGTTGAGCATCCCATGAATGCTCACTTCCTCCGGGGCGGGTATGCTCTCTGATACCACACAGCCACCTGGGTGACCACAGGAGGTGGTGAAGATGGAGCCAAGGGCTGAGGGAGGGGACGTCAGCAGCATGATGTAATGCATCCATGAGGCCCTCCCAACATCAGGGTGCGACAGAAAATGCTGAAAACACCACAACTGCAGCAGGATGCTGTCCACTGCCCACTGCTGGCCCCGCCTGCTGACTGGGTTCTTCCATGCTGACCAACACTTAACTGTCTGGGGAGTAAGGGCCAGCCCCTGGCAGCCATTCCCATGAGGATTATTCATGGGGAGCGGCATGTGATGGTAAGTTCGGAGATGGCAGGTGATAGGGCAGGATGGGTCGGCAGGATTGATGGGGCCACTTGGGCTAAAAGAAGGTAAAGTGCAGTAAATAAAAACAAAAACAAAGATTCCCCACTTCTAACATAAGACGTGTCAGACAAGGCAGATTGTCCTGTATTAGGTGCATATATATTACATATAGCTATTTTTCACCATTAACAGTTCTGCTTAAAATCTGATATCTCCATCTCTGCCAGGACAGTGACTGCTTTTACAAAATTAAGACCCTCACGGTTACATTTTGTGTCACTTAGCTGCACTGTAGTAACAGTGTGACTACAATGCAACTGCTTTGCAACTGCACTGTAGTTACAGAGTGACTACAATATAATTGCATTGCAACTGCAATGTAGTTACAAGTGACTACAATGTAATTGCATTGCAACTGACTAAAGCTTTGCATGCAACAAACATATAACTACATTGCAATTACGCTGTTGCATGCAGTTAATGATTAGTTACATTGAAACAGACACTTTAAAAACAGTGTAACCATCCTTCCTTATCACTACTGCTGTTCCTCGATTCTTGCTGTTAAAGGTGCAGTATTCTACCTGCTCCATCCAAGATCTACATAACTGGTCAGCTTCCTGCAGAAGCAGACACACCTGCTAAAGCGCTCCATCTGCTTTACAAGTCTGTAAATAGTCAATACTGTTTCCCTTTTAATTGTTGATCCCAGCCTTTTAACCTTCCATGAAAAAACTGTATAGTTATACATATTCAGATCTAATTCAGTAACTGTACAGAAACAAAATTTGAAGCTAGAAATCTTACATAAAATGTTATTTTATTTATTTATTTATTTCAAAATGTTTCACCAGGAAAGACAACATGAGCTGACAAGCAACTTGTTTCCAGAAGCGTCGGGGTGGGGGAGGGATTACAGTGGAAGGAGAGGTAAACATAAAGCAGATTCAGACAAACAGTACAAAATTAGTTACATTACAGAGGAGCTGGCTACAATATACTATCCAGTTACACTTGAGTGCAAATTAATTACATTACAGAGTAGATGAATACAGCATATTATTCAGTGACTGATGAGTATGAAATAGTCAGAGAAGTCAATCAATCAATCAATCAATCAAAATCTTTATTTATTCAGGCGAACATCATTGAGCAAAGCTCATTTACAAGATGGACCTGAGTGGTCATACAAATGAGGATACAGTATTATTACATAGACAAGAATAGAATAAATAGCAATACAATGGCATGAAATGATTAAATACAACAATTTACATATATACAAGTAACAATAGAACCATTTAGCCTGTAGGAAAAAAGAGGACAAAGGTATAGCAGTCCTAAAATATAAGTTATATGGTCTAACTAGTTTTTATGAGAGTATAATAGGTGATTCGGAAGAAAGAAATTGAGTTAATATAATGGATAGAAAAGGGAGGTTTAGTTGGGTCAGATAGGTAGGGATTATGCTTTATAAAAGCAATTGCAGAGCTCTGGAAAAAGGGCAGAGAACAATCTTTGAAGGATGCCAGAGGTAGTGGGCTATCTAGCTTCATGGATTTTTGGAGAGAGTTCCATGCAACTGCTAAGGAATAGCTGAAAGCAGCCCTCCCATACCGGGTGCAGGCATTGGGGACCTTTAATGTGATGAGTTTACTGATCCTTAAGGTGTATGGCCTGGTTGTAATTTGGGTAAAGCAATCAGTGATATAGGTAGTTAGTTTTCCTGTTAGCGCTTTGAATATCAGATAACAGCATTCCTATTTCTTCTGTGTTGCAATGATGTCCAGTTGACTGCCATATAAAGGAGCAATGATGGGTGTTGGAGGAAGGTCAGTAATAAATCTTATGGACCTGTGATACAGGGTGTCCAGCTTATGTAAGAGATGACTTGGACAATGGCAGTAGAGAAAATCAGCATAATCAATGAGGGATAGGAATGAGCCTGAATTAACCTTTTTGGAATCACTGTTTAGGTAATGTTTTATTCTAAAAATAGTCCGAGCCTCTGTCTTAGCTTTTAAGTAGCTCTTCAATATGGACAGAATAGTCAAGCCTGTTATCTATCCAGACTCAAGGTATTTGAAGTTATCAACAAATTCAAGTTTTTCTCCAAGTAAGGTGGATATATGTAGGGTGTTGGATGCTGGGGTAGTGGTAGTACAACTCTTTGTGGCAAAAGAACATAGCTTTGTTTTTGCATTTAAAAGTAGTTTTTGTCAAGTAGATTGTGCTGCAGAATGGAGAATTCAGATTGTAGCAGTTCACAGGCTTTGGAAGGTGAGGGATTGCTGACATACAATACAGTATCATCAGCAAACAGATGAATGTTAGATTGAGTGAGGTTGGCATCAATATTGTTTATATAAATAGCAAAAGAGGATAGGGCCAAGAATAGAGCCTTGTAGTCGCCCTTAGCAGAGGTTTTGAATTGGATAAGTAATTTCCATTTCTAACCAGTTGCGACCTATCTGAAAGAGTAATCCTTAAACCAGTTGAGTGATAGGAATCAGGCCTAATGAGTTAAGGGAGGTGAGTAATAAGTCATGATCCACTGTGTCAAAGGCTTTACTCAAATCCAGAAACACACACAGGTAAAATTTTTCTTGTCCAAATTAGTCTGCCAATCGTTGGTTACCTTGGCTAAGGCAGTAATGGTGCTATGCTTTGATCTAAATCCAGATTGTGCAGAATTTAGAAGGTTATTGTTATCCAGATAGTCCCTTAACTGAGAGTTTACTAGTTTTTCGAGCATCTTAGATAGTTCTGGTAGGATGGAGATAGGTCTGTAATTGTTGAGATCCCTAGTATCACCAGATTTGAGTAATGGAACTACTTGAGCTGTTTTCCAAGTAGATGGAATGGATCCAGTAGTTAGGGAAAGATTGAAGAGATGAGTAAGGGGGCAGATAAGACATGTGAAGCAATTTTCAGGAAATAGGGATCCAGGGAGTCTGCACCTGCACTTTTAGTTGTGTCTAAATTAGAGGAGATCTTCCACTTCTTTCACGGATATTGGGATGAAGGAAAAGTTGAAGTGGCCATTTGTCCCACAGTAGTTTGCAGGTTCAAGGAAGATCTCAGGATATTTGCAGGTGATGAGTCAAATGCTAGGCCAGCAGTGGTGAAGTGAACATTGAAGGTATTTAAGATTTCTTGTTTACCTGTAATTTCTGTGTCATTTAGTAGCAATTTGGTGGTAAAGGCAGGAGTAGAATTTTGGCCAGAAGTCCTTTATTGTACCCCAGAGTCTGGATGGGTTATTGTAGGAGGCATCCAATTCAGCTGTATAGTAGGCAGTTTTGGCAGTTCTTATTTTTTGTACATGAATTCTTGCTTTTCTGAAATTTAGCCAATCTCTGGTGTCCTTTGTTTTTCTTGCCTTTTTCCACAGCTTGTCTCTGGTTCTCAAGGCTGCTTTAAGCTCAGAGGTGAACCAAGGGCAGGATTTTACCTTAGTTCTGATACTGGTGATAGGTGCATGAATATTGAGAACATTGGTGATAATATCCTTTAAAGTCTGGAGAGCTGTTTCAACAGAGGTTGTAAGATAGAAATCTTGCCAATATATTGTAGTACTCAGGTCATGGAGTAACCTGAGATATTGAAATTCTTTTTGACCTTTGAGGATAAATTCTGCAGGATTTGGTGGTTTGAGTGTGGATCTTATGCCAGCTATAGGTAATGGTCACTCACATCACTTGGCAGTACTCCTGCATGTGAGTATAAGTGAGGCTTGTTTACCAACATAATATCCAGGAGTGAGCTGTTGCTGGAATTTCTTGGTTGATCCTAGTTGGGTCTTTAATTAGCTGTGTGAATCCATAGGTGTCACAAAAGATTATCAAAGGTGCAGATACATTAGACAGCCAGTTTAAATTCAAATCACCAAGGATGACGGTATCTTCAGGGCCTTGGTTGAAATTGACCCTAGGTGAAGAAAGCAGTTTAAGGCCTGCAGAGGGGCCTATAGCATCCAATCAGTTTAAATGGAGCCAATTAGGAAGGAAATTTTGATTGATAAACATTCAAATTCATTTGGCTCAGATGTGTTGATGAGGCAGGTTGCAGAGATGGTGTCCTTAATGTATATGGCCACCCCACCACCCCTGGAAGGCGATCTGCTCTGAAGAGCTGGTAATTGGGAAGGTTTACAACACTGTCTTTTGTTGTAGGCCTGAGCCAAGATTCAGAGATGACCAGGAAGTCTGGAAGAGTATGTGCCACCCAAGCCTGTATTAAGATGAACTTTTTAGGAGGCTGCAAGCATTGAAGTGTATGAAGCATAGTCCTTTTATGGTAGTCAGTTCAGCAGGGAAGATAAACTGACGATGGGGCCAGGATTAATCTCAATGGTGCCAATGCATAAAAGGAGGTAGAAGATTAATTTGAGTAGGGCACCAAGGGATAGGGATAGAGTGATCAGAGCATTTCCTCTTAGTCCTAGATGCCCACTGTGTAGTGGGAGATGGTCCTGTTATATTGGTTTGTCTTTTATCATAACATAGGAGTCTGATGGACAGGCATAGTGGGTTTTATAAATCCAGGATACATGTAAAGGCTAGGGAGAGCTGGATTGTTAGAGAGGCTTTTGTGGGATACCCAGGGGTTGCAGTGTAATAGTGGTTCAAAGTGAAAAGGAATAGATGGTTGTACATTGTGGATGGTGGAGAGCAGAACATACTCATTAACTTATTCGTCATGACAGGGGTATAATATGATTAACATAATGGAATGGGGAGATGAGAGGCTAAGGAGCAAGGAAACAAGTTAGCATTGTGCAGGGTAGGTATGGGTTAATAGAGAAGGGAATTAGATGTGGGCGTGGATTAGAGAAATGGCGGAAAGAGTGTATAAAACAATTAACCAAGAGGGAGGCGAGGCAAAAATTTTGCGGCTTTGCCCGTACCTTTCACACTACTTCTCGGCCTCCTGGATCCTCTTGGTCGGCTGGAGGTCACGCGGCCCGCTGGCAGCTCGGAGCCCCTTCTGCGGCTGGAGCTGGAGGGCAGTGCCGGGCTGCAAGTCAGGGGACAGAGGAGAAGGCAGTGAGAAGGCAATTTTATTGCAGGCAATCTGCAATTAGGTGCAAGAAACAAGAATCTGCACAACAAAAGACTGGGAGGGTTTGGGGGTTAGGCGCCTAGCGTCTAGCCACACAGATCCCAGAAAAGGCTGAATCACTAGCAAACATCACATCAAAACATGTTTAAATTACCCACAATTTTTAAGTAAAACAGCTCTTTTAAGAAAATAATACAAGTTACAGCTAATCAGAAAAATCCCATCCAGAAGAGTGTTGCAGAGTCCAGCTAAAGTCAATGGAAAAGGCGCACCAATCGGAAGCAAAGGCAGAGACAGCGGTCGCTTCCCGGATTGGTTGCGGCTTGCCCGTACCTTTCACACTGCTTCTCCCGCCTCCTGGATCTCTTGGTCGGCTGGAGGTCACCGCCAAGAGTTGAGGGCAGGGTTTTGTAAGTGCTAGTGAGATAGCAGTTGAGAAGGAGGGAGGAAGAGGAGGAGGAGGTAGGAGGGGAGGGGCTGGTCCAAGAAATCAACCCTTCAGGCTGCTAGGACCCCTGCAAGGTAGGCAGGACCATATAGGAAATTTAAGAGGGAGGAGGAGAGACAGGGTAGAAGATAGAAAAGGAGGGGATAGTAAAGGAGAATGCAGATAGGGAGAGTATGAAAGGGAGATAAAGGACTAATAGAAGGGTGGATATGTCGAGATAGAGGTGGAATGGTAGTGACAAGGAGGGGTTAGAAGCAGGTGCAGTTAGGGGAGTAGAGATTGCGGAGGGCTTGGTGGAGGGAAGAAGTGGAGGAAGAGAGTCTGATCGGGTGGAAGTGAGTTCAGAGTTTAGGGAAATGGTAGGAGGAGGCTTCCTGACCTATGGAAGTGTGGCGACGGGGATGGCAAGAGTCAGGAGTCAGAGGACCTAAGAGGCGAGAGGAGGGGGTGGAGAGAGAGAGAGAGGAGGAGAGGTAAAGGAGAGATCCAAACCAGAATTTAGAAGTGAACTTTGTGCAGTGCCAGATGTGCCTGCATTCCAGGAAGGCAGTGCTGAGAGTGGTAAAGGGCACAGTGGTGAGTAAGGGGAGAATCAAGGGCAAAGTGACAAAAAGCATTGACGAGGAGTCCAGTCTGGTGAGTGAAGACTTGGGAGCAGCACTGTAGACAATGTCACCATAGTCAATTATAGGGAGTATTATTTTCTGAACAAGTTCATGCCTAACTGGTAGTGGTAAGGAACTACAGTTTCTGTAAAGGCGCCAAACTTGGGGTGCAGTTTTGCAGAATGGCATCAATATGAGCAGAAAAGTTAAGGTGTTGGTCAAGCCAGACAACTAGATATTTAAAAGAGGTAAAGTCCTCTAAGATTGTCCTGTCAAGGGTGTGGAGGGGGCAGCTGAGAGAGTCTCTGCCTAGTGCCAAAGGTCATGGAGACTGTCTTACTGGTGTTGAGAAAGAGTTGATGAGAACTTAGCCAGCTTTCAACATTATTGAAGTCAAGTTGAAGTGTGGTAGTCACATCAGAGGGTGAGTGGCCAGAGGCGAACAAAACAGTGTCGTCCAGCATACATATGGATCTGGGATGAGGAGCAGGCTGGCGGTGGGTCATTTAGAAAAATAGAAAAGGAGTGGGCCAAGAACTGAGCCTTGGGACACTCTAGTAAAGATTTGTGGGGGGATGTAGAGTCAGCAGTTTTGACAGATTGAGTTCTACCTACCAGGTAGGATTGGAACCAACTGCAGGCAGGCTGAGACAAACCTGAAGATGACAGGGTATTGAGAAGGAGGAATGAGAGACAGTGTTGAAAGCCTTTGCAAGGTCAACAAAGATAGCAGACATGATTTGGCCTTTATCCATTGCAGAATGGATAGAGTCAGTAAGTCTGAGAAGGGAGGTTGTTGTAGAGTGGTTCTTCCAGAATCCAGACTGGAAGGGAGTGAAGAAGGAGGAGGCATCAAAAAGGATAGCTGAGGTAGAACAAGGTGTTCCTGCAACTTAGCCAGAGATGGTAGTAATGAGATTGGACGGTAGTTTCCTGGAGAGAGAGATCACCACCGTTAGGGAAGAGGTAGGACAGTTGCATGTTTCCAGACTGCTGGTATAGTTGCAGCCTGGAAAGACAGGTTGAGAAGATCAGCCAGGGGAGGGAAATAGCATGAGCAGATAAGTAGAGCAGCTTAGGGTCAAGGCCATCGGGAGAGGTTCCCTTAGAGGGGCTGAGGAGAGGAGAGCCTTTAGGGTGTCATTTGGGGTGATTGGTGAAAAGGAAAAGCTAAAAGATAATTTGTGTGTAACCCCTTGTTACCGGGGTTACTAGAATCCCAGTAAGACCTAGTGGTAGGCAGGAAGGCAGCTGTGAAACTCCAGTTAATGGGTTTCACACTGTCTCACTCTGTTCTCAGTCTCAGTTGAGACTGAGGGATGACATCACCAATAGAACTTTCGCAGCTGCATAAGCCACATTGGAATCTGCAGCAGAGGAGTTAGATAGAACGTTGGGAGTAAACAAATGAAGTAGTGTCCTGTTTGCTTTCAAACAGGAAGGGTCAGTTCCTGTTTGCCTTCAGCAAGAAAAGGTCAGTGTCCAGTGCTCAAGTGGTGGAGACACTGTTGGGTCTCAGTGCCCCTCCCTCTGGGAGGAGGAGTAAAGATCCCCATGTAGATTCCAGGGCAATCCCTAAATTCTGCAGAAGAAAAGCTGCCTTTTTCAGTTTCAGTCTGTGTTTAGAAAGTGGGAAGAGTTGTGATTCGCCTGTGGGGCACCTGCAACAAAAGAGTGAGTGTTTGCTCTAATATGAGAGGGCAAAAATGTGTTTCTTCAGCCTGGGATATGTGAAGAAATCTAGGATTTGAACTACTATTTGGGAAGCCTATGGACTACGTCAAACAAATGAAGTAGTGTCAAAAGCTAGAGTGCTGTGTGAATTCAAGTAATATTGTAGAAGGGATGCGACAGTTCATCCACTATTTAATCTACATTCAGAAGTTTCAGTTTTCCAGAGAAATGGCGGGTATGGGCTGTGGGAACTGGAGGTGGAACACCCCATCTTTAGTAATCAGGTCCACCTCTATGGATTTCTGCTGTGATTGCTACTTTGCCTCATGCACTTGGCCAATGATGAGGAAGTACCCAGACGTGGGTTGCAAATGGAAAATCTCTAGAGTCGCCGACTCTAGGTGGTGTGGGGAGCCACAACAAGTGTAAAAAAATTCTCTTTGTGAGATGGGAGTCAGAAGAAGAAGAAGAAATCTCTGGAGTCGCAGACTCTAAGTGGTGTGGGAGCCACAACAAGAAAATGGGTTCATTCTTCCAATGGACCGCCGATCAAGTGGCCGGCAGGGGCAGGGCCAGTCGGGCTGTGTACCCAAAGCACGTGCAAGTCTGGGCTGTGTGCCTGGCGGGTCCAGAGCCTGAAAACAGTATAATTGGTTCATTCTTCCAGTGGACCGCGTTGTAGTCTCTAATCTGCATTATCAGTAAATGTAGCCCCATGGGGGTCCATCTATGCTTTGCTGTGTTCAGCTAGTTTGTGAATAAAAGCCACACTGCAGAATCCCATTCCTGGTTCTGGACATTACAGTTATTGCTTCCTGTGTTTGGATTTACTTGGGTGCCCCTGTTCAGAGTAGCCAACCTAGCCCCCGTGCCGAGGTAACCTCATCCTCCCAGACCCAGGTCCCCACCAGGTATTGCTGCCAGCCAACAGCATGCCACCTGTCATTGGTAAAAGGCAGGGTGAGGGTTACAAAATGGAGGCACCGCTTTGGATTTTGTTCGGGAAGGAAGGTGCTTGGACAGGGCAAGCGTTTGGCTATCTGGCAGTGGGTAGCTCAAAAATCTGAAGCAATTTCCTAGTGTGTGTTGCTGTGTGCTGTGAATCTTGTGCTGCTGTTTAAAAAAATGCCAACTGTTTACCAAGGAGCTGTAAAGCCAAAGAGTGTGCCTTGTCCTGCATCATCAAATTGTTTACAGCATTTTTGCCTGCTTTAAAATGAACTGTGGTAAATAAAAGTGTGGAAGACTAGGGGTAGTAATAGAGAAATTATGCCCTGGATGTTTGAAATGCTTTTAAAATGAATTCTTGTGAAGAAAGTGTGGAAGACTAGGGGAGCAACAGAGAAATTATGCCCTGGACGTTTGAAATGCTTTTAAAATGAATTGTTGTGAAGGAAAGTGTGGAAGACTAGGGGTAGTAAAAGAAAATTATGCCCTGGACGTTGGAAATGCTTTCTGAGTGAATTGAGAGACTGCAGAGTAAATGGCTATGTTATATGGCTGAAATGGGCTTCCGCCGTGGAGTCAGTTGAAAAAAAAGTTGCATTCTGCAGTTTAAATTTGCCTGCTCGACGATCGCTGTGAGAAGAGCCCTCGCGAGGAAGAAGAGGCTCATTTGCATGGCGTTGTGTGGTTGGTCAGGCTGCAATCAGTCCCGCCCTTGCCAGCTCTACAGAGACTGCCCCAGCATTTTGAGAGGGAGTGAGAGTGCAGTGTATGTACTGGCAGTGGAGGAGCGTGGAGTATTCAAAACGCTGTGAACAGTTCAAAAATTGGCTTTTGAGTTTAAAATCGGCTCAACCCACTAATCGATCGGTGGAAATTAAAAGTTTGGTGTATAAAGCGACGATCGCTAAGACTGCCCGCCTGTTTGTATACTGAGGCCTTCAAGAACTGGCTGCAGGCCGTTTTACCCCATTGCAGCAAATTGCTACTGATCACAGTAAGTAAACCTTCATGAAACTACTCAAACAGTGATTTTCAGCTATGCCATATAAAATGTGTATGCAGCAGTGTAGTCACTTTGCAAGTAACAACCGTGTGAAGTCCTACCAGCAAGTGCAATTCTGTTAAGCCATTGAATGTGTGCATGGAAGTGAAATTAGCCTCAGTTTAAAGTTTGCAGCCAGAGAGAGACTCGGGTTGTAGCAAAATGCAACACTAGTAAAAGCAGGCAATCCTGTGCTAAGAACCTGAAGCTTTAAGGACTGTGAATAAAATAAATGTTACCAGCATGTGAAAAGTCCAAGGAAAATTCTGTAAATGTGTGTAAAGCCAGATCAGAGCAAGTTGTGCAGTTTGAGTAAAAGTTATCAGTAGCTTGTGTAAATTGGTGCGCAGTGGCTTGACCCAGATTCTAAATGTTGATGCACAGGAGTGTTGACGCCGCCATTACAGGGTGGGGTAGTAAAGTAAACAGAGCAGCAGAGGAGCCATTTTAAAGCTACAGAGTGTGTTCAATAAAGTGGGACTTTCAGTTACAGTGAACTTTTGTTTATTTTCTGCAGTTATGGCCTCAGGACCAGCTCGTTGCCGGATCATGCCGGGTTGCAGTAACAGCAGCAGTAAATAGACTGAGAGATATTGAAAAGTGGTGCTATGCAGGGCAACTGCCTCCTGATGTGGCAATTCCTAATTATCCAGTGCGTGTATGCCAAATATGTTTGAGTGCTGGAAGGACATCTTCATGATTCCTCACTGTGCTGGATGCCTACAAAATAATGGCTTGTATAAAGTGCCTCCAATTCGTTTGGCCCCCATGGACAAAATTCAGGAATCTGCAGTTGGCAGCACAGCACCAGCGGAGCCTGTGGAGGAAGGTCCCTCGGGGACTGTGGCACAAAGCTAGAGGTGCAGAGTTAGAGACAGAACCAGAAGTTGAAGTTTTGGATGCTGTATCCCAGAAAGATTCGGATAAAGCATCAATAGACCCCTGGGTGGGGGGCCCAGCCCGAGTCTCTAGGGTGAAGATGAGATTTGGGAGGCCTTTGAATGGAAGGTGTTGACCTCCGCCTAGTGATGAGTGGATAGTCTCAGGGTGAGAACAACTGCTCACTCCTGGGCTCAGATACTCGTGAAGAGGAAGATGAGGGGAACCTATGTGGCCTTGTGGAAAAGGAATGGGTACACAGCCTCAAGATCTTGCCTCGGAGGAATGTATTGAAGAAGGTGGTGATGCCACTGCCCTGGCTTTACAGGAGGAAGAAGTCAGGGATCCATTTCTAATTTCCTTAAGGATGCGAAGCAGCAGAACCAGGACTGGCCACCCCAAAGCCAGGCCAGCGGTCTCAGATTGACCAAAACAAGTAAAGAGGAGACTGGTTCATAGGAAGGCAAATGAGATCTATGGTATGACCTTTCCTACCTTTCCTCGAAAAAGTCTGGGAGGAGATTGAGAACTGCAGGAAATCCTGGATCTGGGATGAAGCCATGAAAAGTGTGCATCCTGGGGCCAACCAGCACGTAAAGAATAGACTGTTCCACGAAAAGTATACCCAGTGGAAGAAAGGCAGGACACTGTTTATGGACAGAGTGAGAATAGTGGACGGAGAGGACGTGGAAATCTCCCACTGTGTGAATTATGTGCACCCAGGCGGGTAATAATTCAAGCCCCTGATCCCGGTACTATTGGCCTCAGTGCAAGGACCTCTCAGCAAATGTGCCCGTGCCTACAAAATGGAGATCCGAGCAGTGGTAGTCAATACTGCCACACCAGACTGTGAAGTGCCTTATTGATCCGCCAATATGGACATCCAGGACCAGGTGCCCCACATTCATCAGTCTACAGTGTACTGTCCTTTCCAGCATCCATCGACTGGCCCACCAGATGACTTCAGATCCAGAGAGGACACCAGCCCAGCTGTATCCTGTTCATCGCTTGGTAATCAGATGACGAGGACCAGCTGTTTTCTTTTGTTCCTGTTCTAAGGTTCCGTCTCCAGAGATTACATCAGCCCAGCTGTTCCCAGATGTGCCCTCCTGTGGTTCCCGGAAGATGTCCGCCCAGCTGTATCAGAAGAAATGCTGCCAGGGAGAGTCTTCGGCCGCGGTGCAGGTCGGTGCCTAGTATTGTACTACAAGTGGCTGGTAAGTCCGAACTTTCTATCTTTATGACATTGCAGTACACACCCTACACTACAGACTTCAAAATGTGTGAACTGTCATAAAAGACTCTCCCTTGGGACTTTGGCCTGTTAGAACTGTGTTTCACGAGCTCCGGCCCAGGAGAGACTCTTTATTGGACTAGCCTTCGGGCCTTGTGGTCATTAGTTGGGACTTTAGGGCACTCCATCCCCAAATGTGTATTGTAAATAATGTCATTGTTGTATTCTAATGTAAATACTGTTTTCTACCTTTTTCTAAAAAATCTTTTGGGATTTTGCAGTGTTTTGATGGTAGGGGTTTAGGTAGACTGTGTATGCAGATTAGGGCGTGTGTTTGTCCTTCTTTTTCTTACAGGTGTTCCTGGGAAGACAGAAGAGAAGACAAGAAGAGGAGGAGGGGCTCATCAGAGTTCCTCTTCAGTGCTTTATTATGTAGAAATTTAAAGTACTGTGTTGTTATTGTTGTGGTTATTGCTGTATTAACCCTTTCCTTCCACAGGTGTGGTTGTGGGGGTAGGGAGGAGGCAGTAATTGGTATTTTAATGGTGTGTGGTTGCAGGCTGCCCAAGGTCGGGAGGTCCCTGGGTTGTTGTTGTTTTGTTTGGAATATTATGTTACAGGCAGATAGGTTTTCCCTAGAGGTTAGGGGGATAGACAGGCTGTGGTCCTGAATGGCCATTGGAACTGCAGTGCTTATCTATCAGGGCTATGCTCTGGATGGTTCTACCAGAGCCACTGGGTGTCCATAGTAAGTGGATAGTGTAGGCTGATATGTCAGCTACAGGCCTCTGAGGCCCTTAGTGTTGCCTGCCTGTGCTTGCACATGGTGGAGGGGCCTGATCACCCCCTCAGCAGGTAGCACATAGGGTGGGATGGCCTAAGGCTGGATACATAATGACTGCGGACAGTCATTTTCCTGGTCAAGGGCGAGTGTAACCCCTTGTTGCCCGGTGTTACTAGAATCCCAGTAAGACCTAGTGGTAGGCAGGAAGGCAGCTTGTGAAACTCCAGTTAAATGGGTTTCACACTGTCTCATTCTGTTCTCAGTCTCAGCTGAGACTGAGGATGACATCACCAATAGAACTTTCGCGAGCTGCAAGCCACATTGGAATCTGCAGCAGAGGGAGTTAGATAGAACGTTGGGAGTAAACAAATGAAGTAGTGTCCTGTTTGCTTTCAAACAGGAAGGGTCAGTTTCTGTTTGCCTTCAGCAAGAGAAGGAGTCAGTGTCCAGTGCTCAAGTGGTGGAGACCGCTGTTCAGGTCTCAGTGCCCTCCCTCCGGGAGGGAGTAAAGATCCCATGTAGATTCCAGGGGCAATCCCTAAATTCTGCAGAAGGAAGAAAAGCTGCCTATTTCAGTTCGGTCTGTGTTTGGAAAGTGGGAAGAGTTGTGATTCGCCTGTGGGCACCTGCAACAAAAGGGTGAGTGTTTGCTCTAATATGAGAGGGCAAAATGTGTTTCTTCAGCCTGGGATATGTGAAGAAATCTAGGATTTGAACTACTATTTGGGAAGCCTATGGGACTACGTCAAACAAATGAAGTAGTGTCAAAAGCTGGAGTGCTGTGTGAATTCAAGTAATATTGTAGAGGGATGCGACAGTTCATCCACCATTTAATCTACATTCAGAAGTTTCAGTTTTCCAGAGAAATGGCGGGTATGGGCTGTGGGAACTGGAGGTGGGAACACCCCCATCTTTAGTAACCAGGTCCACCTCTACAGATTTCTGCTGTGATTGCTACTTTGCCTCATGCACTTGGCCAGTGATGAGGAAGTACCCAGGCGTGGGTTGCAAATGGGAAAATCTCTCTAGGATCAGCAGACTCTAGGTGGTGTGGGGAGCCACAACAAGTGTAAAGAAAATTCTGTTTGTGAGATGGGAGTCAGAAGAAGTAAGAAGGAAATCTCTCTAGGAGTTGCAGACTCTAAGTGGTGTGGGGAGCCACAACAAGAAAATGGGTTCATTCTTCCAATGGACGCCCGATCAAGTGGCCGCAGGGGCAGACCAGTCGGGCTGTGTACCAAAGCACATGCAAGTCCGGGCGGTGTGCCTGGTGGGTCCAGAGCCTGAAAACAGTATAATTGGTTCATTCTTCCAGTGGACGCTTGTAGTCTCTAATCTGCATTACCAGTAAATGTAGCCCCATGGGGTCCGTCTATGCTTTGCTGTGTTCAGCTAGTTTGTGAACAAAGCCACACTGCAGAATCCCATTCCTGGTTCTGGACATTACACTTACTGCTTCCTGTGTTGGATTTACTTGGGTGCCCCTGTTCAGAGTAGTCAAACCTAGGTCCCCTGTGCGAGTAACCTCATCCTCCCCGAACCCAGGTCCCCACCAGGTATTGCTGCCAGCGCCAACAGCATGCCACCTGTCGTTTGGTAAAAAGGCAGGGGTGAGGGGTTACATGTGGAGCTAGGGGTGGGTGATAGGGTAGGGTGGGGAAGCGGGGGCTGGGAGGGAGGCAAGTAGGGTGGAGGCACAGGAAGTGAAGTAAGAGTTAAATTCAGTTGAAACCAGTGTATGATCAGTAGTGAGGTGGTTGTTTATTTTAAGTAGTGGAGGAGGAGGCTTAATTTGGGGTGAGAAGAGTGAGTGGACTACTTTCAAAAATTTTGATGGGTTATTTGTTTGTGTTAAGAGTGGACCAAAAGTATTCAGATTTGGCCTGTCGGATGGCTTTTGTACAGTTACTTCTGAGGGTGTGGTAGTTAGATAGGGCACAAGATAGATTTGTGGGTTTTCCATGCTAAATCTCGCTCTTGCTGCAAGGCCAGGAGCTCGAACAACCCAGGAAGGTGATTTCCATAGACTTTGACCAGCTTAAGAGGGCGTGTTTGTTTCAGATAGAGAAAGTTATCTCTGTAAAAATCTCTCAACATCTTTAATGCCAACGCCTAAAATTAGAGTAGGTAGAAGTATTTTAATACCTTGGGTAACACGTGATGATACCTATCCTTAGCCTCTTATATGGACAACCTGGTATTGATGGTTAACAGGAGACTGCGGGCCTTGTATAGGAACCACACTAACCTCATGGTGGAAGCCAGACATCTAATTGTGTCCACTTCTATACTGGCACTAACAGAGTATTGCCTTGCCATCTACTCAGCTGCAAGCAACTCTGTTCTAAAAGAATTATAAAATGAATAGGTAAAATCTAGCATTTTGATTGGCTAATGGCCATGCAGTAAATTCAGCTAATGCACAGGTAAAAACAAAAGCTGGCAAATGACTTGTGCACAAGCTAGAAATCACTCCCCACAGTATTCAGAATGTTGCCAGTCACAATTAGTAGCCATTTTATTTGCCCAATGAAGTGAACCCCACGCTCATTTGCCATGCCAAGTTGGTATAGTTGGTATAGGAGGCAGTATAGCGCAGTGGTTTAAGGCTCTGAGCTGCAAATCTGAAGACATCCAGCAGACCAGGCCTGGGTTTGAATCCCCAGCCTCCACTTGCATACTGTGTGACCCTGAGCAAGTCCCTTAACTTCCCTGTGCTCCCAGGTCACACCTGTAACAAACTTTCAGTTTAGTGTGCTACTCCTGGTTAAACAACTAAAAAAAAAAAAGTGTTCTGAAGTGAATTATGAATTGAACATGACCAAAGAGGCTGAAAAAAAATTCTGGGAGAAGATGACCAGTCAGAAAATGCTACGTGGCATGCCAAAGACTACAGTGAGTGACAAATATATAAGCATTAATCCCTGAGACAGGAGGCATTTCCTAGGGATTAATGCATGTTTATTAACATCTGCCACCGATCGCAAAAAGTGGAGCTTGACCTGCAAACAGACTTCATTGCTCAACCCAGAAACTTGGACACCAGTGTGCAGGAACATCCTAACACATCTTGCCCTGCACAAGAAAGCCAGTGCTCCAAGATTGATTTAGCATTTTCCTGTAACACCAGGGTGATCTTCCTGTGTTTTCCTGTAGATTGCATTATTTCCTACGGAAGCCAAATTGCTCTGCTTTCCGTATAACCAATGCAAGTCTGTGGGAACAATTTCCCTATAAATTGCTCAATTTCACTAAAATACAGGAATCCATATAGATCTAGGAGTCCTATAAAGCACTCTGGTTTAATCTGGCAGTATAGCCTAGAGATTAGAGTAACAATGAGCTTGATATATCCAACAGCACTGGGTTTGATTCTCTTAACCTCCACTTGCAGACTGTGATTCAAGCAAGTCACTTAACCTCCCAGTGCTCCAAGGTCACCCCTGAAAACAGGCAGGTGGGCCTTACCCAGTTACCAAAAAGACTAAATCTGCAGGTTTTTTTCCCCTGCAGTGCTACAAAGCCTGCTGTCAGACGCTACAATTTCTATCAACACAGCGCCATCTACAGTTAACAGTGCAACCTCCAGTCAAGGTCCATTCTGTTTCAATGCTGCAGTCAGTTTCAATAGACCTGTCAACTTTATTAAACTTGGTACATAAGTTTTTCCCCTGCAGACTTCTAGTAAAGTGTAACATGTAGTTCAACAGCATTTTGGTTAATTTAGATTCTTAACAAAGTTGTTGTTTACTTGCCCCAGAAGCTGAGGAACTCATTTTTCAGGGAAGAATATTTTAAGGGGTCCAGGTCGTGCCTGAAAATAGTCATTGCTATGGCTAGTGCACCTACCGGTAAACAAAAACTAAATAAATAAAATAAATTAATTAATTAATTACTATTTTTGACATTTTAAGAACTTGTCAGTGTATTTGTTCATTTTGTGTTAAAATCCTTTTTTAAGTGCAATAAGACACTTGGGTGTGCACTGAACAGATCTGACCGCACTTCCGGGCAGAAGATACGGTCCTGGGTGTGCTGTCAGATCTATTCAATGCACACCATCATTATGGCTTATATCATGTGATCTGTAACAAGGCCTGTCGATTTGCATCAGGCTGATAAATATACCCACATCTGCTCCTTGTGCACGCAAACTGGCTCTCATTAATAAGCAGAATGAAGTATCAAGCCTGCTTGCTAGCAAACAAATCACTGTTTGGACTCCCCATGTTAAGAAACTGTGTCCGCTATGTTGCTAACCAATACAATACCAAGAGCATATCTAGGAATACACTAGAGCTGCCATTTTGAAAAACAAAACTGGGTCAACGCTTCTTTGCTGTAAGGGCTGCTGGTTGGCTAAACAAACTGCCAAACTCACTGTTGAATCTTCCCAATCTTTCACATTTCAAAAGATCTCTGCAGGCATAATCTCTGTCTTTACAATGCTGTTGTAACTGCACATAACCCTGTGTGTAGCGTTGCCTTATTTGGCAATTTGCTTTGCTGTTCTGTTATTGTCACTGGATTGTATCTCATTGTATATTTGCTTGACATTGTGTTTACTGTGTGTACCCTAACTGTATCATAATGACCTTGACAACCCCGTGGAACCATTGCAAATGGAGGAACCTGCAAGATATCGCAGCAGGCGGGCTTTGTCTGGGGGCAGGGCCGGAGACACCTGAATGACAATAGGTACCCAGGTAGGACCGCCCAGAAGGGGCTGGGGGATAGGGTTCCCGGGGAAGGGAGCTTCTTGCCAGGGACAGGAGGAGCCAGGCCCCTAAGAGGGGCTGCACAGTAGAATTCTCCCTCATTCCTCCTTGTCCCAGGTTGCATCCCACCCAAACCTCGCCTCTTGTAAAGCAGGGGAATGTGGAGGGTACAGGAACTTGCTGTCCTACCTAAGAGGGATCGCCTAGGGGGTCAAGAAGGAATTTCCTTTTTTTTCCCACTGGGTTTTCTGGGTTTTGCCTTCTCCAGCAAGGGGAGTCATTCAAGTTAGAGTAGGCTAGGGAGCAGATAGGTGGGTGTCACAGTCATGAACATTGTAAGTGGTGGCTTGGTAGTCTTGGGCAGCGTGGAGGGGTAACAGGGGATCACGTGTCTTGACCAGCCAGATCTCCTGAGGCTGACAGAAGGGAGGGCCTAACGGATGGAGTCCGGAGGGCACCTTCTGCGGCAGTGTCCCGTGGCATGGCGGATCCTCTGATAGGGCAGAAACTAGCTGCAGCCAGTCACAGAGCCATCCCTCATGCCCGGAGGCTGTTGTCCCTCACGGGGTCTGGGTTGATGGTAAGTGGCCCTCTCCTGGGAGGAGGGTCAACCATCAACGATCTAGTTCTCCATGGGGAGCTAGATTCCTTCAAGGCTACCTAGCTGTGCACAGCATGCTGAAGCATTTGTATATATGGATAATCGGTTTTATCAATAAACACATGGCTGTGGCCATTTCTCCAAAGCCTGTTGCTGTGTCAGTTTGTTCAGGAGGGAAGGCATATGCCCTCAAAAGACAATGAGGACTTGTACTCAATGGCACTTTCAAATAACAGTTAGCCTGACACCAGTGGTAGGAAATTTAATAGAATCACTGCTGAAGGAAAGGATTGTGAATATCTTCAATTCGGTGGGTTACAAGATCCGAGAGCATGGATTCACAAGGGAGGTCAGGTCAAATGAATCTGATAGATTTGTTGACTGGGTGACTCAAGGATTTAGATCAGGGTGGAGTGGTGGATGTGGCTCACCTAGAGTTCAATGAGGCTTTCAGCACCATTCCACACAGGAGACTAGTAAGCAAGCTGGGGAGATTAGGGTGGGTCCAAATGTGGCAAACCGGATAAGAAACTGTATTTATTTATTTAAAATTTGATAACGGGAAAGGCACATGGAGCCAGGCTCATTCCCCAGAGGGACTGGAGAGTACAGACACAAGGCATTACAGACATCTGTAGTGCAAAAATACAGAGTACAAAGTGTTCAGTACAGTAGACAGTCAAGTGAGGAGAGTTAGGTAAGAGGCCCCATATGAGAAAATGGCAGTATGAAATTATACCTTGAAATTGGTTAGGGGACAGGCAACATAGGGTGGTGGTAAATGGAGTTCACTCCAAGAAAGGCAGGGTGACCAGCGGGGTGCCTCAGAGTCAGTGCTGGGACCAGTCCTATTTAATGTCTTTATAAATGACATTGCAGATGAGCTGAAAGGTAAGATCTGCCTTTCTGTGGAGGACACAAAATCTGCAAGAAGGTGGATACTAATGTAAAACAAAATGTTCAGGTGCATCACAGGTAATATTCAGGGTGCTGTGAACAGGAAGGCTGATCCCACAGTATCAATGTAAGTCATAGTTGTACACTCCAGGTTGGTAAAGGACACTCCAGAGTTGTTTCAGACAAACAAAGGTTTATTATAATAAGCTATAACAATCGTTGTAGTCCCTAGCACCTCAGCCCCACCAATTGTGGACTGAGGCACTAGGACTACGACGATTGTTGTGGCTCGATACTATAAACCTTTGTTTGCCCGAAACAGCTTTTAAAGTGTCCTTGCCAACCTGGAGTGCTACAACCATGACTTACAAATAAGGTGGATACTCCGGGGTGGAAAAATGAGCAGAGACCTGAGAAAACTTGAGGAGCGGTTGAGAGTATGGCAGCTAGGTTTCAATGCAAAAAGTGCAAAATAAGACACTTAGGCACAGACGCCCAGGGCAGAGTACAAAGCGGGTGCAGTGGTATTGACAGCCAACAAGCAGGTAAGAAACCTGGGGTAATCATAACAGATGACCTAAAGGTGGCCAAGGCTAGGCAGTGCAACAAGGCAGCAGTGAACTCTAGTGGGATGTTGGGATGCATAGGAGGGGTATCACCAGCAGAAAGAGGGAGATGGTGTTGCCTCTGTATACATCACTGGCAAGGCACCACCTAGAGTGCTGTGCCCAGTTCTGGAGACCACATCTCTGGAAGGACATTGGGCGCTATGCAAAGCAGGCAGGGGTACACAGAAAAGTCATGTACCCCACCTGCGGCTCTGTGCACCCGCAGACAGGTACACCCTTACTGGCAGTCACAAATGCCACCACCTGTCCACGGCCCCCAGTGCGCAGGACTCCACAGGTCGGATTAGGGTAGGATGCAGACCTGGGTGGGCATCCAATGGGATGCCCAACCCAGACCAACAGTGGATCCCTCAGCAAGGTGAGGCATGGGTCCAGGGTAGTGCATGCCTACTACAGGCACCCGGACCCATGTGGCATGGCCCCTATGGCCAGTCAGTGCACCATCAGCCCTCGACAAGCGGCACCCTCCCAGTGCACTGCAGGACCCCAGCATCTGGACCTGCCTCCAGCCTGCAAGCCCGCAACAGCAGCTGTGCCTGACCAAATGTGGCCCATACCCCAAACTCCCTAGGTGGGCATGTGCTACAGTCCACCCCGGCAGCATCCCAGTGCTGCTGCCACACTGACATTTGGGCACTCACCCATCCCACTGCCCTGCAAAGCAGATGCCAAATGTGGATAAAAGATATCATACAACTCATGAGATTGGTGGCAATCTAAAATAAAATAAAATAAAAGCATAGGTCAAAATTGGCACAGCTATCATATACTGCTGCATTAAGCAGCTTGGCTATCGTCTCTGGCTCTCTCACAGGTACCTCCCACGACCCTTGTTTTCAGAGGCCCAGTCCCTTCTTTGCCATCTTTCTTCCATTTGTGTACTGGAAGAAGGTATTGCTGCTGTCTGCAGCGCCTGTCATGCTATTGTCTTTCAGCCCTTCCTTTGCTGTCTATATACTAGTTCTGTAGACCTCAGTGTGGTGCTGTGCCCTTCTCTGGCCTGGAAGCAACCTGTCCCTTTCCAGCACATATAGCCTTCTTTTTGTTTATAATCAGTTGCCTTGGGTCCCTACTGAGAAGGGGCTGTGGGGCACATTTTGTCCTTTTCCCTTGGTCATACAGGAATGCACACCTGTGCAGTTGCATATATATATGTGTATATATATATATATATACATATATAATTTTATTTAGTTCTCAACAGCTATAACACAAGCACAAAGAGATGGATACATAACATTTACATATATGACAGTATTATCCAAGCTGGTAACTGTGCCCATGACAGTCTCAATAATTGCACAGCATGGCTGTAACCCCTAAATCAGGAAAAGCATCTACAGCCAGCCCGCTGGCATGGTGAGTAACACTACTACTCGCAATACCAATGACCCAACTTTGGGAACAAACCCAAACCATCGCAGGGCTGGCCGGGGAGCTCAGATGAGCATCCACCACGCACTGTCCATCTCAGGAGGGACAGTGATCAGTCTCCCTACTCTACTGCCACCTGGGTGACCTCAGGTGGCAGTGCATGTGGAGTCAATGAGCTGGGAGGAGGATGTCACCCACTCTGGCATATGCACACCTCACGTGTCTGCATCAGGAAGCTTCCTCGACACCATAAGGGAGGGAGAAAAAGGAGGAAAAATGCCGCCAACTGAAACAGGAGGACACCCACTCCTCATCACAGCCCCACATCACCGACCAGCACTCTCTCCTGATCACTGGCCATGTCTCCATCTGGGGATAGGGACCCACCCTGGCGAGTAAGCCAGGGTGCAGTCAGAGGCAATGGGTAAGTCCTGGTGAAGGTGAGTGATGGGGCTGGGTGAGAGGGCTGGAGCGATGGGGGCTAGTTGGCTGAAGGAAATAAAAGCATATTAAATTACAAAAGGAAAAGCATCTACGCCACCTTATAAACTGCTTCTCCAGTTAGCAACAATGAACAGTAAAACCAACATCAAATATGTGTGATCATTTCTGCTAGTCACAAAGTGATTTTACTAGCCAATCCTAACATAAGCTTTGGGACAAAAGGATGGTCCAATGTCATCACATACAAAATCCAAGGTTGCCAAACTTCCATAAATTTGAAAGTCGGTCCCAAATGGAGCAAGTTAGTTTTTCCATATGACATAATTTGTCTGAGCATCTTCTTCAACAAACACCACATGTGTTCTCTGTTACCAACATCATGCAGCCACTCCACACCCTTGGACCCCAGGCACTCCACCATGGCAAAGTCTGCCTTTCTAAAAGTTTTGGTCCTAGTGGCTGAGGTGCAGCTCGTTTTCCCTGTCACCAGGGACAAGAATACCTGGTTGCAGCCACTGCCTCCCACTGGTTCCTTGACTTTACCCTGGAGATGATCCCATCCCTGCTGCTGAGAGCAAGGTCCAGGGTACCCTCCAGCCGAAGCCCCTCTTGCACATGCTGCTCTAGTATTCCAGTGTTGTCCAGTAAATTGTAATCATGGAAACATTAAAGAGTCCCGTTACACTTCATCTGCTCTGGCTGCTTGCCTACCTCTCCTAATCCTGTGATTTCGACATCATATCTGTTGCTATGCAAATGGTTATGATGTCACTATCGAAGACTATGATGTCAGATGTAGACAAGCATCCTGAGCAGATGAAGCTAAGGACAGTGATCCTGTTTTCATGTTAATGTTCTTATAGCTATAAACACAGAAACGTAGAATTTATTGGCAGAAAAGGACCACTTGACTCACCCAGTCTGCCCAGACATTCCCTTCTAGTCTATCTCTACTCTAACTGGTGTCTGGCAACCCTCCTTCCTCCCTTGTTTTTCAATACACTTCTATGTTTATCCTATACATGCTTGAAGCCCCGCTATTTATGCCTCCACCATTTTACTGCCAGTCTGTTCCAGGCATCTACCACCCTTTCAGTGAAGAAATATCTCTTCTCATCTCTCTTAAATGCCCCCCGCAGCTTCGCTGAATGCCCACTGGAAGTTTCTGGTGCTAGTGGCTGAGATACAGCTCATTTTTCCTGTCACCAGGGAGAAGGTTATTAAGAATATAAAGAACCAGAAGAGCCTCTCCCGCGCGTGTGTGTGTGTGGGGTAGAAAGTACAGGCTAAAAGAAATGGCAGCACAATCAGCAATGGAATATTACGGGTGCTCGAGACACTGTTGGGCTTCAAAAGTGCAACATCTCGCCAATCCCAGAAGCATGAAACAAACCATTCATCAGTGCAATAAGAGTGGAATGAAGAGCACAAGAAATATTTCTTTTAGGAACATTAAAGTAGCCCAGAACTCTTGGATGTGTTTGGAGAAACTGTGATGAAACATCATCATTAGGCATTGACTTATTGAGTAAATGTGGACTTTAGACTTTGTCTGGCTCACTGATTCACTTTGCTTCATTATGGGTCTGAAATGGGACCTCTGACATCTGTCAGCAAGCACTCTTTCTCCTAAACAAGAACATCACTGGAGGAAGTCAACCAGCTGATTCCCTAAAGCCGTAAAGACAAACACAAGCAAACAATGTCACATACTCACTTCATGACGCCCTTTATGGAAGAAGAGCTCCCCACCCTGGCAGGAGTTGGCACTGCAGACCAGCATCTTCCTTATGTGCTTCTTCTGGTTTATCTTTACAAATGCAGAAACATAGACTTTGTTGGCAGAAAAACAGTAGGCCCATCTAGTCTGCCCTTTTTCCTGCCTATTCCAACACCTCTGACCCAATTTGGTCATTGGCATCCTTCCTCACCCTCTTCCTCTACCAAATTTGCCCTGTGCCTATCCTATACATGCTTGACGCTCCCCACAGTCTATGCCCTCTACCTCCTCTGGCAGGCTGTTTCAGTCTTCCATCACCCTTTCTGTGAAGAATTATTCCTTCACATCTCTTCTAAACTCCCTCCTTAGCTTCATTGCATGCCCTAGTGCCTTCTTTTCCCTAAAATAGACACCCCATCTGCCTCTTGTTCACTTCTGTGAGGTACCTGTAGGTCTCAATCATATCCTCTCACTCTCCTCTCCTCCAGGCAGTATATGTCAAGTTCCTGCAGTCTTTCCTCCTAAGGCTTTTCATGCAATCCTTGCACCATTTTGCTCACCCTCCTCTGTACTGCCACCACCCTTTCAACGTCCTTGCAGAGTGTGGCCTCCAGAACTGGACACAGTATTACAGGTGGGGTCTCACTAGTGAGCGATACAATGACAGCATCACATCTCTCCTCCTGCTAGAAATTCCCATCCTAATGCCCCAGCATCCCACTAGCCTTTCCTACTGCCTTGTTACATTGGCCAGCTACCTTGAGGTAATCAGATATTATGACCCTAAGGTCTTTTTCTTGCTTGTTGACTATAAGTACCTCTTCCCCATTTTAAACACAGCTCCTGAGTTTTCCTGCCCCAGGTGCATAACATTGCACTTTTAGCACTGAAACCCAGCTGCCACACCTAGATTACTCCTTTAGTTTCCCCAGATCCCTTGCATTCTCTCCACCCACTCCTGAATGCCCACCGAGACACACTTCCCTCCAGCTCCTCAGCAATATCACTTATGAAGGCGTTGAACAGGACTGATCCAGCACCAAACCCTGTGGCACCTTAGTCACTGTCTCATCACCGAGTGTCTGCCATTTACCACCACTTTTTGCTTCCTAGCCAGTTAGATATCCAGCTTACCACTTTCTCCCCACCCCCAGGGTGCGATTTCTTAAAGAGCTGCTGACAGCTCCAGGCAGGCAACTCATACCATATAGCCATAAACTGGATTTTTTGTTCAGGGGATAAAGTAATTTAGCTCGTAAAGCCCAACTCGTAATTTCCTGATATGAGCCGGCGGCCACTGAGCACTGCAGCCTGGCCAAAAACAGAATAATTAGAACACAAGGTAGAGAATGGGGCTGCAGGCACTCTATGGAGCTAGTAATGGAATCAGGGAGGGGCTGCCCTAAATGTTCTTAGATTATCTTTGCAGGCATGTATACATGTATGGGGCTAATATATATATATATATTCACCCCACACATACTGTACATGCATACATGCCTGCACAGATAATTTTTGTACATTTAGGCAGCCCCAACTGCCATACTACAGTAGCTCCATAGAGTGCCTGCAGCCCTGTTCTCACATCGCATCAGCAATTATGCTGTTTTAGGGGTGGCCAGCATTCAGGTGTTGCTTGGCTCATATCAGTGTTGTGAGCCAGGCTTTACAAACCAAATTACTTTTATGTCTTGTACACAAAAATATTGCTTTATGTCTAAAAGGCTCTATAGGGCAAACAGCTGCAGGTTTGTGTTGCCTGCCTGGAGCATGAAAACATGTCAGCTGATCTTTAACTAGCTTCCTATGGGCACAGTATCAAAAGCCTTACCGAGGTCCAGATAGACCACATCCACTGCTCTACCTTGATCCACCTTTCTAGTAACCCAGTCAAAGAAATCTGAGATTAGTTTGATATGACCTCCCCTGTGAAACCATGCTGCTGTTGGTCCTGCAGTCCGTTCACCTCCAGCTATTCCATAAGTCTGTCCTTCAGTAGGGTCTCCATTAATTTCCCCACCACTGATGTGACACTGACCGCCATTAGTTGCTAACCTCCTCCCTGCAGCTACTTTGTGAAGCGGGACTGCACTGGCCTTCCTCCAGTCCTCTGCTCATCTTTAGAGGGAACAGAACATTTTCAAAAATTCGCTGGATGTTTGGCCCGCCAGCTCAGTAGCAACAATGCTGATTGACACATTGTTGACCTAGGTTAGTACAGGACTGGGGTATCTGGAAGAGTAGCAGGTGGTAACTAGAGATCCCAGAGGACACTGTCCTTCTCTGGGAGGGATAAAGTGCAGCCTACTGCACTAGGGGAGATGTAATCTTGGTGCATCTCAAGCAGATATATGCCTGTATGCCCTTGGGTTGGGAGGCAGGAATACGGATAAAACCAGGCAGACTCTGGAGTGGAAGATGAAACCACTGAGTCCCAGTTGGGACATTCAGACTTTGGGCACCTCCCCTCTCCCCACAGAATCATACACTCATCCAATAGGAATGTGGTAAGGATCTGAAACCCTGCCTTGGAAAGGACCCCTACAACCAGGGATTCATGGGCCCCATCAGATCAAGGACATGTACAGGGTCAAACACTGAACAATTCCGAGAGCCATCTGCAATTCAAGTGTGGGCTGAAAGACCCTAACTCTACTGTGAACATATAGTATACCTATGCTGAACCTCCTGGTCCTAAGCTATGTCCTTACGCTAAGTACCTGCGCTGCATTGCTGTTTACAGAATAGGCAAGGAAAATCCCAGTCTCTGGTGGCTAAGTACCCCATCTAGGGGTACATTTATATATCCAACAGAGACCAGGAAAATGAGACCCGTGCTGACCTGCCTGTGTGCCAACCAAAATCACTGCCTCCCCAATTTCAAGCAATTAACTGGCCGCCATCTTGAATCCTCACTTAGCAAGTCACAGCCCCCACACACACACACACACACACACACACACACACACACACACACACACACACACACACACACACACACACACACACACACACACACACACACACACACACACTCTCCTGACTGCAATTTCTTTCATTTTCTCCTCCTTGACACTTTTGCCACACACAAAATTTAATATTCTGGAGCTGCAGCATGAAGCCTCCATACCTACCAGTTCTACTTAGCACTGGTTGTGTTCCTGACCTGCAGCCACTCGCCTGCTTTCACTAGTGCTGCAAGCCAGCAATGCTCCATTGCGACAACCGAATGCAAGAACATACTGCAGCTCTCATGACTCAGCAGTACACTGCAACGCATCCCGTCGCTGTCCGCTCAGTCCCTAGCTTAGTTCACGCCACGATGTGCAGTACGGAAGCAGAAGGAGGACAAGGAAGCAGGAGTGGGACAAACTCCATTGGAGGGTTAAACAGCACACAAACAGCATAAAACACAAGAGCATCTTCTAACCTGCATTTTGCTTTTGAACATGAGCATACACAGAGTCAACAGTGATCTGATTTAACATACAACCTAAACAGTAGATCAACTACAAAGGTAGGCACATACAGTGTTCATGGGCTTGTGAAACATGAGAAACCTTAGGATACAATACAAATGCTACAAGGGAACACTAATACAGAAGCAGTACAGAAAAGATAATTACATGTCACAGCAACTAAGTATAACTGTTGGTGTACTCGCTGTACTAGGGTTAGTTAGCTGTGTGTGGTATATGGTGGAATAGAAAAAGGAGGGAGAAGCTTGGGAGAGGCAGCAGTTATGGTTGGGATTTGTTGCAGATACAATTTACCAAGAGGAAATTATGCAGGGCTGTAGAAATAGAGTAGGGGAGGAGGAGGAAGAGTGGCAGATCCAGAGGGAAGAGAGTTCCATAGTTTAGGTAAGCGGTGTGAGAAGGCCATCTGACGGCAGTGGTCAGATGACTGAGGACTACCATTAGGTGGGAGTCAAAAGATCTAAGGGCATGAGCAGGAGGGGAGAGGGGAGAGGGAAGAAACAAGATAGGAGGGAGAGTGCCAAACCAAAATTTAGACATAAATTTTGCACAGTGGAGGTGGCATCGATTTTCTAAAGATGGAAGGACAGGGAATGGTAGAGGTTGCAATGGTGAAAGAGGGAGGGACATCCAAAGCAAAGTGGCAGAAGGAATTAAAAGGGTGTCCAATCTGGATAGGGAAGATTTGGGAGTGGCACTGTAGACTACATCACAGTAGTCAAAGACAGGTAGGATCATCTTCTGGACAAGTTCATGCCTGGTTGGTAGTGGAAGGTTACTGTGGTTCCTGTATAATGTGCCAAGCTTGGGGTGTAGCTTTTCAGGATTGAGTCAACATGACCAGAGAAGGAGAGGTATTGGTCAAGCCACACCCCAAGGTACCTAAAGGATGATGTGTCCTCAAGGACTGTCCTGTCAAGTGTATGGAAAGAAGGAAGGGAGTGAGGGACCTGGAGAGTCTCTACCTAGTGCCAAAGGTAATTGAGACTGTCTTCTTGGTGCTGAGTGAGAGTTGATGGGAGCTAAACCACAGCTGAATTTTATTGAAGTCATGCTGAAGTCTGGTAGCTACATCAACAGGGAGTGACGAAGGTGAAGAGGACTGTAATAGTCTCATACATTTATTTATTTATTTATGTTTTGGTAACCAGGTAAGTGCACTGATCCAGTGGACCATTTTCAGTCATGGCCTGGGTCACAAGGTGGCAGTACAGGAAATACGTTTATAGGAGTAGATACAAATTCACATTGTAGTGTATGGTGGTTACAACATTAGGACAGTAAGAACAGTCATCATTTACCTAATGTTTACAGGCATAGAGATAACATAACATTAGACAAAGAATACAGGCCGAGATACAGGGGAGAATTTGTTAAGTATATGCACAGAGTAGCTAAACAGTTTCACAAACCAGGCAAAAAGGAGCAGGTTGAGCCTGTCAGACTGCTCTTAATCTGGACTAGGTGGAGACACCTGTCCTGGCAGATTGCTGGAGCTGGCTGAGTAGCGGTAGCATGCAAGGTAGGCAGTGCGAGTCATCGGGCGAGTCATGTTTGTTCGTAGAGCTCCGGAGAGTAGGGGCATATGGATGGAGGAGGAGGAGGAGCAGACTGAGGGAGGTCATTTAGAAATATGGAGAATAATACCCTCCAGGGTGGGAGGGATTGGGCTGTCCCTACCTTCCAGGGGCTATAAGCAACTCCGCCTGCTGTGTCGGCCTCATTACACCCTGGGCAGTCTGGTATAGCCCAATACCGCACCCTGTTGATATTATTGCTAGCATAACTGTTCACCTACTCTGCTATCATCGCTGTTTGTAATGCTGTATAAAGGATCTGTTTTGTTGCATGCCCTGATCATCTATTACACTACTAATTGTACATTGTAATGTGCCAGGGTAGTGCGTGAGTACAGGCCAGTACACTAGTGCACCTACCCAGTCAACAAAAACATAAATGAATAAAATAAGTATGGGCTTCATTGAAATGCATCGCTGCTGCCATCTACTGCCCAAACAGTTAAACACTGTAATGATGGGGTTTTCGTAGGATATGCTGATCAACAGAAAGTAACATAGGGTATTGTCAGAAGGGTTGGACGCAGGTGCTGTGCCTGTTTCTGCATCCACCCGAACGTGTCTGAGTAGCTCTGATGCTATTTTCAAAAGATACGTCCATTTGCAATAAAAAGTCATGATTTGCAGTATAAAATTGCCACAAATGTGATTCGCTCCTCTTCTTGCGAGTTGTTACTTCCAATTGTTTAACCAGGTGAGACACACTAAGCTGAAAGCTTTTTACAGGTGCAACCTGGGAGCACAGGAAATTAAGTGACTTGCTCAGAGTCACACAGTATATGAAAGTGGGGGCTGTGGGATTCAAACCCAGGTCTCCAGATTTGCAGCTCAGAGCTTTAAACCACTGTGCTATACTGCCTCCTAACTTTGTGTGGACACAGAATCGGACTGAGTTAGACTATCCAACAGCTGATCTAACAGTTTGGATAGATTTTCCTTTTGAAAATAGTGCCAGTGAATCTCAAATGGATCCTTCTCAGACTCCAACCCATAATATGTTAGATTACGATGGTGCTGAGATATATACAGTATATATATATATATATATATATATATATATTTATACAATAGGGGTGGCTGATAAACGTTGCAGATAAAACATGTATTCTCACTAGAGTGAGATAATCTTGGTGATGTAGGAACTGTGGTAGATATTTAAATTTACACACACACTTCCTATGTCAGCAAGTAATATTCTCACAGTAGCTATGTCATCAGGAAAAGATGTGCAGGCATTACAGTATCCTAGCAACTGAAGCAAATCACATTCACCTGTTATAGTTAAAATGTTAAAGCAGCTCGAGTTTCACATGCTACTGACTTCACTGCTGTTTCTAATTACACACATTAACAGTAAAAAGCATTGCGTGGTGCTCAGTTACAGAAATACAAATGTGAATGCAGGACAGGTCTATCGAACATGCAAACCATGAAAACAACAGCCCTACTCACAAGAAAGCAAAGCAAATTTTCTCTGATAGCAATGCAAAATAATAACAAATACTTGAAATGCAGCAGCCTGGCAAAACTCTGAACTCCAAACCGTGAACAAGTCCATTCACAAACTGAAAAGAAACTCACACAAGCACCCCATCTTGGAAAATAAAGTAACACAACACATACATAAGGTGTAAATTAAATAAATAAACTTATTTACAGTCTCTTTACGCAAACCGAGGCGCCTCAAACACGGAAGTCTTCTTCAAAAGAAATACATGCCCACTCACTCACAAACCAATCAAAACACAACTCCCGCTATCAATCACTGCTACTGACCAATGGTATAAAACAAATAGCAACCAATACGATACATTTCTACACAAAATCACACGCAGATACCAATGAAAACCACTACTATCCAACGATAGCCAATCCAACAACAGACTCATTCATAAAAAACAGCACTCCCCATTACCAATACAGCCTCACATGGCGCAGCAACACTTAGAAATAAAATAACACATTTTCGGACCTTGTACACACAAATAGCCAACAAATACCCTATTGTATAATCGAATATGATGAGTTGGATATGGAAATATTGTCACCTTGTTCGCGGAGGCATGGATGTCTCACTGTGCCTCGGCACTCGTAAGATATCCATGCCTCACTCTGCAAGAGTGACAATATTTTACATATCCCACTCAGCCCCACCTATATATATATATATATATACACACACACTATATATATATATATATATGATATCAGAAATATCTTCTTGAGTTGACCTTGACCTCTGACCTTAGGTCATATCCTAGTTGATGTATACAACATGTGAGTGTCACCACTTCATTGATTTCCATTCATTTCAGTGGGGATTCTGAAGCAGGTCTTTTTTTTCTTATTGATTACAGTGTCGTTGGTAACTAGGGCAGTTGCTAGTGGGCGTGGTTGCTTCACGAGGATCAATGGGGTTGTTATGGAGTTGCTGTATCACAGAGACAGCGTAACTATTCAGATTGGTCCACTTAATGGGGAAAAGAGTTACGATTGGTTCGCTTCCATCATGGGCATTTCTGTGTCTTCTGCACATGCTCAAGTTCAGTCTTTGCTGAGTCTTCAAGGGGAAACATCAAGGAGGTCTCTGTCGTGAAGCAAGCAATGGCTAATCTAAGTTTCAAGATATCAACTGTGATGAATCTAAGTTATGATACCTGATATCTTGAAACTTAGGTCTCAGCTGTGACAGATAACACTTTTATCTTGGCTAATTTAAACTCACAGCTGCTGTATGCATCTGTCTGTCTGTCTATAATATCAACTGTTTTTAGGGTTGGGTAAACACTTTAATGTTAAACCCCAATTTTTGCACCCTAATAACTTTGCCCCCAATTTAAGTTATGATATCTTGATATCTTGAAACTTAGGTCTCAGCTGTGACAGATAACACTTTTTATCTTGGCCAATTTGCACTCACAGCTGTTGTATACATCTGTCTGTCTGTCTGTCTGTCTATAATACCAACTGTTTTTTAGGGTTGGGTAAACACTTGAATGTTAAACCCCAATTTTTGTACCCTAATAGCTTTGCCCCAATTTAACTGATTTACTTGAAATTTGGAAACTGCAGAGATGGTGCCATGATTTCTGCACCCTGAAAATTTTGTGACAATCAGTTAACAGGAGGCAAAGTAACAGCGGGCAAAAATACAAAGATTAAATCAATTAAGACCTTTTTCCTTGCTCACCTTTAACTGGAAAAATAGGAGGTCTTGAAACCTGAAACTTCCAGGTCTGATAGACTTTGGCCCAAGGTGTCCGTGTTTGTGGTTTTTGTCTCCCAAACATAAGTAGTTTTTAAAATATTTATGAAAAACAGTTCCATTTCTGAACATGTGCAGTTTTAAAAATCAGCACTCTAAGGATAACTGAATTTTGCGACCACAGGAGTCACGTGATGTATTACAAAACACATTCATTTATCAGGTGGTATGGCTGTTTATGTGTGTATGACATTGTTTTGTGTTTACTCAGCAGGGACATGTCAATGTAGCCCTACCCCTGCTGAACGTGTTGTGCGTGAGTTCTTCTTTTCCCTCCCCAACTGCTATTAGCAAGCTGCCTGGATACCAGGGTGCCCAATCCTGGTGCCAGCTAAATTTATTTAATATTTCTATATACCTACACCAGGGGTGCCCAGCTGCCCACACCCAGTGCCAGTTTTTCTACCCCCCATTTTGTTTGTTTCTCCCACCCCACATAAATCTGCCAACACTGGGATGTCCAGTCCTCAGTGTCAGTGTACTCAAACCCGTGACCCAGCAGTCTGAGACACCGGAGTGCCCACCCATGCTGCCCCAAGTATGACACTAACGATGGGGTGCTTAATCCCTAGTGCTAGACATCCTGGATGTCTTTTTCATAAAGAAAACAGTACTCCGCCTTTTTTCAGTACCCTGTAAACAAGAATATGGCTCACCCTCCCACTCACTCTGACCTCCCACCAGCACCCACCACGCCACACTCTACGATATGTATGATAAGGTAGATGTCGTATAAAGTATTTCAATGCATTTTCAACTTTTATTCATAACTTGATCATTTTATAATATTTTGCTTCCAAATTTTCAATATGGCCTTTTGGGACCCCACTTCATGAACAAGGTAGGTAAAATTATTAAAATATGTCCCAAAAGATGATTTCACAGTCACTCTAACAACTCACCTTTCAGATGGGATTTGAACATTTTACCTACTGGGTTCATGAGGTGGGAACATAAGAAGACTACGTTGAAAATTGAGGGTCCAAATATTAAAAACAGCAAAGTTATAGAGGTACATTGACATTTTTCAATGCTCGCTCATAACTTGGTAATTTTCAATATATGACCCCAAATTTTAACATAGACATTTTTTCAAACCACCTCATGAACTCAACAGCTGTCATTTTTCAAATCCTGGCCCTAATGTGATTTCGAATTTGTGGCGCAAAATGACTTTCATCCAACATTTTATTAATGACATCTACCATGTCCAAAAGGGGTGGTCATAAAAAACTATGTTGACTTTCGGTAGTCAAAATGTCACAAAAACAAAACAACAATGAAGCAACATTGTTTGCAGTGATGGCCGCTGGCCCACTGGGGACCACATTGCCTTCCTGTGCCAGTGGCCTGAGTTCAGGTGCAAGTTCAGTGAGGCAGCTGAATGGGCTGTGGCTGAGGGGAGGTGCTGCAGCATTCTGTACTGGCCCCTGCCTGGGAGGGATAGAGCAGTGTTCTGTATAGACATGACAGTATATTCTCGTGTAACATGGCATTAATAGAAAGAGTAGAAATAAGCAATATGATTAGTCAAATGCATCAGGTGACACATTTTCAACCATGCATTAATTCCTTAGATATGCACGGTTGAGCAGTACCACAATGAACCACACAAAGCAGTCACATACACAAAAATAGAGAAGTGTAAGCATTTGCGCAGCACCACCTATAGGTCAGAAACACCGAGCACCCATTACAAGTAAGCATTAAGCCACGACGAAGGTGGCATCTAATGCTGGATTAATGCATGCTTGGGAGGTTGTGTCGAGGCCGGGCCGGGCGGGCGCCATCAACCATGCATTAATCACATTAGATGCCACCGAGTGGCTTAATGTGCTTGTAACATGGGCCGCCACGGGCAGAGAGTCGCCAGGAGCCTGTTTTGTGTGCATTCAACAACATAGTACAGGGAGTCGGTGTTCTGAACAAACATTTGTACTGCACTTTCAAATCTTGTAGCAAACCAGCAGTAAGATGCTGATGGGTGAAAACATTCAGTGGGTGTAATTAAGGCAAACAGTGCGGCTCACATGCCAGTCCGGTAATTGTGCCGATGTAGCGTGGGTATTTCTTTCATGCCAGGCACTGGAGGTCTCGGTGGGCTGCTGACTCGCCAGAGTGTGCGATCACTCACAAACTTGCATGCAGCCCAGGTCACTCCCCTTGCCTCTTGCAGACTTGTCCGACATCGGCTGCAACTGTGCAGCTCTTGCCTGCTTACTGTGTGTGTGTGGATTGCCTTCTATCCGGCTGTACATGCCTGAGTCTTCTCACCCTCCCATTTCTGTGTGCGCTCAGCTCGCTCACTGTCTCTCTGCCATGCTTGCCTCTAAAACTCGCCCCCTGCTGTGCCCAGTGCTGCTAACCTAGCTGTCTGGCTCACATTGATAGTGCAATTTTCAACACGGCATCTATCGTGGATTAATACCCACTCCAACTCGCCCCCATGATGCCATTTGACCAATCGTGGGGTCCCTATTCCACCACTCACATTATTGCCATGTTACAAGGAGAATTCAGCACTTCTTAACCACAGCATTTCAGCGCCACCTATAGGTCAGAAACAGTGAACAGTTGTTACAAGCAGAATGGTGATTTTTTCTCTTTGTCTCTTACATACGCGTGTTCCGATCTCTGTACTATGCAGTTCAGGTTGCTTTTCTAGTCCACAACGTAGCCATGCATATCTAGGGAATTAATGTAAGGCTACGTTTTGATCATCTGATGTGTTTCCTCGAATTAGTTTTCTGATTTCTACTGTTCTATTAATGCCATGTAACAAATGTTTGTAAATAATGAACACAAGGCTTAGTATTAGTTGAATGTATGAAATAGGTTATTCGAGTATTCAATAAGGAAGGATATGAAACCTGAGGCAGCTATTGGCACATAAATGTCAAGGATATAAAGAAGAAACAGATTAAGATGTATTAGGATAAACACCTTAATAATATGTATAACATAATATATATGTTTAAAGATAATTTAAAGATAGAGGGGGCAGTTCGGGGCAATGTGAGAAGTATTTTTCACAGAGAGGGTAGTGGATGCATGGAACAGCCTTCCTGAGGAGGTTGTGAGGTCTAAAACTGTGGGAGAATTCAAGAATGCATGGGACAGACATAAGGCAATTCTTGTGGGGGTAGAAAGAAATAGGCTGTTGGTTAACTAGGATCTGCGGCCTATCCTGTAGGTAGGGAAATGGGCAGACTAGGTGGGCCAAGCGTGTCCTTATCTGTCAAAAGTCTATGTTTCTATGTTTCTATGTTAATACAATAGCTATTGTAACATGGCAGTAATAGAACAGTAGAAATCGGAAAAGTAATTGGAGGAAACACATCAGATGATGAAAATGTAGCAGTGGATTAATTGCCTAGATATGCATGGCTACATTGTGCACTGTGAAAAGCAATGCTGAACTGCATAGTATAGAGATCGGAACGCGCTGTGTGTAAGAGACAATGAGAAAAAATCACCATTCTGCTTGTAAGAAGTGTTCACTGTTTCTGACCTTTAGGTGGCGCTGGGGAAATGTTGTGGTTAAGGAGTGCTGAAATCTCCTTGTAATGGGTGCTCAGTGTTTTGACCTATATGCAGAAGCACAAATATTCCGATTTACGAAGTGCAAGTTGTAGTGGCAGTAGGTGAAGGATGCTGACTAACAGGAGGAGTGAGTCAGTGGTAAAAATGTCTGAGAAGTTAATACAGCGACCATCTATTGAGCAATAATGTGGTTAGTATAATAATCACAAGAAGTTAGTACATTGGACATAAAGCACAGGAAAATGTTATTGTGTGCGACCTAGGAAGGGTAGGAAGACCATATGAATAGCGTAAAAGCGGAATATGTGGACAGCAGAAAGACACCAGTAATTCAAAGTAGTAACTGCGCACACATCAGACATAGTGAAATACTGTTGTTTCCCACCCACCCACTTGGTTGAGAGTGTTGTAATCAGCTCAGAAGTCCATTCGCTTGAAAATAGCAGTAGTTGATGCACAGCAATGTGTTGTAAGAGAAAGTGAGACGGTAGACTTTGATACAATCTGTGTGGTGTGCCACCTATTGTAGAATGCCACAGATATATTGCTAAAGCACAACAATCTGATACATATGTCCCACAATGCAGTAGTGAAATACAGAAAAGCAACACATGAATGAATGGCAGAACATTAAACAACCTGAATGGAAAAAAATTTATAAAGTGTAATCAGTATATCATGTATATGTGCGCACAAAATACACACGCCTCAAAATTATAAATTAGTAGGCACGATATTAATGCATGTGCATTCTCTAACGCGCACGTGCAATGTAAAAAACACCTATGTCTTACAAGTGAACCATCTTTTAACAAATCACAGAATTGTTTCTGCAGATATAATTTCAATAATAAATTAAATGGCAGTAAAACAATACAGTCATTGCACTTGCCATGTTACAAATGCATTAATCCCCGACAGGAGGCATTTCCCAGGAATTAATGCATGGTTGGGGTGGTGGAGCCCTCACAACCATGCATTAATTCCTGGGAAATGCCTCCCGTCTCGTGATTAATGCTTACGTAACGCCCGCTTGGTTAGTATCATCTGTGGCCACCGCAGCAGCAGAGTGGACCCGCCCGCCAGGTCACTACCTCCTCACGCCAACGTGGCGCTTTGTGAGGTATAGCCTGGTGGTGACCACCTAGTACATTGCCGCCTGTCAGCAGTCCGCAACATAATCGCAGACCACGGAGGTAGTCCAAGTGGCCACCAGAGCACCTATACTGCACATGAAGAAACGGAGCAGTGAACATGGACCGATGCCTAGCGACATTTAGTCTCTGCAGCATCAGAGGCATTCCCGCGATGGGTGGACAAGGAGTTCGCCCCAGTGCCACAGATCGAGGCAGCAGGGCAACCGCGACTCCGCAGCAAGTAACCAAGGCGACAGCTAGCAGGTCAGTGGAGCTGTGCCCTGGCTCGAGGACCTCTTCTGCAAGTCCACAGAACCGTGGATCGTGGAGCCTGTATCGGTGTTTCCAGTCGCTGAACCCGCCTCACCAGAGGACGCCTGCACGCATGCCAGAGCTGTGGAGGAGACCTGCAGGCAGCGACCGCAACCCCAGGAGATGGGAGGGTGCCGAGAGCGGCAAGCAGGGCGCCAGCAACTAATATTTGAGCAGGACACTGGTGCCAATGCAGGAAGAGGGGCAGCACAGAGAAACACAGAGCTCGGAACCCCAGGCACAGAGAAAACCTGGGAACCCTGCATCCAACAGCTTGCACTACTCCTAGCACAGCAGCAGCAGCTGGGGGAATGCAGCACACAGGACACACGCCATGCCCTTGTCAGCGAAGACCAGCTGGACAGCCTGAGAACCGAAGGTGGAGGCAAATACCCACAAAAATACTGCATGGGCCTTCAACGCCTTTCACGGACTGGCTGACAGCCACAGGAAAGCAGGTGGACCTGAAAACAGTTTCCCACCTGAGCTGGCAGCCGCATACGCCAGTTCTATGCCTCAGTCCAGACGGAGCAAAGGGAGCAATACAGCCTCAGCTCCTTTGTTGGACTGCGTGCCGGACTCGGCGCTACCTGACCGCCCCAGAATAAAAGGGTTCCGAACATTATCACAGACGGGAGTTCATGGTGGCAAACAAGTGTAAGTTGTCAGTCCTAAAGGACTACCAGCATGCTGGCCAGGATACAGCCACCCACCACCCCAGCATCAGACCCAGCGATCTTGCGAAGATCTGCAGCTGCGAGAAGCTCAGCCCCAAGACCCCTATATCCTGGTCCGCAGGCTATGGTTCGAAATTCAGCTGGCTTGCTCGCAGGGGAGAGGGGCAGAAAGAGCTGCACCAGAACCCTTCACAGTCCAAGCTGATGACGAGGGTAACGAGTTCCTTGCGCTGTCCTTCAATGAGCAGACCAAGAACCATGGGCAGCTTGGGGATGCGACGCACTGACTCTGAGGGGAGTACTGTACAGCACCCTGGCAGCAGAGACTGTGTTAGGGAATGTACCGAGAGTACATACAGCGCTGCCCACCCAATGCCCCTGCCTTGTACTTGCACCTCGAGAGTGGACCAGCTGGGCCCCAGGGAGCGAGACTGTTGGTACAGCCATCAACTGATGGGCAAGAACCACCTGGGTGCTCTCATGCCCCAAATATCAGACGACACCCACCTCTCCCTCTGGTACAGCAATCACAGCATCCGGAGCACAGCGGTGACCATGTTGTCCCAGGCCGGTCTGGCGAGCAGAGAAATCATGTCTGTGAACAGCCATCGCTGTGAGACCAGCCTGCACAGCTACTGGTCCCCTCAGCAAGCGACCGGAAGAGGTGGTCATCCGTGCTGTCCAGCGCCTGCAGACCTATGTCAGGCAGCCCCGGAGCCCAGCAACCCATGCACAGTCCAGCCGGAGCCCTCAGCCTGTGCTGCAGTGCATGACAGCACCGGAGGATCATCAAGCAGTGGACCAGCCCCCTGCCCCCGACCAGCAGCCTGCCAGCACCCCGCAGCAGACAGCAGCTCCGCAGACTTCCCAGGCATGCCCCCATGAGCAGACACCCATGGATGGGGTCAGCTGACCTCGCACTGCAGAACCACAGGGCGCTGAGATCCACCCCCAAGCACACCATGGGTCACCCGCCAGCTGTCTGCAGCCCAGTGCTTCCACTTCCAGAACGTGACAGTGAACAGGCCGGTAACGCTTTCCTGCCTCCCGCAGGACAGCCGCCTCTGTAAGGTACTGCACATGATGACGGCGTTAGCAGAGTGCCGCACGCCCTGGAGCCCCACCCACCAGCAAGAGATCTGCATGACACACACCCAACTGCTGCACGCGCCTGGAATCTTTGCGCGCTACAGCCTTCCACCGCTTGCCCCTGCTTTTGTCGCCTCAATGTAACCGGGACTCTCCTCAAGACCGCGATCGTTGACGGATGTTGACTGACCCCAGTAACTGATGTTGTGCAATCCTGTCACTGTAACTGTAATAAACCCGTGCCGCTTCTGCAAACTGTCTCTGTCTCCGCCTGTCCGTAGGGTCTCCGCACCAAGGGTCACACACTGGTAACATAGGCTCATTGCCGCCCACAGCAAGCTTCTTCTTTAGCGCGGTTAATCATCTGCAGCATCGAGGCTCTGCCAGTCGATTAATACCGCTGATAGTTGGACCCTCGGCCGCCCTTGGGACAACACCTTAGCGGCATTAATCCACCGCAGAGCCCTCCTCTGTCAGTGATTAATGCTTACTTAATCTACACCTGAAGCATGCATTACTTCTAGAAAATCATGCTCTGTTGTGGGTTATTGAGAGAGAAAGAGAGAGAGAGAGAGATGCACTGCTCAGACTTAACTATTGGCCATTACTTTCTAGAACAGTTTGAGATACACTTTGTGTTAAAAAGCACTTTAGAAAACCAAATTTTATTTTGTTTGACTTTCCAGGGAAATAATTTCAACCTTTGCATTTTTTTCAGTCATCAATGAACCTGAATGTATTATCTTACAAACCAGCACTACTGATTAATAATGCATTTTAGAAAGTGCACTCTTTTACTTAAAGTGGTTTCTTAGACTTATTTGCTTATGAGGACGGAAAGTACCGTGAGTGGATGCTGTTTCATCCAACACAGTCACTTTGCTCTCTCTGGCATTCTGCCAGGCTCTGCAGTTCTTAATGCATATCCGAGACAGTAACTTTCTTTGAATTACCATCCTGAGCTCTTAGCTCCTACTTTTGTACTGATGAGGTAATAGGAGAGAAAGTACACTAGCTATGTTCGGATTGGGTCAATAATATAGGGATTGGCTGCACTACGAAAGTGAGCAAGAAAGGTTTGTCATAACATTTGTTTGCCCCTGGTACAGTACATCACTCCTTCATCAGGCCTTCATTAGCCCCTTGTCTTACTAGGACATTAGACACTTTACAGGCCCCCAAATCCTTGTCCAGATTCCCTGAGTTTCTGCACCAGAGGGTTCTACTGTATCCCATTGTGGGAGCCCCTATCTAGAAGGGAGCATCTGCATCTATACTTAGTGGTGGCTGGGAGACCAGGATGATAGTGGCCAGTGAAAAGGGAAGCAACTGTGTCTATCCTTAGTGGTGGCTAGGGGAACCAGGGCAATGAGGGCCTCTTGATGCAATGGAAGCCTCTTTTCTGCTTTTGACCCCAAACCCTGCACACCACCCTATGACTGCATGTCTGGCCTCTGCCAGAAATGCATGATCACCCGCATCATCAAGACCACACCAGCAGGAGGTGCTACATTAGCAGGCATTCATCCTTCCCTCCCCACAGTATGAGGGAATTGCTTCCACCATGTTCCCAGAGTCCCACCAGCCCAGAGAGCGGGCATCCCATGCAGTTAACGTATTTTATAACATGGACAGGAACATTTTAGCTACCTGATTAGCTAAATGACAAGAACAAGTACTAATTATGTGACCATCATTTTTTGAACATTTGAATGTAGAACCCACGTTATAAGTATGATACTAAACTTCAGGGATGTGTAGCTATGGTCAATAATCACACTGTGTGTACAGTTATTGACCCACAATTACATACCCCAGCATGGGCATACTGGCTGGGTCACCAGCCAGGTTCCTGCCTGAGGAGGATAGGCCATAGCCACCTGAGATGCCCGCCACCCGCTTACTTGAAAGATAATTATTGTTCCTATACTGATTGTAGTAATACTACTTGTCCTAACAGTTTCAGCAGTGCTAAACAGCCTCTGGCACAGAACTATTTAATGCTGCTGAAACCTGCTGCCATCCCCATACATAGTTGCCCCCATCATCAGACCTGTCAGATAAAGCAATACTAGTGGTCTACTGGTCCCCAGACCATCTGCTAGTGACTGTGTATTACCTGGTGGTCTAGTGGACTCCCCCAGAGGACCTCCGACTCCCTGACCCACCTGCTTTGGACCCTTCTCCCAACACAACCCCTCACCCCAGTCAAGTCTTCTCAGTAGAATTTCAGATACAATAACAGCAATCAGCACAACCCTTTGGCCACCTCTGCCAGCTGCCATCTGACCATCAGTGAGTAGTTGGGACTACTGTAGAAACAGCTATTTCTACAGTACTCATGGTCAATTACTGACAGTCAGATGGCTGAGGTGGTGAGTGGAGGGCTGTGCAGTTCACCATCACTAATGTTGTGGTTCATCTGAGGTGCTTGCAGCAAAGGGATCCTGATTGGTTGGTCCAGTGGAGGGTCAGAAGCCCCTTTGTGGTGGGGGCAGTACTATACCACCAGGGAATAAATGCAACCACTAGCAGAGGGGTGATCATCAGACCACTAGACCACCAAGAATATTACATATAGCTACAGGGTGGGCAATCAGAGGGAGGGGACAAGGAGACCATCAGTAGTATTATACACAGCTACAAGATAGGTGATCAGGGGTATGCTAGTTAGCCCATGATGAGCATGCAAATGGACCATAGCACCTTGCATGTCCAATGGGCTCAGTAACATGTTAGGCTGAATATTGCCCACAAGAGCACTGGTGCTGTCCCATTTGGGATAGGGTGCTGTCTCTATTGGGCTACTGTGGGCCATCTTCAGTCCAGGTATGTGTCAGCACAGGGCACAGTCACTGTGTGCTATTCCAACATAGCCTATATTCAGACAGTACGCCCAGAAGGAACATACTAATATTACCCCTAAGACAGCCATGTGCTACTTGCCACTCAGTGCTCTTGTCAGCGCAGTACACATGGTCAGCTCTGAATACGGGACCACAGTAGGTGTTAAATCTGAAGCTCTACCTTGTGACTGACCCTATCAAGTCCTGACTCCCTTCAGCTCTCTTTGCTTCTGCAAATGCCTCAAGTGGACCAGTGGACAACCACTGGCATGGCTGGTCCTATCACCTACAAAACATCTAACTAAGTTGAATACTGACTTGCCACCACTTGCAGCAATAACAGGCTATGGTAGAGATTCCTGACCTTAGCTATTGGTCTCACACCAGCTTAAAACCGCAAATTCAACATCACATGGGACATCACCCCAGCAGACAATAAATCCATTCAGACGCCTCAGATCAGATGTTCAGCACCATATCAATCAGTCAGCATAGCAGTCATCTGCACACTGGGGCTATACATGAATGATGTCTCTTCCATGAATGCATTCAGATGTAGGATTGTTTATGTGCTATGGATCCAAGAGCGGAGTAACCTGCCCCTAATGCATAGGGGCCATTGTGAAAATAACAGGTGCTGATATGAACTACAGTTACTGAACAGCTTCAGCTTCAACCAAACTTTTATAAATATAAGAATTTCATGTTCGGTAATGCATGCAATCATTCAGCAAGTTTCAGTTTCCAGAATAATTCACAAAAATATGAGTTCAGAAGAAATGCCTAGGACTTTTGTTAATTTTTACCATACTTACAGTAGGAAGTAGATAAGATTTATGTTTTCTGGTAAGCAGAGCCTGTGCTGCGGTGTTGGTGTTGCTGAGTCCAGACTGACACCTGTCAGAGACCCTGGCCTGGCTGCCATGTGGCATTTTGTTGCTGTCTTGCTTGCTCTCTCTCTCGCTGGCCCGAAATTTGCATAGTTAGTAGTTTCCAAGTTTAAGTTTGTTCTCAAAATTGCCATTACAAACACATATAGCTAAAAGACATACAGAGCTTACATACATTTCATACATAACAAGGTTTATATCATATAACAACATATAAATTTAAAAAATTAAAAAGTTGACAAGTGGTTTTGTAGATATATTTTTAACATATAAAATCATGAGAGTTTGCATTCTTAACCCATCAGCAGCTAATGATTATTGCACTGTTATTTATTGCGCTTAGGAAACCTTGGACACACTTTTCCTTATTTACTTAATTTCACTTAGGTACATCGCCAAATTGTTGAGAATTTCAGGTTCTCAGAGTTAAATAGCAGGTCTAATATATATCTAGATGGTATGAATAATGATCTGATAAACTTCCCTAGTCTTTTAACTCATACTTGCTCATACCATGGGCATCTTAACACCACATGGTTGAGGTTTTCCAGCTCTTGCAACTGATAGTAGCAATTCAAGGTAATATTCCTTTCTTTGTGGTATCTAGATTCAATTATATTACTTGGGAAAACTTCAACTCTAAATTGAGTAATTATGCTCCTATGTTCAGGGTTCTTTATTATGTCTAAATATGGTTTCAAGGAATGTTTTAGTGTTGTCAGATAACCAGGTAGCAACCTTTGATGTTTTTATCGCCCTGAGGTCTAATTCTTATGATCTTTCCTTTATTGTTTTAGAAATAAATTGTTTATACGCCTCATTAAGCTGGATCCCTGTTTCACCCAACTCATCAAATAGTTTCAATCAGTTTTTTCTAGTAATGTTTGAATGGTTTTCATCCAAAAGTTTTGTTCTATTTGAGAAACTGCATTTTCTCTTTTAGACACTCTCCCAGAATAGAGTTTTCTTTTTCCGTCGTTAATTTAACCCAATAATTTATTAATCTAGTTTGTGCCATATCCTGAAAGCTTAGCTGCCCAAGTTGCATTCTAACCAATGCACTAGGTGCACTGTTAGGTATTCTTAATAGTTGCTTATAAGTTTTATCTATTATTTCCTCTATCATAGTTGTACTTTCTACCCCATATTTCCACAGCATACAGTGCTTGGTTTATTATTTCTGCATTTATTGCTTAATCATTGGTATAACTGTGTTACCACCATATAGGTGGTTGAATCTTCGAGCCTTCAACAAACTATACAACTTTTTAGCACAGCACTGTATATGATTATTCCATTTTAAATTCTTGATAGGGTTACTCCTAGGTAAGGGAATTCATTTACATACCCCAAGTTATGACTTAGAAGCTTGAGTGCCCTGTATTTCTTTTTACTACCAAACACCATAACTTTTGTTTTCCTTATATTAGGTTTTAAGTTGTGTTGTGTTTAATGTTTCCATTTGTTTAAGGCTCTTTGGAGACCCAAACGGCTTGTAGAGAGTATTGCCAGGTCATCAGCATACATTGACACTGGCAGTGTTCTTCTACCTAGTTTTGGTATATGAAAATCTGGTTCACTGAGGGCCATAATTATATAGGTTATGTAAATATTAAATAGTGTAGGAGCTAATACTAACCTTGTCTGACTCCAATTGCAGTCATGACCTTTTCTGTTAATAATCCTGATCCTGTGTATTTTATTTTAGCCCATGTACTACTATAGATCCTCTTTATCAACGTTATTACATTTGGGTCTATTCCCAGTTTAAGCATCTTCTCCCATAATAATGATCTAAGTATTGTATCAAAAGCTGAACAGTAGTCTACAATTGTGACACAAATTGGTTGTTTCTTAATATTACAATATTTTTCTATCATGTGATTAAGAACAAAACTTTGATTTATGGTTCCAGTCTTCTTCGAATACAACTTGGAGTTCTAAAATAACATTATGTTGTTTTAACCATAGGATTATTCTACTTAGAAGAACTTTAGCATACATCTTGGACATGGTGTCCAACAGACTGCTAGGCCTGTAGTTTGCTGGGTCAGCATATGATCCCTTTTATGTATTGGCACAATATAACTTCCCAGACAACTGTCAGGGTAAAGCATACATAACTGCTTGGTTGTAAAAATTAGACAAACTCTTCACCCACCAATCTATTTTTAATTTGATGAAATCTATTGATATGTTATCTGGCCCAGAAGACTTATGATTCTTAAAACTTTATATAGCTGTTTTCACTTCCATGTCTGTGAACCAAATAAAGTGTTCATCTATTTCATTTATCTCAATGTTTTGTGTTGGCTCTACCAGCATAAATATCCTTTGGGAGCATTATTATTATTTTTCCTTGTTTCCTATTTTAATCTCAAATTCCTTGTATTGTGCAATTATTAGATCATATACATGTATACGGTCAATTTCATGTTCAATTTTAGATGTCAATTCTTGTGTACAGTTAGTAAGTATGTAAGTAAAGCTTTATTTATCCAGCACCTAATCCTGGAGGCTCTGGGCACTTTACATCAAAAACAGCATTAAAACAACATATATCCACCTTGTAATCAAAGTAACAATAATTTAAGTCAGAGTCAATAATGATCATATATATAAATAATAACTAAAATTATAAAACCTCTATTAAAATACAATTAAAGATTGAAAGCCTGCTTGAACAGATGTGTTTTTAGTCCATGCTTGAAGCTCTTCACAGAGGGTGCTTCCCATAAAGGTCATGGCAACGAGTTCCACAAGACTGGCCCAGTGACCTCCATTCCAACAGGCCACCATGACTTATCTCCTTGTGGCCACAACAGTTTGTGTCAACACCCACCACAAGGGAGACTCTTGAGACACTTTATCCCATGTTGATGTTTCTCTCATCGGATGTCGTGGTGACTTCTCAGCCCTATCCCTGTCTCCATGGACTGGCATTCGCCTCCCATGGAACTACCTAGGTCAGTACCCCATGGATTCACCACTCCCTGTGGCAGGGTCAGGAGAGGAATAGCCGCCTCTCCTCATGCATACAATCCAGTTAGACCGCAGGTCCTCCAAGTGGCAACATGGATCCACAGATGGGCAGGTAGGGTTTCACATAGCCACAGACCGCAGGTCCTCAAAGTGGCAATGTGGGTCCACAGATACATAGATACATAGATACATAGACAGTGTCAGCAGATAAGGACCTATGGCCCACCCAGTCTGCCCATTTGAGCTTGTAAGTTCAGTTTGTTTTCCTAGAAGTCTGTTGCCCTTACCCCTGACCTCCAGAATTCCTTTATGTCTATCCCATGCATTCTTACATCCCGTGATTGTTTCAGCCCCCACCACTTCCTCTGGCAGGGTGTTCCACTTGTCCACCACCCCTTCTGTGAAGAAATTCTTTCTCATGTTTCCTCTGAATTGTCCTCCCTCCAACTTCATCCCATGCCCTCTAGTCCTGGAACATCTTTTCGCTAAAGATAGTGTTTTCCTGCACCCTGTTCCTCCCTGTAAGATACTTGTATGTCTCTATCATATCCCTCTCCCTCCTCTCCTCCAGGGAGTACATGTTCAGTTCCTTCAACCTGTCTTCATAGGACTTGTGATGCAATCCATGCACCATCTTTGTTGCCCTCCTCTGAACCTTCTCTACCCTGTCTATGTCCTTACGTAGGTATGGTCTCCAGAACTGTACACTGTACTCCAGGTGGGGCCTCACTAGTGTCTTGTATAGCGGAATTATGACCTCCCTTTTCCTGCTGGTGATGCCACTGCCTATACATCCCAGCATCCTATTTGCTTTACCTGCTGCCTTGTCACACTGTTTCCCTACCTTGAGGTCATCAGAGATGATAACTCCAAGATCCCTTTCCTGCTTGGGGCATGCTATATCCTCACCCCCAACTGATATATTGTGCCAGGGTTTTTGTGCCCCATATGCATTATCTTGCACTTCTTGCATTGAATTTCAACTGCCAAACCCCTGACCATTCTTCAAGTTTCTGCAGGTCGCTTCTCATTCTGTCTACACCCTGTGGTGTGTCTACTCTGTTACAGAGCTTTGTGTCATCAGTGAACAGTGAAATTCTGCCTTCTAGGTCCCAAGCAATGTCACTGATGAATATGTTGAATAGGACCAGTCCCAGCACTGATCCCTGTGGTACCCCACTGGTCACTCTTCCCTCTGTGGAGTGACAGCCATTTACCACCACCCTCTGTGTCCTGCCACCCAGCCAGTTACCTACCCACCACACTACTGTCCTGCCCACACCCATATTCCTCAATTTGTGTAATATTTTTAAGGCAGTGTGCTTTGATATATTGTGGTGAACCCATTAAAATAAAAAACTATTTAAAAGACAAAGAACCTCTGTGCGCAAACATTGAGGCAAGGGTTACCCTAAAGGGCATTTGGCTGGGAAGCCAAGTTTCAAGAAAATACAAAATCACACATGCCCCCACAATGCAAAGCATCATGGGCTGCATATGCAAATCACCACAGAATGTTATGCTGGTCCAACTTTAAGCAGAATTGCATGGTGCCGAAAGGCCTCTCACACAGTTTGCAAAGGGTGCTAACAGAAGACATAGACACATGTTTGTCCTACCAGGACTCATCAGTATGCCTCGCCTGTTTGGCAGATGGGCAGGCAGTTCTTCACATAGCCACAGATCACAGGTCCTCCAAGTGGCAATGTGGGCTCACAGATGGGCAGGCAGTTCTTCACACAGCCACAGACCGCAGGTCTTCTGAGTGGCGATGTGGGTCCACAGATGGGCAGGCAGGGTTTCACATAGCCACAGACCATAGGTTCTCTGAGTGATGATGTGGGTCCACAGATGGGCAGGCAGGGCTTCACACAGCCACAGACTGCAGGTCCTCCAGTGGCAGTGTGAGTCCACAGATGGGCAGGCAGGGCTTCATACAGCCACAGACCGCAGGTCCTCCAAGTGGCAGTGTAAGTCCACAGATGGGCAGGCAGCACTTCACATAGCCACAGACTACAGGTCCTCCAAGTGGCAGTGTGAGTCCACAGACAGGCAGGCAGGGCTTCACATAGCCACAGACTGCAGGTCCTCCAAGTGGCAGTGTGAGTCCATAGACAGGCAGGCAGGGCTTCACATAGCCACAGACTACAGGTCCTCCAAGTGGCAGTGTGAGTCCACAGACAGGCAGGCAGGGCTTCACATAGCCACAGACTGCAAGTCCTCCAAGTGGCAGTGTGAGTCCACAGATGGGTAGGCAAAGCTTCACATAGCCACAGACTGCAGGTCCTCTAAGTGCGGTGTGAGTCCACAGATGGGCAGGCAGGGCTTCACATAGCCACAGACCTCCTTTTTTCCCCTTTCTCCCATTCCCTTCTACGGCCATATGTGAGCTGCATATGTGGAGGCGCACACTACCCACCAGGCTGTAGACCCTCCCATTCTTGCCTCCCTAGGCTGCACTACCACCACACCTCCACCTGGTGACAGTCATAGACTAGGCTAACAAACCCTCCTCTCCCAGGAGTGGAGAGCTGTCTCTTGTATATTCGATCTTCTCTCCACCAGTTGACCCTCGTAACCCAAGTCCATTTCAAACCTGGGTCGCTGCATGTTGCAAGGTGTGTTGTCCAGCACCTGAACCTCAGCATAACTGGGCTGTTTGTTGACAGACACATTTTTAAAACTTTGCTGGTACTGCCTTGGCCGGATAGGGTAGCTGCCTGCTGCCCAAATGCTGCTGTTCTCTGCTCACTACCAGCCTGACACCCACTGTCCTGCTGCTGAACTGGCCACCTCATACTCCCTCAGCCTGCCGCATGCAGGAAGCCCGGCCCCCACACCTGACAAGTCGACATTCTCTGTACTCTCTTGGCCCAGGTATGATGACCCACCCACTCAACTGACTGATATTTGACAGACACTGTGGGCCCAGGCCCAGCTACCACTTCTTACCCTGCTGCCAGACCTGCCCACCCACATACTCAATCTACCTGCTGGCCTATCCTATGTGCCCTGATTAATGTGCCACGGTGCCATGTGGGAAAAAGAATTTGCAGCTGTTCAGACAGGAAGTTTGCTGCCTGTTCAATCCTTCCAACACCACCAGTCCTTACCCACCCACCTGTCTAAAGTTGAACCCCCCTTGTCTTGAGGAATCTTACTGGTGACCTGAGTCCAACCACTGAGGCGGCTCCTGCTGCTACCTAGCTTCCTACCCTGCCACTGGCTAGTGCTGCCGCTGCTGCAATATGGCGATTAATGTGAACACCTGCAGGCAGTGAGCTGGCATCATCTTTGTGATCAGTCACTGCTGGTTGGTTCTTGCTGCAGTTGCCTGGGGTGATGATCACTGAAGCACATAGATGCTGCATGCAGGATAAGCATGCATGCATGCTTGGCTCTTCAGCTTCCAACTGGTTGACTGGTCCAGCTGTCTGTGTTGGCTTGATTGCAGGGCATATCCCAACGAGAGACCCCCCAAAAAAAACATACTTGACTGACATGTCTGACAAGCTCATCAAGGAGATAGGCTAAAAAACATGTGTAGCCAGCATGAGCATACTCAGGCCAAATTCTCTTTTGTGCAGAGAGGCCAGGATGTAGTCAACAACCCTAGTACCTGGGCCAGTCCGCCCTGCACCCTGGCATGTCTTATTGCATATGTATTATATTAATATTATAGCAATCCATAATACTATATACTAGTAGAAATGTTTACTTATCTGATTTATTAACATAGTTGTGTCTGTGTTAATTTGTAAGCATATTGTCTTAAAACTTTAATAAAATAAATATTTTAAAACATTTACAGTACAGTAACAGTTATGTTCAATCAGGCAAGAATGAGAGACAGACTGACAGAGAGAGACAGAGGTGGAGTTTTTATCTATTTAGTTGTTATTGATTGAAAAGGAGGGCTCGCAATATTTTTATCCTTGCCGGGGAGAGATTTACCAGATTAAGCTGTTGAAGGTATTTTAGTGAGTGGTGGAAATCTGGCCCAGACATTGGAGAAATTCCCTACTCTTCTTTTTCTCTGTATTTGACTTTATTCATTTTTCATAAGGAAACATAAAGAATCAACAATACTTGCAGGATGGCATAAGCTTGTAAAACAGTACCAGAGTGACACTGGTTTTGTGGCATCGATCAATAAAGGTGCAGCAAAGACTGCAGTTTACAACATCTGTGCATTTGATCAATCTGTACTTTCGTATGAACAATGCAACTGTCTGACAAACAACAATAAAACATGTGTGATCTGTAAGGTTCAGTGTCCTGTATGATATATCCTAAAATGTGCATTATTTATGATGCAAAAGAGGGGTCCAAGTTCATAATATGAAGTATAGTATCCAGGGTTGCCAAACAGCACATGTACCCCTTTGAGAAGTCCTATGAGATCCTTAATGTCCAAGTGAACAACCACCGGAAAAGGCAGACAGGACCTTGCTTTAACATCTCATCCAAAGCACGGCACACCCCAACAGTATAGCATCCTCTAGTACTGTCGACGCTCAATAGCAAAATTGGCCTGTAACTGGTGCAGTCAAGGGCATTTTTCCATTTTTGGGGATTTAATGATATTAAGGCCCTGTTCATTGACTGAGGGAGTTGTTGCAGTGCATACACCTCTATAAGAGCTTTATGCAGGTACCCAGAAACGCCTGGATTTAATACCTTCAGCAGTTCCCCAGTGAACCGTGGAACCTGGGGTTTTGTTATTAGGTAAAGCATTAATTGTCTCGACTACTTCTTGTAGAGCAATTGCCCTGCAAGTTTCAGGTTCTCTTCTAGGTTTACTAGGTTTTTAAGGAAAAAGGTGTCGAGGCCCATCTAGATTTTCCCCACACAGAGTGGGTAAATTAGAACATACATTCTGGATTAACCAATTATTGAGACCCTTTTAAAGACTTCTACACTGGTAGCATTGACCAGATCCTGTTGAAGTTTATTCCATTGTCTTGGTGCCCTGACTGAAAAGAAATTTAATCTCTGGTTTGTTTTGCTTTTGGAACAATAAGTTGTTTATTATGGTATCTTGGTACAATTCAGCCTTAAAGTTAAGTTTAGTCCACTTTTATTCATAAGTTTAGGATCTTTCATCAGCTTGTAGACTAAGAGTAGATCCCCCTAATTCTTCTATGTTGTAAAGAATTTAGCCCTGTAATCTGAAGTCTAGTCTGGTAGGGTGAATGTTGTAATCTTGGGACCATCTTGGTTGCTCATCTTTGAATCTTCTCAAGCAGATTTATATCACCCTTGAAGTAAGGGCTCCAGAAGGAGATCCATAGTCAGTGAGTGGTCTGATACATGCCCTGTAGAGGGGTATTAGGCATTGTTCAGTTTTTGTAACAAAGGAACGCTTAATTTGTCTAATTAACCCATTTGATGTATTGGCTATTTTAGACAATGATCTGTAGATGACAGTCTAGAGTTTACCAGTATGCCCAGATCCCTTTCTTTATTTGTTGATTTAATTAAGGTGTTATTTATATAATAATTGTTTTGTGGGTTATGTGACCCAAAATGCAAACCACACACTTATCAGTGTTAAATTCCATTTTGTTTTCTAGTGCCCATTTCTCAATGTGTTGGAGATCTAATTTAAGGAATCGAGTCATGAGAATTATCCACAATACCCCCAATTTAGAATCATCAGCAAATTTGGATAACCAGTTTTTGGAACCTATTTGCATATCGCTATGTAAATGTTGAACAAAATGGGGCCAAGCACTGAGCCCTGTGGAACCCTGCTAGTAACTGCACTAAGGTCTAAGATACAGTCATTCATGATGACTCTCTGGGTTCTATTTGTCAACCATGCATTTATCCAGTTTATTAAACAGACGGAAACCCTAAAGTTTCCTATTTTTGATTAAATTACCATGGGGACCTTGTCAAAGGCTTTACTATAGTTGAGTAGAATGACATCCATCTGTTGTTTATTATCAAGACCCAGACTAATGTTATTATAGAATGCTAACAGATTTGTAGTGCAAGAGTGGCCAGTTCTAAACCCGTGTTGAGTGCTGTCATTTATATTTCGCTTCCTCATTTCTTCCATCAGAAATGTTTTTATTATTTTTCTATAATTTTGCAAATGATTGATGTAAAACTTATATGGCATGTAATTCTGAACACATGATCTATTACCTTTGTATGTATTGGTGTTACAGATGCCATAACCAGTCATCAGAAATTTCGCTGACTGTAAAGATTTATTAAATGCCATATTTAAAGGGATAGATATCCACCTCGTGATCTCCACTCCTGCCCCTGCCCCAACCACCTCTCATACTCCCCTTGCCTCCTGCACCTCCTTCCCTCGATCTCCTACTCACTTCCCACCACCCACCCCCTTCCCTTGTCTTGCCTATAGCTCAAGTCTTTGTACTGGGTATTACATGTCTGTAAGTCAATGACTATATGTTTGTAACTAAAATGATGACTGTTGCACATCCTGACGTGGAACCTTTGTTAAAGAGCTGAGGCTCAAAGGTTTTGTAATCTAGATTGAAATAAATAAATAAATAAATAAAATTAAGATATTGCTTCAGCTGTTTCAATAAGAAATCTAGCAGTGATGTCGACAGGCCCTGGACTAGTGTTTTTATTTAAAGATTTTAAGAATGAAATTATGTCAGAAACAATTACATTGTGGTTATTACTAGAAAATGAACACGTCCTAGGATCCACCTTTGTAGGTAAGGTTTTTTTTGAAAAACAGAGCAGAAATAAATATTAAAGAGATTAGCTATATCAGTATCAGACTACACAGTAGTGCCATTATTAGTAAGTGGACCTATTTTCTGCAATTTCCTTTTATTATTTAGGTAGGTAAAGAGTGATTTATAACCATCTTTAGTGTGGGCCAGATGAAATTCTATTTTCATTTTGGCTTTTTAATCAAGTTCTTTAGATTCTTTAAAGTATCTTTATAGTTGTTATAAAGCATACCATTTTCACGTGGTTGACTATTTTAACTTTTTTAAACAACTTTTCCTTTTTTTTGATTTTATGATCTAATTGTTACGCTTAGCCATATCGGTATTCTACCTTTTTATTATATTTATTTTTATGGGAACATGGTTTTCTTCCAGGTGATAAATTATATTTTTTAGTTTAATCCATGCCTCATTTGCTGTAAATCCCAACATTGGGCAACTGTAGTTTTTTTTTAGAATTCATGCATCTGAGATAAGGTGCTGGCTTTGGGGAAGGAGTATAATTCTGAAAGTAAGTCACAAGGACCTCATCTATTTCCTTATTAGTATATACTACATTTTTGGGCCTTTTCTAATACCCTGTATTAGGTTCTGCTGTTGCATTTTTTAACCTCTAGGCCAACAATTTGCTGGCTTTTTCCCTGATTCCCAGTAGTTTTGTTTTGCCTTGAATAATGCATATTCAACTTTACTTGAATGTATTTAATTTCAAACTTAGAGTTAGCTCATGTAGAAGATTTTGCTTATGACTAGGGTTTTTGTAGCTTGTCTCAAGTTGTTTGTTGTCCTTCTAATTCAGTTAACCTTTTGTTCTCTCTTCGCCTTACAAGAAGAAAAACTTATGATCCTGCCTTTAATGAACACTTTAAAGGCATCCACAAGCATATGTTTACCCTAGAGCAAAGGAGGGAGAGAGGTGATATGATCGAAACTTTCAACCACCTTAAATGCATTAACAAGGTGAAAGAGTCTAACATGTTTCAATACAAGAAAAATAGCAGGACAAGAGGACACAGCATGAGATTAGAGGGAGTCCGATTAAGGGTAATGTGAGGAAGTTCTTCACAGAAAGGGTGGAGGCTGTATGGAACGGCCTACCTCAGGAAGTGGTGGATATGAATACAGTGCAGGGCTTCAAACAGGCATGGGCTAGGCACAAGGAGCAATACAGATGAGTATGAATAGAAAGACCATTGACAGAGCAAAGGCTGATGGCACATTCATAAGGTAGAAAAGAAATGGGCAGACTGAATGGGCTCCTGCGGTCCTTATCTGCCGCCAACATCTATGTTTCTTTGTATGCACTAGATACTTCTCCATTGTCATTTTGGCTGAAGAACTCGGAAGTTTCTTGTGAAGCCATTTAAGGAACTTTTATCTTTAATCAACATACGAACATACGAATCTGCCAGCAGAAACAGGCCTTTTGGTCTATCAAGTTAGTCTGCTCGAATGCGCAGCTAGCACCTTATATTTCAGCTGCCCCCATCACCTTTACCCCTGCACCCTGTCCCATGCCCTTTTAAACTGCCCACTGTGCTACAGGATATCACCTGGTAGAGTATTCCATTTCTCCACCACTCTCTGTGTGAAAAATGGCTCCTCATCTCTCTCCGATATCTTCCACCCTCCAACCTGAGACAATGCCCTCTGGTGTCCCTTCCTCTCTTTAGCTTAAATATCCCTTCTGTGCCCATTTTGTTAATCCCTTCAAATATCTGAAGGTCTCAATCATAGCCCCAATCCCTCATCTCCTCCAGGATGTACATATTCAACTCAGTCAGCCTGTCCTCACAGGTTTTGCCCTCCAGCCCCTGGATCATATTAGTTGCCCTACACTGCACCCCTCCAGCAATCTGATATCCTTCTTCAGAAAGGGACACCAGAACTGCACGATACTCCAAATGTGGCTCTAACTAGTGACCTGTACAGCGGCAGGATCACATCCCTATTTCTGGATGAGATTCTCTCGCATACACCTCAACATCTTGTTGGCCTTAGCTGCCACCTTCCTGCACTGAGCTGAGTTGTTCATGTTACCTGTTATGATCACCCCTAGGTCCTTCTCTCTTCTGTGACTGCAATCTGAACCCTTCCAACTGGTAGCTCCTCCCTGGGTTCCTTGCTCCAAAGTGCATAACCTTGCAGTTCTTTGAATTGAAGCTCATTGCCACTTTTCTGACCACTCCTCCAGTTTTGTCAGGTCCTCCCATAGCCTCTGCCACCCCTCTATGTCATCCACCACTGCCCCTATCTTGTTATCACCTGCAAACAGACGGATCTTGCTCCTAATGCCATGTGAGATATCCAATATGAATAAGCCAAACAACATGTTATTAAATTTCTATCTAAAGGATGTAGTATACTCTGCCTGTATTATAAGAGATGCCCTAATCAAGGCATGATCAGACATATGTATAAATCAATGCGAGTCTATTAGAGTGTTTATAAGGTTTTTAGAAAGGAAAGATAGCCAATTCTGCTATGCATTTTATGTCTTGCAGAATAGTAAGTATAGCCCCTGTCTTGGGGTGCATTATACACCAAGAGTTTATTAAGCCTGCCTCTTCTAGGAGGTTATGGAGCGCCTCTCAATCTCTAGTGCTGCAAAGACTTCCTCTAATAGTATTTTATCTAACAGCGGTCCAGAACCTCATTTAAATCCCCAGCTAAAACTGTTTAATATCCATCTGCTTTGTTTAAGTGCATTGCTATGTTACTAAAGAAGTCTACTTGCTTGGAACTAGGGGCATAGATGTTACATAGTACCACCTTAGCACCATTTAGGAACATAGTAACATTTGAAATTGGCCTTCCTCGTCCACAAATGTGAATGTTTCACAAAATTAGTACTCTTTTTTAATTAGAATGGCAATTCCTGTTTGTTTTTTTGTCTTTTACAAGTCTATTTGTGGCACTCCAGACCCATGGAACTCTTCGGGCTGCCTAGTGACTGGCCGCTTCTACCGCCCACCGTGACCCCACCTCTTCAAGGGCATTACTTTCTCTCAGTGGGACCCTCTATGGCCAGGGACCATGAGGAGATCAAAGGGGTGGGGAGGTGGAGGTCCGTAACAGGTGTGTGGCGGTGGCACTGGGAGCCATCGCCATCCAGGCTGGAAGGGAATTTTCTTGCGTTATGCCCAGACATGGGGCATGCAATGCCATTTAGCCTGTGATGTGGATGCTCCCATCCACATCCGGAAGGCAGCTGCCTGACATCTTCCCCATCCCTGCAAGTTCCTGTGTGCAGCAGTGCCGCCAGACTCCACTGCGGGTCGCTGTTACACCGGCTACCCCTGGATCCCTCCCCAAGAGAGGAGAGCAGTCTTCTGGATGCTCAATCCTCTCTCTCTCTCCCTGCTGACCCCGGCAGTCTGGGCTCGCCTCCCGAACCTGGTCGCTGGTGTGGCGTGAGGTGTGGCATCCATGCCTCAACCCTCAGTGCCACCAGGCCGGTCAATTCCCTTTGTTTAGAATTAAAGCTGTTATATTCAACTACCCCCACCCAATCTCTGCTTAGTTTTTCTGCTTCATCTGAAGTCAAATGTGTTTCTTGCAGAAATGATGTATCAGATTTTTCCTCTTTAAGCAGGTCAACATTTTCTTTCATTTAATAGTGGAACTGAGACCTTCACATTCCAAGAAGAAAGATTTAGAGATTGAGTGCTACTCATTCTTACAATCAGACTGTAAAACAATCTTAAAGTCAATACCTTTACACAGTTATGAAAAGTTTTTAAGCTGGTTACTTATTGTAAAAAGAAACTCCTTTACCTCTTACTTAAGCACTTATCAAGTAAGGATATACTAATTAACTACACTTAATATTACATATAAAAGCAAGGCTAAATGTGCAACAAAAAATCTAATACTTATACAGCTATATACAACAGAACAAACTAGAGCTATAACTTCATGTAATATTATCAGCAAAGTTGTCCATTAAGTACATACTCTCAGTAGTAGTAACAACAAATTAATAGAGTTTGATAAAAAAATATTAATAATCCAGAAACAAAATTGTTGTTTCCAACAAAACAAAAGGAGAAAAATAAGTAGGCTGTAATTCTACTTTTGCTGCCCAACAGGACTAGGATCCAAGGTACTGGATGTATGATGTGGCGTTCGTAGAGTGAGAGCGATTACCCTCAGCTTTGGCATCTGTAAGCATGCCATCAGCTTTGTAGTACTTTTAATGACAGGCCGATTCAATGAATTTTCAAACAAGGAACTGGGTCATCAGTAGCTAGATGCACTTCAGTGATATAGATGACTGTCTGTTCTACGTAATACTGCACTTCAGACATTTTTAGAGCACTGTGATGTCATCAAGAAACAAGCTGTGCTTAACTACATTGAATCAAGTACAGCATGTTCCTTGATGAAATCATAGTGTTCTGAAATGGCTGCAATGTAGCATTAATGTTGAATAGACTTGGTCATCTATATCTCTGGACTGTTTCCAGCTACAGGTGAGCCCACATCATTTGAAAGAGCTTTGCATGGGCTTTCTAACTATGTCAGTCACTGTACATGAATCTTTCCCTTTAATTGTAGACACTACATAAAATTTCATTTTCATTCGCGACTCTGGAAACGAGCCTTGGCTCAGCATGCCTTTCCAAGTTACCAAATGTTTAAATGAATAAAAATAAATAAATAAATGTGAAGATTATTACTCACGTATGTGATTTCAGCCAATCAATGCACAGAGCCACTGTACTTCACATCCTGGTGGTCCCTCGGCAGGAACGTTAGGAATGGAGCGCTCACTTTCTTGGGGTAAGTAGCATCACTTAACTTTTGGGGAAAAAACTTAAAATTTATTATAAATCACTCTAACTAACTAAAGTGATTATCATATGTTAACAGAGCATTGGTGGGGCGTCTCATATGCAATTAGAGACTCTCTTATGAGGTTTGGGTAGACAGAATAACTCAACTTTGCTTTGCAGTCTTCTTGCTGAAACCTCATGCTCCAGGGGCTAGATTCACAAAAACTGCAAAACGAGTGCAAAATATGGGCTGCATTTTGCGATTGTGCAGGTTCCAAAAGTTTCTATTCACAGTGTGCTATCTGACTGTGAATAGGGCCAGGACAAAGCAGCACTAATCCCTTACCACTACCTCTAACCCCACATGCGCCACCCTGACATGCACCCCAGAGACTGGACCCGCAATAAACAGAGCAGTGCGCTGTTCAAATTCACAAAAGCAGCCATGTAAATAAGCCCATTGGGCATGCAAGGCACTAAGGGGCCATTAGCATGCCCATTGTGGGCCCACTTCATGGCTTCATGAGGCTCCTGTTGCACGGAACACTGGCCAGACCCAAAGCTCTCCATGGTGCCAGTGCCCCCCATCCCTGATCCCACAGTGTTATGTATCAGGCCATTTCCCAGTGTTTAATGGTCTTCCCCACCTGATGTCTGTCCCAACGGAGTATGTCAGTATCCCTGGTGGCTTCCCCACCTGACACCCTTCCCGTTATGTAGTTCAATGTCTCTGGTAGTCTAGCGGTCCTTCTTCCACCCAACACCCATCCTGTTAAGTGTTTCAATGTCCCTGATAGTCAAGTGGTCCCTCCCCCACCCAACACCCTTCCCGTTATATAGTTCAATGTCCCTGATAATCTAGCGGTCCCTACACCCAACCAATTCCCATCCCATTATGTGGTTCAATGTCGCTGGTAGTCTAGCAGTCCCTCTCCCACCTGATACCCTTCCCATTATGTAGTTCAATGTCCCTGGTTTCCAGTCATCCCACTCCCCACCTACACCCATGGCCATGCCACAGTAAATGTCATGGCAACTAGTGGGCCTGCCCCCACCTGATCCTTGGCCCTGGTATAACAAGACCCTCCACATGGTGGTCACCTGCCACCACTTCCAACCTGGCCACATGTAACATGCTACCCCCACCAAATTCAGCCCACGCCATGTTCCAGCTAGTTAACACACACCCCAGCACTACCATCATTGGTGTATAATGGTTTCCCTGCCCTCTTGCAGCATGAACACCCACCTGCAATCCCTGTTACCTGCTGGTTGGTGCCATGGTTGAATGGTGAGTGAAACTTCCCTCCACACAGTCCACCTCAGCCACCACTGTCCGACTGATGCTGGGGGTACATTGCTTTATAACAAGCAGTGCACTTCCAACATCAGTCAGGCTGCAGTTTATACAGTTTATGTAGGCAGGGCCAGCTAATGAGATAATGAACTCTCCTGCTGCCACCTCTGCCCCTGTCCAGCAGCTTCCAGTCCCATCTGCCCCCAACAGTCTAACCACTGGGCTCCACATATGCAGGGATCAAAGCATGCCAGGGGCCATTTTTCAGCAGTGGAGGCATGGATTTTCTCCATTTTCTCCTTCCCTCCCTTGGAGTCCGGCAGAGGCTGTATGTCCACATGCACAGACCCTCAGACACCTTTGTGGGCAGACAAGTTCCCCAGCCCACTGCACGGATAACTATGGTGGCAGAACCAGGACGCCACCCTATCCTGGCTGTCCAGCTTCTCAGCTACCTGACCCAACTCCTGAGTTTGCATCTAAACCCGGGTCATTGGTCCAGGAGCTAGTAGCGCTCCACTGGGCCATTGGCTGCTCACGCATTTATAATTTAAACGTGATTTGAAAACATTTTAAATGTCAATGCATTTAGATGACACTTTGGGGTAAAACAGGGCAGACCAGCTGGACCAACGGTCATTTTCTGCTGACATTGTCTATATTTCTGTGTAAGGTTTCTTTTCTTATAATCCTTTTCAGCCTATAGATTTGCTTTGGTTGATTTTGTTTTGATACATTGTGTCTCTCCTCCTGGTCACTGATGCCACTCTTTCACACCAAGAGACTTCCAAGCCCCCTCCCCTCCTATCTCTGTCACCCATTCCCAGGGAGTCATCTGCCAGCATTTTCTGGATGAGGACATACGTGCATTGTGGTGGGCTTTCTCAGGAGAACCATGAACCATGGTCTCTCTCGAGTTCATCGGGTATGGGATCTGGTGGGCAGCTAAGGGTGGTGGGTAGGGATCTCCAGTCAAACTCTTACTATTTTTCCTAAAATAAGAAATGCTGCAGAGTATCATGATAATCAGTATATCGTGATATTTTTGACATAAATATTGTGATACTAACAATGTAATATCATTACATCCCTAGCAGTGGGGTTCAAAGTGCTCTGTCATGCTGCTATGTGGGTGGGGAACCGTGTGCAGTTGAGGCGGTGGGGTCCTAAGCATGTTGACACCACTCTGCTGTACAGCGCCGCTTTTGTGCTTGTGTCATCTCTAGGGACGTTGCTGGTTGAAGCTTCTAGGCATCATGGTACAAACGTGCATGACTACACCAGCACCAGACTGTGTTCCTCCCTCCTCTCTTTTCCCCAGCTGCACCATCACCCGCCACCCAGGTGACAGTGTGGTGATGGACAGCAAATTGTCCTTCAACAAGGGAAGAGAGCTTCTTCTGAACACACATACATCCCCATTCAGCTCCCAATGTTCTAGACTTATGCTCAAACCCAGGTTGCAGGAAGTAGGTCATTGATTAGTAGATGGCTAGAAAACAAACTACATTATTTATATGTGCACTTCTGTATGTGTCACTTACTGAATAACATCATTATGGGATGCTGTTTGGTCAAGAGGACTGCAAAGCACAGTGGTTCTGTCGGCCCAAACAGCACAAGATCATGTTCTTATTCTAGAAGAGACACACGCTAAGTAGACATTTAACTAGATAATAAATCAACAAACCTCAAACAGATAATTGGAGGAGAAAGTAATGCTGATTTAAAATTGGTTTATTTATTGAACAATTTACAACTGTACCCTCTGGTGATGGTGGAGTTGGTATAGTCCAAGATGCTACAGCCAGCAGTATCTGTACTCAAGAATGTGTGGATTTGGCTCCACTCTGGTTGCTGTGTGTGAACATTTATTGTTGAAGGGTTTGGGACATGAGGGAATCAGCATCACTACATGGTGTAGAGATGTGGTAGAGCGAAACACGTTAAAGTCCTTAGTCGCGAGGTGACAACTATACACAGGATAAGAGGTAAGGGCATTCTTTATTCTGACTGAACTTTGAAGGTCCACTGATTTATAATAATAATAATTATTATTATTCTTATTAATCATGGCCCCATTCTCAGCCAATCTGGTTTGTTTAGTTCTAAACATTCCAAACACTGGTATAATCCAAGAGGGCTCTCATCCAAACACTTCTAAAATTCTGAAGTTCTGAGTTCAACTTGGCATAGTTCATTTCCACTATTAGGGTTTCAACATAATCTAGATTTGTTTTATCATTTACAGTTTATTTTAATTCATTTATTTATGTTTTTATATACAGTTTATTTACAATTCATTTATATATGTTTCTATACACATTTCCAATATTGATTATGGTTACATGAGTTTCTTAAGTCCTGTCAGTGTCAAATCTGCTCAGTTTTGCTTCACAGTTCTCTCACCAAAGAACCTCAGAATGCATTGTAGAACCATGAAACACAGTAACTATGCCTACAAACATACATCATTTTAACATATTGCTATGAACTAGGAAATCTAAAGGTGTTCCAGCAGAGGGCGATACAGCATCTGTTATTCACACCATAAAAAGCTGCAGTTGTTCAGTTCCTTAAGAGCAGCTGACACCTTCAGAAGAACTTTACCAAAACATAACATTTAGACACAGTCCAGCTTGTATGTCACATTAGTTCTGTATTCCACCACCCATTATTTATTACTGAGGTAATTTACATGAAAACAGGATTTGTGCTCCAGAAGAGCTAATCGAGTCCTATTGCTGTCTCCCCTACCTGAAGTTAAAATGCACTGCTTGTCACATCACAGTTACTCCCATGGCAACAGACTGTGATATCACAACAGAGGATTATGAATTCAAGTAGGAGTCAGCTATAGAGACAGATGAACCCTGAGGGATAAAGATCATATATTCTTGCAAATGTTTTAGTAATAAATACTTGGGAGAAGGAATCTTTAGAATATATATGGAATGGAAGCTGAATTGTACCTAATTATTAAGTTTTTCAAAGTTTTTAAAGGTGTCAGCAGCTCTTTAAAGGAACACTGTCAACCATTTTGCAGCATATTATTTCAAGTTGAAAACCCCATTTTATGGTTGCTTATCTCTAAAATGTGTTTAAGTTGCCGATTGTTTTATTACTTCCTTTCTTGGCAGAACTGAAATGCATGCTATTGTAATTATATCCAACCTTGTTTTGTTTCAAATCATTCCTCTCAACTGCTATGAATTCTGTGTGGCGCTATGATTTTCATTCTCAATTTTACCCTTGTTCCACATAGATTTATTGGTGTTCTTAAAATGTTAGAGCTATTTCTGAACACGCAAACTACTAAATCATTGAACTAAGTAGAGAGAATCTTTCTATATCACTAACTATATGGGGCCCACTATCTGTAGACAGAGTATTGTTTAAAAGAAGAAAGTGCTACACATTCTGGCTATTTGCTATAATTTTTGAAGGCCAGTGCTATGATTTTTAATGTTGAGAGGTTGAGGGTATGTTTCAAATCATTAATCTGCCTTTACTGTATACTTCCCAAACATTAGAATATCCTCAAACAGTGCAGTCACCATGACACAATAGTTTCCTCTCTCCTACAGTATTATGAGTGGCTAGATGTGCCGGCATATTTCCAGTCCAGGAAAGATGCAGTGGGAGTTGATCAAGGACTGCAAACAAATACATTTTTTGTGCGGTGACACCAGCATGATGGGCAGTCTGTTCTTCACTTTAAAGAAAATGCTGGCCTCTCAGTATGGCGGCACCGCTCGTGACAATGACAATCTGTGCTCGTGTGATCGGACTCATCGGATGGCCAGCCAGAGGCGGAGGGAAGGATCATTGCAGCCACACAGCTTCTCCTGGTGGCCATAGGTGATGGTGCAGATAAACTGCAGTACTGGAGTTGGGGACTGCTGACTGGCTGGATGGATGCAGATGCACATGCCTGAGTGTGAGTGTGCTCCACAAACTAACATCCCAGGGGGGGAAGAATGTAAACTACAGCCGTGCTTCATGATAGTTTCATGTAGCCCACAGATGCTGCACCCTGCCTACCTGGACTCTCTCCTGGAGTCTCACAAACAGCCTTTCCAAAGGGCCTGGTCCAGTCCAAGGACCTCCACTCTGGAGAGGGATACCACTGGGCCCCCACTCCAGGAGGCGGGTAAGCCCTGGGAGATGCAGGGGTGACAGGGTTGAGTGCTGCAAGGAGCTCTGTGAAACACTGTCGCTGGCTGAGAAGGAGAACTAAAAAGCAGCAAAAGAAATAAAACACATCAGACTCAAACTACCTCCCACATCAACAATCTCTACAGAATGTGACTCAATCACAACGCGCTTCTTTTATTTTTATTCATTATGCTTTATTTGCCACCTAGCCACTGGTTTCCTCAGCCCAGTCACAGACCCTCCTGCTCCCTCCCACAATGGCTGCAGCTCCCTAGATACCCCAGGCTACCCCCAGGGCGGGGTTGCAGCACCAGCCTATAGTGCCGCAATCAGCAGGATAGGTCAGGAGATGGCTTGGGAGCTAATTGAAGCTGAGGGCAGGCCATCAAGGTGGCCGGCAGTGATTTTCCTGATGTATGGGGGCCAGGGATTTGCAATGTGGTCAGTGTCCGCCCGCCCTGAACGTATTGGCATCGGTGTATCTAGTACACCCAGCCTCAGCTAGTGTCCATATAACACCGAACACTACCACCCTCCCCTGGAGAAGGAATAATGTGTTTTAAACTACAGACACTGTATGGTCTAAATGACAGTGTCCCTCTAACGAAACAAAGAGGAAAAGTCATTATCCTGGTCACCCTGTATAGTACTTCCAGATTGCTCATCAGTGGTATTCTCCATCAATCCTGTAGGCTGATGCATGATCCAGTCAGACTGGAGCTGGCCAGAGGCTATTCCTCTAGCCTAGCTCTGGCTCACCAGTTTAATTCGTACATCCCTAGAGAGTGGTCACGATTTAGTTTTAACTCTTCTCTCCCTTTTTTCATCCTAGACATTTTTTCTGTGGTTTAGATATAGGTGTTTGATTTTTCTGGTCACCTCGTAGGGTACCTACGTAACATACGTAATATACAAAATGCTAGCAGAAACAGGACTCACAGATCTATTGAATCTGCTTGATTGTGCAGCTAGCCCCTCAACTTGCAGCTGCCTCACCCTCCCTCCCTCTTTATAACCACCCCTTCACTCTGTCTCATCCTCTTAAATCCTCCCACCATTCTACACGATACCACCTCCTTGGGCACAGTGTTCCATTTATCTACCACCCTTTCCATGAAAAAGTGTCTCTTGATTTCCCTCCTGAATCTCCCTCCTCCAATCTCAGCTGATGCTCCTCGTGTCCCTCCCCTTCTAATCTGAAGAACCCTTCCATATTAATCCTGTTAATATCTTTTAGGTATATAAGGTTTCAATCATATCCCTCATCCCTCCTCTTCCAGGGAATACATTTGCAGCTCTCCCAGACTCTCCTCATAGGATTTTCCTCAAGTCCCTGTATCATCTTCATTGCCCTATGCTGCACCCTCCAGCAATCTGATGTCCCTCTTCAGGAATGGATGCCAGTACTAAATGCAGTATTCCAGGTGCGGCCTGACCAGTGATCTGTACAGGGTAGGATCACTTTTCTGTGCCTGAAGGAGATTCCTCTCGCTATGCACACCAGCATCTTGTTTGCCTTTGTAGCCACCTTCCTACACTGGAGCGTAGTAGTTCATACTCCCATTATTAGTACCCCTAGATCCTTTTCCTCCACTGTGCTTTCCAACTGTACCCCTCCCAACTGATAATTCCTCAACATCAAGTGTAGCACCTTGCACTTCCTGGCATTGAACCAGAACTGTCGTGGTTCCCATAATGCCTGTAGTTTGGTCAGGTCTTCATGCAGCTCCCTCCACCCCTCTATATCATCTACCACTGCACCAATCTTAGTATCATCTGTGAACAGTCTGATCCTACTCTGGATCCTGTTTGAGATATCGGCTATGAATATCCTGAACAGCACCGGTCCCAATACTGAACCCTGGGGCACCACACTCAGAATTTCCCTTGGTGATGAGGTTCCCCACCACCACCACCCTTTACTGCCTCCCTCAGCAAGTTGGTGATCCAGTTAACCATTTTGTCCCCACCCCAATGTATTCCAGTTTCCCCAGCCTCCCATGCAGCACTGAGTCAAAGGCCTTGCTGAGGTCCCAATATAGGATGTCCACTGCATGGCCCCTGTCCAGTTCCCTGGTCCCAGTCATAGTACTCAACTAGGTTCGCTCTGGCAGGATCTGCCCAATACAAAACTGTGCTGATGGCCATATTGGAGCCCACTGTCTTCCAGAAAAGTCACCAACCTCCTTTTACGATTGGCTCCATGAGTTTCCCCACAATTTTTTTTTAGGTTGTAGCTCAAAGCATGGGTGCTTCAGTCATTGTACAGCCTCTTGAAGACTTCACTTTCATCATTGCTACTGTTTAAGGTGCCAAATTAAGTTATTTTGCCAAATTAGCCAAAACAGTTAAAAATGGCAGCCAGATTTCTACATATTTATCCTGTTCTTCCTCCATGGAATAAATGGACTTATCTACCTATCTTACCCTGATCTAATTTTCTGAATCCATTCCATATACATAGGAGGGGCTATATCCTTCCAATGTTGGAGTGTAATTCTATTCGCCACTAAGCAGCCGATGTTCCAAACCATCTTTTGGAATTTAAGCTCATCTTGAGCTTCTATTGAAAATCTAAAAATAGCAATACCAGGGTCAAATGGAATTTCTTTTCTAATACTTTACACAGTACAGGCCATATCCTACCCAGTACCCTTTCATTTCTTCACAAGTTACTAACATATGGGAGAGTGTCCCTCTTTCTTTCTTACATCTCTGACATGGTTCGGAAATGGAGGTATCCATTTTATGAAGCCTAGCGGTGTTCTGAGCATTTTAATGTGAATTTGCATTAACATTATTCATTTATTTATTTATTTTGTAGACTCATTTTCACCACCGCCTCGAGGAACTTTCTCTGGCATCCCTGCTACTCAGTGCTCTACCTCCCACCTGAAGCCCTCCTTCCATTCTGCTACTGCAAGGCAGACCCTCCAGCTCCGCACCCCAAGGTGGGCTGCCCCTGTCCTCCCAGGCACTCTATCTGCCAATCTAATGTGCCTGGCCGAGATGGAGGAGAAGCCCAGTACTGGAATGTGGCATATCGGGGCAGGGTGCGTCGCCTATCCTCGTTGATGGGGTTTTCACTTTATGTTGCCCCGTGGAGCCACGGCATGCAGTGAGCGCCTGTGCATAGCTGCCCTGCTGGCGTCTGCCGTGCCTGCCCTGATTTTTGACTAGTGTTCCTGAAATGCTCCCGATCTCTATTAGGGCCACCAGGACACCAAGCAACCCTGGATCCCTCCCGGCAGAGGAGAACTGTCCTCTTGATGCTCCATCTTCTCCCACCCCACCAACCCCGGCTCCCCGAGTCCATCCCCGAACCCAGGTCACTGGTGTTGCGCAGTGCGGGTGTCCAGTGCCTCAACCCTCAGCACCACTGGTCCAGTTTGCATTAACATTATTCTTGATCAGAACTTTATCTGAATTAACCATATTATTCAGGGTTTTAAATAATTGATTAGCATTTTTTCTTGGGAGGATACTAACTGTACAGAAAGTATTTATATAGGTTTTCTTGAAGTGTTATGTTTGTTAAACACAGTGAGGCAAGTGCTATGCATTTTCACAATGTTTTAGCACTTTTATGAGCAAAACGCTAACCAATTTTTAGAGTTAAATAAAACCCTGTTATTCCATCTTTCTACTGAAATGGGAATAGCAAGAACTCTCCCCATGTTTCTCTAACCAAACTCATAGGACGTGATAAGTTCTCCATTATAGAGGAGTACAGTTTAGATATCAGATGTTTATTTGAATCTAACTCCAAGAAGAATTTCTCTAATATGGAGTAAAAATAGTGTGAGAATTATTTTCTAAAAACAAAATTCTTAATTTGCATATAATGTGACCTCTGTATGCTTTTTAAGCAGGGAATCTCTTGAAGCTGCTGGTAAGATAGAAAAATATCTCCTTTGAAAACTCTCCTATAGAACGTATTGTGTGGTGAGATGCCAAACCTTAAACGTGGGATCCTCCCTGGCTGGTGGAAAGAAAGGATTATTATATATAGGGGCAAATTTTGATAGATCAACCAAAGCATTACATATTTTAGCAGTTTGTAACATGCGTTAGTAGTTGATAATGTGATTTCCAACACCTCAGGAAAGGTAGATTGCACGCTGGATCGGAATAATGCCAAAAATGGATCAAAGTTTCCCACAACTGAAGTGAGACTCATCAGTCTGTAGTTGCCTGGATCATCCTTGGGCCATTTTATGAATGGGCACCACATGGGCCATCCTCAGTCCTGTATCACGCATCCTCTGTCCAGTGATGTACTGAACAGGTCTGCCAGTGGTCCCACCAGGATCTCCAGTAGCTCTCTAAGTACCCAGGGTGAATGCCATCCAGCCCCGCCCTTGTCCACCCTCAGTGCTCTTAGTCCCTCCAGCACCAGGTCCTCTGTGATTCTGATATGTCACCCCTTGCCCACTCCACCCTTCCCATGGGGTATCTGCCCCCTCTTCCTTCATGAACACAGAGCAGAAGTACTCATTCAGTGCCTCTGCCTGGTCCTCCCCTTCTTCACCCCCCATCTTTCTTAATCCTCACAATCTGGTCTTTGTTTTTTTCCACCCACCATCTTTCTTAATCCTCACAATCTGGTCTTTGTTTCTTCTCCCTCCCATCTTTCTTAATCTGATATCTTTACATCACTGAAGAAAAGAAAAATTGGGTCAAGTTAATGGCTGGATCGCAGGGGATCTCCTCACCCAGATGAAGGAAAAGGACAACCTCTGGGAAAAGCCAGGTCCTCTCACAGCAAACACAACTTCCAGTGCTGTAGAGCTGCAAGAAACTACTGCACCAACCTTATCCACAAGCAAAGGCCAACTTCCACAAGGAGCAGCTTAATAAAACTTGGGGCAACGGGAAGAGTTTTGGCAGAACATCAAAAGCCTTCTTGGGAAGGATGAAAGAAGATCCCCACTCACTCAACATCAACAACGCCCACGATTACTGACCCACAGCACATCGAAATTCTCCTCTCAACACAGCGCTACTGACTGACTGGAGTGTTCCCGATCACCTGCACCCTGCTGAGGAACAAACCAACTGCACGCCTCAGGGGCTCAACCCTTTCTTCTACTTCAAAAAGTGTAGGTGAAAGAGGCTTACAAACACATAAAAAATACTAGGCAAGACAAGAATGGGGAGTGATGGAGTCAATATGAAACTCCTATCCCTAACACTGGATGTCATCATCGTACAGTTACAAAACTATTTAACAAATCACTGGCTCTTGCACACCCCTGATCTGGAAACAGGTTGTCATGACGCCTGGTGCACAAGAACGGCAATATGACATGCACCGCCAATTACAGGCCAATATCCATCCTCTCTCCCTTATCTAAAGCCCTGGAAAACATTGTGGCCACCCAACTCACAGATTACCTCAACAAACACAACCTATTATGTCCCAGGATTCGATCGAATGCAGGCGGTCAAGATGGTCGCACTCTGCTGAGCTCCGTGACGTCCCGGCCTACCCGCCATTTCTGAAATTATTTTGAATATTTTATATCGAGTAAAAATACGTTTTATTGTTAGTTTTATTGTTTGCTGTGCTAAATATTGCTATCTTTAGCTTCGTTATCCAGCTGATCAGATATCCAAGTTTCTCATGTCAGAAAAAAGCCCCCACATAATTTTACCTCGTTTACTCTGTCGTGACTGAAACACGATATATTAGAAAAGCCTCAATTCTTCACATCCAGGTCTGACAACTTATATTTTTACTGGCTTAAAGAAAGGAAACACGCAGTTTATTTAGCCTGATTATACACTGACCTGAGCAGTCTTCTCGCTTCCTCGAAAACCCCCTTTTTTTTTTTCTAAATCATCTGTTAAGGGCCCTTGTCTGCTTATGGTCATAGGGACGTTTTTCAGGAAGTCAACAGTTTTAAAGGGACATAAATTTCTTTTATTTCTACTAGTCAAGCAATAGTCTTAAACATAAGCAAATTTCTACATACTGTGACTGTCTCAATGGATTGTGAAAAATGGAATATCAACAGGCACATACTTACAGTAATAGCATTCCTATCCCTGAGAAAAGATAGGAGGGAAAAATCCATCTAAGAAACAAATATCTGAAGTAAGCACAGACAGTGATGATAGCTTAGAAACTCAAGAAATCTCCTCACAAGTCTCTATAACCACTGACAATCATTCATTTTAATCAGATTATGGCAAAGATGGAAAATATATGTGTTACGATTACTGATATTCTAACAGCTTAAAGCAATTGAGAAAAGAGTCTGATGAGCACAAAATGCAAATTTCAGATGCTAAGTCCAGAATTAGTAGCGTGGAAGATAAAATTGAGAAAGATGTCAGGGAGGTTATAACTAGCAACAGAAGAATATCTAAACTGGAGGCAAAATAGAAGACTTAGAAAGCAGGAGCAGATGAAATAACCTACGATCTTTGGGGTCAAAGAAGGACTTGAAGGAATGATGCCTTGTCATTTATTAATAAATTACTTATTTCAATTGCTGGTCCTCCCCTGATTGTGCTCGTTATGTGTTAGAAAGGGCACATAGATCATTAAAACCAACTCCAGGTCTAATGCACGACCTAGATCTTTTGTTTTCAAATTTCTGTACTTTCAACACAAAATACATGTACAGCGTAAGTTAAGGGATAAGATCTCTATTGACTATGAAGGCTGTAAAATTAAGGTCTTTAACGATTTGCCCCGAAGTTATCAAGAGACGAGATGCCTTCTTCCCAATTAAAAGAAAACTTAGGGATGCGAATATTAAATACAACTTGCTCTATCCGACAAACCCTAAGAGTATGGTCAACTGAAGGTCCCAAAGACTACAATGGATACGAGGCATCTAAAACCGGTCTTAAACGGACTTTTCCGCCTTTTTGCTGATTTCACATTCTAAACTGATGCTAGTCTTTTACTGATGCATTTGCGTATAGATGGAGGGAGCTATTTGACAGCAGTCCGATGCACATAGAAAATCAAAATGCAGTTTTTACTAACAGAAATATGTGTTTTACATCGCTAACATAGTTCTGTTCACCCCTTTATTTTCATTTTCAGTTCCTCTATTGCATGGCCATGGTGTGGAAAGGTAAATGCACTGTCTAAGTTGCTATCTTCTTTTGCTAAGTTCTGATGTTGCGTAATGTTCAATCAAGGAGCCCTCTGAGCACCTTTGTGGCTTTATCTCTGCTTACTTAAAGAAACACGCCCTGCCTATTAATCTGGCTAGAGAGAGTCGTCAGCATTACTGGACGAGAAAGCTAAGGCTTGATACTATCAGAAGGTGCTACTTCCTCACTTAACGCATGAAAAAGAGGCAGATGGAGAAAATTAAATAAGGGCCACATTGTTGATCCTAGGTAAGGAAACTCCCTTATGTCTTCAAACCAGGTGGTATGTGTCCTAAAAATGTTAAGCAGATGAGCGTATTGGTGTCATGGTCAAATGGAGATAAGGCTAACTTCGGATTATGGCATTTTCCACATGTGGTTGCATAGGGGTTCAAGTGTTGTTAGAGTGGGGACAGAAATGTTGGTGCTGTGCATTATTCTACAAAGTCTTTTCACTGTGCTATCTGGTGCTGCTTGCTTATTTCTCTCTCTTTTTGGGTTTCTCCCTGTCACGAAGTTACTTGTATTATCCAAAGCATCCTTTGTGCATCCCCTCATATTTTATGGATTGCTTACTGTCATACTCGCTCATTGTCGGATGCATGTGATGAATGGAAGAGCGATGCGAGGCATGTTTTGAAAATATGCCATCTTGTTCTAAAGGTTTCTTTATACAGTTGGCATTTCAAAACTTTCTAAGAGAGACTCTCGTGCAAACTATGAATGTTCTACTGTGGCATGGTTATGTATTCTGAGCATGCACTTTATTTTGAGAGCTTATGGGAAATGTAGTTTTAACACTCTGTCATTCACTATGTGCACAGAGTGAATGATTACTCACAATGTACTCCTTTTAATCCTTTTTTTTTGGATTCACTGAGGTCATTGTGATATTGCGTTAAACAGCTCATTGTTGCCTCAACATCAGTAATACTTTAATCCAGGAGGTATGGTGATTTGGGCTTTTTTTTTTTGCAAGATGCATCTATTCATTATGCTCTCATCTTGTTTCTACACTCTATTTAAAACATGACATACATCTCTTAAAGGAATGTGGAATTTGTTAATACAAATAGGAGTTCTTATGCAAGGTTTCATTAACCTGATACTTAAATACTTAAAGAATTTAATGACAAGATATATGTTCTGTTTATTAGTACTAGCAAATGTTAGAACTCGTTGTTTTGCTTCATGAATCTACATTAGTATTATAAATACTACCTGACTATATTGTTCCTTTCATTTGGGTGGCGGGTGTCCGGGACTGGATTATCTCAGCGATAGGCACCTTTAATGTCCTCATTCAGGAATGGACTTGGGAGCGGGGGTGAATCATACTATACAATATATTATAAGAATAGAACTTGTGGTTTCTTTTCTCTAACACTCTTACTTCTACTTTATCTGCTTTCCCCACTTAGCTATCTGAGTTTAATATTTTTACTGCAGACTCTAACTGATAGATTACATAGTGTGTATGGAGCAGACACTAAAACAGAAATATGCCTAGCAGTATATAAACACCGAGCAATATGGACTTCTACTATAACCAGATATAACAAGTAGTAAGATTTTAATTTAATTACATGGAATGTAAGAGGTCTTAATCATAAACTAAAAAGATACTGGTGCTAAGGCATTTAAAAATGAATCCATCCATTGTATTCTTACAAGAATCCCATTTGCATGATGAATATATTTATTTAATGAGAAGAGAATGGGTTGGACAAGTATTCGGTGCGGTATTAATTCCAAGAAAGCAGGTGTACTAATTCTCATTAAAGAGGAATTAATTTCCATATGGATAAGGTTATTATGGATCCTCTTGGACACTTTATTATAGTTCAGGTAAATTAGATGATGAGTGTTACCCTAGTTAATGTGTATGGTCCAACCGGTCTCCAACATGGCATTTTCAATGTTCTTTGCTCAAAACTTATGCCATTCTTACACAGCACTATTCTGCTTGCTGGTGATACCAATAGTACAATTGATCCATTACTGGATAGAAGTAATATGAGATATAGAAGTAATAAAAATGATAAAGAACTTCAAATATGATAAGTACATTAGGCCTGATTGATGCATGGAGACTATTTCATCCTAAAGAAAAGTCTTTTATTTTCTGGTCTGAACATTGTCATTCCGGCTCAAGGTTGGATCAAATTTATGTGCCAGAAACCTTTGCTAACAGGATAGTATTCAGTAACATATTAGAGCAAGTCATTTCAGATCACTCACCAGTGTTATTGTCATTTAAAGAATGCGTCCCCACACTCCTATCCAGTGGAGGATTAATAACTTTTGTTAGAAGATGTGGATTTTATTAAGGGCTTAAACAAGAAATTAGTTGTTTTGGGAATGCAACAAACCAGAAGACACCTCTTGGTTGAATGCCTGGAATGTTTTAAATGTTATATAAGGGATATATAATTAGTGCTACATCCAGACTTAAAAAGAAAGTAAAATCAAACAACAAGAGATCCTAAAAAATAGCAGAAGTTGAGAAAGATTTATTATCTGATGTATCAAATGAACAGTGGAAGCTATGGTCTAAACTTAAAACCCAATATTTTGAATTAATTAGAGGTGAAACAGAATTTGCAATAAGGAGATCTAGACTTAACTATGTTGATTCAGGCCCCAAAGCTACTAGATTGCTAGCTATTAGACTAAAACAAAATGCAGGAAGCACGAAAATATGTAACATCAAGAAATTAGATGATAATTCATTAATAATTGGTCAAAATAAAATGAATATGGAATTTATGAAATATTACAAGGAATTATATGACTCTGACATAATCCCTACTCCTGATGCCTTGGGAAAATTTTGTAAAGATATACAACCCCAAAGTCCCTGAGAAATACAAAATGCCTTAAATATGTCCATAACAAATTGTGAAATAGATGCAGCTATTAAAGCTCTTAAAAGTAACAAGGCTCAGGGACCTGACGGTTTCTCATCTAATTTTTTCATAAACTTAGAGATGAAGTTGTACCAATTCTAAATAATGTATATAGAAGCTATGGCAAAGGAATCCTTTCCTGACAATATGATGAAGGGTTTAATTACCCTTATTCTTAAACCAGGAAGGAATCTGATAATTGTAAAAATTATAGGCCTATATCACTTATTGACACAGACATTAAGATTCTGGCAAAGTTCTTGCTGATAGGTTAGAACAGGTTATACCCTTTCTAATTGATACTAGACAGGTGGGTTTCATGAAAGGGAGAATGGCAGCGGATAATACTAGAAAGCTATTTCATATTCTAGAAGCTACAAACAAATCTAGCATTGCAGCTGGTTTGCTTGCCCTCGATGCAGAAAAAGGCCTTTGATAGGGTGTTATGGCCCCATATACTTAACACCCTTGATCTATATGGTTTTCCATGTAATTTTCAAAATGGGTCAGATTATTATACAAGAATTTGTCGGCTTCTGTTATAACAAATGGTCTAGTCTCAGCCAGTTTTGCTCTCTTAAGGGAACTAGACAAGGATGCCCTCTTTCCCCATTGCTATTTAATTTAACAATAGACCCATTGGTTAGGAAACTAGGGAAGACAAGTATATAGAGGGATTCCTATACAGGGAAAAATATCTTACTTCCCTTTATGCAGATGATATTATTATTTCAGTACAAGATCCAACAAATTCCATTCCTAGGATTCTCCAAATAGTGAATGATGTTGGTAACATTTCTGGCTACAAACTAAACAAGGAAAAAACTGTCTTTTATCACTTAATAGGTTTTGTGAAAGAAAAGATATCGAAAATATGGGTATTAGGTGGGAAAAAGAAAATTAGATTATTTGGGTATTACTCTTCATAAAACAGCAAAGAAAACAGGTACAGAAAATTTAAAAAACTTAAACTTGATGTTACTAATTCTCTAGCTAAATGGAATTGCTTGCCATTAAACTTTTGGAGTAGAATGGAAGCAATTAAGATGAATATTTTACCCAAAATATTATTCAGATTTCAGATGCTTCCTTTTTTGTACCTAAAAGTGGTTCTCTGAGTTAAAAAGTACTGTTAATAGATTTCTATGGGATGATAAAAGATGCAGGATGGCTCATAATAAATTATCTAGACTCAAAAGGAATGGAGGTTGAAATTCCTGATTTTTATTTCTATTATTTAGCCTGTAGGATGTCCCAGAATTCAAAATGGCTGTATAATTCAAAAGGTGGGCAAGAGATACCAGAATGGTTATCTATGGAAACTGATATACTGAACACGTAAAATATTAACATCTCAACTTTAATTTTTCTAAACCTTTTAAAAGCATCAAGAATAAAATAATTTCAGATAGTGTGCAATTAATATCTGTGTGGAAAAATATCTTAAAATGGACATCAGATTCTCTGCTGTGCAATCCTTATAGGCAACTCAAATATTCTGGTTGATGGGCGCCTTAGTGCATTTTAAAGACTGGCATGAAAGGGTGTAACTAACATTAAAGACATTACTATTCATGGTGCAGTGATTCCTTTTACCTCCATGATACAAAAATATAGCTTAAAACCTCAAGATTACTATAAGTACGTTTCTCTTACAACAGGTATATTAAGTCATTATCATAATGACTTGAAAAAACTAAAACAAACGAAAATACTGTAGCTTTTCTTGCATGCATGCAGACACATTCATCTATTTCTGAATTGTATAAATTAATAGTAGAATGCATAAGGGCATAGATCAAGAAAATATTAGATGGTGGTCAAACATCTTAGGAAAAATGTAGATAATTGGGATTGGGAAACCATTTGGAATAGCTCTTTAAAATGTTTTAAGACAGTCAATATGAAACTTGTGCAATTTAAGTCCTTACATAATTTATATTACACACCATATCATTTATTTAAAATGGGCATCTGTAACTCTTCTATCTGTAATAAATGTGGAGAAGGAAATGCTAACTTAATACATATGTTCTGGCATTCGACAAAATCCAAAACTTATGGCAGAGCATTATCAGACTATTTGATGATATACCAGAACTCCAGAACAAACTAAATATGGAAGCTTGTCTTATATGACACTTTGAAAATGCTCTTCTTTGGACTAAAGAACACAAACACATTGTTCAAATCATATCAGCTTCAGTTAAAATGTCATTCTTAGGAATTGGGTAGATGATAAAACACCTTCTTTGTCGGAATGGAGGAATGAATGCCTAGAAATCTTACGCCTAGAGAAGATAGCACACTCTATAATAGGGCAGAAACATATCTTTGAAAGTAAATGGAACAATATATTCATATCTCATTGGCAAATAGGTTTATTCACATAACACTTATGTAATCAGTTACAGAACAAAGATTTGGCTCCCCATGCTATATATGTGTTTCTGTTTCAGAGAAAGATTGAAACTCAGGATAGCCCTTTGTATTTTCTCTTTACTCATCTTTTTATTTCTCATCTTAGCTTAACTTTTCTTTTCTCTCACTAAAGAACGGATGTTACTTCTGGAGAAAATAACAGGGAATGTAACTCACATAATATTTAAATAAATATAGAGAATTACTATGCAACTTTAGGTAATATATGTATGATTACATCTTCTGATTGCATAAATGTAAAATTCCATATGTCTTTCTAATAACTACAATATCAGTAGAGTGGTTGACATTAAAATATATAAGAGGAGACAATCCTTTGTTACAGTGTATTAATTAATTTATCGCCTTAGATTAGGTTGCAAATGATAAAACTTTGAGGTTGTTCTCCATTATGATTTATTATATGTTCTGTAACTGGATAACTGTTATTATCCTATCTAATGTAAGTATTGTCTGTAATTTAGTTTTCTTTCAAAAGAAAAATCAAATAAAAAGTTATTGACAAAAAAAAACCTATTATGTCCCAACCAACATGGCTTCAGGCAGAATTATAGTACCTCCACGCCTTGCTGGATTACATGACTACTGCACAAGGCACTAGATGAAGGAAAACTGGTGGGGTCAGTCTTCATAGGCCTCACCAAAGCCTTCAACGCTGTCAATCACTCTCTCCTCCTGACTCAACTACAGAACCTGGGGTTGCAAGCACTGCTGTCTGCTGGTTTAAGGACTACCTAACACACAGAAGCCAACGTGTAAAAATTGGGCACACAGTATCTAGCTCCAACGAGGTATCTTTAGGGGTCCCACGGGGTCAATACTGGGCCCTTACTATTAGCCTCTTCCTAAATAATCTTCCTGAAGCCTGTGACACTAAACTGATACTTTACACAGACAACGCTGTACTTCTCACCAGCAGTTTCTCAATAGTCGCCCTCCACTCTGAGCCGTAGGCATCCTTCTACAAGCTGGAAGACTGGTTCTGTAGCCATAAATTTCTATTAAACTACAAAAGACCAAGGTGATGCTCACAGTCAGCCCAAAGCACAAAAAGAACCCTTCTATTACCATCTCCAATAAAGTCAGTGAGCTGCTAGAACAAGTTCCTCCTTCAGCAACCTGGGGGTCACCACTGATGACTCCTCACCTTCATCCAACACATCAACACAGTGGTAAAGGCAGTGAACGCCAAGCTGGGTGTACTCTAAGGCATAAAAGTATCTCACTCCAGAAGCCCTCCATCTCTCAGTCTCCAGCTCCATCCTTTCTACCATTGACTATGGATTGGTGGTCTATGGTGCAGCAACAGACACTGCACTAAAAGGATTCACATTGCCCTCAACAAGGCATGTAGGCTCACAGTGACTGCAGATCGAATACCCACACCTGCTCCTTATACGAGCAGACCAACTGGCTGCCACTAAAGAACAGGATTATATTCCAAACATGTCTCCTTGGAAAAAGCGCTAATGGGTAAAACCCCCCATGCATTTCTAGCATCCTAACACCAGGTGCTACCAGCTATACCACCAGAGGCAGGATGAGGGGCCCTATCAACACCTTTCCATCTAACTGTGCAGGGACAGCGTGCTTTCAGCTATAGGGCCCCCAATGGCTCAATGAAATCTCAGTGCACATTCTAAACTCCCAATGCATCTCACAATTCAAAAATGGCCTAAGGCAACACCTTCTTACTAGGACAGTTTGTGACTGCCACTAGGACTCTAACACCCATAATGCCCACTCACCCACACCTCCTTCCCTTCCATTTACCCCACTCTTCCCCTTGCCCTATCCCTCTGTCTTCCTCTCCCTGTGCCTTTTCCCCACTGGATCAACCTTATAACCAACCTACTACCACCACCTCTCAACCTCCTAGACAAAGCCACTTCTTTTGGCCATCTACTCCCCTTCCCCAGTCTCCTCTCCTCCTCACCTTGACTCCTCCTCGGACTCTCACACTAGGTCCGATCACTACACTGTGAGATTCAATTTTGGCACCCCACCTTGTAGGCTGACCCCGTGGAAATGGTGAGGTACCGCCCTTTGCAGAATATTTCTTCCAATGGCCTTGCTGTGGTCCTTGACCTATCAAATTTCCTGTGCATTGCAGTGATCCAGAGGCGCTGGTTGTGGCCCATAATAGGCCATCACCTCTGCCCTGGATTCTATTACTCAGTTCGTGAGCATCCTCTCTCTCTTGACCTAGGGCTCCATGGTTTGATGGGGCCTTGAGGAAGATTCTTGGCGATTTGGACGCAGGTTAGAACGTTGTTGGTGGAAATCTGGCCTGGATGCGACCATCTTAGACTGTTAGAACATTATCAATTCTATCAGTCAGAAATTTCTCATGAGAAGGCAGAGTTCCTGTCTGCGGAAATTTCTGCCACTCAGAACTGACCAGCTGAGCTGTTCAGAACAGTGGACAAGTGTGCAACCAACCGTCTACAGCTCCGTAGAGCATTTTCACAATTACAGTGTGATGAGCTTGCTCGGTTCTTTGCTGATAAGGTGGCTGACATTAGGTCAGAGATCCACTCGACCATTCTGTGCGGTTGCTATTGGTCAGGAGTCGGTCACCACCCTTCATTTTCCTGGGTACCTTCGACCACCCAGAAATCGTGGGTGTGGATTGTCCAAGGATTGACCCCTACCTGCTGTAGTTTAGATCCAGGTCCTACTTCCCTAATTTTGGGGTGTGGGAGTCCATTCTCCTGGTTCTAGCACAGATAGTCTGGTGCTCCCTTGACTCAGATGAATATCCCTGTTCCTTGAAAGAGGCAGTGGTGACACCCTTATTAAAGAAAGCTTCTTTGAACCTAGACTGTCTTGCCAACTACAGGCTCTAACTCGAACCTCCCTTTGTGGGAAGGTGATCAAGAAAGTAGTGGCGGCCCAGTTGGAGAACCACTTGACCATCCATAGCATCTATGAACCTCTCAATCAGGTTTTCAAAGAGGCATAGTACCGAGACCACACTGGTTCAGGTGCTCAATGATCTCCTGATGGTGAGAGACCAGAAAAGCGTCCATCTTGGTACTTTTAGATCTGTCATCAGCATTTTACACCATTGACGATGGGGTTCTACTTGAGCACCTGAGATGTATTTGTGGGCTTTCTGGACTCTTCTCAGATGGTTCACTTCATACCTCACCGAAGAACTCAGAGGTGGTTTCAGGGTTTTTCCTCTGATCCCATCTCTCTGTTTTGTGGGGTTCCTCAGGGCTCTATACTGTCCCCTATGTTGTTTGCGGTCTACATACTTCCCTCGGAGACATTGTGAGATGGTATGGGCTGAGGTTTCATTGTTATGCCAATGATACCCAGCTATACCTGTCCTTGCACCTGACCAGGAAGGAGCTATCTCGGTATTTAACAGCTGCCTCAACGAAATCCAGGATTGGATGAGGTCCAGTTGGCTGAAGTTGAACTCTGGGAAGACGGAGGTGTTGGTTTTGGATTCAGATCACTGGATAGGGGACCTGCAGCCGGCTCCCCATCTGGATTGTTTTTGGGATGTCGAGCTACAGGTCTCTGAGCAGGTGCGAGACCTGGGGTGATATTACATGCAGGGCTGACTCTTTGGTCCCAGGTGTCAGTGGTGGTTAAGTCATCTTTCTACCATCTAAGAAACATTGCCAGAATGAAGCACCTTGTTCTGTCCAGTGATCTGCCAACTTTTAATTCATGCCTTTGTGACCTTAGCCTAGACTATTGCAACCGCTTTACTTTGGGCTTCCGGGGTTGATATCCACCACTTGCAGCTGGTGCAGAATTCCACAGCATGGTTGTTGGTGGGTACTCCTAGATCTTCTCACATTAGACCGGTGCTGGGGATCTGCACTGGCTCCCAATTCAGTGGCGGATTACCTTCAAAGTCGGATTACTGACTTTCAAAGCCCTGCATGATCTGGGCCCTGATTACCTGAAAGAACTCCTGATTCCTTACCACCCTGTGAGATCGCTCCACTCAGCTGACAAGGGGTTGCTAGAGACTCCAGGGTGACTTTAAAATCTGCTGGGGCCTGTGCTTTTATGTTTGCAACCCTTCCTTTGGAATTCTCTACCCCATCGGATTAAGGAGTGCACGACTGTGGGGAGTTTTAAACATGCTTTGAAATCGTTCCTCTGGGAAAAGCCTATGGTTGTATTGTTTTCTGACTTGATTTTGTTTGGTTTTATGATGCTGATTTTTGTATTTATATCTTATTGTACTGTGCCTTGAAAGTGCGTAATAAATAAAGTATATTATTATTATTATATTAGGTGTCACACCTCTTTATCTCCTTCATTACATATAAACACTGTCCTTTACCCTAGTTGAATGCTCTTGACGCTGTACTATCACCATTGGTACTATGAATGACATTGTAACCTTATTGTATACTAGCTACCTACTATTCGAGTATTGTATATAAACTGTTTGTTACTGTTGTCATTGTCACTGTTTGACTTGGAACCTTGGTAAAGAGCTCTGAGCTCAAAGGTTTGATCTGAATCCCTAAATAAATAAATAAAATAAAATAAATAATCCTCATACTCTGGTCTTTGTTTCTTCTTCTCTTCCAATGTATCTGAAGGAGTCATTTTCCCCTTCCTTGATTCCCGTGCCAGTCTCAGCTCTCTGGAAGCCTTGGCCACTCTGACTAGCCTGGTAGCCTCCCAGGACTTCTTCATGTACTCGTCTTGTCCCTTGCCCTCCTGATTTCGAATGCTTTTCTCTTGGCCTCACCCTTCCATTACCTCCCGAGTCAGCCAGCTCAGCTTCTTTGCTCTCCCTTCTTGCTCCGTGTCCTGCTGCAGGTCTCAGTAGCCTCTGCCAGCCCTTTCTTAATGATATTCCATTTTGATGTTTATTATATTTATAATATTAATGATATTCCATTTTGGCTGGCACTCATGCATGCATGTAATAGGACACACGCTTTAAAACTTCCTGTGTTTTGGGTCTGATATTCCTTTACCACCCTGGACCCTCCTGAATGTCCAGGTACATCAGGATGAGGTTTTTTTAACTATTTATTTATAAGCTTTTCATGACGAGAAATAAACTATTACAAACAGCAAAGTAACACAACATTGGCTAGTGTATACAAACAGCAATCCAGCTGTGGCTCTAAAAACAGATAAGCATTTATACTAACATACTAAGATGCCAGCAGAGTAGACCAAAAGTCTATCAAGTCTGCTCAGAAATCAGGAGCCGGTCAGGACACCGTTGCTGCCCTCCCACTTCCCCAGTAAATCCCCAGGCCCCATCCCCAACAGAGTTCCCTCATGATCTGGCATTTCTCGTTTTACCTCCCCTTATATCTGTCCCAGCCCCTCTTGAATCCTCCACTGTATCAACAGCCACCAGATATAGGTAATATGTACAGGACTGTATAATTGTAAAACATGGAGCTTCAAGATGTTGCAACCATAAAGACCCAGAGTATTGCACTATGGAGCAGGACCAACGTTGCAGAGGTCTCGGGGGCCACAGATAATGCTCCATATCACTGATCAAGTAGATACAAGCCACTCAGGGCATCCCCCCACTAGTAATCAAAAAGCCCTTGTGCATCATGGGCACAATCCGCCTATGTTGTAAAATGTACAGCACCCACCTCACAGAAAAATGTCAAATTGTTCAGAGGATGATTAAGGAGTGCTGTAAATTGTTTCAGTTTATATATCTCTATAACCAGATCCTGCCAGAGAGAAACAATAAGAATGTTACTGGTAAGCCAATTGTTTGTGATGGCTTTCTTAGTGCCAGGAGGCAGATGGTCAGCAGTTTCCTGCTAGGAGGGACCACGATGGATTGTCATATTTATAATGCAGAAAAAATCTCACATCAACTGAATGCGGGTGCCAAAATGCTTCATAACTCTCTCCTAAAGTAGTAAAAGGGGCTTATAGGGGCAACTCCAAAAGATATGCCCATGAATCGCCAGAGAGGACCCACAATTCCTCCAGCATGCTGTGCCTCTACCAAGGGCGACTTGCACCGGAATAGCCAGTACTCTAAAGCAGTATCGGACTGCTACCCCTAGAAAAATTCCTTCAGCCATGTGAGGCCATGACCGAATGTAAAGCATGAAGGTGCCTGCCCCAGTCTTGCTCATCAATGGGTGTTGCACATCTGTCTCCCAAACCTACCTAAGAGCTGCAGTGGAGTCGGCAGGTAATTGTGCAGGGTAGCATATATATAGGAGACGATATAGGAAGGGAATAGAACCCTCTAAGGCAGAATGTAAAATGGACACCAGATGGGAATAGATATAATGTCTAAATTGTGAAGTAGCAGTTTTTTGATAAAGTCTGCCACTTGGAAGTAGTAAAACGATTCACGGGATGCAGTGAATATTTCTGTTGGATCTCTAGGAAAGGTAGCACTTGACCATCTTTAAGAAAATGAATTAACAAATGCAGACTCCATACATTCCCAGCTCCTAAAGCCGTGGTCCACGCTGGCAGTGAGAAACAGAGATAAATATGGCAGTGAATAAAGCCAAATACCTAAAGCCTTTCAAGGGGCATCCAACACCTTCTCCAATGCTTAAGGGTACAACGTGTGTGTATTGTTATGGGTTATATCATCTAAGGGTGAGGAGGGTGCTAGAGCAGGATTTTATTTAGGTTGCATAGGTCCTCCCTCCGCAGCTCCAGGTGTTTCGAGTAGGCTTGATAATTGTCACTGATCCAAAGAACAATAATATGTAATTGGTCCACCTCATGGTAAAGATGAAATCATGGAGTGCCAGACCACCCCCCGATATGTTAAGGGAGCTGCAACAGAGAGAACCAAATGTGTGGCCTCTGTCTCTCCCATATATACACCTAGAGATTTTTTGTTGAGTTCCCAGAAAAAGTTGTTGGGGAGTGACTGGTAAAGTTTGAGCAAGGTACAGGAACCTGGGTAGTAAATGCATGCAGATAGCATCTATCCGATGTATCAAAAGGAAGAGCAAAGTTCTTCCAGGTCTCCAGGTCCCTTGTAAATTGCCTGAGTAGGGAGGTATGACTGTGTTATATCAGGAAGGTGGGATCACTCAACAGCTGCACCCCAGATACTTAAGGGAGGGAGATCCCAGTGGAAAGGATACATGTTTCAACAGCTTAATCTGGTTCAATTTCAGTTGCTTACCATCTATATCCCCTCCCCGGTTGCCCTGAAAAGGGACTTCAAGCCCACTGAACTTACAGGTCAACAAAATTCAATAAAAATATACGGGTGTAGTGTACCTGAAAGATATCTGGTTTTTGCCATACTAAGCTTATATAGCCGGCCAATTGGCAGAACGATGTTAGCGTATTCCATAAATGTGACAAGGCTTAGTCAGGGAAAGTGAGATAAACCGATAAATCATTGGCATAGAGCACCAGTTTTGATGTCTACCCCTAGAGTGATACCACAGATTGCCCCATTCTATCGAATAGCCTGGGCACGGGGTTTCAAATACACTGCAAATAATAAAGGCAAAGGGGACTCATCGGGATGAGTTTTAAAGATGTGTACTGCCTTTTTCCTCACTTTCTGGGCTGGCCCTTCCTGCAGCATCTACCCTACAAGGTTGTATTTTATTTATTTAATTTAGTCTTTGGTAACGGGTAAGGCCCACTCGCACAAGTGCCTGTTTTCAGGGGTGACCTGGAGCACTGAGCAGTTAAATGTCTTGAGTCACACAGTATGCAAGTGGAGGTTGTGAGAATCAAACCCAGGTCTGGCCTGCTGGATGCACCAAGCTTGTTCACAGCTCGTTACTCTAACCTCTAGGCTATACTGCCAGCCTTTCTGGTTGAACCCTGGCTCCAATTTTATTTAACAAAATTTCTAGTTGAAAGGCTGAGAAAAAGCATTTAAAACATGACACTCCATAAACTTGATGGAGCAGCTGGCACTGCACTATCCACACTTACATCACAAAACGTTGGAAAACATAGGTTGTCATTAGGAATTGGAAGCAATCATACAGCCAACACTTCAGAGGCAACTGATGATCCTTCACTTCCTTTGGCGCACTTGGAAAAATTGGAAAGTTTTTTATTTTTTTTGCCAATTGTTTAACCAGGTGAGACACACTAAGCTGAAAGCTTGTTTACAGGTGCAACCTGGGAGCACAAGGAAGTTAAGTGACTTGCTCAGGGTCACAAAGTATGCAAATGGCGGCTGTGGGATTCAAACCCAGGTCTCCCAGTTTGCAGTTCAGAGCCTTAAACCACTGTGCTATACTGCCTCCCCAAACAGGCACTCCCATGGAGGTAAATGAGCTTCCGACTCTTTGTTTGCAGCATTGAGAAAGGTGCACTGCTCTTTAAACAGTTTGTGTCTTCAAAACAGACAGCCAAGCCACCCAACAACTAATATTTTATTCTGTTCTACAGAAAATGGCATCTTGCATCAACTGAAAAAGTAAAGACACAAATAGACATGCATACCCATAAAGTTGCTATTTACAAATGCAATACAAGCATAATATGTTGACAATGAAAGTCAATTAATTTTTAATAATTTTATAATGTATGACAGAACGTTGTTATATGCCAAAATCATCTTTTTACACCCATGTTATACCATCGATCTGACGTCACTATGTTGTTAATCTATCAATGGTATGTCACATCGATGGTATAACAACGGAGATCGCTTCTGCACATGCACGATGCCTGAATAGACAGCCTTCCTGAAACGGTGCGGTACTGAGAGCATGAGCCAGAGCACAGTACCGTGACTGAAAATAGCGATATAGTAAGAATCTGGCTTCTTTTTTTATATACTAGTTATGGGACCATACACTATAAATATAATGTGGTCATATATAAACAACCAGTTTGTGTAACCCGTCTAAGAGTTACCATGGTGACATAAACCTCAGCTTCACCGAGGTTTATAATACCGCTGATGACAACCTCTCAATGGTTAACAAACCAGTTACCGATATATGACCATACATTATCCTCTATTTTATATCATAAAACCTTGTTTTTTTAAAGACAATTTTATATATGTGGAGCATTCCGGTCACCTCCAGTGCTAGGGGCAAGTGCTCTTGGGCGCGATCCAGGAGGGTTCTCCTGACACAGTTGGTTAGTGTACCAACTAGGCTAAAGAACACTTTAGATCTGGTATTGTTGAACGGGAGGCAGTAAGGGAAATAAAGGTGGAGGACCTCTAGCAACAGCAATCACCAAGCGGTGTGGTTTAATATCACGATGTGGGGAGCCAGAGAAATCAGTTACTCAGGTGATAAACTTCAGGGGGCAGATTTTGGGAGGATGCAGGAAGTACTGATAGGGAAACTGGAGGGCATAAGGCAGGAGATGGATGCAGAGCAGAAATGGGATATTATTAAATGGGGATTACAGAAGCAACAGAAGCCTGCACCAAGACACAGAGTAAGAAGAGCAGAGCAAGAAAACCATGCTGGTTGAACAGCAAGATTGTGGAGGTGGTGAGAGCAAACGAGAGGTGCACCAGGTATGGAATATGGGGAAAGAAGTGAACAGGAGAAGTATGCAAGATGGTCCAGGAGGTGATCAGAAAAGTGAGAGAAGCCAAGGCCTAGAGGGAGCAGAGATTAGCTAGGGAATTAACGGGAAAAATTATTTTCAGATGCATCAGGGAGAAAAGGAAGTGCAAGGAGACACTAGTGAGGATAAAAGGGTGGGAGGAAGGGGATGAGCAGGCAGAAGCACTGAATGAATAATTTTGCTCAGTGTTCATGAAAGAAAGGGGAGGCTGCTACCACCATGGGCTGAGAGGATGGGGACAGGGGAGAGGAGGCAACAGATAGAAGAACTGAGGGCAAGTAGAGTCCCAGAGGGACTGAGGGCACTGAAGAGAGAAAAGGCACCAGGGCCAGACGGTATCCACCCAGGGTGCTGAGGGAGATGGCAGAGGTATTGGCGGAGCCACTGGGCGGATCTGTACAGTACCTCACTGAGTCGGATGTAAGCACTGAACTGGAGGATGGCACATGTAGTACCATTACACCAGAGTGGACTAAGGGACGAACCGGGTAATTATCATCCAGTAAGTCTCACCTCCATAGTGTGCAAACTCATGGAAACAATACCAAAGGAAAGACTGGTGTGGTACCTGGAGGACAATGGCCTCCAGGATGTGAGGCAACATGGGTTCATTTCAGGAAATCTTGTCAAACCAGCCTGATACATATTATGACTGGGTGACAGGTGAGCTGGATAAGGGTCATGCAGTGGATGTTCTTTACTTGGATTTCAACAAAGCCTTTGATTCTGTAGCCTATGGTGGCTTGGGAGGAAGCTAACTGGTGTAGGAGTAGGGGGCAAAATGGTTAACTGGATTACAAGCTGGCTGAGTGGGAGGCTGCAATGGTGGTAGTGAGAAGGGAGCTCTCAACTCCAAGGCCAGTGATAAGTGGGTGCCATGGAGGCTCTGTTTGGGGCCAGTATTATTTGGGCTCTTTATATCAGACATTGCACATGGGGTGGTGAGCAAGGTAAGTCTGTTCACTGATGACACCAAAATTGGAGCAGTGATGGATGGAGGGAGGGATGGAAGCAGCTGCAGGGGGACCTAAGCAAGCTAGAGGAGTGGTCGAGAGGTGGCAGCTGGGGTTCAATGCAAAGAAGTGTAGAGTTATGCACTTTGGGGTGAAAGAACCCAAGAAGAGAATACTGGCGGGAGGGTTAAACTGGGGATCACTGAGGAGGAGAAGGAACTAGTGGTAATGATAGCAGGGACCATGAACAAACTGCCCAGTGCAGGAGAGCAGGTGCAAAAAAGTGAACAAAATGCTGGGTTGCACTGGCGAGGGGTTTTCATCCAGGCGAAGAGAGGTGATCTTGTCCCTCTACAGGTCGCTGGTAAGGCCCCACTAGAGTATTGTGTGCAGTTTTAGAGGCCACACCTAAAGCATGATATCAGGCTACTGGAGGGGTGCAGAGGAGGGCAATAAAGATGATATGTGGAATGAAGGGGAGAGACTATGAGAGCAGGCTGGGAGACCTGAATATGTACACCTGGGAGGATAGAAGAGACAGGGGACATGATAGAGACATTCAGGCATCTGAGGGGAATCAATAAGGATGGGGCAGATGGGGTCTTTAAGCTAAGGAGGGGAGAGACACCAGGGCCATGGGCTAGAATAGAGGGGGACGATTTAGCAGGGAAATGAGGAGACACTATTTACAGAGAGGGTGGTACAAATGGAATGCACTACCAGAATGGGTGTATCATGTAAATCTGTGAATAGCTTAAAGGGCATGGGACAGGGAACAGGGAGAGTGAGGGTGGGGAGGTGGGGGTGGTAGTAGGATGACAAAGGGAGGGGCTGGGGCAGCTGCAAACTAGGGTGCTAGCTGCACACTCGGCAGACTTATAGAGTGCTTATATGGGAAACAAAGAAGTAATCCTTCCTCCATCCATTACTGCATATGGCAGTGTGACTACTACAAAATAAAGTACTATTGCCAGCCCGGTGGCACTGAGGGTTGAGGCACTGGACGCCACACCTCATGCCACATCGGGCAACCCGGGTTCGGGAATGACCTCCGGTTCGTCGGGGAGGGCGGAGCAGGATCAAGCACCCTACTGACAGCTCTCCTCTCCGGTAGTCGATTCCAATTGGTGAGTTCTGCTGCTACTCAGGTGGAGGTCCGTGGGCACAGGCGTGGAGGGTGCGCAAGTCGAGAGGGTTATCTTGGAACACGCACACATGTGCTTCCACACACGCACGTCCGGAACAAGGCGCGAGCGAAACGGAAAAACACATAAAATACATAACAGAAATAAAAAGTACTATTATAATGGTATCTATTATAAGTGTCAACTCAATGTCACTAATGGCATATCATAAAAATCAAGACAAAACAACACATGCAGTTACTATATTTACAATATTCACAATGGACATGCTTGATTACTATAACAAGCTCTACCTCAGGGTAAATGGAGATACCCTACGACACTTGCAGCTGATGCAGAAACAGCAGCCAGGTTGCTGACTGGCTTTTCAAGGTCTAGTAATGTGACCCCGGTCTCGTGCGATATGCACTGGCTGCCTGTGAAGTGGCGTGTTACCACCAAGGTTTGGTTACTAAACCTATAAAGCCCTACATGGGTTGGGCCTGGCTATCTGTTGGATCTTCCGCTTGCTCTCTGTTCACCCCCTTTGCTCCTCCGAGAGGGTCTTCTTTCAGTCCCAAGGGCAGGGCTTAAGTCCTTGGGAGCCAGCCGGTGGCGCTGAGGGTGAGGCGCTGGACGCCACACCGCGCCACACCCGCACCCGGTTCAGGAACGAGCCAAGAGTCACCGGGTCGGCGGGAGAGGAAGAGATTGAGCGTCTGGAGGACTGCCTCTTCCCAGGGAGGGGTGGATATGCTCGCTCATGGAGCGACCTCTGGCGGTGAAGCTAGGGGTTCACTGACTGAGCAGTGTGGTGCATGGCAGGGGAGGTGGGCTACGGCGCTACGTTGCCATGCTAGCCGGCTCCGAGGAGGGAACAAAAGGCGAAATGCCTCCTATGCACCGTGAGATGACGGTGGCTCCAGTGGACCCTCCCACATCCCAACACCGGGCCCAGACACGCCTGAATGCACTGCCTCCGAGGACCCGATGTTCAGGTAGGCCCCTCACTTAGGAGCCGCCACTGAAGGGAGAGCTGAATCAGCCCGGAGATGGTACCAGGGTCGAGTCTGCCTGGGGATTGATCGGAAGGCAGTCAGGGGAGATGCGGAGGGTTCAGGTTGGAGTAGAGGAGGAGTTCTGTGTAGGCACTCCTGAAGGATGCCCAGGTATGAGAGGAATAAAATAAAGTTAAAAAAAAAGTCCACGGGGATTGCACATTTGAGGTTGCTGCCCTGTGCTATGGAACACTCTGCTTAGGGGATTGAGGGAGGCCCCTCGGTGGATCTTTAAATGGGGCTGAAGGCTTACCTGCTTAGACAGGCTTTGGGGATGAATATAGCTAGTCCATGGGTGCTACCTATGGTACAGCTGCAGTTTTAATGGTTGTAAATATAATGACTGAATTATTTTTTTTATCTGCATTATGTATTTTAAGTACTGATTTATTGATTTGTCTTTATTATTTTAGTTTGCTTCTCTTTACCTGTACAGCACCATGAGCCTCTCGGAAAGGGCACTTCAGGAACACATTTACTACTACTATTAATATAAACAGACTAAAGATACATAATTCAACATATGGAGTGTGCAGTGGCTTCAGCAATGGCACACAGCGACCTGTATGCTTGCTGGCAGCAACCACAGTAGGCCAGCCTTCCACTGATATACCACGACTGATGGACACGCCATACAGGGTTTGTAATTATACTGAAAACAATCAGACATAATTAAGATAACGATATACATAAATATTACATATATGTACTTAAGTGGCATTGCATATCCTTACTTCATACGACCAACTGTGGATGGGTGTAAAAAGGAGATGGGTAGAAATCTGGAATGTGGACGAGGGTGCCAAGTTGGAAGTGGGGAGTACTAGACTCTATGGAGTGATGCCTTGCTCAGATTCAGTTCCTATATTCACTGAGTGATACAGTCACAAATCTAGCTGCCGTGTGCCGTGCCATACGGAGAAAACATGGGATGAGTGGTCATGGACAGGAGGATAGGAGACAGGGGTGTATTTACAGAAGCACTAGTTCTGTACACTTGCTGCACGTGTGTAATGTGTGTGTAATCTGCCAGCATTATGAACCACACACACACAAGATGGTTGATTATGACTGAGGATGAGACATGGTGGTACTTTTGGCACAGTAATGGCAGTATTCCAGCTAGCGCCAAGTACTTTAGTACCACACTGTTTCATCCTCTTCATCTTCCCACCCGTGTCAGGAGCACCACCACCCCTAAGGCTGTCAAGAGAAGAGCTGTCAAAATGACATACAGTTGGTGAACAGGATGTTAGCCAAACTCCCATGTGAGCATCTCCCCATTCCCATACTCACGCTGGTTGTACTGTCGCTCACAGTTGCTCCAGCAGTGCTAGAAACACACTCTGAATACCTGCTGCTGCACAGGCATGACAGGAACAACACAGCCACCCAAAGAGCTCAGGCCACACATGTATCTTAGAATTGCTATATTCCAATGGATCTGAATCGCTGGGAAGAATTGGGCAGTCCTCCAGTAGGCTGACTGTCGATGTTAACAGATCTCTTGAAGGTTGATTTCCTCTGGGACCTCATCATCAGATTCACTGATGACGGTTTCTGCAGTGCTGATACCCCTGGTGCAGACAGAGAGACATGATTATCAAACTCCTCATCATTCAGCTCATTTTCTTCTTGTCTTTGATGTTCCTCAAAATCAGAATCACCGGGGACAACAATCAACCATCTTCGCCAAACAGTCTCACAGAACATCTCACCACTGTTCCACATCACTATCAGGAGGCAGGATATTACCGATCTGATCCTTGAACTGTGGGTCTAACATAGTTACAGAAATTAACGGTATAAGGAGAAAGCTAGGTCCATCTAGTCTGCCATTTGTTTTAGACCTATTTTGACACTCTAGTTGCCCTTTGTAGTCAGGGTTCCTTGTGTCTATCCCATGCATTCTTGAACCCCCATGATGCTGACCCCCACAACCTCTTGGGGCAGGCTGTTCCAAGCATCCACCACTCTTTCTGTGAAGAAAAACTTCCTGGTGTTGGTAGAGAACCTCCCTCCTTGCAGCCTGAGGTCATGTCCCTGGTCCTGGAGTCCTTCTTGAAGTGAAGAAGTTTCTGTGCCTTTACCTTGTTAATGCCTTTATGTACTTGAATGTTTCAACTATGTCCCCCTCTCTCTTCTCTGCTCCAGGAGGACATATTCAGGTCCCTAAGTCTTTCCTCAGAGGACATGTACTGCAGACCCTGAATCATTTTTGTTGCCTTTTTCTGTACTGTTTCCACCTGATCAATGTCCTTCCTGAGGTGAAACCTCCAGAATTGACTCTGTATTCCAGGTGAGGCCTGACCAGCAATCTATACAGTGTTAGTACCACCTCTCTCCTCCTACTCATGATTCCCCCAGTGCAGCCCAGCATTCTGTTGGCCTTCAATGTTGTCTTCTCACACTGCTTACTAACCTTCAAGTCATCTGAGATTATGATTCCTGTCCCAGGTCTGGGGCCGCCAGTCTTCGCCTCCTGGTATTACTCCTTTCTTGGATTTTTCTTTCCTATGTGCATGACTTTGCACTTTTGGCATTAAATCTCAGCTGCCACACTCCAGACAATTATTCTAGTTTCTTGAGGTCAGCTTCCATCTTGCTCACTCCTTCTGAGGCATCCACCCTGTTACATACCTTGGTGTCATCTGCAAACAGACACACTTTCCCTTCCAGTCTGTAAGTGATGTCTGCTATAAAACATTGAAGAGCAGAGGCGCAACACTGAGCCCTGGGGCATCCGCTGGTCACCCTGCCTTCCATCGATTGCATTCCATTAACCTGTACCCTCTGAGTTCTGCCTTGTAACCGGTTTTGTACCCATCCGACTACTCTGGACCAACCCCTGTGCGGTAAAAGCTGCTACCAGCCTTCTGTGGAACCAAGTGGAAGGCCTTACTAAAATCTAGGTAGACCACATTTACTGCTCCACCATCTATTTTTGTAGCGTAGTCAAAAACTCGAGCAGATTTGACTGGCATGACCTACCTGCTGTGAAACCATGCTGTTTAGGGTCATGTCAGCCACTAGTTTCGAGGAATGCTATGATCCTCTGTTTGAGTAGTGTCTCCATTAGTTTCCTTACTATAGACATGAGGCTCACTGGTCTGTAATTACCAGCCTTTCACAACTGCTGATTTGTGAAGTGGAACCACTATTGCCTTTTTCAGTCTCGGTATCACACTGCTCTTCAAGGATTTCATAAATAGAAATGCCAGAGGGCTGCTAATTCTGCCCCCAGTTCATAAGGATTCTGGGGTGCATCTCATATGGTCCATGGCTTTGTCTGCTTTTAGTTTATTTAGCTTCCTACTTGCTTCTGTAAATGGACTCGTGTCTACCCCTGGTCCTGAGGTGTCGGTTTTTTTTCAGGGCTGGGCATCCCTTGGATCCTCTTGTAAACACCGAGCAGAAGTATTTGTTGATGATTTCAGCTTTCTCTGGGTTATGTTTGGTGCATTTCCCTTCTTCAGTAGGAATCTTTACTATCCCCCTTTTGCCTTCCTACCTTCCCTAATGTACCTAAAATGATTTGTCTCCTTTCTTTGCCCTTCTGCTATTTTTCCTTCTTCTGGGCTTTTGCCTTTCCAATGTGTTTGTTAGGCTCTCATTTTTCCCTGTACGACTACCAGTCTTTCTGTTTTGGTCTCCTGGTATATGCTGTACACCTTCTTTTTTTTTTGACTGTGGCAGCCACTTCTTGGAAAACCATAGATGATTTATTTTTCCTTTTGCTTTGCTGACCCATCTGGCACATTGATCTGTGGCAGTCTTTATTGCTCTCGAGTCTCCCCACATGACCTCCACCTCCTCAACCTCTATTTCCATTAACTGGCTACTTATGCTGTTCCTCATTTTTGGAAGTCAGCCTTTCTGAAATCTAGCACCTTTATCTTTGAGTAGCTGGGGTCCTATGTTATGTTTACCTTAAAGCTTACCATGCGATGGTCGCTGTTGCCCACATGGCATCCCACTTTGATGTTGTTGATCCTTTCCGAGTTTAAGAGGACAGATTGAGAATGGCATCTCCTTGTTGGGGTTTTAACAAGCTGGCACAGTTCCGTACCTTTAGTGACAATAAGAAGTCCCTACTTCTTGTTGTTGTTACGTTAGTGTACTCCAGTTAATATTTGTAGGTTGAAGTCTCCCACCAGTATTACTTCACCTTTATCAGACATTTGTGGATTTCCTCTATTAGGTCTTTGTCTCCTTTATCTCCTTGATTTGGGGCCTGTACACGATAACAATTCTGAAGGTTTTCCTTGCCTGTTGTCTACTGTTAGCCACAATAACTGAAGTCCCCAGGTTGCCCTTTTACTTCTGTGGCTTTTATTGCCTCCTGAATGTAAATGACTATGCCTGAACCCTCTTTTTGCCCTGCCTGTCTTTCCTGAACAGATTATAACGGGCGTATCCCATCCGTGGTTTTCCATGAACCACGTTTCTGTTACAGCAACCTAGTCCAACCTTTCTGTTTCCAAGATGGCTGTGAGTTCAGGAAGTTTGTTGGTTAGGCTCCTAGTATTTGCAACCATTGCCTTCCAGGAATGTACATCCTCTTTGGCACAAGGTTGTACCCTCTTCCTGGCCAATAGATTATGGAGGTTGTTGGTTCAGGTGGATGTTGGCTCTGATTTGTTTTCTGAGGATGTATACATGCATTTGGTGTTTTGGGAGTGATGACCAGCCCACTGACAGCAGGGGTGTGAGCTGCATCATAATCCCTTTATTTAGTTTAAACTACCTGTATAGACATCAAATTTTTGTCCGAGTGCTCGCACACCTTCTTTGTTTAGGTGCAGTCCATCATATTTAAAAAGCTCTTTCCAAAAGTTGTGCCAGTTCCTATGTAGTGCTATCCCTTATCTTGGCACTAATCACGCAGCCCTGAGTTGAATTCACCTACTTCAATCTTCTGACTCGCTTGGTGCTTTTTCCTTTTTCCCCACACTGGCAGCACTTCTGAGAAGGCTAATTTAAATGGAAGGGAAGAAAGTTTGTTGGCCAGGTCCTCAAAGTGTTTCTTGGCCTCCTGAACTGTATTATTTGCCAAGTCATTGGTACCAAGGTGTACTGTTGTATGTGTAACATCCCCGATTCCTGCACAGTTGTCTTTATGAAGTTAGTGTTCCTACTTGCAGAGGCTCCTGGTAGAAACTTTACCACAATGTCGCTTTTTGTATAATATTTTTATTAGCGTCTCAAATAACATTCAGTCTAACACAGACATATATTTCACATTTCTGACTCTTCACAGTCGACTTTTATACTTACAATATAAATTTCCCTTTACATCCACTGAGACGGCACTGGCCGGATTCACGGATACTGTACTTGTGGCAGGAGAGGAACGCAAGGCACTGGTGCAGTTTTCGTGGACCTGGCCAGTGCCTTCGACATGGTGAACCATAATATTCTGTTATGTAAATTAAGAAAACTAGGAATTAAGGATGCTCAGTTAAATTGGTTCTCAAGTTATTTGTTAAAGCGTAGTCAAAGAACTAAAGTTAACAGCCATATGGCTGAATCCAGAGAGATAATGGCAGGTGTTCCTCAAGGATCAGTATTTGGTCCTTTTTGTTTTCAGTTTTTATTAATGATTTACCTTTTTCTTTTACTAATAACAACAGTTTATTGTATGCAGATGATACTGTGTTTTGGGTATCGGGACAAATAGTTACTAAATTCAGGATTCTCTTCAAAACAATATGATATTTTTGCTAATTGGATTCAGTTAAATAAACTGTTATTAATGAAGTTAAAAAAGTTACAATGTTCGGTTCTTCAAAAAGACTTCAGAAATTTGATCCTATTCATATAGTAGGACTTGGTGGTGATCCTCCCTTTGGTTACTATGGTTAAATATCTAGGTTTATACCTGGATCCAAATCTTAGTATGGTTCCTCATTCAGAGAAGTTGGGTGTAAAAATCCATCAGAAACTTGGTTTTCTTTATAGAAATATTACATTTTTATTTGCTTTTGGTAACCAGGTGGGTGCACTAGGCATAGGAAATGACTATTTTCAGGCATGACCGGGAGGATACAAGAGGACATACAAGTACATGTGACACAGCACATGAGATAATGCAACATTGTAGGGACGAGGAACACATACAATCAAATACAAATCTGGAAAACATTTTCAACATGATACAGTCAGTACCGCTTTGACAATCAAGAAAGAAATGCAAAAAGCATGTGAGAGAACACTGAGATTCTAAACATGTGCAGTATGCAATAAGTGCCATTATGTGACCATTAGGTTTAGGGAGAGTAGAAGCTGGAAGGAGAGGAAGGGAGAGTGGTGGGAAACAGAGGAAGAGGGTAAGGATGATTGAGGGATGAGAAATAGTTATGAGAGAGGCGGAGAGAGGTGTCTGAAATTTACGCCACTATACTATAGCTAAACAGGTTCTTTTTCTAACATTAGAATATGGAAGTATTACTTTTGCACATTGTGATCAGTTGTTTGAGTCAAAATTCAAAGTTTTGTATAATGATATTTGTAGATTTGCCTTGCATGCCCCATTCAGAACTCACCACTGTCAGCTTTATTTAGATCTTGGTGTACTTTCTCCAATTAACCATTTGATATATACGACAGTAAATTTTGTTTTGGGTAAAATGTCTAGGAGATCCTTTGTCTTTATCTAAATTAATTGTAGCAAAAGTTCATGGCAGGGGTACAAGACATAATTGTTTAAATCAATATGCTATTCCTGGTTACAGGTTACAAATGCGTAGGAAAGCATTGTTCTGGTATGCACCTTCATTTGTAAATGGATTTGGAGAATTGATTCAAAAAGCACATTCAGAATCTCATCTAAAACATTTATTATTAAAAGAAATTATATTGTGATACTGTTTGCAATTGTGATTAATTTTGTATTCTGTATAAATGTAATTTTGTATTGTAATGGTGTATTATGTGTGTGTCAGGCGTGACTGAAAAGGGATGTGCCCAGTCCACCTTCTGGTTAAAAATAAAACAAATAAACAAACATGTTGTCCAATTCGATCAATCTTCTATTACCCTACTTCTAATTAGAGACATTCTACTGAGTTAATTGAGAATCAGTTAATTGTGAGCCTAGAAGTCAAAAAGAGGTTAACAAGTAAAATAAAAAATTAAAATTAAAATGCAACCAGTAAATAAGTAATGAGGAGAAAGTTCATGCATTCTGCAATTAATACTTTAGCCATCTATTATTATTTCTATCATATTTTCACAGTTTGAGGTCTACACATTTCTTATGTATTTATTTCTTCCTTATTCAACTTGGTCAAGGAGAGCACAGCTGGGGATTCCCGTCCCTGTTGTATTCTAGTCCTTTCGCTATATTGAAATTGGTATGGTCCACTGGTCTCTACTTGTGTAAACAACGCTAGGTATGGTCCCCAGTCCCTCTCAAACTCTTCCCGCCCTACCCTTTAGTGCATAAGTTAATCTTTCCAAGGCCAAGTTTCCCAGTAAGAGGTTTTTCCACATCGGGATAATTGGTTCTACACTGGACACCCATGTATTAAGGATGACTTGTCTAGTAATCACCAGCATTATTCTTATCTGCTGAGCATGCAACCTCCATTCCCTGCTCAAACCCCTTAGAAGGAGAGCAGGGATATCTCTACCTCACTCCCCAGATGTCTTTAAGGTGAGAGGCCACCTCCAACCATATTTCTGTAAAACTCTGCACCCCCAGAAGAGTGGAAACATGTCCCCTCTCTGTTTTGCATCTACCACAAATTGGGGATATTGTAGGGTGAAACTTGTGTACCATGCTAGGCAGGTAAAAATGTTTGTGCAGAAATTTATACTGGGCCTCCTTAAACCTATTACATAATAGTAGGCCCACTAAGCGTGCCTAATTTGTTTTCGGAGATGGGTATTCTGAGATCTTTTCCCATTTTCCCTTACTGGCCCTGTTCCATCTGGGAATGCACCCGTCTAGTCTTGCTGCTTGTCTTATTAATCCTCTGTCATGCTGCTTTGCTCCTAAAATGTCTCTTTCTCTTTCTATCTTGTCTATTTTGGGATTGCTCTCTGCTTTCACCACTATCCCTCCAAGTGATTCACTTGGAAAAATCTAAAGAGGTGGGAGTTTGGCAGGCCCAGGCTTTCTCAAATCACCTCAAGGGTATATTCCATCATTCACATACAAATCCCTCAAACATCTCACTCCTTCGCTTCCCATTATGCAAAGCCCAGATCCTCCAGACCGGTAAGAACTCTGGGTTTCATATGATTAGCACAAGGGTGGTATGGTCCCTCTCTGCCCCACATCTTTTTTTAATATTCTTCAAGCCTTAAGAACTGCCTCCACTAGGGGTTCGGGTGCAGCGTCATTCTGTATGCTTTGTCATCTCCTTGCCAAATATGCTGTCAGTCATCCTGGACACTCCCTTGTTCTAACTCCACCCATGTGGCAGCTTCAACCTTATTGACCCAGCATTGTATGTACCTATATTGTACTGCCAAATAGTACCCCTTCAGGTTGGGAAATTCCAACCCCCTCTTTCTTTGGATGCCTTAAGCTTGCAAAAGCCATTCTAGGTTTCTTTCCTCTCCAAACAAAATTCCCAAATGTTCTGTCCAATAATTTAAGGTCTTTATCTGTGGGACTCACGGGATCATTTGCATAGCATATAAAATTCGTAGAGCACATTCATCTTTAATAGATTAATTCTACCTATCCATGATATAGGCAGCTACCTCCATCTGCCCAGATCTAACACTACAGTTTGAATCAGGGTGTGTAGTTTAATTTATATAGATTTCCCAATTCCTTCAAATATTAATCCCTAGATATGTAAAATAGTGGTCCACCCTTTTGGGCCTCATGTGTCTCGGCCTTCTTCCCTGTGCCTGTCATCCAAAATAATATCTCTCACTTTTCGTGAGTTTAATTTATATCCTGAGAAGCTAGTGAAGTCCCCTATGATGGTTAGCAGTGCTGGCATCGACTTCTCTGGCTGTGTCACATACAGGCGTGAACCTCGTTTGCATAAAGGGTGAGTCTGTGCTGATTTCCCCTCTCCCAGGTATTCCCTGAATAGTCTGATGCTCCCTGATTTTGATGGCCAATGGTTGATTTGCCATGGCAAACAGGAGTGGGAGAGCGGCCTGCCTGCGTGCCCCTATACAGTCATGGGATGGTGTTTCATTTACCAATACTCTCACCCTTGGATCCCGATATAGCATTTGCACCAGCTCCAGAAAGCCCTCCCCACTCCAAATCATTGCAGGGTCTCGAAAAGGAATGGTCATTCTATTCTATCAAAGGCCTTCTTGGCATCTATGGACAGTATACAGGCCTACCCAGGATGCGAGCACCCACCATGTTGCATTTAACAGTCTTCTCATATTATGATATGACATTCTCCCTGTATAAATCCTGTCTGATCTGGGTGTACAGTCTGTGGTAGAATCCCTCTAATCTAGCAGCAAGTACCTTGGCCACTATTTTAGTCATAATTTAACTGTGAGATAGGCCTGTAGAATAAACAATCAGACAGTCCTTTTCCGGTTTCAGTAATACACAGATGTTTGCTTCGGCATGTTTTGGGCAGCCCCTCTCTCCCCGCCTCCTTCATTAAATCTCACAGTGGCTCAGCTGGCTGAGCTTTCACCTCTTTATAATACTCCACTACAAACCCATCTGGACTTCCAGGTTTTCCAGAACTTAGACTTGTTATAGTTCTTTTGACTTCTTCTACCCTGAAAGGTGCTCCCAACCTTGCAGGTTGTACTTCATTTAGGGTGGGGATCTTTATACCATCTAGGAATTCCCATGTTGCTGCCTCAGAGCCTGTGCATTCTGCTGTATATAATTTTGCATAAAATCCTGGAATGTTTTCCTAATTTCCCCTTCATCATGGGTAATTCCGCCCACCTTATTTCTAATTGCTATTATCTTCAGTAGCATTCGTCCCCTTTTCATCAGCTTGACCAGCAAAGGTCTTGGTTTGTTACCCCATTCATAGATCCTTTGCTTGGCAAAAGAGTCTTTTCGTGCTTCCCCTGTGAGATACTCATTTAGGGCTTCTCTGGCTATCTCTAGCTGCTTCCTGTTTGTGTCCCCCACCCTCTCAATACCTTTTGTTCCATTCCCTAACCTTTTCCTCTAATGTATGGAGTTTCTCCTGTCATAGAAGAAGACAGAGAGAAGGTACTTAATGCTGTTATGGTGGTGTCCAGGTGAGCTCCTTGCAGGTTGCTGTGCAAAGCTCTCTATTCAATCGGTGTTGCTCTCATCGCTAGGTGCAGTCTCCTATAGGGAATCAGTGGCACCCTGGCTGCTCCTTTTATCTGGGTGATGGATGTCCATCAATGTCAAAGGGTGGAGTTTGGCTTTAATGTAGCCCATTTTGTATAATCATAAAAGTATGAGCTTAGGAATGTCCTTGCTTGATTATGCTTCACTATGACTGGTATATTATCCTGTATTATGTAAACCACATATTCACTTTTTAGAAAATGTTTTATAGAGGGATTTGTTATATTTTTGTTTAATAAGAGGGGTGGAGTTACTAGTCAAGGGAGGAGCTACATCCTTTAAAAGAAACTGTTTGCAATGTTCTGGCAGATGTAGTTAGGGAGAGGGTCCTGTATGGATCTCCCAAGCTGATCTGTGGTCTGAAGGAGGGCACAGAGCATTTTCCTGCCTAGCCTTTTGGCAGTAAAGTTGTGCCTTTCTCCTTCTGTTCTATTTCTTGTTGATTTATTCTTTTGGTTTACAGTTCAGTATGCTGATGTAAGCCTGAAGTTCTTTTCTCAGTACTTATTTTCTTTGTTTTGTTTGTTTTAATAAAATGTTACCTGATTTGTACCTTTATTACTGACTTCTGTGATCTGATTTTACCTACCATGACACTCCCTCTGTTCTCTTTTGAGTTTTGCTGTATACCCAATAATCACTCCCTTTCTGTAGGCCTTTCCCACTTCATATAGCACCCCTTGAATCCACTGAATCTTTATTATTATCCCAATACATTTCCCATTGGTTATGTAGGTATTTCTTAAAATCTTCTTTATAAAGTAGATATGTTGGGAATTTCCATGCCCCCTGCACTCCTGTTTCTTTTCCATCTGCATGTCCAGCTGCACCATGGAGTGGTCAGATATGATAATAGGGCTGTGTATTACTTTATGTACACCAGTATACATCCTCTCTAGATAAATATGTAATCCAATCTAGACCATGTCTTGAGCAGGTTTGAGTAGAATGTGTATTCTCTGGCACCCAGGTTTATGGTTCTCCAGCTATCTACCATGTCCAGGTCACCCAACCCCTTACCCAGGCATCTGTTGCTTTATTACTATGCTGCCGGTACCTGAGTAGTCCACTCTGCAGTCCATGGTGCAGCTGAAGTTGCCCAAGTATAACACCTGGGAACTGTTCACTATTAGTGATGTTCAGAACACTCTGATAAAAATACTGGTCGAATACTGCATGGGGCACATACATTCTCCAGGGTGATCTCCTCCCCTTACCCGTCCCCACAATGAATACACATCTGCCCTCTACATTATCTTTCATGACTCTAGTAACTTCCAACGGGAAGTTCTTATTCACCAATATAGCCACCCCTCACTTGTGGGACGTGAAAGAAGCTGCATAGCAGGCACCCGCAACCCCCCTACCAGCTTATGCCGTGCTCCTTTAGCATCAGGTGTGTCTCTTGATAGTGCTTTCTGTGCTTTTTTCTTTTTAAAGCAGTTAGAAATTTGGATCTTTTAAGGGGTGAGCAGAAGCCTTTTACATTCTAGGAGATAATTACTTCAGGTTTACTCACTATATTGGGCATGTATTAATCTTATATACTCGTCCAATCCCTCTTATCCCTTTCTCCCTCAATGCCACTTCACTGTCTGCATATTTTCCACATGCAATTGCAAAATGCGTCACCAAAATAATATGAACAAACAACAACAAACCAAACCCTTGAACACTGACCAACATGGTAATAGTGAGTATATGCAATCAGTGCCTCATTCCTTCCCTTGAGTGGTAGTATCCCTCAAAGGAACAAGTGTGCGATAAAACCTACACAGTTCTAACCATATTTCCCCATGTGCCCCTCCCTCTGCTGTCTGATATGCTGCTTCCTTAGAGCTTTCATAAATTGTCTTTTTTAAACTCTATTTTCCTGCCAATTTACTTTGGTTGGTTTCGCATTCCACTGCCATTCGGTTCTACCCGTCTCGAACACAGTCTGCACTCCAGGTCCCCCAAAAAACCTCCACCCTTTTCTGCCCCTAAAAATGTTTGCAAAACTGTAGGCCCCACAGTGTTCGCCTCTTCTTTCTTGTCCTCTATTTATTGCTCCAAAGCACCCTCTTAAATCCCCTAAACTCTTGGAAAACTAGGGTGCAATACTTTTCATAATACCTCCCCTTCATCATGCTTGATCAAGCCCCCTTTCCCTTCTCCCACCTTTTGTTGAGGTAACATGTTATATCATCTTAAAAGCATTGTCCATAACCCTCACAATTTTGCTCGTAGATCATCCTGAGAAGGTGAGGCGACCTACACCCTTCAATACCAGGCACTGGTCACCCCCACTTACCTTTCTCTTTATGGTGGAAATTCGGTCCTGGACTCCAACTTGATCATTCAATGTCGGAACCTCTGGCAAGATCGTCCATTACCATTCCCTTCTTAGGGTCAGTGTCTGTGCCTTTAGATTTGAGTTAACAAGAAAGTCATTTGGTAAATCCTCACTCTCTCCTGAGGCCTGGACAGTTATCGTTCCACATTTTAGAGGAGAAGCTAGTCCCATGAGGCCCACTCAGCTGAAGTTCTCCAAGAGGCGAGGCGTGGCCCGGTTCTTCAGTAAAAAAGATGCAGACTGCTGCGGATGAGTCATTGAAAATGCTGGTTGTCACAGTCACAAAAATTTGTGCCTCTCAGGTTTCATCCTTTCTTTCCATGCTTTCTATCCAGTCGTCAATGAAAGTTTTCAGCCTTTCTGGGTCCCAGAATGTGTAACTGGCTCCCTCAAAGCGTACCCGCACCACTGCAGGGTAGGTCATGAAGAATTCAGTCCCTCTCCTTAGCATATTCATGGATGTATTAAATGCTTGCCTTTTCTTTTTGACTCTTTGGGACAGGTCTTGGGCTATAGTTAGCCTTGCTCCTTCGTGGTTAAGCTCCTTCTTGGCCCTAAAGGCAGCCATCACTGCCCTAACGGTCTCCAGTGATGTAGTCTGAAATTATCTGCACGAGGGCTGATCTGCTTCTGGCCTAGGCTCCAAAACACGGTGGTCTCTCTCTATCTTTAAACATCCATTCTTTGGATTTAAGCCCAGTATTTTTGGAAGTGTTATCGCTAAAACTCAATGGTGCTCTTCCTTCTTTTCCCTCCGGGAGGCCCCTTAACTGCAGATTGCTGCGGGTTGTAATTTTCTTGGCAGTCTACAACTTCTCAGAGGGCCTCTAGCTCTTTCTCCAGACGTGCCACCTTGCAGGAATCGGCCCGTGGCATCCGGGATGTCTGGCACCCTGCTCCAATTCTGTGATCCATTTGCTGTGGCCACTCAATTCTGCAGTAAGATCTGCAGTTTTTCTCAAATGTGTCCAATCACAGGCTCAGACTCTGTAATACTTGCTCCGTGACTGTTCAGCCTAATGACCACCTGATTTCGGCCGCTGACAACGATATAGGTCAGCGTTTGTCACCTACTCCAGCCCGCATTCCTTTTTGGAGCAGATTTACCCACACCTTGGGTTTGTTTGACTGACGTGAGATACTCATTCATGTTTACCAGCCCTTCACCAACAATTTAAATTCAGTAAGTTGATCCTATAACTCTATTTTTATTAAATTTAGCCTTTTACAGAGTGGAGCTTCAGAGGATTGCATCCTGCTGATTAGCTGCTCATCAGTGCCCCACGATGTCGCTTTTAACATTTTGTGTTAGATGGTGTTCCTCCTCGGATCATGGAATCGATTATGAGAATTTTGCTTTTGTTTATATTTGTGTCATTTTTAATTTTAGTTTTAGTATTTTTTCGTTATTGCATTTGTTTATTTATTTACGTTTGAGCCGGAGGGGGCTTGTTTACAAAGGCTCCAAGTCAATAAGGAATACAAGACATTTACAAGAAGAAAGACAAAGGTCTTTGTCTTTGACAAAGACAACCTTAGTACCACTAACCTGGTTCTGTCTGCTCCTAAACTTCTTATTTCTCCTCTCAAGCTCTCCAATCCTTATTCCTTGCCCTTGACACTGCCTCTGAGTTCCTTTTCTTTTCTGTACATAAATGTTACTGTTTAAGTTGTGGCCTTGTTAAACGGCTTACTGATTGTTTGTAACACTGTCTACTATGTTTTTGTACTTAATGACATGGAACCTTTGTAAAACAGCCTTGGCTCAAAGGTATTAATTCCTAGAACAATAAACAAACAAACAAAACAACAGAAACATTGCAGAACAGAAAGACATCAACTAACAAGTGGTATTAGCGTGCAGTTACAACATTAAGCAGGGTACAAGAGTAAGGAGAAACAGGACCACACTTGCAGAGAAATATTAATGCAGCACTAATTAAGTGCAGTACAATATTTAATCATGTTACAGTTCAGACAGGGTGCTCCCAGTCTGCAGAAATGCAGTTTTAGCTGCCAAGGGAGGCTTTGTCTAGGGAGGTAGTAGGTGGTGGGAAGTGGGCAGTTGTGGAACAGGAGGGTGGGAGTGAGACAGGGTCGTGTTTGATGGGTGCAAGAACCACTGTCAGAGGCCGTGGGTTAACAGAAACACTGGCAGTCAGATTTGCTGGCAAGAAGAGATCAAAGCCCATTTTAAAGTGGCCAAGTCTGGGGAGTTGGCAAGGTATGCAGGCAGATCATTAAGCCATGTAGGCCCACAGTAGGAGAGGGATCTTTGGCCAAGGGTGGTTCGTTTCAAGGAACAGTTAGGACAGCCCTGGAGGCACTCCTTGTGCATTTAGATGGTTATGCAGGCTCAAAGAGGACTGAAGTAGCACTAGGCATGGACCCCATCAGGACTTTTTGCAAGAGAGACAGGCCTGGTGTTGGAGTCTGTAGTGGATGGGAGCCAGCCAGTTTCCTTGCATAGGTCACAAGAGTGAGTCATTTTGTGTACTCCCAGGACCAGGCGGCAGGCTTTGTTGAGGATGGTTTTGACCCTTTTAAGCACTGTGTCTGTGCTCTGCCCGTATATGACAAGGTCATAATCCACAGATGAAAGAACTGAACTGCATGTAACAAGTTTCAGGGCAGCCGTGTCATTGAGGTGTGGTGTCTGTACAGGATTCCAAGCTTCATGTTGGTGGACTTTACCAGTTGCTCAGCATGGGCAGTGCATCAAGGTGATCCCTAAGTACTTGAATGTGTTGACTTGGTCTAGTACTTCTCCTTCGCTACTAAGTATATGCAGGAGGACCCTTGAATCTTGCTCTGTGGGGTGCTGAAGAGCATGCTCTTTGTCTTTTGTAGTCGAATAGCAGTTTATTTCTGGTGAACCAGGATTCCAATGCACGAAAATTGAGCTGAAGTTCAGAGCTAACTGATCCCAGGTCTTTCCCTGGGACGGAGAGAACAGCATCGCCTGCATTGAGTATGGAGTGTGCAGGACAGGTAGAAGGCATGTCATTTATGAAGAGGCTGAATAAGAGAGGACCGAGGATAGAACCTTGTGGGACCCCTAGGTTTACTTCCTGGGCTCAGAGATTGTATTGCCAATCCTGACCCGTTCAGATCTATGGGTGAGGTAACTATGGAACCAGGCCACAGATTCCATTGACAATCCTGTAGAAAGGAGACATTTTAGTAGCAGCTGGTGATTGACTGTGTCAAAGGCCTTGGTGAGGTCTATGAAGATAGACCCCACCGCCATCCCTTTATCCAGGGCCCCATAAAGCTGAGTGGTGTACTCTACTAGTGCGGTGGACGGTGGAGTGGTTTTGTCAGAATCCATGTTGTTGCAAGCAGAGAAGGCAATGCTTTTCTAAGTACTCAGTTAGTTGTTCTGAGACCACCCTTTAAAGTGCTTTGGAGAGGGTGGGAAAATCGAGATGGGCCAGAAGTTTGCTAGATTAGCTGTCTCTTGATTTAAAAACAGGTGTGACAAGAGCCTCTTTCCACCTGTCAGGAAGATGCCAGATCTCAGAGAGACATTGAATACCTTGGTGAGCGGTGTCACGCTTGGTTTTGGTATTGTTGTTGGTTATATTTTGAGTATTAGTATTTTTGTTTTATCATAGTTTGTATTGGTTTTAATTGGCATGGTAGCCTTTTTCTGGTGGATTGATTTCTTTACCTTGTATTACTTTGTGGTTGGTAGCAGTGGAGAGAACCTGATTTTTGTTTGGATGGCCAGGAAATGCTCCTGGTTTTGGCTTCCTTCCTGGGCCTCCTATGATGCCTCTTTTCATTACCACCCGCCAGTCTTTGGGCCCTGCCTCGAGTCCTGTCCCCTGGCTGACATGCTGGTACTGGTGGTGAGGGGTTGAGGAGGTGAGCTATAGAGTTCTCCGTATTGGACGTCGTATGTTATAGTCCAAGCATCCTGTAGTTGGGCTGCAAGATCTGCTGTGGCGCAGCATGCATGGCAGGGTCCTGGTTGCCATTTGTAGATCATATTGTACAGTGCCGCAGTTTTGCAACTAACAAGGTCCATTTTTTGTTTGTTTTTTTGTTTTGTTTTAGTTGAGAGATAGTGCTGATTCCTGTTTCTTGGCAGGAAATTTGGACGAAAAAGAAAACAGAACAGTGAGGTTTTTGTACCTTACTACCTCCTATCAGGTGTTGTGCATGGTGCTACATGCTTATAAAGCAACAAGCAATCTAGGGAGGGTGGGTGGGCATATCCGACTGTTCCCTGTACGCTGTAGAAAACAATCAGGTAGCTGTTGAACAGACAAGTCGATTTGTACTCCTGCAAGGTAGAAGGAATCTGGTTACTAGCTCAGTTGTTCTGCTCTGGCTCAGAACAGCTCCGTGGAGTCCCGCTGTCGCAGTAAAACCCCTGCCTGTGGTCCGTGCCTCCTGGATCCCTGCTGCTGTGAGGAAGGGACTGATCCACTGGCTGCAGGACAATACCTGCCCTTCTCAAACGTTGCAATGCCCAGGGATCTGCTGCAGCAGAAGCTGCCAACAATGGCAGAAGCCGCCAACGAGATGGAACCTGGATGAGACTATGTTACAAGGACATATTGATCCTCTGAGAACATTTGTTGAATTCATCAGTTGCCATGCAGGAAATTCAACAACTAGTGGATGACACCCATTCCAACCTGTGATTTATCATCACATCCAGCTTTGTACTGGGAACTCTACTGCTCCAAGAATGCATGTAAGAATCTGAGCTGTGGCAGAATCATGCTCATCGTAGTGACGAGGTGAACCAACTTCCATCGTAACAGCATCAAGCGATTTCAAGACTGCCACCAATGTCTTGACCATAAGGCAGCTGCTGGAAGATACCATGACATCTGCTCTACCAATTTTTTTTTTTTTACTTATTGTTTGTGCTTCATACTCACCAGTTCTCTGCTTCTCAAGACTGCAAGGCACCTCCTGATCCTCCTACCTCCCACCATGGCCACCTACCTCCATCAAGCCTTGGCTTTGCCCCCAGGTGGGGTCGGAGTACCCCTGATACTGTATCTTGTTGTGTCAGGCAGGGCACACACTGGTGAGGTGGAGAGGACCCAGGTATACTGGGTCGTCTTCATCTCAGAGGTGCTGCGGTCATGGCATTTTGCCATGTTACTGTCCCCAGGGATGTCACATGCATGATGTCAATGCATGCATGTGCACACTATGCATACCTCCACGCCAGCATTCATGATATCCCCCTCCAATGTCCATCTCCAGCTACATTGCCACCTGTGGTCACCGAGGTGGCAGTTGCAACAGAGAACAGAGACCTCCCTCCCCAGAGGAGGAGAGCATCCTATGGGATGTTCAATCCTCCTTCCCTGGCCTTAGCCCCAGTGACCCTGGTTCATTCCTGAACCCAAGTCACTGGTTTAAGTAGATAGTGCTGCTCTACAATTTTATTTCAGAGCAGACAGTCATGGATGGCCAGCTTCTACTCTTGGAACTGTTCTAATATGTGACATGTTCAGTTCCACCTCATCACACAGTCCTGTATCAGAGTGGGTTCTGGAGGTTTTCCTTGCCACAGCCCACACAGTTCCCTCCTGGCTTTAACAGAATGTAGACGTGGGTACATATTTTGTAACAGTACCCATTATATCTTCAACAGCTCTTTTTGCTGAGCAGATTATGCACAACTAAGTGTAGGCAGTGGTGAGACACGGCACATGGGTGTACCTGCCATCATCCATAGTTTAACACAATGGCAGCATTGTTGGCTACAACCACCCCACGCTGCAGACCATTGCTTGTCAGCCAGTTATCTGTAACCTCCTACAGCTTGTTCAGTGAAGTATGGGTGTTGTTGAACCTGACAACAACCAGTGCTACACAACATCTATGTGTGGCATCACGATGAGCAGCCCTTATACTGCTGCCAGCACCCTCCAGCCTTTGCCTTCTATGTCAGTAAGACACACCCAATGTTCCATCAATGCCATGTAGTCCATTACTTAACCATTCTTCTACATGTCTGTTGTCAGGTGACCTTGTGGAACACTAGACTGCTACTGGCTACTGCAACCTTGAACAGACATTGTTGCACAACTTGGGCAACGCTGCTCAAGTGAAGATATGCCTGGATGGCACACAGTGCAGAGCTCAACCACAACCATCAGACTAGTGGGAACACGGGCTGGAGACAAAGTAGAAGGCAGTAAGTTTTCAACTAGCAGCTCTACTACAGCCCTTGTTTATCTCCTTGGTCTTCGTATGCCTAGATGAAATCTTCCCTGTGTGTTCTGCACATTGCTGCAAGGTCAACTGCCGCCTTATGGGAATGGGTAGAGCATCTGGAGATGATGGAGTAGTTGGCTCTTCAGACTGAGGTGAAATACTACCCCTCCTAGGTGTCTCTCTCTCTCTCTCTCTGGGGTTTCATGAAGTGCTCACCAATTTGGCTCTGTTTTTCCAGGACAGTGAGCCAGTCATTGCAGCCCACTTGCGATGATGATTTGTGCAAAGTGGGTGTGCATACCAGAGGTGTCCAGAGCTGGTAGCAGGTCCCCGCGAATCTTCACCAAACATCCACCACCACGTGTAGGTGCAGTGACATGGGCAGTGTTCAAAATATGACCATAACCCTGACCCTTAACCTTTTGGCAGGAACAACAGGTTCAGAAGTTGGACTCTCCTTCGCCACATCCACCAACACCATCGCCTAGTTGAGAGTCCTGCCAGCACCAGCTTTACATTCTGAGGCAGCAGATGACCTCCCTTTGACAGTCTTTCTACTAGTCCCATGACCAACATTCTCTGGAAAAGCAGGAGATTTCCTCATCATCTTCTTCTGCTTCTTTCTCTGACAGAAACCTCCTCTTCCTCTTTATAATCTGAAGGTAACGAAGCAGGATCAGGAACATACTTCACATCATCACCACCATCGTCTGATAATTCACCTTCATGTTCTTTAGCTTCCACCTCCTCAGCAGGATGCTGCCGCAGTTATTCATCCACAGAGCATCCGCCTCAACAACGACAGCCAGCGCAGACCTGGGTTCAACTTCAACCTCCGAGAATCTCTACTCATAGGTGGCAGTGCTGCAGGCATACTGGTAGGCTGCAGTTCATGCTCAGTGGGCTGGACACTGGACTGGAGTCGCAAAACACACTTTGCACACTGCAAGAGTCACATATATTACACACCCAGTCCATGTAACAATACTAGGTTTCTTGACCTTTTGCTCAATATACACCTCCTTATCTACAGAAACCTCCACAAAACAACCAGCACTACCACACCAAAAGTAATGCTGCCAACACTACATTCATGGATGTACCACCACCACTATGTTCGGTGACAGCTGTAGATGGCAGTGACTTCTTGTGCACCAACTTGCCAAGTAAAACTACCATAATCGTCCACCATGACCATCACCTCCCACTCCACTCTGAGTGGGATGTTCTTCAGCGTGACCCACCAAACCTCTTTGGGAAGATACATCCTGTGCATCCACATCAATTCCCTCACTTGGAGGATGCACCCTGACATATTCCCAGTCCCACCACTGCCACTAACTACAGCCAGATAGGTGCATTTGCCATGTCTGGCACCATTGCTTCCTCTCCAGACATTTAAAAGTATGAAAAGTACAACCACCAATGATCAAAAACACCTTTTTTTAAATACTGGCTCAGTATTTAAACTAGAGAAAATAGAAAAGCTGAATAAATTCATCAAGCAGTACATGTCAAAAACACAGCACTCTGGAGATATGGGCCTGTCGTCCCATATGGGAGACACAGAGAAACAGTCAGACACACAGAGAACACAAAGAAAAATAAACATTTTTTTACACAATTGGAATATGACAAAACTACATACCAACAAGGGTGGAGGAAGGATTTTTTACAGGACAGAAACTCAGAGGAAAAAAGACTCAAGAATGCTTCTTGCAGTAAGAAGTGGCAGAGCTGGCTCTCCAGTTATCTACACTGCATGAAGATCACTGAGAACTGTGATGGCAGTAAGGCTAGCAGGCAGGAAGTACAGCCTTCCACTTCCTCCCGGCAGGACGACTATAGTGACATCAGATTCAGATTTTGGAATCAAGTCTGAAATGCAAAACACAGTTCAGGATTCAAGATTTGGGGATGCCAAATCTGAAAATTATAAATTCTAAAACAGAACGGAATTGATGATTCCATTCGGCAGATTCCCATTTTATACGCTTGAGTGCTGCTAAGGTCCTGTGCCATCTATGGAGGATTTTAAATGACTGTGCTTGCTTACCTCTCTACAGTGCTGGCACACTGTAAACTAACACTGTTTCAGGCAGGCTCTGTAATCCAGCAGTTAAACTCAACTTCCTGTTTGGGCTAAGGCTGAAATGTGTGCACTGTAGCTGACTTAAGAAAGTCATGAGCTCTGGAAACTCCACGTATTCCAGCAGACAGGGTTAAGAAAAGAGTGTCCCAGTCTGGGGTTAGGGAAATTTGCCGAAGGAGTTAGTAATTTTAATTGTTGCAAGATCAGTAAATACTTTCTGTGCTCCTATATATGTAGGTATGAAATCGTTGTCTGTATCTATCCAGATACTGTAATATGGATACCACTGTACTCAGGTGTATGAGATTTCTCAGGACCTGTGCACTCTTCTGGCCTGACTCCAACTACAATATGCCAATTATCGTGATCTGGGGATTATGGCATAACAGAATATAATTACTTGGCAACGGAATATAATTATTAGGTAATGGGCCCCATTAAGTCATTTACTGAGTATCTGGCCATTTTATTTAATTCATTAGATCATCGGTTTACAGACCTTTCAGTCAAAGACTCATTTACAAAGGCACCTCGTCAAGAGAGAAATACATCACAGCAAACAAAACAGTACAGTACATAACGCATAGATTAAAAAGCAACCAGTGTTACAGACATTCACTGGTGGTACAAGCTTGGTAATAGGTAGATCAAAGATGACTTTCAAGGTGTTTAGGAAAGTGCAGGAACCTCAAATCATTCAGCACTACTGTAGGAACCCCAGACAATCTGGGGTACAGTCACCACCTAGACTGGTATAAGGCCAATGTTAAAGTAGTGACCCTTAAACTAAGGAAGACCAAAACCATGGTATGCACCCCCGACAGCAACACCAACACAGCGACCTACCAACCCATCGACAAAATCAACAGGTCGCTGTGTTGGTGCGCCTGATACAGGGCACAGTGTCTCCCAGTCTTATTAATTTTATTTATTTGATCATCAGTTTACAGACCTTTGAGTCAAAGACTCATTTACAAAGGCACCTTGTCAAGACAGCAATACATCACAGCAAACAAAACAGTACAGTACATAATGCATAGATTAAAAAGCAAACCAGTGTTACAGGCATTCACTGGTGGTACAAGCTGGTAATAGGCAGATCACAGTAGTCATAATATAGGTACACAAGTACCACATCAGGTAGCAACCAGAGATATTTTATTACATTCCTGATATGTCACTGCAATAGTCTGATGGCTTTCAAGGTGTTTAGGAAAGTGCAGGAACCTAAAATCATTCAGCACTACTGTAGGAACTGCAGATAATCTGGAAGTACAGTCACCACCTAGACTGGTATAAGGCCAGTGCTAAAGTAGTGACCCTTAAACTAAGGAAGCCCAAAACCATGGTATGCACCCCCGACAGCAACACCAACACAGCACCTACCAGTCCATCGACAAAATCAACAGGTCGCTGTGTTGGTGCACCTGATATAGGGGACACTGTCTCCAGTCCTGCTCTCCTCGTCAATCAACTCCACTGGAGTTGATAATTTGAAGACGGTGAGTGGGGAGGGGGCAGAGTTCCCTGCATGGGGGTTCAGGGTGAAGCCCCCGATGACAACAGTGGACCAGGAGACAAATGTGAATAATGACAACCGCAATTTGCAGTCGACATAATTCCTGTCAATGAGATGCCGATTGACAAATGTGTTGTCAAACCAGCATCATAGAGCCCAAAACCATCATCAGACCAGTAGGCCCTGGGTTTAGTGATAATGAAACTAGGTGGTTCCCTCCACAGGAATTTTTAAATGTAATTATCAATATGTGCAAACAGTTTGTCCAGGAGTTAAATACTGTCATGTGATTAGGGATGACAGCGGGCAACTTACAGAACACAATACACATATCATCTGTGTATGCCAGAGTCTTATATGCTACATATGGGATATGACATGGGTAAGAGTGAGATATCAGAAATATCTCCGTGAGCGGTCCATTGAGCTCTTGATATCCCACAAGTGGTGAAACCATGAGTGGGATATCTAGAGCTCAATGACAGCGAGTGGAGCTATTTCTACTGTCTCACTGCCACCCATGTCATATTCAATTTTATAACAATTGGGTTCTCTCTTTTCAGTTTTAAAGTTATTTGCATTTGTTTGTTGCAAAAGTGAAAACATTGATTTTGTGCTGTTTTTTGCTAATCATAAAAACTAAAAGGTAGCTATAAATGAACCACCACTCATTTTATAGATATTTTTGTGCTGAACAAATATTGTGCTCACAATACCATGCTATCGTTCGTTTTAAAGTTATTCTCATGTGTTTGTCGAAAAAGTGAAAAGTAAATAAATGTTCTGCTGTTTTTGTTAATTATAAAAAATTAAGATAGCTATAAATGAAACACCACTCATTTTGTAGATCTTTTGTGCTGAACAATGTTCGTGCTCACAGTACAATGCTATCATTTTCATTTTAAAGTTATTTGCATTTGAATACGGGTAGTACTGCTACTGAGACCAAACATTCTAAATGAGTTCTGATCCTTTGTGACATACCCAATTGTGAAGACATAAGTGAGATATCTCTTTATCTTCCTGAAAAGAGACCCACATGCATATAAACCATTATACAACATTCCAGGGATTAAGGGGTCTGTCGCATTTTCTGCAGTAAGGAATCAAGGGCCAGGATGAATAGCGAAGGGGACAGTGAACACTTCTGTCCTGCACCCCACTCAAGTGGGAAGAAATCAGACATGTTGTTATCAGTCAACAACACTGCCATCGAGGAAGTATATAATGTACACACCCACGTAAGCAAATTTGAGCCAAAGTCCTCCATATCCCCTAACCACCACCCAGCTGTCAAGATGCAGCCATTTTGATCCATGGTTTGGTTTACATTCCAGACAAGGAGATATATATGTGGCTTACTCTTTTTATAAGAGTGGTCACTGATGTGGAGATACCTTGCACTTCTGTGAGAATAGCATTGTGTCAGGTTATTGCCATTGCGGATGTAGGAGAGAGGTCAGTGAAGATGACGGAGGCTCTTCTGATGTTGTTTAGCTGCAGTGTTCTATTGAGAAGCTAGTCATGCCCGCTGACTAAGGGTTCACCTGCATCAGAACCTGCTGTCTAGTTCCAGTGAGGGCTGGACATATTAAGTCTGACTTATCAGTACCCGCCCCAACCCCACGGAGCTATATGTTCATCAGAGTACAAATGTACAGCTTTGTACCAGTCCTACTTTCGATGTACTGTCAACACAATGACTTTTTCACAGCGAAGACCATCACAGCGACAAATCTCGGCAGGTCACTGTGATGGTCCTGCTATCTCAGCACTCTGTCTCAAGGTGTAATGCCCCACCCACTACCAACTCCGACTCGGTTATTTAGAGATGGAGGAGTGCAGAGGCAAAGCCCCCACAAAACAACACTCATTTCCTGACAGAAACAATGCCAACTGTGCCACATTGTTCCTGTTGCTGTCAGGATGTTGACAATATTGTTGTTGATGTGTTGACATGGAACCCTGCTTTCATCTGCCCCACCCCCAAAAAGCTTAATTACTACACTTGACAGCATGAGAGTGTTTTAAAATCATTGAACAGTGCAACTGTTTTCAAACTATCATGCTGCTTAAGTGTTTTAAAACCTTTGTGTACTATTAGACCTTTTTGTAATGGTCTTCCTGCTTTAAACAAATTTTTTCATGCAAGACTTAGAAAATGTTTTGCGACTTTTGGGGGCTTTAAACATTTTATTTGTGTAAAACCATCAAGCAGCTCAGCTGTTTTCAAACTATAGAACTGCTTATGTATTTTAAAACCATTGTGCTGGACTTAACATTTTTGCAAGTTTTTTATTTTTTTTATTTTGCGGCTCCTAGACCCCCATAGGGTCTCTCAACCCCTGCCCTCACTGCCTCCCTATGCCCAGGCTTACCTCCCTGGGCAGGAACCTCCCCAGGTCAACAGTAACTTGCCCTGGCTTACCTCCCAGGGTGGGGCCATGGGAGCGGGCCCCACCTGGCGGACACAGTAGGCAGTGGAGGCGGAGTGGCAGAGCAGAGCTTCATGCACGGTGCCTGCATTTTATAGGCTGTATCAGGCAAGGATGTGCAGTGACAATCAGCGTCTGCCCTGCCCCCAATGAAATGGTGTTGGAACTGCGACTCCCCAGCCTCCACTAGGGGTCCGCAGCATGCCAGACACACACCCCGGAGAAGGAGAGTAGTCCCTAGGATGCCGATCCTACTTCCCCTAACCAACCTCAACGTCCCGAGTCCATTCATGAACCCAGGTCATCGGTGTCACAGTCGGAAGCACTGCCGCTGCGCTGTGGGCGGTTTGCAAGTTTTCTTTTAAATCATTGAGCAGCATGACTGCTCTTGCTCAACAATTTTACTACTACCTCACAATGGCTTTGTGTTTAATTAATAAAATATATAAAATAAATTAACGTCATTTTTAAAGTAGAAAATGTACTGTGAGGCTTGTTAGACCCTCACACCTCAAGACCACATCAGTGTAAACCTAAACTTTACAATATTTTGTGAGTTTAACTACTTAAAGATTTTTCTTTATGCTGAAGTTTAACATGAAAAAATGATGCTTATTTTAATAGCTTTTTTGGTGAACTCAGCATGTGTGAACAATCATTGCTAATTATTAAAAATGAATGAATGTCATCTCATGAAACCTACAGAATGACCTATTCCACATGACATTTAACACACCTGCAAGAGTCATAATTTAACTCTGCTTAGTTTTTTTTCTATCTGAGGGTAAAAATTCAATGAAACATCAGATATTTTCATGTTATTTTAGCTATTTGTAACTCAAAACTGCTGAATAGATTCCTATAAAATTGACATATAAGTAGACCCTAGGACTCTGCTGGTGCATCTGATGATAGATCAGGGCATATTTTGAATCAAAGCGAGTGCAGTGTACAAATTCTTTTCTCATTCAAGAGTCCCATGATACCACTACTATTGGTGTATTTCATCTAAATCATTTTCCTTTGACTGCTCTATAGCCAAGGGGCCCCTCTTACTATGCCTTGCAGCCTGCTGACTCCATTTCCTTCTCTTCCACCCTTTTTCTTTTCTCTCTTTTTATCTTTTCTGTTCTTTTCTTTTAGAAACATAGAAGTTGTGACAGATAAGGACCATGAAGGCCCATCCAGTCTGCCCATTTCTTTTCTACCTTATAAAATGTGCCTCGGCCTTTGCTCTGTCAGTGACCTATCTATTCATAGTCATTTGTATTGCTCCCTTATGCCTATCCCATGCCTGTTTGAAGCCCTGCACTGTATTCATAGCCACCACTTCTTGTGGTAAGCCATTCCATGCATCCACCACCCTTTCTGTGAAAAGAATTTCCACATTCCCCCTTAATCGGCCTCCTCTAATCTCATGCTGTGTCCTCTTGTCCTGCTATTTTCTTATATTTAAACATGTTAGACTCTTTCACCTTGTTTATGCCCTTAAGGTGTTTGAATGCCTCGATCATATCACTCTCCCTCCTTGCTCAAGGTATATAATTGAGCTCCGTTAATCTGTCCTCATATGTCTTCTGATGCAGTCCCTGCACCATTTTGGTTACCCTTCTCTGGACTGCCTCAATTTGGTTAATGTCCTTGTGAAGGTGTGGCCTCCAATACTGCACATAGTACTCCAGATGGGGCCTAACCAGTGTCTTGTACAGAGGGATTATTACCTTTTCTCTGTCTTTCCTTGATAAAGATTGGCTAATGCCATCTACTAGTTTTTATTTATTTATTTATTTATTTATTTATGGTCTAGGAATTACAACCCTTTGAGTCAGAGACTCATTTGCAAAAGTCCACATCTTACATCAAATAGACTGGAACACAGTATAACATGGAATACACAATACAGACTACAGCTCTAATACATTAAAATGACAGTACCTACAGAGGTGAAAGAAAGTACATAACACACACATGGAACATCAGCGATTGTGAAATTATGGTCATATACATTTATTTATTTTTTTTTCAAGTTTATAAGGGAATGTTGTTCATATATTCTAGGAATGTTGTAAAACTGTGAATATTAAACTAGGGCACTAATGATAGGGTATGATTTTGTTATGTAAACTCTTTAGCTGTCCTTACTATTCTTAAATAATTCCTAGAGTGTTGAAATCAATTTTAGAAGTACTAACTGTTTAGAAATTGCTCTTATGTATTCATTTTAGAGGTTTCTGCCTTTTATTACTTATGCTACACCAACATTTACTTTACAATGTCTTTGATGTGTGTGTTTATTAGAAACTCAGTAAAATACCATTGATAAAAAAGACCCTAGGACTCTAACAGCGCATCCCAAATTGTACAGCCCTAGGGTCTAAGATGGCTACATTATAAGCTGCCAAAACAGGGACTGTAACAGAACACCCAGCACAACCTAACTACGCTTGGCACTACTGCTAACAGCATAATATGTATTTATTTATTCATTATTTTTATTTATTTATTCAAGAGTTTCACCAAGAAGTCATACTGAGCAGAAGAGCTCGTTTCCAGATCGTCCTGTGGGAAGGGTAGAGGGAGTACAACATTAAATAGTATATGAGACAGTAAATAAAGTGGACAGAGTACAATACAGATCCAAATAACAATAACAAATAACACTAACAGTACAGCAAAGTGCATTGTGTCAGGTACATACACAAGCATACAGTATAGTAACATGGTGATAATTAATATAAAGGGAAATAGCCAGTAAAAGTGGACAGTATCAGTTTTAGTATTGTCAGTGGCTCAGCAGGTAGCACACTCGCCTCCAAGGCGGGAGATCAATAGGCTGTGGGTTCTATCACCACACCAGGCACTTGGGTTAATATCCCAATACTGACACTGTAGTGCAGCATGAGGGGTGCTGCATTCCTGAGGTGCTGTCTTTCGGATGAGATGTTAAACTGAGGTCCCATCTGCCTGTTCTGGTGGTAGTTCAGGTGGATGTTAAAGATCCCATGGCACTTCTCAAAAGAGCAGGGAATTTCCTGGTGCAATAGCCAAATTTCCTCCATTCACAAAATATTACTACCAACAGCTTAATCTGGTTCAAGGTCAGTTGGCATTCATCTGTATCCCCTCCCCAGGTCGTACCTGAAAATAGGCAGGATTTGTCTAGTGCACTTACCGGTCAACAAAAACTAAATAAATAAATAAAAGTATACATGGTGGAACCAATTACAGCAACAGTGCAGTGTATAGTGAGTGAGTGAGAAAAGCGAGGGAGAGGGCATGTTGATTGATTTCATGTGTGCAGTTTGTGGGTGTACTGTTTGGGGTGTTTCATGGTTGTTGGCTGTTTAGGTGGTGTTTTTATGTGGTGCTGTCTATGCAGAAGAAATGGGACTGGATGTTTGTATGTTGGAGATGTGCAGGAGTTTACATGGTCGAATGCATGTTGTTTGGTTTTGTTCATTTTGTAGGTTTTACTTGGTGTTGGGCTTAATTGGTTAGTCATAGGCTTTTAGTATCTTAATGAGGCATTATGTGCTAATACGTGTTTGTGTCTTGTTATTGTGTTAAAACAGTGACTGTTACATGTGTTAATAAGGATGAAATAAGGTGCTTTGTAGTGTGTTTGTCAGGTGTTACTGTGTTATTAAAGCATTAGTAACACCAAAATAGAAGACAGAAAATGTTATTAATTTCTAATGTTACTTATTTGGAAACATTTTTTCACCTTCGGTTCACAGTTCTTGTGCCCTAAGAACATGTGAGATGACTCTCTTATATCCATAAGAGGCCCTTCTAGTGCCCTCTAAACTTATAAAATTGTTTCAAACTGCCCCCACAAACTTTAATGAAGCATGCTCCTGCACGCTTCCTGGGCACATCATTACGTGCCTGAGCGCAATGGCAGATCGATCAACCAGGAAGTGAAAGGGATCAGCTGGCCACCTCGGTGGAGTCAAAATAGGATCCCTTCCACTTCCACAAAGACAGAACAGAAAATTATAAAATTTTACAGAGGAAGACCTTCCCTGACCTAAGCTACCTCGACAAGGGGAGAATAGGAACTCCGTACCAGGAGCTTCAAATCATAGTTGAAGGAGTGATGCAGAGAGGAGGATTCAGCTACACTGAGGACTGACCTGGAGGGATAAGGGCCTATATGGGGAAGATGGCCTGAATCCATCCAGGAGGGAACCACAGTCCTCAGTGAACAGTTTAAATGTTACTTGCTTAGCATATTCACTAGCTGGGGGTGGAGGAAGGAAGCAGGAGGCATAAACTGCCCCCAGGCTGAAGTAGTCAGTAGGGAGAACCCTGAAGGAGGAAATCCCAAGTGTACCTATTAATAAGAAAAACAAAATGGTAGAAACAAAGGGAGATGGAAATGACAGCAGAAGGAGTAAGGGAGATGGCAAAATGGAAAAGGGGGGTTGACAACCAGGGAGGTAGCAAAATCTGGAAGGACATGTGTGAATGCTCAAAGACTGGAAAATAAAATTCCAGACCTAGAGGCCATTATAACAGAGGCTGACCTGGATATTGTCGCCATTACTGAATAATGGTGCACTGAGAACCATGACTGCAATACACCTACACCAGACTATGCTCTGTTCAGGAAGGACAGGGTGGGAATGAAAGGAGGATGGTGCTTTATAGGAAGGAAAGCATAAAAGTGACAGAGATGCAGAGAACACAGGGAGGGCAGAGGTACTGTGAGTCAACCTGGAGATGGAAAATGCGGCCACTATCCACACTGGCATGATCTACAGACCTTCCGCACAAGGGAGGAGTTGGATAAGGTTCTGGTGGAAGCCATCCAAAAGATGGCAAATAAGGGGAAGGTGCTGCTGGTAGGAGACTTCAATCTGCGGATGTAGACTGGAGCCTTCCAGCTTCAGCTAGGCGCAGGGACATCCTGGACTCCTGCAGAGGGCATTCTTCAGGCAACTAGTAAGGGAGCCCACTCAGGATGGGGCAATACTGGACCTTGTACCACTAATGAGGACAGTGTTGCAGACATCACGGTGGGAGGCCATCTGGGGTCCAGTGATCGCCATACAGTGTAGTTCAATATAAGAACTGTGGCAGAACCGAACCACACAAGAGTGAGAGTCCTGGACTTCAGGGCCATTTTAAAAGATGGGTGAATGCCTCAGGGATACCCTGGTAGGGGGAGGACTTGGGTGAAGTGGAGGAACACTAGGCGAAGCTAAAAGGGGCATAGTGAAGGCAACAAACCTCTGCATCTGGCAAGTGAGTAAAAGCAAGAGGAAAAGAGACCACTATGGTTCTCAAAGAGGTGAATGGAAGGTAGATCAAATCCTGTACTGTGAGACCACCAAAAGTGGTGGGACAAGGTGGATTTGATCACTGGAATACCGTTTTGAGTGTTGGTGCATATTAACATTTTGAACGCTTTTACGGGTCCCTTGATACGCCCTGACTGAGGGCTATTATATTCAGGCTGCAAGGAGAAGTTGTGCTGCTAATTTTAGGGGCTGGTGCTATTACTTTAAATGCAGGCACATAATTGTTTCAGGGGAGAGATCTGTGCAGCTTCCAGGTCCAAGAGGGATTTAAACAGATGCTCACATGAGCGCAATCTGTAGATCAAATTCTGTACTGTGAGACCACCAAAAGTGGTGGGACAGGTGGATTTGATCACTGGAGTTGCCGTTTTGAGTGTTGTGCATATTAACATTTTTGAATGCTTTTATCAAGTCCCTCGATATGCCTGACTGAGGGCTATTATATTCAGGCTGCAAGGAGAAGTTGTGCTGCTAATTTTAGGGGACTGGTGCTATTACTTTAAATGCAGGCACATAATTGCTTCAGGGGAGAGATCTGTGCAGCTTCCAGGTCCAAGAGGATTTAAACAGATGCTCATGTGAGCGGCAATCTGTAGATCACTGTGAGATCTGTTGATCTGTAGATCAATGTGAGACCACCAAAAGCAGTGGGACAGGGTGGATTTGATCACTGGAGTTGCCATTTGAGTGTTGGTGCATATTAACATTTTGAACGCTTTAACCGAGTCCTCGATACACCTGACTGAGGACTACTATATTCAGGCTGCAAGGAGAAGTGTGTGCTGCTAATTTTTGGGGCTGGTGCTATTACTTTAAGCGCAGGCACATAATTGCTTCAGGTGGAGAGATCTGTGCAGCTTCGGGTCCAAGAGGGATTTAAACAGACGCTCACACGAGTGGCGTGAGCGTGTGGGCGCATCTCGGTGTGCTGAGACGCAGCATCTGCTGCGTGTTTGCATGTTAGCGTGGAGCAGTGGCAGTGTGCAGAAGATTTTGTATAGCTTCTCTTAAATTTAAGCATTTTGAGTATAAAATGACGACAGAAAAGGTGAGGATTAGTAGTTTTGTGACTTCAAGTCTGACAACAGAGGGAGACATAATGGTTGGATGTAAGGGATGTAGAATGTATAAAATTGTAGAGCTGGGGACTGATTATAGTAGCTATGAATGCGAAAAATGTGAGCAAAATAAAGAATTACATAAGAATTTGGGAATGGTTACCGAAAGGTTAGTGAAATTAGAAAGGAGTCAGGGGTGTTAACAGAAAAGATTCAACTACTTTTCCAGTTTAAATGTAAATGAGGAGGCTAAGGAAAAGTAGGTTTAGAAAATGAATATGGGAAAAGAAATCCAGATTTGTTAGAAATGAACAAAATTCTGGTAATCATTATGAGAATAAGAAGCTAAAAGAAAGCGTAGGGGTCAAAGTCCTTTTAAACCAGTTCCAACAGAGCTAAGGAAGGAAAAGGAGGTAACTATTAATTGTAATACTGAGGTTATAGGGCAGGTTGAGACTGAAATAGATAACAGAAATTATTTTGTTGCTAATATAACAGAAGGAATAACAATAACAAATAGATTTGATGTGTTGGGAAATAAACCAATCTATTATAGTGGTAGATGGTGGAAATGAAAATAATTATCAGATGGAGGAGGGAGGGTGGTCAGTTCAAGTTTAGTTTAGTTTATTAGTCTAGGAATTAATACCTCTGAGCCAGGGCTCTTTACAAAGGTTCCACGTCACAAGAACATTTAACAAAGCACGATACACATTACAGGTAAGACCAGACAGGAAAGTTACATCATAAATTTGCTATTAACAGTTTAAGGCAGTAACATTTTAAGTTTCATAGAAAAACAAGCTATAACAGGTTCAAGCGGTAGACAATTTCGAGGTTAGGAAACTTCCAGGGAGAAGGTGATCATTAGGCGTAAAGGGAGGCTAGAGAGGAGGAAAGGTGGTGACGGGAGAGTAAGTGAGAGGGACAGGAAAAAGGGGAGTGAGTTTGGGTGGGAGACAGGAAGTAGTAGAGGTACCAGAGGGTTCATTAGTCAGGAGGAAGAGGCCTCAGATGTGAGGATGGACATGAGGAGTAGTAGTCTTTATCTAGCACAGTCACAGTTGCTAGTGGTGGTGAGGTGGGCATAGAGCATGGATTTGAAAGCTTCAAGCGAGGTTGAGGATAGAGTAGGTGGACCAAGCGCATTGAACCATGTCGGGGCCCTGTATGCGAAAGATCTTTGTCCCTGTGCAGTCCGGCATCTCGGAACCAGGAAAGGTTGGCGTTCAGATCTGATGGAGGGTCGTGAGCCAGGATTCAGTCGGAGTAGGTTTTGAATACATAATGGAGTCAGTCCCAAGATAGATTTTTTGCCATTGTGCAGGTGAGATAAATAAGATGATTTGATAGGGTCAACCAGCCTGATTCATAGTACAGATCACACGTGTGAGTCAGTCTTTGAGCCCCGTGAGAGCCGGCAGGCCTTATTTAAGTGATTGAGATATGCCTTAGAGCAGTGGAAGTAGCTGAGCCACAAATAATAAGGCCATAGTCAATGATTGAGATTATGGAACTCTGTATAGCTATTCTCAATGCCGCTTGATTTAGAAATTGGCGATTCTGGAATAGTATTCAAGGCGTTGGTTCACTGTTTCGCAGTGTTGTCAATGTGGGTTGCAAGGTGAGCCCTTGGTCAAAAGTGATGTAAGGTATTTGAAAGTATTTACTTGGTCCAGTGTAATTCCCTGAGAGGTTTGTATGGTGAGTGGAGTATGCCTATTTTGTTTTGGTGATTGGAGAAGAGCATGGCTTTTGTTTTATTGTGGTTTAGCACAAGTTTACTATCCAGGAACCACTTTCAACACTAGAGAAAGCAAGTTGCAGGCTTTTTCGTAGGGAGTTTGGATCCTTGTGGGAAGAGAGAATTACAGCATCATCAGCGTATAAGATTATTTTCTCCTGGCAGATATCTGGGAGGGAGTTAGGAACAGGCTAAAGAGGAGGCGGTCCAAGAATTGATCCCTGTGGTACACCGAGAGAACTGGTTTGAAGTCGGAGAGTTCATTAGAGATTTTACAGCCTGTGACCGATTGGACAGGTAACTTTTACCCAAGCACAAGGACCTTGACCAGGCCTAGGCTAGAAAGTAGGGAGGTAAGTAGGCCATGATGGACTGTGTCAAAGCTTTGTAAGATCGATAAAGACTGCACCTGTTTGGCACCTTTGTCCAGGGCTGAGTGGACTTCTCCAGAGAAATCAAGTAAGGCTGTTGTTGTACTATGTCCTTTCCTAAAGCCATGCTGTTGATTACAGAGTAGATTGTATTTGTCCAGGTAATCAAAAGAGTTGGTCTGCCACTATTCGTTCAAGTGCTTTGGAGAGGGAGGAGTATTGATATTGGTCGATAGTTTCCTGTTGAGGTTTTGTCCCCTTTGTGCACTGGCGTAATCTATGGCAGATTTCATTTGTTGGGAAATTGACTTTGGCAAAGTGACAGATTAAGAATTTTGCAAGGGGTGAATTACTTCATCCAGGGTGAGAGACAGTTTTTAGATCTAGCGTGTCACTACTTGTTCTGGATTTGGAGCAGGCCTTTCTTATGTACTTGTGTGCACTTTGATTTTCTTGAAGTAAAATTGTGGTTTGTCACGAGAGGTGTTTTGTGATACTAGGCTAGGCACAGGTAAGTCCGAGAAGAAATCTGGGGAGGACCCACTAAGGTCTGTGAATGTCATATTAAGCGCATCTGCAATAGACTTTGGGTCAAGAGTGGTGGATCCATCAACTTTCATAATGGTAGGTGACGATTTTGATTGTTTACCCATTATGTTTGGATGTTGTCCCAAAAGCTCTTCCATCACCCAGGTGGATTCAAGGGCATTTTGAAATAAGCTCTTCATTTGCCTAATTTGTGAGGTACATCTATTTCGTGCCTGCTTGTATTTTAGGGTATCATGAGGGTGAGCCTGTGTCTCTGGCAACTGCCGAGAGGTGGTCCCGAACCTTGAGCTCGGCAAGTAGTTTGGCAGTAATCCATGGATTTGATAGCGCTTTGATTTACGTTTTTTACTGGCGTATAAGTCGCATGCAGAGTTGAAAGATTTAATGAAGTATTCTAGTGCAGTAATATCAGTTGATTCAAGGATTGGCGTCCAGTCCTGTTGTAGGAGATGGGTTTTCAACTTGATAAGATTCCCATAAGGCAATACTCTGCTTGTTATAACTTTGGGGGTGGCTTGAAATTTAGTAGACCAGGTACAGGACACTGGGGAGTGGTCACTGAGGGAGTCAGGGAGGACTTTAATGTTTTTATCCGGTCAGGGTGATTTGTGAGAACCCAGTCAATAAGGGTGCTTGTACCAGTTTTGTAATTTTTCTGGGTGGGGAGGTTACCATCTGAGTCAGGTTTGCTGCTAGGATGTCATCTTTGTAAGAACCAGTGTCAGAGGCGAGCCAGTTTATGTTGAAATCCCCAAGGAGGAGGAGCTCATTTTCAGAGGGCTGCAGACTAACAAAATCAAGTACAGACTTAATACTGGCACGGTGGTCTTTTGGAGGGATATAGACTGTGGCCACTGTGAGAACTTTGTTTTGTGCACCAAGAAGCAGTTTGATAGGGAGGAGTTGCATCTGCGTGTTGGGGGGTGAAGCTGCGCATTGACAGGAGAGGTTGTCCTTTATGTAGATAGCACAGCCCCCACCTTTCTTGCTTGCCCGGTCGAGTCTGAAAAGATTGTGGCCTTCAGCGAGACCGCATGATCGAGGTGCTGGGAGATAGCCAGGTTTCCACAATGGCTAGTATATCAGGGTTTTTGTCCAGCGAGTTTGAAGAGATGCCAATTTGGGAAGGAGGCTGCAGATATTTAGAGTGATAATGGAGAGACCACTACCAACTTGGGCCACTACTGTTTTGCATATTTATAAGCAATCTAAAATTATTAAGTAATAATAAATTAACTAAATTTGCTGGCGATGTTAAGGTTGGAACAGTGGTAAATCGTTTGATGAGAGACTAATTTTGGCCAGGATTTGTTATACATTATCGACTGGGCAAAAAAACGGAATGACATTTAATAAAGGTAAATGTACCATCATGCACTTACGAACAAAATATAAATCAGATCTACTATATGCAAGATCTGAAGCTTAAGATATCGGAATGTAGAAAGATCTGAGTATCTATGTCCAAAATGATTTAAGAAATTAAGTAAACAGCAGACAATTACCTAACAAAGCAATGCAGATTGTTGGTTGTATTAGGAGAGGTTTTCAATCAAGGAGTAGAGAGGTTTTGATGCCATTGTATGAACATCTGGTGAGGCCTATATTGGATTATTGTTCTACAGTTGCAGGTCCTTTATTGATGAGGATATTAAGTTAATGGAAAGACCACAGAGATCCCTTACAAGGTTGATTTCAGGTTGTGAGAAAGAATAATATGAGACTAGATTGGAAATATTGGGTTTGTGGTATTTGGAGAGTAGAAGGGCAGAGGGATCTATTATTATTATATAAATCTCTGAAGGATGAGGGTATTAGAGCAGAGTTGGGATTGGTGTATAAGGAAAGGACCTATCATTTGAGAAGGCATGATAGGCAATTGGGTGAAGAACTAAGCAGGATTGAGTTAAGGAAAAGGTGTTTTAAATGTCGAACAATAAGGACATGGAATGGACTGCCCCAGGAGGTGGTGGAGGCAGAAAGCTTGGATTGTTTTAAGCAGAAACTGGACAAGTATCTAGAAGAAGTTGGTGGCATCCACCACTACCACTGAATTGTGGGGAAAATCTTTATGGGCTATGCCTTCTGATTTTCTTATTCATCAGTATGGACTCCAGTATGAAGGTAAGAGTGAAAAGTTAGCATTCAGAAGGTATAGGAAGACACAGAGGGAGGAGGGTAGGGAGGTGTATCAGGAGAAACAGAGGGAGGCAGGGAAAGCAGTAAGGACTGCAAAGACGCAAAACAGAGGAGAAAATAGCCCAGGCAGTAATGAAAGGGACACGCTATTTTCAGGTATGTAAGGAAAAGAGGAAGACCAGGGAGGGATTGTAAGGCTAAGAAGGGAAGGAGAAATATGTAGGGAGTCCAGGAAAAGCAGACATCCCGAACTACTTAGTGTTCACAGAGGAAGGGAAGGCAAGGGCCACAGAAAAGTAACAAGAGCATTGATGGAAGGAAGGTGGACACTAGACCATTTTCAGAGGAGATAGTTCTGAAGGCACTCTTAAATCTGAAAGTGGACAAGGCAATAGGACTAGACAGGGTGCATCCTAGGATACTGAGGAGCTCAGGGAGATACTAGCTGCACTGACCCTGTTCAACCATTCACTGGAGATGGGAGTGGTTCCAGAGAACTGGAGAAGGGAAGATAGGTAGCCAGTGAAGGTAAAGATAATAAATGAGCAACTGTAGAAACAGCACTCATTTATAGCACTATCATGAAGGGCTACCCTGCTAGGGTTGCGACCCTATAGCGAGCAGGCGACTGGAAGGGGAAGGACAGGAAGTGGAGGGAGGGATAGGAGGAGGGGTTTGTATGGGTGGTGGGTTCCTGCTGCAGCCAAGCCAGCCCTGCGGTGGTGAGGTGGCTGGCTACGGTGCAGCAGGAACTGGGTTCAGGACCTGCTGGGAGCGAGGTTCTGTGTTGCTTATGCTGTTTTTTTTTTTTTTAATCTGTGTTTTGCCCCTCCTCAACATGCACCCCTTGAGTTAACAATCATTATTCAGGGGGTGTGGGGGCTGGCCCCCACCAAACTCACTTGAAAAAAGCGAGTCGGGTCACTTGTGTTTGTGCATTGCGAAATGCTTTTCGGCTATATACGTCGCTATGATAGCGATCGCTGTTTTGCAATCGCTATCATGACATTGAACCAGGAAGAAGTAGTCCCACTTTGCAAAAGTGGTAGCAGGAGGAGGCTGGCAACTACAGGCCAGTCAGCCTGACTTCAGTGGTGGGGAAATTAATGGAATCACTGCTGATTATCTTGAATCCAGTGGCTTACAAGATCCAAGAAGCATGGATTCACAGGGGAGCCAGGTCATGTTAAACGAACCTGACAGATTTCAAGATTGGGTGACCAGGAATTGGATGAAGGTGGAGCAGTGGATGTGGCCTACCTAGATTTCAGTAAGGCCTTTGACACCATTCCACATAGGAGACTCGTGAGCGAGCTGGGCAGCCTAGGAGTGGGTCCAAATGTGGAAAACTGGGCAAGACATTGGTTCGGAATAAGCAACAGAGGGTGGTGGTAAACAGAAACATAGAAGCATAGATTTTGATGGCAGATAAGGACTGCTTTTCCCACCCAGTCTGCCCATTTCCTACCTATTGGATAAGCTGCAGATCCTAGTTAACCAACAGCCTACTTCCTTCTACCCCCACTAGAATTGCTTTATGCCTGTCCCATGCATTCTTGAATTCCCCACTGTTTTTGATCCCACAACCTCCTCAGGAAGGCCATTCCATGTCCACCACCCTCTCCGTGAAAAATACTTCCTGACATTGCCCGAGCTCTCCCTTCTAGCTTCAAATTATGCCCCTTGTTCTTGCACATCTCTTTTCTGAAAGATGCTACCCTCTTGGACTTTGTTGATTCCTTTGAGGTACTTCAAAGTTTCTATCATCCCCCTCCTCTTTTCCTCGAGGGTATACATATTAAGCTCCTTTAGTCTCCCTTCATATGGCTCTGGTGCAAACCCTGCACCATTTTAGTTGCCCTCCTCAGAACTGCCTCCATCCTATGTGCTTGCAGAGATGGTGTCTCCAGAACTGCACGAGTACTCCAGATGGGGTCTCATCAACTGTCTGTACAGAGGGATAACAACTTCCTGTTTTCTACTGATGATGCCTCTCCCTATGCATCCCAGTATCCACCAGCCCTCCTTACTGCCTTCTCACATTGCTTGCCTACCTGCAGGTCACCTGATATGACTACCCCCAGGTCCCTTTCCATATTTGTTGTTGTTAGTATCCCCCAAATTGTGTACTCTTCCCGTGGGTTTTGTTTCCCAGGTGCATTACTTTGCACTTCTTTGAATTTAATCTAAGCTGCCATACATTTGACCATTCCTCCAACCTTGCAAATGCCTTCTCATCATTTCCACCCACCTTGTGTATCAACCCTGTTGCAGATCATTGTGTCATCTGCAAAGAGGCATATTTTTCTTCTAGTACCTCCGCAATGTCACTTATATAGACATTAAAGACTGGTCCCAGTACTGAACCCTACGATACCCTGCCAGTAAGCCCCTTTCTTCAGAGCAGACTCGTTTACTATTACCCTCTGCATCCTGTTGTCCAGCCAATGTTTGACCCAAGTTACCATCCGGGGACCCTCCCAGTCTAGCTAATTTGTTTATCAATCTTTTGTGTGGGACTGTGTCAAATGCCTTGCTAAAGTCTAGGTAGGCCATGTCCACAGCTCCTCCCTAGTTTACTACTTTGGTCACCCAGTCAAAGAAATCTATTAGATTCATCTGACATGACCTTCCACTGTGAATCCATGATGCCTTGGGTCCTGTGCCCTCTGGTCTCTAGGTACTCCACAATTCTTTCTTTCAAGTGATTCCATCATTTCCCTACCACTGAGGTCAAACTAATGGGTCTGTAGTTTCCTGTCTCCGTCTTGCTCCCACTTTTGTGAAGGGAATCACATCCGCCCTCCTCCAGTCCTCAGGTACCTCACTATCCTCCCATGATTTGTCAAAAGGGTAGTCAGTGGTGCCACTAGTTCTTTCCTTAGTTCTTTCAGAATTCTGGTGAATCCCGTCAGACCCCATTGCTTTGTTCACTCAGAGGAAGGGAGGATGACCAGGAGGATGCCCCAGGGATCAGTACTGGGACCTCTTTAATGTCTTTATTAGCAAGCGTTGCTGAGGGACTGGATGGGAAGGTCTGCTTTTTGGACGACACTAAAATCTGCAATAGGGTTGACACTCCAGGGGTGGTGGAAAAAATGGGTAAAGATCTGAGAAAGCTAGAGGTGGTCAAGGGTATGGCAACTACGTTTCAATGTGAAAAGTGCAAAATCATACACTTGGGGCACAGAAACCCAGGGCAGAGTACAAATGGGAAGAGTGGTATTGACATCCACCAAATAGGAAAGAGACCTGAGGTAATTATATCAATTACCTTAAGGTGGCCAGGCAGTGTGACAAGGCAGTTGGGAGAGCTAGTGGGATGCTGGGGTGCATAGGCAGGGGCATCACCAGCAAAAAAGGAACTGGTATTACTTCTATATAGATCACTGGAAGACCTCCTCTTGAGTACTGTGTCCAGTTCTGGAGACCACATCTCTGGAAAGACATAGAGTGAGGCAGTCAAGAGGAGGGCAACTAAAATGGTGCAGGTCTGCATCAAAAGCCCTATGAGGAGAGACCGAGGGACCTCAATATGTACACCCTGAAGGAAAGGAGGGCTATGATATAGACTTTTATAAAATGGGTCTGGAGAATTCTGTGTCCTGATTGGCTGAGAGAGGTGCCCCTGGTTGTGTTCTTATAAGGGCATATTGTGCCAACAGGCGCCTCTTCAGCCAGTCAGGAGGAAGAACAACACAGATCTCTGTGCCAATTTCAGTGTTGTGGCAGCCAAGCTGGACCCCTCCCCCAAACACTCTGTAACACAACCTAAGTGCTCTGCATTACCCTACCCAATAAAGTACAGTAAACCAGTAGTAAGTCACTTTTCTGACCTCTGCTGCCATCCAGATTAGAAAAAGCCACTGAGGAAACTAGAATAAAAAAAAGTTGGCCGCAATCAACCGAGGTCATACCACATGCTGCCTAGAAATAGCTTCTGAATGAAAGCCGACAGCGCGCATCCATCACCACTTTCAAACAATGCATATACAAATGTAAACAAAATATTGTAAATCAATTATTTTCTTTTATATAACCCCAAGTAAACTGCTGGTATCAGTCATTGAGAAACCCCTTTGAGAAAACTGTTAGAAAACCCTTTGCTATGGAGGCTACTAAAGCACATCCTGCTACCAGAAACAGCCCAAACCCACTCTTCCACCAACTCACCAGACCGCTCCACTACTGGGTCTTTCAGAGGAGGTTTATTATTTATTTAACATTCCAAGTTTCAATATTGTGGCACAGCAAGCAGCTGAAGCGAGATCTAGGAAGTGCTATCAGAAAAGCACTAAATTCAGCGGCTGGTGAGGAACACGCTTACTCCCACTTCTCTGGTTATAAAGTTGCTGGGCATTTGCTCGCTGATGGAAAAAAGAGAGAGAGAAAGAAAAAGCATGTTTTCGAAGATTGTGTGTGTGTGTGTGTAGTGGGGTGGGAGAGGACAGACACCACAGCCCCTAGTTAACTATCATCAAACATGTTCACTATACTACAATGACAAGGACTACTTTTTTTTTGTTGGGGGTTAACTTTCTATTTCTCCTCCTTACCCCCACCCGAGCTGCGCTGCTTCAAAGACTCCTATGTGCCCCCGTGTTCCCCGATGGAGCTGTGGCTATACCCCCAGGTGGAGTGCAGGGCAGGGGCCGGACACCCGATATCTTCTAGTCTCGTCAGGTCCCTGGTGGTCAGGCAGGCAGGCAGTCGCAATCAGGGCTGGCACTGGAGCTCCGTCTACCAGCGCTCCGGTGGTGCTTTTCCTGTTTCTGTGTGGTGTGTGCCCTGATGTCAAGGCGTAATAGAAACATAGATAAACATAGAAGTTGACGACGATAAGGACCGAAGGCCCATCCAGTCTGCCCATTTCTTTTTCTACCTTATAAATGTGCCATCGGCCTTTGCTCTGTCAGTGACCTATCTATTCATAGTCATTTGTATTGCTCCCTTATGCCTATCCCATGCCTGTTTGAAGCCCTGCACTGTATTCATAGCCACCACTTCTTGTGGTAAGCCATTCCATGCATCTACCACCCTTTCTGTGAAAAAGAATTTCCTCACATTCCCCTTAATGGCCTCCCTCTAATCTCATGCTGTGTCCTCTTGTCCTGCTATTTTTCTTATATTTAAACATGTTAGACTCTTTCACCTTGTTTATGCCCTTAAGGTGTTTAAATGTCTCGATCATATCACCTCTCTCCTCCTTTGCTCAAGGGTATACATATTGAGCTCCGTTAATCTGTCCTCATATGTCTTCTGATGCAGTCCCTGCACCATTTGGTTGCCCTTCTCTGGACTGCCTCAATTTAGTTAATGTCCTTGTGAGGTGTGGCCTCCAATACTGCACGAGTACTCCAGATGGGGCCTAACCAATGTCTTGTACAGAGGGATTATTACCTCCCTCTTACGACTTGTGATACCCCTACTAATACATCCTAACACCCCCTAGCCCTACCTACTGCTTTAGAGGTCTGCTTGGATGATTTTAGGTCATCAGTGATGATGATGCCCAAGTCTCTTTCTTCCTTTGTGACTGCTAGCAACTCCCTCCCAGCCTATAAGTGGCTTCAGGGTTTCTCTTCCCTATGTGCATGATTTTGCACTTCTTTGCATTAAATCCCAGTTGCCACTCTTCTGACCATTCTGCTAGTTTATCCAGATCTCTTCTCATTCTGCCCACCCCATCTGGATCATCTACTCTGTTGCAGATCTTGGTGTCATCTGCAAACAGACAAGCCTTACCCTCTAGTCCATCTGCGAGGTCACTAATGAAGATGTTGAATAGGACTGGCCCCAGGACTGATCCCTAAGTACCCACTTGTGACTTGCATCTCTTCTGACTGTATACCATTTACCACCACTCTCTGTTTTCTGCCAGTCAACCAGTTTGCCACCCAGTTGACCAACTTCTGCCACGAGGCCTACCTAGCTTATTTATCAATCTTCTATGTGGAACAGTGTCAAAAGCTTTGCTGAAGTCAAGGTAAGCGCATCAACTGCTCCCCTTGGTCCACCACTCTGGTTACCCAGTCAAAGAAATCTATGAGATTAGTTTGACAGGACCTTCCTTTGTAAACCCATGCTGTCTTGGATCCTGTGCCCCTATGGATTCCAGGTGTTGCACTATCCTTTCCTTAAGGGTGCCTCCATAATCTTGCCCACTACTGAGGTAAGACTGACCGGTCTGTGAGTTCCCGCCTCCTCCCTGCTACCACTCTTGTGGGTGGGATCACATGAGCCCTTCTCCAGTCTTCTGGGACCTCTCCTGTGCTCAGAGACTCACTAAACAATTCTGCTAAAGGCTCTGCTAGTTCCTCCTTTAGCTCCTAGTACCCTGGGATGTATGCCATCAGGTCCCATTGCCTTATCCACCTGAGCTTAGCAAGCTCTTGTAGGACCTTTCTTTGTGATGAGGAGTAGTGCTCACCTCCCTCCCCCTGTGTCCATGATGCTGAGCTGTGGGCCCTGCCCTACCTTCTCTTCAGTAAATACTGAGCAAAAGTATCTATTTAGGATAGATGCCTTTACAGGGTCCTCCTCCTCACATGCTCCCTTTTCTCCATTAAACAGCAATACCCCTCTGGACTTTCTCCTTTCACTAATGTATCTATAGAAAGTCTTGTCACCTTCTTTACTGTCCGTGCTAGTGTTTCCTCAGTTTGGGACTTTGCCTGCCTTATGCCTTACCTGCTTCCCTTAGGGCAGTTTGGTATGCCTCCCTATCTTCATCCGCTGTGTTCCCTTATATTTTCTGAAGGCCAGCCTTTTGGCTCTGACCTTTTCTGCTACTGTATTTGAGAACCAAAGTGGTTTCCTTCTTCTTTTACACTTCCTTTTCTGTCTAACACAATGGGATGTTGCTTCAAGTATTGTATCCTTAATGCTTGCCCACTTTGCCTGTACCTCTCACCTGTGTTTCTTTTTGCCAGGGCTAAGCTTAACTCTGTTGGCCATCTTATCAAAGTCAGCTCCTCTGAAGTCCCATATTTTTGCCTTGGAATGGGATGATTTAGATGTAGTGCCAAATTGAACCATACCATGTGATGGTCACTGGCCCCAGGTGACCTTCTACCTGGAGATCTGTGATCCTTCTTTGTTAGTCAGTACTAGATCTAGGATAGCCCTGTCTCTTGTGGGTTGCTGTACCAGTTGTTTGAGGCCCTCCCCTGCAGGAATCCACTATGTGTCTAGTTCTGGCGATGTTCCTGCTGGTATTGACCAATCTGTATCTGGCATGTTGAAGTCTCCCATTATCAGAACCTCCCTTTAGCTGTCATGTTTTGTATATCTTCTAACAGTAATGTGTCTATGTCCTCCCTCTGGTCTGGGGCCTGTAGACAACCCAGTTCTTATGGCTGTCCCATTTCCTGTTTCCAGGGTGACCCACAGTTCTTCTGGCTCATTATGTGTATTCTGAATTTCTGTAGCTTTGATATTTTCATTAACATACAGGGCCCTCCTCCCCCTTTTGCACCTCGGTCTCTTCTGAACAATACACTAGCCAGGTACTGAAGTCTCCCAAGTGTGGTTACTGGTAAACCACGTCTCACTAGTGCTACTATGTCCAGTTTAGCCTCTGACATTGTGCCTGCAGGTCTGGGATCTTATTTCCCAGGCTGTGAGCATTTGTTACATGATTTTCCATTGGCCAGATTTTGGTGTGTTAGTTGTTGGGTGAAGTTTGGCATTACCCTGTGCATCGTATGGGAGACAAACCTTTTTCTTACCTGGTGATGCAAATGAGCGACAAACACGCTGAATTCCTGTTTGACCACTAGCTGAGGGGAGGGGTGTTCTTTCCATTCGACGTGTGGGTGCTGCACCCCTCTCCCATTTGCTAGTTTAAATATTCTGCAAGGCGTCAAACTTCTGCCCCAATGCACTGACTCCTCCTTAGTCAGATGCAGTCCATCAAATTTAAGAACTTTCGCTCCCAGAACTGTTGCCAGTTCCTACAAATCTGTGTCCTTTTTTCTGGCACCAGTCCTTGAGCCGCGTAATGCCAAACTCCACCACACAGCTCCCCATTGGTCTGTCCTACCAGCTTGCTGTTCCTCGGGCCTCCACCAGGGGTCAGACAAACCCGGATCCTGTCCCCGGAGAAAGGCAGTCCCTAGGACACTCGGGCCTTCTCCCCAGCTGGTTCTCCAGCAACCTAGTCTGCTCCCAAACCTGGGTTGCCACGCTGCAGCTGAAATCAACGCTATGCCGACAGGCTGGCTTACTTTTCCCCTATGATATCATATTTTTACTCTATTTATGTGTATTTTTATTAACTTTTTACCAGGGGCAAAAGATGCTCAAGAACAAGGGGTCTTGCTATGAAACTGGAGGAGGTAGACTCAGGAGGGATGTGAGGAAGCACTTCTTCATAGAAAGAGTGGTGGATGCCTGGAACAGCCTCTCAGAGGAGCTGGTGGAGGGCAAAACTATAGCGAGGGTTAAAGAATGCATGGGATAGACATAGGAACCTTAGCCACGGCAAGGAGTGGTTAGAGCCAAAGATCAAGTAGGGTCTGCAGTGATACAGTAGGTGAGAAAAATGGGCAGACTAAGTGGGACTTATCTGCTGTCATATTCTATGTTTCTGTGTTACCACACCAAGCAGTATAGCCTAGAAGTTGGAGTAACGAGCTGTGAACCAGCTTGATACATCCAGCAGACTAGACCTGGTTTGATTCTCACAACCTCCACTTGCATACTGTGTGACTCTGAGCAAGTCACTTAACTGCCCAGTGCTCCCAGGTCACCCTGAAAACAAGCACTTGTGCCTAGTGGGCCTTACCTGGTTACCAAAGACTAAAATAAAAATAAAAAAAGTAAGCCATATCTAAAACTTTGAAAATCACTTTAAGAATAGTGGGCACCATATGTTTAGCGTTAAGGAATATTTCTGTGTACATCTTTGTACAATAAGGGCATATTTGGGTGTAACATACATAGCGCAATTCAAGATGCATACAAGGGAGGGTAAGGGTCACGGGTAGGGAGGTAAGGAGGAAGGGAGGATGGGAGGACAGGGGCAGGGACAGTAGCTCAAGCTGTGAACCCTGCAACAGGAGCAGATTTGACAGACCAACTGGCCTTCTTCTGCTATCTTCTTCATATGTTCATATATGCACAGCAGTCGAGAGGTATAGAGCAGTACTTGGCTGCAGACCTATGTAGGTAGTTCAGTTCCTCTTCATGGGTTATTACTCCGCATTGTGATCTCACTCATTATGACATCACCAGTGGTGACCAGAAAGTGAGGTCCCATCTTGGACAATCATGCTGCCATAATTAAAGAGGTCACCCTGTTAATAAAGTCGGCATGTTGCCCTCCAGCTTAAGTAGTGCTCTGTACTTCTGGCCTTGTACCGTCCAGTGTGAAATAGTTTTATTAGCAAACAGGAAAAGAAAATGTACTTCAGATATTAAAAAAATAATGTTTGACTATGAAAGTTAATTTCGAGCAGCATGCTAGGTGTCTGTATCCTAGTTTGTAAACAAAATGGTAAAGATTAAATGACCGCCACTATGGCTCTTTAAAACCATAATATATGGGAATACATAATTAAATGGTCTGTTGTGAAACGTAATGTAGACACATCCATGTATCTCTAAAGTCAGTTATCTGCAGTCTGTAACTGTAACAACAGATCTGTCTCTCGGTTTGCTAGTACACTGCATTCATTCTGCTATCGGAAGTAAATCGAGATACTTGGACGGCTTTGAGATAGTGTTTTAAAGCAATTGCCTTTACTTCCGATAGGAATGAGACAGTTATGTCCAACTGATTCCGAATTGCAGTATCTTGAGGTTGCGTGTGTATCTCAAGATGCTGACAGGCACATTAGGCAATTCTAAAGGCGAAACCCTGCCTGTAAAGACAGAGCGTTCTTCTGCAAAACAGCAAAACAACTTCTCTGTAACTCGAGCTCTGGGGATGTCAAAGAATGAAGGGGGGCTACTTTTCATACACACCAAAAAAAACAAACACCACTGCATCTTTTCTGGGAGACAAAAAAAGCCGAGAGAAATGAAAAAACAAGAAACTGTCCATGGGCTGGAGAGTTAAACACGACGCTGTGAGAGGGGCTGGCATTTCCTCACAACAACTTTATTTATATATTTAAATATTAACTCAGTGAAAGGGATCTTCTTAATTGCCTACGAATTAAATCTAGAGTCTACCGTCTGTTTTAATTTCCTGACGTTATTAATGTTAAAACTGCGTATCAGCAGCAACTGAGATGCTTCACCTTTTACTATTTTCAAACAAAAAATCCGCTTGTCAGACTCCAGGAAGATTTGCATGTAGTATTAACCCTTATACTCAAAGCCTGGTTTTAGAAGGAAGTTAGCCGGCGTCTGTGTTTCATCGCTCGCCCGTAATATTTATGACCCACCACCAGTCACACACAAACTTGATTCTCTTAACTTCCGTATAATTTTATCCCTTGACTCCTATCTATTCTATTAGCTGATTTTCGTTTGAAAACAGGTCATTGGGTTTCTTATTGTAATACATATCTCTAAATGTTTCAGATTGACAGATGTTGCAATCTATATTCTTTTCCTGCCCTCCCTGAAGTGCTCCTTATTTGCCAAGTTTGTTTTGTCTTTGCTCTGGAAAAAAAAATCCTAGGAGCTGTTTTTCTCAGCGCCTACATCCCATTGGTCAGCGCTTGTCTCTAGCCCCGGCCTCAGCCAATCAGCGCACGGCAGTGTTTTTGCAATATCTGCTCCTATATAATAGTTTAATATATAAAGAAGAGAATACCTCTAGAGCAGGGCAGCCCAAGAGTAGAACAACCGCTGTAACATTCAAGGGGCCGGCAGCGGTTTGCACCCAAAGCCAGGAGCTGCCAAAAACAGGTAAGGAAAATAGAAAGCAAAGACAAAGAAATAAGGAACTGCATCCTACTCTTAACATGGGTTATTTGTGGTGTATATTAATAACGTGGATGACAAGGTGTATGCAGGTAGGTTACAAAAATGTGAACTTTTAATTTAAAACATGGGAGAAACTAATTAGCCTTTAATAGAAATCGCTGCTTGTGGGCTGAATAGGGAGACAAACGATGCAAATAGCCGGGTATGTACAACCTGCACCAACATTCCGGAAAAGACAAAATGTAACCGTAACTCTCGCAGTAAAATATTGCACTCAAGTTCTGATGCTTACTCAATAGAGGAGATGAAAAAATAAGACATCGTTGGGGTGGGGGTGCTTGAGGCACAGGAAATATAAAGGTTTCACTGTATCCTTTGCCACTTACAATATTTAAGAATGCAATACTTACATTATCATCTGGGTTTAACCATATATGTATATAGGACACAGCATACCGACACATCAGTATACCCCTGTATATAAGAACTCAGTATTGTACAAAACCTCCAATAATGGCCAGGACACTGGGAGGATGTGTAACAGATGTATAGATCTTAGGCACACCAACAGCTTCAAACAATAGACAACAAATACTGTGTGTGTGTGGGGGGGGGGGTGTGGGGGGGGCAGTGCCGAAAAAATGACTGCAGCAGAAAGAAAGGACACTGAAGTTTCCTGGCACCATCATAAAAAGGATACTCTTAAATTTTATGTATATATAAAATATGAATCGTGTTAAAGATTCTTGTAGTATAGTTCTCATTTTTTAAGGAAAGGGCTAGTACAGCCTTGTGGCTAGTAGGGTTACCTTGTTTTATTTTCTTGTAACAATGGCTGTAATTAAATGAATTATGACAATGAATAAAGCAAGTGAGAGAACCAATGAAGAACAGGTGGTATCTTCGCCTTCAGGGAAAGAAAGGTCATCAACTCCAAAGATTCAGCCAGTCCCCGAGTTTTGCAGCTCTCAGACCGGCGCATCAGAGGACCGTGCGACATGTAGGGACATGCGGGTATGTGGCAATTAACGGTTACATAACAACATAAAGCTGCCCTGCCACAGCCGGCCGGCATCACCTGCAGAACGGGTGAGTGGGGCCAGTCAACTGTAAGCCGGTATTTTAAAGGAAAAGGCAGTTTCATATTACACTCAGACTCTTACGCTGTCTTAATACGAGGGCCGTACACTCACGGACAGCCCCTCCCAAACAGGGATATTTCGGGAGGGATTTCAGGAATGACGAACATGCAGCACAATAAGAGACCGGTAGCTGCACTGAAAAAAGGTGAACCACCCTAAAATGTCAGCACAAGGGACAGCACCTTCGCGAATACGTGTCAGCTTTTATCCACCTGTGTGTTTTCAGAACAGGTACCGATGTGAAGCGGTTGCTGACCCAGCATCCCCTCAGTACCCCACTGCAGAACAACCTGTGTAGATGAGCAGGAGGCCGTCACAATGAAATAGGGAGTGACTGCGGGGTATTAAGCTGCTGAGGTTTCCTGAATAACCGGCAACATATACTACATGTGTTTACCACCTTCCCTACTCTACCCCGCGTTCCACCTTTTGCACGCGCTGTCCTCCTGCCAGCCAGGTCGCTCCTAATCCCTCCCGCCAGACAATACTTAGCAAGGCTTTTTGGGCACGCGAGCCTTCATCCACAATGCGCTCGCTCCAGTGACCTGAGCTGACTTTTATTCTCCCGCGCGCACGCTGCAGCTGCAGTTCGAACTCGCTTCGCCGGTTCAAACTGGCTGCAAGCAGACCGACGCGGATCTTGCACGATCGAAAAGCTGCTATGAGAAGCGGCGGACCAATGGGAAGGAGGCGATTCTCCCTTCTTGACCAATCGGCGCATGGAGGGAGGCTGAGTGATATGCCTTCTGCTCCAGAGCGCGCGTTGATTAATGTGCAGAAGTGTTCTAAAGGAAAACAGATTTTGCAGTCTTGTGTAAAACGAGAGGTGGGGAAATGCTCAGCTCAAAATACGATGGGTGATGAACGATAGGTCATGTTCATGTACAACAAAGCATTTGCTTGTTTGTTTTTATTGAAAAATAATCTCAAGAAAATTAATGCCAATATTTGAGATTCCAAAGGCACCCTTCTGCTCTAGGAGCTCCATTCTAGAGGTGTCATTTAAGATTAGCCAGGGTTGTATTTAAGCAGTAAGGCACGACAAGGTGTGTGTGTAATAATAACGGAGGACCTTCATCCCATAGGAAACCATGGTGTAATTCACCATTATAAAGGAAGCGTTTATAGCGGCGAACCGTGCTCGGTTTCCCTCACACTGTGCAGGCGCCCAGTCTCTGAGCGTTTCTCTAACTACTGTCTCGTTGTCTTTTCCTCTGGACCGCCACACGAACTCTGCGGTAAGTGCTGGCAGGCAGACAACAATAGAAATGAGAAATACCCTCAAAATGTTGACTCAACTAAACTATAATTGAAAAAAACTTCAAAAGCGAGCTACCAATAGCGCGCTCACACCAAAGCAGACCGCCTTTCTTATTTTATATACTTGCTGTGGGGAAAAAGGAAATCCTGGCAATTATATAAAATATGGGTCTGGAGTGTGTGTGTAAACTCGAATACACACACACCTCAGGGTGAGATACTCACATTATAAACCCCTCAGTGTAGCATCAAACCCCTTGGGCTGTGTAAAATTCGTTGCACACCCAGACCCATACTTTATTCTCTATGTAACACACACCTTGGAGTGCCTTATTGCAATTATAAAATGGCTCGATGTTATACAAAATAAAATATTTAATAAAGGTTTTAATAGATTTTAAGCTTAGCAATATATCTTCGTTTCTAAAGAGAGTCCAGAGAACAATCCAACTAATCAATACAGTGATTTAATTTAACCCCATGATGTCTGTTGCAGTCCTGAATACAAGCTTTGCCTAGTGACTTTGATCCTAGGAGGCAGAGGTCATAATAAATGGGATGGCATCTGGAGAGGGCAAGGTCACAAGCGGGTCCCACAGGGATCAGTGTTGGGGCCCCTACTATTCAATATATTTGTATGGGACATTGTGGCAGGCCTTGAAGGGGTGGGAGTCTGTTTGCAGATGATATTAAAATCTGCAATGGGGTAGACACTCAGGAAGGGGTAGATAGAATGCAGAGAGATTTGGGGAGGCTTGAGGCATGGTCAAAGAGGTGGCAGCTTTCATTCAACACAGAAAAGTGTAAAATCATGCATCTTGGCTACAGGAACAGGAGGGCAGGGTACTGTATGGGGCTAGAGATCTGGAGGTAACTGAACAAGAAAGGGACCTGGGCATCACTATATCAAGGGACCTGAAGGTGGAGCGGCAGTGCAGGGAGAGCAGTGGCTAGGGTAGTGATGCATCAGAGGGGATCACCAGTAGAAATAGGAGGTCATAGTACCCTTGTACACCCATCTGGTTAGACCGCGTTTGGAATACTGAGTCCAGTTCTGGGCCATACCTCAAAAGGATGTGGGAGGCTGGAGGCGAGTTCAGAGGAAAGCAACAAAGATAGTAAAGGTTGCGCCACCTAGCCTATGAAGAAAGGTTGAGGGATCTGGACATGTACTCTCTGGAACAGAGGAGGGAGAGTGAGGACATGATCAAGACCGTCAAGTACCTTAAGGATATAAACAGGGTGCCAGTGGAAAGCATCTTCCAGATGAAGGGTAATCAGAGGACAAGGGGCATGGCCTGCAGGTGGAGGGGAGCAGTTCAGGGGTAACATTAGGAAGTCCTGTTTCACAGAGAGGTGGTGGAAAAAACGAAACAGACTCCCGGGAGGTGGTGGATTTGGAGAAGAAACAGTGGAGGATTCAAAGGGCATGGGACAACCACAGGGGAGTGTTAAGGCTGGGGGGCACAGGTCCAAACAGATAGCTGGACAAATGGGCAGACTTGGAGGGCCTTGTCGGTCATTTTCTGCTGTCACACTTCAGTGAATCTGTAAATATTACAAAATCTTGAGAGGTGGTCAAAGGTTTAGAATTTGAAATTTAAAGCTGAAAAATGGAAGGGTGTGCACACAGGAAACAAGAACCCGATGACAGAGCATGGGGTGGTTGTTAAGCTGGACACAGCCTCTGAGGAAAGAGACATGGGGTCATCATCACGGGGTTGGACTAAGGTACAGGGCCCACCTGGAAGGGGATACAGGGGCCCACCTGGAAAATCAACAGGGTAGGACCCAGGGTGACGCACATATCCAGTATAGTCGGCTTGAAAAATTACCACGATTTCTCTGGGCTATGTGAGCTGAACGGATCATCACTTACAATTTGCTGTTTTCAATTTCAGCGCCTTTTCAGGGTAGCACTATTGGCTCCATGCCTGTGTAGAGCTCCCTGATTGGCTGGTCTCACTCACCTAAGACAGGAGCACCCAAGATGTGTGGCTTAATGTAAGCCTGCATCCCTGTACTCTGCTTCTAATTTATATTTTAATTTAGCCTGTTCTGCTCAGGCCTGTGTAAAGTAACTTACCACCCCCCAACTGCAGTTTTTCTCCAACTGTATGTGCACTGATTCAGTGCTAGCTCTGCAAACTTCCGCTGATTTTTCCCCAATTAAGCTTTCACTCTGTACACTGTCTTGAACTGAGTTTGTAAAAAGTTTTACTGGCTTTGTTAATATATATTTTTTAATCCTATTTAAGACTGTACTGAGTTTACATGCTTACTGCTATGGACTTAGTTACAAAATTCAGTGAATTGTAAAATCTGTGTAGCCTCTGTCTTGAGCCTAAGGCTCCTGCCCTTGACTTTTATTCTTAATCATCTTCCTTTGTCCCCTGTCCTCCTCTGTCACTGTTCTGTCCCTCCTGCCCTCCCCCATCAGTCTGTTCTTTTGTGCTTGTTTGGATTCCTGAGTTAGCGGCACCTTGCCTCTGTCTGAGACCGCCCCCTGACTTGTCTTTCAAGTTGGTGCTCAGCTCTCTTTGTGTGTCTCTGTTTAGACCCCCCCATCTGCTCCTATTTAATCTGCTGTCTCCTTCCTTACAGGTACCACCCCCCACAGGTAGTGGTCACGATCCAGCCATTAGCACCTCACAGTTACGAGGCCTGATCCACCACCCCCAAAGAGATAGATAAGGTATGACGCTGAAAAATTGCCACAATTCCTCTTGGCTGTGTGAGACGCTGAACCGGATCATCACTTGCAATTTGCTGTTTTCAATTTCAGTGCCTTCTCAGGGTAGCGTCATTGGCTCCACGCCTGTAGAGCTCCCTGATTGACTGGTCTCAGTCACCTGAGACAGGAGCACCCGAGATGTGTGGCTTAATGTAAGCCTGCATCCCTGTACTCGGCTTCTGATTTATATATTTTAATTAGCCTGTTCTGCTCGGCCTGTGTAAAGTAACTTACCATTCCCCCGCTGCAGTGTCTCTCCAACTGTATGTATACTGATTCAGTGCTAGCTCTGCAAACTTCCCTTGATTTTTTGTCCACCCCTTCCTCTCCCAGGCCTCCTTTAACACCCCTTCCCCTCCCAGGCCTCCTTTAAATGCACACAGTTTCCGCCCACTCCTATCCGATGTTTCAATTTATTGGTTACTTACTGTCAACAACTGCAATTCCTCCCATCCCCTTTTGCAACTAAACCTTCTAGCAGCTTTATCTCATTCTGTCTTGCTGAGGCATACCATTTTAGTATTGTAGGTTTGCTTATTGCTGACTAGCATATCCTGTCTTGCTAAGGCAGTTGTTTTAGGTCAGGATCTCTCTAGTACTTAGTCTGCTCCAGAGTAGTAGCTAAGAAATTTGCTTCAAAGCCTCTCTGCCCTAGTACTACTCTATAGTCAGGTGAACTCTTTTCTTATTAGCCTGACTAGGAGCTGTACTTAAGGATTACTGCTTCAGGCTCCACTGCCTGTAGTAGTATTCTGCAGGGATTAAGAAATTCTCCTCCATTGAGAATCCCTTCTCTTGCCGCACTTGTAGTGCCCATGGGGTGACAGTCTCATAATGAGGCATATTACCTGCTTCTATGCTTGTCTCTGCTCATCTTACATGTTTTGGACCCGAACGTGAATCAAAAATAACTCTTAGAGTGGAGAATGGCTCTGTTTTTACATTGTCTGACGGGACTTTTCCTATCAAGTAGAAGAACTTGTATGTGCTCTAACTTCCCCTAGCCGCTGCTGGTCCTTCACCTGCACCGGCATATAGAACTCTCTAGAGCTGCTTGCAGGGCTACACCACCTTCTGCATCTCCCCCTACTCCCATTGACTCTCTCGGTCAGGGTCTTATTGTATGCAGCATCAGGAAAACTGGGAACTAGCCTCAGAACTCCCTATACTGCCACAGACAAATCACGTAACGAAAGAATACCCAGCCACCCACACTTCTCCTAGGACTCTGCAGGAAACTCTTGTTCCTGCTTTTACTATCTCAGGAAATGTTGAACTTAATTCAGGCCCTCTGGCACCCATGGAACCCCAGCAGGGCTACAAAAGCCTCAAGGGCTTACATTCTTGAATGTTAATGTATGTAGCCTATTAAAAAAATCACTTCTGTTCAGGCCTGGGTATGTCATACTGCTCAGATGTTCTGGTGATTACGAGTCCTGGCTCCGACCGGCGACCAGTAACAACAAAGTTAACATCCTCCTACTCTTTGTTCAGAGCCGACTGGCAAACCAGAGGTGGTGGGGTAGCTATTTACATCAAGGATAAATTCTCTGCCTCCATAATTGACTCAACCTCTGTCCCAAAAGAACTGAAAGCTTGTCATTAAAGATTGAAATTGCCATCGGTGTCTCATTATATATAATAGGATGCTACAGACCCCCATCAGCTGGACTACAGTTGTTAAAACATCTCAAAACATCCTGGGTTGGCATCTTCAGAGTGTATCATACTAGGGACTTCAACTTAGACTGGCTCTCCAGTGCATCCACCCCACTTAAAATGTTCTGTGATTCCTTCGGTTGTCACAGCTAATAAACAAATCTCATCTTAACAAGCTCAACCTAATAACAGTACTCTCTTGGATATCATTTTAGTTAACAAACCCCATTAATTCTCCCATGCTGGCATCTTTTCTCTGATATTAGTGACCATTGCTTCATCGCGTATGTAAGATCCACTTAAAGCCACAACTGTACCAAAATTCTTCTTTAAAAGGTGCATACGTAACTTTGATCTCCATGGGTACATATCAGACCTAAGAGACTCCATGCGATGGCAGGACTTCTATCTAGCCAAGTCCCTGACTACGCTTATGATATTTTCTCAGAAATTGTGCTAGGGGCTCTGAAAAGTATGCTTCCATAGTAAAAGTTCATGCTAGAAACAAATCCTGTCGGTGGTTTACAGGAGACCTGAAAGATGCTTTGCAGAGTAGGGATGTTCTCTGGAGAACTGCTAGGAAAACTAATTTAATAAATGACTGGAATTCTTTCCTTAGGGCAAGGAACCTCTGCACCAAAATGGTCAGAGAAGCCAAACTAATTTCTACGCTCTCAGCTAGAGAGCTCCTCAAGAAATGCCTCCAAATTCTGGAAGACTATCAAAGACATTAAAGGTCACACCACTGTAAATTCCCTACCTACTATATTATTGATCGACAATACTGTCATCTCTGACAGACCGTCTATCCTCGATGTTCTCAATAAACATTTTGCCACTGCAGGGCTAGCCTTTGACTCCTCTCCCGTGAATATCCTCCGCCAACAACTTAGATTGGATACACAAGAAAAACACATCTCAGTCCATCCTTCTTTCTGCAGCCTACCTCCTGAAAGAAGTCAAAATCTTCTCCTTCATCTGGACACTAGGAAAAGTGCTGAGGCCAACCTCTTGACTACTGTACTTCTTAAAGGTCATTTCTCCGTGTCCTCAGATCCCAATTACTCATCTCTTCAACTTATCCTTGTCCCAGGGTGACCTAGCCCATTTGGAAAAATGCACTTGTGGTCCCTTTGTTTAAGTCAGGAGATCCTAGTGAACTCAATAACTACAGGCCAATTTCCCTACTTCCAATCCTGTCAAAGATGCTGGAGAAAATAGTGACTCCCAGCTCGGAAGTACCTGGAATCAGAAAAATTGCTCAACCCATTACAATCCGGTTTTAGAGCACAGCACAGTACAATCTCTGCTCTAGCCAAGGTGACAAACGACTGGCAGCTTGAACTAGACAAAAAAACTTTGTCTGCAGTTTTCTTGGACCTAAGCAAGGCATTCGATACCGTTGATCACAGAATGCTTCTGTCGTCCCTCAGAACATTGGTTTGGATTCCGTTCCTTAAATGGTTCTCCAACTACCTCTCAGGACGACTTCAACAAGTAAAGGCAGAAGGGAAGTTTCTCCACCAAAACCCCTATTGAGGGTGTACGCAAGGTTCCATTCTTGGTCCTTGCTCTTCACCATTTATATTAACAACGTAGATGCCCTCATCAAAGAAGCACAAACACACCTTATTCGCGGATGATACGTACTAGTAGCCCACACCTGAAGCGGCCTGTAAAACCCTTCAAAATGAATTTAATCTGCTGCAACATCAGCTTATAAACCAGAAACTGCTCTTAAATGCAAAAAAAAACCAAAACAATGTTCCTCTAGCCTTCAAAATGCAATAAATCCTGCAATTGCTGGGACACTCCCCAGATCACTACCATTCTAGGTGAGCAGTTAGACTACGTACCAAAGTTCAAGTACCTGGGGTTCTGGTTAGACCACAGACTTACTTTCTGAGATCACTTAGAAGAACTGGCAAAGGAACTTAGACAAAGACTTGTCAGTTATTTAGGATTAATAATCACCTCACAAGAAAGCTAAACTGAAAATGGTTCAAACTACCTTTCTTTCCCTGTTGGATTCGCAGACTTTCTGTATAGTCAGGGACCTGCAGGTACCTAGCCAAACTCGATATGCTTGTTATCACAGAGCCATAAGATTTATCACGGGTCTTCCATACTCAACCCACCACTATGCGTTGTACCGGCAGTGGGATGGTCATCCCTTAGCTACAAACGGCAAACAAATGCTGCGTTTGGACATACAAAGTTGTCTCAAATAAACTGCAAGTATATCTCTGTCTGTTTACTTTTGTGCACTCTGGGAAGTATGCCCTGAGAAGCACCTCATATATCTACCTTTATATTTACAAAGCAAAATCTCGCATTGGCAGAGCAGCCATCAGCTTTGTGCTCCTTCAACTGTGGAACAAGCTGCAAAAACTTTGAAATTAACTAACCCCATCAGCCTAGCAGCTTTTAAATCTCTATATGTACATCATAATAAGGAGTTCTGTGCCTGTCTACCCTAAATAGTGACTCCTATAAGTCCAAGCACACTCTAATTGCTACTGTTAAAAGACTGTTCACATCTATAATCGACTTTCCTCTCCCTTTTTCTACCCCCATATCTGTCCTTCCACATTCCTTTGACCCTGGTTCCAGCTCTAAATTCTCAAACCCGTATCACTATATATCTTTTTATATTAAGTTTTATTTGTGTTCGTGCACATGATATGTATATTTCTTTACTTTTATGAAAAATTGTGTCCTACCCAAACTAGCTGTACCTTCTGTTCCAAACATATACTACTGACAATGCTACCTGCTGATACTTTGTATGTACTGTATTATTGTATCTCACTTTATTTGTATTATTACTATTTTCTTGTTTTTTGCATCCCATGTATATTGTCCCTTGTTCCTTGTTAACAAACCCAGGTCCACCTCGAAAATCAGCTTGCTCAACGGTGATCACCTGGTTAAATAAAGACTTTGAAACATAGAATTTGATGGCAGATAAGGACCGCTTGGCCACCCAGTCTGCCCATTTCCCTACCTATTGGATAAGCTGCAGATCCTAGTTAACCAGCAGCCTACTTCTTCCTACCCCACCCCTAGAATGGCCTTTGACTGTCCCACATGCTTGAATTCACCACTGTTTTTTGACTCCACAGCCTCCGGAAGGCCGCTCCACGCATCCACAACCCTCTCTGTGAAAAAATACTCTTAAATTACCTCTGAGCCAACCCCTCTATCTTCAAATTGTGCCCCTTGTTCTTGCACACCTCTTTTTTTTGAAAGATGCTACCCTCTTGGACTTTGTTGATTCCCTTGAGGTACATGAAAGTTTCTATCATGTCCCCCTCTCTCTCCTTTCCTCGAGGCTATACATATTAAGCTCCTTTAGTCTCTCTCTTCATATGTCTTCAGTTGCAGACCCTGTACCATTTGAGTTGCCCTCCTCTGGACAGCTTCCATCCTGTCTATGTCTTTCTTGGGAGGTGGGTCTCCAGAACTGCATGCAGTACTCAGATGGGGTCTGACCAGCTGTCTGTACAGAGGGATAATAACTTCCTGTTTTCTACTGGTGATGCCTCTCCTATGCATCCCAGTATCCCCCAACCCTCCTTGCCCTCTCACATTGCTTGCCCACCTTTAGGTCATCTGATATGACTACCTCAGGTCCCTTTCCATTTTGTTGTTGTTAGTATCTCACCCCTGATTGTGTACTCTTCCCTGGGTTTTGTTTCCCAGGTGCATTACCTTGCACTACTTAGCATTGAATCTAAGCTGCCATACATTTGACCATTCCTCTAACCTTGCCAAGTCCCTTCTCATCCTTTCCACCACCTTGTGCATCAACTCTATTGCAGATCTTTGTGTCATCCATAAAGAGACATACTTTCCTTCAGTCCCTCTGCAATGTCACTTATAAAGACATTGAAGAGGACCGGTCCTAATACTGAACCCTGCGGTACCCCACTAGTAACCCCCTTTCTTCTGAGTGGACTCCATTTACTATTACTCTCTGTGTCCTATTCTCCAGCCAATTCTTTACCCATGCTGTCATCTTGGGACCCACTCCCAGGCTGGCTAACTTGTATTTAATCTTCTGTGTGGGACTGTGTCAAATGCCTTGCTAAAGTCTAGGTAGGCCATGTCCACAGCCCTCCTTTGATTGATTGATTCCACTTAAATCTAATAAACTAGCTCTGTGTTGGCATCTTACTTTCACCTACAAGTGCCAAATACCCCATTTAGTTAGAAAAAAAGATGATAAATGTATAGAATGTTAGAGTTTAGAAGGTGGCCCAGGTACCAAACTGAAGGGAGGACCATCTGGAAATTTCCAGGTATCCTGATGGGCCAGCCCTAATCTGCATGATCAGTGACTCCTTAAACAAGCCATTGTAACAAGGTCTACAGTAAGGCAAACAGGATGCAGGGGTGTATAGGAAGGGACACTGACAGCAGAAGGAAGGAGGTATTACTACCACTCTATAGATCACTGGTGAGGCCCCATCTAGAGTACTGTGTCCAGTTCTGGAGTCCTCACCTGGGGAAGATGAGGACAACTGAGGACAGTGCAGCATAGGATGACCAGAATGTTCGGGGCCAGCAGAGTAGATCTTATGAGGATCAGCTCAAGGCACTTAACATGTGATCGCTGGAGACAAGGCGAGAGAGGGAGATATGATAGAGACCTTCAAGTTCCTGAAAGGAATGAACAAGTTAAACTATGAGAAACTATTTGCATAAGTAGCAGATCAAGAACATGGGGGCATGGCGGAAACTGATGGAGGAGGTTCAAGAAGGACATGAGACAGTTTTATTTTATAGAAAGGATGGTGGAGCCGCACTAGCCAATGTGGTGGGTGCCAAGATGACCAGTGGTTTCAGACATGGCTGGGGGCTGGGACAGAGTAAAGGTGGTTGCTCAGGGTGGTAGCAGTAGGGCAAGGATCGTGGGGTGGATTGTGTGGTTAGAACCTTGCATGGACAATTGGTCCTAGGTTTGTTATGATTTTATGAGCAGACTGGATGGACCAATAGTCTTTTCTGCCATCATTGTCTATGTTTCTGTATAAAATGTGAATGACTGAGCTTTGCAAACTCCGTGTGTCTGTGAAAATGAGACTTTGCAATCCCTATGATTCTTGTGAAATAATGCCACAGTGTCATTCATCACAAGAATTACTGAATTCTGGTGAAACAAATCCTAAGGTTATATCTGGGATATTGCACTGAGTTCTAGAACCCATGCCTAAAGAAGGACAGGCTGGGGACCATCAGCGGAGGGCTACTAGTATGACTCAGAGTAGGATCCACGAGAAAAGATTGGCAGACTCACTGGAGGCCAGAAGGGAGCGGGAAAGATAACAGATGTACAAGTTTCTAAGAGGCATAAATAAAGTGAAAATAAGGACTTGTTTACTAGGAACATAAATGCAGCATCAGGAAGGCATGAGTGGGGACTGGTGGTCAGGAAGTTGAATGGGACAGATTCAGGGCTTAGTGAGCCTGAGTACTACTTGTCAACATTTTGGCTCCCCTATTTACTCCCAATGTACTTTTACATTCCTGAATGCTGTTATGACTGTATGTTGCTTGTATTACCTGTAACTGTGCTGATTGTGTCACACTGTTTATTGTGTTCACTGTTCATTGTAACTACAGCTTAACACCTAAAAGCTTGATTGAACTGAAGCAGCCAGTTGCCCTGCAGTGGAGCCTCTTTTATGGTTTGGGGTAAGGTTGTGTGTGTGTGGGGGGCTCTATAGCATATGAAAGAACAAATGAAAAATCATGTGGACAGCCACCAGGGACAGGCAGGCAGGACATCAGTTTAATGTCTTGTCTAAGGAATGGCACTTCCAATGAATGCCAGACTGGCAGTGACGGAGACTGCACTGAAACCTATTGTTTCTCAAGCCCCAAGTCAGATGACCTCAATGTACCATTACACCTGCAAGCACCTACTGGTGGGCTCATGATTTATTTCACCCTAAACTCCCTAATACAACACCCTCTGTGTATGAAATATGAATCCATTAAAATGTGTCATGCTTTTCAGTGTATGACATTGTCAGTTCCTTCTCATTTTTATTTGGAGTCTCTGTGACACTACAGCATTGTGCTGGTGGTAACACTGGAGAAACACTGGTGTAGACCAATGCCAGGAGTTTGACATGTCTCCCAACTGTTCCACAATAGATGGGAGCTCTACATTATTCCAAACTAGAACCTACACACCATCCCACAAGGGTAGTGTAGCCTAGTGATCAGAGTGCACAGTTGTGATCCAGAAGACCCAGGTTTGATTCCACCACAGTCAGTAGCTCATTGTGCTACCCTGAGCAAGTCATTTGGCCTTCCCAGTGCTCCATTTCTCCCAGCTGTAACATTGCATAGTAACTGGACCCCACTGAAATGAGATAGCACCACAGCTGGACTATCTTGGTGAATAAGCGTGAAAACATAAATAACGTACACATATAGAATGGTGTATAGACAACAATACATAGCAAGTCTGAGTTTCCATCAACGGGTTGAGAGGTCCCTGATGTCCTCTCAGTCCTGAGATGGAACACAGGCTTGTTATGTATGGTCATCCCTATTCTATTTTTATATTATATGGTCATGCATGCTGAAAAGATGTCCTAACTTATTCATCGCTGTACTGCTGCTCAGTGAAGTTAAGGCACTGCATGAACTGACACTGTTGTTTTGGTTTGGAAGTAGTACTGCAACACTTTAGAATGGGCACAACCATTTGGAACATACAAAACAAGGATTTTGAACTTTCAATTTCTAGGCACAGCAAAGGGTAACCACAGAATACAGGTAAGCAGTAAGACACGTTGGGTAGTGGGTTACTGTTCCTGAACCACATGCCCAGGTGCTTTGTGTAGCATGAGGCACTTGCACAGAGTGCTATCAACCACCTGGAAATGCAGTTCTGGAATAGTAATGCACACCCTGAAGTGTCTTACTGAACTTATAAAACGATCTACTGTAAAAAATCAAGTCTGAACTGTACTACTTTAGAACCTTCTCCACCAGTCAGGAAGCAGGATTCTCACCGCATTTTTAGAAGGATGTTAAATCATAAATAGATAATTGGTTAATAATTTGATGATACTCCACAGATGAACTGATGCACACCAAACCATGGATTTGCAGAGTCTTATCTGAGCTTTTATCACTGTGACTTGGAGATTTGTCCTGGCCAGAATTTATCCTTTTCAACCATAATGTTGGTCTCTGTAGTCAATTTATTGATTTAGTCCTTGTTAACCAGGCAAGAGCACTAGACATTAAATGCCTGTTTGCAGGCACGACCTGTGAGAGTACAAGCCAAAATAGAACATACAACACACAGACCAAATATTACACATGATGCAAAAGGCAAGTACGAGGAGGTAGCACAGAAGTGCCAAAGACAGTAATCTTAGCAAAATCAGATTGTATGCCAAATGAGTCATTAGAAAGCATGCATTTCACAGTTACAGAACGGTTTGAGTTTAAACATTTGGAGGAAGGGAGGTAGGAGCTCCATTTTCTCCCCACTTTATAGGTCACCAGTAAAACAAAATCAGACCTGTTGCCAGCAGGCCACAATTACCCAACAACTGGCCATGAAGACACCACAGGGCCTGAAGGTAAGCCTGGCTAAAACTCAAATCACAGGAAACCTTGGATAATAGGGTGGGTTAGGGTGCTATCGTAAAGTATAGAATGGAACACCAGAAGAAGGCCTATCAAGTCTGTCTAACTCTACGTAGAACTTGAGTGACAGTCTTATGGCATATCTACCTCAATTCTTTCCACACAGCATCAAACATAAAAACATCAAACTATGGATTGGTATGTGTTTGCAGTCAGGCCATCATGCAGCCTCACATTTTAATGAATTCCTTGTTTATAGTGTCCGCCTGATTTAAAATCTGTTGTCAGTTGGAGATGTTAAAAAGCAACCTCACTTAATTTTTGCTCTCCGTGCCATTTCGAAGAAGAAGGTTGTCTCCTTTACACAGTAGAACATTTTTCATCAAGTTGTTTGCTCAGTCTTGGAATACCTGATTCCTGAAAATGATCCAGGCTCTTTCAGTGCCAGTTCATAATGTGTGTGCATTGATATAACAGTGAGAACCAACGTACCTTAGCAGATCGACAGGTTTTGTGTTATTTCAGCTGGAGGACAGTGCTCTTTGCTTTGTGATAATGTGGGTCATACTGGTGACTGGATCATTTGACATTTTCTCCCATAATACAGCAGCTTTAAAACATGTGGCTTTCCATCCCAGTATGGCTGCCTACAATACGCGGAATCACAGTTGATATCCTTTTTAATTCTTTCTATTAACTCCTCAGCCTCGTGTGTACAACACACACCAAGGAATGCATATATCAGAGTGACCGCACACTAAGAGTGGGTTATCTATTACATATATATATATATATATATATATATATATATACACACACACACACACACACACACACACACACACACAAAATAAAAGAAACTGAAAAGTCAAAACTTAGATTGCTGTATTTTTACTTGCTAACTGTGGTTACTGAACATGTGGATGTGGTCAGAAACTGTAACTGAATTTGATGGGATTTTTGTCTGTTGCATTACATTGCAGGCCCAATTTAAGATCATACAGAAGAAGCACAAGCTGCCACCATGGCTCCAACACTAACCACTGCTCACAACCGCCGGTGGTGGATGGCCTGCACCGCCGTCTTTGAGAACCTCTCTTCTCCCGCCCGTGTTGCTGGGATGGGGCTCCCTGCTGATCATGCTGCAGTCAGAAGGGTTCTACTCCTACCTTTGTCCTGAGCCAGGTAAGAGCGTGCTGCAGAGGAGGTTATCAGGCTTTAATAAAAAAAGTCAATCATACTTCAGAGAAAGAAAGAACTGGGCACAAAAACAAAAATGTAGCTAACCACATATAGCAACAAGCTGTAGAAGTACACGTAGCAGATACTCCGTAGTATCAGTTTCAGCCACAGGAAAGTTTGTGGCCACAAGGTCATGTGGGCACAAGACATTTATTTTTGGTCAGCTATTCCAGCTCACTCCACTTATGGGCAAGGAACTAAAGATTGATCTACTATGTAGTTGCGACCGTTAAAGGTAATCTGATAGCCATGTGTGACGCATTCAGAGGTCAATGCTAGTGTGCCAACTTCCAGGATTTATAGAAGATATCTAACAAAAAAAGGGATCAGAAGAAAATTCAGTACATATTGAAAATAGCAGCTGTACTGGCTGGCTGAAGGTATGGAGAGCAATCCTACTTTCTCTTTTACAAGTTGTACTCCTACATAAAATAAAAGTCTAAGAAGCATACAAGCACATTTACTTTGCCAGATTTTTCAAAATTTAGGTGCAAAATATTACAAATTTCTACAACATAATTTTTCAGTATTTACAGCAAATTTTAAATTTTTCACAGCTATTTTATTTTTAGATTAGATATTTGCATACCAACAAAACAGATAACGAGAAACATAATTGAAGTCTCTTTTAATGATTAAAGCATTTTGATCTTGTTACACTGTGTTTCTGTGCTTTTTCTGTACTGTGTATGACTTTTGTGCCACTCCACTGTTTTAGCACCTTAAAGATTCTGATGAATTCTGCTGTATTCTGCACTGAAAAAATATTTCGTGGCGATGTCAGCATAAAGGTAGCAGTGCTGCAGTATATCACAAAATGCTGCCGAGTGCTGCAGGAGCAGTGTAAGTCAGCGGCTGTAAGCCCTTTTTAATGCAGTAGTTTGCGACATGTCATTTATTGCAAGTTACTTGGTTGCATTGTGTCCAGCTCTGCTGTATATTTTCTACCACATAGAACAATTAGACAATTAGAAAACAGGCAGGCATGAAGAAAGACCAAAACGTTTGACAGTGCTCTACTTTCAGTGATGTTGGATGATTCAGGTAGGGACTCTCTCTGTTCTCTGCTGTGTGTTGCTACAGCCAAGAAGGTTAACAAGATGCTGGGGGGTTCCAGCAGGACTGAGAAGGAAACAGGGAAGTGAAACTACTGTTGCACAAAGCGTAAATTAGGCGGCTTTTAGTGTAGGGTTTGCTGTTTTGGACACCACACTGCAGGAAGGCAACATGAACCTTCCTCAGGCCAGGGCAACAAATGCAGAGCCTGATGTTTGTTTGTTTTTATTTTGTTGACCAGGTAAGATACATTGATGCCAAAGGCACCTTTTATAGGTACAACCCAGTGTACAATAGTACAGTATATAGTAGTACATTATACAATAGTACAATACACAACAGTATAGTATACATACAGATAAGATACCATGTGAACAAAAACTACAATGTATACATATCAGAATCAGAATCAATCATTTATTGGATAGCAAATTGAGAATGATGTGCTCATTTACAATTGTGTCCAACATAAAAACAAGACAGTACATTACAATAGTCAGTTACATAATAAAAAATGTTATAAAACTTCTCATAAAATGTTCAGTTCATTCACTTAACCAAAGCAGTTACAATGTTTATAAGGCAAACTTGCTAATGATTGTATTATGTATGTTTACATATGCCCAAAAGGCATAAAACAGACTAAATAAAGTGGAAAAGTGCAACATACAATGTGGAAACATGTCCTCCGTAAGTAAGACATAATAGATTAGAACTGAATTCAGACAGAAACATACATAATATACTATAAACAAAAAAATTCAACACACAGATAAGAGACATAATTATAAAATACAGTGGAATTCAGGCAGAACACACTTAATTCAGTGCTGAGAAATGATTCTTCAATGTACCTGTGATGTACCTGAAGACTTGTTTTCCTGTGCTTGGATGCTTTAGTGTGACTTTGTGAATCATCTTTGGAAGATGTGTCAGTGCTAAACCTAGAGGCTGTGATTGTATGAGTATACTGATGAAGTATGTATGCATGAGTCCTGCTGTGAATGGACTTCTGTAAGGCTGGCTACCTTGATGTTGTACAGAGGCTTACCACAATGCATCCTAAACACCATAGCTAAAAGCCAGCCAGCTTCTGTCTAATTGGTAGTGTGTGTTCGATAAAATAAATATGAATCTGTTGGGATGGTTAGCTTACTACATATTGTTGACCGATATGGGGGTGGGGCAATGTTTGTGTGGTGGGTCTTCACATCTTTGGGTTTGTGTTTATGGGGGCAAAAGTTCTGTCAACTTTCAAGTACAAGTTTAACATTTCTGGCTACACCCTGAATCAGCAGTCAGGGTGGAATATGAGCAGAGATTGCAGGCATCCAATTTCTGTTTTTTCCCCACTAGATAAAGAAGGCTGAGAAGAGACATGCTAAGGATATTTTAGATTCTCAAGGGTATAGAGAAGGTAGATGCTAGCAGATTTTCAGTATTGCTCAAGAAGACAAAAGGACATGGGTGTTACTTGAATTCTAAACTATCACACTGTACATTATGTTATAACTATGTCATTAATTAGTTACTTGATTGTGATTTTTATCTTATCAATGGCGAAATGGGGTGGGGTGCTCAGTTCGGGAGTGAAATTAAAAGACTGACTCAGTTCCAGCAGCAAAATGATATAAAATGGGTCCTGGGTGAATATCTCGTGGATGAAACCACTAAGGATAACCACATGGTCTAAAACACGTAATGCAATACAGTGACAGGGGTATGATAGCGCTAGAACACTACCACTACCCTGTTGCTCACTGTGAAGTGGAAGAAGGACTGAAGACACCACAGGTGCTCTGCCTAGTCAAGCTGCTCTCTTGGTGGAGTGGCTAAGACACATGTACCTAGCACAGTGGAGGCCTGGGGATCAGGGTTTGAATCCCGTCTCCCAACATGTCTCCCCAAAAAAAAACTAAGTTCCCCAGCTCAAAGTTTCCCCTTTTCCCCTCAGTCCACAGCCCCTCTGGGTTAGGTATTCGGGTGTGGGGGTGAACCCGCATAAAACAAAGATTTCTCTATGTGCTGTAGAGGTGTGTGCTTTTGTGTAGCTGTTGGTGTCTTGTTCCAACCTTATTGTGCGCATGTTGTAATGTCTGTGGCATTGTTACGGTGCATGGTTTCATCCACGGCATAATGCCCCATGCCTGTAAAATGTACCCCAAAAGGCATAAAACAGACTAAATAAAGTGTAAAAGTGCAACATACAATTTGGAAACATGTCCTCCACCACCTGTCTATTATGTTGGATCCTGCATCAAAGGTGGATGGTTCCTTCTCTATTTTATCCATTTCCAACAATCCTAATCTATATTATTGTGCTCTGAAATAAAAAATCACTCGTACCCCAAAAATGCAAAGCCTCATGGTAAGTATATGTAAATCAAAGTGAACAAATGTAGACAGTTTCTGTATTAAGTAGGAGTGTATGGTGCCAAAAGATGTAGGAACGTCTGTGTTTTTTTTTTAAACTCTTTTCCAGTTGCCAGTCACTGGGATCTCCTAAGGTGTGACCCGCACGGAGCTAGCCATTTCTCCGTCCTACACTTTGCCCCCTCCAGAGCTCCTCACCACTGTGACTTACCGATCCCATGGCTTGCATAACCCCATGGCAGGGCCACCACTCCTCTTCAGTGCCCTTTTTCAGAAGCTAGTTGGCGTTGGGAGGTAGGAGGATTCAGGAGCTGGTGCAGGTAGGATCCGGCAGTGGGCATGAGAGACAGACTCCTTGGTCCATCGTCATCCTCCCAGTGGCCGAGGTGTTTCCTTTTCCCCCAGGTGCAGAAGTGCAGTGATGTTAGCGCATGCCGGGCATGCTCCCGCACCCACCCACAGATGTCCGCACCTTTCCCAGCACATAGCTCATGCCAGTATAGTGCTTCCTGTCTCCCCTGGGAGCCACTATGAGGGTGAAATCCCCAACCCTCCCTCCACAGGAGAGAGAACAGTCCTCAGATGCTTGATCCTCTCCTCCTCCTACCCCTGCCAACCCCGGTGCCCTGGGTCTGCTCCCAAACCCAGGTCACCGGTAACATGAATAAGGCAGATGCATCAGCCCTCAGCGCCACCGAGACGGACAATGGAACTGTTGTGTTAAATACCAGAGGTTCTTATGTATGTAACTTATAACTAAATGAAGGACCTATTTGTAGGTGAGCATTTTGTTGCTCAAATGGCTGTACATGTTTTACCTTCTAAACAAACAGGCAAACAAACAACTGAGTTGCAACACCTGGTTTACAGTGGGAGGAGGACTGTTTCCAAACAGTTTTACAGTTGGGTTGACCTAAGCACAGGGAGGTCAACCGACTTGATGATAGTCACATTGGGCTATGCACGACATGGGCGCGGGTACATGAAATCCAGCGTGTACCCTGCCCCGTAGCTGTGCACCGCAGACAGGTGGGCCCATACCAGCATTCACTAATGCCGGCCACCTGTCCATGGCTCCCGCCCTCCCCCGTTCGCAAGACTCTGCATGGTGGCCAGGGGCAGTTGAGGTCCTGGGCGGGCATCCAGTGGGATGCCCCACGAGACCCACAGTGGATCCCTCACATAATGGGGCACAGGTTCAGGGTAGTGCATGCCTACAGCATGCCCCGGACCTGCATGGCATAGCCCATCCCGTCCCAGCTCGTGGCACTCAGTGCCCTCTTGGCACACAGATGGACCCCACGTAGACACCTCCCCAGTCCCATGGAGCGCACCTCCACACTGCTGCTGTGCCCCAGCCCACTCCTGGCATGCCCTGCCACTACCCGGTACCCCAGTGGTAGTCAGTGTCACCCCAGCACTGACAGCACCCCCAACAGCCAGTTGGTGCCAGGCACTTACCCATACAGCAGCCCCGCCCCCAGTATTCCCAGTGGGATGTGGCAGCACCTGTGGATCGTGGCTATGGTCCGCCACACCTTGCAGGAGGCACCTATTGGGGCACGCACTGGGTTAAGCCTGGTCCCTGCTGGCGTGCCCGGCACCATCCTCTGCACCCATGTGGCCAGCACTACGTGGGTTAGTAGATACTACATAGTACTGGCATGCCCCTAGCACGGTGCAGTCCATGGACATGGACGATCGGGTGCATTGGATCAGCGTGCCCCCTGGTTGTGCATCCCATGCTGGGGGTGCAATGGGTGCGAGGTGACTACCGCCCAAGGTTTGCGACAAGTAGCCACTCCGCAACCGTGCAGAGGGCCCATTGTGAGTAAGTGACTCTGGTGGGATTTAACCCATATCTCCCTGTTCACAGTCTTGTGCTTCAACCACAGTTTACTCCAAGTCATACCCACCCTCCACCGGCTCAGTGAGCCTTAGTCCACTGCTTACTGAAGTGTGACTGCTGTCTTATTTTTTTTTTGGTCTTGTAATAATATTTGTCGTAACAAATATAACGCCTTATCTTTATTTCGGCTGCCTCAATTTTTCTGCTGAGGCATAAGGATAGCATCTGTTTCAGTTGCAGATGACAGGGAAGGGGACCTGGACTGACATCCTTTTAATAACTCCGGCCATTCAGAGTCCATTGTTTTGCTGTACTGCAGGATGTGGAATCTGCAGAGGCAGCTAGATCAGCTTTCCGAGCAGTGTGCTGTGCTTCAGTGCCTTTTGGACAAAGTAATTTTGCCCGTCACAGCTGGTCTGGATCGACTTGTTGAAACAAAGGTGTGTGGCCGTACTTGCTTGTTCCAAGAAATTCCGGCTCCACAGGAAAAGCATCTGCACTTTGGTCAGGCAGTAAAAGTTTGTAAGAGCACTGGATGTCATGGTTATTTCTTAGCACTGGCACAGTTTTGCCCTTTTCATGTAAGTGATAGTTTCAGGCTCATTACATGTTGTAATTGCTGTATGTAGCCAGTACTTTTAAAGAGCCACAGACACCTTGAGAAGAACTTTGAAAATATAATATTTGGACACAAAGAGCTGATATTTCTCATTAGCTCAGTATTTCTCATCCCCTTTATTTATCACTGGGGTCATATCGTGGAAACAGGATAGATATTCCTTGAGGGTTCATCAGTTCCTATTGTTTCTTCCCTGCCTGATGTCATAACACTCTACTTGTGACATCACAGTTATTCCATGCCAACAGACTGTGATATCACAATAGATTATTATCATTTCAAGTAAGGAATAAGCTACAGAGGCAGGTGAACTCTAAGGGATAAAGACCTTGTTCTTGTGGGAATGCCTTCAGTAATAAATAGTGGAGAGGAGAAATCTGTAGAAGAGATATGAAATACAAGCTGAATTGTATCTAAGTATTACATTTTCCAAAGTTTTCCAAAGGTGTCAGCTGCTCTTTAAAATGGAACACATAAATGTGATAGGAGGTTGAGGGCTTTTAACTGTTAGTGGCAGAAAAACACAGTTTTCTAGAAATTGCAAAATGAGGTTGACAATCCTAAAACCTGATAGCCGACCACATTCTAAGGATATATTAGCCATCTGGAGATCCTCATGTAGGTATACCATCTTGAGAAATGTGTCAAACTGTTATTTTTAATAATTTATTACTTTTGTAATAAATTTGTAAAAATTTTTGTTTAATATTCACAATAAGCCATTCCAAGGAGTTAGGACCCCCCCTTTGAAAGGGTTAGGACCCCCATAATTGGCCTCTTGGGTAACAATACTCGCCTTTGGTTTTGTTTTTATTTTTCTAAATTAATTTTCTCTCATGGAGATCTGGTGTGGCTTCTCAGCCCTGTTCCTGCCCCAACAGACCACCACCTGCCTCCCGGTGCTGTCAGAAACCCCCACAGATTTCTCCCTGTGGCGTGGATGGGAGGTTGGGGCTGCCCTCCCAAACATATATATCTAGTGTGGACCAACTCCAGTTGATGGTGCAGATCTGCAGATGTGCCAAAGGGCTTTCAAAGCTCCTGGCCTTCGTTTTCTCCCGTTCCCCTCCTGCGGCCATACGTGAGGTGTGCATGTGAGCCACGCACTACCATCGGGTCACAGACCCTCCCATTCCGTGCCGCCTAAAGCTGCACTACCAACATGCCTCCACCTGGTGGAAGTCAAAGGCCAGGAAAATAAACCCACCCTCTCTCCCGGGAGGAGAGCAGTCCTCGCTTGCTGAATCCCCAGCTCACCCCAGACAACCAGAGTCCATTTCGAACATGGGTCACTGGTGTGCTGTGAGGTGTGGCATCCACTGCCTCATCCTTAGCACCACTGGGCCGGGCTAATACTCAGTTTTGTTATGTTCTATTCACCTAGCAGGCTTAACAAACCCAAGTGCAGAGCATTATGGGTAAACCCCATTACAGGTCACCATTTGAAATAGGCTAACAAAGCTTTAGCAACAATGTCACCTGAGCCAGGCTACTGCGTTCAGGCCACCTGTCCTCAAAGCAAGAACTACATTCTACATCCGTGGCATTTATGCTGTTACAGATTGCTCACTGGGGCCTTCCCCAGTGGGGAGAGCTGATTTGGACTGTGATTGCAAAATAAATCGGGATGAATCAGCCCTTGTTTTACAGAACTCCATACTCTTGTAGAAAAAGAACAATAATCCAGCTGCATTCTCTTAAATGCTTTTAAGCCAGTATTTTTCTTGTGTGTTAAAAAAATGATTGTGAACAACTGATTTCACCACTGATGCTTGTGACTTCACAGCCTGTTGTCATGGAAAGCATTGTCATATTATAAATGAGTGGGCTATGAGACCAGAAATCTTCTTTAACATTTTTTGTTTATATAGAGTTCATGGTAGTGACCTGTTGACACGGTGGTGCTTTACCCGCATGTGCCGCTGGTGACCGGGTTCGGGGAATGAGCCTGGGTTGGAGGCTGGCCTGGGGAGGAGGATTGAGTGTCCCAGAAGCACTCCTCTTCCAGGGAGGAAGTGTTATCACACTGCTCTGATAAGGCCAGCTGTGGATGCACAGGTGGTAATACAAGGATAGTGATGTAGGGATGGAAGAGAGCCGTTAGGTGCTTGGCTGAGATGTGCATCAGCATGTCGCCAGCCTGGGTGTTAGTCCTTCATGCTGATGTCTTGGGGGACAAGGTGGAAATTCTCCAATGCCAATTTCTATGACAGTCCCTAGCCGGGGCATGTAGGTAGGTATATTCGCCACCAGCACTGGCAATGGGAGCAAAAGCCATGTTTAAAAAACAAAAAAAACAGACTTCAGAGGTAAATTGTCAGAAATGTTCGTAGAAGCATGGAAAAGACAACTGAAAATTAAATGTAAAAAAAAAAGTAGTTTCTGGTAAGCTGACCTAGGCACAGTGTTTACAGGCATACAGGGTCAGATTTTCAAAGCAGAGAATGATGCAGGGTGCTTGTGTCAAAAACAACTGACACAAGGAGCAGGATGTATCAAACCTTGCCAGTTCTGATTTTCAAATGGTGCTTGCATCATAAACAGGTCTGCATTAGCCAGAGTAAGCTTGCCCCATGCTTGCACCAAAAAATGCCTGCGCCATGTCGGAAGGATGCCTGCATCACTGTAATGATGCACCATCCCTTATTTGTGATTTTCAAAGAATGCAAGTCCTGTCCTTGTGCCTAAGATGCATGTCGCTGTTAGACCAGCCAGAGCTGATCTAAGGGATGCTAGAGCTTATACAGAGACTCACTGCAGGTGGTCAGACCTCACTATGCTGCTATTAAGGGTCAGCATTCTCCTGCAGGACTAGTTTAGAACATTTTGGGGCTTAGTCTTGGCCATTTCATCTGCCATTTTGTTTTACTTAGCTTGCGTCATTCTAGATCCTTTGTGTCATTTTTTTTACTCAACTTGCACCATTTATTTTGGTGCTGCTTGCATCATTCTCATCCCTTATGCCATTTTGTTGACACAGTCAACCTCTTGGACAGTTTGGGGACTTTGTCACAGAGAACACTTTTCTTGCAAAATATGGCGCACAGTATTTGGCACCTAGATCTGACTCAAGCTGCTTGTTTGACATAGCTTGCATGGATCTAAGGGTCCTTTGAAAATCCAGCCCCAGTATGTAACTGAAGTAGAGGCCTGCATGCATATAGTGAAAGTTCTAGTAAGGCAGTCAGTGTGAAACACTTTGCAACATCTTTGCTATCTGTCTGCTGCTGCACTTCTGCAGGAGGAATTTACAACCATCCGAGAATGCCATCAGCAGCAATCTTTCTCCATGTCAGCAAAATAACAAGTTGGAACCTTGTACTTTCTGGCAGATACAGTTGCTAATCACAGACCTTTGGCCGCAAGGTGCACGGGCCTCAGTCACCAGTACCTAACTACTCGACAACAGTTTAGGGCAGCATAGCTCACAGTTTCTTGTTTAGTGCAGTGGAGCAGACATAGATCTCCTTGTTCCAGGTGACAAGATGAGCCAACCCATATGAGTCAGATATCCTGATCCCAACTGGACCTTCAGTTCCACCCTTGATGGGGAGCATCAACCCCACACCCCTTCATGATCATCCAGGGGAACAGTAGAAGTCAACATCAGAACTGGACAGTCCAGACCACTCTCTTTTTAAACCTGAAGCTTCTTTTTTAAATCCAGTCTTCATGTATTTCTGAAAGAAACTCCAGTTTTGAACCCCTCTTTGAGATAATCTGCTTATTCTGCCTGTAGTGGTGAGAAGGGGTCACCTTTTCATGCTTGATAAGGTTTCCCATCAGATACAAACTTATGCAAATAGGAACAAAAGAAGAACTTTGGTCTATTAAGAGGATGCACAACCTGGTAATTACAGCACTGGATCCTGGAGACCCAAATTAAATCCCACCATCACTTATTCACAGTGTGACCTTTTGCATATACAATTAACCTCCCTGTGCTTACCCTTCTTTCTCTCTCTCTCTCTTAGAAAAAACCCTCACCCATCATGTCTGCCTGGTCACTACTTTAGACCCCATTAGTCTAGCACTGGTAAGACCTTGCACTACACCGACTTATAGATCTGCTTTTTAGTTGAGTGACCCCCCCCACCTCGACCCTTTCCCAGCCATCATATTTACCATACCCATGCATCTTGTCTTTTCAAAACTTCTTTATTATGCAATGTATAGGATCACAGCAGCAGTGATACATAGATGTGGGAGCAGAGACATACTGTGTCTCATATTACATACAAGTAAAAAGGAACCACAGAATAAACCTCATTATCTGTTCTGGGGCTGCTGAAATTAGCAACTGTGACCATACTTTTGACACTTCCCAAAACTATCATACCAGTATGCCATAGTGACCAAAATATTCAAAATGAATAACCACATACAAAGTTAATATGAACACTATAGGAACTCAAGTCATCTCTAAAGTAAATTCGGATGTGTTGAAGATGGGTCTGGGTTTTTAGTGTTATCCAAGGTTAACTGTGTAACCAAAATATGGGTTTCCAGGATCGGTATCCCTAGGCTTGTTCGGTTAAGATGGAGATTCCCTCCATTTCTTCAATAAGTGACATAAAGGGGAGCTATACACTTTAAACTTTTCAGTTTGTAGTCTTAAGTCTGCTGTTAACCTTTCCGGCCGGATATTTGCTTTACCAGATTAATCCTCCGTCGTCAGGGACAGGTCTGGCTGTACTCATCTCTTTGTGATGGATTTACCCACTGCTGCTAGGAGAATTCCTAAAAAGGATCTTTGGTTATTATTTCATTTTTTTTGGGTAAAAGACCCAAAATCAGATGTACAAATCCGGGTTCTTCCACCATTTGTGCCATTCCTTATATTTTTGTCCAAGTTCTACTGAGAATGGGTGGATGATCAGACAATCCAAAAACATGTAGTATGGATTCCCTCTCCCCACACCTCATCAACATCTGTCTGATTTTAATTGTGCATAGCATTTTGCCCATGTGGGGTAAGGAAAAAATGGCTAACTAGTTTCCATCAAAATTCCTTCTGGCTGTTAGAGGCCGAGGTATGGAATACCCTGTACCAGATCTTGTTGCCACTCCTGGATGGACAATGTCAAGTTAGATTCTCGCTCCCGGCTGATTGAAAATGGGGAGGAGGTAGATTTTGGTTTGACTGTATGCTCGTGTGAGCAACTAAATACAGTTTTTGTATCAAACCCTAAGCTGCTTTGAGGATCACCATAGATAGGGATGGGGATCATGCTGAGCCGCCAGAGATGGAAATTGTGCTTAAGAAAGGACGCAACCTGCAGGTAGTGAAACAAATCTGCCTGTCTTAGGTGGAACTCTGTTCTCATTTCTGCAAAGGACTTAATAGTTCTTTGATAAATAAAGAAAAATAATGTAAGCCCACAGTCCTCCATCTACGGAAGGAATGGTCTAAATTTGGGTGATGTAAATTGGGAACAGAGGATTAACCGAGTATGTGAAGTCATCACCCTTGAATTGACAGATCCTCCTTACAGTCTTCCATGTCTGGTAAGGATGTCGTGTCCACAGGTTGGAAAGTAGTAGTTTGGAAATGCTATCTGAGGGGTGTTCAGAACCTTCCATAGGATGTGGCCCTGGGCTACCTGTCAGTTCTTGATCTGCCCAAACATTCTCTGGGTCTTGCTTCATAAGTAATATCCATGGTATTGGTTCCATGTCAACACAACGAGTCAAAATGGGCTAACGTCGGAATGGCGAAGTTTTAATAGTGATGTCAAAAATAGTGCATCCAATATATAGTGACGCTCCCGAAACAGTGACAGCAACCCTAAACATGCTGTAACAACAGTACAGCAGGAACCTCCAACCACAGCGTAGTCGGCACACCTTCAAACACTTGAACAAAGTCCCCAGCATCCCTGCGGAAAGGGACTATTGCCCGCCCCCATCTCTAATATTCCTACTCTGGGGCGCACCTGGACAGTGGGATAGTGGAGCTATCAGCCACTCATGGTTGCTGTTTCCATCCGTTCACCATTGCTGGGGTCACTATTGATATGATCGCCCATATTGGATTGCCCAAATGTGTTAGCTATTAAAACATCGCTGTCTTCACGTGATACCCATGGGATTAACTGCACCATTTGGAAGTATAACTTGAAATTAGGCAAACCTAGGCTCCCCTGTTCTTTAGGCTACTGTAAAGTGCCCCCCAATATCAAGTGTTGCAGGGCTTTATCTATCTTTAACCAGTCTGACCAGGGATTTTTAAAGGAAGGACTTGGAACTAGAATAAGAATAACAAACAGGGTAAGATGTTCATGCAAATGATCTCTGTTTTCCAAACAAGTCAAGGGAAGTAATTCCACCTTTTGAGATGTGCTGTCAGTATCTCTTTAATGAGGGTGCCATAGTTTACTTGGTAAAGGTGTTTAATATTAATAGGGATGTGTACCCTAGATACCTTATCTGGGTTGTGACCCATTTAAATGGGATCAGGCAGAAAGCTCAGGTGTCCTAAGTCCACTGACCATAGTGAGTTCTGTTTTCCTTTGTTTATCTTAAAATCTGAAACATGTCCAAATTGCTTGTGGAGTTGATACATGATTGCAAATGTCTGGAGTGGGTTGTGAAGATATAACAAAGTAGCATCTGCAGATAATGAGATCCTATTGTCCTGTTCCCCACACCCCACAGCCACCCTGATCCCTTCAGAGTTTGGATGTGACCGGATCTGTTCTGCCAGGTGTTCGATACTAAGGGCAAAAAGGGTTGGGAGAGAGGGCAGCCTTGCTGGGTACCCGATTAATTGATAAGGGATCTGACACCATATCATATACCTTAAAGCAGCAGTTCAAGATAAAAAATATGAGCTTTTTCAACAGTCTATTCTCTGTGCTTTGTTGAGCATGTACCTGGTAATCTTCTCTTGACATTGTACTGTCACCCCATAACTTGCTCCATTTTCCTTTGTTTTGTTTACATTTCTGCCAACGCCATATTGAAAGCAGCTGTACTAGATAGCAGCCGCCATATATACTGTAACGCTGCAACAACTGGAAACTGATCCCTTTCTGATTAAGCAGTACTGCTGCTTTAACTCTGGCCATAGGGGCTCAGTAAAGGGCTCCCAAATGTTAACCCTGGGGAGGCGAACTAAATGAGGGAGTTCAAAAAACAAAATCGCTGGCTGCACATTGGGAGGTAGAATAGACTAGAATCTAATTTTATATAGCACGTTTGATGGACACTTTATCCCAAAGAACTTTACCAAGGAATGAACTAAATACTGCTAGCACAGGGACAGCTTTCCATGTGCATGCAGTATCCATCTTATGCCAGTACCTTGCATAACTGTAATGCATTAGAGCTTATGTAATGGAGCGGGAGCGTTGGCCAGACACGCCGATACCACTATTGTTTTAAAAAATGCCATGGGAGTGTTAACTTCCACCCTAAACAGTTACCTAAAATGGGCAGATGGGACCCCAGTTTGGCACAGCGGTAGTGCATTGCTGTGTGACACTGGTGACATGGGTATCCTACAAGATACCAACACCCAAAATCCTGTCACCCAAACTCCGGCGGCCACAATCCCGGCGGTATAGCAGACCTCCTGACAGCCACATTCCCATGGTATGGAAACCCCAGAGGTGTTATATATATATTTTATGGGGGTGTGGAGGTAGCGCCCGGTAGAACAGTTTCGGGAATTGTGCTGTCCGTCAGGATTGTGGCCGTTGGATTGAGGTTTCTGGATTTCCATCCTTGGGATTTTACATGTCGGGATCTTGTACTAGATCCAGTGACCTGGGTGTCAGAGTGAGTTCAGGGCGCTGGCAATGGGGCAGCTGTGTTCAAGGAGTGCTGCTGGTGGGTGCCCATCCTTGACTGAAGGAGGGATGGGTGCCCATCCTGGATTGAAGGAGGAATGGGCACCCATCCTGGACTGAAGGAGGAATGGGCACCCATCCTGGATGGAAGGAGGATGCAATGTTCCGTGCCTGTGTGCTTTCTCAACAGGTCACTATGATACCAGCAAAGCGTCATTTAACTAATGATATCTCTGAAAGGACCAGTGATATTACTGGATCATGTGCAGTAAGTTATATCGGTACTAAACACTGACATGACATAAGAAGTGCTAAACAAAAGTATTAATCCAGATGAACAAACTTTTTTAAAATGATTTATCAGACTCAAATTTGAAACAAAACATATGCTACTGCTTTACTTCATGCTGGATCCAGTGTTTTTTTACTTTTACTTTTGTGTTCTTTGGGCAACAGTCTGAATGTCAGCATGGCTTATAAAGTAATAACTTAATTGCTGCCAATCCCTGCATAGATTGGGTGGATAAGTGTATTCTGCCCTGCATATGTCAACTCTGTTAACACGTGTTCATAACACAAACCTGCACTGTGTATGAGTTTGAGCTGAAATATGCACGCTTTACGTTTCAAATTCGGTGTTTGATCAGTCATTTTAATAGACGTACGTTTATCTAGTATTACACTTTTATGTCACTTCATTGTTTCGTACTGATACAACTCTTTGCATGTGACCCATCAATGTCACTGGCCCTTTCAGAGATATTACTATTTATGGGCCACTTGCTGGTGTCTTAGCAACCTGTTGAGAAGTGCACAGACAGGGAACGTTGAAGTGTGTGAGCTGAACTTGTGTACCTGCTCTGCTGCTGTCTTTAATCTTCACTATTACACTGAACACAGTTAGGCTTTTTGTGTTTGGTGGAATCCTTTACTGAAGCACAGTTTGGTGTGAGTGAGTGAGTGCATGCAGTTTTACTTTTGCATTGCATTTTGTTGTACCACCAGTACCACGCCTCCATTGAGAGCGGCTCTGTGTGTTTGACATGATAAATGAAGTCGGTCACTGAGCATGCTCAAAATGCATCTCATTTGATTACAATGACCATGCTCAGAAATTTATTCTCACATGGGAAGATACATTTCTGAGCATGCTCAGTGACCAACTTCATTGATTTCCCCAGGACACCTATGAAAATGAAAGGTAAAACTTGATTAATAAATAATTGAAATGTGAGGTGCCATTTATTTTTGCTTGAGTATTCAGTAGTCTCTGTAACTTTTTTACTTTTGTAACTTTTACCATTTCAGTCACAAAACACCTAAACATCTGTTATATAATTCAAATATACCATGAGCTGACATCGATATCCTTTTTATCTTTATATGAGGTATTGATCTATTGCTATCTCATGCATGTCTTTGCCACTTATGAGATATCAACAGACCAGAACCCTTTCATGAAGACAAAATGATATCTTGAGTTAGCCCATGTCTTATCCCATATCTACATAGGGAATATAACATGGCCTGACTGAAGATGTCATTTATCTTCATGGGAGGCTAATGATATTATGATATCCCACAAGCATATCATCGGCCTCCATTGAAGATAAATATGATATCTTCAGTTCAGCCATGTCATGTTCTGTTTATACAGACATATGTTTTGGGATAAAATGATTAATTTTCTGCTATTTTTGTGCTGATTATAAAAATGTAAAATGTATCTATAAATAAAACACCGATCACTTTATAGATATTTTTGTGCTGATAGTATTTTGTGCTCACAATACCATGCTATAATTTTCGTTTTGAAGTTATTCACATTTGTTTATCAAAAAGTGAAAAAAAATATGAATGTTCTGCTGTTTTTCCTGATTATTAAAAAAATGAAACAGTATTTATAAATGAAACTCCACTCATTTTGCAGGTAGGTTTGTGCTGAACAAATTTCATGCTGATAATACCATGCTACTGTTTTCATTTTAAAGTTGTTCATATTAGAGTATGGTTAGTACTACTTGTCACAATCTCGCTCAGCCGGTCAGCCCTCTACTCCCAAAGTGCCAACCTCTGAGCGTATGATTTGTGTACAGTGTAACAGACAAGGTAACCCTCTTGTCTGTTTTGTGGGTTCAAGTCACCTTAGTCTCAAGCTCAGGAAGGATTCAAACTGATAACCTCTTGTTAGTGTACCCAATTATCAGGCTTAGATAATTCTGTCTTAGGGGCCAGATATCTTTGCCTACGAGCACCCAACCAGGTCTTTCAAATGAACCCCTAGAACTCTATGCAAGACTTTTAGAGAACTCTATCCATTTCCCAGTTTGATATACAATAAGCCCATACAAAGTGTACTTATAACCTTTAAAAGCTCCACTTAAAATAAAAGAAATGTCAAGGCACTCCAGCAGTTTAGTTTGTAAAAATATCTTTACTTTAAAATATCAAAACAGAACAATAATTACAGAACAAATATATATCCCAACACATACAGCCTTAAAACAAACAGGTAAAAAGTACAGTTCCTACAATTTATAACTTCAGACTGGTAGAATCTAATGCTTACTTTCTTTCAGTGCTTTTAGGATCTCCTTCTCTCAGTCAGAAATATTTTCTTGTGTGTCTGTCAGGCTCACTTCAGCAATTAAACACACTTCTGGGCGGTCTTCTCTTGAGGTCACTAACTCGCCTTGGTGTATCAAACTCTATATTTTACAGTACAGGGTCTCCAAATAAAATATTTAAAAACATATGAGATGACCTCACTGACTTTCCACAGGTTAACTGGTCAGAACTGGTTTGTGCTCTGCTACACATACATCTCAAAAGTTTCTTTGCTCTAAGTCACTGTATTCAAAGCAAAAGTGTATTGGCCTCTTTAATCCCATCTGGACCTTGGAATCTACACCTCAGGTCTTTCTGATGTAATTCAAGGTTCCCCAAGAACTGTTTTGGACATTCAAATCCGTCTGGGTCCTCCTAGCTCCGACATCAAACCTCTTCAATGTCCATTCTGGCCTCTCTCTGGCCTCCCCACAAGTCCTTCCTGGTAACCATGCAAGTCAAAGGGTCTCCCTGAGGGCATTATGAATGGCTAATCTTATTTCCTGGGATGAAAGCAAATTGACAAGGTAATTGCACCCCAGATCTCTGCAGTTTAAAATACCTCCTGTCCTTTGAACTTATCCCTGGGGTCTTGATGTCAGTTCCAGTAAGACAGCCTTTTCCTTGAACTGACCTTCCATTCACATATTTTATAGGTAATAACAAAAATTAATACAGCACTTGAGCACTCAGAGCTGGTGGTCTCGATGACACTGCTAATGAGGCCAAACACTCCAAAACACCTATGACATTGTGGTACAAAGAATGATAATGCTATGACATACTGCATCATAAAATATATTTTCATAAGCGGTCCAGTGGCGCTGAGGGTTGAGGCACTGGTGCCACCTCTCGCTATGCTGATAACCGGGTTGAGGGAGCGCCCTGGGCCATCAGGGCTCGGCAGGGAAGGATTGAGCAGATGCTGCTGTCCTTTCCCTGGGGTGGAATCAGCGGGCTTCCATCACTCTGCAGTGGCCTCGGTGGAGATCAAGGGGCACTGTAAAGGAGGCGGGGCACATGGGGCGGGCGGCAGACATCGCACATTGTGCCTTAGACATCATTGCATGCACGCACAAGGGCACAATTCAGGGAGGAGAAAATGGCAGCAATTGACTGGGCAGCTTGATGGCCACAACTTCCTCGCCTGGTGGTAGTCTGTCATGCAAGGTCACACTAAGGTATTGGTTCCCAGCCTGTCACGGGATTGGGGTCCCCTCTCGAGGATACAGCAGCATATGCCAGTTGTTGTGTGGGTGAGCCTACGGGCTGCTCTGGGAAGAGAAGCAGTGGCTGGATGATCACAGATCAGGCTGCAGAAGGGATAAAAAGAAATACATAAAAAAAAAGTATTTTTATGTTCAGAAAGATGCCACTGTTTATCTGGCCAGTTATCTCAAAACATATGGGGCTGGATATTCAAACTGCACCATTCTGTGGCGCAAACCCTTGTGCTGCTCAAAAAGTTGCACAGGGGTGTGGCCGGCGATATTCAATGGAGTTGTGCTGTTGAGCAACTCCTTTGAATATCGTCGCCTCCCACAGCCACTGTGCATGGTGCACAGTAGAACTTGCGCCACCGCAAGTGGTCAGAGGGAGCATTCAAGATGCGGTGGCGCAGTTCCATTGCGCTATGTGCAAATTTCAATATTCAAGGTGACATGCAAATGGGGCCATAAGTTATGCAAGGCGCCAGGGGGCCATTTGCATCTGCTTCTGACTCCATTTGCATGCCATTAGCATGCAGGTGCATCATATCCCGACAACTTAAGCCTGGCGCCCTGCCAGGCAGCAGCCGTGAGGACCGGCGCCCCTGCAGCCCGGTCGGCGGGCATAAAGTAAATCTCCCACTGGCCCGATCGCGGGCATAGCGTAAACCCCCCACTGGCCCGATCGCGGGCATAGCAGCATTAACCCCCACTGGCCCGATCGCGGACATAACAGTATTAAACCCCCTGACTGGCCCGATCGCGGATATAACAGAACTGACCCCCGACTGGCCCGATCGCGGATATAACAGAACTGAAGCCCCCGACTGGCGATCGCGGGCATAACGAAATGACCCCCACTAGCCCGATCGGCGGGCAGAATGGAAGTCAACCCCCAAGACCAATATCCTGGTGGTCAGTGGACTGCGAAGCCCGATCGCGGGCATTAGAGTCAACCTTCCCCCAAAGGTCCAATTTCCTGGTGATCTGGTGGCCCCCCACACCCACGAGCCCCACCACCCGCCCCCCCGTCAGCTGGCAAGCAGCAACCGCCCATTGGTTCAAACAGAGCCAATGGGTGCAGCCCGTACAAGGCAGTCAGATATGTGAATGAATCATTCATTCACATATCTGGACTTACTATATATATGAGCTTCTGCGCCTCATTCACATATCTGGACTGCCTTGTACGGTATGGGCTGCGCCCGTGGCTCTTGCTCTGAACCGGTGGGCGTGCAGCCCCTGGCTATCAGTCGGCGGCGGGTGGGGTGCTGCCGCCCGCCAGCTGGCGGGGGTGGGGCGGGTGGTGGGGAATCCCGTGGAGTGGGTGGGGTGGGGGCCACTAGATCCTGGGGAATTGGACCGGGGGTTGACTCTGCCTGCGATCGGGCTGCGGTCCACTGGACCACCAGAGATATTGGTCTTTGGGGGTTGAACTCTGTTCTGCCAGCAGTCGGGCTAGTGGGTGGTCATTTCTGTTATGCCTGCAATCGGGCCAGTCGAGGGGTCATTTCTATTTGCCACCGATCGGGCCAGTGGGGGTTGTTCCAGTTATGTTCTGCCTGCGATCAGGCTACGGGGTTACTATTATGCCTGCGATCTGGCTGCAGGGGCACAGGGAAGAAGTGGAGGGCCACCCACAGGTGGCAGCTGCTATGTTGCGCCCTGCAATGCGGCAGCTCACCTGTGGGTGGCCCTTAACAATCATTTTTTGGCTCAAAGTTGTGCAGGCGCAGGTTGGGGTTGCGCCTGCACAACTCTAACTACGGCTGAATATTGGGCTGTGCAGTTTGTGCATAGTTCCTCCCCTCCGGTTGAGCCTGCCTTCATTAGCATTGCGCTGTTGCTCAGCATGACTTGGGGGCGCAACTGCCTCCTGCTGAATATCACAGAATGGCGCAATTTCGGACTTGTGCAGGCGCAACCCTATTGCACATGGCATAACCCTTTGAATATCCAGCCCATGTTGTATAAATAAATAGGTGTGTATATATTTTATGTGTCTGTAATGGATAACCCACACTAAGGTGTGCAGTGGTGGTCTGATGCTACTGTGGATAGCTATGTTTATTTAGGCTTATCATCAACGAAGGATGGTAAATGGACTAAACACCTGAAATTATACTTACTAAATTAAAAGACAGCTAATTCTATGCAGATGCTTAATAAAAAGCTTGGTGGGAACTTTATTAAACTACTCTTGACTGCAGTACAGGCCAAATATAATGTCCAGGCGCTTTATAAATGGGGACATTTGGCAACATCGGAATCAGGATAAATTAGAAGTCCCACTAAATAAACTTCTCAGAGTAAGTCTAGGACTTAACAACTCTGTCCCAGCTTCTTTACTAAGGGCAGAAATAGGGACTGCCTGTCTTAGAGCATATTTTGCTTCCAGGATGGTAAATTGTTGGCTTAAACTACTTCAGCATAAACAAAATAGATATACATACTTGTGTTTAGGGAGAAATATACTTGGCTTAGTCTTGGACATCTGAAATCTGAGTGGTTGGCCTCAGTTTTTCTAATTTTGCAGAAACAGGGTTGAATTATTTGAAAAATTATAGGGATAAGGGTGTTACCGTTAGCCTCAAATACCAGATATATGTCACAAATAAAATGAAGGAGCACTATAGAACTTTGTATCTGGATTATATTGGGAAACTGAAGATGTCACCCTGGGTCAGGGTTAATGGTCACATACACCATTACAGACAGTACCTAGATAGTCTTACTGATGTAAACCAGAGAATGGAGCGGCCTTCGGAGGAAGGTTGTGGAGTCAAAAACACCAGTGGTTGAATTCAAGCATGCATGGGACAGTCATAAGGCAATTCTAGTGGGGGTAGAAAGAAGTAGGCTGCTGGTTAACTAGGATCTGCAGCTTATCCATTAGTAGGAAATGGGCAGACTGGGTGGGCCAAGTGGTCCTTATCTTTTTTTTTTACCAATTATTTTACCAGGTGAGACACACTAAGCTGAAAGCTTGTTTGCAGATGCAACCTGGGAGGACGAGGAAGTTAAGTGACTTGCTCAGGGTCATACAGTATGCAAGTGGGGGCTGTGGGATTCAAACCCAGGTCTCCAGATTTGCAGCTCAGAGCCTTAAACCACTGCACCATACTGCCTCCTTATCTGCCATCAAATTCTATGTTTCTATGTTTCTAATGCTCTATACCAGGTACAGGTTAGAATTATTCCCAAGTAATATACTGTAGGCTGTTTTTAGGAGGAAACCTCTGAACAATCCAGATTCTGTTCATGTACTTGTTCTGTTCTAGAAAATCTGAAACAAGTTATGTTTGTCTGTGAATGGTATAATATCCTAGAGCTAAATGGCTTAGGCCACTTTGAGGGCTCATACTGTCAGAGATTCAAGAATATTTTGTTCAGCCTTTTTTTTACATCTAATGATGAAATTGTAATTAGACCTGTAGCTAAATATCTAGTTAATATTTCAGAATACGCCTCAAAATACTGTTTGCAATGCAGCAGCTGTTGAATGAATAACTACCTAAGCTATAAGGCATTGGATAGTATAGTTAAGATATCTTTAAAATGATGTGCTGATTAATTCCGCTGCTCTCTGAATCTTAGGTTGTGTCTTTACATAAATTAAATATTGTCACTTACAGTATTGCACTTTAAAAATATCTGCTGGAAGTCTTCTAACGACCAATTACTGCCACTCTATTGTACCTCAAGATTCTGTGCTATTATGTATTTAATTGTCTGATATTTATTGGGATGTATATGTCTGTATGATTTTATATTTATCTTTTGCATTTGAAAAGGTCTCTGACCGATCAATAAAATTAACTTTGATATCATGCGCCTTGGTATGCGTTATTCTATACGAACCCGTGAACGGTGCATCAACTCCACCAAGGCTGCATATGTCAGAGTACAACCACACCCTAGAGTGGGTTATCTATCTTATAAAATGGTAAAATCGTTTTGATGGGGGGTAAAAGTGCAGGTGTGCGGTCGCACTCTGATATATGCGATCATGTGATGTGTTTTATACAATCAGAACATTGTATTTGTATTTTCTACTCATTTTATAAATATATATATATATATATATATATATGTGTGTATTTCTCTCTCACTATATATATATACACACACACACACACACACACACACACACACACACACACATATGGAAACTCTCTCTCTCTCTCTCTCTCTCTCTTGCTGGGTAACAACTCTCTCGTCTCTCTCTCACTGAGTAGTGGGAGTGTGATATGAACAAGGTATCACAAAATGTTAACTGCAACAGAGTGTGATAACATCTTTTATGAGCCCTATGAGTTGTATAACTGGTACCAAGAGCTCTAAAGTCTTTCTACGTAGTGTGTGTGTGTGTGTACATGGATGTTGAGAATCAGATTTGCTTGGTTGAGACATACAAAAGGAAAACATATACCTAATTTCTCAAAGGTAAGCAGCTGGTAGGGTTCTCTGCCTCATGGATGTCAGTGTAAGGTAGTAGTGCACAGCAATTCATCTTGATCTGATCACCTCATTTCTGGCTGGGTCCAGCTATAACACAACCTTTGTGTACCTGTCTTGGCACAAGGTGATAGAAACAGGTGTTCAGTAAACTCAGAGACAGCATAATAGTGTGGCAGTTTGCAAAGGAGCAGTGTGTAGGATACATAAAGGAAGAAAGGAAAGAACAAATGTCCAAATGTTGTGTGTGTTGTGTGTGTGTCTTTTCGCAACCATCGTGCATTCAAAGCCTCATATCAAGTGAAAAGCATTGTGGGTAGTAGTATGCCAATCCTTGTGTAGGGCAAGGTGTAATCAGAGCAAAGGTTGCTCAAAACAGGATTTGCTTTTTTTAATATTTCAAATGTTCTATCATTGTGTTCATAAAACCATTACAGTGTTTTTGTTGCTTTCACACTGTCACTATCGTAGATTCTAATCACAAGTTCTCCCATTTTAAAAGACCTGACATTTAAGGCAAAAGCATTGAGGCATGTGGTAGCAAAAAGCACACTGGCACTAAAACCAAGTTTTAAAAAGCACAAAATTAGCAAATATGTACTGTATACACCCCTAGTATGTACTGTATACGCCCTTAGTGTAAAGCATCATGGGTACAGGTGCTCAGCAGTGTATCTTGGTCAGGGAGGGTTGGTGGGCAAGTTCTGCCACCACTGGGACCCCTGCAGCTGGGCCAGGAGCTCGCTCCTACTACAGGAAAGCTGTGGCTGTGCATGACTGACAAGAGGCACGTCCCCACCAGGTGCTCTGGGAGGAAAAACTATGGGAGAAATTTCCGGTAGCCATCTGAATGGTGGCTGGGTTTGACCTGATCAGGGTATATGCCAGACTCTGGGATGTCCAACCTGTAGCATCTGAGCCACATGTTGCTCACGAAGCAGTTTGATGTGGCTCCTGAGCCCACTGAAAAAACACAGGCTAAATTAATAATTTGTCAGTTACGTCACAGCCTTCGTCGGTGAATTTGATGTTCATCTGGTGGCATATTTGATGTTCATGGCGACTACCAAGATTATTGAATTTCTGTGCTACTTGCTTGCTTCAGTAACTACCCTGCACCCTCTCTTTGTGTGTTGAAATGCTGAATGCATCCAGCAACAATTTTTCCCTCCCAGTTTTCTCTCTGTTTCTGCTGGACCCGTATCCCATCCAGTCAGATTCTCTCTTTCAGCTGCCTCAGTTATAGCCAGGGCATCACGAAAATGTTTACCGCCAGCAGATGCAGCTTAACATCAGTGCCACAGCAGGTTCTGCTGCAGTTGTATGGTGGTACTTACAAGGTCATGGCAGCAACTCAGTGCAGATGGGTTTGTGCTGCTTGAGGGACTACAGTGGCCTGTCTGACAAAAACATATTTCTTTTGTTCGGTATGATACCGCATTACCCAATCATCCCCCTCCCATGTACCTGACATCACCAGTAAGGAACACGTGCATGAGCTGCTCCGAATAACTATTTTAAAATACATTAAATTAATTAATATGATTGTTGACTGCTGACTAAATATAGCTAAATATGGATATGATGCGGGTATGGTATGGGCCTCACAAGTATCATGTTAAAAGTCAAAATTTCGACATCGAAACACTTGCAGCCAAGTACATTGCCAGTACTGTAGGATAAACCATCTTTACTTTACAGGGCGGGAGGGAGTTGCATCTGCAGACCCTGCAGGTCTGGTCGATGCTCTCAGTAGGTACATTACCAGGCTTGAGTGGCAGGTGAAAGTACCATGTGGGCCTAGGGGTGTGAGAGGAGACTGAGGAGGATATGGGCATGGGCATTGGACCAGAATGGGGCAGTTAATTGGGGCTGGATCCAAGTAGAGATGGGAAGTAGAAGGCATGTTAGTAAGGGAGCACCATCACCAGTGGACACCAGCAACAGAGATCCACATCTGGCTGATAAAACTCCCCAGGCTCCACACAGTGACCTTGGTACACCTTTACTAAATTCAGTCTCCAGAGGAACTCCAGAATAAACCATGGGGGCAGAGACAGGGGTATATCCAGGACAAGGCGGTTGAAGGCGGGGTGGCCAGCAGAAGGACCAGTCAGAGAAGAAGGGGCACACACAGAAATTAAAATAAATGATGGACTTCTTACTGACCTGGGGGCAGGAAGCAGAGAAGCGCAGTGGGGATGGGCACTACTCTGAGTGGGGAGGGGTACTCAGCAACATCCTCAGGGATCAGTGGGGGGTGGGCACTGCTTTTCAGTGTTTTCATAAATGATGTGGAAGTGTCATCTTCACTAGCTACCAGTTTACATCGGCATCTCATGCCTGTTTATGATGTGAATCGGGTTATAGTTTCCCCAGGAATAGACTGTGATGTCACAAACTGAAGATGACAGATGCAGACGAGCAGTGAGAGCAGATGAAGGCTTGGGAACAGTAATCCTGTTTCACGTTTATATAGATTACATAGAAACTGCCGGCAGATAAGGACTGTTTGGCCCACCTAGTGTGCTCATTTTCCCTACTTACTGTAACACTACAAATCCTGCTTGGTCTCGGCCCCCCTCCCCAATTAATAAAATTCTCTTATGCTTATCCCAAGCATTCTTGAATCCCATTACAGTCTTTGCTTTAACCATATCTGCTCTTAGATTATTCCAGGCATCTACCACTCTTTCTGTGAAGAAATACTTTCTCACATTTCCTCTGAATCTACCCCCTTCAGCTTCATTGCATGTCCCCTTGTCCTTGAGTGCCTTTTTCTGAATGTTTCCTCTTGTACCTTATTTATACCGTGAGGTATTGAAAGTCTCTATCATATCCCTCTCTCCTCCTCCTTTTCTCTAGGGCAGTGGTGCATGACTTTTGTGGCAGGCCAGACTGAAAGCTTGAGTCAAGACCGAGGGCCTGTGTAAAATAGCCCAAGGTGACAAATGCCCAGCAAGACATTATTCAATTTACACATAAAAAAATAAAACATCTATCTATCTATCTATCTACAGCCAATATCTATCTAGCTATCTCCATCTACAGTCAATATCCATCTATTTATCTATCTACAGTCAATATCTATCAGTCTATCTGTCTATCTAGCAATCTATCAATCTAGCAATCTATCTCTATCTATCTACAGACAGTATCTCTGTATCTATTTATGTATCTATCCACAAACAGTATCTATCTATTTATCTATCCACAGACAGTATCTATCTATCTATGTATCTACAGACAGTATCTCTCTATCTATCTATCCACATACAGTATCTATCTACAGACAGTATCTATCTATCCACAGACAGTATCTATCTATCTATCTATCTATCTATCTACAGACAGTATCTCTAAAAGCTACCAACTTTCCAAGGCCTAAAACTGGGGCGGTCTATCCTGACCATGACCCCCACCCCACACCGCGTCACTCCCACAGGCACCGCCGAGACAATGCTGTGTACAATCAACTACATTTTGTTGTTGCGCTGGCCATGCCACCCCACAGTAACACCAGTAGCAAACATTCAGATTAAAACAATGCATCATTCTACTGCAGCAAGTTCCAAATCATGATATACAAAAGTTTGTTAGAAGCAAACCTGCCTTAAATTGTGATCAGACATTCGAGCTGCATGTATTGCTCCTCTAACAGTCCCATCAACCAGCTTACACTCACCTCATGTGCTGAGCAAATTTCATTCAGTGACTCCCACCCTCCACGCAGATTGTTTTCACACTTCCCTACTGCTGATCAGGTTCGGGTTCTTTAGTTCCCTGCTGCCAGTCTTCTCTGTGTGGAGTTCATCTCAGCTGCTGGCAGGCAGATGTCACATGTGTTTGTTTGCACTACTACCCAGTCTGATCTAACAGGAAGGAACATGATTTACTGTGCTCCCACTGACATGCTTGCAGTGCAACATAGGCACAGGGTTGAAGTTGCAAACTGCTGTCCAGCCCGAGCAGCGCCACAGTGGTGCAGAAATAACTGTCACTCATGGATTAGCAGTCGGCAAAAATAGAGGACAAACTGGGACATGTAAGCAAAATAAGGGACAAAGCGACATTTGCAAAACTTGTGGGACACTGGGACATGTTGTCTAAAATAGGGACTGTCCTGGGAAAATAGGAAATTGGTAGCTTTAAGTATCTATCTATTTATTTATCTATCCACAGACAGTATCTATCTATCTGTCTATCTATAAACATACAGTATCTATCTAGCTCTCTATCTATCTACAGACAGTATCTATCTATCTATCCACAGACAGTATATATCTAGCTATCTATCCACAGACAGTATCTATCTATGTCATATCTACAGACAGTATCTATCTATCTACAGACAATATCTATCTATCTATCCACAGACAGTATCTATCTATCCACAAACAGTATCTATAGACAGCATCTATCTATCCACAGACAGTATCTATCTATCTCTCTACAGACAGTATCTGTTTATCTACAGACAGTATCTATCTATCTATGTATCTATCTACAGACAGTATCTATCCATCCACAGGCAGTATCTATCTTATCTATCTATCACATTACTACAATTAAAACCAAATCAAATAAAGGCTGCAAGGAAGCTGCAAAGGTCCACAGACAGCTGCTGTGTGGACCATTTGTGCCCCTGTGCCGTATGTTGTACATCACTGCTCTAGGGTATACATACTGAGGTCCTTAGCCTCTTCTCATAGAGCTTTTGATGCAGGCCTAGCACTATTTTAGTTGCTGTCCTCTGGACCGCCTCTCTATTCTGTCAATGCCTTCGGAGATGTGGTCTCAGAACTACACAAAGTTCTCCAGGTGAGGTCTTCCCAATGTTTTATACAGAAATAGAATTACCTCCTATTTCTGCGGTAATAACCCTCCTGTCACCCCAACATCCTACTGGCTCTCCCTTGACCTGTCACACTGCTTGGCCACTTTTAGGTCATCAGCAATGATTACCCAGGTCCCTTTCCTGCTTGGTAGTCGTCAGTACCACCCCCCCATCTTGTACTCCACCTTGGGTTTCCATGCCCTAAGTACATAACCTTGCACCTCTTCGCATTAAACCTCAATTGTCACATTTTGACCACTCCTTTCCAGCTTCTTTAAATCACTTTTCATTTGTTCCACTCCCTGGAGGTCTATCCTATTGCAGATCTTTGTGTCATCTGCAAAAGGCATCCTTGCCTTCTAGCCCCTCCACAATGTCACTAATATCTGTTTACCACCACCCTTGCATATCGCATTTATTATAAAATGGGTAATTAAATAAAGAGAATATATGAACTATAAGTAGAAATATTTTTTAAATGTTATATTTTTCAAAGCTTTCCCTGTGACACCAGGGCTTGTCAGTTCCCTGTTGAGTTTTTTTAACCAGGAGAGGCACTAAGCTGAAGCTTGTTTACAGGTGCGACCTGGGAGCACAAGGAAGTTAAGTGACTTGCTCAGGATCACACAGTATGCAAGCGGGAACTGCGAATTCAAACCCAGGTTGCCAGGTTTGCAGCTCAGAGCCTTAAGCGACTGTGCTATACCTGCTTATTGCTAAAAGTCACCTTTAGCCTAGTCCCTGTATGATTTCACACGTTCTGTACTGCATCATTTTGATTTGTTTATTTTCTGTTATCTTGATTCTCTCCTACCCTTTGTAAGTGTTGTGGGATACATTTGAATGATGCAGTACAAAACAAAACTGCATTTATCGTACTATAAATAGTATTGTGGTTTGGACAGACACACCTGCAACTGCTGCTTTAGGAGAGCCGCTGCTGCAATGACATCTTGATCTGTGCCCTGCCACCTAGTGGACAAATGTTATTATGACAACCCTTGAATTTAATCTCTACCTTATGATCCTGACTACCTCAACTGGTAAATTGCCCAGTGTGGGCAGCAACATACAACTTGAATTCTGTTTGACAAAAAAAAAAAAAAGTAACAAGATACAGGCTTTGTTGATGTATTTACTGAACATTGTTCCCCAGCATGGGTCTCATGTTATTCAGCATCAGAGGGACATGATAGGGGCTACAGGTGCCTCATGGGGGTGAGCAGGGTGCAGGAGGAGTCTCTATAGAATAAGGAAGAGCACCAGGACCAGAGAGCTTGTAATGAAGCTTGGGGAGGGAGTCAGAGGAACGTGAGGAAGTACTTATTTACTGAAAGTGATAGACTCCTGGAATGTATTGCCAGTGGAAGTAGTGGAGGGAAACAGTAGGGGCTTCAAGCATGCATAGGATAGATATAGGGAACATTAGTATATAGTCAGGGAGGAGGGGTCTCCAGAGACCAGTTGGAGTCTGCAGACACAGACTAGACAGACACCTAGGTAGACTGGGTGGGCCAAACAGTCCTATTCTGTCAACAAATTCTATGTTTCTGTCTCATTTTCATGAGGGTCCGGCGACAGCAATGGACACACACATATACAAACACACACACACACACTCAACAGGGTAGCAACAGAGCTGCCAAATAAAATTACAATAATTAATGAATACATCATTAGCACTGGCTTGATCATGTTAATCCCAAAGACTCATGCAGGGAGATAGGTGATCCAACAGTCCCCACATAATACAGAGTCACCCTCTGCCAATTTGTCGACAGTCCTCTTGATCTTATAGCACTAGTTCAATTCCACCACAAACATCAGAACCAAAGAAAAAAGACAGGTCACCATTCTGTTGTCTTAGAATGGATGAAAACTGCATTCCTCCTATTTTAGCCACATAACTTAGGGCCTAGTGAAAATCTCCCTGAAATCTGGGGTTAAAGTTGACATCTCCCTCACTCACTCCACGGCATGGGCTGCATTAATATCGAGACTGATATAACCAGAAGTCAAAGTGGGGGTACTCGTTGGTACAGTGTACCGCTGCTTTTAATTTATCTCTGTCACAGTACCTCTTCTTTTAAAAATTTAGCCTATGCTGATATGTGTACATATGCACAGTAACACTTTTTTGACCCACCTCGACCTCTGGATAAAACAACTTGATTTCCTTCAGAAATCTCCAGGGTTTCCTAAAATGTCTTTCATTTGTAACAGAGACTGAATGGAGGGGCAGTACAGGAGAAACATTCTGTGTCCAGTTGAATTCCTTGTTAGAACTTTAGTCCCCAAACCCTCCAAATACACTTCAGTCAGTTAGCTCAGTAAATCTAGTTACTGTCCCTTATTTGACTGTAACCCTTCCTTGTTACCATGGTGACCAGTTTGTATATTTCTGAAAGTTCAAGGTTGAGAGGTCACCCCTCAAGTCTCTTTCTGCAGATCAACATAATAAACAACCCTGTTTCTCAACCTGGAACCCCAGAAAAGACTTGTGTCAAAATGAAATGCTGCATAGAATAAAAGGGACTGCGGGAACAAGAGGCGTCACTGAAAGCTGATTCCTGAATTTGTGAAGGAAAGGGAAAAAATACCAGAAAAACAAGTGGAGAACCAGTTCAGTCGGGTTCCAAACCTTGAGGCTTTCCTTGCGTTTCATGGAAAACACAAAAGACATCCACTGAGACTAACAGTGTCAGCCCCTAGTTTTTTCAGTCTGGAATTACTGCTCTCTGTTTGAGCTACAGTAAACTGTCAACATGGTGGTCACAGACAACACTTGACAGTTGGACATGTTGAGGACGAACTCCTTGGATCACAGTTTGATGAAACGGATGCCAGATCTTTGTCTCCAGGGCTCTGCATGGCGACCACCTGGTTGGCAAACTAGTTGTGCTACTGTGGGCTTGGCACTCAGCCGTTATATTCTTTTCTTTTTTTTTGACATAATTCTTTTATATATATATATATATATATATATATATATATTTTGTAGTTTTTGGTATCCAGGTAAGTACGCGAGGCAAGTAAAATGCCTGTTTTCAGGAACAACTCAGGAGTTACTGAGCAAACCAACAAGCAAATAATTACATAACAAAACTGGTGTCATAATCAGTACATATCCAGTGCAGTAATGTATATAAGAGTAATGGCATTGCTTAGATAGTGCCAGTTTAAAATGAGAATGGGAATCGGAGTAGCTGACCTGCAGGTATGAATAATTATGCGGTGCAAACATACCCTGCCCACCTCATGACATAACGTAATTGATTTGCTGTGCAAGGTACGTCCCGTGTTGGAATTAGTAATGGCCCCTAAGAACTTGTATGCCGGCATAGCGACATTTTATAGTGAAGTTCATTACAGCGGCAAGTCGCTGTTGCCACTGCAATGTACCCTTGGGACCACGGCACGGCTTTCTCTGGGGTTTGCCCCCTCCTGAATCAACTCAGAGCTGGAGTTGATAATCCGTAGTTACAGGGGTGCAGGGTTCGGGGTGCAAAGCCCACCGATCTAAACAGACAGTTTCCCGAAGAGTTTATGCTGACCACAACTTGCAGTCGACATAAATCTGTCGCTGTTGTGTTGCATCGACACAAAGTTGTTGACGCCGCATCACTAACTTCACCTCCTGTAAGACCACATAAGGGATGTTTCGCTTTCCCTTGGGGTGATATACAGACAATGCCCACTGATGAGTCCTGAGAAGGAAGAAATACATGTCTGTGTCTTCTGTTAGCCTTTGTAGTTTGTGTGAGAGGGCATTTGACACCATACACTCCTTTTAAAGCAGAACCAGTCTAAATTTTATCATGGTAACTCATATACATCCATTTGCATTATTGGGTATGTGTGATTGTGTATTTCTTTACATGCTATAAACTAGGTGTCATTCATGAAACTGGCAACTCCATCTGTGTCATTTGTTTCAGCTGCTCAGGATGGTTTGCCCTGTTAGCAGAACACTGGGAAAAGTGAGCTGGAGCGGGTAATTGCTTGGTCTCTTTCACATGCAGATTTCTGCATTGGTTACAAAAGCGCCACTGTGGTGAGTACTCCAGTGGCCATCACCACTGCAGTGAGCAGTGCCCGATGACCATCACCACTGCAGTGAGCAGTGCCCCAATAGGCCATCACCACTGCAGTGAGCAGTGCCCGATGACCATCAGTATTGCAGTCAGTTGTGCCCGATGGCCATCACCACTGCAGTGAACAGTGCCCCGATGACCATCACCACTGCAGTGAGCAGTGCCCTGATGACCATCATCATTGCAGTCAGCTGTGCCCCAATGGCCATCACCACTGTGGTCAGCTGTGCCCGAGTCCTTCATGGGTCGCCACTTGAAAAAGTGTACATACCCAGTAATCAAAATGACATAAATAACACTGGTGAATTGATGTCCATGGACAGATGCATGCGTGCAGGTGGCTGATTACAAAACAGTGTTATATACACATCCCTACCCCCACACGGATTACTCTGAGATGCCTCCTGGGCAATTGTATTCTGTGCCTTGCACATGAAATGCTGCCTCAGCACAATGACAGTCGTCAAGAGTGACTCAGCAGACCTTCTTAGCAACAGCTGTTTGTGAGTCTGACAGGACTTTCCGCCACATCTTACTCAATAGCGATCATCTGTCCAGGGAAATGCAACTTTTCAAGCCCCTAAGAATGTACGTCAAAGAGTTGAGTCCACCCCCAGCTGCACTTTTGGAAAAAGCTGTACATGGAAACCAGTTTCTGCCGTGCTGTGTGATGAGTGTTGTTTGGTAGAATAGCTTCATTTTGTGTCACTTATTACATTTGAGAACTTTGTAAGTGTGATTTGAGGTCACATATCCAACACAGTTAGGGTTACCACCTTTAAGAAGCCTAAAGTGGGACTTTTCTTACTGAAACATGATTTTTCACAGGACAATATGTAACCTGGAACAATACAACAGACTTGGTTTCACTAAATAATCAGAATTAAGATGAAGTGTTGTAGTTTTTCAGTTGTTTCTAGTGTTTCTTATCATTTTAAGGTATTTTAATAAAGGTATTATCGTTTTTGCAACATTTAGAGGAAAGTAAGAAAATATTTTTTCTACTATAATGTCAGGACAAGTAGTATTTTCATGTTTTCAAGGACACAGCTGCCCAGATCAGGACTGTCCTCTCGAAAATCGTGAGTGGTAACCCTAAACACAGTGGCCCAGATATTCAAAGAGTTGAGCCATGCGCAATAGGGTTGCGCCTGCACAAGTCGAAATGTGCCAGTCTGCGATATTCAGCAGGAGGCAGTTGTGCCCTAAATCATGCTGAGCAAAAGCGCCATGATAATGAAGGCACTGCCAACTGAAGGGGAGGAACCATGCATAAACTGCACAGCCAGATATTCAGCTGCGCGGTGCAGAGTTATGCAGGCGCAACCCTACCTGCACCTGCACAAAGCTGAGCTGAAAAAAAGGAACAAGTCAAGGGCCACCCACAGGTGAGCTGCCGCATTGCAGGGCACAACACAGCAGCTGCTACCTGTGGGTGGCCTCGACCTGTTCCCGCCGCACTGGCGGTGCCTCCCCATGCCTCAATCGCTGGCAGAAGTGTCCCCCACCCCCAAGTAGCCCGATCACGGGCAGAACAGTGTCCCCAGAGTAGCCCGATCGCGGGCATCAGACCTCCCAAAGTCCAACATTCCTGGTGGTCCAGTGGACCAAGAGTAGCCCGATCAGCGCGGCATCCTTACCCCCTGCCCCAGTATGATATCGCTGGTGATCTGTGGCCCCCACCACCACCACCCGCTCCCCGGTCAGCCGGCGGACGGCAGCACCCATCAGCCCACGCCCGCCCGACTGACAGCTCGGTAGAGGCTCATTCACATATCTGGACGGCTTATGCGGTATGGGCTGCCGTGATTGGCTCATGCTCTGAACAATGGGCGTGCCTTCAACTGTCAATCGGCGGGCGGCAGGCGGTGGGGTGCTGCCGGGCTGGACGGGGAGCGGGTAGTGGGCTCCATGGGCGGATGGGGTGGGGGCCACTAGATCACCAGGGATACTCATACTTGGGGGTAAGGATGCCGCCCACAATCGGCTACTCTCGGTCCACTGGACCACCAGGGATGTTGGACTTTGGGGAGGTCTGATGCCGTGATCGGGCTACTCGGGGTGGGGGTATTTCATTTATGCCCATGATCGGGCTAATGGAAGTGAGAGACCGTTGTGCCGTGATCGGGCTGCGAGGCGGGGTTGACTACCGTTATGCCCGCGATTGGGCTGCTGGGGAAGACTACTGTGCTGCCAGCGATGATGCTGCTGGGGGAGACTACTGTACTGCCTGCGATCGGGCTGCTTGGGGGTTGACTACCGTTATGCCCGCGATCGTGCTGGTGGGGGTAGACTACCCGTTACACCGCGTCGGGCTGCAGGGGCGTCGGTCGAGCGACTGGGCCTGGCAGGGGTGCCAGGCGCAAGTCGTTAGGGATCGGAGCACCTCATGCTAATAACATGCAAATGGGGCGTAATCAGATGCAAATGGCTCCCGTCGTCTTGCATATATTATGGCCCCATTTGCATGTCACCCTTGAATCTCGCAGGTGCTGTGCATGGCGCAATGGAACTTGCGCACGCATCTCAATGCTCCCTCTGACCCCTTGCACTGGCGCCAGTTCCGCCATGCACAGTGGTGTGTCGAGGGCACATTCAAAGTTGTGCCATAGTGCAACTCGCTGAATATCGCCTGTACCACACCCCTGCACAACTATTTTGAGTGGCGCAGGGCTTGCACCACAGAATGGCGCAGTTTGAATATCTGGACCAGTACGTCTGTTTGCTGTGTTGTGACAATGCTGATGATGTCAAAAGGAGCAGCAAGGCAAACATGGCTGTTGGGTTCTGTCTCTGTTCTGACAGAGGGATTTATTGGCTATTGCACTGAAATGTGAGGTTTCCACTGACACCCCTAAAGGCATTAGTGATAATAAGCCTAGAATTCTACCTGACCTATCTGTGATTGTTACAACTGCTTGCTTTTTTTTGTTTTGTGTTTTTACCTAGCAACAAACCATAGAGTCTGCAGTTCTTCAGGTCTCCACTGCAGTCAGATTGCAAACTTTATGGTACCAGTTGCTGCTGTCACCATAAAGTTGTGATTTAAATTTTATTTACCCCTAAAGAATCTGAGCACTGTATTTATCCTCAAATTGTAGAGTGCAAAGAGGCAGTAACATGCTAATATTTGAACAATGAAATTTACCATAACATAAGAACACAGGAAATGCGACACAAAGACCAAAGTACCACAGTGTTTATCCTGTCATCCAAGCTGCCACAGCATTCAACATAAAGTGACATCACTCTGGCCAGGGTTAAATGTTTTGGAAGTAGTTCGCCTAGAGTTTAGAACACTGAGCTGCAAACCTAGAGACCCAACAGACCTGGGCTCAAATCCCACAACCTCCACTTGCATACCGTGTAACCCTGAACAAGTCATTTGACCTTCCTGTGCTCCAGAGTTGCACCTGGATATAAGCTTGACTCAGTGTGCCTTTCCTGGTTAGAACTTATAAATAATAAGAAGTATAGTTGCCATCACCTTATGTGTCTCACCCTGTATTCAGGTCACTAAGGCTATTTCTTGTCCTTCATTTGGGAGGGTGGGCAGGTGGCTAACACCAACTCTCTTTCATTGTCATCCAGTAAGAGATGAGCAGACTCAGAGCATCCACCCCCGAGCTAAGCACCTCACTTCTGCTATTCACGTGTCCAGCCTCTCACCAGTATTTCTGCTCCCATCCCCTACTAGTGAGATGTATTGTATAATATTACAAGTACTATACTTTCTCGTGGGAGCATCAGACTTTTTAGACTTGAGTTTGTTTGTTTTTAAATGAGAGGATTTTAATATTTTTAGTTATGCCCTCTTCTTCCTCCTGCACCATACCCCTTCAGGAGCTGCCAAGGCACCTATCTGATGTTGTCCCCCCTCTACCTGCTCGGGCCCATCTCCCATGGAGTCATGGATATCCTCCTCCAGGTGGGGACGAGGGGAAGGGCTTATCCTCAAAGTCTTGCATTTCATTCGGGAGGCCAGAGCAGTGGGAAGGCAGGGAGGATCTGTGGTAATGTCTGGTGCTCTGTCATCTGTGGGTGCAGGGACCATTTTCCTAGCTTTCTCAGTCCAAGGAGTGGTACACAGATGAGATTGGTGAGTTTGTTTGACATTATGCATTTTAGGTTTACTGGTTTCATGCTTTTCCCATGGCCGAAATTCAACAAAAACTTTCCTTCTCTTATTCAAATTTTATTCATTTACTTAGTTATTTTAAAATTTTATTTTATCATTTTTTTGTTTAACTTTGTATTTCTGCACCTTATACCCCTTCTCTTACTCAATCAGGCTTCCTCAACACAGACACACCTCAACCTCAGAGTCTGCCCCTAGAGTACTCGGTCACACTGCCCTTGACCCTCGATGCCGGTTAACCCCCGGTGTGGGTGAGGAGGGTTCCCTAGCCCTCCCAACACCTATTTTCCCTGCAGTGTGTCCTGCACAGTGGAGTCTGCCCTGATGAATCGCGGGTGCCTGCAATGAGGAGCCGTCACCTAGGAGACAGGGGTTGTTTTCCTATGTTCAACCCCAGACATCTGCGTGCAGTGAGGGCCCTAGGGAGCGAGGAGACATGTTGAGACATGCCTCCTGCTCCGCCCCTCTCAGGCGTCTGCCTGTCCCCTTTCCTGCTATCTCCCTGCCACACCTTCCACCAGGCACCCCCAGGTGGCGGTATACGCAGTGGGAGCTTGCAGGTGACCCCCTCCGGGAGAAGGAGGCAGCTGTCAGACGCATATCCTTCTCTCCTGGCTCGACCCCGCGAACCGTGCTCGTTCCCGACATCGGGCGCTGGTATGGTATGAGGTAAGGCGCCCAGTGCCTCAGCCCTCAGTGCCACCGGGCGGCTATTTTGTCATTTTGACCAGGAAAGACATACTGTGCTGAAGCTCATTTCCCAGTGTATCCAGGAGCACATGGAGTTAAGTGACTTGCTCAGCAGGGTTTTAAATAATTGATCAGCATTTTTTCCTTGGGACAATACTAACTGTACAGAAAGCATTTATGTAGTTTATCTAGACGTGTTATGTTTGTTAAACCCAGTGAAGCAAGTTCTATGCATTTTCACAATGTTTTAGAACTTTCATGAGCAAAACGCTAATCAATGTTTAGAGTTAAATAAAACCCTGCTCAAGTTCACACAGTATGCAAGTGGATGCTGTGGGATTCCAACCCTGGTCTGCAGGTTCACAAGAGTGATTTAACCCTCTTGGTTATACTGCCTCCCATTTCCTTCCTTCCTTTCTTTCCTAACTTCCAGTACATTACTTGAAGCAGTACATTACACACCACCTGAAAGTACCTAGTTCTGTTTTGCAGTTGTGACTGGACTATAGATAAATATCATCTCCCGTCCATCTACCACCCTCATATACTTGGAAAGCAACTCCTTTTCATTTAACTGGTGGTTCCTTTTCACAAACTAGCGTGTTTTCTGCTGCTGGTCCTGACTAGGCATGTCTGTGGCTTTGAAGATAATTCAGACGAGAACAGGGGCAAAGTTCTACTTTTTGTATGTTTCAGAACAGCTTGTCGTACAGATTACCAGCACCAATCTTCTTCCTTAGCAACGCTTTGGGGTGTTTCCTCTCTGTCTCGCTGGCTCTTGAGTTTGTTTGCCTGTGTCTTACTCCTCATATTTATCACATTGTTTTTGTCTAGGGCTGACCTTTCTCCTACTTCTCTGTTTTCCTGGACTAATGAGAGCCTTTTCAGCAGAAGCTGAAATCTAGACGATAAACAGGGGGCTGGAGGGTGGGGGTGACTGCTGAATGTAGATACTAACATGTAGGTCTGGGACTAGGGCTTCTCTTCACTAGGTACTGAAAGATCCGAGAGCCAAAAATAGTTCTGTAGGTATTCAAACCTTTTCAGAAGCTACACTACGTTTCTGTGTTTTATTAAAGGAGGCAGAAGGCAAGGGAAGATGAGAGAGAGAATACAAAGTGTGTAGAACATTAAATGGAGAAGCAATACTGGTCTAACAAGCTAGGCCCTTGTAGGAACAATTCCCTCACAACTTACCTGCATGTTCTCCATATCCCACTGTCCTTCTTTTTAAAACCCGTAGGTTTATTTATTTATTTAAATATTTAGAATTTCTGTGGACCAGGATATCCTCAGTTTGGTTGATAGCCATTATAATGACTGCAACCCTCAACATAGCCATTGTGACAACAGTAACAACATATTTTGATCATTTTGTTGTGTTGCTGTTATTGGTGTCTTTAGCCAAGATATCACTTTCATCTTGCCATTCTAATCCCACTTCTGTTGTGTGTATATATCTATATCTACCAGTCTTACTGTCTATCTATCTAATACAGGTAGGAAAAATCAGTGAAAATCGGGGGTCTCTGTTTGGACAAAAGCATGCCACATGACCATGCATTATCCCACAATGGTCCTTCGCCTCCTGTGACCACATACCTCACTTCTTTCCATCCTTCAGAACCTTTCATTAGCAGCATACAGGGTAATCACTCCACATCTGGCACACAAGGCTGCCACTGCCACACCAAGCCTAACGTTAACAAACAGTAATTAAGTAAACCTATGTGGCTGTGTCCCAAACTGCAAACAGTTATCTGGTTGATCTTGCCATAATTCTGGTACATTCAAAGTAATAAAAAAAAACTTATCTGGTCGATCCTGCCATGTTTACACTGTCTCCGGTCTAATGACTTTCACGTTAGTGTTCAGTGTAAGCGAGACTGAGCAGCGCTGATTGCGGTAAAAAAAATAAGTCTGTCAAGTTTATAATCTGGAAGCTTTTGTACATAAGAATGCAATTCATGTGGTTTTAAACTCAGTTTAGTGTTTTTCTGTAAAAATACTTTACTATACTATAGCAACACGCTTCACGCTTGCGTCTATACTTACGTAGCACTGCCTGTCATTGCATCAACAGCCGCTGGCGTAGTGAGAGGAGGGCTGTGCTGGTCACAGTATGGGCTCCCACAGCACCAGCGCTTTGAGGAGGGGTTGGCAGGGTAGGTTGTCAGTGCCCGGGAGAGCCGCTAGATGCCAAGGACTATGTGATAGTACACTGTGACAGGGATCAGTGGGTGAGGGTAATACTAGATGTCAAGTAGTTATTTTATACAGGGCTGGCAATTGGAGGGCGGGGAACCACTGGGCACCTGGGATTTATTTTTATTGTACTGAGGCTGGAGTCAGAGGGCGGGGATCACTGGGCACCAGGGATTTGGTTTTATTGTACTGAGGCTGGAGTCAGAGGGCGGGGATCACTGGGCACCAGGGATTTGTTTTATTGTACTAAGGCTGGAGTCAGAGGCGGGGATCACTGGGCACCAGGGATTTGTTTTATTGTACTGAGGCTGGAGTCAGAGGCGGGGATCACTGGGCACCAGGGATTTGTTTTATTGTACTGAGGCTGGAGTCAGAGGGCAGGGGACCACTGGGCACCAGAGATTTGTTTTATTGTACTGAGGCTGGAGTCAGAGGGCGGGGATCACTGGGCACCAGGGATTTGTTTTATTGTACTGAGGCTGGAGTCAGAGGGCAGGGGATCACTGAGCACCAGGGATTTGTTTTATTGTACTGAGGCTGGAGTCAGAGGGCAGGGACCACTGGGCATCAGGGATTTGTTTTATTGTACTGAGGCTGGAGTCAGAGGGTGAGGGAATCACTGGGCACCAGGGATTTGTTTTATTGTACTGAGGCTGGAGTCAAGGGCAGGGATCACTGGGCACCAGAGATTTGTTTTATTGTACTGAGGCTGGAGTCGGGGGAATCAGTGGGCACCAGGGATTTGTTTTATTGTACTGAGGCTGGAGTCAGAGGGCGGGGGATCACTGGGCACCAGGGATTTGTTTTATTGTACTGAGGCTGGAGTCAGAGGGCAGGGGATCACTGGGCACCAGAGATTTGTTTTATTGTACTGGGGCTGGAGTCAGAGGCGGGACCACTGGGCACCAGGGATTTGTTTTATTGTACTGAGGCTGGACTCGGAGTCAGAGGGCGGGGGACCACTGGGCACCAGGGATTTGTTTTTATTGTACTGAGGCTGGAGTCAGAGGGCAGGGGATCACTGGGCACCAGGGATTTGTTTTATTGTACTGAGGCTGGAGTCAGAGGCGGGGATCACTGGACACCAGGGATTTGTTTTTATTGTACTGAGGCTGGAGTCAGAGGCGGGGATCACTGGGCACCAAGGGATTTATTTTAATTGTACCGAATCTGGTGATTGGAGGGCTAGGGGACTAATGGGCACCAGGGACCTATTATTTTATACCGGGCTAGTGATTGGAGGGTGTGGGGGACCACTAGGCACCAGGGATTATTTATGTTGTACTGGAGCCGACGATCAGGGGTGGGGGACCACTAGACACCAGGGAATACTTGATTTTACAAGACCGGGAAATCAGTGGGGGAGGAGCCGGTTTGCAAGGATGCAAGTCTGATGTTGCTTCCCATACAAATGTGCCTATAATAGGGCATGCAAGTGGCCTCTTAGAACCTTCCGTGCCAAATGGGCTCATTGCATGGGAGCCACCTGACTATCACACCAGGAGCTACCAGCACTATCAGGTCTGGGGGGCATTGTTCCCTGCACTGCTGGGATCCATGCTGGGGCAGTGCTACTTGGCTTAGTGCTGTGCTAGCATACACCTATATTCAGTCGGATAGTGGCGGTGTGCTATCCGACTGGGTATCTTTATGCTCAGGGTCCTGGGCACTGGGCAAGTGTGGTGCAAAGCTTTTCGCTCTACTTTGCCCATTTTTTAATATCTGGCCTATGATCTTGCGCTGTTGGGTACATGAACCAGTCAGAAAGCAGCACTGACAAGGGTGATGACATCACAATAGAACTGCACAGCACTGAAGCCAGCAGTTGAACTCAAAAGAAACAGTTAAGACTTCAAACAGCTGATACTACTATAACTAGTAAAATTATGTTGTGTAAATCAACTAGGCAATGATCTGACTCAGAATACTCAGGTCTTCTTTGAGGATATCTCTTCTATTAGGACACACCTTTGGAACTATTGTCATCAGCACTAGTCCTGTGGCGCAGAAGACAAACCAAAGGGCAATACTCCGAACTGGTAGTGATCTCTCTCCAGCATTAAGTGGAGGTATTGTCTGTGGGATTTTCTGATCTTGACATGAAGGCATGCATCCTTCATGGCCAGAAACAAAGTCAGCCCCTGTTTGCAGAAGGAAGAGCTTGCAGGAATACCATTGAAATGTTTTGTATTCAATGCAGAGGTTGAGATCTTTGAGATCCAACACAGGGCCTGAATCTCCTGTCCATCGTGGGACTAAAGAAATATTGAGTGAAATAGAACCCTTTGTTTCTCTCCCAGAAGGAACCAGTTCTATAGCACATTTTGAAATAACAACTGAATGTCTTCTTCTGTAGAGGCAGTATAGTGCAGTGGGTTAAGGCTCTGAGCTGCAGATCTGGAGACCTGGGTTTGACTCTCACAGCTGCCTAGGTGCATACTGTGTGATCCTGGCAAGTCACTTAACGTTCTTGTGCTCCCAGGTCACATCTGGAAGGAAGCTTCAGCTTAGTGTGCTACTCCTGGTTAAACAATGTTGTCTTTCCCTTTCCTTTAAGAAGGAGCAAATGGCCAGGATGATAAAAGGAAGGGGCAGAGGATGATCTGAAGGGATCTGTAACAGCTCAGAGCATGTCCCTCGCTATTATTCCCAGAACCCACTCATCTGTAGTGATCTCACACCACCGTTGTAGATGTACAGAGATTGTGCCCCCACTACAACCCCTGGAGGTAACAGTGGAGGTGGGGGTGCAGATGGAAGAGAATCAGGTGGAACCGGTGGTGGCAGGGCCACCAAAATTGATTGTTTTGGTAAAAGAAAGAATAAAAGGCAGCGCTAGGTTGACGGCATTTCCTTCAGCAGGTCCAATGAGGATGATCAGTGGCAGGAAAAGAACTGAGGAGTGATGGGGCCGCCCACCCGTTATATACAGTACAAGTAGACATGGCTTGTCATTGTGAGGCGGCCCCTGGCTAGCAAAAGTTTCTGTGTGGTCCTAGCACTTGGCAGTTACAGTTCCAAGGGTGTGGCCTAATGGAGGAGATGCTTTCAAAGATCTACAGTTACAGTAAGTTCTCGCATAACTGTTTTTTCTCATCACTTGTGTGGGAGCAGGACTTGTATAACTCACTCGTGGCTTGCGCTCAACTGTTATTTTCTTGCCCTCTGACACATGAAGAGAATTGCATGTTTTGAGTCAGTCTGTTGCAGCATAATATATATATATATATATATATATATATATATATATACACACACACACATACATACACACACATATTTTATATATATATATATATATATACATATATATATTTATATCTTTATATCACAAGTATCATGGTTATTTTTGATTGTCGGGCACCTACAGTGAGTATATCGTAACATTCTCACTCTAGGTAGATGGCAAAGCAAACATTCTCACAGTAGGTAGTTCAGAATAGAAGCCTGACAGCAACAGCATTTCATTCTGAGACGTGATTATTCTCTGAAACTTCTATTTAGGCATGGCAAGATTATATATTAATATGTCCCCGGAGCCACTCACTGCAGGATAAGAGTGATTTCACACGCGTTCTTTTCCCTGGAACTGAAGCATGATATGAAACTCCTCTTATCCCCCAAAAAGTGGCGGAAGGGATTAATAAAATATATTATAGATCGCGGGAGCGCCCGTGTTATTTAAAAAAAAATGTCCAGGACTATGCCTGTTTCCAGGGCATCTGCGTGAGGAGACACTCTTCACAGAATAGGAGTGTTCACGTGCAGGGAAGGAAGCACTCCGATTGGTCAGGAGCACTCCTTGAATCTATAATTATTTAACATTCTATTCAAGTAGGATTTTACTGCAACTCTTTAACTGTAACTTCCTTGAGACAGCAACACATCCAACCATTTTACCACATACCTCATGCTATTGCATGAATTAAGTATGGCGTGGTCCAACAGAAATATATCTGACATTTTACTTGTGATCCGTGACCCCTTTTTCACAGGTTGAGAACCCTTGTCCAACTGACTTCCTTGACATAGATGATGGCTAGTATAGAATCTCTTATTTCATCATTCAGGAACCGTCCCAGGACACACTTGAATGTATGTGGTGTTTCCACCTAAATGTGGCTATCCTGATGTTTGAAATATCAAATTATAAAATAAATAGTCTCGGCCAGGGTGACATGCATTGGCATGAGTTCTGATCTGTGATTGGCTGTTACACTTTTAGGTAAATGAGCTATTACATATTGGAAAACTACTTATAGAGTTATGATCAGCCCTGTATCGACATGCCCTTGCATCAGTTCCTGGAGCGTCAGACACTGCCGTAACGACCCACTGCTCCAAGCGCCTGACTTTTGATTGGTTGTTTTCAGTTCTAGTTATGTTTCTGTTAAAGGGGTGATGACTGTTGCGACTGGTCAGTAACAGAAAGGCCACTAAACAGATTTCTTCTCTCCTCCCATACCTCAATTTAGCTAACACCACAAATGGCTCGCTGTCAGTAAATGCAAGCCACGAAGAGGAGATGGTGAGAATGAATGGCTGGCTGGTCTGTGACAAGCAGAAAGAGATGTTAAACTTGGCATTCACAGTTGGGTCCTTCCTCCTCAGTGCCATCAGCCTACCTCTCGGATCATCATGGACAAATTGGTCCTCGTAAGCTCCGTCTGGTGGGAAGGTAAGGACCAATATTTGAGGACATGGGGAGCATGGGGTTTGGGGAGATTTAAACAGGATTTGCTTTTCTCTTAGTAGTGATATGTGACATTAAAGAGGATCATTTATTTACAGTACCCACCCAGTTTGAATACCAAGAAAAGTTAATTTAAATGAGGTATCAGGCTTCCTGTAACTAGGATTATTCAGAAGATATCGATGACTAAGTCTGCCTCATATTGATACTACACTGCCACCATTTTGGAATGCTGTGATGTCATGCAGGGAGAAGTTGTGCGAACTACTGTACCCTGCATGACATCCTAACTGTTAAAATAATTAATATACTATCTACTGTCTTGAGACTAAATAGTGATCTGCAGGACAAAATGACTTACAAGTTCCATGCAGTTCCCTTTAAGCAAATATCCTAAGTGGGCAACAGTCGTTCAGGAACTTGAACTAGTGGCAGGGGCAGAAATACAAAGAAACAGGGGAAGGGGTGAGGTTCCTTTATTACCTACACAACATTTACATACATTACTGATAGACAAAGTACTACCAGAAAAATAAACCAGTGGATAAGCAAATAACCCATTATGCCTGTTATACCTTAAAGTTTCCATGTTTGTTAGGAAACAAAAGAAGACATGGTGTACCTTTACGCATTCTTCTTCTTAATGATCATAACATGTTGGAAGGCTACTCTGTACTTAAATAGAATGTATTTTAAACAGCAGCTGATGCCTTCAGGAGAACTTTACCAGAATATAATATTTAGATGCAGTCCAGATTGTATTTCACATAAGTTCCTTATCCTTTCCTATTCTTTATTACTGAGGTCATTTGTATGAAACAGGATCTGTGCTTTTGAAGAGTTCATCTATTCCCAGTTATTGTCTCCTACCTGATGTCATAATGCACTGCTTGTGACATCACAGTTACCTCATGGCAACAAACTATGATGTCAATAGAGGAATATGACTTCAAGTAGGGAGTCAGCTGTAGAGGTAGATGAACCCTGAGGGATAAAGATAATGTATTCATGCAAATGTCCTTAGTAATAAATACTAGGGGATCTTTAGAATATATATGGAATGGAAGCGAATTGTACCCAATTATTATGTTTTTCAAAGTTTTTTAAGGCGTCAGCAGCTCTTTAAACATATGTTTAATGACATGGATATGTAATTGTATAATTTGTGGCACAGATACAATAAAACGGTTTTTAAAGAAAGCAGATTATCCACAAGAGGGCATCCACTGATTGTCATCCTGTAACGGGGTGCAACAAACTATAGTCAAGAGGAGACAGTGCAATATATGGAGAAATAAGGAACGAGGGGAGGTATGGGGAGAAGGTGAGGGGGATGTCATAGAGGGGAAGATAAGAGGGTGGAAGAGTGAGGGAGGTTAGAAACAGGGCAAGCATGAGTCATGTAATCACCAAGGAAGAGTCTTAAGGGTGTTTACATGTCTGCTTTACCAGAGACACTCAAGCACTTAGGTTGCTCTGGTACAAAAGCAGCCAACTGGACACTTACCAGGTCACAGTAAGTCGTTCCTGTGTCGATTCTAGAGCCAGTGCATATCTGAGAATGTGGGCCAGAGGGAGCAATGTAGCAGTCATGTGGACAAGCTGCACCACTCACATCGACGCGTAGAAGAGACCCTCACAGCAGTACCTTCCAGCATTCTCAGTGCCTCCCTGACTTGCAGCCGCTCTCCAGTACATCTTGGATTGTCACTGAGAGCGCCCATGCAAACTCTTTCAGTACTCAGCTCAGGAGGTCAGGAGAGTGCTAACACAGCCCACAATGCTGAGCCGAGCAGCCATGTAAACAGGGCTTTAGAGTGGGGTGGGGAGAGGAGGAACAGATAAGGTGGAAGGTTAGACAAGAGTCTTGGTAGCCTGTATGAGAAGGCAGCCCTCTCTGGCAGGAGCCCAGGGGTGGGGAAGATAGAGAGCAGGGGTCCCTGGAGAGTACTGAGGAAGGAAGAGGATAGTTGAGGAGAGGACGAAGGTAACTAGAAAAGGGAGACAAGCCAACCCTTGTAAATGTGTGTGTGGGGGGTCTCAGTTTAAATACAGAGACCCCACAGCTCCTAAAGTAGAATGCCATACAATATGCAACCTAACAGTTAAAGACCAAAAGAATGATCAAGACTACTTGGTTGTAGCACTCCCTTCCGTAAGTCATCCTACATAATTATACACGCTTGCATACCTGCTTCTTACTGTGAACTCTGGCTCTTATACTGGCCTCATAACATAACTTGCCAGCAAGATGAACAGCATATGAAGGGAAAAAAATAAATAAGGAAACGCAGCAGTTGAGCTGATCTTTGCTTTTTGGTCCTTTCAGCACATGTTTCGGTATATCCTGCATTATGATAGGATATGCAGCCAGCAACAAACTGTAAGTACTCTTTAATACAGCTTAAAGCCTTCTCCAGAAAAAGCACCCAACTACATTACAATTCTCATCTTTCGATCTTATAGCAAAAGAATTAAGAATATACTTTTTTTGTAATATAACCTACACATTAGATATACTGATGAAAGGCTTGTTAAAGAATCATTGCTCAACGTGAATGTCGGCATGGTGACTGAGCATGGGCATGGGCAGCTAATTTGCATGTTTCTCCTAACGCTTCATTTCAGGAATTGATGATTAACGTAGCAGTTTATGTCCTGGGTGAGCACTTTGTAACTGTATCTTTCAACCCCATTTAGAGAGCCCTTTTTCTCCTGTCTTGTAAGAACCCCTCCCTGTTTATAGTCTTCTTCAGCATTTTCTAAGATTTGAAATAATTAAAGGAGAGCACCTTTAAATATGGCAGCTACCCCTGCCAGGTTTCATCAGTATTTGAGCATGCAACACACACTGTCCACTGACCTTATGGAGACAATGGGGGACATCTAGAACAACTGAAAGCCACAAAACGTAATCTGTGTTTTCTGTTGCTTTTTTATGCTGTTTTCCTGACGTGATGTGATTGGATTTCTAGTTGGTTTGTTGGTTCTATTTGATTGGCCATCTTATCATATATTTTTATAATAAAACATTTTCCAGGCCAGAGAACAAGTGCTAGCCCCTCCCGGTCTGCCACTTGGGCCTTCCATCTAGCATTCCATTGACCTTGCCTCCCATCCACCACTCCCCGCTGGATCAACACGAGTGAGATCCAGGAGCCCTGGTGCCTTTTACTTGGTGGCTGGTATACATAGGGTTTTTCTTGTTTTGTCCCTGGACCCCGCTTGCCACCTGCTTGGAACCAGGCATTGCCCCATCAGTCCACGGTAGTAAGTAGCATTTATCTGCAGAGGAGGTATGCTTCATAACCCACTGGGGGTTGGTCAGTGCAATGAAACCTGGCGCCTTCCTGCCTTGACTGGAAGGGCTGCTGCACCTCCTCAGCCCCACTCCCGTGCGCCCAGAGTGGATCCTGAGTCTGCTCCCGAACTTGGGTCACCAGTGGGGGAGCACAGCACTCTATGTGCTACTCCATTTGGGGGCTCCTCTATGTAATTTGTTTTAACATCAACTGTTGCTTTAATGGAAAGCTAGTTTTCTACAGAAACCCAGGAAAGGTGGTGTGGTGTAGTGCACTGGTGCAGTGCTTGGAGCCTCAGTTGTAACATCGGAGGTCCTGAGTTCATATTCCAATATGGCCCCTGTCTCACTGAGGGAACTTGAACATATCCATGACCTCCATGCTCGCTGACAGTGACGGCACTTCTCGTTTTCCTTCAAGGAGCATGCCCATGCGTTACATGTTGTAGTATCCTCATCATAAACCACTAGTGCATATAGAAATGTTGGGGGGCAGATTTGCTATTTAGTGTCTTCTGGTCCCAGTACATTGCTTTGGGACACTTTCCTTCCCTTGAACATGCTGAGCTTAGCTGCATGGCAGTAGGCGGCACATTGTGCTGCTGCCGCCTAGAACACCCGGAGAGGGGGTCACAAGTGGTTCCCAGAGTACCACAGTGCAATAGGCTGAGGGCCAGTCTATCACAGAGCTGTGTCAGTGACTCACCTTCTCCCCAGGCAGGAGGAAGGGTGCTGCCATGGTGACCCCTTTCAGCAGGGTTGGGGATGGAGGGAAAAATATGGGAAAACCCCAGAAGGAAACAAAATAAAATGACTAAAAGCTACAGTAAGTGGCACTGACTATTCACACGTGAATCCCTGGAGGACAACAAAAAGAAAGGACACAGACAGAGTGACCCCTAATCCCAATGCCACGAGGTGTCCAGTGGCGTAAATTAGGAGATTGGATACCTGGGGAATTGTCCCAGGCTCTCAAGAACCATACAGATGGGATTTAACTTAAATGAATTTAAAAGATAAACCTCTACCTTGCTCTCACAGATCCCTAGATCCAGAGTGATGGCTGCCTCCATTTAAACCCCTTAATTCCCTCTATAGGGGTGGAGAAGAAAAGGCCACCACATAGTTTGACAGCAATCAAGTCTGGGGCCTTTAACCAATAGAGATCAACACCTAGTTCACTTAGGAGGCTGTGAAACACCAAGTCTGCTGGTACACCCCAAACTGGTGCACTCTGACCACAGACTACGACCATTTTAGTAATTTAATATTATGGCCTACCAAGCACATCTTAATTTCTATAAAAATGATTGGCAGCTATAGACGGTTTGACTGATATTTGTCTTTGGTGATAGTCTTCCCACATAAAGGTAATAACATCTTACGCCTCAAACACAAGTGACAGTAGCCTCTATCACAGCCAGGTCGTCTCACCTAGGTGGCGACCTTCCCTCTAGAATGGTTTATCCGTTACCTCAAGGAGAGTAATTGTACTTTCGTCCTCCTTGGAAGTACCAGCAGCTTTGGGGTATTTACTGTTTCATATGTGAAAATTTGCCTAGTTGGCAATAAGTTTTGGTCCAAGTTTTTGAAGTTTAGTTTATATTCTTGCTGCGTTAATACTAAGCGAGAATGCCTCTGTAATAACAGCTTATTTCTTATTTTTTATTTGATACTTTCTTTCACTGAACTATTTTTGTCTTCTCACTGCTATCTATCTACCTTATACTGCACTGTTTTTTTAGAAAGATCACCCAACCCTGATACCACTGGAGGAGTTCAGCAGAGGCCAGCTTACAGATCAGCAGAGCTTTCCAGCTATTATAAATGGCTAATTCCACCGAAAGACTTACCTTTAATGTTAACAGACTTAATAGCCCAATAAAAAGATCACAACTCCTTCAGTATATGCAACAAGAAAGACCTGAAAATATTGTTGCTTCAAAATGCATCTTTCAAAAGAGGAACATAATAAATTTCTAATATGGGCTTCCACATAGCCATAGCCTCATCACACATATCCGGATGCAGGAGCGGAGTAATTACACTAGCCCTTTTCCAGCTCCAGGATCAAACAGTAGATCCAGATAGACGCTACGCCATAATAATAGGTACATTATATGAAACACCCTCACAATAATTAATGTGTACCTTCCGCCAGGATTCAGCAAAAAACATGCACAACATTTCCTAAACAAATTACTCCCTTCATTACAAGGACAACCGATTCTAGGCAGAAACCTGAATGTTTCATTAAACCCCACACTTGACTCGATGTGACCTCAGACGATGCTTTACTCATCTACAAAAATACCTCCGGTCAACTTTGCCCCCACCCCCACCCCACCTAGGACTAATCGATATTTGGAGACATACATACCTTACCCTAAAGCAATATACACATTGTGCCCCCAGAATGAATATGTCAGCACTAATGGACTACATTTTCACCACGGCAGAACACCTAGACTCAGTTCAAGACATATACATTGGGACCACACTATTATCACATCATACCCTACTCTACTCTAAATCATCCCTAGTGTAACCCCTAGATGGCGCTATCCCAGGGCTACTACCCCTGCCTGATTTGCTACTAACAGGTTGAGGGCCTGGATCCAATGGCGGGTGCCTCCACCCAGAGGTCAGGGTTTGCAATAGTTAAACTAACTTGGTCACAGCCCTCTGAGACACTGCAACCCTTTCTTCCCACCTAGTGGCCCACACAATATATCAGAATTACCTTCACAGTATACACTTACCCCCAGGTCTGGTTCCGCACTGGGACCTCCTGTGAAATGAGATACAGTGCAACAATCACAGTACAGTACTTTAACATAGACAAATACCTCAGGCAGTATAACTTGCTGAAACAAGCAGCTCTGATTTATTTAGGGGATATAACAAGGACAGGGGAAATCAGGTTCATTAGCTTATCACTCTAATAATCTATCTATGGCTCTGTGCACAGGCCTATCCCTATCAGTTACTGTCCCTGGGTACCAAGCCCTAGTGGCTAGTCCAAACCGTGGCAGCTGGTAGGGGCCCTTTCTCACACAGAGAAAAGGAGAATTAAACAGTCAGCAGTACAGTAATTCCATTTGGATTTAATGTGGCACTCAACAGGGAGCTACCCTGAATTAGTACCACGACCTCCAAATAAGATAGGGTCCTTCAATGTCAGCAGGGCTCACTTGAGGTACACAAACCTCTTCACACATCCATATAAAGAAAGCACTATACCAGGCAGGCTGCATCTGTATCCCGATCGCAATTACTGCACAATACCGGGAGAACACACAGCAGATTCAGTTCCTGACAGACAGAGTGCAATTTTCAGCAATTCCTCCAGTCTTCTACAGGGTGAGCCTGGTTTCTACTCTTCAGAGATCCTTTGATTCTTTCACAGGACGGATTCAGTCCTAACAAGCTGTTACACAAGCTGCAGACCGAACTCTGGGCCTTACACACGTTTTTGACTAAAACTGCACACTGAAAAGCACAGAGCTCCTTCCTTCTTCACTGCCAAAGCTCAACTGAAACTCCAACCGACAAAACCGGCACTTCCTTTGAGTTCCTCCCAGTTCTTGACTGGATTGGCTGTCACTCACAATAGACTGCTGCTGTTGGTCCAAAAAGGCACTGAAGTCTAAACTACATCTCCAGAGTCACTGCCCATACAATCCTCTTGTGGCTGGCTCAGATTATGAGTCCAAGTTCTGATTCGTCCAAGGCACCATTTTAGAGCTAGCTTACCCACACTGATTGGTCCAGTTCAGCAGTTCAAAACTAGAATGGGAACTAGCAGACACAGTTCTGACTGCAAAGAAAGCAGGTTAGACAAACTGTAATTTCATTATTACTCTAAATAATTTCTGGCAAACAGTTACATCTTTCAGATAGGTTCCTTTGCACTCCTAGTGACTGCAAAAATGAAGTGAATTGGCAGCAGCTTGAGTGGTACTCAATCAAAGAAACACACAGTCCCCCATACAAACTAATTATGTCTGCAAGCAGACAGCTCTAAAGAGACAGTACCAGAGGTTCTAAAACACTCACTGATAAATGGCTTAAATGCCAAACACCATTCAGGCTTGGAGCATTCAAGCAAGCTCCTGGAAGTCTTTTGAGACCCCCATTTGCAGAGTTTTATCTCCTGGCCTGGGAAGCTTGGCGATCGCGTCAGCAAGTACCCATAAGTTTCAACTGCAACCATATACATTTTGTATTAGGCTCACGCATGTAATCATCAGTCAATATCATTTTACCAAGAACACATTTCTGAAACATTGCAGCAGTCACTTACATATTACATACACATTGTACCATAACTCAAGTTATTACCTCTTGTACATGAAACCTGAAGAGAGGGGCCCTTCCTATCAGTTACCTTGGGGCTGGATGGGGCAAGGGCACCATACTTAGAGGGCAACACAAGTAACTTGGAGTTAGCACTGATGCTCAGTTTGGGCAATGAGCCTGGGACACATACACCTTTATGTGACAACATTGAGAGGCAAGTCCACAGGACTCCCAAGTGAATCATAACTGAGGTGCACCACAGGCTTTACAGCTCGACCAGTCTTTCTAGGGGAACTGTTATAGTCTCTGCATTCTGAGCCTCATTTTCAGCATTGTCCTCACTTGTCAGGGAGTCTCCATGGGGTAGAGAGGTTAGAACTTGGGGCACTTTCAGCTCCAGGAGTTACAGTTTCTGAGTCCACAACATTTGGCTCGCATGGAGAGCTTTCTTGGACACTGCAGTGGACTGTCAGGGCACTCAAAATACTCTTCTTGTTCGGGTGTATCACCATTCTGCCCCAATCTATCATTTTCTCCCTGAAAACTCAAACAGTTCAACCATGCACAATGATTCCATTTCATCTGATCTGATGCTTTGCACTTCACTTTGTGGGAGCAATGGCTCCAGGATGAAGCTGGGGGCTTAGACAGTCCAGAAGGCCCAGCTTTGTCTCCAGTATTGACTAGGGGATTGCCCGAAACAATTGACTCAGTTCGTAAGAAGGATAGTATTCAAAGTCACTCTCACTTTTCTTCTGATATGGACTGACAGTCATGCTCAACTGGGACTGTGCAGGGGAACACTTTAACTCTGCTTCTGTAGGTGCAGACTTCCTTGATCTTTTCTGCAGCAGCTCTAGTCACTGGTCCAGAGGGGCATCTTCTGGGGGCTCAGACTCAATCAGGATTTGTCCAATGGGCAGTAAATGATTTCTATGCATTGTTTTTACATCTTTTGAATTATTCTCAGGCCTTACTTTGTACACTGGCAGATCATCTAGTTTGCCCACTACAATGTGAGGGAGATGGTGCCATCTGTCAGCAATCTTGTGCTTGCCATGCAGTCCCAGATTTCTTAGCAATACCCGATCTCCCTCCTGGAGTTCCTGTGCTTTCACCTTTTATCATACCTTTCTTTGTTGGCCAGATTTCTTTTGGCAGCCATGGTTTGAGCCAGTTGGTACGCATGAGTTAGCTGGGCCTTTAACTTTTGCACATACTGTAAATAGTTGTCAGCTTGAACCCCATCAGAGAGACCCCAAAACACACATCTACTGGTAGCTCCAGCTTCTTCCAAACATCAGGCGGTAGGGGAGAATCCAGTGGCATCACTTTTGGTGCAGTTATAAGCATGTACCAGGGTGCTAATTTGTTGGCTCCATCTAGGCTTGTCCTTTGGGTGCAGGGTGCCTAGCATATCATAGAAAGTCGGTTGAAACGTTCAGGCTGTGGGTCCCCTGGGGTGGTAAGGGGTTCTGGACTTTCGAGACTCCCCACAGAGAAAGCATCTCTTGATCAGACGACCTCAAAGTCTCTCCTTGATCAGAATGGATTCTTTGTGGAGCCCCATAGTGAACAAAAAGTTTTCTACAAGTACTTGGCTACAGTGGATGCTTTCTGGTCTTTGGTGGGGAAAGCTTGGGCATATCTCGTGAAATGATCAGTGACCACCAGCACATTACTGATATTTCTTTGATCTGACTCCAAACTCAGAAAATCAATACAGACCAGCTCCATGGGTGCACTGGTGGTGATGTTAACAAGGGGCAGCCCTCTGGGGCAAAGCTTTCTCTGTAGGCAGCGACTACAAGTTCGAATGTGTTGCTCCACATCAGCCCCCATCTTAGGCCAATAGAATCTGGATCTCACCAAGTCAAGTGTTCTGTCTATACCAAGGTGCCCCTATGGTTGTGTGCAAGGACCTCTTTACTGAGTCTCGAAAGGCAGGGGCAGCACTAGTTGTTGTTTGTCTACTTGTCCCCTCTGTCTACTGTTTCTCTGTATAACAGTTTATTGATCAGTTTCAATTTAGGACCTTCTTTGTATAACAGTGCAGTTCTCAAATCAGTGGAGCGTAATTTGGACACATCTTTTCCTGCATAGAGGGCTTCTAAAGCTGCTTTGATCATGGGATCGTGGGATTGAGCCCTTGAATACTGTCATTGTCCAGCTGAGGCAGTGCACCAATGTCTGTGCAGAAAAGTGGCAATAAGCAGCAGGTATGCACAATTCTCAGGCTCCCAAGCAATCCACCATGCAGTCCACTGCGTCCGTGGACATTTGTTCCTCCCTGTCAAACTTCCGGCAGAGTGCCGAATGTCAGGTTCTGCCAATCGGACCCAATCATTCTGGGAACAGGCCTCGGGAGAGAGCATCAGCATCTATGTGGTTCAGACCTGCTTCGGTATTCGAGAGCATAGTCATATGTAGATAATGCAGAAAGCCACCTATGGCCAGTGGCATCCAACTTAGCTGAGGTCTGCACATAGGTCAAAGGATTATTGTCAGTTTGTACTAGTATTTTAGCCCCATACAAGTACTCATGGAATTGGTCAACAATAGCCCACTTCAAAGCTAGGAACTCTAACTTATGTACAGGATAGTTCTTTTCGGATGGGGTCAGGCTTCTACTGGCAAAGGCCACTGGTCTCAGGCCATTCTCGTGTTCTTGGTACAACACAGCCCCAACCCTTGCAAGCTAGCATCAGTGTGCAGGACGTAAGGTTTTCTTGGATCGAATAGGCCAGCACTGGAGCATGGGTAAGTTGATATATGATCTCATGAAAAGCAGTCTCACAATCAGGAGTCCAGCGGGCCCCAAATACTTCACTCGATGAAAATACACTTTCAGTCTTGAGGGACGCTGACTTTTGGTATTTTTGTGGGTTGGGGATACCCTTGAGTAGGTTAAGTAAAGGGCGGATCACTCTTGAATAGTCCTTGATGAGCGCCATAATAACAGAATCCCAGGAATCTTGCAGTTCTTTAGATTTTTGGCTGTGGCCAGGTGGTCAAGGCCTCAACTTTACTTGGGTCGGTCTCTATTCCCTCGGTGGATACTATGTGTCCCACATACTTTACTGATGTTTGAAAGAATTGACACTTATCAATGGACAGTTTAAGGCCAAAGTCCTCCAGTCGGTCCAATACCTTAAATAATCTGCTCTCATGTTCCTCCAGTGAGCTGCCAAACACAATAACATCATCTAGGGTATACCAGGCACTCTAGTAAGTTCATGTCCCCACTGCACGCCTCCATCAATCGTGAAAAGTGGCTGGGGCACCTGAAATCCCTTGAGGCATCCCTCATGAATTCATAGAAGCCAAGCGACAGATAAAGGCCGCCTTCTCACGGTCCTCTGGGGCCATCGGGATCTGGTAGCACCCATGCGAGATCCAGCACAGAGAACCACTTGCTCCCCGCTTAGGCAGTCCAAAGCATCCTGAATGCAGGGCATTGTGTACTGATCAGGATAGTCCACGTTTGGCGCGATAATCCACACACATCCTTACTGTTCCATCTTTTTTCCTCACTACCACAATGGGGAAGCATAAGGGCTTCTGGATTCTTGTATTACACCAGCAGCTAACATCTTGCAGATGCCGCTCACATCATCTATCAGCAGGTGCCAGGCGTCGAGACCTCTCACGAAATGGTCTTTTCGTCTATGCAGCCGGATATTGTGCTCAGCTCCTTGCACGCATCCTACATCCCATTCCTTTAAAGAAACACCTGGTCTCTCTGGGCAAGCTTCTCACTGATCCTCACTTTCCATTCAGCTGGCAGCGGGGAGTCGCGAAATCAAACAAGTCAGGCGTTACTCTGTCATTCTTCCTTGAACTTTGCTGCTGGGTAGCATTGCAGTGTCTGCACAATGCACATTAGCCAGGCTTAACCTCTGTTTACTCGAATGTCTCTTTCAGACACATTATGAACTTGGACCATTACCCTTTCTAGCATAAGCATGGGCTCTAGCGGGCAAAATACTAGGCTTGACCAGCAGTCCCTCTGGCAATTTTCCATCGCCTGGTGCATCCAACATTAATATTTTATTCTTAACATCCTTTCTGATACGGACCTCTCCCCTGTAAGGTACACTGGGCATTTGGCCAGGATCAGAGACTCAGGATCCTTCTTTCCATACAATTCCGACCGTTCCTCTGGTTCTGTTTTTCAGCATCTCTCTGTGCCTCATAGGCCTTCTTAATTAAAGCCGAACTCTTAAAGCTCTACTAGTCTTTGACCTCTGTTTTTTATAACACAACTGTGCCAGCCCTTCCGAACATATGAGCATTTGTTCCAATCAACAAAGGACACCATCACTTACAGTCCAGTGGGGGACACACTAAGGCTAGGGTCTCCTACTTGTTCGTACTCCAGCCACGGAGGTGGGAAAGACAGCCAAATTGGATATGCGAAATAGGGTAGGCCTTCTCACTTAACCCCATACATAGGTCCTTCTAATGGTTGTGAGATGCGTCGACAAATGCTTCTGATACCAATCCTGGAACATAATTGTCCTTGGGGCCACTGTCTAATACAGCTCTTGTAGACACTCCATTCACCTTTACAGTGGTCTCCATGGAGGACCACTATTCTGGACCAGTCTGGGCGTGAGCGGGGCCTGGGCAACTGACCTTGCAGGGCGTGGATTAGCATTTTTGGTGCCCTCACTGGGATCACATGTCGCACCTCTTAACCACTGATTTCTTCTCCAAGCTCCTTGTAGCCTATATGCAACTTTGTCAGTGTCTTTTGGGACTGGCATTCTCTTCATGTGCCCATCTTTCCCACAATTATAGCAAAACATACTTTCTGGAGTTTGAGCTGGCGGAGGCGCCACACTGGGAGCCAGGGCGGGGTATTACTAACTGGAAACCTGGGTGCCATCTGTCTGCGGTGTGATAAGCATTTGGAGACATCTCGCAGCTTCTCCACTTCCATGGTCAAGGAATTGAGTTTGGAGCTGTTATCAGCAGGAGATACATGGGTGGTACCCACCTCATAGCAGATGCAGTCGGATATAGGTCAGGGCCTGTACTTCGCAGGCGTGGCCTTCATAAAGGGACTGTTTTGAATTCTCGGATCTCTCTCAACAGTTCGCCCCATTGTGGCATATCTTTTTCTTGTCAGAGCACTCATTGACTGTCAACCTCTGCCCTAGACTTCACTTGATGGGTCACCCTCAGTCCCACTTTCGGTCGTATACAGCTGTTGGTGCAGGTACCTCCCGAGTCGCCTTTTCTCAACTCCTCGAATTTCTCTCATTAACTCATCATAGGAGGGTGGGGATTCCAGTCGATTTGCCAGGCGCAACTCGAAGCAACAGCAGTTCTGAGAAGGGGCAGACTTAAGGATTCTGTCCAGTCTGGTTGGGTCCAGTTCAGTCGCTGGCAAACTACCCTTTCTGAGGCATTCTTGCAACAATTTTTCTAGCCGAGAGACATATACAGACAACTCCCCTTGGTACTGTTGTGCATTTCTTACTCTCCACCATAGGTCCTCATCAGAATCTGGGCTCATACACATTCTCCGGAGCTCAAAATGGGCCTGTGCAGTCTTCAGGGTTACTGGCCGTTGCACGGATGGTAGCCAGGGCAGGACCTCGGGCTCTCACCCAACCCTCTTTTCGCTGGCCTCCCAGCATTGCCATTCTAGCACTCTGGGGGGCAACAATAGTTCATCCAGGTCTCCCAGTCATCCTCCCTTGGGGTGGGAGGGTGCCAGAGAAGATCCTCAACCTTCGGTAAGAGTCGTGACTAAGGCAGGTGCAGAAATAGGAGTCTGCATTGTTCAGCCACCATTACGGGCACTGGAGCAGGAGAGGGTGTTGGGGAGGAACAACCTCAGGTGGCAAGAATAGTTTCTTCAAGTCCTCCACAGTTTTCCCTCTCCCAGCAACCATTCAGCAAATTTCTCCTCAAAAGTTTCAGATAGTGGTGGGGCTGATTCCCCGGTCTTTACTGTCCTTAGTTATCACTTCCAAGCAGTGAGGGCCTCTGGGGTAATGGTCTGTGGTACTTTGGAGCTATCTATGGGATCCTTAAACTCTACTAGGCCAGGAAAGTGTGGGTGAGCAGATTAGCATGCTACCCACCACCACAGGGTTTTGTAAACCTTCCACCTTGAAAGTACTCTGCACAGTGTCCGTATTGATACCCAGGGGATGTCCAGGATAAGCATAGCATTTTGGGGTCGATCTCCTCCCCAGTACACCACTCCACCAGCCGTGTCGCAGCCACTTCTTGTCGGGTACCTATTTTTTTTAACAGTGGTTCAGTAATATGGCCACTAGAGGACACACAATCTCAGCGGTGAGCCTCCAAGATGTAACCCCTAGATGGCGCTATCCCAGGGCTACTACCCTGCCTGATTTGCCACTAACAGGTTGAGGGGCCTGGATCCAATGGCGGGTGCCTCCACCCAGAGGTCAGGGTTTGCAATAGTTAAACTAACTTGGTCACAGCCCTCTGGGACACTGCAACCCCCTCTTTCTTCCCACTAGTGGCCCACACAATATATCAGAATTACCTTCACAGTATACACTTACTCCAGGTCTGGTTCCGCACTGGGACCTCCTGTGAAATGAGATACAGTGCAACAATCACAGTACAGTACTTTAACATAGACAAATACCTCAGGCAGTATAACTTTGCTGAAACAAGCAGCTCTGATTTATTTAGGGGATATAACAAGGACAGGGAAATCAGGTTCATTAGTTTATCACTCTAATAATCTACCTATGGCTCTGTTGCACAGGCCTATCCCTATCAGTTACTGTCCTGGGTACCCAAGCCCTGAGTGTAGTCCAAACCTGCGGGCAGCTGGTAGGGGCCTTTTCACACAGAGAAAAGGAGAATTAAACAGTCAGCAGTACAGTAATTCCATTTGGATTTAATGTGGCAATTCAACAGGGAGCGACTCTGAATTAGTACTCACGACCTCCAAATAAGATAGGGTCCTTCAATGTCAGCAGGGCTCACTTGAGGTACACAAACCTCTTCACACATCCATATAAAAAAGAGCACTATACCAGGCAGGCTGCATCTGTATCCCGATCGCAATTACTGCACAATACCCGGAGAACACACAGCAGATTCAGTTCCTGACAGACAGAGTGCAATTTTCAGCAATTCCTCCAGTCTTCTACAGGGTGAGCCTGGTTTCTACTCTTCAGAGATCCTTTGATTCTTTTCACAGGACGGATTCAGTCCCAACAAGCTGTTACACAAGCTGCAGACCGGAACTCTGGGCCTTACACACGTTTTTGACTAAAACTGCACACTGAAAAGCACAGGGCTCTTCCTTCTTCACTGCCAAAGCTCAACTGAAACTCCAACCGACAAAACTGGCACTTCCTTTGAGTTCCTCCCGTTCTTGACTGGATTGGCTGTCACCACAATAGACTGCGCTGTTGGTCCAAAAGGCACTGAAGTCTAAACTACATCTCCCAGAGTCACTGCCCATACAATCCTCTTGTGGCTGGCTCAGATTATGAGTCCAAGTTCTGATTCGTCCAAGGCACCATTTTAGAGCTAGCTTACCCCACACTGATTTGGTCCAGTTCAGCAGTTCAAAACTAGAATGGGAACTAGCAGACACAGTTCTGACTGCAAAGAAAGCAGGTTAGACAAACTGTAATTTCATTATTACTCTAAATAATTTCTGGCAAACAGTTACATCTTTCAGATAGGTTCCTTTGCACTCCTAGTGACTGCAAAAATGAAGTGAATTGGCAGCAGCTTGAGTGGTACTCAATCAAAGAACACACAGTCCCCCATACAAACTAATTATGTCTGCAAGCAGACAGCTCTTAAAGAGACAGTACCAGAGGTTCTAAAACACTCACTGATAAATGGCTTAAATGCCAAACACCATTCAGGCTTGGAGCATTCAAGCAAGCTCCTGGAAGTCTTTTGGGAACCCCCATTTGCAGGGGTTATACTAGAAAACCCACAGGCAAAATGTTTGGAGATTAAACTTATCCAAGACCTCCTTCTAGTTCAATACTTAAAAACCACAACCCCAAATATTAGCCAACAATAACACCCAAAACACCTCCCTCTCCACAACGCTAATACAAGGTAAGTTAATAAGTTACTCATGTGCACAAGCTAAATGCAGTGTATGATATCTGAATTACAATAGACTTTGCAAACTCTCCAGATGTTCATACAGCAGGGAGACACCTCAATCAAGCCCCATTTAGCTGGTAAAACAAGAAATGCAAAAATGCAAAATGATCGTATAGAGCAAGCGTTAAATTATTTAAAACATACATGAAGGAGGATCCCATGATGCTAAAACCTTCATAGACTTAAGCAAGGTGGACCTAGGTGTACATTCTACAGCTACACAACCTGCAGATACATAGTTATAATGGGATGACCACAAGACATTAGGGACATTATGAATGATTAATACCATTCATTATACTCTGTAAAAGAAATGCCTCCCACAAACGCCATTAAAGAATTCCTAAACCACTTCTCTGCCCAAACTAACCTCATCAGAGGCAGAACATTTACTCTTACCCATCTCTTTATCAGAAATAACGAGTTCTGAAGGATGCCAAATCTCAGAAATGCCCAGGTCCTGATGGCTACCCAGCTGAATTCTACAAAGAATTTAAAGAAGTTTTATTACCCCCTCTACAGCAGACTTTCAAGGAGGTGCAAACCAACCAGATTTCTCCTCCCACATGAAATTACGTAGTTATCTCCACCATCTTAAAACCTGATAAGGATCCTTATAATCCCACTTCATATTGACCCATTTCAATTTTGAATTATGACTATAAACGTTTTATGGCAGTCCAGGCTAGGCTGCTGGAGCCTCTTATTCCCAAACTGATTGATAAGACCAGGTTGGATTCGTAGAATGTGCCAGGCCCATGATAGCGCTGAAGAACATTACTATTGACAAATATATCACCTCGAGAAAAATCCAGGTAGCCCTACTACGCCTAGATGCAGAGAAAACATTTGACAGGGTGACTTGGTCTTTTCTTTGGCACACCCTGTCAATATTTGTATCCCCAGTCAAGTTGTCAAGATGCTACAAGGTCTTTACTCATCCTCAAGCTTATCTCAAAATTAATAGCTCCCTTACAACCCCCTAATCTGGGGGCACCGGCTGCTGTACCCTCTTTCCTCTTTTGCTCTATATCTGGAGCCATTGGCAGCTGCTATCTGACTAGATCCAACTATTTCAGGCATTCCACTAGGAGGAATGAATAAACTGTCTCTCTTCTCTGATGACGTACTTTGACCTTCACCTACAAACTCCATCCCGGCACTTTGGAACCTACTTCAACAGTTTGGGGAAATCTCAGGCTACAATTTAGACACAAAAAACTGAGGTACTCTCACTATTCTAATCCTACCCCTTCCCTAAAGACATCCTTCCCCTTAAATGGCAAAAGGGAGCCATGCGTATTTCGGATCAAACTATCAATAAACCTTGATCATGAGAATTACGAACCATTATCACAAAAAATCACTGCCAACTTGTCCAGATGGTTCCGATTACAATTGTTTTTTTTCTCCATAGAGGTAATCTGCAAAATATTCTCCCGTGCATGTTGTACTACCTCCAGACTGTACCCATCATGCCAGCCCCCTATTGGTTTCAATCATGGCACAGAACCATATCTCGGTTCATCTGGAATGGGGAGCAACCTAGAATTAGGTTTGTGACACTACATCTCCCACGGAATAAGGGAGAAGTTAGTCTTCTAAACTTACTATGGTTCGCATAAGCTGCTCACCTACGGACCTTCTGTATTTGGTTAAACAAATCTCAACAACCCTATTGGAAATGGATAGAATTCCTTGTAATGACTTATCCAGTTAGACTATTACTTCTTTAGCAACCCCTTACAATGTAAACCATATTCAAATGTACCCCTGTATGGCTACGACAATAAAACAATGGCATGCGATACCGACCAGTTACCTTAACCAAGCCCACCTTTTTCAACTAAGAGCAATTGCTTATGGTCAAACGTTTCCTCTAATTCAATGGACATGTGCCAAGAAGCATTGGAATAAACAGGCCTCAGATTCTATTTTCAGCTTATGGACCAAAGGGGAGTTAACTTTCGAGACACTCCGATTAAAGTATAATCTACCATCATCTACGCCACTTTCAGTTCCTGCAACACTGCTCATCTATTAACAGTAAAGAAAAATTGCATTCAGCTTTGCCGAACCCTACCTATATTGATGCAACTAACAGGCACTCATGTAAATGGAGAGTCAGCCCTGCATTTAATAAGCCAGCTGGTGAAGGCTCTGCAAGAGCTTAACGAGTAACGACAGAAAATATTCGAAAGAAATGGAATGCAGAGCTTAGTGAAAATATTAATATACAACTCTGTCAAAATTTGCTCTCCCAGCACACTGCTTGACTACAGCACGGTGTGGTACTTAATTTTCATGGAAATGCAGGTACAGATACTTCAGAAGACCAGAAGTAGTGGCAAAATATACCACCCCTGACCAAGTCCGATGCTGGAGGGAATGTGGGACCACCCCAGCTAATCAGACCCACATCTTCTGGACCTGCCCACTGCTGGAGCCATTCTGGTCAGCGATGATACAGGATTTAAACAACATTTTAATATGCAGGGGCAATTACACCCTCTTTGATTTTACTGGTTATCCCACATCAAAAGGCCTCTTCCAGCGCCAGACCGTAAATCACTATTCACTTTAATCCTAGCCTACAAAATGATCACATGTCAATGGTTAACTCCCAAAATCTCCACGGTGAATGATTGAGCAACATAGTAGCGGAAATATATGCCTTAGAGAATGACACACGCATTACATAATACATTAACTAAATGTGAACTCCACTCTAGAAGATGGGTGATGAACCAAATGCAAAAAGATCCCACTTTTGTACCATAGCTGGCCTCTGCTCTCTTCCCTTTACCCCACTCCTTTTTCACTGACATTTCTACCCTTCCTATCAGGTTCTTTTACCCTGTCTTATTTTTTCTACTGTTACTTATTGTTCCTTAAGACTACTATTCAGATAATGACTTGGGCTATACTCCTTTATAATTCTGAATAAATGTAAGAGATTACATTGCAAAGTAGTACCACCAGTGAATCAGTTGAGCCATAAAATCATAGCACAAGTATATGACAGAACTTACCTGTTTTTATCCTCTGTTTTCTTTCTTTTCTTTCTTATATGCAGATATGACAAGTCCAGTTTATTAAAAATCAATTCATTTAATGTTTTAGTATGTTCATTGACCTACTACATAAAGCAAAGTGAATGTTATGTGTGGGATCATATGAAAAGTAGGAATCAGTTCAACGTTGACCTGTATAATTGTTATAGTGTGAAATGTAAATATATTAATGTTTCCTTGTTATAGTTTTGTATTTATAATAAAACAGATCTATTATAAAACTAATAAAAATATTATTAAAAATAAAATGAAATCATGAAACAGCATGATTTATTTTGCAAATTGCTTGTTTGAGGATGAATTTTGGAAACCCCAGGCTCTCGTCTACTCAGGGTTACTTTCTCTCTCTCTCGCTCTCTTCCCCAGCTTTGTCTGTGCTGATATTCATCGCCTCTAGCCTTGAACGGCTTTGGGGAATGTGCATGACCTTCACCTCATTGACAGTAAGTGGAAATGAATTACAAAACCTTTTCAGAGCTCCCAATCTCATGCTTTTTAAAAATATATATGTTATTGAAAATGTTATGCAAAGCATGCATTCATAATTTTTGCAATGACAAAGTTTGTTTACATAACGTTACATGATAAGAAAAGCAACTACACTCAGGCATGCTGTGGTCTCATTGTAGCATTACACAGTCTTGAACATACTCCAGAGGCTAAGGATTCAAATGTTCTAGGAATCCGGTCCCATGCTGCAGCCACCGTTAGCGGATGAAATGCCCGCACCTGCGAGGTTATATTTTCAGTAGGTGCAGCTAGCGGGATGTTGCACCTGGTCCCACCAGGCCATACCATTCCGTGCAGCTGCACCAAAATAAGGTGCAAGCTGCGTAAATCATGCAGCCAGTCGTAAACCAGCTTCACTTTGAGAAACTTCAGTTGTGGGAAAAACTGCAGGTCCGGTAAGTGGAGACTCACTTGCGTCAGTTTTTCCCACAGCTGTGGGAATTTCTGGGGCTTGGAAAATCCAGCCCCAGATTGACACTTAGTGGAGCTAGTTCTCCAGTTTGGGTATGGGGTCAAGACAGCTACTGCAACTACTGCGAGAGGAAAACAGCTAAACCAAAGACAGCGTTCGTAAAAACACAGAGTGCTAACATAGCTAACAAACCACTCACAGACAAAATGACTGTTTGTGGGAGGTTATGCCCCTGAACCCCCAAATTAATATAACTACCTCGGGAGGGAGGAAAATCGGGATGGGGAGAAACCTCGGGGGATTGTTGTGGAGGGAAGGGAACCAGCAGGATAGCTGGGGACAAAAAGCACAGGGCAGGGGGCAAACAGACACTCTGGAGGGGGGGAGGAGACAAACCGAAGGGAAAAGTAGTGTCCCAGGACCGAAATCAAACCCCGTCTGACAATGTCCACTGCTCTCCTTTCCTGTGGCCTCACCCTCTGCACCTTGGCAGCTGCTTGGCAGCACACCACCCAGCAGAGGCTTTATCCTCTTCACATCGAATATAGCTACAGGACCGGGTGTAATATTACCTGCAGTATAATATCCCTGTAGCTATTTCGCTTTTAGCTATTTTAATAATGCAGTGTTGCTTGCGCTTATTATTCTCATGCTGTATTGACCCAGTACCTCCAAGTTGTCCCCAGACGTTATATGGCAGGAGATAGCACACAGTCTGCTGTGGCCACTTGTCCTTTGTGCCACCATGTCAGTAAAATCTAATCCAATTTTTTGTAGGCCCCTATCCGACCCCAGAATCTGTATACGATCTTTTCTAAGGTGGGGCGTTCCCCATCATGCAGTTTAGCCACTCACAGTGGGAGGGCAATAGTATTCTTCCCATGCTCAGAGGATTAATATAATATTGCACTTGCCAGGGTACTGTATATTAATTTGTGCAGGCTCAGAGCGACTCTTAATTTTTTTCATCTTCTCACAAAGTGACCTTTGGAAAGAGGTCCGTATCAACACATACACTCTCTCCTAGTGCAGCTAATATGTTAGTCTAATTTACTTGCAAATTTGGACAGCAACAGCGTATGTGGCAAAACCATGTTGTCAGCCCCTTCTGGCCATCGAACTTCTCAGAGAAGCTTTTGGTTTCCCTGAGCGTGTAGTAAGCCATGTGACTGTACATAAATTGCGCTGCTTTTTAATTTATTATGCTTTTGTTGCCGCCAGCTGCCCATAACCTCCGCGCCGGCCATGGACCCTCGCTCCCACCTCCACATCGGTGTGCCTCTTGATACCCCTGGCTTGCCCTTGGAGGCGAGTGCGACACCCTCCCTCAAAGGTGCCACAATGATGGAATAGAGGCGAGAAGGGCCATCCTAGAGGCTAATTGAAGCCGGGGCAGGCTTCATCTAGGGGTGGCTAATGGCATTATTTTCTCCCCTAGTTATGTAGGGGCGAGGGACATGCAATGACAGCCAGCATCCGCCCCTTGAGCCTACTTGTGGTGATGGCGTGAGCAGTACACCCAGCCACTGCTAGGTGTCCACGTTGTGCCGAACACTATACCCCTCCCCTGGAGAAGGAGAGCAGCTGTTGGACACTCAATCTTCTCCCCGGCTGGCTCTCTGATGGCCCATGTCCGCTCCTGAACCGGGTCACTGGCATTGCAAGTGGAAATCCACCACTGTGCCAGCAGGCTGGCCAAATTGCACTACTCTTAATTTGCTAGGGACAGGGATGCAAATTTCATCAGCTTGTATGTCCACTCTGTCGCCATCCGATATTTTCTTCCCAGTCGAGCGCATCTTTTTTTTTTTCCTCAGCTCTTTTATCCCCAGTGCCGCTGACCAGGGCCTCCTTCAGCTGACTGCAGCGCCTGTTCCCGCCCACCAAGATCCTTCCTGGCCTATGACCCCGTTCCCTTGGTCCATTCTGTGACTCACCTGCTTGGATACCCCTCGCTTGTACCCACCACCCAGGCTGGGTGACCTTCAGTTCCACGGCGCCTCCCATACAATTGTCTAATGCCCAGCAGGCGGTGGTGAAGACTGGAAGGATGGCGAGGCCCAGGAGGGTGGATCTGGTAGTGGGCATGGTGGCAGGGGAGCAGCGTCATGTGCTAACCAGTGGGGTTTTCCACTTTCCATTTCCCTGGAGGAGAGGACATGCAGTGGTGTCCTGGTGACGCCAGATGTGCTCCCATGCCTGATCGCCAATGTCGGCCTCCCCACCAATCCTCTTGCTTATGCGATCTCTAGCTCACCAACCCCAGCCATCACTAGGGGTCAGACTTTCACGGAGTGCCTTATCCCACTTGCCCCAGAGGAAGAAGGCAGTCCTTGGGACACTCAATCCTCTTCCCCACCCCAGCTGACCCTCTGAGGCTCCAGGCTAGTTTCAACCCGTCGTCAGCATCACAAGTGGGGCAGCGATCATGCATACCAATGGGCCGACTTAGCCAAATGCACCTCAAACAGTGTGGAACAAAGGGCCAGATTAAAGCCTGTTGGGATCAAGTTGCAATCCAAGCCCACTTCATTGTCTCTTGCTGAAACATGATAAAAAAAAATTTGTAATACATTTTATTATAGTGTATGCATCGATTTTGCATACATATTCCAGATTTCATGTGCAGTATAACACTTTAAAAAAGGTGACTTACACAAGAACTACTGAACAATGATTCACAGTTGGTGTATTATCTTGTGATGCATGCAGAAAATGAAATTAGTCAACCCAGGCCTGGCCCGCCCAGTGAGAGACAGCTCAACAGAAATGGAGGAGGATGGTAAGGGCCCCAAGGACTACACTGCTCCCCTCCCAAAAAAAATACAAAAACACAAAGATGTTACAAGTTGTGTTGAAAATAATAAGATGGTCTGCATAAAAATATCTCACCCAACAAAGCCACTCCTCAGGCATGGTAACACATTTGTACATAGAAATAAGTAGATAAACAAGGAACTGCTTCTCTTGAAATAAACTCTCCTCCTGCTCTGGCTCATAGTGGGGAGACCGTGTAATGTATTAGCTAAGCCGTATTCTGCTGTAATTTATGAAATGCCATGTCTCTGGGATATAAATGACTGTATTTAAAGTGCTACGTGTAACCATTGCTGTACCTGAAAAGTTTAATAAACATTATATTTCCAAAGAATAAGTGATCTGTGTTTACCCTGCCAGGATTTAGTGGAGAACCACTGTGTTTGACACTTGTTATTTTTCCAAAGCAGCTGTTGCATCTGTTTGCTCATCTACCTTTGCAGCAACCAGTTTTCTGTTTGTCTTCCTTATTGACTGGACAGGTGAACCCAACTCTGATAATAATTCACACCCTTTGGACCCCCCACCTCCATGTTTGATAACTGTGTGCTTTCCTCCTACTCCTTGATAACCTAGACACTTACGGTAAACAAACACATAGAGACGGTTCATTTTCCACCTCATTACTCTGATCATTTCCTGAGAATAAACACAGCACTAAATGCTGAGATACAGAGTTTCGGGGTGGGTGGGGCCAGAAAAGCTTTTAACTTTTAATATTAACTGGCGGTTGCTGACTGTTATGTAAAACAGATGAACTGTGCAGTGGGGTAGGTGGTAAGGTCTAGATAACAGCGTGGTCTGCTTTTTCTCGAACCTAGACTTCATTTATTGTTGTTAACCAGGGCTGTCATACCCATGAGGCTGGGGGCTGAAGTCCCCAGTATTCCTAGCCAGGTAGTGCATTTTGTGCTAATGAAGCCTGTAAAAGTATTATTCAGTGTTTCTTTTAGATTCATTTTTAATGTTGTGCCCCCTCAGAAAATTTCTTGGCATGACGTACCTGTTTGCAGCAAAATAAATGAAAAGATAAGGAGTATAGCCTTTCTGTTGCCCACCTTCACTTGGCTACCTGATGCCATAGATAGGCTGAGGTGATCACTTCCTTTTTCCGCTGGCAGCAGCTGCTACCTGTATTCCCGGTGGCGTTAGCGTTACTGCTGCTCCTCTGCCCTGTAAACTGGTAGTGATGTGAAATAGCAGTGATCACGACTTCAGTGGCATTCACGGGTCAGAGGAGACCAGATATTTCTTCTTTCCTTCCCCAGACCCCATTTTTTTGGTGTCGCCCATACTGCGCTTAACTCTGCATGCAGCAACCCCTACTGTAGTAGTTGGGAAGGCATTCCTGCCCTCACTAAAGACCCTCACCCCTCTCATTTATTTACTTACATTAATAAAATGGATGAAAAAAATCCCAAAAGCTAATTCTTCAGAGGCAATTCCAGCTTCATGCTCTCTCAGTATAACATCATAGTCTGAAACTAATTGAAAGAAAACCTACATAAAAGCCTTTTAATGCTGCAGGACCCATTTATACCATGATAAGGCACTCTAGGGCATGTGTTAGGCAGGTTAGCATAACTGCTTGCACCTTTAGTATATTGAGCCCGCCACTTTGGATGGTTCCACCATCAGGCAGCACCCACGATCGATCGCCCATCATTGGGGCACCAGGGATTTTAATTCACCTCCGTTCATGCAGGGGCCAGTCTTCTGCAATTCCCCATATGGGGGCTTGCCCCATGCCCCTCTAACTAATTATTCTAAATCCAGGAGGGGTGGACCTTGGGAAGGGCTACACATTTTGAAATTTGGCACCCTGTTGATGGGCACACTCTGACAGGCGCTCAGATGGCTGGAAAGGCTTTGGGATAGTCATGATTGACCAGGGGTGGTGGTTGGCAGCAGGGTATTTTGCCAGGCTAAGCTCTGTCAGAAACAGCCCACTAGCCCCAGCAGTGGGCCACTGTCTAAGACTCTAAGTAGCATGTGTTAGCACTGTGCTTCAGCATTTGTGCAGACCCTTTAAAAGTACACCACTGCATTGCATGGACTGAAAGAATGCTGCCCGTCTGTAGTTTTGGAATATCTGTATATTTTTCAAAAGGAATTGTTTTCAAAACATGTCAGGTGTAGTAGGATTGTGTTATTTGACTTTTTTTTAACTTAGTATGCTTTGTGGTCCCTAGACAGCCGCCCCCCATCAGCCCTACCTCAGACCTGACCACTGTCGATATTGTTCCTGGGACTTACCTCGCCCGGTAGTGTTCACTGACTTACCCCCCAATGCGGGCCTCCTTTACCCCATCGGAGGCGGCCCCAGGTTGGCAGCATGAGTGGCGGCGGCCGAGGCAGGAAGCAGCCAGCTTGTCCAGCAGTATGTTTTTCCTTTCAGTGACTGTGGGAGGGCTGGCATGCAGTGGCCTGCGGTGTGAGAACACCATACATCCGACATACCTCCCATCCACTGGGCTTCTTGTGGTAGGACGTCCTGTGAGCACCAGGAGCTCTGCACCGAAGGCCTTAAACCCCCATAGATGGAGAGCATGGAAGGGATGCTCAATTCGTCCTCTCCCAGCCGGCCCTCTAGCAACCCTGGTCCATTACCAAAACCTAGGTTGTCGGTGTTGCAAGCAGAAGGCTATCAGCATGCCAGTGGGCTGGCCTGTGTTGTTTGATTTGGTTATGCACTAAATAAACCACTAGTTGTACCTGATACAAAGCAGTGGCTCCAGTGAGAACTGAGGGTCGAGTGCCTGTTTGATTGTCTACACATAGTTAAGGTCCTACCTCAGAAAATAACAAGCCCAAGACAATGTCCTTCACCAAATTAACTGAGAATGGAAGCAAAGCTGATGCCAATCCGACAGTAGATACTAAATAACCAACAATAGAATGTGCAGCACAGCAGGAGACAAAGACCAACAGCAAACAGTCAAAATACAGAGCGCCACTACAGTAACCTCATGCTGACCCAGAACTGACCGAGTGTGGTAAAAGAGGAGAATTCAGGCCCCGAGATGAGAGTGATATATATATCGAGCATACTACATAGATCATAAGGACTTTTATCTGCTGCATGGTCACATGTCGTATGTTCAGATGTGCATAGAAAATAGTTCACTGAGCTGGGCCAGTCTGACAGAAAAACAAGAAATGTCTCTCGGGGTTGTCTTCCATATCACCCCTGCCATCCTGTTTCCAGTGAACAGTATCTGTCAGCAGCCAGTCTCCTGCCAGCCCCCACTGCATTGCATGGACTGTCGGTATGTAGTCCCCTGAGCGGATTCAGTATTTTCGAATATCCGTCACCAGAAGGGCTAGTGGCAGATGTGGTGTTCTGCAAGACAAAGGTGCAGTGTGAGTCATAGAAGCTACCAGGCAAGGAGTCCAAGAAGCAGGGACTTCCTTTGGTTGAAGAAGTCTGCGCAGCTGTGTCCCTGTGCATCTGCCAGGCCAGCCACGCGGCACTGATGGCATGGCAGAGCCATGAACTCTTCAAGAACTGTCTAACTTCCATCCTGCTGCCTGATAAGAGTCTGCCAGAGCTACAGGGGGCACATTATATGGGGATAATGGTTGCTAAGCACCAGTTGCAGATGGCCCTGGATATGGCCACAAGGCGCCCAGCACCATGTATGGTTGTGGGTTTCACCATTCATGCAAGAAATCCAGCAGTGGGGAAGACCTGCCCTTCACTGGGACAGCTCTCTTTGGGCTGGGGTGGAGGACCCTTCACATGCACTGAGAAGTCCAATGTGATCCTGGGCACTGTGACTTCAGTCACCAACCCTAGCTCCAATTCACATGGTGCAGTCTCCTTCGTGGACCCTATCAGAGCACATGTGGTCTGCAGCAGAGACAACAGTATCAGCAGCACTGCCTGGCTAAGCCCCCAGTAAATCCTGGGGTCAGAATCAGCACAGGGCAGTGGCAGGGGTTTCTCCAGAGGCCAGTCCTCGGGGACCATTGCCAGAGGTAAAAGTGAGGGGTTGGGGGCCCTATTCCCTCCGTCCCAAATCATACTGCAGCTCCCAGCAGGGGACTCATCCTCCCTTCCTGCCACAGTGGTCCACTGTTACCTCAGACACATGAGTCCTGGAAGTGATGGGATCAGGACTGACTCTGATATTCGAGATCTGATCTCCTTGTCAGTCCCAAGCACCACTGGAGGACAAACTCTCATTGGAGCCTCTCCCACACTTTGAGGCAAAGTTCCTCAGCTCTTTGAGTGGCATGGATAGAGCTGAGTTCAGCGGGTGGGGTGGGGGCTTGTGGTACTTTGTGGTACCCAAGTGGAAAGAGGGCTGGTGCCTCATACTTGATGTGTGAGCGCTGGACAAGTTAATTTTTCTGAAGTTTCTCATGGTGACTGCACCACATCATTTCATCGTTGAGTCAGGATCTTTGTTCTGTTTCCTGGACCTCCAGGGTGCGTGATTTCCACATCCCCATTTATCTGTCACACAGATGGTTCCTCTGCTTTTGAGTGGATAAAACCCTGCATCTGTTCAGTGATGCCATTTGGCCTAGCATCAGGAGCCAGGGTGTTCTCCAAGTGTCTAGTGGTCGTAGTGCCCTTTCTCAGACACACAGGCATCAAAGTAGTTCCATGGATCTGGAGTGGTCCAGTGATCTTGTTGTCCAGACTTTCTGGGATCTTGGCCTGCTGGTCATTCTGGCCAAGTCCACACTAACCCCAAAGCAGATGGTTCTCTTCATGGTGGTGAAGCTAGACTTCCTGCAAGCCAGAGCTTGTCTGCCCCTGAACAGGATGGAGGACCTGTCCTTCTGTGCCTAATCATTTCAGGTTGGGCCATTGTGCCCAGACGAGGATTTCTTCTGGCTTCTGGGCTTCTTGGCCTTACTCCGACCGTGGTGTGTTGGACTCACTGGCATATCGGCTCTGTGTTACAGGCTGGCTGGGGTGGAGCCAGCAGCAGGATTGAAGGCTCACTCTGCCAGATGAACTGCTGCCTTAGTTACTGCTGTCAGGTACATTCTCATTTTAATAAATCACTAAGGCAGCTACAGCACCTGGTCGAATCTTGACTCATTCCCGTCCACAGCATCGACTTACTCAGTCATTGTGATGCTGTTTTCAGTTCCTTTTTCCTTCAGTTTTTCTCCAAATTTGGGTGCACCTTGCTCCTTCCTGCTGAGAACTGCTAGAGTCTGTCTGAGTGTGGTTAGTGAACTGATCCTCATTGGAAATAGAGGTTACTCACTTGTAACCATAGCTCTCATACCATTCAGTTCACATCCGCAGGACCCACCAACCTCCACTGGCAAGCTTGCTTCAGAGTCTTCTTCAGCGTGCAGCTCTGAGTGCGAAGGGGTGGAGCCAGAGGACCACATAGTTGGGTAGTAGGAGGAACAAGCTTGAAGACTGTCCTGGGGACTGAGCATGCTCACTGGAAGACTGCCTAAGTGTGGATGTGAAGTGAATACTAGTGATAGAACTATGGATACAAGTAAGTTACCTCTATAGCCATTTCAGGATGCCTTGATGTGTGGAGGTGTTTTAAGACCCATCCGCCTCCCCACCCATAAAGAAAACAGAGTATATTTCTGTTTTTTCTACTTTGCATTTTGTTTTATAGAGAAATTTATTTTTGTTCTCTGTCGCTTTCACAGAAACTGCTTTAAAAAGAACACGGGTGTCTATTGTCCATTATGAGTTCAGACAGTGGCTCAGACCTCCGCTAGGTCAGAGTTGCATTTATTCTGGCAAAGCGCTCAGGATACAGTCATGAGTTCGTGCCAAGACTGGGCTGTGCACTGAGTTGCGCTCGCTGGGTTTCTCTCACCTTTATTTTCTTTTGCTTATGCCAGGGCAGCCAATAAGCTGACCTCAGGGGTTGAAACAGGCAAGGAAGAGGAAGGACTTGCCTGTTAAGCATGCAGCATCAGCAGCTTTGGGGAGGGCAGAATCAGTTTAAGGGCTGAAACAAAAAAACACATTCTGGCTGTCCTTTTGAAAGTGCTGGCATTGTCAAATGTTTCTAAATTGGGCAACTGTACTAACGGAACAATGAGGTGAAAAAATACATGAAAGTATATCTTCCTGTAGTTATTTGTGTGTTGTGGTTACGTGTCAGTTTGTAAACAGTTATACTGTTTGTGAATTTTGTTGGGAGGGTTGTTACATTTCTTTCTGTCCTTAAACGACTTCCCAAAACTTTTTGCATACCCCTTATGTGTAACTCCTCATCCCTCAGGCGCCCGCCTTCTCCGGTGCGGGCATAAACTCCTTTGCTACACTGTTGCACACTAGAGCATTGTGAGATAGTGGTTAGAGCACCGGTTGGAGACCTGGGAAGTTGCGGACTTCCTCGGGTCACGTGAGTGCGTGTTTGGCCTCTAGCGGGATTCAAACTTGTGATCTCCAGGCCTCAAGCCAGTTCCCAACCACTAGGCCACACTGCCTCAAGTTTGATGCATCTACCATTGCCTTGAAGTCAGAAAGAGCACAACTGTCATTTCATGACATTATGTGCGAGGGGTTCTGGTCAATGAGGCTAAGCAGCAAGACTGGTTAAAGAACATCTCGTTGTAAAGTCTTTGTGTGCTGTACTTCAGAATGTTACAGTCTGTCAGTTGGAACATAAGCTGTGTTTACACAGCTGCTGAGGTTCTTCTGTGACTGCTCCCTGTGCCCCGACCTCCACGCTGGTTCTAGCACATGTTTACATGGTCCCTCTTAGTGCCGATGCAAGCCGTGCTGGAGAGGGGCCGTGAGTCCAGTGCCCTGGAGGAGAAACACCCAGGAGCATAGACTGGGTGCCAGAGCAAGCGGTGCAGCCTGTCAGCACGACTGCTTGCACCCGCACTCTGGCATGCATTCCCAGGATTGCAGAGGCATGGCGGTTCAGCAAGGACATACCAGGATCCGGTATGTGTTCACACAGCCGATTTTGCACCAAGTGGTTGGGTTGCAGCTGCAAATACATCTGTGTAAGCTGCCTTTTTCACTTCCAGGCAGGACTTGGCTCCCGCTGAGAACACACCACTCAGCCCTTCAGTGGAAGCTGAGAACAGCGCCAAAGAACTGGCTGGCGGTGGGTGGCAAACATGAGAGATAAACCACGTCCTAACAAGTTAAAAGAGACCCAGGAGCTGGCGGGCTGAGGTTAAAGAGAAAAAAGGGCATTTAGAGTTACGTAACTAGAATGGTAGTGTTTTACACTGTTAGTGTGCCTTCAAAGTACTGTGAAGAGAAAGCAGGGTGGGAGTAATTTAAACAGAAAGCAGCCAAAACCTAGAAGACCAATGGCTATTATTTCTCCATTTCATGGTAACAGCAGCCTAATCTCTGTAGTTGGCACTGTGAAAAGTAAAATATATGTTTTAAAAAGATTAGAGGTGGGGATGCTTTCTGCCCCTTTATGTCATGGCTAATGTAATTCTGTCTCCTTCAGGCTGTATGCCTATTGAGGCCATAATATTAACACAATATTCAGTTCAAATTATAAAAAAATGGGTGGGGGATAGAAGAGAAATATTAAAACAGACCATACTATTCATATTTCTTCCCTTTTTCTATTTTAGTAATTTAGGCTAAACATGAGGAGTTTTTTGTGAATGTTACCAAGGACCTTGGAATTATTATGGTCCACAGCTGCTGAACCTACCACAAGAACTCATATCCTGCCACAGAACTTAGGTGTCACTGTAGAATTCAATAGTTTTGATGTTTTTATTTTTAAATACTAGTTTCCCACAATTATCGCCTCCCCTTTATTTTCCTGGAGCCCTCCCATTTCTCAGTATTTGATGTTACCAGTGACATCATGTGGTACATTAGCAAATGGCTGGACACAACCCCCAGAAATAAATAATTCCACTGGCCGCCTCAAAGGCTTGTCGGGAGCATGTCACACTGCCATGCAGATGCCGGAGTTCATGAGCGGATCCTGTTCACCACATCAGCAGGCAACCTAGGCTACTGGCAGTCACTGGAGGCAGTTTTCGCCAGCCACAGAGGTCTGGTGGTGGGTTCCAGTGTATAGTGACAGTGTACAGCAGAAAACTGGAGCTGTCAGGTATATCACTGGGCAACAGCAGGGGTGGGAAGAAAACCCAGTATGGTAAAAAAGTAAGTAATTTCTGCCACAAATGTGTAACAAATCCTCCACAGTTTAGGAGCCCTGGTGAACAACATATGGCAGAAGGACCTCTGAGAACCATGGGTCCCCTGTTTATAACATTGCTACCTACCTCACCACATTGTGAGGTTATGTGTTCTGGTGGGTAGAGATTAGTCTTGGGGAACCAGGAGACACTGGAGGCACAGGTTTGAATCCCAGCTTAGCGTGTGTGGCCCTGAGCAAATCACATAACCTCCCAGTACTTCAGTCCCTCCGGACTGCAAAACTAAGGAAAAGGCCAGTTTCCAGGCTGCCCCAGTGGTCCAGTGGCAGAGCAGCTACTTGCCATGCAGGCGACCTGGGTTCAAGAGCAGAGTCAGGTCATACATCGGGGAGGTGTAGGTGGTAGCTGCAGTTTAGCAGTGCACCTCAGTCAGGAGGGTTGGCAGTGAGTTCCAATGCCACAGTGATACCCCTTCCCCTAGCTAAGCCAGGGAGCTTGTTACTTACCACAGGGACACTGTGATGTTTTAGGGGCTTGGGGAGAAGACCGAGGACAAATGGGAATGCATACAAGCCGGCTGTATGACAGTCATTGGTACCCTTGAGCCCTGCTCCATGTGGATTCCCACCAGCTGGGATGGTCAGGAGAGTGACCGGGGGTTGAGGGGTCATCAAAGCACAGCAGCAAGACACAATGCTGGTGGCAGCTCAGGAGCTAAAAGTGTTATCAGTAAAAAAAAAAGCAGGTTCCACACTTAAAATGATACATCACATCTCAGCTGGGCTATCCTGGGTAAAGAAATCGAACAGCAATTTTTCCACCAGTGGCCAGGGCCCCCTCTATAAATTAAAAAAAAGTACACCCTTCATGTCAGTTTCCACACACGTCACAAAAACAGACAAACTTCTGATATTTTTCTTTTTTTGGGGATCTTGTGTGCAAACATCATCCGAAAGTCTATTGTTCTCACAGCTCTAGTCATTTTTCTCGTGCTTTGCAGAAGCCCCCTTCCAGAACAGTTACTATAAACCTCAAACACGCATGCTCAGCCAGGGAAGGGCATCGCTGCTGTATTCCCACAGCTTGGGCAGCATGCTGGTTTCAAAGTGAATGGCCATGTTCTAAATTTTAACAGTTTTTGGAGGGGAAGGCGAACCAGGGATGCCGTTTAAAGGTAACCAGCAAGGCTTGCTGCTGAGAACCAAGTGAGTTCCTTTGCTGCGCGTGTAGTGTTACTAAACCTTTCAACCCTTAAAATATCGATTTACACCAGGATCCTATAATGAAAAATTTACTGTATATCAGAACTTCGCTGCAAGTGTGACCTGATCTCATACATTTCAACCTACTGCTCCACTAGGACAGTAGCTTATAGGAATTTTCCAGTTCCTTGCAAAACAGTAGCGGCTGGCAATGACAGGAGTCAAATCTCAAGATGTTCAAAATCTTTCAGTGGCAGCAGGTAGTGATGTCACAAGCACAGGTATTATGTTTTCATGACAGGAATAAGCAATAGGAACAGATGAACTCTGAAGAGAGGCAAATATCCTATTTTATAAGTTTATGGGTCCAGTTGAGAGTCTTTCATGCATCTAAGATTGTTGCCTAATGCGTTCTTAGGACCAGAGAACTGCTATCCAAAAGTGAGCAATTCTGTGGTGCTAAGGATGCAACAGGTGACAGTCCTAGATCCATGAGAGACCTCCAGGTGGACCCATAAACTCATTAGAGATCACTAACTTTAAAAAAAAAAAAAATCCTTTTCCTTATTTGAATGCTGCCAGCGTGTGCTGTCAATGAGAAGCCGCTACAGTGGCTCAGTGCATGAGACACTCTTACGTTAATAAGAGTACCTCACACTCAACTGAAGGAAGCACTGTGATTGGTTGAGAACACTCCTGCAATCCATGGTAATGGAAATGTCTTCAATAATAAAAATGGAAGGTCATTAAAGTGGTGTTTGCAGTTTTCTGCCAAACACAGTTCATACTGCGGCTGGTTTAGGAACCAGAGGCACAATGCCCATTTCAGTTCCCATCACAAAACCCTTAACGCGAGGCAACCTCCCATTCAGAATCCACCTGTCCAATCTATTCTTAGATGTTGATTTGTTTTCACTAACAATTATTGCCAAGGGAAGGTTGTTCCATGCTTTTATCACTCTCTGAGAATAAAAGAACTTTCTATTATTTGTTCTGTACTTAAAACTGTAATTGCTGTGGGTGTCCTCTGGGTTCCACTGCATCCTGCTTCAGAGCAAACCCCAATTTCTGTGAACAGGAAAGGGTCGTTTACAACATCCCATAAGAATAACAGATCCCCCTATGTCTTTGTGTTTCTAATGACATACGGTTGAATGATCTTAATCAGTTTTCATAGTCCATAACTTCTAAGCTTCTTATTTGTTTAGTGAACCTTCTTTGGGTTCTCTCTAACTGAGAGATGTCCTCCATTTTGTAAGGGAACCCCAACTGGGAACAGTAGTCACCTTTGAGACTTAGAGCTCAGAGTCATAATATTCCAAAAAATATTCAGTTTCGGACATTGCAGTCTGTATTACTAAAGATTTTTGCAGTAAATTAGTCTCTTTGCTCCTTAGCCTTCATCTGTCCTGGTTGCTTTTCCTCCCTTTAAATCATCATCCTTTGCTGTGACATCACAGCCTGTTACCATGGAAATTATTCTAATGCCAGAAGCAGAGCACAGTGACCTCAAGACAGGAGGAAGAGCAAGAACAGATAACAATCTAAAGGGTTAAGCGCCTGTATTCATGCAAACTAGTTTCAATAATAAAAAGAATGTCCAGAAATTCAGATTTTGAGGGAATTCTGTATCTGAGCTCTTCTAATCCAACTGTGATTTTTTTTATGTAAATCAGACAATCTGTTTAAAAAATCTGGATGGACCCTGTACTGTCTTTTAAAAATGTTTGTGTCTCAATCATAATGACTGGTTCACATGTCATGGTAATGATTCACACTAGTAATCAGCGTTAATTCTGTTCACCATCACCACCATTTATAAGTAGAGGGTTAAAATGAGTCGTGGCCATGCCCTCAGTGCAAAGTGTGTGTGTGTGGGGCTGTGTAATCTCTGCCGAGTAGAAGCTGTGCTCTGCAGTTTGACATAAAGACATTCTCAATCTCGTAGTGAAAGGGATGTAGTAACAGCAGGAAGTTACACCATGGAGTGTGCTATTTGTAGCAGGGTATATGGATGGCCCTGTTTGATTATCTCTTTTAAGATAAGGGTGTTTTCCTCACCTTTGAAACTCTTGCAAGAATGACTTATCAGTCTCCTGGGACAAACCTTAGAGACCTAGAAGCATAAAAACTGAGCACAGCAAAAATCCCAAGGTTTAGTTTTAGTTTTTTTTTTTTTTTTAAGTTTATTTAAAACACACAATTGCAACTCACCAAAGTGAGTTGAAGCTTCATACAGAATAGCATACTAACATACTAGACGCCAGCAGAGTGGGCCTATTGGTCTATCAAGTCTGCTCATGCTTCAGCACCCTGATTGGGTACCGTAGCCCTCTATCTATCTCCTTCCACTGTTACTCCATCCCCAGTCCTGCCCCTCCCCAAGCAAACCAGCTTGCTTCACCCTGCCTATACCTGCTCCCACCCTCTCTTGAATCTCCTCCACTGTAGCTGCCTGTACCAGCTCTCCTGGCAGTGCATTCACTTGTTCCACCACTCTCTCGGTGAAGTACCTCCTCTTCCTTCCCCCTAATCCTGCCACCCTCAATTTTCCAGCTGTGTCCTCTGGTGATTCCACCCTCCTTCAGCCGAAAGATCCTATCTCTACTTACCTTATTTACTCCCTGAGGTACTTGGAAGACCTCAGTCATGTCCCTTCAGTCCCTCCTCTCCTCCAGTGAAAACAGGTTAAGCTCCCTAGTCATTCCTCATTATGCTCATATCCCCCAGGCCCCGGATCATTCTGGTTGCTCTCCTCTGAACTCTCCAGGAGCTGGATGTTCCTCCTTAGGTGCAGCCTCAGAACTGCACACAGTACTCAAGATGTGGTCTAACCAGGCTGTTGTACAGTGGCAAAATCACCTCCCTGTTCCTTGAGGTAATCCCCTAGCGTTGCATCCCAGCATCCCATTTGCCCTGACCATAGCCTTCCTACACTGCTCTGAATTATTCATGTTAACATCCACCAAGACTCCTAGGTCTCTTTCCCCTGCCGTGGCCTACAACTCATCCCCCAGGATGTACACATAGTTAGGGTTTTTCCACCCTAGGTGTAGTACCTTGCACTTGGAGGAGTTAAATTTCAATTTCCAGGTGCAGGACCGCCTATCCAGAGTATCCAGGTCCCTTTGCAGGGCCAATCTCCCCAGCCTTTCCTTAAGTATGCTCTCCATTACCTTCCCCACCACCAAGTCAAACTGATGGGTCTATAGTTTCCTGGCTCTTCTCTCGATCCCCTTTATGGATGGGCACAACATGCACCTGCTTCCAATCCCTTGGCACCCTCCCATCTGCAGTGACAAGTTAAAGATCCGCCAATGGTGCAGCCAAAATATCCGCCAACTCCCACAGTACTCTGGGATGAATAGCATCAGGCCCGAGATTTATCCTTTTTAGGGACTTGAAGGCTTTCACACCTGACCAATAGGAATATCAACATCTGCCCCCCAGCATAACCAGCCTGACATCTCACCTCTGGCCTACCTCCTCCGGAGGCTTGTTCTTCAGCAAGTACCTCAATAGTCAGGTCTGCTGCACCTTCTGTGTCCTTCAACCCCCACCTTTTGGAAGTTCTCCAGCCTCCTCCTAGTGAACACTGAGGCAAAGTACTCATTCAGTACCTCTGCCTGCTCTCCAGCCCCTTCCCCCCTCCCCACTGTCCTCAACCTACTGAGCTGGCCCTTGACCTTCCTCCTCTCACCAATGTATCTAAAGAACCCTTTTCCTCACCCCATATCCCTGCACCAGCCTCTGCTCTTCCAGGTCTTTGCCCCCTCACCACTCTGGTGACTTTCCTGGTTGCAAGGCGATAGTTCTCCTATCCTCTCTCCTCTTTTTTGTACCTACTGTAGGCAGCCTTCTTCTCCCTTACTGCCTCCTGGACCTCCTTGGTCCACCAGCATGAGTTTCTGAGACCTACGCCTTGCGCTTCACTCTTGCACAGATCCTGGTGGCCTCTGTAGCCCCACTTTATGATCTCCCACCCACCTTCCACATCCAAACCTGATTTTATCTCCCGAAATGCCCCTTAAGAATTCCCCATGTTCCTAAAGTCCGCCCTCTGAAATCAACTATCATCGTCCTTGAATGATCCCCAATTTAAGCCAAAACCAGACTGTGTTGTGGTTGCTCCCAGCCAGAGGGTCTTCCACAACAATATATCTCGCAAAGATCCCCATCTGCTAAAACCACATCCAGGATACAACCCTCCCTCATTGAGTCCATCACCTGCTTATTGAGGAATGCGTCCAGGAAACCATCCAGCAGCTTCTGCTCCTGACCACAGTGGACATCCATAGTACCCCAATCAGTAGCCAGCATATTAAGGTCCCCATCAACACCACTCTTCGCTTCCAGTCCACACTGCCCTTATTATTAGCCAACAGGCAATCCTCCAAGTCCTCCACTAGCCCTGGGGGCCTATATCTACCCCCAACTCAGGCTTCTTTCCCATGGGGGTTCCTAAGATGACCCATAGGGCCTCCACATTGCCCTCTGCTTCCCACTCATATAATCTCGATGTTATCCTAATAAACATTGCTACTCCTCCCCTCTGCCCACCTTTTTGTCCTTCCTAGCACAAGGTACCCACCAGATTAAGGTCCCAGTCTTGGCCAGGGATGGCCCAAGTTTCAGTGACCGCTGCTGCATCCACCTCACCCTCAATCAGCGTGGCCTGGAACTCAGGCATTTTATTACCCAGGCTCCTGGCATTTATTAAAGCCACCCTCCAGCCTGGCCCAGTGGCGCTGAGGGTTGAGGTGCTGGAGCGCCACACCTTGCGCCATGCTGGCAACACGTTCTGGAACAACCCGGGCGCGGGGGTCAGCAGTGGAGGATGAGATTAAGCATTCAGAGGGCAGCTCTCTTCCCGGGGAGGGATGGGTATCGTTAAGCTCGAGGGCGACCTCTGGCCCAGTGGCAGGAGGTAGCCAAGCGCCAGCGTGGTGGCATGTGCCTGGGGTGGAGCTGCGACAGTGTGTTGCCTTGATAGCTGGGCTCCACAGGGGAACTAACTAGTAAATACCTCCCACCGATGGGTGGTGGTGCCTCCACCCAAGGGCCACACTCCCAGAAGTCGGGCACGGCTCTCTCCTCGTTCTTTCTTCTCCCGGCCCGGTCTCAACCCTATAAGAAAGAGTGCCTTACGGGTGGGCGGCCTTTCCCTGGAAGGTAGACCTGGGGATGCCCGATGCTGGGGTTAAGAGGAAATGAGTTGGGGTCACACAGAGAGGTAGAGTCCAGGACTGGGTAGTCGCCAGAGAGTTCAAGGGCTCAAGAAGGAAGGAAAAAATAAGAGTTCAAAAAAAAGCCACCTCCAACCCTTGTCCCTACCTCCCTTACCATATCCTCCCAGATCTTTCACACGTCCATCCACACTCCTCCCTAGGTATTGTCTGTCCCCCCTTATGGGGTTGCAGGCCAGTCCCACCTGCAGTATGGATGGCCATCAGCCTGGCAGTGCCCCCCTCCCCCTTCACAAGTTTAAACCCCATCTAGCCAGAGTGAAATCCATTTGAGAACTTCCTTTCCTACTGGATTTAGGTGAAGTCTGTCCCAGGCATACAGTCCCTTGTCTTCCAAACTCCACCCAGTCTCCCAACACCACAATCCCTTGTGCTTCACCCTCTGCCCGAGCCAGTCATTTATCTCCTGATCTTCTGTTTGTTCTCCACAGTGGCCCTTGGCACTGGCAGGATTTCTGAGAAGGAGACTGTGCATCCATTGTCATGACAGACCCTGGCCAGTTCTCAGAACCTTGTCTGAATTTCTAGCACACTGTTCACCTCGATATCATTTGTCCCCAGATGCATCAGGAGTCCAGTGATCCTCCACAGTCCCTCGTCAGCTCATACACCATGAACTTCACCCTATGCACAGTCAGATCGGAAATATCCACTACCTTAACTGGACTGGATTTTCCCTCACCCTTTCCAGCCCAATGAATACCCCTGATCATGGAGTCCCCAGCAGGAGAACCTTAGTGTCCCCTTGATCTTTTGTGCACCTCCTTTTGGACTCCCTGCCAGCCCCTATCACCTCCCCTCCCAAGACCACTTCCCCTGGTTTCCTCCAGACCCTATGAGAGAACCCCAGCCACCCTACTCCTCTTGTCGTGCCTTTATAACCGAGTTCTGCCCCCAGTTTGTAGCCTCCACCCACTCTCTACCCCAGTCGTTCTCCTTTCTCAGACCTCTCCCCTTCCAGCCCCACCTCTCCAGTCCCTCCCCAACATGGCATTCCCATCACCATCATCCTCCTGCCTCTTCCCCCCTTTCTTCTTGCCCTTCCATGCCCACTTGCAGGTCCCCTTATCTTTGGGCCTTTCTCTGGTATCATCCTCCCCTTGAAGGACACCCTCCCTTGTCTCATTCTCTCCTCCTTTCTCACCAAGTTGGCTCGCAGCCTCCACAGCTTCCCTCTGCTGGCCCCCCTCCTTTCTTTGACACTTGATTTGCCCCCTCCCCTGCTAGCATGCTTATTTGAATTACCGATGCCCACCCTCATCTGATTCACCTGTCCCTCCCTCCTCCCCTTCCTTTTCCTCCTCTACCCCTCTCACCACATCCTCTCCAACCATCTTACTCAATGGCTCAAATTTATTATAGCACACATAGCCAACCTCCTTTTTTTGTCCTATCCCGCTATCCACTCCTCTAGTAGGCCCCTGTCATTCCCAACGCACCTGTTCCCTCCTGCCTCCTATGATTTAGCCTGTTTCTTCTACCGGTTACCTCCCAGGTAGCTACCCCTTTGCTACTAGTCCATGCCCCATAGGTTCTCCACTTCTGTCTGATGAAACAGATCCAGGTCACACTCTATCACTGCCTCCTCCTCCCCACAGGCCCCCAGCCACATTCATTCCCCACCCCAATAACTCCAGTTTCCTCCATGCCCGTCAAGCTCCTCCTGATCTGCAATAACTGCCTACAGACTGGGTAACCTCCTCCCTCAGGCCCAGTTTAGGACCATGGCTGCCCGCAGCCAGTGCATCCTATAACCCTGCCAAAGATGCCTGCCCTCATGGCTGGGAGCCACCCCAGAGGCCTTCTCCAAACATTCTTGGACGTCCACCCTTGAACAGGTCCCCACCTCCAGGCAGATCTACCCGCAACCTCTCTACAGCCAGTCATACAGGGCTATGTAGCCTATGAAATTAAAACACAGCTCTTGGACCAAGCTACTAAGCAGAATAAAAGAGCATGAACAGTGTTACATCCTTAAAAGTTCCAAAATAGTCAGAGTCACAACTGGAGAAAATCCAGTATAGCCACCCAACCAATCAGTGACCTACCACCTGGCCCCCTCCTCCTCTGAGCATTTAATAGAGGTGGGGGCCATAGTGAGTGCATGGAAACTCAACTAGCATCCCAAGAGTGGCTGGGCTCATCCCTAAAGGTCCCCAGCCGCAAGTCACGAAAATGGCACCCTGGCTTTCTACTGGGCACTCCGACTCTGATCACTGAACTCTTCCTAGCCACCCGATGTTGCCACCCCGGCTCCAAATTTGCTCCAGATACAGCTCCTGTAACAGTTCTTTCCTCGCCCGATGTGCTTGCACCATCCCCAGGACCTCTGGACCCGAGAAGCAGCCTGCTGATGCGGCCTTCGAGATCCCCTGCTCCTCTGTGAGTAAGTCCCAAATATCCCAAGAGCGGCTGGGCTGTCCCTTAAAAGATCCTGCTTTGAGTCCTGAAAGTGGTGCCCTGGCTTTCTGTTGGGTGCTCCAACTCAGATCACTGAACTCCTCCTAGTCACTGATGTGGCTGCCCCTGGCTCAAATTTGCTCCTGATACAGCTCCTGCAACAGCTGTTTCACCGCCCGATGCAGCGTGTACCGTCCCCAGGACCTCTGAACCCCGAGAAGCAGCTACTTGATGAGGCCTGCATAGTTCCCTGCTCCTCTGAGTAATTGTCAAACATGTTATATAATGGTTACACAATGTCAAAACCAAAATTAAAAAGTTGTAATCTAATACAAATTTACAAACTGTCCACCAAATTTCCTAAATTTAAAGCAGGGATTAACTTTCAGAAGGATTTACATTGCTCCTCAGGTTTATTCCATTGCACCTGCATCCTTAGATTATATCACTTGAAATCTCAGTTGGAGGCAGAAGTTTATGCAACTTTTGGTTTCATGGCATATCTGCAGACTGGGTGAACCAAGCGATCCTTATCTGCTGTCAAATTCTATGTTTCTATGTTTCTTTCTCCTTCAGTGTTACAGTTCCTCAAAGCCTCTTTGTTTCTTTATTTATGTGAAAATTGGTACCTGGGAGAGGCATACTGAGCCAAAGCTCATTTCCAGGTGTGAGCCAGGGAAGGGAACATGCTAAAGAACAGCAGCACAGTACATAGAACCAAAACTTTGAACAGCATGCAGTGCAAAATTGGCACAAAATAGAATGAATATTAAACAGTTGTATGTGCAGGAGTAAAAGTGCAGAGCAGCACAGAAAAGCATACAATGCGTGCATATTCAGAAATGGCAACAGTACTTCATGAGAGAACAATATGGAACAACTGACCATTGACCTTGGGGTGAAAAATTACCCAGCCTCATAATGGAGGGAGAGTCCTGCATTGGTGTGGACATTTTAATAAAGGCAGGAGCAGTGACCCAGCCAGCTGCTTACTTTGGTGGTAGCCACTGGCCAAGAGGTCAGTCCTGTCTGCCCAGTTTTCCTACTGTATCCCCATGACCCATTGCTGTAGAGGGTTTTTGCATTGAGGTCTAACCTCTCCTTTCCCCAGCTGACCCCTTCCACCCGCTTACTTCCGCCTCCATACCCTTCTTCGCTGCCACCACATCCACTGATTTGGTCCTTATATATGTTTTATAGAGCAGCAATAAACATCCCATTGTTTTATTAACAAAGCTTCTCTTTATGTTGTGAACCATATAGTTGGATTTCTGTATTACTCGTGTGCTGTGGTGTTTGAAACTTAATTTGTTATTCTTGATTCCGGCTTTGGTTCCCTACCCCAATTGCCCTACCCTTATCCAAGATACAGGCACTGTTTTATGACTGACAAAACGTGCAAAACTGATATTTAGTCAAGGACAGATATTTATTGAACATTTTTAACAATTTGGTCCCATAAATTTAAAAAATATATATATTTTTGTAGGACTGTTTACATTTACATAAAATCATCAGATTTCATGAAAAAGAGGGAAACAATCTAGGACAACATTAAAACAAGTCAAATAAGAATTGCCAATCCACACTAATTTTATAGAGCGTTTTGTGCTGAACATTATTTCTTTTACACTTTTACAATTGGATTTACAGTTTTCAAGATATAAGCGTCAGAAGACAGTGTGGTAGTATGAATGCTGCAGGTGTAAACTGCTTCAGGCACACAGGTGTTCCAGCAGCAGGCAGAGTGCATGAACATTCTAAATGACAATAGGATGGAATGAGTTAATGGGAAGTTTATGGTAATCATGTAAGTGTCCAGGATATGCTTATATAGAGTATGTGCGGCCATGCCATAGGGCACCCCAGTGCCATGCGAGGAAGGGGAGTCCCAATAGCCTCGTCCAACTACACCCTGGGTGTACACAGCCCTGCATAGGGGCAGGTCGTGGCATTAGCAGCAGTGTTGTGCAGGTGCCAGGCATCCCACTGGATGTCCTGTTCAACACTTTGTGGATCCCCTACTAATCATGGAGAGAGAGGGCCACAGGATATGGCAGTCCGGTCAGTCCTCCATGGACTGCCATTATCCCCAGTTAGCAGCCGATGACACCAAGTTGAGCTGGTATGTGCAACCGGTGCCTGTGTGTTACACAGCTCTCCCAGTCAACACAGGGGATGGTGTCTGGGGTGCCACTGCTAGCTGGTGGGGGTGTGTAGATGCTATGGCAGCCCCTCAGACCCCTCTCTCCCTCTGCAGGCCGTGCGGGTGCCACTGCATCCTTCTGGTTTAGGCAGAGGCTTACTTCCCCCGCCTGCCCCAACCTGGCCAGGTACATGGCTGTGCATGTGAGGGATCAGGTGCAGAGGAGACTCACAGTCAGGACTGGGGATATGCAGAGGTCTTTCCATGTGTAGAGCAGGACCTCTCGCACCCCTGATGCATGTTGGTACCCACTGTGGAGGCAGATCTCTACGAATGGCGCCTAAGGCTGATTCAGCTTTTAGCAGGACTGAATGGTGCACAGAGGCGTGACAGAGGTGTGACAATCTATAAAAACACAGACATGTAATTTGTCCTCGTAAGGACTCATCAGTGTGCCTCACATATAGCTTAGGCTTGGGAGGAGGGGATCCAGCCATGTGATCTCAGCTGTCTGGGTCTTGAGTCCCAAATAGAAAAGAAGTTTAAAAAGCAAAGAACTTCAGGGCAAAAGCACTGATGCAAGGTTTATTCTGGAAGGGCACTGGTAATAAAGCCAAGTTTCCAGACATCACAAATGACACATGCAGTAACCCACTGATGCAAACCAGCATAAGAAGTATACACATATTAGCATGGCACAGCTAAGGCTGTATGAATTTAATACTGTTTAATAAAGAAGGTTATCATAAGATAAAATCAGCGATATGTACTGTAAATAGTGTTATAAGTGCAGTAATGACAGCGAGAGTATGTCAGGCAACAATAATGATGATTATGTTGATTTATGAATACATTTCCTAAATGTTAAGTCTTAAGTAGAAGAGTACCAATCCCATAGTTTCTAAATAAGGGGCGCTATTGGTTTGTCACGATGACTAAAAGTACTCATTGGTAGATTAGTGGCCCCATGTATTGTAGTCATTTCTCATGTAGAGGTGGGTTTGGGTTTCTTTGGTTTGTTAAAATAATCCTTCTAAAACCAAGACACACTTGTTTATTTCATTTTGGTTTTGTGTTCTGAGAACCTTGCAGACAGGTAAACAACAAGGTATGCTGGAGAATCTTGTGCTGACATGTAATGTGGGGCTGGTGGGGGCAGATTAGACGCCCAAGGAAACTCTAAGTTGAGTCTGATCCTGCTGCCGTGTTGCTGTCATTTCACCTGTCAGACCTTGGCAGTTATCTTTCTTAAACTCTGCATAAACAACCTTTGGAAACTTGCAAACCTAATTTCTAATGACTTCTGATTACTGGTATGTGCTTAGCTGTATAGTTCTTGAAATAATAAAGTGTGCCTCTGAACTTCTGACTGAGAGTCACACTGATAAACATCTAACTGCCAAACAGAACCCACTGCACTCAGTTGCAGCCTGAGTCATGGGAGGCACGCCTAGGTGAAGTGAGGTGAAACTCACACAGCTTGTTTATCTGAAGCCTTCTCCGTACTGTGATACATAAATCAGGGCAAGGCATCCTAAAATATCTGAGGTCTTGCTGGGTCTCTCTCTCTCTCTCTCTCTCTCTCACACTGTGATGGCGGAGGACGAGTGTCTCACAGAGATCATTCTTCACAAATGGTGGGGTACTGCAGCACCCTTGTGCCTAAGCCATAATGAGATAGTTGAGTCTCAGAGGAGATCACTGTCTGCTGTTCGTAGTCAGGTGTGAAATCCAAGTCTCAGGTTCAGCTATCAAGGCCCCAATAATGTGCATTTTTCAAAAATGGTTACTTAACACTTTTTGTTGTTGTTTAAGGGATACCCCAGCCCAATTGTGACCCTCAAACAAATGTGAGAAGATAACAGTGTCTTGTTTTAATTTGTGTAACCCTTGCTGTGCCAGAGACTTCAGTAGCTGTCCAGAATTAACAGTATATGCCAAATGTACTGGTGGCCTATGTTATGATCTCTGAAAGGGTCTACTGTTCTTACTTTTAAATCTTTTTGCCTAGGTGTTTACATGCTGGGTAAAGCTACCAACAGTCGCTATTTTCAAGGACAGTCCCTATTTTAGACAACATGTCCCAGTGTCCCCACAAGTTTTGCAAAATGTCACTTTTGTCCTGGTTTTTGTTTTCTGTCCCAGTTTTGTCCCTTTTTTTTTTTGCTGACTTCTAATCCATGAGTGACAGTTATTTCAGCACCACTGTGGCACTGCTCAGGCTGGACAGCAGTTTGCAACTTCAGTTCCTGTGCCTGTGTGTGCAAGCATGTCAGTGGGAGCACAGTAAAAAGCATGTTCCTTCCTGTTTGAATAGACTGGGTAGTAGTGCAAACAAGAGCATGTGGATGTCTACCTGCCAGCATCTGAGAGGGACTCCAGACAAAAAGAGACCGGCAGCAGTGAACTAACATACCTGGACCTGATCAACTGTAGGGAAGTGTGTAAAAACAATCTGGTGGGGTGGAGTCCTCAAGTGAAGTTTGCTCAGCAAATGGGTGAGTGTAAGTGGGCTGGATGGGACTGTCAGGAGGAGCAACACATGCAGCTTGAATGTCTGATCACAATTTAATGCAGGTTTGCTTCTAATGAACTTTATTGTACATCATGATTTGGAACTTGCTGCAACAGAATGACGTGTTGTTTTAATCTGAATGTTTACTACTGGTGTTACTGTGGGGCAGCATGGCCAGAGCAAGCAGCAACATTTAATTGATTGTGTGCAGCGTGGTCTGCAGTGGTGCCCGTGGGAGTGACACGGTGGTGGTGGTGGTGGCAGGGGGTTGTCATAGTCAGGATGGACTGTCCCAGTTTTAGGCCTCAGAAGCTGCTAGCTTTAATGCTGGGAGCATGTAACATAGTAACATAGTAGTTGACGGCAGATAAGGACTGCTAGGCCCACCTCGTCAAACAGCCTACTCATGGCAGGAATATCTTGGACCTTGTCCTAATTAATACCGAGGAGAAAATCAAGGATATTAGTTTACTACCTCCCCAAGAGACAGTGATCATTGTATCGCACATTTCAAATACAAGACTGAACTGACACAGACTAAGGTATCACTAAAATGAGAAACTTTAATAAAGCAGACTATGCTAAAATAACGACTACCTAACTAAATGGAACTGGGAAGCTGAGTTTAAGAACCTTAATTTAACACAAATATGGGACAAAATAAATAAAAAAATAACATCTGTTTTGCTAAATGGGTTCCCAAAAGGATTAAGTACAGTAAAAATAGCGTGTTACCTCCGGTGGTCAATTGCTATTAGAAACAACTAGCAAAGAGAAAATTGTATAAAAAAAAATATCAAAAATAAATTATCTAGTTCATGGACTAAATACAAAATTGCTGTTAAAAAACTAAATATATGATAAAGTTTTCAAAATCAAGAGTAGAACATAATTTGGTTTCTAAAGTAAAAGACAATAAGAAACAGTTTTATAATTATATTGGTTCTGTGAAAGGTAGCCAGCAAACCATCGGCCCCATTGTCATTAATAACACTCCCATTATTGGTGAAACCGCTACAGCCAGAGTACTTAATGAACAATTCTAAAAGTATTTGTAAGTAAGAAATTATTTAGAACTCAATTTCCAAAACGAAAACAATTATCCTGTTTTCTTTAGTAGTGAGGTTGACAAAATAATAAAACATCGAAAACAAACAGCTCGGCAGGTCCTGACAGAATCCCACCCAGATTCCTACAAGAAGTTAGACAGACAATCTCTGGACCACTAACAAGTAAGCATTAATCACCGATGAAGGTGGCATCTAATGGGAGTCAATGCATGGTTGGACCGTTATGCCTTTTCGGCCTCCGGCCTCGTGCCACTTATATACAAGGCATAAATCTCCCTTATCTGTCGACAGACATACTTTTCCCCATATAGCCTTTTACCCTTGTGTTTACTAGTCTGCTCCATCCCCACCTTTCCCAGACCGGCTGTCACCTCCCCAAACTTAGCTCCTTACAGAGTCCCTATGGATTGCCCTGTGTGACCAGGGCCAGACAGGAAGGGTCATCCCAGTACACATATCCAGAGCGTGCAGAGGCATTTAGGTGGTGGTGGTGTGGATCTAGAGAGGCATGTAGTGTGCCAGCCAGCCATCTCTCAAGTCCCTATTTCCATTTTTTATCCCCGAGCTAAAGCGACACAGGTCGGCGTATGTGTGTGGAGGTGTGGCTGTGCCCCAGGACTCCACCCCTTGATGCTCACGTCTGCCACCTGGGCATTTGAAGCTGCTGCCAGACCTCCATCTGGTGGCAGCCAAGAGCTAGTCGGCATGCCTCCCCAGTCCAGGAGAGGAGAGGAGAGCTGCCTGGTGGCTACTACATTCCCTACGCCTCCCTCCCCGATCCCTGGCACCTGAGTTCGCTCTGAACTCAGGTCACGGTATGAGGTAAAGTGCTCAGTACTTCAGCCCTCAGTGTCACTAGGCCAGCTCGGACATGCTATTTGCCCTTGACTGACTCCCACCGCCCATGCTATTTTTAGCCAAATTAGATACACTGACGGTACATGTGTTTGTAAATAGGGGGCTATGCAATGGAATACTAAGGATATGCAGTTTATCACGTGAGTGAAACAAGCCAATCACAAAACCTGTCCTGTCCCCCATGAGTGTCAGCAGATTGCCTGTCCCCATGAGTGTCAACAGATTGATTGTATTTCTGTCTGTAACCCGCTGTATGTACCAGCTGTGGCACAAGTGGTAGCACAAGTGATGTCACAGGTGTCACGAGCTGCAAGTAAAATATAAGGGTTTCTTTGGGCCATGCCATATTTGATTTCTACAATGGGCGGTAAAATAGTAAATGTGCAGCTGTCTCAAGAAATTACAGTTAAAGTTCTGTAGATAGAATTTTTGAGAACAGTCGAGTCCCAAAATGAAGTGGTGTTGGGCTTCAATTTTGAAAGATCTACAGTAAGAAGCTCTGCTTTTCATCCACCTAGAGTGAGAATATCATGATATTCTCACATGAGTTGCCTGACAACAAAAATAACCTTGATATTGCATGACTTTTTATTTACTGCTGTTGCATACATATATATATTTATTTATACAATGGGGTGGACATAAATGGAGTGTGATAAATCTGTTTATCTGAATAACTGTGTGGATAAATTTAATTTATGCAATAAGCATGGACATAAATGGAGTGTGATAATAAGGTGATACATGATAGGCATAAGTGTGTTATGGAAAATATCTTCACTCCTTTAGAGTGACCTTTGATATTCACGAGTGGTGAAGCCACGGTGAGTATCAGAGTCACTCTAAAGGAGTGAATATTTTCCATATCAAGTAGTGTACATCATGTATCCATTTTATACAATTGGGGCACCTATGTTTGCAAAAGTTACCATTTGTGCGGGTTCTGCTGTGTGATAACTGCCGCTTGTCCAGTTATCACATCTTGATGATGTCATCACAGTGACGATGACTGAAGTGCAGTGAGAATACTTGTTTTTATCTAATGGGTTATCAACTCACCCCTATTGTATAAATCTGTTTATCTGAGTAACTGTCCACACAGTTATTCATTTTATCTATTTATTTATGTAAGCGTTTTACCAGAAGGCATGCTGGGCAGACTACTGCTTCGATTCCAGATGCGTCCTGGGGAAGGAACAAGGGAGAACACATTTAGGATACAGTGTACAGTGAACAAGCTGGCAAAACACACAGATACAGTACAGCACAGTAGGTAGTTATGCGAGGCACAAGCATTATAGGTTCAAAATGTATCACATATTACTTAGAAATTCACATTAAAGGAGAAGCTAGGCCCTAGTGCTAGAACATATCTTGGTCATGCTTGAATGAGAGGGAAGTGTTCTTTGAGGAGGGAGTTGAGGTGCGGAGTGGAGGGGGCGTGCTGAATGTCCTCGGGAAGGGTGTTCCACTGTTTTGGCATGCAAAATTTAAAGGCTGCCTGGCCTGTGGCAGTGGACGTGTGGAACAGACAAAAGCTGGGAGTCATATTTCCTGAGTAAGTACACGGGAGGGGTTTGGACTGTTAGGACTGAGGCGAGGTAGGGGGGCAGGTACTGGACCCAGAACTTAGCCGTGATCCTTGCACAGTGGGACTGTCTCCAATCTTGAAGTGAGAAGAGGTCCAGGGACTGGTAGGGATGCAATGATGGGTGGTGGGAGGGCAGTCAAGGGCAAAGAGACAGAAGGAGTGGAAGAGGGGTCCAGTCTGGCTAGGGTGGACTTGGGAGTGGCACTGTAGACTACGTCGCCGTAGTCAAAAATAAGGAGAATCATTTTCTGCACAACTGCACGGCAAGCCGGCAGTGGGATGCAACCACAGTTGTGGTATAAGACACCTAACTTGGGGTGAAGCTTTTTGTAGATGGCATTCATATGTGCAGAAAAGTCGAGATGCTGGTCAAAGCCAGACCCTGAGATATCTAAAGGAGGTGCAGGCCTCCGAGGAAGTCCGTCCAGGGTGTGGAATGAAACATAGAAACATAGCAGTTGACAGCAGATAAGGACCAAGGCTCATCCAGTCTGCCCATTTTTCTACCTTATGAATGTGCCATAGGCCTTTGCTCTGTCAATGGTTTATCTATTCATACTCATCTGTATTGCTCCCTATGCCATTCCATGCCTGTTTGAAGCCCTGCACTGTATTCATAGCCACGACTTCCTGAGGTATGCTGTTCCATGCATCCACCACCCATTCTGTGAAAATGAACTTCCTCATTACCCCTTAATTGGCCTCCCTCTAATTTCATGCTGTGTCCTCTTGTCCTGCTACTTTTTATATTGAAACATGTTAGACTCTTTCACCTTATTAATGCCCTTAAGATGTTTGAATGTTTCAATCATATCGCTTTCTCCTCCTTTGCTCTAGGATATACATATTGAGCTCTGTTGATCTGTCCTCATATGTTTTCTGATGCAGTCCCTGCACCATTTTGGTTGTCCTTCTCTGGACTGCCTCCATTTTGTTAATGACCTTGTGCATATGCGGCCTCAGTACTGCACACAGTCTCAGATGGGGCCTAACCAGTGTCTTGAAAAGAGGGATTATTACCTCCCTCTTACGACTTGCGATACCCCTACTAATACACCCCAACAACCCTCTAGCCTTACCTACTGTTTTAGTGGTCTGCTTGGATGATTTCAGGTAATCTGTGATGATGATGCCCAAGTCTCTTTCTTCCTTGTGACTGCCAGCAACTCTCCTCCCAGCCTATAGGTGGCGGTTTTCTTCCCTATGTGCATGATCTTGCACATCTTGCATTAAACCCCAGTTGCCACTTTTCTGACCATTTTGCCAGTTTATCCAGATCACTTCTCATTCTGCCCATCCCATCTGGATCATCTACTCTGTTGCAGATCTTGGTGTCATCTGCAAACAGACAGACCTTACCCTCCAGTCCATCTGCAATGTCACTGATGAAGATATTGAAGAGGACTGACCCAGGATTGATCCCTGAGGTACCCCACTTGTGACTTGCATCTCTTCTGACTGTATCCGCTTACCACCACTCTGTTTTCTGCTTGCAACCAGTTTGCCACCCAGTTGACCAACTTCTGACCCACTCCGAGCCTACCCAGCTTATTAATCAATCTTCTATGTGGAATAGTATCAAAGCTTTGCTGAAGTCACGGTAGGTGACATCAACTGCACCCCTTGGTCTACCACTCTGATTACCCAGTCAAAGAAATCTATGAGATTAGTTTGACCGGACCTTCCTGTTGTAAACCCATGCTGTCTTGGATCCTGTGCTCTATGGATTCCAGGTGTTGCACTATCCTTTCCTTAAGGGTGCCTCAATAATCTTGCCCACTACTGAGGTAAGACTGACTGGTCTGTAGTTCCCTGCCTCCTCCTGCTACCACTCTTGTGGAGTGGGATCACATGAGCTCTTCTCCAGTCTTCTGGGACCTCTTCTGTGCTCAGAGACTCACTAAACAGTTCTGCTAAAGGCTCTGCTAAGTTCCACCCTTAGCTCCTTTTAGTACTCTGGGATCTATGCCATCAGGTCCCATTGCCTTGTCCACCCTGAGCTTAGCGAGCTCTTGTAGGACCCTTTCTTTTGTGAAGGGACTAGTGCACACCTCCCTCCCCCATGTCCATGGTGCTGAGCTGTGGGCTTTGCCCTACCTTCTCCTCAGTAAATACTGAGCAGAAGTATCTATTTAGGATAGATGCTTTCCTTGGTCTACTCCACACTCCCCTTATCCCCTTTGGTCTTATGGGGTGTTGGTGGCGAGGTGAGGATTTTTATGTTCGTGGAATGAGAGGAAGAGTCAAATATAATACCTAGATACTTATACTTTTGGACCTGTACCACTGGGATAAGAGAGGCGGAGTGAAATTCAGGAAATCCTTTGATCTGTTTTGGCGGTGGGCATAGAGCATCGTCTTAGTTTTAATGTTGACCACCAATCTGTGTTAAGCAAACCAGTGTTCAATCTGAGAGAAGGAGTTTTGTAAGGTATGCTGGAGAGAGAGGATCAGGATGTGCGGCATAAAGAACAGCATTGTCCTCGTAGAGAAGGTTGCTGGGCAGGATTTAGGCAGGCGTTGGGGTAGATGCTGAATAGTAGGGGACCCAGGATAGATCCTGGGGAACTCCTGAGTGCACAGGCCGCATAGTAGATATGGTATTATTAATTTTAACTAATTGGGTTCTAGATGAAGATAGCTGGAGAACCATGAGAGTGGATAATGAGACCCCAATTTGCTGTAATGTGTTAAGAAGGAGGGATGAGAAACCATGGAAGGCCTTTGAGAGGTCTATAAACACGGCCTTGCAAGATGCCCTTGTCAAGCGTGGAGTGCAGGAGTTAATGAATTCTGTAAGGGCGGTTGTAGTGCTATGACCAGCTCTGAAACCATGCTGCTCCCTACAGAAGAGGTTGTGTGCAGAGGAGGTAGTCAGTGAGCTGATTGGCCATGATCTTTTCAGGGGCTTTAGAGAGTGTGGGAGACTAGAGATGGGCTGGTAGTTGTTTGGGAGGGAGCTGTCGCCACATTTCAATAAGTGCACATTGTTTATAGTCAGGTGTCCTACCCGAGTCTCTGGTGCAGCTATTGAGGAAAGTGCACTGCTTGTATGCCCAAAGAGTTTACCCTGTCTAAATAGTCATACTAAATAAATGAAAACATTTGCCATTTTACAGTTTAGTTGGTCTTGCAAATTTAACAGAAAAAATGTTGGGGAGGGTGGCAGAAAAGGGCCTGCCCAAAATGTGGCCCCTGATGAAGCGGCACTACGAGGCTGGGGTATTAGTGCTGTGGACAGTTTAGCACAATAAACTTTTGGCTAGATAAATAAATAAAATATACCCTAGGAGGTGCTACAAAGCCACACCCTCCATAATGAAGGCTGAAATCGTAGATTCTGTTTCAGGTTTTCAAAATGTAGAGTCACAGAGTTCGGTTGATGCCAGCTGCGATTGGAGGACTGGTGGAACCCCTCATTAAAGATGGCAGGAGCCACAAAATGGCATGCACAAATGTTTGAACATCAGGCACTCAGGTGTGGTGCAAATACCATCACTTGTGAAGCTGCACAGCTGTTCCAGAACTGGAGATGAGAAGCTGCTATCAGCATGCGGTTCTTAACCTTTTAAATTGCTTTCACATGAGTAAGAAGCTGAGAGTATCCAAAACAGCCAACAGGCCAGCTGTCTGAGGAAGAGAAAGAGCCCCCATATGCCAATTAAATAAAATGAAAGGGTTTGATTGGTCTGAAAACTGCCCGTTAAAATGAAAAGCGGTTCAAAGACCAATGGTGTCATTTGATGGTGTTGCCATGTCTGATGTACTTGGGAGCAAACAAACCATATTGATGACAAGAGGTGTGAATTCCTGAGGCTTTGGTTGTAATGTAGCATGTCAGTAAGGAGAGCTCCTTGTTCATGGGAGCCGGTGCTGTTTTGTGTTCTGGGAATGACTGGAGACTGGATGTACTGTATCTGTAGGTTGGGCAGAAAGAGTGAGAGCCTAGAGCAAGGTTTGTGACTCAGCAGCTCAGCTGATGTGAACAAGCAGGAATCATAGTGTAGTTATAATTTGTGTGAAGCTCAGTAACAATTATGTGTATTGTCCCAACATCAGGGTTTCCTTTACTGGACAAACAACAGTTACCACAAAACAACTGTTACACTAGTGTAGAGTAGTATTATATGTACAACCCCTTGTAATTCACATGGTCATGAAAAATTGAAAACGTCACTGTTTGACTCAGTTTGACAGATTTACAGTATATGAAAGAACATAAAACTGTCATGGAAAATAGTAATACCTAAATATTTTTAGCTGCAGATCTGGATCCTAACATGAAAGAGTCACTCAATTGTAAATACCCTTGTGATCTTAAAAATTAAAATCTGGGTCATTTTATTTCTATTTTAATTTGATTTGCAGTTTCTTCTCAACAAAGCATTATGTCCCCATTACAAACTGTACAGACTAAGGTCTGATACAGTGATTCTGCTGTGTTCAGAACAAAACACAACGTGCATTCCTTTTCACAAAGAGTAGCATTTTTCTCATAAATCATGTATTTTCCCATGACCAAGGACTCAGGTTTACTGTTGGGAGGGGTTGCTACTCTTCTGACTATGTCTGCATCCGGTTGCGATGGGTGCAAGTCAGCGATGCAGGACGGGGGTGGGGACAACAGTACTCAACTATGTCTACATCTGTTCAGGAGATAGGTGCTCATTTTGGGAGCAGTACTGCTCTGACTGTGTCTACATCTGGTCAGGAGGGAGTGCCCAGTCAGAGGTGCAGAACAGAGGGTAGATGTCCTCCAACTATGTTTACATCCGGTCGGAGACAGATGCCTACTTGGCGGTGCAGGACAGGGACATTACTCATCTGACTGTGTCTACATCCAGTTGCAAGGTGGGTGCCCAGGCAGGGCAAAGTACTCCTCAACAGTGTCTACATCCAATTGGGAGGCGAGTGCAAAGTCGATGGTGGGGCAGTCTCCTCCAGCTATGTCTACATCCGGTTGGGAGGCAGGTGCCCAGTCAAACAGTGCAGGGGTTACTCCTTGACTGTATCTACATCCAGTCGGGACACAGATGCCTATTTGGTGAGGGTACTGCTCGACTATGTCTCATCCATTAAGAAGGAGTGCCCAGTCGGAGGTACAGAGCAGGGGCGGTACTCCTCCAACTATGTCTACATCCGTTTTTTTTTTTTTTTTTGTTTGTTTGTTTTGTTTTTTTTTTTTATTACAACTAGGATTACAAGTACCTTTGAGCAGGCTCTTTACAAAGGTTCCATGTCAGAGAACAAATACAAGTTACAGAAATAGGAACAAAGCAATAAATAGGTCGTCATATTAGGTTACAATGGTAGATCAATACAATAGCTAGAATAAGTAGAATGTATACATGGGAACACAGAGTAACAGAGCGATAAGTAGGAGGAGGGTGGAAGATGAAGATAAGCGTGAGGAGCAAAGTTGGAGGGCAGGAATTGCAGCCTAAGGGCATGGTCATCAACCAGAACCAGGCTGAAACTAGTCAACAAAAAGGAAAGATCATTGAGGGCTCGAAGAGGTGGGGGGTGAAGGGGAGAGTCAGGAGGGTGAAAAGAAAGAATAAAGAAGTAACTTAGAGGAAAAGAAGGGGTGGAGATGTGGTAGGTGATAGTTGGAGGGAACAAAAACGAGAGGGCTGAGGAGATTATAGGTAGCATACAGGAGGTAGAGTTAGTAAGGTGGAGGTGGAGTTTATGTTTGAATGAGCTAAGGTTGGCAGTGGAGGAGATGTCAGGATTGGCGCATTTAACCAGCTAGGTGCTCTGAAGGCAAAGGATCTTTGGCCCTAAGAGGTGCGATGGCGGGGATCCTGAAGGAGCTGGTATTCAGAGCCCTGGTGTTCAGTGGCTTTAGTCTGGAACTAGGCAGTGCTTAGACCCCGGCTGAGCGAGGCCCATGGTTACTCTCTTTGCTATAATGCAGGTTTGGTATTTTATGCAATTTGAAAGTTGAAGTCAGCCAGATCGAGCATACCGGTCACGTGTATGAGTGAGATGGTGAGCCCCAGAGATAAGCCTCGCAGGCCTTGTTAAGTGATGATGAAATTTGTCTCAGGGCAGTGGCAGAGGCAGAACCATAGATTATAAGACCATAATCAATGATGGAGACCACTGAGCTTTGGATGGCTCTTCAGTGCTTCTGCAGTAAGGTGTTGTCTGTGTCAGTAAAGTAGGCCTAGGTGCATATTTGCTGTTTTGGCAACATTGTCTATGTGTGCCCCATAGGAGAGATTTGAGTCCAGGGATAACCCTAGGTATTAGAATGACTGCACTTGCTCAAGGGTGTTGCCATTGCTGGTAGAGATAGCTAGGGGTGAGATCTATGCCTGTTTTGAGAGCTGTTAAAGGCATTACTTTGTTTTTTTTATGATTGAAGACAAGCATGATGAATGAACCAGTTTTCCACTCGGCAAAGCCTTGCTGAAGATTGGTCAGCAGGTGCTCAGTCAACGCTGCAGAGTGGGGGTACTCCTCAGACTATGTCTGTATCCAGTCGGAGACAGATGCCCAGTTAGTAGTCGGGACACCACTCCTTTGACTGTGTCTATATCCGATTGCAAGGTGGAGGCACCCAGGCAGGGCAAAGTACACCTGCTACAGTGTCTACATCCAATTGGGAGGCAAGTGTAAAGTCGATGGTGGGGCAGTCTCACTCCAACTATGTCTACATCAGGTTGGTAGGGTGCCCAGTTAGGAGGTAAAGGACAGGGACAGTACTCCTCCAACTATGTCTACATCCATTCAGGAGACAGGTGCCCAGTCAATGGTGCAGTGTGGGGGAGGGCAGTACTCCGCCCACTATGTGTACACCTGGTCGAGAGACAGCTGTCCAGTCGGTGGTGCAGGGTGGGAGCTCTACCTCTGATTGTGTCTACATCTGGTCATGAGGTGGGTGCCCAGGCAGGGCAAAGTACTCCTCCAGCAGTGTCTACATCCAGTTGGCAGGTGAGTGCAAAGTTGACAGTGGGGCAGTCCCTCCAGCTATGTCTACATCCATTCGGGAGGAAGTGCCCAGTTAGTGGTGCAGGGCAGGAGGCAGTACTCCTCTGACTATGTCATATCCGTTTGGGAGGCAGGTGCCCAGTCAGCGATTCAGGGTAGGGGTGGTACTCCTCCGACTATGTCTACACCCTGTCAGAGACAGATGCCCAGATGGTGGTGCAACGTGGGAGGGCACTACTCCTCCAACTATGTCTACATCCATTCGGGAGGAAGTGCCCAGTTGGTGGTGCAGGGCAGGGGCAGTACTCCCTGACTATGTCTATATCCGTTTGGGAGGCAGGTGCCCAGTCAGTGGTTCAGGGTAGGTGCGGTACTCCTCTGACTATGTCTACACCCTGTCAGGAGACAGATGCCCAGATGGTGGTGCAGCTTGGGAGGGCACTACTCCTCCAACTCCTCCAAGAATGTCTACATCCAATCAGGAGGTGGGTGCCCAGGCAGGAAAGTACTTCTCCAACAATGTCTACATCTGGTGGGGGGTGCCCAGTCAGCAGTGCAAAGTGGAGGTGGTACTCCACCAGCTAGTGTTTACATTCGGTTGCAGGTAGGTGCCCACTCAGCAGTGTAGGATGGAGGAAGGTACTCCTCTGACTATGTCTACATCTGATCGGGAGGCAGTTGCCCAGTTGGGGAGGCGGTACTCCTCTGACTATGTCTACATCCAGCTGAGGGCCAGGTGCCCAGTCGGGGGTTCCTCCTACGACTAGGTCTACATCCGGTTAGGAGGAGTTGCCTAGTGATGGTGCAGTGCAGGGTGGAGGATGGTACTCCTCCAACTATGTCTGCATCAATTTGGGAGGCAGGTGCCCAGTCGGGAGTGCAGGCTGGGGGCGGTACTCCTTCAGCTATGTCTAATTCCAGTGAGGAAAGGGTGCCCAGGCAGCAGAGTGGGGGTGGTACTACTCCCCTGATTACGCTCTACATCCAGTTGGAAGATGGGTGCCCAGTTGGGGGTGTAGGGCGGGAGCTGGCACTCCTCCAAATATGTCTGTATCCAGTTGGGAGACAGGTGCTTAGTCAGCATTGTAGGGCCTGAGAGGAATGCCCATCATCCTGTAGGTCTGGGTGTTTTCTCCTTCATCTTACCGCCGTGGGGCAGCAGCAGGCAGTGACTCATGTCCGTATGCAGTGTGCTCAGCATCTGGCTGTGGCCTCGCCCAAGTGTGCCTCTGCTGTAAAGTTATCTGGCCTCCGTGTGGTGGCATGTGAACAGCAGCGTGTATCAGCCCACCTCCCTGAGAGGAGAGCTGTCCTGTGGGACACTTATCAGTCCCTCCCAGTTAGCCCCCAGCAACCCGAACCCATTTCTGAACCTGCGTTGCTGGAGTAGTGAACTGTAGCAAAATGCTGTATTACCTGGCCAGCTAAGTGTTTTAAGAGTTTTCCACTGCAGAACCCTATTGTGGGTACTAAGCACTGCTTGCATCCAAAATGGGACCCAGGCCAGTACTGTTCCCATAAGTTCCTTGGAAAACATGTCTGTAAGCAGTTCTGGACACAGGACCATCCGTGTCCTGTTAACGTTTGTGATACAAGGCAGCCCTGCATCTGAAATCATTCCTGGAAAATCCTTGGCAGCAGCACACTGCACAGCACACTGTGTGGTAATGTGTAACCTCGCAGCCAGACTATTTATGATTTCACAGCCCTTACCATGGCAACACGTTGAGATGTCACAGATGAAGGGCATTAGGAGGTCACAAGTTATCAAGCAAAGCTGGAACAAAATCCCAGATTCTACCCATGAATAACAGCAAGAGAAAATTGTAAAGGAATTGATGACTAAATGTAATCCTTGTATGGTAGCCAGCTGCTTGCAAAGACCCAAAGCACCATGTATCTACAGCTTGGTGATTGCAAGTTATTTACTGGTTAACACAGTTAATGGAAATAAAATCCAAGGTGGTGTTTTTATGGACATCTGACATGTAATTTAGATTCTGTTTGGTAGAAAACTGTAGCCATCTAGCTTCCTGTCCTTTTCTTTTTCCACTTAGTTTCTCTCTGCTACCATCCCTATGCCAGAGGTATCCCCTTAGCGCCATCACCAACCGTGTCAGGGAATACTGGTTAACGCAGCAATCGCTTGTATGGGGCCGTGTTAGCCACTTGTCTGCCACATAGGGTCATGCTTTGCCTATGGGATGCTGAGTGAGCCAGGCTTTTTCCACTGTTTTGGGCCCCAGAATGTCTGTGTGATGCAAGCATGCAAGTGTGTGATGATGCAGTTACGTGTTACTTTAGCAGACACACACCCTCACACACACACACACACACACACGTCTCCTGGTGCCATTGCTGCTGCCTTCGGCCTCTGCCAGGTGGTAAGTAAGTAGCAGGACTGAGGAACCCCCCAAAAAAGGAGAGCTGTCCTTGGGATGCTCAGTCCTCCCTGTCCCAGCCAGACCCCGAGTGATCGGTGTCTGTTTCTGATCCCAGGCCACTAATGAGGCAGTCATTAAAGGCGTCAGCGCCTCAGTCTGCCACATCACAGGGCCATCTCTTCTGTCCTTTTCTAATGAATAAAGCTAATAAGATAAAAAGACAGATGGAGTATGACAGGAGAGGCGAGAGAGCAGACAGGGCTGGATTTTTAAAAGTTTGACTTTAGGCACTGCTCCTAGTTTTTGTTGTACCTGCATTAAAATAAATGCACCAAAGCGTTTAATCGATTTGCAAACATTTGGACACATTTACGACAGTTTCACCTGCTGTACGGCTACAAAATGATGCATGTGTTATAAACTGATGTACGTATCACTTTATTCATGCACGTGGAATCCAGAGTGCCACAAACTCAGCAGTCACACCAGAAAGTTAAACCGACTTTTTAGGTTATCAAATGTGGTCAAACGCTTTTGTCACAAGTTGAGTTCACTAGAAAAGTGGAGCAGATCCCAGACCTCTTTTGAAAGTCAGGCTCCTAGTGTGTGTGTGTGTGTGTGTTGTACACATGCATGTGTGAACACGTGCATAGTATATGAATGTATGTAGTTACATGAGCCATTAATTAGACAGGCAGTAGGAGGAGAGCCTGAGGGAGGTTAAGGAATGTTCAGTAAGGTGAAATGGAGAGAGGTGGAAGATAAGCACACAGAAGCTGTGACCTGCTGAAGGTCATATCACAAACAGAGAATAAGTGACACTGCTGGGTTCGAACCGGTGTCTCAGGGTTCACTGCTCTGTGTTCTAACCTCTAGGCTACGCTGCCTTTCTGATACATTTTGTTTTACTGTATGTCTGTTCACAGAACTGCAAGGTGCAGCGTGACATTGTTGGAAGTCACTAAATAAATGAAAATATCTTTCCATCCATGTCCGTTTGTGTCTTGTGTTATTTTCTACCAATCACTCCCACTCTCATATGATGGTGACTGATGTGAGTAGTGGTAGGGCAGTGATAAAGTTTACTTCAAAAATAACCCGACAAGAAAGTGGATCTTAAGGTAACATTAACAGCAGTAGCTACGCTATATGTTCTGATGGTCTTGCAATGTAGCAGTGGAATTTAAACAATTCATTTGGCTTTGAGGGTGCAGCTACAGTTCTGTGACTTAGCTTTTGCACTTTCCACCCCATAGACTCTCTATTAGGGAACAGCTGATGTGCAGAGTAATGGCAGCAGTAGAACACATAGTCCCAGTCCTGTCCCTCCCTGTTCTCTGTAACCTTTCCTGAAGACCTGTAACACCCTCCCAGAAGAGATTTTCTGGAAATCCTGTGTACGGGCAGTCTCCGACCCTCTCCCCACCCCAGCAGGTGCAGATTCAATAAATAATTATCAGCAGACTGCTCCATCAGCCGTTTATGTCTCTGATCTAAAATAACAAGGTTGGAAGCCTTCGGGTAATAAAAAAGATGTCATACAAGTCTGCCTGTGGTATCTCCTTCCGTTTGCCTACACTTGCCCTGCACGCTACAGTTTGCCAAGTCGGGCCCATAACTCTGCCAACAATCCCTGACTGTCTTCAAATGTTCCTTGGCTCCTTCTAACTTTGGCATGTCTGTCACTGAAGAGGGCGGAGCTGAAGCCAATATTGATCCTCCTTCAGAAACGCTTCTTACACTGAACCTCATATTATATACCCTGTCTTACTGAACTGATACACAGTACACAGTCATGTTTAAAGATGTGTTCTGATTTTGGTCAAAGGTCCCTGATTTTGGCCATTCCCAGATTTGAATACATTTTCCTTGATTGTGGCTATTGGTCTCACATTGTGGTAATTGTTCCTTGATTTTGGCTATTGGTCTCAGAGTGTGGTATTTTGTTTCCTTGATTTTGACTATTGATTCTAGATTTTGGTTATTTGACCTTGATTTTGGCTACTGGTACATGATTCTGTAATTTTCCTTGATTTTGGCAGGCATAGAAACATAGAATTTGACGGCAGATAAGGACGCTGGCCCACCTAGTCTCCCATTTTCCTACCTAACAGATAAGCTGCAGATCCTAGTTAACCAACAGCTTACTTCCTTCCTTACTTCCAGTTGCTCGCCTGCCATCCAGCCAGCCAGAGAAAGGGTACAGTTGCACTGACTCCGACTGGAGTGAGGACTGGAAAAGTAGAGGGCATTCAGAGTAATAAACTGATATTTATCAGAGCTGAAGAAAACAAACTTAACTTCCAACAATATTTCCAAAGCTCATCTAGTAGCACTAAAGTGCACTTTGTACAAGCGGGGCTTTTCTGGTTGAACAGTGACCGAGGACTTTTGACTTCAGAGTGGACCAAACCCAGGACTGGGTAGGTCTGGGCTGTGATCGTGTAACATGGCAGATCTTTTCCCAACTAGATTGTGTCAGAGTTTAATTGGCCCAGAGTCACAGAGCAACTTTGGAAGGGTGGCTACAGCTTTTGCTGGGATCTGGCTTAGTTAGGAATTAACATCAGTCCATGCTTGAGGTGGCTGATGTCTGTTTCGAGAGTTCAGAGAGAGAGAGAGAGAGACTACTAATTAAGTTAATAGCAGTGGTTGCCAAGTTAGAGGATCTGGCCCTTGACAATAATAACCTTCCGAATGGAATGGGAATTTTAAGTGCTTTTACCCTAGAACAATACTCTTAAAAAATATTTCAATATTTTTTAAGATTTAATTCAGATAAGGGTTGGCAATGAGAAAATACTGCAGTATTAGAACCTCCCCAACCCGAACTCACTGGTTCTCAGTGTCAGTGCCAGTCTTCCTGGTGTGTGTGTGTGTGTGTGTGTGTGTGTGTGTGTGTGTGTGTGTGTGTGTGTGGGTCCACTGAGCGAGTGCTATTAGCGACAGCACTTACAGCTTGGTGAATAGCTGGCCAGCGCCTAGGGAAGGAAAGCGAGTGAGCGATTTCACTAATGGGGGGGCTAAACTACACAAGTTTAACAATACTCTCCTTTACCTGAGGTATGTGTGACCTTGGAGTTCATTATATTAATTTATGGGGGGCTGCAGGCCCCTGCAGTAAAAGCTAATTAGACACATGTTTTATATCACTAGTGCAGAGCCATTTAGTTTTGTGGCTTCATCTAGAGTTTTCTGCTAGTAGTAGTCTAAAGTGCTGAATTTGTGGAGTTCCACTGAGCTGCTGCCATGGAGTAGTAGTAAGGTGATGGCTGTGGTGCTGACAATTGGGGTTTGTGTCTCACTTTGGGATTCTTATTTTGAGTGAGTGTTATGTGTTTCTTTTCTTATTTTATGCCCTGCTTACTTTTCTAACTGAAATTATGTCCTGCATGGGTTGTTGTGTGGAATCCCTGAGTTTTGCCCCATCCAAGTTGTGTCCCATTACATACTTTGTCCACCCGCATTCTGCTAGGTTTTTGTGTTGTGGCATGTTTATTTTCGATGGACTGGGGTATCAGGTCGATTGTGCACGCAGTGTTGTGTGTGCAGTTTGGTTCTGTGCTGTGTTGGGTTTCGCTGAATTGACATGGATCCTGTGTGTGTGTATGTCTGTGTGAGACACCAGTACTGTTGGTGGCATGGGTGGGAGGGACTCATGTGTCCCCTCCAACTTGAATGGAAAGAGCACTGCCACACTGGGGTGGGAGGGCATAAAAGGATATTATTGTTGAGAAGTGGGAGGGGCAGTTTTGATGGGTGCCATCTGCCTCCTTCCACTCTAACAACCTTAGTATGTACTGTGCCTTGCCAGGGGCTGGCAATCAGTAGCAAAGTTCTGAGCTGTGGGTTCTGGTGCTGTGTGAATCTGGGAGAGCCCAGTGCACATTTGTGGTGCTCATACTTTTTACTAGATGAACTGCAAATTCTTAAACATGCTTTCAGGACCTTAGAGGTCACCCACCTTCATCAAGTCTAGCGGAACTAACCACCATTCAGAATATATATGCAGCAGTTTATGGGTAGGAGTTTAACTTTATTTGTTTTATTGTTTATTTATTCAGGATATAGCAGTTGAGATGCAGCATCTCATTTTACATGCTGTCCCACTTCTATCCAATTCTAACCCAACTTCTACCCAAACATGGCAGAAAATGAGCCCATGTGCCCCAGGCCACCTCCTGGTCAAACAATAAAAAAAATGCTACTTGGGAGGGCAAAGACACTGAGAGGTTAAGTGACTTGCTCAAGGTCACACAGCAAGTAAGTGGCTCTGGTGGGATTTAAACTTTCGTCCCCTAGTTCCCAAGCCTGTGCCTAGCCACCACAGACTTCACTCGCCAGATACAATAAGAGGGAGTACCAAGTTTTTTTTTTTACCTGATAATCCACCTTATTGAATGAAATGTTTTGCTTTTATTTAACTTTCTCCTTGTGGTAAACAAGCTGTGACCTTATACTACCTGCATATATTCTGAGATGTGGGTTTGTTCCACATGCACCAGATGAGGGACTTTAAAGGTCCCAAAATAATTAGTCAAATAAAGGTGTTATCCAAAATATACCGCAGAGTTCTGAGAAGGAAAGTAGTTGTCCCTGAATTCCTGAAACCTTGCTGGGTTTGCCAACTACACATCAATGCCTATGCTAGTGTTATGGGAATGGAGCCTTCTTGTAAGAACTTGAAATGTAGTCTAGCTGGCTGCCAGCAGATGTATGTTAGTCACTTCTTTTAATTATTTTTTTTATTATTATTTCCAATTATTTAACCAGGTGAGACACACTAAGCTGAAAGCTTGTTTCCAGGTGCAACCTGGGGAGCACAGGAAGTTAAGTGACTTGCCTAGGGTCACACAGTATGCAAGTGGGGGTTATGGGATTCAAACCTAAGTCTCCAGATTTGCAGCTCAGAGCCTTAAATCACTGTGCCATACTGCCTCTTCTAGCAAGCAGGTATTCAGAACTGAATGGGAAACGACTGATTATTTATGAAGTAAAACAGCAGGGACCTTTCTGATATAAACTGCTAGCATTGTTATGCATAATCAACGAAGCAGCCACTCAGCACAAAAAACCTAAAATATGCCTTCACCTGACCTCTGTCCTGAAAACAACATGAAGCTGGAGGCAGTATGCTGACTTACTAATCAGTTGTAGGGTGTTGTACCCTGTTTAACAGCCCTGACAATTAAGTGTCGAAATGTAGTGCTGGAAGAGGCAAGGCAGCTCAAGCATTGGGGCACAGTGTAAAAAAAAAAAACATACATTACATTCTATATGTAGAAGTTTTGGCTGTGACAGCATGCTAAATAAGACCGTTGTCAGGTTCAACCTGTGGGAGAAGGTTGTCGGGGTGGGTCAAAGAGATGCAGGACTGAAAACAGACTGGCTTACACAACAGTAAAAGCACAGTAATATGCAAGATGTAAACACTCAGTATAAACAAGCATGGGTGTAGAAAGCAACTTACAGAGAATACATTTTGTATGTAACCCTCCCTCCGGCTAGTGTCTAGGGTCTTGTGGTAAAATACACCAGAGGGGCACAAGTCGAGAATCCATCCAAAGAAGCCATAAAACAACATATATTCGTGACCTACCAAACGTCATTGAAAGAATCTCAGGAGCCGCCACCTCAAATGCTGAATCCCAGGTGGAAGACATGACATCACGGCACAGGCAGGTATAGCCCTGGGGCTGGCTGGGGATAAACTGGTTAAAATATGGCAGCATAAACAGAACAGGGCATACTGAATTAAAAGAATAAAAATTAATTTATTAATTGTTAAAACAAAAGTGCAACAGCTCCATGGGGCTGGAGGCAACTGGAAACAGGCACAGGGTTATCATTTACTGCAAACTTTCTGCAGCACAAGGCTGCAGCACAAAATTAGGCCTAGGCAGGCCGATTGAATGGGCTCCACACGATAACTGAGCTGGTGGCTTGGAGATGCAGTGATCCAGGACATAAATCAGGGCTCTCCAAGAACTTTGCCCCTGGATACAAAAGGCTGGACGAACACTACAGCCCAACCTGCACTCGGCCATACTAAAGACTCGGGGAGCTCTTGACCACAGCCGGCCTCCCAAACCATTCACCTTACTTCCTGCTGCATCGGGCCCACCAGGGCCCACTCCAATCCCAGACCCAACAAACATGGGAAAAGTGCATCCAGGCTTAACCCTTCTCCGCAGGCCACCTGAATCTGAAAAAGGACAGTGTGCCACATGGGTACAGACCTCCCCAATGCTGGCGACCACTGAGCAGGCCACTAGCGGTGCTGCCACAACTATAGTGCCCCACTGCCTCACAACTAAAAGGACAAGGCGCCCAACCCACTAAGGTGCCGCAGAGCATGAAGTGGTCAAATCCAAACCCTCCAGGCCGCAGCTCCCTCTCCTAACTGTGGGGTCCCATTCCACCTGCTGCATCCCTGACAAACCTCCCACCAAAACCTGAGCACATCCATTGTGACGCAGAGCTTAGGTTGTAATCCCAGGCCGGGATACAAACCTCGGCCTAACTTGTGGACATTCTCCTGCCGACTTCCCCAAACCACTTTAAACCTCCCAATTTATACCAGAAGGGCAGGCAAAACCACACCCAGAGGCAAACATCAGCCCCATTCCATTTTCACCTAAAAAGGCAAAAGGGAGGAGAGTGAGTAACTTTTAGTAAGCCCTGAAACAAGGGGGCTTATATGTACATGGTTGTACAGGGATACAACTAGATTGCCCGGCCACAGAAAACACAAAATATGTACCAGTATGTGTGATGCACTGTCACCTAGACAAACATAAAAGAGTATATTTGTCTGTACAGCTATACATACTGCATAACTACGCTTACTGTGGTAAGGAGAGTGTCCTGGTTGGATGGGAAAACACTTTACAGCAGTAACCGCGTTTCAAAGTATTGTTAGAATACCAGACTTGGCTACAGTTGTAGTGGTTTTGCAATTATACGCTTCTAAATTTCAGATTTGAAGCAAGAGGTTATTGTGTATGACAAAATGTTAGTCTGAGGAAAGCAGTGCCATCTAGTGGTGACAGCTGTGAATAACAGTCAAAAGCAATGCAGCCATCTAATGGTAGTCCACAGAACAGCAAGCATAAAGTACAAAACGGCACTCTGACCTCCCAACTAGGGGAATTTTCCTTAGCTGCAAGGTTGGAGTTTCAGCCTTTGGGACTCGTGTCCAGTTTGATTCCCAGTGAGGGTACATGAGTATGGAGTTTACCTATGCCGAATCGACAACACTGTTGTCGAGATTCGACATAGTGAGATCCCCAATGTCAACAGGCAAAATTTCACCTGCCCAACATTGATTTGTTTCTCTCGGGGGGTTGTGTCCTCAAACCCCACCATGCAGCGGCTGCACCCCGACGCCCTTCCATTAGATTCTCAACCCAAGTCGGAGTTGATTTGAAGGAGGGGAAACATGGTGAAAGGGCTTAATTTTGCTCATGAAATTACAGCCACAATCTCAAACCTGTCGAGATTGTCGCTGTGAGGAATTTCGCCAAAGTTTCCGGCGCGGTTGTCACACCCATGAGTATCTGCCCAAAACAGAGATTTCAGACATAAAGCAGTATTAAAGATGAAATGGGATAGACAGCCGTCCTTTGTGCCGGTGCCCTCGGGTCAGGGACCAAAAAGGGGGAAAACAAGGCAAAATTTTGGCACCAAGCAGCATGACATCAGGTTCCCAGTATGCCAGCACCCAGCAGGGAGTCTCAAGGGGAATTCGGTACACTGGGACCTGAGCTGAGAACTTAAGTGCAGTTTCTTCCTCACTTGTCTGACAGTAGTAATCAAGAACCGATTTTTCAGTCTCTCACCAGCGTGTCTGTTGCACAGGAAGTAGTAATCAAGTAACTGATTCACCAGTCTCTCACCAATGTGTCTACTGCACAGGCAATAGAAATATAGTGTATGGTGGAACGCCGTTCTCCACGAAATCCATCGCTGTCAAAATGTTGTTCTCCTACACTAGTGACGCTCAGCAGTGCAGCAGAACGATTTTTCTACTGCACTGCGAACATCACACACTGTGTCCTTGGAGCAGCATTTGACAGTTAGGGCTCATCCAGACAGGACACATAGCGAAAGCAGCAATGTCGGCGGCAGTACTAATGTTTAGCGTTAAAACGTTCAAAATGTAAAGTTCTTTTTTCCTTCTAGTAACCCAGTAAAAATGTTTTGAAGCAGAAACATGCTGTAGTGATTTTTCCAAAAAAATGAGCGTTCCACCATACACTATAAAGAAAATTACATGGGAACGGTTGACAACAGGGCATCTTTCACCTCGTTGGCACTGACGATGGATTACCTCTGAGCTGCGCTCTTGAGGTAATCCGTCATCATAGTGCCAATGAGGTGAAAGAATAGCCCTGTTGTCAACTGTTCCCATGCACTATCCTATATATAGTCACTGGTGGTGCTGTAATGAGGTGAACCATATCTAGCTGAATGCAGATGCTGTGGACAGTGTATCACAGGTTCAGTTCCATGCAGGGAGACAGGCCTATATGCATTTCTTCATAAAAGCCACTAAAGGGGCCTTGACCCCGTTGGGATAACTATTAAAAATTTAATATTGAGACACAAACATAGTTCAGCTTGTGTTCCATATTTGTTCAGTAATTTCACCCATATATCTTTATTACTAAGGAAATTTGCATGAACAGGATTTTGGAAAAATTGTACTAGTTGAATAAAAGGTACTGTAGTAGTGAAATTATACCAGATTTTTGGACAGTTTCATAATTGTGCAAATGCAAAATCCTGAGTTTCCCCAAGTGTAATAAAATTGTGCTGAGCACTACTCATGGGGTCATCCCACCCTGTGCACGATGCAAATTTCATAAAAATAAATATTACATAAATATACCATCCATTTTATGGCCACATGGGCGGAGCCCTGCAGACATTTTGCTAGGAGTTAGAAGAGGGACTGTGGAAGCACCTGACCAGATTCGGTCGCTGTATTGCTTCCACAGTGCTGCTGAGTGAATGTCCACCGTGCTGCATCATTGGTGGTGCAGTGGTTGTCCGCTGCCCTTCCCTCTGTGGCCACACAACCCCCACCCCCCACCCCATCCATGAGGGCACTATCTGTGTACCCGCCACGTCGCAGGTGCGGGGCGAAATAGGAACAGTTCACCATGCCCAAGATGGGGACCATGATTCTGATGGCGCATGCATGAATATCGTGCATGTACTGCTGTCACAATGGCTGTCTTGGGCACAGTGGTCCTCAGCCACAGCGGAGCTCCGAGTACTCCTTCACCGAGCTTGCCGCTATGAGGCAGCCATGTCGCTCTGACCAGAGTTTGTTTAAAACGATGAATAGTTTCTTTATTTGTGCCAATCTATTATTCTCTTTCAGAATGTTAACATTTTAATTATGGCAAAGCATGGCCGTGGACAAATACAGAAAGTGTTGGCTTTCTTGTGGCAAGGTATTTCTGCTCTTGGGTTCCTCACCTTTTGGTTCTTTTGTTTCCCAGCTACGAACATGTTCGGAGACTCATGCTCCACCTTCATCGCTCTGATGATCGGTTCCTATGCTTCATCAGCTATCACTTTCCTGGCATAAAGGTAGATAAAATTGTGCTTCATGACCATAAGGATATTGTTTCACTTTCTTTTTTAGTTACATGGTGGGCAATGTGGTGTGCCAGACCCCGGTCTCCAGCCTGCAACACTCAGAAAAAGGACAAATTCCGAGAGGTCAAATGTAGAGCAGTATCTTCCACTGAAGCAAATGTGGAGCCTTGTATTCTGTGGTGGTAAACTTGTATAAAGTGGAGAAAGTAAGTAATATGTTCATGACGGGTGTGCATTATAGGATTTTAATGCACACCCCAGGTGTGTAGTGAGGCACAAGGTCAAGGCCAAGTAAGATTTGAGGGGAGAAAAATTAGACTCAGCACCTGATTGTGCATTTATAGAGATTTAATGTGTGGTCAGGTGACATCTGTTAACCAATGAACTGTCTAGATTTTTTCTTATCATTTTGTAAAAGATTTAAATGGGGTCAGGTACCCCAAAGTGGTATGTAAGAAAATTAGAGAGAAAGAAAAGAAAGCCTTTTCCCATCAAGTTGCTTCCCGCCCTTTCTTAGTGGATCACATAACCATCTGGTCCATATTTTTTAACGCTGTCCAGCCTTTATTTAAAGGCAGGAACAGTTGTAGCTGATGTTACTTTGGACAGAAGTCTGTACCACAAATCAACTGCTCTTTCTGTGAAATAAACTACTTGAATATTTGTTCCATACCTCCTCCCTCCATTGCCCACTTACTATGTACCTGATTATCTTATCTCTTGGCACTGTCTCTAGGGGAACATTTGTGAACAGTGCCCGTAATAGTTTGCAAATCCACAAAAGAGGTATTGGGCTTACCTGTAGTTGGCAGCATTCCAGCGATGTTGGAGACATCATCTGCCCTGTATTGCCGTTACATGACCGCACATGTTTAGAACCTTGTGATGTCACTGAGAGGGAGGCTGTGTCTAAGCACATTGTAGTTAGGCACAGCCTCACTCTGTGACATCACAAGGTTCTAAACATGGTGACAGTGTAGTATCAACATAGGGCAGACTTAGTTATCGATATGTCCGGACTGCTACCAGTGACAAATAATGCCAAATTCACATTTCAGAGAGCTTTTCATGCACCGTTAAACTGTGACAGCCATTGTCCACACATTGTAGAGGAGTGCCTGATAGGTGGTGGTGGGGTGGGGGCGATATACAGATGAAAACAGTCTGTTTAAAAACTAAACATCAGTTTATAGGGGTGGGGGCCATAACTGGGGGTTAAGAGAAGTCCAGTGACCAGCTGACAATGTTCACAGGTCACTTTTGTGTTACAGTCTTTCACTGTCTCTGTAATCAAATACAGCGTGGTGGCCTGGATGTCTCCAGTCATTTTCAGTTCTCTGGGGAAAACAGACTGATCCCAGCTTGATGGTTGAATTGCATAACTACAGGGTCACCTTGTTCTGTTTATTTATTTTATTTGGGGGGTTAAGCTTGTGTGTCAGTTTCAATGTCTTCTGTATCCCTGTTATAAAATGAATGCATTCAGCTCAGAGAGGAGCTCGACTATGTGAATTATCCCAAGAAACAGAGAAGAATTGTGACAGAAACAGACCAGAAGACTATCATGTCAACCCTGATAACCTATGATGAAGTATTCTGAGTTAGTCTTCCTCTCAAGAGACAGTGTTGGATCCAGGATATTAAAGAGGGTCCGGCAGCAGTGAAGGGACAGACTGAAATGAGTTGGGCTGTCAGCAATCAGGCAGAATGCATCCGTATCTGTTGCCTTGTACTGAACATGATAACGTTTGGTAATGGGCCAAGATAAAATACATTTTTGTTGTGTTGGAGATATATTATAGAATGGTGGGTTGGCTCTGTAGCCACATAAATGTCAAAGAAGGTTCTGCCGCTGCCGCAGGATCTTTAGTATTGCTGGCTCTGCCACTGCTCAAAGATTTCCCTGTCTCTAATCGTCCTCTTTTACCAATAACCCTTAAAGGTGTCCCATAGAGCTGTACAATGGCATCATGACCTGCTGCTGTGCAGACACCCAGAGTTTGGATGCAAGCTCGGTGCTGCGTCAGGAGGCAGGTCAGAAAATCACTGTGATCGGGCAGGGTCAAGGCTGGCTATGGGCTCCAGTGCTGCAGCAACCTCTGCACTGGACCAAGGGAGATTGCTTCCTACACAGGATGTGGCAGTATGCAACTGAGGCTGCTGGCAGGCTCCACCCACCCCAGGGAGGAGGGATGAGAGGAGGATAAATCCAGGCAGAAAATCTGATGTACCCATCTACATGATGGCCTGGCTTCCAGGACTCCTGTGCCATCTGTGGTCCTAGTTCCATCTGACACTGGGCCGTGGCCCACACAGTGCACTGCCTGGGCACATTGCTGGTCAGATTGTTCCTCTCTACTCTTGTTACTAGGTAACATTTCTTCTAGGTCACATTTTACATGGGTGAGCAAAGCAATGCTTTATGGAAAAAAAAATAATACAATTCTGCACTCCTTCTAACCCCCATGGTTGATCGGTGCTCTTCAGTTTAAATTTCAAATCTGTTTCTATGGGGCCACTTTTCATTGCATGGTTTACATGTTTTGTGGCCTGGAGTCAGCCAGATGTTTCCAGCATCCCGTGAGGTCAGGGAGCAGTTTCTTTCTGTTTTTGTTCAGTATAATTTATTGCCCTGCACCCGACTGGCCAATGCTTGCCCTCTGCACCACCCAGCCCTAACACCCACCTTCTCCAGGACTTACCCCAGCTCCATGTTCCCCTGTGGATGCACTCCTTTGGGAAGGGTCATCAGAGGTCAGCCCAGCTCCCTCTGACAGAGTTTAGGTTTGGTCCTAGAGTGGGAGCCTGGTCAGCGGTGCAGGACCTGCAGCAGGCAGCGAGATGCATCCTGCTCAGTCAGGAGTATTTTCACTTGTTCGGTTCCCCAGCCTATGACATTGGGAGGCCCTTAGCTGATGCACTAGTGCACACAGATGTCATACCAGGTGAAATGTAATTTCAAGAATAGCGCTAGTAAAACAAGCTGCAACAATAGCAAAAACAAGGACAGCTACAGGGATAGCGTGGCGAAGGTAGTTACCGCTACCCCTGTAGCTGTCAAGTCAGGGGAAAGTGTACAAGTAAGAAGAAAGTGTGGTGGCTGACCGAGCTACTCCCATGGCGGAGAGGGCTAAAGCATAGAGTAGTCTGGCCAGTACAGACTTGGAGACCAGGGTTCTATTCTTGGTCTCCGATGGTTACATTTTCTTCCCCTCTGAAGTTTTCTTTTTTTACAAGTCCCTCACCATCACAGATTTTACCCCCACCAAGTTTCTCCCCGTCCACGAGATACAACCCCTATGGCTCTGATTATAATAATATCAGGAGTGTGGTGGGCATGGACCCCCACAAAACACATTGTATTGTTTTTATGTGAGCCATGGCAGTGGTCCTTGGTGTGTTTCTGGACCGCTACCATTGGCATTGTTGTGTCCCATGCTGTTTCAATGGATGCTGTTGTTAAAGGCACTGTTATTGCTGCGCTGTTGTTTATAGTGCTGTTCTTCAATCCAGCATTTTCACCTGGTACCCACAGACGTGCATACAATGTCCATCAAAGTGCCAACGTCCCCTCCCTCAATTGCCAGCTCCAGCTTGCACTACCACCCTGCAGTAACCCAGGTGGCAGTGTCGCAGCGAGTCCAGGTACCTTCTAACCACCGAGGAGGCAAGTGTATTCTGGGATGTTCAGCCCCCACCTCCCTGGCCTACCCTCCGATGACCCAGGATCATTCCAGAACTCAGGTTGCAGGTGTCATGATTAAAGGAGCACTCTTTAATAATTTCCACTGTAATTTATTTCAACTCAAAAAAAGGTATGGTTGGCTGAAAACAGGACAACTGGGGCATGCTACAAGATGAGGAAAAAAGCCCTCTAAAGCAATAGAACAGTGTTTGTGTGTATTTTGTTCGTGCTCATAGGGTTTACCTCTGTTTTCTTTATTTCATTTTACACCCTACAGCGTGAACTTGGTGTTGCCAGTCAGACCTTTGGGGAAAAAACTTAAGAGAGTTTGCTAGTCTGCAGTCTGCCGCAGCTCCAAACAGTTCAGTGTAGCCTTAGCAAATAATATAGCAGCACAATTAAGTATGGTGCAAAAAACGTTTTTGTTTACTGAGTGAGCAACAAAGAGCATTTGAACAGTGCATACAAAAATGTATGCATTTTTGCACCATAATTAATTGTGCTGCTATATTATTTAAAGTGAAGTGCTGATCGGAACTGTTTGAGCTACACGGCAGACTGCAGACTAGCAAACTCTCTAGGCAGTAGAACAGTATTGGTGCAAAACATTAGTTCTAATGTGAAGTGCTGCTGCTGTAAAAGTAAAGCCTTCTAATTGGATGAGACGTGATGGTACTTAGAAACATAGAAACTGACGGCAGATGAGGCCACTTGGCCCATCCAGTCTGCCGTTTTTTGTTGATTGATTTCGTGCAGACCCTTCTAGGTCTTCGCACTTTCTCTTCCAGCCCTTTCCTATTCCTTTTGATTCCTTGTGCCTATCCCAGGTTTGTTTGAATCCCACCACTGTTTTGCCTATACTGCTTACACTGGAAGACTATTCGGGCATCTACCACCCCATTCTGTGAAGAAGTACAGTATTTCCTCACTCTCTCCTGAACCTGCCCCTCGTCAGCTTCATATCATGACCCCTTGTTCTAGAGCACCCTTTTCTCCGAAAATACCTCCCACCTGTACCTTATTCACCCCGTGAGGTATTTAAAGGTTTTGGTCATATCAAAGCAAACGTTCAGCAAGTGCAGGTGCAAATGAGAACTGTCAGAATCTAATGTTAGGAAGGTGGTCACTTTGCAAAACCTGTTATCATGAATGTGACTGTACAGGGGTGTTACTGACAGTGTTTTTCTTGCTTCACAGGTTATCTACGACTTTGGTGCCCCTTTGTCACCATCTTGCTGGTCTGGGCTGGCTGTGCCGGCCTGGTCTTCTTCAACTGTTTCTTGAACTGGCCACTCGAACCCTTCCCTGGACCAGAGGACATGGACTACCGTGAGTGGCTGATAATCTGTCCCCGCTACCAGCCTTTTCACCTCACTCCACATGGCACCTCCATAAAGTGATGCAGACCCTGTAGTTTTTAGCAGTCTTCACAGAAAACAATAACAATAGGGGAAGCCAACCTGAGCTGGAGTCGAACCTAAAACCTAGATCATTAAGTGTTATCCCACCCAGAGATTACTTGATTAAGTATCATCCCACCTAGCAATAACTTGTTTAAGTGTTATCCCACCCAGTGATTACTTGTTTTGTTTTATAAGTTCTGTATTGCTGTGGCGTAATTGAATGCCACCCTTTAAACTGGTACGGGTTGGGTTAATGTGGAAACTGTTGCCTTTGTTTTAGTTGACTGTTCCTCCTTCTGACCTAGTTCTCCAGTGCTCCTTCTTTGGTCCTCTTCAAGTTCCCACTTCCTGCCAGGCTCTCCTCATAGTCCAGTCATACTTTCTGGCTCTCCCAGATGGCCTACTGTTCCGAGGTTCCAGCCTTACCGTGATGGGGCGCCTTGCCTGTTGCTAGCAGGGAGGAACACTGGTACTGGCTTGATGAACTTCAGCCAGGGGCAGCATTGGTATGTGTGCCAGAGATTCGTGGCAATGGACTGGCATTCACACATTTGGGGCAGGCATCTTTTCCTCATCCGATTTCTCCCAACCCACCACATGAATGTATGCATTACACGCATCCTGGGGTGGGGTTGCAGCAGTACGTGCTCTCACATGTCACCAAGCACACCGCCATTGTACCACCACCACTGGTGCACTCCCCCACCACCACCACCAGCAGAGTGGGTAGACACTCTGAAACCTCTCTGCTGGCCTCCACCCTGACATTCCAGGACCAGTGCATAACCTGGGGCTCAAGCATGCTAGTTCAGTCCCCACTGCTTGGCACCACGGTTGGCTGCCACTGGTGCCTTTCGATGTTTTCAGTTGATTTACCTGTCCCATCTTTGCGGAACTCTGCCCAGTTTACTTCAGAGCCAGCACCAGTCCCAAAATGAGCACATGAATCATTAGCATGAAAATCACAAACAGAGACACTCACCCTCTCATTATTCATAGAGGTTGTGAAGTCTTAAATCACTGTCTAGTAATCCCACCCACCCTCGGTTTCTCCTTTCATGCTTTCTGTTGTATTTTATTACTTGATTTACCCAGGATAGCAGAACTGTGGTGGAACATCTCATTTTCAGTTGGGTCTTGCCACAGTTTTACAGAGATCCAGAAGGAGCAGGAAGGTCAGATGACTTGCCCATGGTAACACAGTGAGTTAGGCCAGTGGCTGTGGGGGATTTGAACTCACCCTGGTCTCTGGGTTCATATTTCAAGGGGCCTGGAGCAGCGGGGGTGTTATACAACTGTAACCCCTAGATGGTGCTACCCCAAGGGATACTACCCCTGCCTGCATGCCTGAGAGCAGGGTGAGGGGCATGAGTTCTAGGAACGGGTGCCTCCACCGAGGACAGGGTCAATGATAGCGTAGCTGCCATGGATACAGCCCTCCGGAACACTGTTACCCTCTTTTCCCTCTAGTGGCCTAAATGGTTCACTGAATACACAATTGCAATTAACACCTGACAGCAGATTCAACCCCACACTTGTTGCACTTACCACCAGGGCTAGATCAGCTGGCTCGGCCCTGAGACCCCTGTAAAACAAGATTTACCACAACAACCAAGAGTATTTCAATGCTGCCTGTACAGAGGTACACCACAAACAGTTTAAATGTAAAAGATTCAGATCTTATTTATTTGGGGCATGAACAAGGAAGGGCGTAATCTGGTGCTTGATTCTATCACTGATTAAATCAGGTTTAAGCATGCATGCCTCTAAGAGTCCCTCTGTCACAGTTACACACACTCTGGATACCCAGTTGGAGTTACAGGCTAGCCTGAAGCATTGCATGGGGTAGGCGGCATTGCAGCTGTTGTTGGGGCCCTTAGGAAAAAGAAAACACAACATGCACTTTAACCAATATTTGTATTCGGAGCTGGCGGGCTCAGTTTGTGACAATCAATCAAAACAATTAAATCAGATGACACACTTTGATTAGGAAGTAGTTGCAGGGAGCTACCCTGTGATTACTCCACGATACCCAGCCCAGGTTGCAGTAAGGACAAAGTGGAGACCTCAGGATGAAGGGCTGGTTGCCAGGAGAAGCAGGGCTCAACGATTCACTATGGTGTTGTTCTGTCTGTTGATGTTCAGCAGGAGCCGAATCCCAGGCAGGACTCTCATCGGGTGGTTCTCTGCAGTGTGAGCAGTAATCAGGGCCGTGGTGTTGAAGCCCAGACAGGTTGAAGGAAACAGATTCAGTCCGTCAGAGTTACTGGATACTGCTTCAAGCAAGCGTGACACATTCAAGCAGTGGGAACCAAATCACGACCCACTGTTCGCATTCAGCACACTTATAGTAAAGGCAAGGAAGTACCACAGTTCAGATGACAGTCTGGTTGCAATTCACAGGATTTTCTGTGCAAACCATACGCTCTGCAGTCATGGTGGAAGTCCTGGTAGGCTGATTGCTCAAAAGCAAGTCTTTTGTCCCTCTTCAGGCAAAATTAGTCACAATTAGATAGAAGGACACAAGTTCAGATAAAATACGATTCAGGTTCTCAGTTCTCTTCACTTAGGAAGATGGAAGCAGGCAGGCCAGTCACAGCCTTCCCGCGATTTCCCCAGCACACTACACAGGAGCAGCTGCTCGAATCCCCGAGCTTCTCTCCCTCTCAGTTCTTACTTCACACTGACTCACTGCTGCAGGCAGCTCGTGACCTTCCCAGTGATCCAAAAGGTTCAATTCGTTGATCCATCTGTCTGTCACAGCAAGGGCCCCTCCAGGTCCATTTAGGCACCAACGGGAGGAACTACAATTCCTACAGAAATTCACTCCCACAAGACCCCTGGGGACAGGCTCCATATTAGGGCCCCCAAAGGTACTGATTGGGCATACTGGCAGTCCAGAACCAAGATGGTGGTGGTTAACAGAAAAGGTCCAGGCTGCAAAGAAGACAGGTTAGACAAACTACAATTTCAATATTAAGAAAGCAGATAATCAGCAAACAATTTCAGGTCTTAACAGAGCTCCCACTGTGCAATTAGCGGTGGTAGAATGGAGCAATTATCTGGCAGCCCAGGCGGACTCAAGCTTAGGAACACTCAGCCCCCACCCAGATCAATTATACACTACGAGATAGACAGCTCTTAAAGAGACAGGCACTAAGGCTAATAGGGCACTCGATGCAATTACTTGTAAATGGTTAGAACACAGAACACCACCGGGCAGTGGGCATTTAGGCACACCCAAGGAAGACTTTTGGGAACTCCCATTTATAGGAGTTACCTACTATTATCAACAATTTGTTTTTCAGGGAGGGAGTGGTCAAAACTCCCCAAGAGGCAGCAGGAAGATGTGAAGTGCCATAGTGGAAATGAAAGAAAAATAATGATACTAAATCAGTTGTAATGTCTTCATTATTGAAGTTTATTGTGGGTTTGCTGGTTAACCCTCTGTTTTCCTCTCTATCTGCCGCAGTGTGAAGATCAAGTTCAGCTGGCTGGGGTTTGACCACAAGATCACAGGGAAACAGTTTTACCGGCAGGTGACAACTGTGGCGATGCTCAGCATAGGAAACTCAATAAAGAACCCCAAAGAACTGCCGGAGCAGGATGGAAGCAAGCTGTGTCTGTCCACTGTGGATCTAGAACTCAAGTGCCAATCTGAGGATGAAGGTAAGGAGAAAGGAAACCTGCTGAAATGTAACCGTACTGTTAGTTGTGTTCCCAGGTGTTTTTAGTCCCTCTTCTGTTCTGGCTTTCCTGGATATGTACGTCTTTGTTTTGTTTTTCTTTAAATCTTTTCTCACCCAGGTCACAGGTAGGCTGTTCAGCCCTGCTCGCCTCCCTTGCCAGCTACCACCTCCCTCAGGATGTTCTACCTCAGAATCTCCCTCAGATTCCCCTCCCTTGGCGGGACTGAGAAGAAGGGCTGTCCTTCCCACCCCAGAGGACTCATCCAGAAGTTCAGCGAGGGTCCCAAGGGTGGAGGGGCATGGCTCGCAAGTGAGGCTTCCACGCCTGCTTCTCTTTTCCCATTTTCTGGTCCCTCCTTGACCAGCAGCATGCAGTGATGCTAGGCATATGTACTTGTGGAGGAGCACATGCACTGCAGCATCTGACGTTGGCCATCCCATACAAACTGCCTTGTCACACCTCCACATGATGGCAGTGTAGGAGCAGGGGATAATCCCTCTCCCTGAGAGAGTAGAGTCAAATGGACACTCAGTCCTCTCCCTCTTGCCAACCCACAGCACCCGCATCCGTTCCTGAACCCAGGTCACCGGCATAGTGGGAGGTGTGGCATACAGCATCTCAACCAGCTGTGCCACTGGGCCATCTGCTTATTTTGTTTTTAAGTCTGTGTATCTCCCTATATGTTATCTGCCCCTCACACCCATGACCCATCTTCCCTAGATACTTGCCCTAGCCTCCTGCCCTCCTTGGCTTGCCCCCTATGGCAGGGTCATTGGGATGGCACCCATTGACTGAGTTGGGATCTGGTTGGAAGTGAGTGCCTAGTTAGCAGTATAGGGTCTGAAGGGCCTGGCCATCCTGCTGGTCAGGCGCCTGCCACCATTTTCCAATCAATGCCTCTAACTGCCCCATTTCGCACATGCTTAAGTGGTGGCTGTCATGGCATTGTCTAGCAATGCCCTCTCACTGTCTGCGCCTACTACATGAACACCCAGCTTCTGCCAGGTAGCAGGGCAACAGCAGAGGAGGAAACTCTCCTCGAAGGAGGAGAGCTGTCCTGCGATATGCTCATTCTGCCTTTTCCTCGGTGGCTCAGCAACCCGAGTCCATCCCTGAACCCAGGTCACTGGAGTAGGGAGCAGAGGCACAACCACTACACGGCTTGTCTGGCCCCTCTGTTTTTTCATTTTTTTAAACAGAAGTTTTATTGAACATTTATTCATAACAAAATACAGAGGAACTCTGTATCATTTTGAGACATCACACTACATGGTGGGCATTAGCATATATAACAACTATCGGAGGCCTCAGTAGGTCTGTAACAGGAGGCAACAGGTACCTTTTTCTAAATTTACTGTACTTTATCCCCTTGCAGAACTGTCTCCCATCACTCCCGCCACTCCACTCAGCCCCGTCACCTGCCATCTCTGGGACTTGCTTCCACCTCACAGTTACCCCACAGGTGCCCCTCCCCATGAAAAGGGCTGCTAGGGTCTGGTCAATACTCCCCAGACAGAGGTTTAGTGTCAGTTGATGAGGAAGAACCCAGTTGGCAATGCAGGGCCTGTGCGGGCAATGGACAGCATCCTGCTACAGTTGGGGTGTTTTTTGGCATTTTCTGTCCCACCCCTGATGTGGCAAGGCCTTGTTGACACATCACATCATGCCACTGACATCCCCTCCCTCAGTCCATATCTACAGCTGCTCTACCACCAGTGGTCACGATCTGACAGTATTGCAGGAGACCATACTCTGTCCCTGAGGAGGTGAGCATCTATGGGACGGCTTAGTCCCCGGCTGGCCCTCCATCATCCCAGACCATTCCCAAACCTGGGTCATCAACGCCACAAGCTGTAGTGCTATTCCTGTACCAGCTGGCCAGCAACAGGTGCCTTAATGGCAGTTTTCTACCACTCAATACCTGGAACCCCCAACTATCTGGTATATTGTGTTTCTGGGTCTGTAATCCTACTGGGTGAAGTGATATGGGAACCAGCTGAAGGGTCACCTGGGTAGTCGAGGAGGGTTAGCACTTGGGGTAGGCATACAGGCAAGGGACTTCTTTACCTCATATTCCTGGCTCTTGTGGATGGCAAAATGTATAAGGTGTCCAATACCTCACAAAGCATGCCAAAGCTGTATGCCAAGACTGCGTGCCAGGCTAATGTTGGAGCACCAAGCGTGGTTTCTATCTCATGATTCTTTTGTTGTTGTTATTTTAATGCAATAATGTAGATACTGTATATTTATTGTGCTAAGTGAGGCTGGGAATTAAATATTGATGTTATACACCAGTTTATCAGGGTGCACACTTCATAGAGAGGGGTTGTGTTTAAATAAATGATCAGTTAATCCCTTTATTTTGATTTTATAAAAGGCCATAGTACACAACTGGAGACACAACAGGTGTAGAAGGCACTCAAAGCTGGTTTGATGCGCTACAGGGCAGCATGGCCCCAAACCGTCAGAGAAACACAACAGTAGAGCATTTGCTGTAACTTAATAAAGGGAAAGACAAAGGGGAAATTGTTTAACCAGGAAAGGTACACTAAGCTAGAGCTTGTTTCCAGATGCAACCTGGGAGCACAAGGAAGTTAAGTCACTTGCTCAGGGTATGTGCAAGTGGGGCTGATGGGATTCAAACCCAGGTCTCAGGTTTGCAACTCAGTGCCCTTAACCACTACACTATACTGCCTCCTTAAAAAGGCTGAGAAAGAAATCAAAATGAATTCCCACCTTTAATTGGCCCCTGAAGAAGAGCACACATTGCTCAAAGCACTGGGGTCATGTGGTTGGCGCCTCAGCTGGTGGTTGTGTTGTTTATACTTGCCAATAAAGACTTTACATTCATTTTGATTTATTTTTTCAGTCTGTTTTTTTTTCAGTTTTTCTGAGTGCACTACTATTGTATAGTACACAACTAGTGTATAGTACACAGCAGACCTGTAATAAGTGTCCCAGTGACATGGGGTAGAATTAATGTGTTTTCTGTACTTAGAAATGGTGGCCACATTGCATTGAATTGAGCCTTTTGATTCACTGCAGTATGGCTAACACCACATTTAATGCTAATGCACCCATATTTATTTATTTGTGTTTTATTTATTTCAGCAGTTTTACTGGGAAAACATACCAGCTTGTTGCCAGATGTGTCCTTGGGGAAGGGGATGAGAAGAGCGAGAGTGCAGAGTTACGCCAGTAAATGTTGCACTACTGCAAACACAGCATAACTGAAAAGTAACAGTTCAGTAAAAGTGCAGCTGGCAGCAAAATGAGGGAAGGGGTGGGCGGAGGGAGGGAAGGGAGGGAGTAAAACAGGGACACAAGTGCAAAGGGGCAGGGGACCAGTGAATCAGGGCAGAAGGGGAGACAGTAATGGGGGGGCGTGAGATTAGTCTCGATCATCAGCAACTGCAGGAGGGAGTGGTGAATTCATGGAGGAGGTATTTTTAGTAATAGGAAAGAGGAAGCATCTACATTAGCCAGTCATCATTTGGAGCTGGGACTGGATTTTTGTTACTAGACAATAACAGTTTTTAAGGCCTAGTGTGGCCTCAGATAACTAGAGCTGGGCATTGGCTTCTAACTTCAAGGCCCCAGCCGCTGCTAGGTCCTGTCACTAGCACATGGCTGGGACCAGAGGCATCCTGTTCTCAGCAGGAGGTTTGCCTGGGTCAGCTGTTTTTGTAGAATACTCCAGGCACTCAGGCTGCAAAAGTGCATAGGTTTGCCGCTGGAGGTGTCCGAGCAGAGTTGCAGGTCCCGCTGGGTGACTCCATGCAGGTGGAGGGATCACATGGTTCACCCATGCACAGATGAACCTCTCTAGGAAGCTTTGAGCGGTGGAGCTGATCCCTGACCGTAGCTTGGGCTTGGAGCACTCGTAGGTGGGCACACGGCACGGCCGAGTGTTCACAGAAGATCTTTAAGCACAGCAGTCGCTCTTACAGTGGGCGGCAGAGTACAAGTAATCCGTAACCCATTTGCACTTTGTGTATGCAGCAGCAGACTCTCCCAGGACACATCTGAGCAGACTGTCAAGACACCCGCTGGCCTGGGCATGTCAGTCAAAACACTAGCTGGGAGGATACATTTTTTTTTTATTTTACGAGGTAAGAGAACTCACTGAAGGTAAATTAAATTTCTTCTACAGGAGTGAGATAAGCACATTACACATATACTAGATATAAACTGTAATAAAACAACTACACTATATCAATATCGGCACACCTGCAATCCTTCAGTGTGGTAAATACAGTTTCTGTGAGTTTTGCTGCCAAGTTAGTTGAACACCAGGCTGAATTAGCATGTTCCTCAAGGAAGGAGCCAGTGTGAGAAAAGGCTTGTTCACTACTATTAGATGTTTATTTTGTGGTTCATTTACCCAGGAGCGCCAAGTGGAAATGCAGCATCTCACTTTCAGAGGGGTCTTGTTTTTCCCTAGTCTTAGCTAGATTTAAGAAACGAATCTCGCCTAAACGCTGCCATAAGCTGATGTTCTTGCTTATTTTCTTTTGTCCTTCTCCATGGCAGCTTCTCCTTCATTCATGAAGAGCATCTTCAGCCCAATCTTCCTTCTCAGTCTGGTGACAATGTACGTGACACAGCTACGGCTCATCTTCTACATGGGTGCTATGAATGAAATGCTGGCATTCCTCATAGATGGAAACCTTCGACAGGTACATGGAGCAGATCCTACGCCAAGTGAATACATTTTCTGATGTGTTTAGCACACTTCCTGAGACTCCAAGCATTTGCCAAAGTTCAAATAGAGCAAATACATATCCACAAAATAATTAGTGACGGCCGATATTTTGACATAGACTGCCTATCAAAAAGAAGTTTCCAGCTTTTTTTTTTTTTTGAGTTCTGTAATGAAGAAGCATTTCTAATATGTAGTTGTAGTGAGTCCCCAGCCCTCACGCTGCAACTTTAAAATGTTTTCTGCATCGCGTCACCAGGCAGGACGGAGAGGCAGTGATAGCAAATTATTGGTTCTCTGAATATAGCCAAGAGGGTTTTAGTGGGTCAGAAGGCTTTGCTGGTATGTAAGACGTAATGTTCTAATCCGCTCACTGGATGGTCACCCAGTGGTCTGAGCAGGTTTTTCTCTGGGGATTTAGCTGGATTGGCAGATACTGCACTAATAAACATTTAGTGTCAGATCCACAGCGGGATGACAGAGACATGATTTGCACGCTGCAGTGGGTTGAGCACAGACGCCATGTACATGCAGCATTTTCAAGCTGCATGTCTCTGTCAGTGCATGTGACCAAACTCATGGCTGACCAGGAGGAAATCTGGTGGCGTGGAGGGCTGAGGCACTGCACGCTTACCTCCTGCCATGCCGGCATCCCGAGATCGGAATGAGCTGAGGTTGCTGGGGGTCGGCCAGGGATGGGGAGAGTATTGAGCATCCAAATGACCGCTGTCTTCTCCTGGGTGGGGAGGTCTGCCCTCTTGGCTCTTGGCTGTCCCCAGGTAGAGGACACAGGGGCAGCGCCAGCATCCGAGCATCAAGAAGGGAGGGCTGCGGTTCCGTGCATGTGTGCTGTTCCATGCATGCATGTTCATGTGCCGCTGTGGCTGGGGATCCAGGGAGAACACGGAAAGAAGGTGGACTCTGGCTCCATGAAGCTCCGCCCACCCAACCCCAACCCACACCACCACCACCCAGACCATCGATCAACACTCGACGATGAATCTCCAAGTGGGGGAGGATTGCCTCCCTTTGGCCCCGCCACAGGGGCCAAGCTGTGGGGTCACTGACACCAGTGAAACCAGGTGGAGCGGTAACTGTCGCAGAAGGGCAGGGCAGAACAGAGCATTCCTTCCTGAGTCTGCCAGGAACAAAACAACAAGCAAAAGAAAACCAGGAGGGAAAAACACCGATCATGGATGAAGCCCATGACCCCACAGGCCTCAGACTGCCACCCATGGTACCCACCCACCATGGTGGCTGCAAGAGGATGGGGTAGGTCCTGGGACAGTGGATGACAGAGCTTTGGGTCGCAGTCAGATGGGGTCTGGTGGAGGACATGGGGAGGATAAACACAAGAGAAAAAAAGATGCCACCTCTGATGTCTCCACCACTTCAGTCCAACATCAGATTGTCAAAATCTCCTCCTTCAAATAGTAATGAGGCAGGGCCACACAGGATGAGGCTGTACTATTGGGATGGGTGTGCGGGGGTGAGGAGCAAGGGGTCATATGCTCATAGACATTTATGCCACGGCAATATACTGCACTGCCTATACAGTCAATATATTGCCCAAAGCATAAGTCTTTGTTTTGTGGGGCCCCCAACCCCCAACTAATATAACTAACTCCGGGGTTAACTTTAATATCGCACAAAGTGTGAAAAAGAAAAAAATTCCATGTGTCTGGGACAGGGAATCAAAACCCGGTCCCAAATGCACAGCCTGCCTCCCTAGCTGCCAGTGGCTCATCCCTATCGAGCCACAGCAGCTGCTCAGCGGACCCCTTTCCCAGCAGTATTCTTATCCTGCACTGGGAAGACTAAGGCGCACTACCGCAAATGTTTCCTTTCACAGTTTTGCACGCTGTCGGCTCTTTCTCTACCGCTGGGCTGTTCCTACTTTGCAGTAATGTCATGCACTGTAGAGTGTACTATATTGACCCAGTGGGGGTGGTGAGGACATTATGCTGCCATGCCCTGGGTCTTCTTTCTCTACTGTCCTGCCCACCTCCCCAGTGATCAGAGCTGCCCATAATGATGGCCTTTTGGGGAAGGCCAGGCCATTGGCGGACATCTGCTGTGCTCAGCATCACTCCTGACCCTTCCCGGATGCTCATGTTGCAGGGTGGCTGCAAGTATCACCCTGAGTCCCAAAGTGGCACCTCTGAGTCTCCCATGACTCCTCCCTCCCAGGGCAAGGAGTCAGAATTGAGATATGAACCCGGTCTCCTGCCAGCAGCACCAGTCATGGCAATATAAGCCAGGTTTAAAGCTGCCAAATGTGTCAACGTGTTATGAATGCACTACATAGACTGCAGTCTCTTTGCACTAATAAAACATAGTGCAAGCACCTTTGGGGAATTGGGGGGTGGCTGGGTAGGGAGTTCAGGGCAGTTTTCAAGTAGCAGGCAACAAACCTGTATCTATGAGCTTAGCAGAACCATACTTCCTGCTTTTGTAAGGTCACCATTGTTTCCCTTATGGCCTTTCCTGAGTTGCAGGGTGTTGACAGCAGCAGAAGGTGTTTTTTCTTGTCTGCGGTTAAACATTAATAAATGAGAAGACAGCATAAATGCCTTTAGGGGCTATGTAGCTGGTTAGAGGAACTGTGAAGAAGAAAAAAAGTTAGTTCCTTCCATGAGCCAAGCATATTATACTAGGGTCCACACTCTGCTTCCTATAAATTGCACAGCAAGGGGTGAGGGTTTATGGTACAGAGCTGCCCATGTTGTCCTGAGGTTAGAACAACACCTCTCCTTGTTCATTCTGTGACACAGAGCTTTAGCCAAGAGTGGGGAATGCTTTTTATTTTTAGAGGCTATTTTCACATGTGAAGCCAGCCGAAGATTAAATTAGAAAATTGTTTACTTCGTCAGAAGGTCCTGAGTTGCAAAAGACTTGTAAGCAGAATTATTTCCGATTGAGTTCCAGTTGAGGCTGGTTTGGCTGACTTGTTTGAGAAACTGATGACTCAAGGACCTTGTTTTGCTTCCAACCAAAAGAAAAGCTCTTGGAACAAAGGGTGCAAGTTTACTAAACCGCAAATAAATAATCCTAGACTTTATTAGCTGCTCCTCTTTTTTTCTGTTACATTCACAAGGCCCACTGCTTTGCTATCACCTTTATCTCACTCGTGTTTGATAAGGAGCTGCTGTAGGAAGGATGAGAAGGTGCGGACTTTATACACCCTCTATCTGCCATCGGTTTCTGAATTTGATTGTGGATCAGAGAGTTGAGCCCCAGACTACAGACACTTGTTCATCATTTGGGCACTGCTCATGCCTTCCACTAAACCCGTTTAATTTCAGTCCCCCTTCATGTTTCACTCTACTTAAGCAATAAGGACACATAGAAGTCGGTAATTTTGGGGAATTCATGACTAGATGGGGTATGGGTGGCCCGAGGGGCATCTGTCATTAATCCTATGAAATGACTGGCTTTGAGGTTGTTTTGTGACCATAAGTTTAATTTTTTTTCTCAATTATGGTTGACGTTTGAGTGCTGTATGGGAATGAAAGTGCAACATCTCTCATAGCATACATTGGTGGTATGCAGTGGTTTTGGCAGCTGGATCAGTCATTTCTAAGAGATTAATGACCGATCCAGTAGCCAATCAGGAGCCTCGCCTACGATCTAATGATAAAGCCCTTCTGCACGCTCCAAGATGCAGAACAAACATGGGCACGCACACGCTTATCACAGAGCTCCTAAATACTGGAATTCTGTACCCTTCTCTATCCGTCAAACAAACACCCATGCTGCCTTTAAGAAACTACACCGTGAACACCTGCACACCTTACACCCCTGCACTTGTTTTAACCCACCTTGAACCTTCATCCCTCCCTGCTCTCTCCTCATCTCCATCTAAAACTACCTCCTTATACTTCTTCCCTCCCTCTTAATCCAAGCCTGCCTCTACTCTCTTACACCCTCCCTCACCTCTCTCCCTACTTCTCTTCTCCTCTCTACTGTCATGGCACTTATTATACTGTACCTCACTACCTATCTATTTTGAACGCTTCCTATGTTACCCCTTCCTATCTATAATTTGATTTCACAGTACTTCTACCTTCATTATTCAATTTGTCAATGCGTTTATATCTAATATCCAAACATTGTTTCTTACCCTGATCTGTACTGCCTTCATGTGCTGTGTCACATGTATATTGTTTGTCTGTAAACTGTTTTCTCCGGTCGTGCCTGAAAATAGGCATTGTTTGCCTAGTGCACTTACCCGTTACCAAAAGTAAAATAAATAAATAAATTTAATAAGACATAAATACCCTTTCATTTTAAAGAGGTGCTCCAGTCACTGGCAAAATAAAGTCACAGTCGGCATCAGCAGATGTCCATTTTGTAATACTTCAGCATTTTCTAGTATTCCCAAATTAAATTTCATCCCAATCTGCTCTTTATAATGTATGGTAAGTGCCTATTAACCACCAAAATCAGCAGTCACACAGCTTTGTTATGCACTGTTTAGAATTTTAAAAGTTGTTAACCACACTTGAACTTTCAAACAGTGGCATAACAAAAAAAATGCACCAGAGTTCCATAATTCTCACATAGAATGCAAACAGTGTTTTGACCATACACTATAAAAGATGATGGCTGGGGATCGGGGTGACAACCACGCTGAAATCACCTCTCGTGGTTGCACATAGTAAACCCTCTCTCAGCCGCGCCTTCCCAGGTTTACCATGTTGCTCTAGCAACCACTTAGGTGATTACAGCTTGTTATCACCTGATCCCTAGCCATTATCCTCTATATCATTAAGGACATTTTGCATGAAACTGGATCTTTGTCTCTTTGGTTCACCTTCAGCCGAGGCCAAGACTAGAGCTGATCAGAATGTTTTTGCTTGTGACATCACAGTCTGTTGCCATAGGAATGGATGTGATGTCACAAGCAGGGCAGGATGACTTCTACCCTGAATACGACTCAGCCATAGACTTAAGTGTAAGGAAGGAAAGCTCAGTACTGGGGAACAGAATGACTTATACGATTCAAGTTTTGGGGGGTGCTCAGGTGTGAATTGCTGTCTGCTGATCCAGGGTGTGGACAAAATCAGGTAGCCAGACCAAAGTCCAGTAAAAAATGGTTTGGCTACCAGATTTTAAAAGTTTCTCCCCAACTGGATACCTGCCCATGAAATTACTATTGAGTCCTTAAAATAATGGCTACTAAAAATATTGAGTTGGCTACTGGATTTTGAACGCTATTAACCAAACTGACCACAGCTCAGAAACCGATTTATCCCACCCTGTGCTGATGACAACTGGAGGTTCATTTACTGGTGGCTGCCCCCACCCTACCCCGCCTCTACACCCCCATAAGTTGCAGTCCACACTGCCAGGCAGCTGGACATCAAGATGTTAGTAACTATATTGCAGGCTTTGGAAAGTTCCCTCGTTTTCATAAACTTAGCAATAATGACCAGAAAGCGATCATTCCGAGATTAACAGTTGTTTCGTGGATGGGTGGCCCAAGGCATAGCCGAGGGCCATCTCCTTCCAGCCAGTTATTAATCCAAGGAAATTACTAGTTAGGGTTGTTATTGTGATTATTAGTCTAATCACAATAACAGCTTTCATTTTTTTTTATCTCTTTTTTTTTTTTTTTATGTACAGGTTTTGAGCAGAGGGCACAATATCTTGTGTACATAGTCAATTGGCAGCTGGATCAGTCATTTCTAAGACATTAATGATCAATCCAGTAGCCAATCAGAAGCCTAAATAAGTGCATGAATAATTAATTAGACTTACACTGTATTTTGTCTCATTTTGTCCTTGGTGTCAAATTCCATACCTCCACACTGTATGTCTTTACTCCCATCCTAAATCATTCCTTCACATGTTGCCCCTTATTACTGCTAGAGCTCCAAAAATACATTTGTGGAGAGGAATTTGTTTTATTTTTACCTGTGTCCGAGCTCATCCCCATGTAGGTTATCCTCTTTATTGAAGCTAGACTCACTCCAAGTTAGCACTCACCTGCCCCTGGAAAAGGCAAAGAACCTGTCCATTTTTGCCCAGTCGCTTTGAGTTGGGCAGTTGCGCCTGGCTCAGGATTTCCTCTGCCATCTATGCTTCCTGGGGTATACCCTGGCCATGGTTGTTGAACCCCTGGCACATTGCTGTGTGTGTTTTAGGTTACCTGGGGTAAAGCCAGCAGTGGAGTTAAGGCTCTCTCCGCCACGCATACTGTGGTCGCTGTTGGTGCCATCAGACATTGTCCATTCTCATTTCTGAAATCCATAGAGCTGCTGCCTGGTCAGTGTGCACATTCATCTCCCAGTACAGTCCAGTGCACATGTTTATCTCCCAGTACAGCCCAGTGCGCACATTATTCTCCCAGTACAGCCTAGTGCACATTCATCTCCAGTACAGCCCAGTGCACATGTTCATCTCCCAGTACAGCCCAGTACACATATTCATCTCCCAGTACAGCATTGGCTTGCACAGTCGTCATGCTGTTTATGGGTGCTCGGTCCTCCAGTCTCTAGTCACCTATTTTGGGGTGTGCACCTTGCCCTCCTCCTGAGAATTGCTAGAGTCTTCCTAAGTGTAAGTAGTGAAATTAAGCTAGATAGTTAGAAACAGAGGTTACTGCACTTACTTGTAACCATAATTCTACTACTAGTATTCAGTTCACATCAAGCGGACCACCTGACCTCCACGGCAAGGCTTACTTTAGATTCCTTTTCCATTGTTCAGATCTGCATCGAGGGAGCGGAGTCAGGGGACCCATGGTTGGGTGGTAGAAGGCATCAAGTTTGAAGAATGTTCGTGTCTGAGCACGCCAGTGAAAAGACTACTTACGTGTGGATGTAAATTCAATAGTAGTAGAAAAACTATGGTTACAAGTAAGTAACCGCATATACATAAAAACATTTATTTTGAGAAAGGGAATAGGGCGTTCATCTTATTGTTCTGTTTCAGTTTATTTATTGAAAGCAGTTTTGGGAACAGGTCTCATTAACAGTTGCATCCAGACAGTATAGCTAAGAAAATAGCAGCAGGTAATCACAATGATAGGTAAGGGACAGACAGGGTAACAATAAACAAATGTTACCATGTCAAGGCATTAATTTGAAACTTACACAAAAATTAAGCCAGGTATTGTGGAGCAAAGGCTTAAATTTGCACACAGTAACCAGTGTTCTTAGCTTTAGTGATCTTTTGCGCTTGAGAACCATAGACGGCTCATTGAAAATATGAATGAGGAGCAACCGGCTTTAGAGAGGAAATCAGGTTCACTAAAGCAACACCAGCTTGGCAGAACAGTCAGTGCTGAGTGGGTTTCAGTGTGAAGATCTGCATTAGAAAGAAGGAGCTTTGCTTACAATGACCTTGTAACTAAAGATGTACCAGTGATGGAGTCTTCTGTTCGCCAGCTATCTCCAGTCTGCAAGGCTGTAAAGAGTGCAGTGAAAGGTGCAGAAGGAGGAGCCAGTGATAAAGTGAAGGGCACTGCGAGTCAGACAGTTGGTCATAGAGAGAAGTCAGGTTTCAGATGGTGTGATATAATATGACATCAGCACAGTAAAGTCTGGAAAGGAAAAGAGCAGACACAAGTTTTGTTTTCCTAATTTATGGCTAAATAAAAATAGTGTAGTTTCATCTTTAGGTCTGAGACAAGAGAGTTACTGTGGTGCTATAATATAAGTGTGTTGTCTCGATAGATACCTACTGTAGGTATTTATAGCATGGGACACAGTGAAGATGGATATTGGTAGTTCTTGACAAGGGAGGAGTAGGAGCCAGTGGCACAATGTTTTCTTTTGAAGAGAGTACCCATTGTGTTTTTCAGCCTTGAGTAACAAGCGTAAATGTATTTATTATTTATTTCTAAAGTTTTACTAGGAATCCAGCAGGACACTGTCCTGTGGAAATCTGATTGAAGGTGGAGACAGCAGTTGTGACAGATCTGCAGGAAGATTAGTGCATAGTGTCATCAGTGGTAGACCAGAATACTGGAGTTAACAACAGAATTGGGCAGTACTGATGTAGAGGCCAAGCAGAAGAGTCCCTAGCACAGAGCTCTGTGTGACACCTTTATTACTGGCTAAGACATTTGATATGAGGTTGCAAGTATGAACACATTAGGTCCTCCCTGAGATGTAGCTTCTGAACCACAGAAGCGCTTGGAAATGTAGACCAACCACAGTTCGCCTGTTGATCAGGATATGATGGATACAGCTGGACACACCTCCTTATTTTCAAATGAGATGGGACTGCCATTCAGAGCTTGAGTTATGCATGAGTGGTACTGTGATCCAGGCTAAATTCTGACCGATATTGTGGGAGAAGCTTGGGAATACAAATAATGCAGGATATGAAATATTCTGATCATAGAAACAAGAAATATAGAATTTGATGGCAGATAAGGGACCGCTGGGCCCACCCAGTCTGCCCATTTCCTACCTAATGGATAAGCTGCAGATCCTAGTTAACCAACAGCCTACTTCCTTCTACTCCCCCCCTCCAGAATTGCCTTCTGACTGTCCCATGCATTCTTGAATTCCATCACTGTTTTTGACTCCACAACCTCCTCAGAAAGGCCGCTCCATGCATCCACAACCCTCACCATGAAAAATACTTCCTCACATTACCTCTGAGCCGTCCCTCTATCTTCAAATTGTGCCCCTTGTTCTTGCAAACCTCTTTTTCTGAAAGATGCTACCCTCTTGGACTTTGTTGATTCCTTTGAGGTACTTGAAAGTTTCTATCTTGTCCCCCTCTCCTCCTTTCCGCAAGGCTATACATATTAAGCTCCTTAAGTCTCTCTCCATATGTCTTCTGGTGCAGACTCTGCACCATTTTAGTTGCCATCCTCTGGACTGCCTCCATCCTGTCTATGTCTTTATGGAGATTGGTCTCCAGAACTGCACACAGTACTCCAGATGGGGTCTCACCAGCTGTCTGTACAGAGGGATAATAACTTCCTGTTTTCTACTGGTGATACCTCTCCCATGCATCCCAGTATCTCCTCAGCCCTCCTTACAGCCCTGTCACATTGCTTTCCCACCTTTAGGTCATCTGATATGACTACCCCAAGTCCCTTTCCATTTTGTTGTTGTTAGTATCTCACCCCCATTGTGTACTCTTCCCCTGGGTTTTGTTTCCCAGGTGCATTACTTTGCACTTCTTAGCGTTGACTCTAAGCTGCCATACATTTGACCATTCCTCCAACCTTGCCAAGTCCTTCTCATCCTTTCCACCCCACCTTGTGTATCAACTCTATTGCAGATCTTTATGTCGCTCTGCAAAGAGACATACATTCCTTCCAGTCCCTCTGCAGTGTCACTTATAAAGACGTTGAAGAGGACCAGTCCTAGTACTGAACCCCGCGGTACCCCACTAGTAACCCTCTTCAGAGTGGACTTTGTTTACTATTACCCTCTGGTCCTGTTCTCCAGCCAATTCTTTACCCAGGCTACCATCTTGGGACCCACTTCAAGGCTGGCTAACTTGTATATTAATCTTTTGTGGGACTGTGTCAAATGCCTTGCTAAAGTCTAGGTAGGCCATGTCCACAGCCCTCCCTGATCTACTACTTTGGTCACCCAGTCAAAGAAATCTATTAGATTTGTTCTGACATGACCTTCCTACTGTAAATCCATACTGCCTTGGGTCCTGTCCTCTGGCCCTAGGTACTGACAGTTATTTCCTTCGGAAGTGATTCCATCATTTTCCTATCACTGAGGTTAAGCTAACAGGTCTGTAGTTTCCTGCTTCTGCCCTGCTCCCACTTTTGTGAAGTGGAATAACATCTGCCCTCCTCCAGTCCTCAGGTACCACCTCATCCTCCCATGATTTGTTAAAGAGGGTAATCGGTGGTTGCCACTAGTTCTACCCTTAGTTCTTTTAGAATTCTGGGATGAATCCAATCAGGCCCCATTGCTTTGTCCATCTTCAGTTTTAAGAGGTCTTTCGAACTCTTTCTTCTGTGAATGGGCTGGTATCAATCCCATATCCAGAGTGTTTCTGTTGTTTGGTTTAGGTATCTCCTCTTCATTTGTGAATACTGAGCAAAAATATTTGTTTAGTATTTCTGCCTTTTCACAGTCACCTTCTGACCTCCCCTGCTCTTTATTAGCCTCACTATCCCTCCCTTGGTCTTCCTTCACTCCTTGATGCACCAATAAAAGGTTTTATCCCCTTATTAACTGAGTTGGCTATGTTTTCCTCGATTTGGGCCTTTGCTGTTTTGACTGCCTTCCTGCTTCCTTTTGCTTCAACTGATACAGTTCTCTGTCCTGCTCCTTCTGTGATTCCTTGTACTTCCTGAATGCTTTATTTTTCTCCCAACCTTCTCTGCCCCTCCTTTGAGAACCATAGTGGTTTCTTACATCATTTTATTTTGTTTATTTGCTTCACACAAAGGCTTGTTGCCTCCGTGATGGCAGTTTTGATTATTCCCCATTGTTCTTCCACCCCTCCTTCCTGCCCATTTGCTAGTGCATTCCTTAGGCACTCATCCATTTTGGCAAAGTCAGCCCTCCTAAAGTCCAGTACCTTTGCCTTTGTGTGGCTTGGACTTCACTGCTGTGTTTATCCTCAACCATACTATTCGATGGTGGCGCTAGCTCCCAGATGGCGACCTACTTAAATCTGCGATCCTCTCTCCATCATGTCAAAATCTGTTTCCAATATTCAGAGACCCATCCAGGAAGGATTTGGGTATTCTTAGTTCTGTGTATGACTCTCTGGCCAGATCAGGGACATACCCTTTTCTTTCTCAGGTTCCACAACTGACCCACATCCCTCTGAAAACTACCCTTAGCTTCTCGGTCCATGGGGATCATGACTTCCCTCATGGAGGGGCCTACCTACAGGGAGAGACCTAATCACCCTGAGGCCCTGGCTGAGACTTACGCTGGAGTCTTTGCAGCCATGAGTGGAGGCTGGGGTCTGGGCATCATGCTGCATTCTGGGCCAGAAGGATTTTCATCTTTGGTTTCCCTGAAGGGCGGCTATGCAATGACGGCAAGCACACATCCACTGTCACCCCTGCCTGGGTGTGTGGACCAGGCCAGTGTTCTCCCAGCCTCTGCTGGGAGTTGCCCTATCGCTGGGCACCACAATCCACCCCACACACACCAAAGGAGAAGAGCACTCCTCGGACATTCATCCTACCTCCCTGGCTGACTCTGCTACAGCTAAAGATTTTTACGAACTCAGGTCATCGGTAGTAGCGAGCAATAACAGTACCTCTGTGACAGCGGTCGGCTCCAGGTATTCTTTGTTTTTGCCCTTTTTTACTGCCCTTCCAGCACATTTAATAAGGAAGGGCAAATACCAATGGGGGCAGGGTTTCAGTCAGTACACCACCACATAAACACAACTTGTCACACACTTTCACCTCACTCTGTCAGTGTCTCTTTAGGTTTTTCACCCCATTGTCAGCCTACGGACCTTATTCACATCACTACCATTGCCTCAAGCCTAAACAGACAGCTCAGCTCTGCTGCCTATATGATTTCCTGCCTTTATCTGAAAAGCATAACCCCTAAGTTAGCACATTGTTGGAACCTGAAAGGGTTGTTACTGTTCTGATCAGGAATGCTTTGTTGTGCCGTGAGAAGTGCATAATTAGCCAGACGTGCTTTTAACTTTGTCAGCATTAATAACGGGGATCCAAAAGGACTTTGCAAACTTTCAAAGGTTTAAAGTTTCAGCGTGGAGAGCCAGGCAACCAAATTCTGTTAATTCCTTAATCTGGCTTAATGATTTCATTAAGTTGTGTGATGCTCACGGTAAGCATGTGTACTAACCCACCACGGCAAGGTAAGTTATACAGGAGCCAAGTGCTGAGCTGTAAGGAGGCAGTGCTGAATTTACATTTAGAAGCGTATAAGATTTTGCCTAGAAGAGAGAATGCTCAGAGAAGACAGGACTGTGGTATTCAAATGGTACAAGCAGCATGCACTTTAACTGGGATGGGGCAAAGGCAGAATAGGGAAAACATTAAAAAGCTTAACTTTATATAGAGGGCGGTTATATGTGAAATAGCAAGGCCACATGATGACCCAGTGAAAGTGCATCTTGTTTCCGTGCTGGTGACCTGGAGTAGAGTCTGGGAGTCAGAACTGAGTACGGCCAGGGCTAGGGCCAGCCTGGAGAGGATGGTATAGGGAACCATGGGTGCAGTGACTCCATGCGGGAGCCAAGAGCCCGCCTGTTATGAGAGGTTTAACTATGCAGTGTGCACCGTATCTGGCAAAGCTGGACGGAGGCTGATGCCTGACATTGGGGTAGTGGGAGGAAAGTAAAAGGCGTAAAAACCTCATGGCCATCAGGATTATGCTGACGGTATCCTTGGGCTCATGGGAGCAGTGGGACTGGTGGAGGACAGGGCTGAGGTGTGCTGGGGGTATGCCTCCCAAGACTGAGTGGGGGCAGTGGAGGAGAGAAAATCAGATAACAGAAACTTGTAGAATAGCTGACCTGGTGAGGGTGTAGAACTTACCACTGTTTCTGCATTCACAGCAGGTCTAAATCAATTCCTGTTTTATTTTGTTAATTTGTTTATGCATCTTTGGTACAGGCCCTATTATCCTGGTCCAGACTCCCCCAGCCAGCATCCCAGGGACTTAGCACAACCTCCATTCTTTCCCCATGGCTCCCCACCCCTATGGTGGGGTTGGCAGGTCCTCTTACCTGTCGGAGAATGTATCTGGTTCATGGAGGGTGGCCCTGTCACTGGAGTGGGGCTTGTAAGGAGTCAAGTTCACTCATCATTGCTCTGTTCAGGATTTTCCTCCTATTTTTCTTCCATTAGACGCTGGCTCTGGGAGGTACACAAGCTTGCACGCAAGCATGGAGAGTGTCACCACAAGTGTCCCCACCCAGGAGGTCTCTCCATGTGCACTGCCACTGATGGTCACCCAGGTGCCAGTATTACTTTGAAGCATGACTGCCCCTCCTCCCCAAAGGAGGAGAGCAATCTCCTCAACCAGTCAGCCTCCAGTGACCCAGGCTTAGTCTCAAACCTGCAGACTAAAACATCAACAGTGCTCCCCAGAAGAGCAGGGTGCAAATCCTATGTCTGGCTGACCCAATGCAGACAAAACAAAGAACTGAAGGTAGGATTGCACTCCAGAGGAAATGATGAGTAGCTATAACCATGAAAAAATCACAGAAGCAGTTCACTTCAACTTAAATGTTGTTTTAATTACTCAGCTACTCCATCACAAGCGGCCACCAACCTGGTGTCACCGATCCCAGCAGCCTCGGCACTTCCCTCGTATCAGCTTCATCAGGAGGCCTCATTTTGTTCATGGTTATAGCTACTCAGCATGTCCTCTGGGCGCAGTCCTACCTGCAGTTCTTTGTTTAGTCTCAAACCTGGGTCACTGATGTGGCGGCAGGCACATGATCAGGTACCTCACCCCTCCGTGCCTGTAGGTTGACCAGGCTCAAATGGATTCCTGATAGAGAATCACATTGAGGATTACACAGCATGAGTAAGGGTAACGCAGGACTAGACTAATTTCTGAGGGAGAATGGCACTGAGGGTTACACAGCATGAGTAGGGGTAACACAGGAGTAAACAGATTCCTGAGGGAGAATGGCATTGATGGTTGCACAGCATAAGTAGGGGCAGCACAGGGCTAGACAGATTTCTGAGAGAGAATCACATTGAGGGTTACACAGCATGAGTAGGGGTAACAAAGGACTAGACTAATTTCTGAAGGAAAATGGCACTGAGGGTTACACTGCAGGAGCAGGGATAACACAGGAGTAAACAGATTCCTGGGGAGAGCGGCATTGAGGGTTACACACAGCATGTAGGGGTTACACTGGACTAGACAGATTGCTGAGGGAAAATGGCACTGAGGGTTACACAGCATGAGTAAGGGTACAGGACTAGACAGATTCCTGAGGGGAAGAACACTGAGGGTTGCACAGCATGAGTAGAGGTAACACAGGACTAGACAGATTCTTGAGGAGAATGGCATTGAGGGTTAGACAGCATGAGTAGGGGTTACATTGGACTATACAGATTGCAGAGGAGAATGGCATTGATGGTTACATAGCATGAGCAGGGGTAACCAGGGGTACACAGATTCCTGAGGAGAATGGCATTGAGGGTTATGCAGCATTAGTAGAGGTAACACAGGACTGGACAGATTCCTGAGGAAGAATGGCAGTGAGGGTTACACAGCATAAGTAAGGGTTACACTGGACTAGACAGATTCCTGAGGGAGACCAGCATTGAGGGTTATACAGCATGAGTAGGGACTAACACACGACTAGACAGATTTCTGAGGGAGAATGGCATTGAGGGTTCACAGCATGAGCAGGAGTAACACAGGACTAGACAGATGCCTAAGGAGAATGGCATTAAAGGTAACACAGGGCTAGACAGATTCCTGAGGGAGAATGGCATTGAGGATTACACAGCACCAGTAAGGGTAACACAGGACTAGACAGATTCTTGAGGAGAATGCCATTGAGGGTTAAGCAGCATGAGTAGGGGTAACACAGGATTAGACTGATTTCTAAGGGCGAATGGCACTGAGGGTTTCACAGCATGAGCAGAGGTAACACAGGATTAGACAGATCCCTGAGGGAGTGAGGCACTGAGGGTTACACAGCATGAGACAGGGTAACACAGGACTAGATCATTTCCGGAGGGAGAATGGCAGCCGAGGGCTACATAGCATGAGTAGGGGTAACACAGGACTAGACTAATTTCTGAGGAGAATGGCACTGAGGGTTACACAGCATGAGCAGGGGTATACAGGACTAGACAGATTCCTGAGAGAGAATGGCATTGAGGGTTACACAGCATATGTAAGTGTTACACTGGACTAGACAGATTCCTGAGGGAGACCAGCATTGAGGGTTTCACAGCATGAGTAGAGGCTAACACATGACTAGACAGATTCCTGAGGTAGAATGGCATTAAGGGTTACAGCACGAGTAGGGGTAACACAGGAGTAGACAGATTCTTGAGGAGAATGGCACAGAGGGTTACACATTATGAGTAGGGGTAACACAAGACTAGACTGATTTCTGAGGAGAATGGCACTGAGGGTTACAAGCATGAGTAGGGTAACACAGGACTAGACCGCTTCCAGAGGGAGAATGGCAGCAAGGGCTACATAGCATTAGTTGGGGTAACACAGGACTAGACCGTTTCCAGAGGGAGAATGGCAGCAAGGGCTACATGGCATTAGTTGGGATAACACAGGACTAGACTATTTTCCAGAGGAGAATGGCAGCAAGGGCTACATAGCATGAGTAGGGGTAACACAGGACTAGATAGATTCCTGAGGAGAATGGCACTGAGGGTTACACAGCATGAGTAGGGGTAACAGGACTAGGCAGGTTCCTGAGGGAGAATGGCAGTGAGGTTAACAGCATGAGTGGGGTTAACACAGGACTGACAGATTCCTGAGGGAGAATGGCACTGAGGGTTCACAGCATGAGTAGGGGTAACATAGGACTAGACCGTTTCCAGAGGGAGAATGGCATTGAGGGTTACACAACATAAGTAGGGGTAGCACAGTGCTAGCAGATTCCTGAGGGAGAGTGGCATTGAGGGTTACACAGCATGAGTAGGGGTAACACAGAGCTGGACAGATTCCTGAGAGAGAATCACATTGAAGGTTACACAGTATGAGCAGGGGTAACACAGTACTAGACAGATTCCTGAGGGAGAATGGCACTGAGGGTTACACAGCATGAGTAGGGTAACACAGGAGTAAACAGATTCCTGAGGGAGAATGGCATTGTGGGTTACACAGCCATGAGTAGGGGTAACACAGTACTAGACAGATTCCTGAAGGAGAATGGCATTGAGGGGTACACAGCAGAAGTAGGGGTAACACAGGGCTAGACAGATTCCTGAGGAGAATGGCACTGAGGGTTACACAGCATGAGTAGGGGTAACACAGAGCTGGACAGATTCCTGAGAGAATCACATTGAGGGTTACACAGCATGAGCAGGGTAACACAGGAGTAAACAGATTCCTGAGGAGAATGGCAGTGAGGGGTACACAGCAGAAGTAGGAGTAACACAGGACTAGACAGATTCCTGAGGAGATGGCTTAGAGGGTTACACAGCTGAGTAGGGGTAACACAGGGCTAGACAGATTCATGACATAGAATGGCATTGAGAGTTACACAGCATGAGATGGGGTAACACAGGACTAGACAGATTCCTGAGGGAGAATGGCATTGAGGTTACAGCATGAATCACGGGTAACACAGGACTAGACAAGATTCCTGAGAGAGTATGGAATTGAGGGTTACACAGTATGAGTAGGGGTAACATGGGACTAGACAGGTTCCTGAGGGAGAATGGCAGTGAGGTTACACAGCATGAGTTGGAGTAGCATTCGTGCTGATAATCTTGGATGTAGGACCACACACATATGGTATTGGCTAGCATTAGTGCCTGAGGCAGCAGGGACAGACCAGATGTACCCAAAGTCCCTTTTATGAGCAAAGCTAGATGACTAGGCCATGGCAGAAGGGTTGATGGCAAGCTTCTTCCTTCCTCATTCTAGAGGAGTTGCAGTCTCAGCTTATTGTTACGTTAAAGCAGAAGTGATATCACTGCCTCGTGTGACTCCCAACAGGGTTGGTGTGAGCCACAAACGGAAGTGAAAGAGGGCACCAGATTTCATGTAGCCATTTAAAGCAAACATCAGGATATCATTTCTCCATTTTTTGCGGAGTTGAAAATCAAGACTGTCACACAGTGGAGGAAGTAGGCTGCAGATTCATAACAGAGCGCATCGCATTATGCATACAATCACATCTCTCCTTTTTAATTCATATTTCATGCCCCTATCTACAGACCTGTCCTTCAGAGCCTGGCAGTTTCCCTGCCCAAACCTCTGTGAAATGCCTCCATGGTTTACCCATCCCCATGGGTGACCTTCGGAGCAGTGTGAACACCTCAGAACCATTCATACAGTGCTGGTCAAGGTAGGCCAAGGGTAGCCCCACAGAACCAACCATCACAAGGCTGTTTTCCCTCTCATGAGCCACAGGGTCAGCACACAGCAGTTTAAATAAGCACATGGAATGGTGTGCTGACATTTCTGCCAACTACAGAGAGAGATACTGTACTGGGATTAGTTCAGTGCCAACCCACATACTCTGCCTTCCCCACAATGCCACTAGACATACCAGACTTTTGGGATGCTACAAATGTAGCCATGCAGTCTACCCATCTGTCCACAAGCATAGGTCCATATATCAGGTCACGGCAGCCACGCACAGATGGGTATCATGAGTTTGTCGACACTGTGGAGACCATGGCATATGCAGAGAAGGGTCCCTCCATGGTACAGGGCACTGTGGATGAGGCTGTAAGCAGTTATAAATGGCAAACTGTGGTTTGAAATGCTTCAACAGGAAGCAATAACTTAGAGGTTCAGTACAGTTCTCCTTTTATAATGGCACATTTCAGGAAAAGGACTCTAGGTGGTGCTTTTTAATACTGTTTTATTAATGAACATTTAGACAGCAGTAAACAGGTTGTGATAACACAACAGCAACCTTGTTGAGGTGTATCAATCTGTTCTGGCTCCTACTTTCAGCACCAGGTCAGCCTCTCTTCACTCTGACACTACACACTTTTGAGTTTGCCCAGTTTGCTCAGATGATTTCTGTGCTAATTTATTTGTCCTCCGTAAGAAATGTTTTGCCATTCTTCCACACTGCACTCAGCTGTTGCCCTTAATGTCATCCTTATTGTAACTACATCATCTGACTAGCTGTATTTTGTTTGTAATTGTGCTTCTCTGCTTCCACTTCTCCCGGTCGCACCTGGAAACAAGGTGTGCTCAGTGTGCCTCTCCGGTACCAAGTTTAAGTAAATAAAGCAATGGTAGTAAGCAGATTTTCACAAAAAATGTTTTCAGAAGAAGTAACTGAAAAAATGTCTTGCCTATTTTTTGAGACTGTAATGATGCCTCACAGGCAATGTTTTGAATGGAGAGTTTAATTCCAGCAGCAGTATTCAAATCACAGTTCATGTTTGTTTGTGGACAGTGCCGCGTGAATGTGGGGTTGCAAAAGCTGTGCTGACATTTGAATAGTTGCTGTGTTTCCTCACCACTTCCAGTTTTTACAGGATTCAGGAGCTTCAGGAGGAGGACTTTTTTCCTCTCTTGTCACAACACGCTGCTATCATTTCCACTGCTGACGTCTTGCCTTTTGTTTTTCTCCCCAAACACACTCCTCACCCCTTTGCTTGACCCATATTTCCTCTCTTGGTACTACTGCTGCAACCTTGCTGCTTTCCTGGCGCAGTGATGAAGGCGGTAAGAGCACTTCCTGTCCCTCCTTCCTGTAGTGTGTAAGTACCCCTCTCAACCTATAGGCCATCCTCGTAGTCTTAGCATATACACCAGGGTGTCAAACCAATTTCATCGAGCGACTCAAGGTTTCAAATTCTGGGACCACCAGTGCCATGTGACCTCCAAAATGGTAGCCAAACCCAGCTGAATTTCAGTTTGGTCAGTTAAAATTACAGTCAGTGGCCCACTTAGTTATCTGAAAAGTTATTTTTTTAATCCCAAAATTTATTTTATAAATGATGTAATTTGACTACCTGGAATTTTTTCGATCAGTTCGATTTTGGCTGGTAGCTATAGTGACTACTTGAAAACCGCTAATGTAGAACAAGAGGCAATGTGCGGTCTTGTGGGTTGGAGCACCGATATGGGAACCAGCAGATCACAGGTTCAAGCCCTGCCTAGAGCCATAGTCTCACTGTGTGAGCTTGGACAAGTCACTTGAGCTCTCAGTGCTCCACTCTTTCCCATCTGTGGAAATGGGTAACTACAGGACCCCATTGGAAATGAGATGTTACATCTTAGTTGGGCTATTCTGGGGTAATAAAATGTAAAAAAAAATAAAAAATAAAATAGAACACTACATTGTGGAGATGAAGTGGTCTCTCTGAGCCTACAGAGGAAGGGTATGGGCGTTCATATCGGCACATCCCCTAGCAGCTGACTAAGAATGGCACCGTATTGGCTGCAAGGGTCAATTCATATCGTAACCTCCAGTATCGGGAGGGGAGGAACATTCGCCAAAATACTTAATTGTCAAATGGCCACCAAGTAAAATATGTGGCAGCCAGGATGGAGAGATCAGTAGAGAGCATGGACACCTGAATCCAAAAGATTGCTTTGGTGGCAGTGATCATCTTTAGTTGCTCCTGATACTGGGCAACCAGATTGTTTTTACATCCTGGTGTATAATTTAGCATAGATTTAATTATTGTATGTTGTAAAGCATTGTATAGTAAATGTGAAGAAAGAACAGCTAAGGCAGAGATACATCTGTTAGCTGTGTGCCAGTGAATCTGTATATTACGTGGGCGTCGTAATCCTTCTGGAGCAGTGTTCAAACATTTTCTGTTGCTCCCGTCAGTTTCTAAGTCACAAGCCAACTATCATGGGAAGGGACAAGGGGTTTATGGAAGGCGATGTCTGACCGTAACCTTTAAATAGACCTTTTTTAAAGTACCTCAAGAAAGCCGACACATTAGGGGCTCACGGGAAAACCAGAATCCCACTCTGAGGTCAACTGTGGGCCCAAGCTCATGGAGAGGGAGCAGAGCCACGAGTTCATTGTGGAGATGAGGGTCTCAGCCCTCGGGAGGGGGACACAGTTCGCCAGGCATTTGACCCTCCCACCACCCCTACCAGCCAACCAAGGAGTAATATTGGCATTTACTATGAAAGCAGCCACTCGCCTCCCCTTCCAGGAAGAGGTAGGGTGCTGCTTGGTGACCCCAGTCTGGGGAGGGTGGAGATGAGTAGTCATGAAAACATAAAAAAAAAACTGAGCAAGAAAACACATTACTTGAAGCGTGTACGAGTAATTGGTTGAGATGTTAGCCTGTTGCTGCCTCGCTGCATCTTTAATTGCCAAAATCAGAATGTTTCCTACAACCAGCAGTCAGCCTAAATGGCTTTCTTTTTTCTTTAATTTCTTTTCTCCCTCGTATGTCCCTGTCAGAGCCACCCCTTCAGGAGTCAATCAATTGAACCCATCCCTGCCACCGACTTACCTGCTGCTTGGAGTCCCTCATCCTGCATGGATTATCCCGGCGGGCGGGTTCGGGTTAGGTGAAACCCTGTACCTAATGTCTTCTCCGTCCCTGGACAGCGGCAGTCGTGGCACATCAGGACTGGGTTCGGCACTCCGTCTACCCAGCTCTGGAGGTGATTTTCCCCTATTCTGTGAGGATGTTGCTGCCCTCGGCGCCAAGGCGTGAGTGCCGACGTCCGCAATATCCTCTCACTTGATGTTGCAACCCTAGAGGTGATTGGTCCACAGGCCTCTGCCTGTGACCAATCAAACCCCGAGGTGCCGATGAGCTGTCGTGCCCCCAGCCTCCGCCAGAGGTCACTGTCACGAGATGGATCACCCACCTCCCCCGGAGAAGGCGAGCTGTTGTCAGACACTTAGCCTGTCTCCCCGCGACCCGAGTCTGCTCCCGAACACGTTGCCGGGCGTGGTGCAAGTAGGTGTGGCATCCAGCGCCCAACCCTCAGTGCCACCGGCCGAATGAATGGCTTTTCTTTTAGCTGGGTGGATTTCAGTAAACAAAATGTATTCAGTTGGCGGGATGGGCACATGCCTGTAGCATGTGACTTAGGACATTGCATTTGGGCTAACATTTCTTGAGGTAGTTAGGGTTGCTGTCATGTACTGGGATTAGTTGTTCTTTCAAGCACTTTGTAGCAGTTCACTGATGGGTGGGGGTGGAATAATTACCCTTGTGACCAAACTGTCTGGATTCACTTCCTTGCTTTTCAATGGAGTGACATCATTGGATGCAGAGATGAGGTCATTATTAATGAGGTCATGGCTGGAGCCAGTTGTAAAAATGTGGGATGCCATCGCCCAGAGAATGGTTGCCCTATCTGATTGCTCTCTGACCCAGTTGGTTTTCTAAGACTTCCTCCTCCTTGGGTTTAATCTTATTTGAGATGCTCAGGGTTCATTGAAGAGACAACCTTACTCGTAATAAAAATGTTACTGAAGTCTCATTCTCTGATCTTTCCAAAATCCTTTTACAGATTTCTGGTTGGCCCCAGCCATGGCCAAGAAATAAGTGGGAGGCATTAGTTCCCAGTGAATATGACAGAGAAATAAAACAAGAGAAAGTTTTCCTGTTTCGATCTATAGCCTAACCTCTAGTTACAACTGGGGCCTTTTACTCCAGAGTTCAGATTACCATATTCTAAAACAATGTGTAACTTTATAGGTGACTTTAACATCCACTGTTTCGAACTGGCAGGATGGCATTTTCAGTTTCCCAGTGTAGCGTGAATTTGTTCAGACAGATGGCATCCACATGTCTTCCGCTCGCAGTGTCCTCCTGTAGCGAGAATGTTTCATGCTTTATTGATGTTTGACTTCACGTTCACATGGCATGTATGGAAAACAAAGTGCTGAGCTAGAGTATTTAATTCCGTGGCTCCATCCACATGGCTTGTCACTGACTGCAACTCAAAGTGTAATGAACATACGAAATTGCCAACAGATGAAGGCCTTACGGTCTAGCTAGTCTGCCTACTGGGGTACCCCTGAATCAGAGACTACAGCAGACCCTGCCCTCCTCCAAGACAACAAATGTAACAAGATCATTCAAGGTTCCCAAAGACACAGGTTGACTTGACTTGGACCCAAATCAGAGATCCGTAAATGGAGTAGGCCGCTGCCCATGTGAACTGGAAGTCAGGGGTATTACAGGGCAGCAGTGCATTTTGGGAGTCATTGAACAGGTAGTGGAGATTGCTGACTAAAGTTCCCACAATGCATTGCTCAGCCTTAGAAACTAGCTTGCTGTGTTATATTTTTTGTGCACTGCTGCTGTACCTAATAGTTTCTTACCTTTGCTTATCAATCCTCTTCTTTCTACAGTGGATCTGTACTCCTCCATTTTCGGCATGCTGCAGCTGCTAGTTCTGCTGACAGCTCCTGTGATTGGTTACATCATGGACTGAAAACTGAAGGATCAGTAAGATGGAACAGATGAAGCAGACGGAAGGAGGAAACCAGTATGTACAGGATTTAAATTAGTAGCTGATACCTCTGCATCCCCAAGACATTTTAGAGCCCCCCACCTCAGTAGAAGTTCCAGCCTGCTGTCCTTCTGAGTGACCGGTCCAACTTGAGGGCAAATTCAGAACGGTATATAAGGCAACAGGCAGTGGGTATCTCCAGTAGGTGTGAAATCCAGGCTTTTGATGGTAATAAAGAGCCTGAACTATTAGAGGGACAAAAGAAAAAAATATATGGAGAGAGTGAGAAATAAATAAAAAATACACTGAAAAGGAATCTGAAAATGTGAAAAATACATTATTGTTGAAAAACTATGATAACAGTTTTGCAAACTAGCAAATCTGTCTGCTATAAGTTATGTTCTTTTGTGTTTCTCTTTCAGGGAATACGAAGAAAAAGCGGGATCGACAGATTCAGAAACTTACAAATGCCACAAAGGCCTTCGTCTTCACTAACCTCTTACTGGTTGGATTTGGCATCACTTGCCTTGTCTGGAACCTTCCTCTACAGGTGTAGGCCCGAGTAGCCTGTGGTTGGGTGTGTGTGTGTGTTACATGTGAACAGGGAAGGCCCTGAAATGGAAGTGTAACCCCTAGGTGGTGCTATCCCAGTACTACCCTGCCTGCTTGGCTAGTAGCAGGTTAAGGGGCCTGAGTTCTGAAACAGGTGCCTCCACCGGAGGTCAGGAGTTGGTAGTGGTCAAGCTAACCTGGGCACAGCCCTCCGGGACACTGTAACCTCCCTCTTCCCCTCTAGTGGCCTGAACACTGTACAGTAATCACTTTCACAATACCCCTGGTACACCACACAAGTACCCACACAGTTTGCACTTACCACCAGGGCTGGTTCCTCTGGCTCTAATTCCTGGGGACCCCTGTAAACAAGGTTATGTATTGCAAATAGCAACAGTACCGCACTTTGAGCACAAACTGGAACCACAGTCAGATTACATGCAGAAAAAGTTAGATCTGATTTATTCAGGGGACTTGAACAAGGGAGGGCAAAATCAGGTTAATTAGCTTAAAGGTTATATCAGTCAAGCAGTTATGCATGCTTTGAGTCCCCCCCACACAGTCCACCTCTGGGTACCCAGGTGGAGAAGAGATAGTAGCCAGGACCGTTGCCCAGGGTTGCAGCCGGTTGGGGCCCTGTGATGGAAAACACAACATTCACAGTACATAATATTTGTAATCCGAGCCAGAGGGCTCAGTTCAGAAGGAAATGAAACAATAAGACAATCAGATGACACACTCAGATTAAGCTGTTTTGCAGGAGCTACCCTAGTATTTACTCATGATACCCAAGACTGGACACAGGTTGGACAAAAATCGAGACTGCAGGTGGTTGATCTGGAATGCCAGGAGAAGCTGGGCCTACCACGAGTTGCAGAGGCGTCATTCCTGTTCAAGCGTGGAGCAGGGGCAGATCCCAGGCAGATCTCGCGATGGCTTCTCTGTGCAGTGGGTAGTCTGGCTGGGCCAGTCTGGCAAGGCCCAGACCGCATGGAGACAAATTCGGATGCAGTCCGCTTTGGGCTGGATACAGCTTCCAGCAAGCAGAACACAGTTCACACAGTGGGGAACTAACTCACAACCCACTAGCAGCTCATTAGCACATTTACATGTATGGGAATTCTACTGTACCAGGCAAAGTGCTCCCGGTCACAATCGCAAAGCCTCTGCACACACCAGGAGCTTAGGGTAGCTGGAATTCGGACAGGCCGATCGCATTCAACAAAATCTTCGGTCTTCTTCAGGTTGAGCCTGGCCCACTTCAGTAGCTTACTTTAGTAACACAAACTTGGATTTAGTCCAAAATAATTCTCTTCTCTCCCTCTCAGGAGCAGCAGGCAGACATGCAAGCCAAACTCAGCCCTTTCACAGTTTTCCCATGCGAATCCACTCTGGATTGCTGCTCAGAATACACTTCGCTCCTCTCATTTCACTTCCCAGCTCAGAACTAACTGAAAACTGCAAGCAGCCTGGGACTTTCCCAAGATCCAAAAGGTTTGGTTGGCTGATTTGGCTGTCAGTCAAAGCAAGAGCTCCCTCTTCAGTTGCAAAAGGCGCAAAAAACCAAACTACATTTCCTACAGATTTTGAATTTAGACAGCTCCTGTAGTCCAGCTACATTTTAGGTCCCACAGAACTGATTGGTCCAATTTGCAGTCCAGGACCAAGATAGTGGAGCAAACAAAATAGTCCTTGCTCCAAAGAATGCAGGTTAGACAAACTCATTATCATTGTCACTAAATGATTTTCAGCAAATAGTTACATCTTTCAACAGAGCTCCATCTCAGATTACTTGTGCTGCAATCAAGCAGTTCTTAAAGAGACAGTACACAGAGGCTATACAGGCTCTGGTAATCACATTTAAACTGCTAAAACTCAGGACTCCAGCCTGGCAGTGAGCATTTAGACCAAGCTCAATAGAAGACTTTTGGAACCCCCATTTGTAAGGGGTTACACCCTTCCCTGCCTGGAGTAAGTGGTATCGCCAAGTCTGTACCATCATAACATTGAAAATGCAACATATACAAGACGTTATACCATTAGCATACTCTACAAGTACTATCCGATTCATCACTTGGCATAACTTGTCACTTTACTATACATTTCAATGTACTCCACTATATCATTTCCATTCTGACAATACATTATGCATATTTCACACAAGTAAATTGAACATTACTATACAGAATCATGTAATAACTTGTACTCTAAACAATGCAAGAGGGGCCCTTCCTATCAGCTAACTTGGGGCTGGATGGGGCAGGGGCACCATGGTGAAGGGCAGAACAAGTAACCTGGAATGGGCTGTCAAGCTCAATTTGGGCAGTGAGCTCTGAGAGACATTTGTGGACTACACTGAGAGGCAAATCCACTGGCCTCCCGAGAGAATTGTAACTGAAGCACACCACTGGCTTAACAGCTCAGCCAGTCTTTCTGGGGTGGACAACCACAGTCTCTGTACTTTCAGCAATGGTCTTGGAGCTTTCATCACTTGTGAGGGTGCCTCTGCATGAAGGGAATGTCCAAGCTGGGAGCACTGTCAGCCCCTTGCTCTGTAGTCTCTGTTTCTACAACACTTGGCTCATTTTGAAGACACTCTGGCACTGAAGGGGTTGTCAGCACTCCAATAGTGTTCCTCAAGTTCTGGCATGTCACCAGAAAGACTCATACCATCAGCCTCCTTCAGGCAAATCATACAGTTCCACTATATACAAAGACTCAGCATCCTCAGATGTGATACTTGCACTTCACCTTCGGGGAGCATAGGCTCCAAGGATGATGCCAGGCATTAGGCAGTCCAGAAGGCCCAGCTTCATCCCCATAATTCAACATAGGATTCCACGAAACAACTGACTTAGTTCATATGAGGGGTAATAGGCATTATCACACTCACTGTCATCCCAGTTAGACTGGCAGTCACTATCATTCTGGGCCTGCTGCGGGGAAGTCTTAAATCGGCAACTATGGGGGCAGGCTAACTCTGTTTCTTTCTTGCAGCATGAGTCTCTGGTCCATGGGAATCAATCTCAGTGGGTAAGCCTCAATTATAACTTGACCAATAGGTAGCAAGTGGTTACAGTGCATGGTCTTGACAGCTTTGGAGTTATTCTTCAGCACTTTGTACACTGGCAACTCATCCAACTTTCCAACTATGACATGGGGAAGATGGTGCCATCGATCAGCAATTTTGTTTTACCATGCAATCCTAAATTTCAGAACAAAACACGGTCTCCAGGCCTAAGCTCTTGAGCCTTTATTTTTCTATCATGTCTCTCTTTGTTGGCTAGATTTCTTTTGGTGATATTGTCTGGGCCAGTTGATAGGAATAGTTCAATTGAGCTTTCAGTTTTTGTACATATTGCAAGTAATCTTCAGCTTGGACCCTATTGGGAGAAACCCCAAAACAGACATCAACAGGCGCCAGGCTCTCTCCCGAACATGAGGCAGTAGAGAGAGAACCGGTAGCATCATTCTTTGTGCAATTGTATGCGTGTACCAAGGTGCTAATCTGCTGACTCCATTTATGCTTATCTTTGGGTGGAAGTGCCTAGCATGTCTAGCAGGAGTGCGGTTAAAAGCGTTCTGGTTGAGGATCCCCTGCGGGTGATAAAGGGTGGTTCTTGACTTTGCACCCCCATAAAGAGAGCATTTCTTTGATTAGCTGACTCTCAAAGTCCCAGCCCTGATCAGAGTGAATTTGCTGGGGGCTTCATAGTGGACAAAGACATTTTCCATTAGCACCTTGGCCACGGTAGATGCTTTTGATCTTTGGTGGGAAAAGCTTGTGCATACCGTGTGAAATGGTCTGTAACCACTAACACATTGCCAATGTTTCACTGATCAGGCTCTAAACTCAAAGTCTGTGCAGACTAGTTCCATTGGGGTGCGGTAGTAATGTTGACAAGGGGCAGCCCTCTGAGGCAGGGCTTTTCTCTGCAGGCAGCGACTACAAGTCCTTACATGGTGCTCAACATCAGCCCCATCTTGGGCCAGTAGAATCGAAATCGTACTAGGTCAAGGGTCCGGTTGACACCGGGTGGCCCATATGATTGTGGAGTGACCTCAGTACCAAATCTTTGAAGGCTGTGGGCAGGACCAATTGTTGCTTGTCTATTTGGCCACCCTCGATCTATAGTCTCTATACAACAAATGATTAAGCAGTTTCAACCTGGGCCTTCTTTAAACAATAAAGCTGTTCACAGATCAGAGGAACGTAACTTGGACACATCTTTTCCTGCATGAAGGGCGCCAAGTGCTGGCTGAATCATAGGATCTCAGGATTGAGCCCACTGAATGCAGTCATTGTCAAACTGAGGTAGTGCACTAATATCTAGAGCAGAGAAGTGGAATACGCAGCCGGTATGCAGGTGTCAGAGGGGCCCAAACAATCTACTAAGCAGTCCACTGTGTCCGTAGAACATCTGTTCATTTCTATCACACTTTGGCACAATACTTGGATGTCAGGTTCAGACAGCCTGACCCAGTCGCCTTGGAAATGGGCCTCCAGGATAGGGCGTCAGCATCAATATGATTCAGGTCTGGTCTGTATTTGACAGCATAATCATATGTTGACGGCAGAAAGCCACCGTGCCCCGGCGCCTAACTTAGCTGAAGTCTGACGTAGGTCAATGGGTTATTGTCGGTCCTCACCAATATTTTGCCCATAGAGGTAATCATAAACTGGTCGACAATGGCCCATTTTAATGCAAGGAACTCCCAACTTGTGCACAGGGTAGTTTCGGTCTGATGGGGTCAAGCTCCTACTGGCGAATGCCACTGGTCTCAAACCATCCTCATGGTCTTGATACAGTACAGCTCCTAGACCCTGCAGACTGACGCCAGTATGCAGCACATAGGGTTTGTGTGATCAGCATAGCGGATGGGGCGGGTGAGCTGGTATATGACTTTGTGAAAGCTGCTTCACAGTCAGGCGCCAACGGGACCCAAAAGTTCACCTGGGAGGAAATATGCTTTATCTGGTTCTTTGACAGACCCTTTTTATATTTCTGATTGGTAGGAGGGTAACCCTGGGTAAGATTCAAGAGTGGCGAATCACTTTGGAATAGTCCTTTCTAGGGACATGGATATGTTGTTCATCCACACTGTCTGGCAGGTTCCTTGCCACTTAAATCTTGCCGGAAGGTCTTCAAGTTGGTCCTCCCACCCACCGCGGTGGTAAAACTCGGCTCCGCCCCATGACGCCAGATCTTGCTTACTGCTTGAAGCTCAGGTTCCTCCTTAACGCTCTCATGTATGACTGGTTCCTAATTCTTGAATTTTCGAATGAAAAATTTTGCAAAACTTGGTCTTCTCTCCTCGCGCGCGATGGACCAATCGACTCCGGTTTCCGGAGATGCCCTTGCGGGCAGAAGATGTCTCGACGGATCCGCACTCCACGCGCGCGCTACTGCTTGGGCCTTGAGCACAACCCGCAGGCCTGGCGACCTGTGCTCTTCCTTTTCGCCCACGCCCTCGAAGACCGTCTGCCCGCTTACAACTGGGGCGCCCCGAAGCGATTTCTCCGTAAAGTCAAAAGAGGCCCGGTCGGCGGTGTCCATGGCGGCGGGCTCGGTGGATCAGCTCGAGCAGATGATCTCCTCGAAGAGGAGGCGCGGGCTGCTTCTACCCGGCTGCAGCATTTGTCCCGCCTCTCGGTGCCTCTTATTCAGCTTCTTTAAGGAGCTTTGTCTGACCCTCTCACTAAAGGTGAGGGTCCAACTTCTTCTGGACCGCTTTCTCAGTCCAAAAGAGAGACAAGGGTAAGTCTCAATTGCCGACGCTCTTGGGAGCGGGAAGATCCTCTCCCCAGTTGTCGGTCCGACTGGTCGGCTTCGGGTTTCGGCCACTGGTCTCACGGTCTCCCCGCCAGGCCAGTTGACCGAGACTCTTTGACGCGGTCGAGATTTTTCTCGACCTGGACGGGTTGTCGGCTGGAGAAGCCGGAATCCCTCTCCCTGGTTCCCCGGTGGGAGTTGAGGACCCCGTTGGCTCGCTCTGTGCCTCTGGTTCCGGAGCCTTCGTTGAATCTTTCCAACCGAGGGAGTGCCGGTTCCCCGCGATACCTCCTCACACCGTCCCTCGGCAAAGCCGAGGTTCTTGGTCTCAGTCTTGGACTTCGCTGTCCAGCCGATCCCGCCGTTATAGGCGGTCTCGGCACAGCTGCAAGCGGCGCTGCCCCGTCCTCTCCTCCTCCTCGACGAGGGGAGGCTTTGGCTCAAGTTGCGTCGAAGATATGAGGAACTCATGTGGCAACAGTTCTCTTCTGACCGGAATAAGCCGAGCGCGCCTTTCCCCGCCATTAAGTGGTTGTCACCGAGCGCCGAAACAACCCCTCGCTTTATCCGAGGAGCCTGTTCCCAGGCCGGTTGTTCGCCAAACCAGCTGCCCCACCACCCGTGGAACCTCCGCCCACAGCTGTTAGTTGGGGCTCGACCAAAAAGTCTCGGTCGGCTCAGGGACTGCCCCATAGGCTGTCTGTCACCCTCACTCCGATCGACCTCGGCAGGTGGAGGGTGGCTCAGGCCCGAGGCAGCTCTTTGAGGACTCTTCCGAGTCCGAAGACGATTCTCCCTTTCTCCAAGCGAATGGACTTGGAGTCCCCAGGAGGACAGTCGGTGGATGATAGCCCTTCGTCTTCCTGGGATTGCTTCGCTCATCTCGAGTCCACCGATGAAGCTCGAACCTGCTTTCTAAACGGGCCAGGTATCCTCATGGAGATTCTGGACCGAGGGATTCCCACGGAGGCCTTTCCGTGGCTGAGGCCATAGTGGGCCTGGCCTTGAGCTCTGGAGCGCCCTGCTTCCTGTCCTGCGCCTTCAGCCAGGATGGCCAGGAAGTATCGGTCCCTACTGGTTCCCTGTCCGGTTTTGAACACCCTCTGCCGAGGGGTTGGTTACCGACAGCGTTTCGGTGTGCGGGAACACTAGGGATGTGGACAAACCTCCCGACAAGGAGTCCAAGAAATTGACTATGCGGGCGAAAGTCTTTGCTAGGCCCTCCTCGGCCTTCGCCAGGCCAGTTTGGCCGCCCTCATGGCACATTCTCTCATGTCCTGTTGGGCTCCCTGATGAGGTCGCCCTCAGCTTCCCGTGGATCTGCAGACCACGGTCAGGCAGGTGGGACCGGGCAGGGCAGGCCAAACAGCAGCTCCAGACTGCTTAGACATTGGGACTCATGCCAGGTCTATGGCGGCCGTAGTGGCTATAAGGTCGTCGGCTTGGCTGAGGATATCCACCTTTACTCGGATACCCACAAGTTACGGATGTTCCCTTTTGGGGACTGACCTCTTCGGCCCTGGGGTGGAAGGTCACCTGCAGAGGATTGAGAAGTCCAGTGCTACCTTGGACTCGGTCTCTTCCACTCAGAAGGACAAAGGCCGAAACCACAGCCTAAGCCCTTTCGTCCTTCTGCGCCAGCGGCCCGTCCGGCCAACAGCGTCAGGCCAGCAGGCTCGGCTTGGCATCCCAAACCCAAGCCCGGGTTCCTCCAACAGGAAGCAGGAGGTAAGGCCAGGAGGTCCTCGGCCAGTCCTCTTCCAAGCCTGCCCAGTGACGGGCTGAGGGGTGTTGCCCCAACCCGGCCACCTCCCCAGGTTCCCTCGTGGGGGGACAGCTCCGATCGTCCTTTCCACCTGGTCCGTTATTACCACGGACAGGTGGGTGCTGGAGGTGGTGGGAAAAGGCCTGCCTCTAGAATTCGAGCAGGCCCGCCCTTCAGAGCCGCTCGCACCTCGGGGCCTCGGGGTCCGCAGCTCACTGTCGGCTCGTCGGGCCGACATCGCCTCCTCCTCCAAAAGGAGGTGATCAGGAGGTGGCGGTCCTCCCTCAGACCCGGGGTTTGTGTCCAGGTACTTCCTGGTTCCGAACGGACAGGGGCTGGCGCCATTCTCGACCTACAGACCTGAACAAGTTCATAAGGTCTCAAACCTTCAGGATGGTCACCTGGCTCAGATAATACCATCCCTGGAACACGGCGGTGGTTCTGCTCTCTGGACCTGCAGGACGTCGGCTCTTTCATGTCCCTATCCGTCCGTCACATCGGAGATTCCTTCGCCGAGCGGAGGATCCTCTTCGTTCCGAGCCATGCCCTTCGGCCTGTCTCCAGCTCCCAGGGTCTTCACCATATGCATAGCAGTGGTGACAGCTTTCCGCGGCGCCAGAGGTCCGGTGTACCCTTCCTGGACGATTAGTTGATAGCAGCCCCTCCAGACAGGAGAGGTGGAGCGGTCCAGAGATCTGGCCCTCCAGGTTTGCTCTCAAATCGGCCTTCTCATCAACGAGGTCAAGTCGAACCTCGCCGAAGCAGGTGATTCTGTTTATCGGGCAGAGCTCGACTCTCTCGAGCCAGAGCACGGCCCCGTGGACAGGGCCGAGGTTCTTACCTCCTTGTCCAATCATTTCTGTTTGGGCAATCACGCCCTGCCTGGGACTTCCTGCGCCTCCTGGGTCTCATGGCGGCCTGTACCAGTGTGGTCCATTGGGCACGCTGGCATAGTGCCCCTTCAGTGGGGACTGGCCAGCCAGTGGTCACAACGCTGCGATCCATTGGACCAGCTAGTGATGGTGACCCAGGAGATGTGGAACGCCTCCGGTGGTGGACCGTTACATCTCATCTGCAGGAGGGCATCCCGTTTGTCCGCCCGGTACGACGGTCTCTCACGACCGATGCCTCTGATGGGTTGGGGTGCCCATCTGGGGAACACAGGCGCACGGCCTCTGGTCCCTCGGGAGTCCGATGCCACATCAACCTGCTGGAGCCCTCCGCGGTCTGCTAGCTCTCACCGCCTTTGCTCCGCTTTCTCCGGGTCAAGTGGTCCGAGTCCAGACGGACAATACCACGACCATGTACTACCTAAACCGCCAGGGCGGGACGCTGCCTGCTTCTATGCAAGGAAGCTCTCACGATTTGGTCACTTGTGCGCAGCCTGGAGGCAGATCTCCTAGCCATTCATGTGGCAGGAGCCTCCAACACCCTGGCCGATGCCCTGAGCCGGATAGGGGCTGCATCTCACGAGTGGCTCTCCTGCCGAGTAGTACAAGATCTGTTCTCCCATTGGGGCACACCTCAGGTGGACCTGTTTGCCTCCAGGAGAAGCGCGGGCTGAGGCTGTTTCACGCCCGCCCCCTCAGCAGGGCTGCGCTGCAGGGGATGCCTTCTCGAGGCTGTGGACCCGGGCCTCTTCTCGCCTTCCCCATTTCCTTGATTCAAGGTGCTTCTCAAAGCAAGGAGGGACAAGGCGCAGGTGATTCTGATAGCCCCAGACTGGCCCCGCCAGTTCTGGTACCCGTCTCCTCAGCCTCAGCTCCAGGCTCCCAAGGCAGCTTCCAGCTCGCCCGAACCTGCTCTCAGTCAATCAGGGAAGGTGTTCCATCTGGACCTTCAGTCCCTGCACCTGACGGCCTGGTTTCTGAGCAGCTAGAGTTCCAGGCCTTGGGTCTTCTTCCGACGAGGTCCTCAATGTTGTTGAGGCGTCCCGTAAGGAGTCGACCAGGAATGCTATGCCTTCAAATGGAAGAGATTTTCCATTTGGTGTCAGGGCAAGGGCTTGGACCCTTCCTCCTGTCCTTTGGCAAGCATCTTGGACTATTTATGGTCCCTTTCTAGTCAAGGGTTTAGGCTCGACGACCCTAAGGGTGCACCTGCAGCCATCTCTGCTTACTGGGCGGGCCGGGGCAGTTGGTGGCACAGGAGAAGGTGGTCTGGCGCTTTTCAAAGGCCTTGATCACATTTCCCCTCCGGTCGCGAGAACCTCCACCTCCCGTGGGATTTACTGCTGGTACTGGCAAAGCTCATGGGCAAGCCATTCGAACCAATGCACAGGTGTGAACTCTCTCACCTGTCGTGGAAGACCGCCTTCTTGGTGGCTATCACGCCAGCCAGAAGGATGGGAGAACTCCAGGTGCTCTGCATCGAGTCTCCTTACCTGGTCTTCCACAGGGACAAGGTTGTCCTGCGCCCACCAAATTCCTTCCGAAGGTGGTGTCGGAGTTTTACCTTAACCAGGTGTTGACTCTGCCGTGTTCTACCCCAATCACACCTCGGAGGCCAAATACAGGCTCCATACTTTGGACCCTAGAAGGGCTGCTCACTTATTATAAGGAGCGCACGGCTGAAATTCAGGGAGAGGTTCGCCAGCTGTTTGCCACCCACGCTGAAGCCGCACCTGGCAGACCTGCAGCCAAGTGGATGATAAGCAGGTGGGTCACCTCTGCATAGATCTCTACAAGTTGGCGGGCATGGAGCCTCCCAGAGGGATAAGAGCTTATTCTACCTGCCATACTGCTGCATCGGTGGCTGCTTCCAGGGACGTCCCTATCCAGGAAATCTGCAGGGCTGCTACCTGGAAGTCAGCACACACCTTCATTACCCATTACCACATCGACCTTGAGTCATGCCGGGATGCTGGTTTGGGGCCTCAGTTCTCCAGTCCTTATTCCCTAAGTAGGGGTGTGCTGCCTGCCCTCCTCCCGGAGAACTGCTAGGAGTCTGCCAGACAGTGTGGATGAACAACATATCCATGTCCTAGAAATACAGGTTACTCACCTGTAACAGGAGTTCTAGGAATGGTATATGTTGTTCATCCCTACCAACCTGTCCTCCCGGCTTCGACGCATAACCTGAGCTTCCAGCGGCCAGATCTGGCGCCATGGGCGGAGCTAGAGTTTTACCACCCGGTGGGTGGAGGAGCCAGCTTGAAGACCTTCCGCAAGATTTAACCTGCCAGACAGTGTGGATGAACAGCATATACCATTCCTAGAACTCCTGTTACAGGTGAGTAACCTGTATTTATGAACCCAGGTAGTAGCCACAGAATCCCAGGAAGCGTTGTAGTCCTTTCAAATTGTGGGGCTGGGGCCAAGTAATTAAGGCTTCAGCTTTACTAGGGTCAGTGTCTGTCCTTCTGTAGACACTATGTGCCCACATACTTCACAGAGGTTTTGGAAAACTGGCACTTGTCGATGGACAGCTTGAGGCCGAAATCTTCCAGTCGGTCTAGTACTTTGAACAGTCGACTTTCATGTTCCTCTACAGAGCTCCCGAACACAATGACATCGCCAAGTACACCAGGCATTCTAACAAATTCATGTCTCCCACTGTTGTTCCATCATTCGCTGGAAGGTGGCTGGGGCCTGATATCCCCTGTGGCATTCTTAGGGAATTCGTAAGAATCCCAAAGGACAGATGAAGGCTGTAGGCTGTCTTCTTATGGTACTATGGAGCCATCAAGAATCTGGTAATATTCACTGTGAAGATCCAAACCAAGAACCATTTGCTCCCATTCAAACAATCCAGAGCATCTTGTATATCGGGCATGGTGTATTGATCGGGATGGTCCACGATTCAGAGTTCGATAATCAACACATTCTCACAGATCCATTCTTCTTATGCACAACCACAATGGGAGAAGCATTTGAGCTCCAGGATTGTTGTATCACACCAGCCGCGAAGCATTTCCTGCAAGTGTCTTCTCACATCGCCTATGTCTGCAGGGCTAGGCGCCGAGACCTCTCTCAAAATGGCCGTTCATCATGCAGGCGTATGTGATGCTCCGCACCCTGGCCAATCCCACATCCCATTCCTTCAACGAAAACACTTGGTCTTCTGGGCAAGTTTCTGGCTAATTCTAGTCTTCCATTCAGCTCGCAATGGGAGTCACCAAAATCAAAACAAGTCGGGAGTCACTCTATCTGTCTTGCCAGGGTGCTTGTTGCTGGGTAACACTGCAGTGTCTGTGCAGTGCACCGTAACTAGGTGCATCCTCTGTTCACCCGGATCTCCGATCTGACACATTATGAATCTGGACCATCACTAGTCGTGCATAGGCATGAGCACAAGCTGGCAAGATGCTGGGCTTAACAATAATTCTTTCAGCAATTTTCCATTGCCTGGTGCGTCCAACATCAGTATTTTGTTCTTGACATCTTTGCGGAGGCTGACCTCCCTTGAACGGTACACTGCGTTAGGGGCCAGTACCATTGAATCGGATCCTTCTTCCACATGACCCCTACTGGTTCATCCTGGTCCACTCTCTTGGGGTTCTGTTGCAAATCATAGGCCCTCTTGATCAGAGCGGAATTTTAGGGCCCTCCCAGTCCGTCGAACTTGTTTCTCGTGACAGAGTTGTGCCAGTCTCCCAAACATATGGGTGTTGGTCCCATTAACAGGGGAACCCCATCATACAGTCCAGTAGGGGGACACACTAAGGCCAGTGTCTCGACTTGCTCCTCTACACCAATTACAGCTGCAGGAAATGACAACCAGAGGTGGACATATCCTAGGTAGGGATAAGACTTGTCGCTCAGCCCCCACACATGTAGGCCTTCCAGGGATTGTAAGGGCACAGCAGGTAAGTGTTTGTCATACCAGTCCTTAAATACAGTGGTCACTTAGACCCACTGTCCGCACTGCCCAAGTAGGAATACCATTCACAGCCATGGTAGTCTCCATTGAAGGCCCACTGTTTTGGACCAGTCTGGAGGACAGCAGCCGGGGCCTGGATGGACGATTTAGCCACAAAGGGTTTGAGTTAGGATGTCTGAAGCCTTCACTGCGGTCATTTTGTGCACCCTTGACCACTGATTCATTTCCGAATCTCTCCTTGAGGCCAGTTCACCACTTTCTCTAAGTCCTTCTGAGACCAGCATTCCCTCTTCATGTGGCCATCCTTTCACAGTGGTGACAAATGATAGACTCCTGGGTCATCCTTGGAGAGAACATTGCATGAGGAACTGAAGTAGTAGCAAGGGATCAGCGTCCAATATCTGCTTGCAGCAGTGAGAGGGTGCAATGTGTCTCAGTAGTTCCTTTAGGGTGGCAGTCAATTCTTTAATTTCAGCCTGGGAGCTATCCTTGGTAGAGGATGCCTGAGGTGCACCCCACCCATGGCAGTCACGTCCTGAGAGGAACCAGAATCTTGTTCCATGGGGGACCCTTGCAGAAGCACACCTTCAACTCTTGGACTTCCTTTAATAACTCAACTTTCAAAAACTGGACCCAGGGCAGGAAGTCCTTTGCATTCTCAGAGTGCTTGTTAGGTGCGACGTTTGCCCCTGAACCCCACTTGGATGATCACTCTCTGTCACTTGGTCAGTAGCAACAGATATTGGTGAAATTCTCCCCGTCGCCTTTGCTCAACCCTGAATTTCTTTCATTAGCTCGCTCAAGAGAGAGGCGATTCTAGCCAGTGGGCGTAGACGCAACAGAAGCAATAACAATTCTGAAAATGGAGCAGACTTAAGGATCTGGTCCAGCCTAGTTCGATCTAATCCATGTGACGGCAAACTACCCTTTCTGAGGCATTCTTGTAGCAGCTTTTCAAACCGAGGTACATACACAGACAATGTCTCCTGAGTACCGCTAGCGCCTCTTACTCTCCACCACAGGTCCTCATCTGAACTGGGTCCCATACACATTCTCCAATGCATCAAGATAGTCCTGTGCAGTTGCTTGGGTTATTGGCCTGCTTGGCACGGATGGTAGCCAGGGCAGGACCTCGGAGGCTCTCACTCAACCTCTTTCATTTCTCTGCTTCTGAGCATTGCCATTCAGGTACTAGAGGGCAACATGGTCTATCCAGGTCTCCCAGTCATCCTCCTCCTGGGGTGGGGAGGGTGCCCGAAGATTCTCAACCTTCGGTAGGAGTCGTGACTAATGGCAGGTACAGATATGAGGGCCAGCATTGTCACGGGCACAGAAGGTGGGGCAGTAACAGGTGCTGGAGTGGGAGGGGTGTTGGGGAGGGAACCCCCAGGTGGCAGGGAAAGTTTCTTAAAGTCCTCTATGGTTTTCCTTCCTCCAGCAACAACTTAGCAAATGTCTCCTCAAAAGTCTCAGACAATAGGGGAGCTCATCCTCCCGAGGTTTTACTGTCTCTAGTTATCACTCTCCGGCGGCTGGGGTCCCTTCTGGGGCAATAGTCTGTGGCACTTTGGACTGTCCACTGGGTCACTACACTCTACTAATGCCATAGAAAGTCTGGGTGGTCAAATCAGCCTGTCACCCCACCACCACAGCGTTTGTTAAACATTCAACTTTGGAAAGCAGTCCTTCTACAGCATCTTTACCAATGTGCAGGGGAATATCCAATACAAGCAGGGCATTGTGAGGTCAGTCTCCTGCCCTGTACACCACCCACCAGCTGGTACACAGCCACTTCTGTTGGGGTAGCCATTTATGTTTGACAAAATTGTAGTTTCGCCACTAGAAGACACAAAACCCAGCAGTGACCCTCCAAGATGTAACCCCTAGGTGGCTTATCCCAAGGGCTACTACCCTTGCCTGCTTGGCTAGTAGCAGGTTAAAGGGCCTGAGTTCTGAAACAGGTGCCTCCACTGGAGGTCAGGGTTGGTAGTGGTCAAGCTAACCTGGGCAAGCCTCCGGACACTGTAACCTCCCTCTTCCCTCTACTGGCCTGAACACTGTACAGTAATCACTTTCACAATACCCTGGTACACCACACAAGTACCCACACAGTTTGCACTTACCACCAGGGCTGGTTCCTCTGGCTCGACCCTGGGGACCCCTGTAAAACAAGGTTATGCAAAGCAAATAGTAATAGTACAGTACTTTGAGCACAAACTGGAACCACAGTCAGCTTACATGCAGAAAAACTTAGATCTGATTTATTCAGGGGACTTGAACAAGGGAGGGGCAAAATCAGGTTAATTTGCTTAAAGGTTATATCAGTCAAGCAGTTATGCATGCTTTGAGTCCCCACACAGTCCACCTCTGGTATCCAGATGGAGATGAGATAGGCTAGCCAGGACTGTTGCCCAGGGTTGCAGCTGGTTGGGGCCCTGTGATGGAAAACACAACATTCACAGTACACAATATTTGTAATCCGAGCCAGAGGCTCAGTTCATAAAGAAACGAAACAACAAGACAATCAGATGGCACACTCAGATTAAGCTGTTGTTGCAGGAGATACCCTGGTATTTACTCATGATACCCAAGACTGGACACAGGTTGGATGAAAATCGAGACTGCAGGTGGTTGATCTGGAATGCCAGGAGAAGCAGGGCCACATGAGTCGCAAAGGCGCTGTTCCTGTTCAAGCGTGGAGCAGGGGCTGATCCCCAGGCAGGTCTCTCGTCGATGGCTTCTCTGTGCAGCGGGTAGTCTGGCTGGGCCAGTCTAGCAAGGCCCAGACCGCACGAGACAAATTCGGATGCAGTCCGTTTTGGGCTGGATATAGCTTCCAGCAGGCAAAACACAGTTCACACAGTGGCGAACTAACTCACAACCCACTAGCAGCTCATAGCACATTTACATGTACGGGCATTCTACTGTACCAGGCAAAGCGCCCCGGTCACAATCGCAAAGTCTCTGTATACACCAGGAGCTTAGGGTAGCTGGAACTCCTGATAGGCCAGTCACATTCAGCAAAATCTTCGGTCTTCTTCAGGTTGAGCCTGGCCCACTTCAGTAGCTTACTTTAGTCACACAAACTTGGATTTAGTCCAAAATATTTCTCTTTCTCCCTTTCAGGAGCAGCAGGCAGACATGCAAGCCAAACTCAGCCCTTTCTACAGTTTCTCCATACGAATCCACTCAGGATTGCTGCTCAGAATCACTTCAGCTCCTCTCATTTCACTTCCCAGCTCAGAACTAACTGAAAACTGCAAGCAGCCGGACTTCCCAAGATCCAAAAGGTTTGGTTGGTTGATTTGGCTGTCAGTCAAAGCAAGAGCTCCCTTCAGTTGCAAAAAGGCGAAAAACCCCAAACTACAGTTCCTACAGATTTTGAATTCAGACAGCTCCTGTAGTCCGGCTACATTTTAAGTCCCACTAGAACTGATTGATCCAATTTGCATTCCAGGACCAAGATAGTGGAGACAAACAAAACAGTCCTTGCTACAAAGAAAGCAGGTTAGACAAACTACATTATTATTACCACTCTAAATGATTTTCAGCAGATAGTTACATCTTTCAACAGAGCTCCATCTCAGATTACTTATGCTGCAATCAAGCAGCTCTTAAAGAGACAGTACACAGAGACTATACAGGCTCTGGTAATCACATTTAAATTGCTAAACTCAGGACAGCAGCCTGGCAGTGAGCATTTAGGCAAGCTCAAGAAAGATTTTTTGGGAACCCCGTTTGTAAGGGGTTACAAGCTGTGCTGTATAATATGGGTGAGTGGCTGTCGCTGCAACACAGTATCGGTGGGGGTTGTGATGTGCTATTGAGGGCATCATCCTCCGGCATTTGTGTTGATTGTGAAGGCAGACACCTGCTCTCCTGGATGGAGGAAGGGTGCAGCCATGGCGACCTGAACATCTGGGTGTGAGATGGGGAAGAATATGGAGAAAAAGTAGAAAAGAAATAATAAAAAGCAGGGCTCAGGTCACTAACAAAAACTCGCAGTCACCATCACCAGTACATTAACCTCCCTCAGCCTGACCTTATAACCCCCAGCCAGCCCTAAAACTCCCCAAACCGCCCGAATAACCCCAACAACTCAGCCCTAATTCCAACCTGACCGTATTAACCACACCGACCTGACCCTAATAATAACCCTCGACCCTAATACCCCCAACCTGGCTCTAATAACCTCCCAACCTGACCTTAATAATAACCCCTCGACCCTAATACCCCCATCAACCTGGCCCTAATTACCCCACAACCTAACCTTGATAACCCCACCACCTGGCCCTATAAAAGTGTTTTATCTGAGGTCAGATTGTGGATTGCTTGCAGTGGATTGACACTGAACCCGCAAAACCGAGTTGTTACTGCTGGGGTTGGATTTCTGAGATCATTCATATTGGATAGTCTGACTTCAGACAGGGCAGGTTGTCTGCAACCTCGGGGTCACTTTTGACTTGGAGTTGTCACTTGTTCCTCAGGTGTCGACTGTGGTCAAGAGGAGTGGCTTTTAGGTACACATATATATATATATATATATATTTTTGTTTGTTAGATGTTTTTTCTCCTGCCGCGAACACAGCCTACCCTCTACTGACCTCCCCAGCCCTGCCAGCTGGCACACAGGGACTTACCTCACCTCAGTGTCCTCCACGATTCCCCCCACCCATGGCAGGGGTCATCAGGGATACCATGCCGCCAGCATTACAAGTCTCGTGAGGGCCCTTGGCCTGTGTCTTCCATGGCTTAGCCCTCCGTGGCAGGGGTCTTATGGTGGGCACCACCTGTCACATGGATACGGTGGGAGAAGGTTCCCTAATCCAGCACAGAGCCCAGGAGAGGCTGGCATCATCCATGCTGCATCCGGCCTTTTTCTGTTTTCTTATTCCACCCCAGCGGAGTGGCGGACATGCAATGACACCAGGATATGTACATTGACATTGGCCCATCCCTCCCCTATGTGAACTCATATTGTTCCATCCCCAACCTTCACTAGGGGTCAGGTAAGCACCAGCAATGATCCCTTCCCTTCCCGGAGGAGGTGAGCAGTCCCTGGGATGTTAATCCTCCTCCCTGGCCGGCCTGCTGAGTCCCGGTCCATTCCTGAACTCGGGTCATCGGCATCGCAGGTGGACACCTTGCTGCTGTGCCAGCAGGTCAGCCTCCTCTTTTTATCTTTTTAAATATTGCTGGATTGCAGCCCTACATTGATCCCAATGATCTACTTATGCTAACACATGCATCGTCATCTTAGTCTCACACCTTGACTACTGCTGTGTGCTCTACTAGGCCCTTCCAGCTGGGAAGATCCACCATCTCCAACTAGTGCAGAACACTGCTGCTGTGCGATCACCTCCACCAAGACAGAGGTTCTCAAGCCCCAAAATCCTGATGACTTCAAAGGGCCTCAAAGCGGTTACAAGAACTTACTGGTGGCCTAATTCTAGTATGCCTCATCCCAACCCACCTGTTATACCCCATATCCTCTGATACAACACATTTCTTTTCACACAGTATACAGTGAATCAAATCAGTGATGTATTTTCACATGAAAAGTATCTCCTCTGTTTTTGTAAAGGTAAGAAATTGTCCCTTATAATTGGGGCTCTAAATAGCTCTGTGGTCACAGAAAATTGTGCTGGTAACTGCATGCGGCTGCAGCGCCTCAGTTGAGAAACAATGCACTAGGAGATATGAGCACATTACCCCTGGAATGCGTTTGTTGCATTGGTTGCCTTTTAGATGGCAGATCAGTTTTAAATTTTTGTTACTGACCTATAAAATCTACAGGGCTGAAATCCCACTACATTAAGGAATTTCTTGCAACCCGCACTGATGTCTGAGTTTTAAAGTTACAGATTCAAGTCTGTTGGCTGTTCCAAATCCAGGATAAAAATCTACTGGTGACAGCATTCTCTGTTGCTCCTTCTTATTTATGCAACAGCCTCCCTTGAATATTTGGACTGCCCTCGGTCCTCATTTTAAATAAATTAAAACATGGCTTTGTAGCCAAACTTTTCCGGGTACCTGATTGTTTTGCTCTGAATCTGCACAGTTTTGCAATATGCTTAAGGCTGTGCTGTTATGCGTTCTGTATTTAATGCTGTGAAATTGGGTTTGTATTTAATGCATGATAGGAACTGGTTGATTTTCTTTCTTTTTTATTCTGTACTGCATCATGGTTTTAGGGGTATTTAAATAAAAGTATTCCACCTCTAATACCCTCTCCACCCACCCTAGTAGCTGCCTCTCCCTGTCCGTAATTGATATTGCAAGCTGTTCTGTTTGTTACTATTAATGACATCGACATGAAAACAGGGAGGGTTGTCGCCTACAGTTCACTTACAGCAGTGGATTATTCAGGACCTCACACTGCTGGGACTGTTACCTGCCTGCGGTTGTTTTGACAGAGGAGAACTTTGCTTTCAGAGCAAGAAACAGCAGTCTAGAACTACAGCTTTTTACTGATAAATCATCTATCTCAGCAGGAGTCAGTGCCTATTTGGATTAAGCAAACAGTTACTTTATTAGAAGAAGGGTCTCATTTAAGTAAAAACAAAGAAGAAGGTCACTGTGTGTTTCTCTGAGGAAGGGGCTGTATCAACTTAATTTACTGAGTCAGGAGCAGAGGATGAATCTAATTGGGGGTGTGGCTTAGGAACTTAGGAGTACAAAAGCAGGTGTCTCCAATTACAGCTTCCTGCTGTTTTTGACAGAGGAGAACTTTGCTTTAGAGCAAGAAACAGCAGTCTAGAACTATAGCTTTTTACTGATAAATCACGTCTATCTCAGCAGGAGTCCGTGCCTGTTTGGATTAAGCAAACAGATACTTTATTAGAAGAAGGGGTCTCAGTTTAAAAAAAAAAGAAGAAAGTCAGTGTGTGTTTCTCTGAGGAAGGGGCTGTATCGGCTTAATTTACTGAGTCAGGAGCAGAGGGTGAATCTAATTGGTGGTGTGGCTTAGGAGCTTAGGCGTCAAAAGCAGGTGTCTCTAATTACATCTTCCTGCTGTTTTGACAGAGAACTTTGCTTTCGGAGCAAGAAACAGCAGTCTAGAACTACAGCTTTTTAACTAATTGCCTCCTTCCCACCCTAAGCCAGTTCTACTTTTATAGCCACTGGATTTGACTGACAACAGGAACTTCCTGTTTGGCAGTAGGAAGGAAGAATCACTGAGACACATTAGTTTCATCAACCTTGAAGGAACCTAAAATAACTTACTTCTCCCTGGCTGCTGGAGGTCTGAATCCAAGCAAGGACTAAGAAGACTACTGAAGACTACAGGACATTCTTGTCCCAGAACAAGAAGGGCAGAGTTGTAAGGGCACATAGGCAGTAGGAAAGTAAGTGTAAAAATACATAGAGGGAGGAGACAGTAAGCATACAAAGCAACAGGAGAGGGACACAAAATAAGTCAAGATGGGAGTGGTGCAGTGCAATGGCTGTGGGGCAGCAGTGTTCTGGGAGACATTCTGGAGGCTCGTGCCTGTTTGCAGGCACCTCTCTGGTCTGAGGGAGGAGGTTGCCCTGCCTCCAGGCTGACTTGGCTAGGATTCGTGAGACCTCTTCCCCACCCAGGGACCACCAGGGCCACCACCGCTACCTCAGAGGTTACCAAGAAAAGAGGAGTTGGACCAAGGTGGGCTCAGGGAGGAGGGTGGTGGAACAGAGGTGCATCTCTCCAGTAGTACCTCTCCACAATTCATATGCTGTTCTGGCAAAGAGTGGTTCCTCTGTGGAGGCACCTGCAGTGGAGACCAAGGAGGATGCTGGGAACCTCCACAAAGGAGACCCACAGGAGGGTGGCATGAGACCCCACAGGGAAGGAGACAACTCCTGGTGGGGACTCGATCATTAGGGGTAGAAGTGGGAGAAAGGGATAGGGAGGTAAGGTGCCTGCCTGGTGCCAACAGCTCAGAGGGACAGGAAACGAATCCTCAGGATCAGGGAGCAGCTGCATGATGGAGGAGCTGGATGTCATTGTCCACCTAGGGATAAATGACCTGGTTGTGAATGGGATCAGAGCGATGCAAGAGGAGTTTGTAGAGTTGGGAGGGGCCTTAGACAAGTAGCATGTATAGTAACCTTCTCGGAGGTGCTGCCTGTCTATGGCAAGGATGATGCTAGGGTATTCCGCACCATGGATTCAATGAATGGTTGAAAAACTGGTGTGGAGCTCAGGGTTTTGGCTTCATTAGGGACTGGGAGCCACCTGGAGGGATGCAGGCCTACACTGGCGCGATGGTCTCCATCTGTCCGCGGGGACCAGGATCCTAGGTGATAGGTTTAAATGCTTCATTGGCGCATTTAAACTAGCCAAGGGGAGGCACTGAAAAGGAGCAGAGGAAATCCCAGCCTCCCCACAAAACACAGTAGTTAGGGTAAACACCAAGGTAGAGAAGTCGCTAGGAACAGGACGGGGTAAATGCAGAAAATGCAGTAAGGACAGGGATGGGACTAAAGGGAGCGCCATAAAAAAAAAATAAAAATGGAGGGTGATGAGTACCAATGCCCGTAGTCTGTGTAACAAGCTCCCTGAACTAGTGGCCTTGCTGGAATAGGGATGCCTGGATATTGTGGCAGTCACTGAAACATGGTACACAGAGAACCATGACTGGGATGTCAACATACCTGGATACACAGTCTACAGGATGGACAGGGTGGGTAAAGAGGAGGAGGAGTAGCTCTCTATATAAGGGAAGGGATTAAAGCAACAGAACTAAAGAGTAAACACAAGTTGATGAGTCACTATGGGTCACCCTGGAGACAGGAAGTGGCACCACAATCCGCATGGGGTTGTGTCACGGACCCCATCTCAGGGGAGGAAATGGACAAGGAAATGATAGAAGGCATCCTTAAAATGGCAGAAAAAGGGAGATATTGTTGATGGGGGACCAGAATATGCCAGATGTTAGCGGAGCACCTTTGCTGCAGGCACATCCAAGAGCAGGGTCATTCTTGATGCCTCACGGGGCATGCCTCAGACAGCTAGTGTTGGAACCCACTGAGGAGCAATCTAGACCTGGTACTCTCAAATGGGGAAGGAGAAAGGATCTCAGATTTAGAAGTGGGTAGCCATCTGGGAACAAGTGACCACCAAACAGTATAGTTCACAATAAACACAGCCATAGAGTCAAGCATACAAAAACAAGGGTATTGGACTTTAGGAAGGCTGACTTTGGGAAAATGAGAGAGTGCCTCAGAAAAGCACTAGTAAACGGACAAGAAGGAGGGTGGAGGAACAATGGGGAATAATCAAAACAGCCATCTCAGAGGCAACAAGCCTTTGTGTGAAGCAAATCAACAAAACAAAATGAAGGAAAAAACACTATGGTTCTCAAAAGAGGTGGAAGGAAGGTTAATGAGAAAAGGATAGCATTCAGGAAACATAAGGAAACACAGAAGGAGCAGGACAGAGAACTTTATCAGTTAAAGCAGAAGGAGGCAGGGAAGGCAGTCAGAACAGCAAAGGCACAAACTGAGGAAAAGATAGCCAACTGTATTAAGAAGGGATAAACCTTTTATAGGTACATTAGGAGTGAAGAAAGACCAAGGGAGGGATACAGAGACTTAATAAAGGGAGGGAATGTGGGCAGAGGATGACAGTAAAAGCAGGGATACTGAATGAATATTCTAGAGACATGGATATGTTGTTCATCCACACTCATTGGCAGGTATCCTTGCCGCTTTAAATCTTGCGGAAGGTCTTCAAGCTTGCTCCTCCCACCCACCGGTGTTATAACTCTCGGCTCCGCCCATGACGCCAGATCTTCCTTACCGCTTGAAGCTCAGGTTCCCTCCTTAACGCCTCTGCGCTTGAGACTGGTTCCTATTTCTCCGCTTATGGATTTAAAATAAATTTTGCAAAAAGACTTCAGTCTTCTATCCTCCGGCTCGCGATGGACAAATCGACCCCGGATTTCGGAGATGCCCATGCGGCAGAAGATGTCTCGGACGGATCCACACTCCACGTGTGTCTACTGCTTAGGCCTTGAGCACGACCCGCAGGCTTGCGACCTGTGCTCATCTTTCTCGCCCACGTCCTCGAAGACCGTTGTCTGATTGCAACTGGGGCCGCCCGAGAAGCGCTTCCTCCGTGAAGTCCAAGGAGGCCCGGTTGCTGTGTCTGCGGCGGAGGGCTCGGGCGGATCAGCTCGAGCGGATGGTCGCCTCAAGAGGAGGCGGCGCGGGTCAGATCTTCCTCGGCCGGCATTTATCCCGCCTCTCTGGGTTCTTCCTACACGCTTCTTTTAAGGAGCTTTGTCTGTCCCCTCCACTAAGGAGAAGGGCCTGCGTCTGCTGGACCTTATTCTCGGTCCAAAAGAGGGACAGGGTAGAGTCCCTCCGTCGGCGCTCTTGGGAGCGGGAAGGTCCCTCTCGGGCCGTCGATCGGCCGTGGCTTCGTCGCATCGCCGGCTCGCCACTGGCCTCACGGTGTCCCTCTGCCAGGTCAGTTGACCGAGACTCCCACCGATGAAGCCGAGATTTTTCTCGACCCATTGGACGGGCTGTCGCTTTAGCAGCCGAGATTCCCTCTCCCGGTTCCCCGGAGGAGTTGAGGATCCGTGGGCTCGCCTGTGCCTCCGGTTCCGGAGCCCTCGGATGGACCATCCGAGCCAAGGGAGTGCCGTTCCGGCCGACACCTCCCCGCACCGACCTCGGAAATTCCGGGACTCTCGGTCTCGGTCTCGGACCTCTTCGCGGTCCAGCCGATCCACCGTCATAAGCGATCTCGGTCTCGGCACCGCGGTAAGCGGCGTCGCCGCTGCGTCCTCGTCCTCTCCTCGGATGAGGGAGGCTTCGTCGAATTACGCCGACGGCACGAGGACCTTATGTTGCAACAGCTCCTCCTGGCCGGGAATAAGCCAACCCTCGCGCCTTCCCGCCATTAAGTGGCTGTCACCGAACGGCCGACACAACCCTCGACTTATCCGAGGAGCCATACCCAGGCCGGTTGTTCGGCCAAACCAGCTTCTCCATCGATTCGTGGAACCTCCGCCCACAGCCACCAATTGGGGCTCGACCAATGATTCTCGGTCGGCTAAGGGTCTACCCATCGGCTGTCAGTTACCCTCACTCCCGACCGACCTCGGCAGGTGAAGGGTGGCTCAGGCCAGAGGCAGCTCTTCGAGGACTCTTCCGAGTCCGAAGATGATTCTCCTTTTTCTCCAAGCGACTGGACTTGGAGTCTTCAGGAGGTCAGTCAATGGACGATAGCCCGTCGTCCTTTCTAGGACTGCTTCGGCTCATCTCGAGTCTACCGGATGGAGCTCGAACCTGCTTTCCAACGGGCCAGGTATCCTCACGGAGATTCTGGACCGAGGATTCTCCGACGGAGGCCTTCCGTGGCCGAGGCCATAGTGGGTCCGCACTGGAGCTTGCAGCGCCCTGCTTCCTGCCCTGCGCCGGCCAGGATGGCCAGGAAGTATGCGTCCCTACCGGTTCCTTGTCCGGTTTTTGAACACCCTCTGCTGAGGGGTTGGTTACCGACAGCTGCCTGCCACGGGCAACGCCCAGGGATGTGGACAAACCTCCTGACAAGGAGTCCAAGAAATTGACTATGTCGGCAAAGTCTACGCCATGCCCTCTCTCGGTCTTCGCCAGGCCAGTTCGGCCGCCCCTCATGGCACATTTTCTCATGCCCTGTTGGGCTCCCTGGATGAGGTCATCCTCATCTTCCCGCCGATCTGCAGACTACGGTTAAGCAGGTGCGGACCAGGCAGGGCAGTGGCCAAACAGCAGCTCCAGACTGCTTTGATATAGGGGACTCATGTGCCAGATCGGTGGCGGCCGCAGTGGCTATTGTCATGGGAGCTTGGTTGAGGATATCCACCTTTACTGGATACCCAGCACAAGTTGGCGGATGTTCCCTTGGGACTGACCCTTCGGCCCTGGGGTGGAAGGTCACCTGCAGAGGATCGAGAAGTCCAATGCCACCTTGGACTCGGTCTCTTCGCTCAGAAGGACAAAGGCCGAAACCACAGCCTAAGCCTCTTCGTCCTTCTGGCCCCTCGCCCGCCAGCGACCAGGGGCCAGCAGGCTCGCCTGGCATCCTGCAAACCCAAGCCGCCGCTTCTAACAGGAGGCAGGGAGGAAAGGGCCCAGGAGGTCCCTCGGCCGGTCCCTCCTCCAAGCCTGCCCAGTGACAGGCTGAGGTGTCGCCCCATTCCCGTCACCCCTCTAGGTCCCCCTGTGGGGGACGGCTCCGCACTTCCGTTCCGCCTGGTCCGCTGTTACCACGGACAGGTGGGTCTTGGAGGTGGTGGGAAGAGGCCTGCCTCTGGAGTCGAGCAGGCACCACCCTTCAGGCCGTCGCCCTCGGGGGCTTCGGATCCCCAGCCTCACTGGCGGCTCGTCGAGCCGACCGCTTCCTCCTCCAGAAGGAGGTGGTAAGAGGTGGTGGACCTCCTTCAGACCCAGGGTTTGTGTCCAGGTACTTCCTGGTTCCGAACGACGGGGCTGGCGCCCATTCTCACCTACACGACTCTAAACAAGTTCCTAAGGTCTCGAACCTTCAGGATGGTCACTCTGGTTCAGATAATACCATCCTTGGAACGCTGCGTGTGGTTCTGCTCTCTGGACTTGCAGGACGCGTTTTTCACGTCCCTATCCGTCCGACTCTCACCAGAGATTCCTTCAGCTTCCGGCGGAAGGATCCCTCTTCGAGTTCCAAGCCATGCCCTTCGCTTGTCTCCAGCTCCAGGGTCTTCACCAAATGCATGGCAGTGGTGACAGCATTCCTTGGGCGCCGAGGGTCCGGTGTACCCTTACCTGGACGACTGGCTGATAGCAGCTCCCTCCAGGAAGGAGGCGGAGGGTCCAGAGATCTGGCCTCCAGGTCTGCTCTCAACTGGGCCTCCTTATCAACGAGGCCAAGTCGAGACTCGAGTCAAGCAGGTGATTCTGTTCATCGGTCGCAGCTCGACTCTCTTCGAGCCAGAGCGCTGCCCCTGACAGGGCCGAGGTTCTTTCCTCCTTGCCCGATCATTTCTTGGTTGGGCACCGCGCCTGCCCGGGACTTCCTGCGCCTCCTGGGTCTCATGGCGGCCTGCACCAGCGTGGTCCATTGGGCCCGCTGGAACATGCGCCCTTCAGTGGGACTGGCCAGCCAGTGGTCACAACGCTGCGATCCCTTGGACCAGCTTGTGTCGGTGACAGGGATGTGGAACGCCTCCAGTGGTGGACCGTTCCAGATCATTTGCAGGAGGGCATCCCGTTCGTCCGCCTGAGCCGACGGTCTCTCTATCGACCGATGCCTCTCTGATGGGTTGGGTGCCCATCTGGGGAACACGGCTCATGGCCTCTGGTCCCCAGGAGTCCCGATGCCACATCAACCTGCTGGAGCTCCGAGCGTCCGCCTAGCTCTCACCGCCTTTGCTCCATTCCTCCGGGGTCAAGTGGTCCGAGTCCAGACGGACAATACCACGACCATGTACTATCTAAACCACCAGGCGCGGACGCGCTCCATGCTTCTATGCAAGGAAGCTCTCCGCATTTGGTCACTGCAGCAGCCTGAGGCGGATCTCCTAGCCATTCACGTGGCAGGAGCCTCCAACACCCTGGCCGATGCCCTGAGCCGATAGGGGCTGCATCCCACGAGTGGTCTCTCCTGCCGGAGGTAGTACAGCATCTGTTCTCCTTTGGGGCACACCTCAGGTGGACCTGTTTTCCTCCAGGAGAACGCCGGCTTGAGTCTGTTCCATGCCCGCCTCAGCAGGGCTCGCTGCAGGGATGCCTTTCAAGGCAATGGACCCCGGCCTCTTTTACGCCTTTTCCCCATTTCCCTTGATCCACAAGGTGCTTCTCAAGGCGAGGAGGACAAGGCGAGGTGATTCTGATAGCCCAGACTGGCCTCGCCAGTTCTGGTACCAGATCTCCTCAGTCTCAGCTCCAGGACTCCGTGGCAGCTTCCAGCTCGCCCAACCTGCTCTCAGTCAATCAGGGAAGGTGTTCCATCCGGACCTTCAATCTCTGCACCTGACGGCCTGGTTCCTGAGCTGCCAGAGTTCCAGGCCTTGGGTCTTTCCGACGAGGTCCTCAATGTAGTTGAGGCGTCCCGTAAAGCGTCGACTCAGAAAATGTTATGCCTTCAAATGGAAAAGGTTTTCCATTTGGTGTCAGGGCAAGGGCTTGGACCCTTCCTCCTGTTCCTGGCAAGCATCTTGGACTATTTATGGTCCCTTTCTAGTCAAGGGCTTAGGTCGACGACCCTAAGGGTGCACCTGGCAGCCATCTCTGCTTACCGGGCGCTGGCCGGAAGCAGTCGGTGGCGCAGGAGAAGGTGGTCTGTTCCAAGGCCTTGATCACATTTCCTCCAGTGCGGGAACCCCACCTCCATGGGATCTACTGCTGGTACTGGCAAAGCTCATGGGCAAGCTATTCGAACCTATGCACAGGTGTCTCTCTCTCACCTGTCGTGGAAGACCGCTTCTTGGTGGCTATCCGTCAGCCAGAAGGATGGGAGAGCTCCAGGCGCTCCATCGAGTCTCCTTACCTGGTCTTCCACAGGGACACCAGTTGTCCCGCGCTCCACACCAAATTCCTTCCGAAGGTGGTGTCGGAGTTTCACCTTAACCAGGTGTTGACTTGCCGGTGTTCTACCCCAATCACACCTCGAGGTCAATATAGGCTCCATACTCTGGACTCCTAGAAGGGCGCCGCTTATTATAAGGAGGCGCACGGCTGAAATTGGGAGAGGTTCGCCAGCTGTTTGTCACCTACGCTGAAGCCGCATCTGGCAGACCTGCAGCCAAGCGGACAATAAGCAGGTGGGTAACCTCCTGCATAGATCTCTGCTATAAGTTGGCGGGCATGGAGCCTCCCAGAGGATAAGAGCTCATTCTACCCGCCATACTGCTGCAACGGTGGCTGCTTCCAGGGACGCCCTTATCCAGGAAATCTGCAGGGCTGCTACCTGGAAGTCAGCAAACACCTTCATTACCCATTACCACATCGCCTTGAGTCACGCCGGGATGCTGGTTTTGGGGCCTCGGTTCTCCAGTCTCTCTTTCCCAAGTAAGTATTATTGGGGTGTCGTCTTGCCTCCTCTCCCGGAGGTTGCTAGGAGTCTGCCAATGAGTGTGGATGAACAACATATCCATGTCCCTAGAAATACAGGTTACTCACCTGTAACAGGAGTTCTAGGAATGGTATATGTTGTTCATCCACACGACTCCACCCGACCTCCTCTCGGCTTCGACGCAGAACCTGAGCTTCTCCAGCGGGCCAGATCTGGCGCATGGGGCGGAGCCGAGTTATACCACCCGGTGGGTGGAGGAGCAAGCTTGAAGACCTTCCGGCAAGATTTAAAGCGCAAGGATACCTGCCAATGAGTGTGGATGAACAACATGTACCATTCCTAGAACTCCTGTTACAGGTGAGTAACCTGTATTTTCTGCTCAGTATTCACAACAGAAGAGGAGGGGAGGTACCTAAACCAAACAAGAGAGAAACTCTGAATAGGGGGTTCGATACCAGTCCATTCACAGAATTCTTTTACACTTTAGGGAGGCAGTATAGCGCAGTGGTTTAAGGCTCTGAGCTGCAAATCTGGTGACATCTAACAGACCAGACCTGGGTTTGAATCCCACAGCTTCCACTTGCATACTGTGTGACCCTGAGCAAGTCACTTAACTTCCTGTGCTCCCAGGTTGCTCCTGTAAAAGCTTTCAGCTCAGTGTGCTACTCCTGGTTAAACAACTAAAAAAAGGGGGGTTTTGAAAGAACTCTTGAAACTGAGGGTGGATAAAACAATGGGGCCTGATGAGATTCACCCAATAATTCTAAAAGAACTAAGGATAGAACTAATAACACCACTGACTACTTTCTTTAACAAATCATGGGAGGATGGGGTGGTACCTGAGGACTGGAGGAGGAAAATGTGATTCCACTTCACAAAAGTGGAGAAGGGTAGAGGCGGAAACTACAGATCAGTTAGTTTGACCTCAGTGGTGGGGAAAATGATGTACACTCTGAAGGAAAGAATTGTTGAGTACCTAGAGGCCAGTGGGGCACAGGACCCAAGGCAGCATGGTTTCACAGCAGGAAGGTCATGTCAGACTAACCTAGATTTCTTTGACTGGGTGACCAAAGTAGTAGACCAGGAGGGCTGTGGATATGGCCTCCCTAGATTTTAGCAAGGCATTTGACACAGTCCCACACAAAGATTAATATACAAGTTAGCCAGCCTTGGAGTGGGTCCCAAGGTGGTAGCCTGGATAAAAACTGGCTGGACAACAGGATGCAAAGGGTAATAGTAAACGGAGTCCACAGTGAAGAAAGGAGAGTAACTAGTGGGGTACCGCAGAGTTCAGTACTGGGACCGGTTCTCTTTAATGTCTTTATAAGTGACACTGGAGAGCACCTGGAAGGAAAGGTATGTCTCTTTGCAGATGACACAAAGATCTGCAACAGGGTTGATACACAAGGTGGGGTGGAAAGGATGAAAAGGGACTTGGCAAGGTTGGAGAAATGGTCAAATATGTGGCAGCTCAGATTCAGTGCAAAGAAGTGCAAGGTAATGCATCTGAGAAACAAAACCCAGGGAAGAGTACACAATGGGGATGAGTTAATAACAACAAAAAATCGAAAGAGGCCTAGGAGTAATTATATCAGATGACCTAAAAGTGGGCAAGCAATGTGAGAAGGCAGTAAGGAAGGCTGGGGAATACTGGGATGCATAGGGAGAGGCATCAACAGTAGAAAACAGGAAGTTGTTATCCCTCTCTACAGACAGTTGGTGAGACCCCATCGGGAGTACTGCATGCAATTCTGGAGACCCCATCTCCAAGAAAGACATAGACAGAGTGGAGGCTGTTCAGAGGAGAGTAACTAAAATGGTGCAGGGTCTGCACCAGAAGACATACGAGGAGAGACTAAAGCAGCTTAATTTTGAGGAAAGAAGGGGAGGGGACATGATAGAAACTTTCAGTATCTCAAGGAATTAACAAAGTACAAGAGGGTAGCTTTTCAGAAGAAGACATGCAAGAACAAGGGGCACAATTTGAAGATAGAGGGGACGGCTCAGAAGTAATATTAGAAAGTATTTTTTACAGAGAGGGTTATGGATGCATGGCACAGCCTTCCTGAGGAGGTTGTGGAGTCAGCAACAGTGGGAGAATTCAAGAATGCATGGGACAGGCATAAGGCAATTCTAGTGGGGGTAGGAGGAAGTAAGCTGTTGATTAACTAGAATCTGCAGCTTATCCATCAGGTAGGGAAATGGGCCAGACTAGGTGGGCCAAGCGGTCCTTGTCTGCTGTCAGATTCCATGTTTCTATGCCCTCATGCCCACGGATATTGCTGCAATCGAGATGGATGGGGGGCAGGATCAAGCAGATAAACACTTTAAAAATAAGCAGATTAGCTGGCCCGGTGGTGCTGAGGGTTGAGGCACTGGACGCCTTACCTTCTGCCACACCGCGACCGGGTTCAGGAATGACCTCGAGTCATCAGAGAGTCGGCACAAGGGAGGGAGAGAGCAGGATTGAGCAGCTGAAGGCAGTTCTCCTCTCCTGGGTGGTTGTCGCCCCCACCGAAGTTCTGCTCCCAATGGGAGGAGGCCTGGTGAGTAGCGAGGTGGGAGGAGCAGCAGATAGTGGGAGGGTACCCGAGACATGGCATGCACATGCCTCCACACATGCGCATGCCCGGTGCACAGGTATGGGGAGAAAACGGGAGAAAAAGCTGGTAAAAATCTATATGGAAAAAAATAATAAAATAAGCAGATTAGACCAGCTGGCAAGCACAGTAGCAACATTGTGGCTTGTAACTAGGGCTCTTGACCTGGGCTTGGGTTGCCTAGAGCTGTCATGTAAGGTAGGCACAGACATCCGTCTCAGGGAGGAAGGATAGGTCCTTGCCATATGCAACATCCCCTAGTGTTACAAGGGGGAGGAGCTGTACTGATGGCAATATGTGGGGTGGAGTCACATCGTGGCCTCTGCTTGCAGAGACATCTGATATCCAGAGTGGGGCTGGCAGGGGAAGCCCCAATGGGGTGGGTGTCACCATGCCTCCCAGTGAGCCTGTCTGCATCTGCTACTTCACCCCTCAGTCCATGCCCTACCAAAGGAGGGATATATGGAAGGTAGTGCAGGACAGAATAAATGGGGATTGGTCGAGGACAGGTGCAGTCCCCTCATCTTATCATGTGCTCCTGGGCTGCCCACTCTCCTTATTAGTTCCTCAGTCAGCCAGTTGAGTGAAGTGTCATCTCAGAGATATGCAGAGACCAGCTGAAAGTTACTGGTCTGGGCACAGGAGTTGGGAGTTCTGAGCAAAGGTGGTAAGGAGTCCAGTACACCAGAGGATCACCGCCTGGGAAAGGGACATCAGGGCAGTGGGAGAAGATTCCAAACTCCAATCCGATGGGTGCAGAAACAGAAAATATTAAGGAAGTAAACAAAATTATTTAAACCTGCATTATTCTTAATCACTGTCTCCTGGACACACTATATTATAAGTTAATAGGGCCCCAAGTGGTTCCTTACGGTACAAAGAGACTTCGGCGTGAGGTTTGGGCGAGAGGCCATAAGTGAAGTTGAGCAGTTCTGTCTGCCCGCATTTCACGAGAGCAGTCTCTTACACAATAAGAGACGCCTCAGAGGTTCTACTAACTTATTATCAGTCACTCATGCTTAGCGCAAGTGTATTTGTGTAAGTTTGTATCTTTTTTTATTTAATTTTATTGTGCTGTCCTCCCCACTGCACTGAAGTGTAGCGCCCCTCCAGCGCCTGCATGAGAGAGCACTGCACACAGGATAAGAGGTACAGTGGCCCTGCATGCTGATTGGCTGAATCAGAGATTAGGATTTATAATGATTATAAAAATCTGGGTGTTCCCTTTAAGGCTCCTGAATGCCTGGCAGTGGTAAATGAACCACAAGGGACGGAGCTCTTGTTTTCATTGAAATATTCCCAATAATGAAGCACCAAATGGCTAAAAATCTACATTTTTGGGAGGGACGTGATATAATAACAAACTGATAAAGCCAACTAGCATGTTTTTGCTGATGACCTGCTCTCTGAATCCCATCTTTGAGAACAGGATAATAATACGTGGTTACGGAGTTCTGATGGTGGTTTCAGAAAGTAATTCTAACAGCTAACTGCTAAGAATGACATTTGTTTAAACAGATCTGTCGATCAGTTCATGAAACCATGAAGAACAAGATTTCTCCCAAAATCAGTCAGTCATATTTATTATCGCAGCAAGAGCACACACCTGCAGTTTCAAAGCTGCAGCAGAAGCTATTTTATCACTTTGAGCATGATTTCTTTGTTCTCCTACAATGGCTGAATTTAGCTCTGAATCGGCATTGGACAGCAAAATTGTGCCAGAAAATAAGGGAACCTTTGTGTTGTACAAAATAAATAACTGGGCTGATTCTTAAAGGGGAACAGTCAATACTAAGAGCCCTACACCCAAGTTTGGGTTGGTCCTAATTTGCACTTTGTGTGCAAAACATTGAAACATTTTTTACTTCCTGTTTACTGCAGTATAGTTTTATTGTGCCCCCCATCACTCAGCTAACCATGTAACACCCTGCCTCGAGAGAGAGACTGGTTGTTGCTGCAGCTTTGCCAGTGGCTGCGATAACCAGCAGGAGGCGCATGTGCATCAAACAGCTGTACCCATCCTCAAGCACATGTTGCACTCAGTGACATTCTGTGGCCTGAAAACAGAGTTTGTTCTCTCACCTGGGGGTCTCCCAGGTACCACCGACAGAAATTCTCCTTTTCCTTTGAAACCACAGTCCTTCCAAAATAAAAGAACAGAAGCGGCCAATGTTTGTTCAGCTTTGGCCACCAATAAACAGGTATTGCCATAAGAGCCATCAGAGCACAGGGCTCCTCGGCTGCCCTTTTTCAGTTCTGTGTGTATATCTCTTCTACCTCACCAAAGCTTGCTTTTCCCTTCTTTTCTCTTATCATACCCTCCCACTTCTATGCAGTGTGCTAACATAAGCTACAGTAAGTCTTTTTTTTTTTTAACGTTGGCTTTATTTAACATGTATATTGCATACAGCATGTACAACTCCTTAGGACCAATTACTATATCAGAAATACAGTTCACCAAGAGTGCATTTTTCATTTGATCTGTTCTTAAGTATTGCTGTCTTCATGTTACTCTATACAAAGTCCAGAGGAATGATGAGCTTCACGTACATTGTCATAATAACAAGTAGTAATCCAAGAAAGCTACAGTAAGTCCAGCAGTAAAATAAGTGGTGCAGTCTGTTCAGCAAAATGTGGACCTGTGCTGCCTTCTAGTGAATAGATTAGTAGCAATAACTTATACAGAAAATGTGACCTGAACTATTCTGAAGTTCAGAATCACTCTAAATATTTGGAAATGCAATTGTTCACTCCAGTAATCTTTCTTGGGCAGGAAAATTGCTTGGCCAGAATTTCTTGGGACATCACTGCAATTTGTGAGGGGCTGATGGATGTGTTCTTATCCCCAATTTGTCCCTCTGTTTCCCACCCTAGTGATCAGGCCCACTCCCTCGCAACCTTCCTCTGGCCAGAAGGGTGGCAAGCAGCTGCCTTAAGTGTCGATGCCAGAGCCTCTCCCTGGTCAGCTGATAGGGTGCACAGAACCACTCCCTGGTCAGCTGGTAGAGTGCACAGAGCCACTTCCTGGTCAGCTGGTAGGGTGCACAGAGCCACTTCCTGGTCAGCTGGTAGGGTGCACGACCCCTCACCACCATAATGCACTTGGCTTGCAGCCGACCTCAGTGTGGAATTCTGTGGTTGGTACACAAACCCCCATCTTCTAGGCTGTAGCTGTGTGTTGCCACTGAATCAGTCATTTAAAATGTTTTATTTAATTCTTTATTGATTGATTTATTGAATCACGTTTTTATCCCGTGTGCCAGTTCACCTGGACTTCAGGTCAAAGATTATCCAGGCTGTCTCACAGCTCGTCATCTGCTAGCCCTCATGTCCTCCAATGTGAAGTGGGGCACACAAGTGTCTGTGACCACTATATAGATGTTACCAGGGTTTCTTCCATTTTACCTTTCTTCCCTATGCCTTCACCTACTTGATGATGCTGCCACAAGAACTAGTGGCCTCAGACACCACAGAGGTGCCGCTTGGGGAGGAGTTCCTGGCCCCTCTAGGGGTGGCTATGGTGTCAGAAGTGACAGCATCACCTCTCATGGAAAGCACTACCATTGGCATTAGTGTTTCCCAGTCTTGGCTGCTCTTCCACTCTGTATCCATTCTGAACCTGAGTCGTGACACCATATCCCAAATCCTCTTCTGAACCTGGGCTGCTCATCCACATGTCCCAAATCCCTTCTGAACCTATGCCACCCACTCACATGGCTGGTGTCCAGTTCTGAACCCAGACCACACAGCTGAAGTCCATTCCTGAACCTGGGCCATCTGGCCACACAACCTGAATCCTTCTGAACCCAGGCCACCCACCCACATGTCCTGTCTCCACTCTCAACCCAGGCCATCTGCCCACATGTCCTGACTCCACCCTGAACCCAGACCATCTGCCCGCATGTCCTGACTCCACTCCTGAACCAAGATCACCTGCCCACAAGTCCCAAATCCACTCCTTAACCTGGGCCACCTTCACATGTCCCAAACCCACTCCTGAACCCAGGCTACCTGCCAACATATCCCAAATCCACCCTGAACCCAGGACAACCTGCCCACATGTCGCAAATCCACTCTTGAAGTTGGGCCACCTGCCCATATGGCCCACATCCCTTCTGAACCAAGGTCACCCACCCACATGGCTCAAAAACTGCTCCTGAACCTGAGCCACCCACCCACATGTCCCAAATCCACTCTGTTCCCAGGCTGCCCATCCACATGGCCCGAGTCCACTCCTGAACCAGGGTCATCTTCTCACACATCCTGAATCCACTCTTGAATCAAGGCCACCTGCCCACACATCCTGAGTCCACTACTGAACTCAGGCCACCTCCCCACACATCCCGAGTCCACGCCTGAACTCAGTCAGCCCACACACTTCCCGAGTTCACTTATGAACCCAGTCAGCCCACCAACACTCGAGTCCACTCCTGAACATGAGACATCCACCCACACATCCCGAGTCCACTCCTGAACCCAGGCAGCCCACTCACACATCCTGTGTCCACCCTGAACCCAGGCAGCCCACCCAGACATCCTGTGCCCACCACTGAACCCAGTCCACCCATACATCCTGTGTCCACTCCTGAACCCAGGCAGCCTCACCACACATCCTGTGTCTACTTGAACCCAGGCTGCTTATCCACACATCCTGTATCCACTCCTGAACCCAGGCAACCCACCCACACATCCTGTGTCTACTCCCAACCCAGGCAGCCCAGCCACACATCCTGTGTCCACCCTGAAACCAGGCAGCCCACTCACATATCCTGTGTCCACTCCTGAACCCAGGCAGCCAACCCACACATCCTGCATCCACTCCTGAACCCAGGCAGTCCACCCACACATCCCATGTCCACTCCTGAACCCAGGTCACCACCCACACATCCCATGTCCACTCCTGAACCCAGGTCACCCATCCACATATCTCATGTCCACTTCTGAACCCAGCCAGCCCACCCACACATCCTATCTCCACCCTGAATCCAGGCAGCCCACCCACACATCCTATGTCCACTCCTGATCCCAGGCAGCCAACCCACACATCCCATGTCCACTCCTGAACCCAGGTCATCCACCCACACATCCCATGTCCACCCTGAACCCAGCCATCCCACCCAAACTTCCCATATCCCCCATGAACCCATGCAGCCCACCCACACATGCTGTGTCCACTCCTGACCCCAGGCCACCCACCCACACATCCTATATCCACTCCTGAACCAAGGTGGCCCACCCACACATCCCGTGTCCACTCTTGGAACCCAGGCCACCCTCCCACACATCCCATGTCCACTCCTGAACCCAGGCAGCACACCCACACATCCTGTGTCCACTCCTGAACCCAGGAAGCCCACCCACATATCCTGTGTCCACTCCTGAACCCAGGCAGCCCACCCACACATCCTGTATCCACCTTGAACCCAGGAAGCCCACCCACATATCCCGTATCCACTCCTGAACCCAGGAAGCCCACCTGCACATCCCACGCCCACTCCTGAACCCAGGCAGCCCACCCACATGTCCCATCCCACTCCTGGACCCAGGCAGCTCACCCACATATCCTGTGTCCACTCCTGAACCCAGGCAGCCCACTCACATGCCCCATCCCACCCCTGAACCCAGGCCACCCGTCACATGTCTTGTGTCCACTCCTGAACCCAGGCAGCCCACCCACATATGCCTTGTCTACTCCTGAACCCAGGCAGCCCAACCATACATCCTGTGTCCACTCCTGAACCCAGACAGCCCCCCACACATCCTGTGTCCACTCCTGAACCCAGGCAGCCCACCCACACATCTCATGTCCACTCCTGCACCCAGGCAGCCGACCACACATCCTGTGTCCACTCCTGAACCCAGAGAGATCAGCACAGCAGTGCAACATGCTACTGCTGGGCCAGTGGATGGTATAAAGTCAAGTTCCTGCACTGTGATACACTACAATTCCTTGTGCTTTTTATGCAATGCAAGAACAGTATTTCCTTCTGCTTGGACCAATCAAGTGTTTAGTTTTCACATTTTCTTGGGGTTTATTTGTCTTTTCAGATCCTTACATTTATTTTGCATCACGATTGTAAGAGGATTCATACACCGCGGTTGGAGGTCTTTATGCTGCAGTGTAAGTGTCGGCAAACTTAAACCTTTAGGAGCCCATATCCGCAACACTGAAAATGTCCACGCTGTTTTCCCTGTTATTTGGTAGGGAAGGGGAACCTCAATCATATGGACATTATTGCTGCTCTAGGGTCTATAGGTACAAGAAAAAACTGTAAGTAAAAAGTACCAGTGTGTCTTGTATGAGGTCACAGCAGTAGCTGTCAGCGCATAATTTGGTAAGTGTCTGACTCCAGGTTTCTATCTTGGGACCAGTGTGGCTTAGGCTTGTTACTGAGGTAAGGAGTTTAATCATGGTGAAGGCCCTGGCCACCTAGTACTGAAGGCCCTCTGCTTGCCCTACTAACTGCAGATAATGTGGGTCTTGGTGTCACCTGAGAAGAACCGCTTCCTTGTAAGAGGTAAAGGTGTGGATGGCCCAGTGGTGTAGAGGGCTGAGGCACAGTAATGCATCTCACCTCCCACGCCAGTGACCCAAGTTTGGGAATGAGCTTGGGTTGCCGGGGAGGGGAGGGGAGGGGAAGGAATTAGCAGCCACCTGGCTCTCTCTCCTGATTGGGAGGTACACCATCCCAGCTCTTGGCTGCCACTGGGTGGTGGTCCACTGGTAATGCTGATGCTTGAGTGGCTGGCACGCTGGGTGGGTGGATCGGGCTGGTGGTTCTGGAGTGCATGATGCCTCCATGCCCATGCATCATCCGTGGATTGCCATGGCCCCGGAAGGTGAAAATCTTGAAGGAAAATGGATGCAGGACCAGGCTTCATGAAGCCCTGTCTGAGGTATCGTGGCTGCCCTGCCGCCTGGGCAGAAGGGACATCTAGAGGACAGAGTGGAGAGAGGTAGCAGGCCAGCCAATGGCACCCAGGGACAGGGCTGAATAAGCCGCCCAGTCCAGCCCAGGAGTATAAACACCTTTATAAAAAAAATAAGAGGCAACTGTGCATTGGGTTGGGAATAGGGGAGAGACTGAGGAAGGGGTTGGCATTTGGATCATGGGGTCAGCCAATAGGTCCCAATGCCCCCATTGCAAAGTGGGATGCAGGGACACCCTTACCCTACAAGAGTTCCACCTTCAGTGTCCCCGGATGTATTGCTAATGCCCGAGGTCAGATCAAGAGTGCTGTAATTCCACATGTGTTTCATTTGAACATCTAATGAAAGAGTTGAAGACAAACGAGCGAAAGTGACCCGGACTATACCAGGTGGCGCTTTTCTTTCCAGAATTTCAAACTGCACGTTGTACTAAGTATGGAATGTCAGCAACCATTGGGGTCATGGGGCAAGAATGAAATTCTGTCATGACGATTTGTATATACTTCCCATGATGCTTGCTTTTTGGAGCATGTGTGATTTTGTACTTCAGTGGGACAAGAAGCCCACCACTGTGCCCTGCAGCGAAGAAAGCTGAACCAAAACTTAAGGTTCATCAGCTGTAAACTCAAGGTTGTCATTCCATAGGCCACAAGCCAAACTTTTGAGAGGTTCCAGTTAAACAAAGTCAGCAGACTCTCACAGGTTGAGCCCAGCATTCCTAGCAAGGTTGCTACAGTGTATTGGGGTCTCTAACCACAGATCACCTATTATCATTGTGCAGCAACCAGCATCTTCAGAGTGATGTAATCATTAGTTCCAGTACATTCCATTTGGTAAAACTAGGTGTGTCAGCAAGCAGATAAGAGAGGGTAGTGGCTGTGTGTTTACTTTGAAGAGAATGTTGCCACCTCTCTGTTCAGTTGGTAGTTGACGTAACCTTTTTTTCTCGCTCACAGGTACCCTTCCACACAGTTCGGCAGCTTGACAGGGATGCAGTCTCTCATCAGTGCCCTCTTCGCACTCCTACAGCAGCCTCTTTCTGGCAATGATGACACCACTGGAAGGTGATCCTTTCTGGGTAAGTTGGAGGAGAGAACAGACTCCTGAGATACTACATCCAGTATTAATTTAATCAGTTGGTTGTATTAGTAATAGCTTCAGAGTATAAGAACTTCATCATTACAGCACAAACCCCATCACACTACTAGCACAACCCATAACCCAAATAAGCCAATCATGTGGACAACTGCAGGTCCACTGCTGCAGCTTCTGAGTGATAAAATCCCTGTTCCAAGGATTGTCATTCTTCAAAAGAAATGTTTCTATGTTCATACTCCACCGGTGGGATAGGTATGGTCACCTACCCTCACCTCCTCGGCCCTGATACCATTCCAGGGACAGAGTTAGTGCTTTTCCTGTCATTCTAGTTTTCAATGAATGGACACAGACCTTAACAAGTACTTGAGGTGCAGGCAGTATCAATAACCAGAAAACTGGGATTTAGCCGTGTGTCCCCTCGGAAAACAGGAGTCGCTGGATAGTTTGATACCTTTCTTGGACTAACATAAGTCTTGTACAAAGATGGTATCATACGCAAGTAGGTCCACAGGTCCCTTCTTCAGGTGGACAGCCATCTGCTGAAGAAGGGACCTGGGGCCCTGAAAGTGTGTGTACTATACCGCCTTTAGAAGACATTTGCTGGTCCAACAAAGGATATCAAACTATCCAGCAACTCCTGTAATCAGGAAACACAAACAGTGACAAATTCAAACATATTCCTAGTTAAGGCAGGAAATGGAAACAGTAAACAAGAGGGTAGGGATGCCGTTTACTGGACAAATAATGAAGAAAAGTTTTCAAGACTGGTGTTTGAGAGTTATGGTGTCTTCGCCAGTACACTGGACAATTCAGTAAATCACCTCGATTAGCAGCCAGTCGAGAGAGATTCTCCTTCAGCAGAGATACAGGAGGGGGCTGAGGTGGAGGGTGTGCTGTGCCAATCACCCACAAAGGGAGTTTAAATATCTTTTTAGGGGCAGGATGAGTAGAGGGAGTTACTAGGGGAGTAAAGAGACACATGCTGTGGCAACAACTGAACCATCAGAGGGGTTGAGCTCCAACCACCAGTAATTTTACATAAAACAGTGATCACTGGAGTGGCACGATGGAGGTGTTGCTATTAGCTCCAGAGCACTGGTGATAGCATTCATACATCTCAGACTGCTCTGAGCAAGTCTGAGGCACTAGTGCTAAATTGACATGATTGTTGAAAAGTTGGTCTTTTGACATGTATGCTCAGCTTTAGCCAAAAACCCCACTAAACCAAATGTAACCCAACTTGCCAGGTTAGGAAATTCTGGGACACTGATCAGGCTTTTCTGGAAAGTGACTTAAAATCACAATTTGACATTGAAGTGCCTACCCAACCTTAATAAGTGGCACTACTGCACCACTATAATACCTTCCCCCATCAATGTAACTCCTCAGTAACTCAGACCCGAGTTTCACGTTTGGGGAGATTTTTACCCCAGTGAGTGGGGTGGTATAGAATCTCCAAACTTGCCATCATAGAAACAGAGAACATGGAAACATAGAAGTTGATTTGCAGATAAGGACCAAAGCCCATCCAGTCTGCCCATTTCTTTTTCTACCTTATAAATGTGCCATCGGCCTTTGCTCTGTCAATAGCCTATCTATTCATACTCATCTGTATTGCTCCTTATGCCTATCCCATGCCTGTTTGAAGCCCTGCACTGTATTCATATCCACCACTTCCTGAGGTAGGCGCTCCATGCATCCACCACCCTTTCTGTGAAAAAGAACTTCTAGGAGTGTGGATATGTTGTTCATCCACTCTTTGGCATGTCCCTTTCCTTTAAATCTTGCTGGAAGTCTTCAAGCTGGCTCCTCCCATCCACCTGGGTGGTATAAGTCTCGGCTCCACCCCATGATGCCAGATCTTCCTTTCTTCTGGAAGATTCAGGTTCCTCATGCTAACTCTAGCAGTCGTAGACCCTGGATTGCAACATCAGTTTTAGCGTGATTTATCTCTTAAACTCGCTCTCAAGTTGTCAATTCTGATAATAGCATATCGGATATGGAGGACAAGTCGCCTGGATTTCACGGTGTTCATGCGGCCAGAAAATGTCACGCACCGATCCCCACCTTATCTGTGTGTACTGCCTTGGTGTCAGTATCACCACCTGCACCTTTGCTTAGCTTTCCATCCTAACATCTTGGATGACCGCATGGCGCGCATTAAGCTGGGGAGACTGGATAAAAGGAACCTGCCGGTGAAATCGAAGGAGGCAAGGTGGGCGTTTCCACGCCGCTGGATCCCGCCGAACAGCTAGAGCAGATGAAGGCTTTCGAGGAAGAAGCTGCTCAGGCTTCGCCAGCCAAAGTTTTTTCGCTCCTCTCAACCTCGGCTCCACCTTCTTAGGTTCCTTTAGGAAGTTGTGCCAGTTTCTCCCCACCATGGGTGAGGCGCCTCGGCTCGCACTCCTCCTGCTCTCGCAAGAGGGACAAGGATCCAAGTCTTCCTCCAGAAGATGCTCCTGGGACCGAGAGAGCCGAGTCCCAGAAACGGCAATCTCGACTTCGGTCGAGATCGCCTCGGTCACCGCTTCACGGATCTTCCATCTGGCCAGGCGGACAACAAGGCATTGCTGAACTGGCCAAGATTTTCTAGCCGATCGAGCCACTTACCGACTCTGGTCAACGATTCTCTAGAGAGGACCCGATCCTCCTTTCCCGATCATGAGGCGCCTCCTGTGGGTGTCTTGATCAAGGAATCAAACTGAACCTTGTCCCCCGTGTCCAGTTTCCCGATCGACCTCACCGACCCGCCGGTCTCGATCGAGGATTCAGTCTTCTTCGACCAGAAAATCAAAGAAAAGCCACCAGCATTCAGAAAAGAAACACTCCAGATCTTCATCCTCCTCAGATGAGGAGAGGCTTCAACAGATACTCCATCAATGCTATGAGGAGCTCATGTGGCAACAGCTGATTTTGGCTGGGCAAAGCTGGCTACGCCTGCCTACCCTGGCCATTGCTTGGCCTGCACCTCAAGGCCCTACACTGACCCCCTCCAGAACCGAAGGCTTCAGTTCCTCCACCTTGGGGCCAGTCCGTATTCGGCTAGGCCCATACCGTTTCACCACCTATTAGAGTGGAGCCACCGCCTAAGCAGCCCCAGTGGGGCTCCTCAAAGAGGACCATCCAGACAACAGGCTTCCCTGACATCTGTCCATCACGGTCACTCCAGATTGCCCTCAGCGGATCAAGGGGACATGGGCGGAGACCGCTGTACACCAACTCTTCGATTCGGATACCACCGGTTTGCACTCCCATCCTGCTGATGAGGAGTCACCTCGTGGCCTTGAGGAAGGTCCTCCTCCTTTCAGGGCATTCTCCACCTTATCTCCGATTCCACCGGGATGCCCTTGGAGTCCAGTCAGAAAGGCGGAGTACCCTCACGGATATCCAAGAGGGGGATGCCTGCACGGAGGCCTTTCCAATAGCGGAAGCCATTACGGTTCAGCCCTTGAGCTTTGGCAGTGTCCAGCTTCCTGCCCAGCATTGTCTGCCCGTATGGTCCATAAGTACACGGTGCCTGTGGGATCCCAGCTGGGATTCACGGAACATCCTCGGCTGACAGCCTGGTGACCGCCTCCGCCTTTAGACATACTGGCAGCTCGGCCAACAACGACCGACCTCCAGACAAGGAGTCCAAGAATATGGGCACTCTGCCCATAAGGTCTATGCGGCTCTTCCTTGGGCCTCGTCAGGCCAGTTTGGCTGTGATCATGGCACACTTCTCCATGCTCTCCTTGGGTCACTGGATGAAGTACTTCTTCACTCCCTGCGACATGCAGACCACAGTCAAGCAAGTCCGTGATCAGGACCATGCTGTCGCCAGACATCAGCTCCAGATGGCCCTAGACATCGGGATTCTTGTGCCTGCTCTTTAGCAGCTGCTGTGGCCTCCGCTGCAGGACTTGGCTGAGGTTATCCTCCTTTCCTGTAGATACCCAGCAAGTTAGGGTGATGTGCCTTTCCTTGGTATTAACTTGTTTGGTCCAGGAGTGGCAGGCCACCTTCAGCATATTGAGCAGTCCAGTGCCACCTTGGACGTCACTTCTGCTAGGGTTCCTCGGAAGAACCAGCAGAAGAGGAAGCCCTTCGGCAGTCCTCTTCTGCGGTCAGGCAGCCCTCCCATCAAGGAGATCAGCAGCAACAACAGCAGCAGCAGGCTCAAGCTTGGTACCCGAGGCCCAAGCAGGACCCTCAACAGCCCCATTAAGGAGGCTGAGGTGCTGGTCCAGGAGCTCCTCCTCCTCCTCTAAGCCTGCTCAATGACGGGTTGGGGTTGCCACCCTACACCTGTCGCACCTGCCCTGGGTGTTCCTGGGGGTCGGCCCGCCACTTTCTTTCCGCCTGATCTGACATCACTTCAGACAGGTGGGTTCTAGAAGTGGTAGGGCAGGGACTGCCTCTGGAATCCCAGCAGTACCCGCCCAGCTGAGCCTGTGCCCCTCGGGAGGAAAGGATCTCAGCTCGCATGCAGTCGGCTCTTCAGGATGACATAGCTCAGCTCCTCCGCAAGGAGGTGGAAGCTCCAGTACCGGATCCACCTTGTAGATCCAGGTTTCATATCCAGGCACTTCCTGGTGCCCAAGCGGATGGGGCTTGGCGCCCATCCTAGATCTCCACGACCTGAATCACTATGTCAGGTCTCGCACCTTCCGGATGGCAACTCTGAACAAGATCATACCATCCCTGGAGCGAAACATCTGGTTTTGTTCATTGGATCTACAGGACGTGTTTTTCACATCCCAATCTGTCCGTCCCACCAGCAATTCCTCCACTTCAGGGTCGAAGGGACCTGCATGAGTTCAAGCCATGCCGCTTGGCCTGTCTTCGGACCCTCGGGTCTTCACCAAGTACATTTTAGTGGTGGCAGCCCATCTTCGGAGTTGAGGAGTTCAAATTTCCCTTTCTCGACGACTGGCTTCTGGCGGATTCCTCCCTTCAGGAGGTGGAGAGATCCAGGACCTGGCTCTCAGAACCTGTTCTCAGCTTGGCCTCCTGATCAATGAGGCCAAGTCAGAAATCGTGCCATCTCAGGTGATGGGCTTCATCAGGGCAGAGCTTGACTCTCATCAAGCCAGAGCTCAGCTCCCAGCTGACATGGGGAGGTTCTTTCTCCTTTGCCTGATCATTTCTGATTGGGCTCTTGCGCCCTGCCTGGGACTTTCTGCACCTTCTGGGTTACATGGCGGCATGCACCTCAGAGGTCCATTGGCCAGGTGGCACATGTGCCCCTACAATGAGCTGGCCGCCCAGTGGACCCAGCGCCACGGTCATTTCAAATCAGCTGATCACTGTAACCCAGAAGATGTGGGACGCCTCCAATGGTGGACCACCCCACAACAGTTGCAGGAGGGGATCCCGCTTTGTCTGCCCCTAGCCAAGTTGTTCTCACGACCAATACCTCTCTCATGGGCTGGGCACCCACATGGGGACAACAGGGCCCATGGGTTCTGGATCCCGAGGAGTCCCGATGCCACATGAACCTGTTGGAGCTCAGAGCAGTCAGACTGGCACTGTCAGCGTTAGCTCCTCAGCTCGGGTCAAGTGGTTCAAGTCCAGACGGACAATACCCGCCCACGTACTACCTCAACAAACAGGGCGTCATGCACTCCGTCTGCTGTGCAAGAGGCGCTCTGCATCCAGACCCTCATCAGCCGGTTGGAGGCGGATCTCCTAGCCATCCATGTGGCAGGAGTCTTGAACCAGCTAGTGGATGCTCTCGGCCGCATAGGTGAGATATCCCACAGTGGTCACTCCATCCAGAGGTAGCTTACAGTCTGTTCTTCCATTGGAGCAAACCGTTGGTGGACCTGTTTTCTTCCAGGAGAACACCAAGCTGAGTCTGTATCATGCCTCCCTCAGCAGGCTCGCTGCAGGGATGCCTTTTGAGGCTGTGGACCCCAGGCCTCTCTCGCCTTTCCCTCCATTTCCCTTGATCCACAAGGTGTTACTCAAGGTGAGGAGGGACAAGACAAAGGTGATTCTGGTAGCCCCAGATTGGCCACACCAATTCTGGTTCCCAGATCTCCTCAGCCTCAGCTGCAGGCCCCGGAGCGGCTTTGTACACGCCTGGACCTGATATCATTGAACCAGGGAAGGTCTTCCATCCGGACTTTCAATCCCTGCACCTCACAGCCTGGTACCTGAGCGGCTGGAGTTCCAGGCTCTGGGTCTTTCTGAGGATGTCTACACTGTGGTGGAGGCATCTCGTAATGAATCGACCAGGAATGTTATGCCTTCAAATGAAAAAGGTTTTCCATTTGGTGTCAGGGTAAGAGTCTGGACCTTATCCTGCTCTGTGGCAACATTTTAGACTACCTTGGTGTCTCTATCCAAAGGGGTCACGGTCATTGACCTTAGGGTGCACCTGGCAGCCATTTCTGCTTACGGCCACGGGCGGTCAGTCGACTATTGGCACAGGTGATAGTGGTTGGTACTTCTTCAAAGGCCTAGATCACTTATCCGTGGATCTCTTGCTGGTTTGGCAAAGCTCATGGGCAAGTCATTCGAACTCCATGCACAAGTGTGAGCTCTCACACTTGTCATGGAAGACAGCCTTCCCAGTGGCTATCACATCAGCCAGAAGGGCAGGGGAACCCAGGTGCTTCGTGGACTCCTTACTAAGTCTTTCACAGGGACAAAGTTGTCCTGTGCCCCACCTGAAATTCCTTCCGAAGGTGGTGTCAGAGTTTCACCTTCACCAGGTGTTGACTGTGCCAGTATACCACCTAATTACACCTCGGACGCCAAGTACAGGCTCCATACTCTGGACCTCAGACATGTCTCTCCTACTACAAGGAAAGGACGGCGGAAATTGGGAGAGGTTCGCCAGCTGTTTGTCACCTACGCTGAAGCCGCTTCTGGCAGACCTGCAGCCAAATGGACCATTGCAAGGTGGATTACATCATGTATTAGACTGTGTTATGAGTTGGCGGGCAAGGAGCTCCCAGAGGGATAAGAGCTCATTCTACCGCCATACCGCTGCTTCGTGGCTGCTTCCAGGGACATCTCTATCCAGGAAATCTGTCGGGCTGCTACCTGGAAGTCAGCAATACCTTTATTACCCACTACCACATCGACCTTGAGTCACGCTGGGATGCTGGATTTGGGGCCTTGGTTCTCCAATCTCTGTTTCCTAAGTGGGGTGTGCACCTTGCCTCCCTCCTCCCGGAGAACTGCTAGGAGTTCAAAGTGTGGATGAACAACATATCCACGCTCCTAGAAGAACAGGTTACTCACCTGTAACAGTAGTTCTAGGAGTGGTATATGTTGTTCATCCACACGCCTCATTCGACCCCCTGGCTTTAAGGCACACAACCTTGCTTCCAGCGGTTAAGATCTGGTATCATGGGGCTAAGCCGAGAGTTATACCACCCAGGTGGGTGGGAGGAGCCAGCTTGAAGACTTCCTGCTAGATTTAAAGGGAAAGGACATGCCAAAGAGAGTGGATGAACAACATATACCACTCCTAGAACTACTGTTACAGGTGAGTAACCTGTTCTTTCTCACATTACCCCTTAATTGGCCTCCCTCTAATCTCATGCTGTGTCCTCTTATCCTGCTATTTTTCTTATATTGAAACATGTTAAGACTCTTTCACCTTGTTAATGCCCTTAAGATGTTTGAATGTTTCGATCATATCACCTCTCTCCCTCCTTTGCTCTAGGGTATACATATTGAGCTCTGTTAATCTGTCCTTATATGTTTTCAGATGCAGTCCCTGCATCATTTGAGTGCCCTTCTCTGGACTGCCTCAGTTTGGTTAATGTTCTTGTGAAGGTGTGACCTCCAGTACTGCATGCAGTACTCCAGATGGGGCCTAACCAGTGTCTTGTAAAGAGGATTATTACCTCCTCTTACAACTTCAGATACCCCTACTAATACACCCCAACATCCCCTAGCCTTATCTACTGCTTTAATGGTCTGCTTGGATGATTTCAGGTCATCCGTGATGATGATGCCCAAGTCTCTTTCTTCCCTTGAGACTGCCAGCAACTCCCTCCCAGCCTATAGGTGCCTTCAGGTTTCTCTTCCCTATGTGCATGATCTTGCACTTCTTTATGTTAAACCCCAGTTGCCACTTTTCTGACCATTTGCCAGTTTATCCAGATCTCTTCTCATTCTGTCCACCCATCTGGATCATCTACTCTGTTGCAGATCTTGGTGTCATCTACAAACAGACAAACCTTACCCTCCAGTCTATCTGCAAATGTCAGTGATGAAGATATTGAAGAGGACTGGCCCCAGGACTGATCCCTGAGGTACAGTACCCACTTGTGACTTGCATCTCTTCTGACTGTATACTGTTTACCACCACTCTCTGTTTTCTGCCCATCAACTAGTTTGCCACCCAGTTGACTAACTTCTGACCCACCCGAGCCTACCCAGCTTATTAATCAATCTTCTATGTGGAACAGTGTTGAAAGCTTTGCTGAAGTCAAGGTAGGCAACATCAACTGCTCCCCTTGGTCCACCACTCTGGATACCCAGTCAAAGAAATCTATGAGATTAGTTTGACAGGACCTTCCTGTTGTAAACCTATGCTGTCTTGGATCCTGTGCTCCTATGGATTCCAGGTGTTGCACTGTCCTTTCCTTAAGGAGTGCCTCCATAATCTTGCCCACTACTGAGGTAGACTGACTTATCTGTAGTTATCTGCCTCCTTCCTGCTACCACTCTTGTGGAGCGGGATCACATGAGCCCTTTTCCAGTCTTCTGGGACTGCTCTTGTACTCAAAGACTCACAAAATAGTTCTGATAATGGTTCTGCTAGTTCCACCCTTAGCTCCTTTAGTACCCTGGGATGTATGCCATCATATCCCATTGCCTTGTCCACCCTGGAGCTTATCGAGCCTTGTAGGATCCTTTCTTTTGTGAAGGGACTCTGTGCACACTTCCCGTGTCCATGGTGCTGAGTGTAGGCTATGTCCTACCTTCTCTTCAGTAAATACTGAGCAGAAGTATCTATTTAGGATAGATGCTTTTACATGGTCCTCCTCCTCCACCCCCTTATCCCCTTTGATCTTAGCAGTACCTCTGGACTTTCTCCTTTCACTGATGTATCTATAGAAAGTGGTGTCACCTTCTTTTACTGTTCGTGCTAGTGTTTCCTCGGTTTGGGACTTTGCCTGCCTTACTGCCTTCCCTACTTCCCTTAGGGAAGTTTGGTATGCCTCCTATCTTCATTCTGCTGCTTCCCTTATATTTCCTGAAGGCCAACCTTTGGCATGACCTTTTCTGCTACTGGTTTTGAGAACCAAAATGGTTTCCTTCTTTTTTGCACTTCCTTTCTCTCCAACACAATGGGACGTTGCTTCAAGTATTGCATCCTTAATGTCTGCCCACTTTGCCTGTACCCCTCACCTGTATTTCTTTTGCCAGGGCTAGCTTAACTCTATTGGCCATCTTATCAAAGTCAGCCCTCAGAAGTCCCATATTTTGCCTTGGAATGGGATAATTTAGTTCTAGTGGCCAAACTGAACCATACCATGTAATGGTCACTGGTCCCCAGGTGATCTTCTACCTGGAGATCTGTGATCCTTTCCTTTAGTCAGTACTAGATCTAGGATAGCCCTGTCTCTTGTGGGTTGTTGTACCAGTTGTTTGAGGCCCTCCCCTGCAGGGAATCCACTATGTGTCTAGTTCTGGGAGATGTTCCTGCTGGTATTGACCAAGCTGTATCTGGCATGTTGAAGTCTCCATTATCAGAACCTCCTTTAGCTGTCATGTTTTGTATATCTTCTAACAGTAATGTGTCTGTGTTCTCCCCTGGTCTGGAAGCCTGAGACAACCCTAGTTTGTATGGCTGTCCCATTTCCTTTCAGGGTGACCCACTGTTCTTCTGGCTCCTTATGTGAATTCTGAATTTCTGTAGCTTTGATATTTTCATTGACATACACACTCCACCCCCCTTTTTGTACCTCGTTTCTTCCTGAACAGTACATAACAGGTACTGAAGTCTCAGGAGACATATAAACACTGCAGCCACCACACTCTTAAAAAAAAGAGCACATATTTTATTTATTTATTTAGTTAGTTTTTGTTTACAGTTGGGTGCGCTAGCCATAGAGATGACTATTTTCAGTACCGACCGGGAGGTTACAGGGTAAACATTACAGATATACAACAAAAGGTGGTTACAGCAAGGTATAAACAGTAGTGTTACACAGCAGGTTATGCAGAATAAATAAGATACAAGTTGTTGAGAGTCGGTACAGAACATATTTTACAGTTATAACATAGGGATGAAGCATATTTATGTGGAGCAAGGCAGTGTGGATTACAAAATACAAGGAATAAATCTAAATCAGAGATACAGTGGGCAACAGTTCAAAAGATAGACATGCAGCAGATATGACCCTGGAGGAAGACAATTAGACAGACAAGGAAGATAAGGGAAACAGAGCTGATAGGTGCAAAGGGATAGATGCCGGGATAGGAAACTGAGGTTATACATGTTTGGAGTAGGGTAAGCTTCAGAGATATCAGCCAAGGCAAGTAGTGGGTGTGGTGGTAGACATGCGAGATGGGATACATCTCAAGGGTAGGTAGGCAAATTTGTACTGATCCAGAGGAAATGGGAACAGAGTGAATAAGTGCAAATGGGGATTGATGCAGAGGATAGGCAAGCTGAGATAGGTGAGATTTGAAAATGCAAACCTGTCTAGTAGGGGTGACCTGTGGAGGAGTGTAAGGAAGGGACATTAAAATGGTGTTATAGCAGAAACAAGTTAAGAACTGCTGCCAGGGAGGAGGACAGGGAGCTAAGGAGGTTTAAAGCAGGAGCATTGGTTAGATGAGATGAGGTGGTGATGGAGTGCATTTTAAAAGTGTCATGAGCTGGTGCTAGGTGGATATCTAGAGGAAGGAGTTCCACAGCCGAGGAGCGTGGTGGGCAAAAGCACTAGAACCTTTGGTGGTTGTGTATTTTGGCACACATAAGAAGGATTTATCAGTTGAGCACAGTCCATAGTTGGAGGTCTGTGGAGTGAGCAGTTCAGCCAGTGATTTGGGAGTTTGAGACATCATAATACTGTCTATAGTGGAGCCAATGGAATAGAGCCTGGTGGCATTTGGAGATAGCCAATTAAGATCAGAGTAGAGGAGGCAGTGGTGTTTCCTCCTATAGGATGAGGCAGCATACCGACATATATTATTATAGGCAATGTCCCACCTGTATAGATTTGTTTTAGGTATGGCGGCATATGAAGATACCCCATAGGTTAGGGTCAGCAGGAGTATGCCTGGGGCAATAGCTAGTCTTGCTGAGGGGTTAGAACATAGCTTAGTGGTAAGCTACACCTAGCTTGGAGTTCATAGACTTACATATGTTCGATATATGATGTTCAAGTTTAAGGATTGATCCAAAGTGATCCCAAGGTACTTAAAAGAGGTAACTATGCCAATGGGTGAGCCATCTAAGCAGGACCCTGAAATTGATTTGAGTTTTGAGGGGTACCGAACAGCATGGACTGGTTTGGTCTCATTAAGAACAAGTTTACAATCTGAGAGCCATGTTTATATGCATTGGTAGTCAGCAGAGAGCCATAGATTGATGTCAGTTACATTTTTCAACTGATATAGAGGACAATGTCATCTGCATAGAGTATGGAGGAGGAGACAGAGAGTTTGGAGGTAATGTCATTAATGAACATTGGAAAAGAAGTGGTCCCCGGATAGAGCGTTGGGGTACTCAATATTCATTGTAGCCTTATCAGAATAGGATGAGTTGAACTTAACAACTTGGACCCAGTTTGACAGGTAGCTCCTGAACCAGCTGACTACGTTAGATGCAAAGCCCATAGATTGTAGGGTGGCGAGGAGAAGGGAGTGGTTCACCAGGTCAAAGCCTTCATCATGTCAATGAAAACAGCCCCTGTTAGAAGACCCGAGTCCATATAGCAGTGAGAGTGTCTGTGGTAAATTTAAGCAGAGCAGTAGAGGTGCTGTGGCCTTTACGAAATATGCTGCGTGTTGTTAGTAGGTCATGTTTGAAAATAAATTCTATGGTTTGGGTGGCGACTAGGTTCCCTAAGATTTTGCTTGGCATCACAGGATGGCTGTAGCCTGTAGATCGAGGGTCACTGGGGTCACCCTTTTTTAAAGACGGGTGACTCTCGCTATCTTCCTAATGTCAGGAGCACTACTTTAACACAAGGAACGGGTACAGATTTTGGCCAGAGGAGCTGCAATGAGAGGCAGCTATTTTTAGTAGCCTGGGCTGAATACTATCTGAGCCTGTGGCTGTATTATCAGAGATCGAACTAAGAAATTGTGTAACCTCCTTCGGGGTAATGGCTCTAAAGTGAAAGGGTGGGGTACAGGTGCCCTGCTAGAAGAAGCTGGAGACACTTATTGTGAGGTGGGAAGGAGGATATGAATTTAGTTAGGTCTGAGAACTGATTGTTAAGGACATTTGCAATGGTCTGAGGATTGTTGCAGTGAGTACTACCAAGATAATATCATTAGAGTAGATCACTAGTGGATCCCAGGAAGGTTTTGATGTGGGACCAGAACTTTTGGGGGCATTGAAGCATTGGTTAGAAGGTTTTGCAGTAAGAGCTTTTGTGAGACCTTATTGCCTTTTGCAGGTATTCCTTAACATCCTATAGGTGTTACAGTCCTCTGAAGTCCAGAGGACTTGAAACAGCTCCAGCTCCTATCTCTTTTATTTTGGCTAGTAGATATTTCTTGAGCCATCTGGTGTGTTTTCCTTGACACTGCAGGTTATAAGAGGAGAGTGACGATCTGTAATGCTGAGAAATTAGTGATGAAGCTGGCCAGTGCAGTCTGGACATCTTGAGCACTGTAGAGATCAGACCAATCAGTGTTGGCCACGTCTTGAAGAAAATTGTGCTGATTCAGGTTGGCATAGTTTTGAAAGTTGATGGGCGTGGCTTTACAGGGAGGGAGGTCAATCCCCAGATGCAAAAAATAGGGAGTGGTCAGAAATGGAGTCTGCAAGTGTGCCAACAGACTGGATGTGCTCAGACATAGCTGCAAAAGGCAAGTAAAGTGCACTTAGAAACCACAAAAAAAAAATAGCTGCCTACCATTTAACTCTGTAAGTGCACAAGTGCTTTTCCACATTTTTGTACCGCTACCCATATTCAAGATGAAGATGGATAACCAAATCCATTTTCCAGACAAGATTCTTTCCTGCTGCTGCCCCTGCTGGCCAGAGTGAGTCATGTCAGCTGTTAGCTGCTGCTGCACTGTAATTTGTCTGGTCTCTAGACTGATCTTGTAACAAAGTAAACTAAAGTTGGATTAACAAGTCACTTCAGCTTGAATACAGTAGTGACTACTAGCTGTAACGTTGTGCATTTGTGGTTTTCACTTTAGGTGAATATCGGCCTTCTGGGGATGAGTATGTTCGGATTCTGCCTCCCCGCCTACCTGATGTATTACAAACGACAGTTGGAGAGAAAGAAGAAGCAGAAAGCAGAGGATGCAAAACTCTTCCTCAAAATCAACGGCACCGACAAACATGAAGCCTTCGTTTAGGAACTCAGAGACTGGCATTGGAGAAACACTGACTTCCTTTACGCCTCTATCTCACCCACTCTCCACCCGTGTCTCACTGACGCTTACCTCTACACTGACCCTCCCACCCACATCGCCCTAAATACCAGCAACTTCACACTCCACTGCTGACTTGGATCAGAAACTGGGAATTACTGCACTACGTCAGCTGGAAGAAATGTACCGTACCTACAGCAGCATCCTGCATTGGAACTATCTTCAGACCTACTGTTAAAGAGCTGGTTCTTTATCTTTTGTTTCTGTTTCAGTATTTCTTTTGTATTCACTTCAATTTAGTTTTTTTTATGCATTGTAACAGAGTATTCCATCAGGTTATTTGTTCTGCCTTTTTTTTCCTTCGGCAATGGCCTCCCTTCTAGGAATTTCTGATGCTGCTGGGCAGATACACAGCCTAGAAAAGAAAAGGGAGGGGCCAGTATTTCAACACTGAAGTGAGATGCTGCGATCAGCTCAACAGCAGACAGCTGATCAGACAGACACTGCGCTTTTGCACACCATGCCATAGCGGCTGGAAAATCTTGCGATGTTGCCGGTAGTGCCGAGTGCTTGAGGCAATGGCGCATGAGGCCATTCTGTCTCAGTATAGCATGGGGCAGCATGGGTCTTCGGTTTTCCCACGCTATAAACATTTAACTCTATCCATGCATTACCATTCTATAACTATGTGCCATTCTTCATGCTTGTACGCTTAATGTGGGAACTGTATGTTTTTTGTAGTGGGAGGGTTGTTTGTGTCACGCATGGTGCAGAAATAATCCCTTCCAGTCCAAAGTATTAAATGACTGAAGTGGCTAGCTAAATCCAAGGCTTTAGCTAGCGTGCATGATGCGTTTGTGGTGAGCTGCAAGCAGCTTCTGCCTTCAGTATTTGCATTACGATCTGTTATTTACAAACACATCCCTTCTGTGACTGAAGAAAAAGGAATGTACATATTATGGGATGTGCAAACTCAGTTTTGGGCTGCAGTTTAAAACAAAAGTGGAAAGTAAAAGACAAAGGGAAAGAATAAATCATTAGCAACGTATACACAATCGTACATCACCTTGTCCAACTTTCTGTCCGTGCCAGAAGACATACAGAGTGGTGCTAGTGGCTTTGGGTGCTACTGACTTCATGTTCCTCTTTTATTTTTGACGGTTCCCAGAAACCCTAATCACGTGCTGATGCTGTTTAAAGATGGCCTCCTGTCGGTAAAGCAGGGAAAACATGGACTTCCAGCCACGCTGGTACAACACTAACAGCCAGCTTGTAGACTGAGTTTGTCAGTATATATAAAAGATGGGGTCCACCAATCAGTAACAAGAATTGCAGTTGGTTTCAACAGAACTCAGCTGAACATATTTAAAAAACAAACTCTTGAATTTAAATTCCATTGTGGGGATAATCTCTGAGGCACTCCACAGTCATGACATCATGGGTTGTGTACACCTGATAGGTTGCTTGATGCACATGTGACTTGAGAAAGTCCATCCCCACCTGAGAGGGGGGTCTGCTCTCCTATGGTCAGTTCTTATGTGCATCAACAGGTTGCAGCACACTCTAGAGCTCCAGTGTGCTTCTTGTAAAGAACAAATGTTTATTATAAAGAACAACTTCATTACTAAGGTAAGAAGCCACCTGGCTAAGCCATTAACTGACAGTGTTTACGTGAAAATAAGAGATCTCCTCCCACAGTTCATCTGCAGCTCAAAAGGGAACTGTGCTGAACCTGTACGTAATTTGTTCTTGTTGAAGCATTTTTCAAATACGAGTTCCAAGTCTCCAGTTGTTTCATCTTTACTGGTCTTGTAGTAAACTCAGTGGGCATTTCTGAGTTACACACTGGTTGAAGTACCATTTTAGAATTTGATGATGGCATTTATGTTCCTTCTTTTTTAACATGGAGTTGCATAGCAAAACACAGATACATTTTGCCAACAATGTAAGAGCTCAACAGGGATATAAATTACATCATACAGTTCTCCAGTGGTCTTTAGAAGCATAGTGCAAATCAGAACGTCGTGGGGCTGGCTCGCCAGCGCAGCAGTAGCTCTCACTGCTTGCAACGACAGCCACCCAAGTTCAGAAATGAGTTTAGGTTGTCAGGGGCCAGCCGGGGAGGGGAGACAGGTAGGAATGAGGAATGTCCCAGAGGACGCTCTCCTTCCCCAGGTGGGAGTGTCCCATCTCCTGCTAACACACTGCCCCTGGATGCAGGAGACGGGAGAGAGAGTGGCAAGACTAGGGGTGGGAGGAGCTGCGCTAGCTGTGGATGATGTCATGCGTGCATGCATGCATCCTTGTAGCCCTTGTACATGTGGTTTCTGTGGGAGTGGGATAGAAACTGAGAAAAGTACAAGCTCTGTACTCGATGATGAAGGAGTGTTGGTGCCACCACATCCCCCTACCTTGCCAAGAGGTTTTCTCCTGATATAAAACAAGAAATATTTAGGCATGTATTCCCTCCACCCATCCCCACCCAAGGGCATTGCAGCATCTCAGTGGAGGATGGCATCTCAGCGCCACGGTAAGGTGAGGTCAGTGGTCAGCCATCAGGTACTGGAGGAATTTGGGGCACTGTGAGAGGGCAGAAAATGAAATTACAACAAAAAAAAAAAAAGAAAGGGAAAGAACGCCACAGGATTTATTCAAAGCTAGTGAAGATGGAACTGTAACAGAGTGTGAATCTGCAATTTGAAAAATAGCTTCAACAGAAAACACAGGCTTACAGGGTTAGAAGCCGTTCTCCTTGAAGCTAATATTCAGGAGGTGAAGTCATCATGTCCGTCGTGCTTGTGACATCATGGTTATTTGCATAGCAACATACAGTGATATCACGTGCAGGAGATAAGGACGTCAGCTCCTGAAGAAGACTCGACTGCAAGTGAAATACAAGAGGCAAAAATCCAGTTGTCATGGCGATGCCCTTAGTATTAAAGAACAGCCTGGGCTGAATTTAAAGAGCTAGTAGCACCATAAAATGGCATACTGAAAATGTTCTAATTTTAAAAACAAGCCAGTTATTACTTTTTATTTCTGAACTTTTTTCCTTCACTCATAAGGTTTTCTAGCACTTGGATACAACATAACGGTTTACTTTTAAAAGTTAACATTAATGGCCGGTGGCACTGAGGGTTGAGGTGCTGGATGCCACTCGCCCATGCCTGTGACCCTTGTTTGGGAGTGAATGCAGATTCCTGGGGGTCAACTGGGGCTGATGGATTGAGCATTCGAGGGACTGCTTTTTCTCACCCGGTGGGAGGGTTACTCTCCCCACGCATAACCGTTCCCCAGGTGGAGGCCTGAGGAGCAGTGCGGGATGGGAGGGACACAAGGGTGGGCATTGTGGGCGGTAGCATGCACATGCCTCTGCACACACGTGCGCATACCAGCAACAAAGGGAGGGAGAAAACATGAAAATTGGAGCTGGCAGGCTCCATGATGGCCCGGACACTCCCTAGTACCAGCCTCCCGGATTCTGGATTGTGCTCCGGGGGACGATGCTCCTCACTCTGGCCTCGCCATGGGGGTAATCTGTGGGGAGCTACTGGGGTGGGCAGGCTCGGGAGGATGACCTCTCCTAGGGCAGGCCAGAGCCGCCTGCCAGCTCAGTGAAGCGGAGAAAATACAATTTTTAAAAAGTTAACGTTAATTTGTTGTGTCTGCTCCTATAGACAGGTAGTTAGTATGGGCTGTCCTCCCCTGACAACAGGGGTAGACTGAAACAGTTTGAGAGAAGTCCTAGGACACACCCCTTTCCTGATTCCCTCAGTCTATTACAACCTGTCCTTTTGGTGGATAGCTCTGCAGGGACTCTTTACCTCAGCAACTGGATTTTTTCTTCCATTTATCTTCATCTTTGGATTCTTCTTCAGCTATTACAGCACAGGATTGTCAGGAACCTCTCTCTTCAGTGCCACAGGCAGTGGGGGTGGTTTTTTTGTCCACAGGTAGAACACTACTTTAAGAAGTCAACATATATTCAAGCACTTTTACTAGCCGTTTAACTTTTTTGAATGTAACTGGGTTCTGTGGATGCCAACTGATTTTTTTTTTTGCTGTTGATCAGAAATACTTATTTTTAAAACAACATGTTCTACTGAATTTGATTAAACAGTGCATGTCATGAAAGTCTGGCTAGGGTTACTTCCAGGAATAATTTAGTTTCTCTTTTATTGTGCTCCAGTCATCTTCGTAATCTTAAAACAAAAAAAAGGCTTTCCTGACTGAATAATCCTAAAGGCTGTACCATCCAAAGGGAATTATAAGCTTTAAAAAATCAGTAGCCAAGGTGATGCACAAAGCTCCTGGAAGGGAGTAAACACAGCCCCCTTTCCTTTGCTGGCCAATCACAGAGTGGCCCTGGCATCTACTGCAAAGGCAGCACTGGAGGGAATGCTGTAGCCATGGGGATCCAGATTGTCGGGTGGGGAACCAGGAAAAAGAATCCAGGAAAACATTATTTTTAATCAGTAGCCAAAAAAAAGAAAAATTGGGCAAGGCTAGCTCTGCATGATCAAGACTTGTAATTCATTCTCAGGAAGCCCTGTTAACCCAGGCAGCCTAAATGTAGTAAATCCAGAGTTGGAAGGTTTCCAGTCCCTGAGGTCTGAGGGCTCTGGTTTTCAAATGGGGTTTCTGTATATCTAGACCCCCACCCCATCTTTTTAAATGGTGGATCATTTGGGGCATCTGAGCAATGCTTCCTAAAAGAAATGTCTCCCTGACCCTACTGTTACTGAGTGACAACCACACTATATCACAGTCCTGGGCTGGGAACTGCTCTACACAAGGATAAGTAGCTCTGGACTACCTATGTCAAACATTTTTAGACATGTTGAGAAATAAAATTCCACACAGTTTCCCTCACAAAATTCTGAAGAATTCCCTCCACACAAAAGGCAAAACAGTCCTGTGGAGTTTAGAATTCTGCCTGTGGAAATGTATGAATATGCAGAATTTAATCACTTCCACTGGATTTTATTCCTAAGAATTGAAACAATTCTGCAATGTCACCCACATCTAGTTTTATTTTATTTGTCATTAACGTTCCGAGCTGTAAGGCAGAGGGTTTCCCCTAAGTGGTTTCTTTCCTGTAGGTGTATCTACATGATCAGAGTTTTTGCCTAACATCCAGTAACGTGTCCTGAATGTATATTGACATAGATATAAGCATTTGTAAAATGTAACAACTTAATCGGTGATGGAATTATGTAGGCGTTTTCAGCTTTCAGTTAAGATGTTGTGTGGTCTAAAAGATTGTTTGTGAGGCTGAAAAAATAAATGAGTATTTTATTAGATGATTTTTTTACACCAGTCCAGTCTCTGGAAGGCCCTAGGTGTTCTGTTCACTGGCCTCCCAGGAGCCCAGTGTTATATGGCTGTTTAAACTCTGAGAGAGACCAATGGTGTGTTGCACAATTAAAATGACATTTCATTATTTGAATCCGCGTCCCTCTTGCCTTGGAATGCTTTTGTTCTGCAGCCTTGTTGTGGGTGGCCAAGCACAGGACTCACTGGCATTTTCATCTCCAAAAGCACCCATCACATCATGGGGTTAGAAGTTGTGCTATAAAATGGTCTGGACCATGTAGTCAGTCTCAGAATAAAGCAATACCAGTCCAGTTGCCCTTTGCAGGCCCACTGGAATTTTCATTTCCACAAGTGCAGAACATTCACTTATTTGTGTATTATTTCAGACTGATTAACCCTTTCATAAATAGTGCCAAGTCCCTTAGCGCAGGCTGACCTACTGCATAACTAAGCAAGATGGCATTACAGGGTGTGTGGTGTGTGTGTGTGTGTGTGTTGTTTTGGGGTAGCTGTACCACTCGGCAAGTGAGGTATAAAATGAAGCTATGTGCCTCACACACCCAAGAAATGCTGTTACCCTACAATTAGACAGACACACACATGCACACATGGTCTGTTGCATGTTATTGCAGTCATGAAGCGACTCCTTTGATTTGTAAAACTGAATGAAGTGCTGAAAGTTAAGTAGTTCTGATCATGTGATTACATCTGACCAATGACTGTTATCTGACCCAGTTTGTAATAGCCCATAACTTACATTTCTAGGGACATGGATATGTTGTTCATCCACACTTATTGGCAGGTTCCTTGCCGCTTTAAATCTTGCCGGAAGGTCTTCAAGCTGGCTCCTCCCACCCACCGGGTGGTAAAACTCTCGGCTCCGCCCATGATGCCAGATCTTCCTTACCGCTTGAAGTTCAGGTTCCTCCTTAACGCTCTGCGTATAAGACTGGTTCCTAATTCTTGAATTTTGAAATCAAAGTTTTTGCTAAAAAGACTTGGTCTTCTCTCCCTACGAGCTCGTGGACAGATCGACTCGGTTTCCGGAGATGCCCCTGCGGGTCAGAAGATGTCTCGGACGGATCCGCCTCCCCACGTCGTCTACTGTAGGCCATGACACGACCCGCGGGCTTGCGACCTGTGCTCTTCTTTTCGCCCACGCCCTCAAGACCGCAGGCTGCCTGCTTACAGCTGGGGCCCCAGAAAAGATTTCCTCGTTAAGCTCCAAAGAGGCTTGGTCGGCGGTGTCCGGGCGGCGGGCTCGGCGGATCAGCTTGAGCAGATGATCGCCTCAAGAGGAGGCGGCGCGGGCCGCTTCTACCTCGGGTTGTGGCATTTGTCCCGCCTTCTCGGTGCCTCGTATTCGCTTCTTTTATGAGCTTTGTCTGACCCTCTTGACGAAAAGGTGAGGGTCCAACTTCTGGACCTTTTCTCGGTCCAAAAGAGAAAAAGTAAGTCTCACCGTCGGCGCTCCTGGGGCGGAAAGATCCCCTCCCTGGTTGTCGACAGTCGACTTGGTGCGACCTCGGCCCGGCCACTGGCTACGGTGTCCCCATCAGGCCAGTTGACGAGACTCCGTCGGCGGTCGAGATTTTCTCGACCCGTTGGGCGAGTTATCGACTGGAGAAGCTGAGAATCCCCCTCTCCAGTTCCCCGGTGGGAGTTGAGGATCCCTTCGGCTCGTCTGTGCCTCCAGTTCCGGAGCCTTGGTGGAATCGTCGAACCGAGGGAGTGCGATTCCGACACCTCCCGCACCGTCCCTCGGCCTAGCCGAGGTTCTCGTCTCGGACGTCTTCCGCGGTCCAGCCGATCCCGCCCGTCATAGGCGGTTCCCGGCACTGCAGCAAGCAGCGCCGCTCTCCTCCTCCTCCTCGGACGAGGGAGGCTTCTGCCAAGTTGCGCCGGAGGTATGATGAACTCATGTGGCAACAGCTCCTTCTGACCGGGAATAAGCTGACGCTGGCTGCCTTTCCTGGCCATTAAGTGGCTGTCACGGGCGCCGAAACAACCCCTCGTTGTAGCCGAGGGCCTGTTCCCAGGCTGGTTGTTCGCCAATTCCACTGCCCCACCGATTCCGGTGGAACCTCCGCCTCCAGCCGTTATTTGGGGCTCCGACCAAAAATTCTCAGTCGGCTCAGGGACTGCCCCATGGCTGTCTGTCACCCTCACTCCCGATAGACCTCGGCAGGTGGAGGTGGCTCAGGCTCGAGGCAGCTCTTTGAGGATTCTTCGAGTCGAGGATGATTCCTCCCTTTTCTCCAAGCGAATGGACTTGAGGTCCTCAGGAGGACAGTCAGTGGGCGATAGCCCTTTGTCCTTCCTAGGATTGCTTGGCTCATCTCGAGTCCACGGGATGAAGCTCGAACCCGTTCTAAACAGGCCAGGTATCCCTCACGGAGATTCTGGACGAGGGATTCCCCCTGAGGAGGCCTTTCTGGTGGCCGAGGCCATAGTGGGTCCGACCTTGGAGCTTTGGCAGCGCCCTGTTTCCTGCCCTCGCCTTCGGCCAGGATATGGCCAGGAAGTATCGGCCCCTACCGGTTCCCTGTCCAGTTTTTGGAACACCCCTCTGCTGAGGGGTTGGTTACCGACAGCGTTTTCCGGCGCGCCGAAGCATCAGGGATGTGGACAAACCTCCCGACAAGGAATCCAAGAAATTGGATTATGCGGGCGAAAAGTCTATGCTCGTCCTCTCTCGGCCTTCGTCAGGCCAGTTCGGCCGACCTCATCACATTTTTCTCATGCACTGTTGGGCTCCTGGATGAGGTCGTCCCTCATCTTCCTGCAGATCTGCAGACTACGGTCAGGCAGGTGCGGGACCAGGGCAGGGCAGTGGCCAAACAGCAGCTCCAGACTGCTTTAGACATTGGGGACTCATGTGCCAGGTCTATGGCGGCCGCAGGGCTATAAGCGCCGCCGGGCTTGGCTGAGGATATCCACCTTACTGGATACCCAGCACAAGTTGGCGGATGTTCCCTTTTGGGACTGACCTCTTGGCCCTGGGGTGGAAGGTCACCTGCAGAGGATCGAGAAGTCCAATGCTACTTTGGACTCGGTCTCTCCAGCTCAGAAGGACAAAGGCGCAAGCCACAGCCTAAGCCCTTTCGTCCTTTCTGGCTGCGCCCAGCAACGTCAGGGCCAGCAGGCTCGGACTTGGCATCCCAAACCCAAGCCGTCGGCTTCCTCCAACAGTATGCAGGGAGGTAAAGGCCCAGGAGGTCCCTGCCAGTCCCTCCTCCAAGCCTGCCCAGTGGCGGGCTGAGGGGTGTCGCCCCCAACCCCGTCACCTCACCCCTGGTTCCCCGTGGAAGGCGGCTCCGACACTTCCTTTCCACCTGGTCCATTATTACCATGGACAGGTGGGTACTGAAGGTGGTGGGAAAAGGCCTGCCTCTAGAATCGAGCAGACTCCGCCCTTCAGAGCCGTCGCACCTGGGTCCGCAGCCTCACTGTCGGCTCGTCGGGCCGACATCGCTCTCCTCCTCCAAAGGAGGTGATCAGGAGGTAGCGGACCCCCTCAGACCTGGGGTTTGTGTCCAGGTACTTCCTGGTTCTGAAGCGGACGGGGCTGGCGCCCATTCTCGACCTACACGCCTGAACAAGTTCCTAAGGTCTCGAACCTTCAGGATGGTCACTCTGGTGCAGATAATACCATCTCTGGAACACGGCGTGTGATTCTGCTCTCTGGACCTGCAGGATGCGTTCTTTCCGTCCCTATCCGTCCGTCACATCGAGATTCCTTAAGCTTTCGAGCGGAGGGATGCCTCTTCAAGTTCGAGCCATGCCCTTGGCCTGTCTCCAGCTCCCAGGGTCTTCACCAAATGCATTGCAGTGGTGAAGCTCCTGCAGCACCGAGGGTCCAGGTGTACCCTTACCTGGACAATTGGCTGATAGCAGCCCCTCCAGACAGGAGGTGGAGCGATCTGGCCTCCAGGTTTGCCCTCAAGTTGGCCTTCTCATCAGCGAGGACAAGTCGGAACTCAAGCAAGCAGGTGATCCTGTTTATCGGGGCAGAGCTCGACTCTCTTCAAGCCAGACACGGCTCGGCGGACAGGGCCGAGGTTCTTACCTCCTTTGCCCAATCATTTCTGGTTGGGCAATCGCGCCTGCCGGGACTTCCCTCGTCTCCTGGCGGCCTGCAGCAGCGTGGTCCGTTGGGCACACTGGCGCACGCCCCCTTCAGTGGGGACTGGCCAGCCAGTGGTCACAACGCTGCGATCCATTGGACCAGCTAGTGGTGGTGACCCAGGAGATGTGGAGCAGCTCTCCGATGGTGGACCGTTCCATCTCATCTGCAGGAGGTATCCCGTTTGTCCGCCCGAGCCAACGGTCTCTCTATCGACCGATGCTTCTCTGATGGGTTGGGGTGCCCATCTGGGGAACACGGAGCGCCGGCCTCTGGTCCCGTGGGAGTCCGATGCCACATCAACCTGCTGGAGCTCCGAGTGGTCCGCCTAGCTCTCACCGCTTTGCTCCGTTTCTCCGGGGTCAAGTGGTCCGAGTCCAGACGGACAATACACGACCATGTACTACCTAAACCGCCAGGGGCGACGCCCGTTCCATGCTTCTATGCAAGGAAGCTCTCCGCATTTGGTCACTCGTGTGCAGCCTGGGGCCGATCTCCTAGCCATTCATGTGGCAGGAGCCTCCAACACCCTGGCGATGCCCTGAGCCGGATAGGGCTGCATCTCACGAGTGGTCTTCTCCTGCCGGAGGTAGTACAAGATCTGTTCTCCCACTGGGGCACACCTCAGGTGGAACTGTTTGCCCAGGAGAACGCTGGAGCTGAGGCTGTTTCATGCTCGCCCCCTCAGTAGGGCTTGCTGCAGGGGATGCCTTCTAGAGGCTGTGGACCCCGGCCTCTTTACGCCTTTCTCCCATTTCCCTTGATTCACAGGTGCTTCTCAAGGCAAGGAGGGACAAGGCACAGGTGATTCTGATAGCCCCAGACTGGCCCGCCAGTTTTGGTACCAGATTCCTCAGCCTCAGCTCCAGGCTCCCGAGGCAGCTTCCAGCTCGCCCGGACCTGCTCTCAGTCAGTCAGGGAAGGTGTTCCATCCGGACCTTCAATCCCTGCCTGGACGGCCTGGTTCCTGAGTGGCTAGAGTTCCAGGCCTTGGGTCTTTCCGACGAGGTCCTCAATGTTGTTGAGGCGTCCCGTGAGAGTCGACCAGGAAATGCTATGCTTTCAAATGGAAGAGATTTTCCATTTGGTGTCAGGGCAAGGCTTGGACCCTTCCTCCTGTTCTTTGGCAAGCATTTTGGACTATTTATGGTCCCTTTCTGGTCAAGGGCTTAGATTCGGCTGACCTAAAGGTGCACCTGGCAAACCATCTCTGCTTACGGTGGGCGGGGGCAGTGAGTGGCGTGGAGAGGTGGTCTGGCGCTTTTCAAAGGCCTTGATCACATTTCACCTCGGTGCGAGAACCTCCACCTCCGTGGATTTACTGCTGGTACTGGCAAAGCTCATGGGCAAGCCATTCGAACCAATGCACAGGTGTGAACTCTCTCACCTGTCGTGGAAGACCGCCTTCTTGGTGGCTATCCGTCAGCCAGAAGGATGGGAGAACTCCAGGCGCTCTGCATTGAGTCTCCTTACCTGGTCTTCCACAGGGACAAGGTTGCCCTGCTGCCACCGAAATTCCTTCCGAAGGTGGTGTTGGAGTTTCACCTTAACCAGGTGTTGACTCTGCGGTGTTCTACCCCAGTCACACCTGGAGGCGAATACAGGCTCCATACTTTGGACCCTAGAAGGGTGCTCGCTTATTATAAAGGCGCGATGGCTGAAATTCGGAGAGGTTCGCCAGCTGTTTGTCACCCACGCTGAAGCCACACCTGGCAGACCTGCAGCCAAGCGGACGATAGGCAGGTGGGTCACCTCCTGCATAGATCTCTGCTATAAGTTGGTGGGCATGGACCCTCCCAGAGGGATAAGAGCTCATTCTACCCATCATACTGCTGCATCGGTGGCTGCTTCCAGGGACGTCCCTATCCAGGAAATCTGCAGGGCTGCTACCTGGAAGTCAGCAAACACCTTTGTTACCCATTACCACATCAACCTTGAGTCGCGCCCGGGATGCTGGTTTGGGGCCTCGGTTCTCCAGTCTTTATTCCTCAAGTAGGGGATTTGCCCTCCTCCCTCCCGGAGAACTGCTAGAGTCTGCTGTTAACAAGTGTGGATGAACAACATATCCATGTCCCTAGAAATACAGGTTACTCACCTGTAACAGAGTTCTAGGAATGGTATATGTTGTTCATCCTGACTCCACCGGCCTCCCAACTTTGGCCCTTTAACTTGAGCTTCAGCGGGCAGATCTCTGGCGTTGTGGGCGGAGCAGAGTTTACCACACCTGGGTGGGTGGGAGGAGCCAGCTTGAAGACCTTCCGCAAGATTTAAAGCGGCAAGGAACCTGCCAATAAGTGTGGATGAACAACATATACCATTCCTAGAACTCCTGTTACAGGTGAGTAACCTGTATTTTGCCTCCTTGCATTCAGTAGGGATGCATAACGTTTGTCTTTTGCACTTAGAAGTGTTGACTGTTATGTTGGACCCTTAACATGCTAATCCATCTGGAGATGAATGGAGTCAGTAGCTCGGTGGACTGAGTCTGCAGAAATGAAAGTGGGCCAGTCCCCATTTCAGAACCCCACTTTGTACCTGAAATTTCTGAAACAGATGCCACTGTAACAGCTGCAGCTACTGTCTCTCACAATGTGCATTTCTGAGGTCTTCCTGAATTTCAGCAGGAAACCACATAGTCTTGCTACCCTGCAGTCTGACTTGTACAAGAAGCATGTGGTACAGGATACGGATCACATCAACTATGCAAGGTTTTGCCTGCCAAGTGGAATCCATATGAACTGTCTGCACCATCTTAGACTAGTAAAGGGAGATTTATGAACAGCTCCTAACGGGGTGAAAGTACATGGAAATGTAATACAGGTTCAGCAAGTGATGTCATGGCTTGGGAATCCATGTTGTCAGGCATGCAGTTTCCCCAGCTGTGACATCACTCTGGCTCGAAATTCCATAACATGGCCTCTGTTTTGAGTTAGTATAGGCAGACTCAATAATGCATAGCTCCACGGTGCAGCCTCCTACAGGCAAGCCCACTATTTTGTTTACAAGAGCTTTTTTGTGACTTTTCATGCTAGCAGGAAATGGCTCACAAACCATCTCTCCCTTTAACGGCACGCCCTGGTGCAGTAATAAAGTGCACCAGTTGTATAACAGTGCTAAGAACGGATCCGTGAATGAAGGGGAACACAAATATGAAACTAGACAGCCATGAAAAAAAAATGTGGGTATCTGCACATTGCCTACGTAGCACAAAACAAGTAAACTTTTGCATTCTTCCAACCTGAATCATGTAGCCAATTCTAGATTAGCGTACTCTTTCTCACTGCTACTAGCCTCTCCCTGTAGAACCGTTCATCATTTCTGTCTGAATTAAAACAAATGGTTGTCATGCGTATTTATTTTTGTGTCTGTGTGGAAGAGTGTGTGAGTGTACTGTGTGAGTGGGTGGGTGCATGTATGTGTGTTACGTGATCTGTATTTCTGGGTTGATGCTGTTTAGTAACACATAAATCAGAAGCTGGCACACACTGGCTAGGCATTATACTTTTAGGCATTTTCATAGATAACGTTTAGCTCAGTGGACATGATAAACAGAGAAGGTGCAGAGGGTTTAGTTACATTTAATATGTACATTGGTGCATGTGTTTTATTTTAAAAAAATAAAATGCTAGTTTGTAAAAAAATCACTAATTTTTAAATTGAATTAATCATGTTTTCAGGTTAGTTCATGGCTATTTCAAAGTCTTACCAAACACCCAAACTTCTCATGTGTTGAATGATGCAATAAGCAGCCCTGACACTAGAGCATGAGTGTTACCTGTATGGTTGAACCTTATATCCGGCACTTTGTTCTGCAAAGCTGACTCCATGCTGAGAACTGAGGAGCTACAGAGTTCTCCTAAATCTCCCGGCAGCTTGATAATCTTTGAAACAGCTTGCTCTTCCCTCTTCAAACAGCTGGCATGGGGGATCACATCACACCATGCCCCAGCTCCAAACTTTGAAGATGTGCAAGATCTTTAATTAGGGGCCACGCAGCTCTGTCCTTTGGAGAGGACTGACTAAGGAGATAATGGAAGCCTAGAGGTGGGAAGGAAGGCTAAGACCGTGACCTAGTAGGGTCACCATCCTCCATTACAGGTAGAGGAAAAAGAGCAGACTAGATGGGCCTAGCGATCCTCATCTGCTGTCAATTTTCTGTGTTTTCCACCTCCCCTTACTTTAAGGCAGGAGGGTACAACTCATTGTATTTGTACCTGTGGGTTGTTTGCATGGGGCTGCCATGAGATGCAGTCATCATTCGATTTGTAGCAGGGTACCGTTTCACTTTTAAAACACTGAAGCTGCATTTTGGGCTGCATACCCCACCCACCCGAGCACAGAGCCTATCCCCCTTGGCATGACACCCTTGTTTTAAAGGTGAAGGGTTCTCCAAGAACACTGAACAGTAATGTTGCAATATCTGTAGCAATTATTACATTATATGTATGCCAGGCAAAATTACTTCTAAGTTTTTCTGTTGATATGTACAGTGTTAAATTTTGTTTTGATCTGTACAGCTTGCTTTATGAAAAACTACTGTGTTTCCTAATTAATCCTTTTCTCTGTTAAGTTCTCATCATGGAATTACAAAGAATTAAGGTATATCTGAGCATCTCAGAGTGAGATTGCATGTGTGATTCAGGAAACCATTGTGATTTTTTAAATTCCATTTTCCTGGTCGGGGCCCTGGTTACCTTCAGTTTGACACACTCATTCCTGTTCCACCACCAGCTGACAATACCAGTCCTTCTTCAGGTGCCACCCCACCATCCCTGTGACTTGACACCCCCACCCCACCCTTCTGCAGTAGACCTACAGACTCTTGGCAGAATCCAGCATGAGGGCATGGACATCCAGGACCAGTGGCAGACTGGTTGAGCATGGAGGCGGAGTGGCATTCATGCAGGCTCCACTCATCCCCCAGCACCTTTTTCACGTCAAATTGCCCATGCTGTGCCTAACCTGATCATCAGGGACAAGCACCATGCAGTCACACATGACAACAGTGCCATTCCTAGAACCAGTCAAGAGGAGACACGTTGCCACCCCAATCCACTACGACGATGGGGCACAGCAGCTTCCTGACCTGAAGATGATAATCGGACTCTGTTTTTGAACCTGGTCTTTTGCAGGAGAGTGCAGAGCCCCACCGCTGTATCACTGGGCCTGGTTTTACATAGAGATGAGTTACCTTAACTGTGACTGGAAGACCCTAACAAGATATTGGATGCAAGTGGGAGCCCTTAACCACGCATCCCGCTTTTGATCCCCAAATTTTTAAATACAGATACTTCGATAATTGGGCACCCAGTGGCTTTAGAGTTGCTGGTTCCCTAAGCCAGTCAAAATCTAACCCCAAGTTCCTGACCCAGATTTATTCCAAGTGTTTCCTACGACACTTCCAATGGCACCATTTCAAAAGGGCATCAGGTGTACTGTGGTAGAAACACAAAGTAATTTTGACTGGTTCAGCTTTGTGCTGAAGAGAATATTTTTAAAATGTGTATCTTTTAATATTTTGTTCCATTCTTATGTAACACCTTACGATAATTCGACACCTGATTTCTGTTATATTTTGTTATAATAGTTTGTTGAATTTGTTACTTCACTGTATGTGTGTCAATTTCAAGGTGTTTTCGTATGTGATTTAGTCATATTAACTACAAAATAAACAGCTGTTTAAACTTTTGAGTTTATTTCTAAATATCGATGTGTTTAGAGTATTGTGTTGTTAATGTATGACGGGTAATCTACAACTTCACATGTCAGCATATGCAGTATATATTTTTAACTTTATTTTTTTTTTTACTGTTGTGGCAAACTTCGTCTCTCTCAGACTAGCCTGAGACTGTTACCAGCTTTCTGAACCTTTCAGATGCCCGCAAGGGTAATGAGTAGCTGCCACCACTCAGCTTAGACATTCGCTTGGGATATCTCTAAGTCTTAGTCCCTCCAGAGACACTGCTTCAACAGAGCAGTGTTTCTTGCTCAAGGGCAACCGACCCACCCTGCTCTGTCACAGTTGAGAACACCTTACTTTAGACATAAATTATGGTAATGGTAGCCTTCTCTTTAGAGGCGGAAATACAGTTTTGTCAAGTATAAATCGTTCAGTTGTACCTCAGAGAACTCAGTCATAGAAGTGTAACCCTAGATGGCGCTATCCCAGGGCTACTACCCTGCCTGATTTGCCACTAACAGGTTGAGGGGCCTGGATCCAATGGCGGGTGCCTCCACCCAGAGGTCAGGGTTTGCAATAGTTAAACTTACTTGGTCACAGCCCTCTGGGACACTGCAACCCCTTTCTTCCCACTAGTGGCCCACACAATATAGCAGAATTACCTTCACAGTATACACTTACCCCCAAGGCTGGTTCAGGCACGGGACATCCTGTAAAATAAGATACAGTGCAACAATCACAGTACAGTACTTTAACATGAACAAATACCTCAGGCAGTATAACTTTGTTGAAACAAACAGCTCTGATTTATTTAGGGGATATAACAAGGACAGGGAAATCAGGTTAATTAGCTTATCACTTTACTATCTACCATGGCTCTGTGACAGGCCTATCCCTACCAGTTACTGTCCCTGGGTACCCAAGCCCTAGTGGCTAGTCCAAACCGTGGCAGCTGGTAGGGGCCCTTTCACACAGTGAAAAGAGAATTAAACAGTCAGCAGTACAGTAATTCCATTTGGATTTAATGTGGCAATTCAACAGGAGCGACCCCGAATTAGTACTCACGACCTCCAAAGAAGATATGGTCCTTCAATGTCAGCAGGGCTACTTTTGATATCCAAGAGACTCCTACACATTTATATGGTAAAAAGAAAGCACTATACCAGGCAGGCTGCATCTGTATCCCAATCGCAATTACTGCACAATAACTAGGAGAACACAGCAGATTCAGTTCCTGACAGACCGAGTGTAATTCAACAATTTCTTCAGTCTTCTACAGGGTGAGCCTGGTTTCTACTCTTCAGAGATCCTTTGATTCTTTTCACAGGACAGGATTCAGTCCTAACAAGCAGTTACACAAGTTGTGACCGGAACTCTGGGCCTTGCACACGTTTTGACTGAAACTGTGCACTGAAGGACACAGGGTTTCTTTCCCTTCACTTTCAGATCTCAAACTGAAACTCCCAACAGACAAAAACCGGGCACTTCCTTTGAGTTCCTCCCAGTTCTTGACTGGATTGGCTGTCACTCACAATAGCTGCTGCTGTTGGTCCAAAAGGCACCGAAGTCTAAACTACATCTCCCAGAGTCACTGCCCATACAATCCTCTTGTGGCTGGCTCAGATTATGAGTCCCAAGTTCTGATTCGCCCAAGGCATCATTTTAGAGCTAGTTTACCCCACACTGATTGGTCCAGTTCAGCAGTTCAAAACCAGAATGGGGAACTAGGCAGACAGTTCTGACTGCAAAAAGCAGGTTAGACAAACTGTAATTTTATTATTACTGTAAATGATTTCTGGCAATCAGTTACATCTTTCAGACAAGGTTCCTTTGCACTCTAGTGACTGCAAAATGGGTGAATTAGCAGCAGCTTGAGTGGTACTCAAAGAAACACACAGTCCCCATACAAACTAATTATGTGCAAGCAGACAGCAGCTCTTAAAGAACAGTACCAGAGGTTCTAAAACACTCACTGATAAATGGCTTAAGCATGAAACACCATTCAGGCTTGGAGCATTCAAGCAAGCTCCTGAAGTCTTTTTGGGAACCCCATTTGCAGGGGTTACACCCTTCCTGGCCTGGGAAAACGGCGTCAGCGTCAAGCGAAGTACCCATAAGTTTCAACTGCAACCATATACATTTGCATTAGGCTCACACATGTAATCATCAGTCAATACATCATTTTACCAAGAACCATTTCTGAAACATTGCAGTACGTCACTCTTTACACAGTATAACACACATTGTACCATAACTCAAGTTATTACCTTTGTACATGAAACCTGAAGAGGGGACCTTCCTATCAGTTACCTTGGGGCTGGACGGGGCAAGGGCACCATACTTAGAGGGCAACACAAGTAACTTGAGTTAGCACTAACGCCTAGTTTGGGCAATGAGCTCGGGACACATATACCCTTTATGGACAACATTGAGAGGCAGGTCCACTGGCCGCCCAGGGAATCATAACTGAGGTGCACCACAGGCTTTACAGCTCGACCAGTCTTTCTAGGGGAGCTGTTACAGTCTCTGCACTCTGAGCCTCATTTTCAGCATTGTTCTCACTTGTCAGGAGTCTCCATGGGGGTAGAGGCTAGAACTTGGGGCACTTCAGCTCCAGGAGTTACAGTTTCTGAGTCCACAACATTTGGCTCGCATGGAGAGCTTTCAGACACTGGCAGTGGACTGTCAGGGCACTCAAAATACTCTTCTTGTTCGGGTGTATCACCAGTCTGCCCCAATCTATCATTTCCTCCTGAAAGCTCAAACAGTTCAACCATGCACAATGATTCCATTTCATCTGATCTGATGCTTTGCACTTCACTTTCTGGGAGCATTGGCTCCAGGGATGAAGCTGGGGCATAGACAGTCCAGAAGGCCCAGCTTTGTCTCCAGTATTGACTAGGGATTGCCCCAAACAATTGACTCAGTTCGTAAGAAGGATAGTATTCAAAGTCACTCTCACTTTCTTCTGATATGGACTGACAGTCATGCTCAACTGGGACTTGTGCAGGGAACACTTTAACTCTGCTTCTGTAGGTGCAGACTTCCTTGATCTTTTCTTAGCAGCAGCTCTAGTCACTGGTCCAGAGGGCATCTTCTGGGGGCTCAGACTCAATCAGGATTTGTCCAATGGGTAGTAAATGATTTCTATGCATTGTTTTTACATCTTTTGAATTGTTCTCAGGCCTTACTTTGTGCACTGGCAGATCATCTAGTTTGCCCACTACAATGTGAGGAGATGGTGCCATCTGTCAGCAATCTTGTGTTTGCCATGCAGTCCCAGATTTCTTAGCAATACCGATCTCCTCCTGGAGTTCTGTACTTTCACCTTTTATCATACCTTTCTTTGTTGGCCAGATTTCTTTTGGCAGCCATGGTTTGAGCCAGTTAGTACATGAGTTAGCTGGGCCTTAACTTTGCACATACTGTAAATAGTTGTCAGCTTGAACCCCATCAGGAGAGACCCCAAAACACACATCTACCGGTAGTCGAGCTTCTCTTCCAAACATCAGGCGGTAGGGGAGAACCCAGTGGCATCACTTTTGGTGCAGTTATAAGCATGTACCAGGGTGCTAATTTGTTGGCTCCATCTAGGCTTGTCCTTTGGGTGCAGGGTGCCTAGCATATCTAGCAAAGTGCGGTTGAAGCGTTCAGGCTGTGGGTCCCCTGGGGTGGTAAGGAGTGGTTCTGGACTTTCTCACTCCCCACAGAGAAAGCATCTCTTTGATCAGACGACTCTCAAAGTCTCTCCCTTGATCAGAATGGATTCTTTGTGGAGCCCATAGTGAACAAAAGTTTTCTCACAGTACTTTGGCTACAGTGGATGCTTTCTGGTCTTTGGTGGGGAAAGCTTGGGCATATCTCGTGAAATGGTCAGTGACCACCAGCACATTACTGATATTTCTTTGATCTGACTCCAAACTCAGAAAATCAATACAGACCAGCTCCATGGGTGCACTGGTAGTTGTATGTTAACAAAGGGCAACCCTCTGAAACAGCTTTCCTCTGTAAGCGCGACTACAAGGTTCGTATGTGTTGCTCCACATCAGCCCCCATCTTAGGCCAATAGAATCTGGATCTCACCAAGTCAAGTGTTCTGTCTATACCAAGGTGCCCCATGTGGTTGTGCAAGGACCTCAATACTGAGTCTCGAAGGCAGTGGGCAGCACCAGTTGTTGTTTGTCTACTTGTCCCCTCTGTCTACTGTTTCTCTATATAACAGTTTATTGATCAGTTTCAACTTAGGACCTTCTTTGTATAACAGTGCAGTTCTCAAATCAGTGGGCGTAATTTGGACACATCTTTTCCTGCATAGAGGGCTTCTAAAGCTGATTTGATCATAGGATCGAGGATTGAGCCGCCGAATACTGTCATTGTCCAGCTGAGGCAGTGCACCAATGTCTATTGCAGAAAAGTGGCTATAAGCAGCAGGTATGCAATTCTCAGAGGGTCCCAAGCAATCCACCATGCAGTCCACTGCGCCGCGTGGACATTTGTTCCTCCCTGTCAAACTTCGGCAGAGTGCCCGAATGTCAGGTTCTGCCAATCGGACCCAATCATTCTGGGGAACAGGCCTCCGGAGAGAGCATCAGCATCTATGTGGTTCAGACCTGCTCGGTATTCGAGAGCATAGTCATATGTAGATAATGCAGAAAGCCACCTGTGGCCAGTGGCATCAACTTAGCTGAGGTCTGCACATAGGTCAAAGGATTATTGTCAGTTTTACTAGTATTTTAGCCCCATACAAGTACTCATGGAATTGGTCAACAATAGCCCACTTCAAAGCTAGGAACTCTAACTTATGTACAGGATAGTTCTTTTCGGATGGGGTCAGGCTTCTACTGGCAAAGGCCACTGGTCTCAGGCCATTCTGTGCTCTTGGTACAACACAGCCCCCAACCCTTGCAAGCTAGCATCAGTGTGCGGGACGTGGTTTTCTTGGATCGGCATAGGCCAGCACTGGAGCATGGGTAAGTTGATATATGATCTCATGAAAAGCAGTCTCACAATCAGGAGTCCAGCGGCCCCAAATACTTACTGGATGAAAATACACTCTTTCAGTCTTGAGGACGCTGACTTTGGTATTTTTGTGGGTTGGGGGATACCCTTGGTAAGGTTAAGTAAAGGGCGGATCACTCTTGAATAGTCCTTGATGAAAGCCGATAATAACCACAGAATCCAGGAATCTTTGCAGTTCTTTTAGATTTTTGGCTGTGGCAGGTGGTCAAGGCCTCAACTTTACTTGGTCGGTCTCTATTCCTCGGTGGATACTATGTGTCCCACATACTTTACTGATGTTTGAAAGAATTGACACTTATCAATGGACAGTTTAAGGCCAAAGTCCTCCAGTCGATCCAATACCTTAAATAATCTGCTCTCATGTTCCTCAGTGAGCTGCCAAACACAATAACATCATCTAGGTATACCAGGCACTCTAGTAAGTTCATGTCCCCACTGCACGCTCCATCAATCGTTGAAAAGTGGCTGGGGCACCTGAAATCTTGAGGCATCCTCATGAATTCATAGAAGCCACGGAAGATAAAGGCTGTCTTCTCACGGTCCTCTGGGGCCATCGGGATCTGGTAGTACCCACTTGGGAGATCCAGCACAGAGAACCACTTGCTCCCTGCTTTAGGCAGTCCAAAGCATCCTGAATGCGGGGCATTGTGTACTGATCAGGATAGTCCGGCCGGTTTAAGGTGCGATAATCCGCACATCCTTACTGTCCCATTCTTTTCCTCACTACCACAATGGGGAAGCATAAGGGCTTCTGGATTCTTGTATTACACCAGCCGCTAACATCTCTTGCAGATGCGTCTCACATCATCTATATCAGCAGGTGCCAGGCGTCGAGACCTCTCACGAAATGGTCTTTCGTCATGCGGCGGATATTATGCTCAGCTCCTTGCACGCATCCTCGTCCCATTCCTTTAAAGAAAACACCTGGTCTCTCTGGGCAAGCTTCTCACTGATCCTCACTTTCCATTCAGCTGGCAGCGAGTTGCGAAATCAAACAAGTCAGGCGTACTCTGTCATTCTTCCTTGAACTCTTGCTGCTGGGTAGCACTGCAGTGTCTGCACAATGCACATTAGCCAGGATGCAACCTCTATTTACTCGAATGTCTCTTTCAGACACATTATGAACTTGGACCATTACCCTTCTGGCATAAGCATGGGCTCTAGCGGGCAAATACTAGGCTTGACCAGCAGTCCCTCTGGCAATTTTCCATCGCCTGGTGCATCCAACATTAATATTTTATTCTTAACATCCTTTCTGATACGGACCTCTCCTGTAAGGTACACTGGGCATTTGGTGCCAGGATCAGAGACTCAGGATCCTTCTTCCATACAATTCCAACCGGTTCCTCTGGTTCTATATTTTCAGCATCTCTCTGTGCCTCATAGGCCTTCTTAATTAAAGCCGGAACTCTTAAAGCTCTACTAGTCTTTGACCCTGTTTTTCATAACACAAATGTGCCAGCCTTCTGAACATATGAGCATTTTGTTCCAATCAACAAGGGACACCATCATACAGTCCAGTGGGGGACACACTAAGGCTAGGGTCTCTACTTGTTCGCCACTCCAGCCACGGAGGTGGGGAAAGACAGACCAAATTCGGATATACCCAGAATAGGGTAGGCCTTCTCACTTAACCCCATACATGCAGTCCTTCTAATGGTTGTAAGGTGCGTCTGACAAATGCTTCTGATACCAATCTTGAAACATAATTGTCACTAGGAGCCACTGTCTAATACAGCTCTTGTAGACACTCCATTTACCTTTACAGTGGTCTCCATGGAGGGACCCACTATTCTGGACCAGTCTGGAGGCGGTAGTGGGGGCCTGGGCAACTGACCTTGCCACAAAAGGACGTGAATTAGCATTTTGGTGCCTCACTGGGATCATTTGCACCTCTTAACCACTGATTTGTTCTCCAAGCTCTCCTTGTAGCCTATATGCAACTTTGTCAGTGTCTTTTGGGGATTGGCATTCCTTTTCATGTGCCCATCCTTCCCACAATTATAGCAAAACATACTTTTGGAGTTTGAGCTGGCGAGTGCCACACTGGGAGCCAGGGCGGGGGTATTACTAACTGGAAACCTTGGTGCCATCTCTGTCTCTGCGTGATAAGCATTTGGAGACATCTCGTCAGTTTCTCCACTTCCATGGTCAAGGAATCGAGTTGGAGCTGTTATCAGCAGGAGATACATGGGTGGGTATCCCCCCCCCATAGCAGATGCAGTCGGATATAGGTCGGGGCCGTACTTGCAGGCGTGGCCTTCATAAAGGGACTGTTTTTGAATTCCCGGATTCTCTCAACAGTTCACCCCATTGTGGCATATCTTTTCCTTATCAGAGCACTCATTGACTGCCAACCTCTGCCCCTGAACTTCACTTGATGGGCCACCCTCCAGTCACTCGGGTCATAGCCACAGCTATTGGTGCAGGTCCCTCCCGAGGTCGCTTTTCTCAACTCCTCAATTTCTCTCATTAACTCATCATAGGAGGGTGGGGATTCCAGTCGATTTGCCAGGCGTAACTGAAGCAACAGCAGTTCTGAGAAGGGGCAGACTTAAGGATTCTGTCCAGTCTGGTTCGGTCCAGTTCAATCGCTGGCAAACTACCCTTTCTGAGGCATTCTTGCAACAATTTTCCAGCCGAGAGACATACACAGACAACAACTCCCTTGGTACTGTTGTGCATTTCTTACTCTCCACCATAGGTCCTCATCAGAATCTGGGCTCCCATACACATTCTCCAAGGCCTCAAGATGAGCGTGCAGTCGCTTCAGGGTTACTGGCCCGTTTAGCACGGATGGTAGCCAGGGCAGGACCTCGAGGCTCTCACTAACCCTCTTTGCTTTGGCTTCCGAGCATTGCCATTCTAGCACTTGGGGGCAACATAGTCTATCCAGGTCTCCCAGTCATCCTCCCTTGGGGTGGGAGGTGCCAGAGAGATCCTCAACATTCGGTAAGAGTCGTGACTAATGGCAGGTGCAGAAATAGGAGTCTGCATTGGTTCAGCCACCATTACGGTACTGGAGCAGGAGAGGGTGTTGGGGAGGAACACCCCAGGTGGCAGAATAGTTTCTTCAAGTCCTCCACAGTTTTCCCTTCTCCCAGCAACCATTTAGCAAATTTCTCCTCAAAAGTTTCAGATAGTGGTGGGGCTCATTCCCCAGGTCTTTACTGTCCTTAGTTATCACTCTCCAAGCAGTGAGGCTCCTCTGGGGTAATGGTCTGTGGTACTTTGGAGCTATCTATGGGATCCTTAAACTCTACTAGGGCCAGGAAAGTGTGGGTGAGCAGATTAGCGTGCCGACCCACCACCACAGGATTTTGTAAACCTTCCACCTTGGAAAGTACTCCCTGCACAGTGTCCGTATTGATACCAGGGGATGTCCAGGATAAGCATAGCATTTTGGGGTCGATCTCCTCCCAGTACACCACTCCACCAGCCGGTGCACAGCCACTTCTGTCGGGTACCCATTTATTTATTTATTTATTTTTTTCCCTTAACAGTGGTTTGTAATATGGCCACTAGAGGACACACAATCCCAGCGGTGAGCCTCCAAAATGTAACCCCTAGATGGCGCTATCCCAGGGCTACTACCCTGCCTGATTTGCCACTAACAGGTTGAGGGGCCTGGATCCAATGGCGGTGCCTCCACCCAGAGGTCAGGGTTTGCAATAGTTAAACTTACTTGGTCACAGCCCTCTGGGACACTGCAACCCCTTTCTTCCCACTAGTGGCCCACACAATATAGCAGAATTACCTTCACAGTATACACTTACCCCCAAGGCTGGTTCAGGCACGGGACATCCTGTAAAATAAGATACAGTGCAACAATCACAGTACAGTACTTTAACATAGACAAATACCTCAGGCAGTATAACTTTGTTGAAACAAACAGCTCTGATTTATTTGAGGGGGATATAACAAGGACAGGAAATCAGGTTAATTAGCTTATCACTTTACTATCTACCTATGGCTCTGTGCACAGGCCTATCCCTACCAGTTACTGTCCCTGGTACCCAAGCCCTAGTGGCTAGTCAAACCGTGGCAGCTGGTAGGGGCCCTTTCACACAGTGAAAAGGAGAATTAAACAGTCAGCAGTACAGTAATTCCATTTGGATTTAATGTGGCAATTCAACAGGAGCGACCCGAATTAGTACTCACGACCTCCAAAGAAGATATGGTCCTTCAATGTCAGCAGGGCTACTTTTGATATCCAAGAGACTCCTCACACATATATATGGTAAAAAAGAAAGCACTATACCAGGCAGGCTGCATCTGTATCCCAATCGCAATTACTGCACAATAACCAGGAGAACACACAGCAGATTCAGTTCCTGACAGACCGAGTGTAATTCAACAATTTCTTCAGTCTTCTACAGGGTGAGCCTGGTTTCTACTCTTCAGAGATCCTTTGATTCTTTTCACAGGACCCAGTTCAGTCCTAACAAGCAGTTACACAAGTTGTAGACGGAACTCTGGGCCTTGCACCGTTTTGACTGAAACTGTGCACTGAAGAACACAGGGTTTCTTTCCCTTCACTTTCAGATCTCAAACTGAAACTCCCAACAGACAAAACCGGCACTTCCTTTGAGTTCCTCCCAGTTCTTGACTGGATTGGCTGTCACTCACAATAGACTGCTGTTGGTCCAAAAGGCACCGAAGTCTAAACTACATCTCCCAGAGTCACTGCCCATACAATCCTCTTGTGGCTGGCTCAGATTATGAGTCCCAAGTTCTGATTCGTCAAGGCATCATTTTAGAGCTAGTTTACCCCACATGATTGGTCCAGTTCAGCAGTTCAAAACCAGAATGAGGAACTAGGCAGACAGTTCTGACTGCAAAGAAAGCAGGTTAGACAAACTGTAATTTTATTATTACTGTAAATGATTTCTGGCAATCAGTTACATCTTTCAGACAGGTTCCCTTTGCACTCCTAGTGACTGCAAAAATGGGGTGAATTGGCAGCAGCTTGAGTGGTACTCAAAAGAAACACACAGTCCCCATACAAACTAATTATGTCTGCAAGCAGACAGCTCTTAAAGAGACAGTACCAGAGGTTCTAAAAACACTCACTGATAAATGGCTTAAGCAGCCAAACACCATTCAGGCTTGGAGCATTCAAGCAAGCTCCTGAAGTCTTTTGGGAACCCCATTTGCAGGGGTTACAGAAGCATGACATATTTGAAAATATTTTTGTTTGTTTGTTTAATATCTTTATTGTAAAAAAAAATATTCATGAAAAGTACATTACATTTTAAGACAGGACAGGCATGTTACAACCATACATCCATTACATTTATATAGACTTCACTATGTTATTTAGCATCCATTTAGATTAGAACTCATAGACCAAGTGTCTTGATTGTAGGATGTGTACTGAGTAGAGTAAGTTATGTTCCCTAGCAATCATATTTCATGAATATTAGGCAACTAGCCTTAAAGTTAACACTCAAGATTAAATCAATACCACACGGTGACTAAAAACAGAACGTGTGCCTTGCTGTGAGCCTGAGTTCATTCAAGTAGTGTCAAGGTCTCCCTTGATTAGACTCCTGAATCTGGGGCCAGCCCACTGGCACAGCAGTTGGATTTCCGCTTGGGGCGCGGCTGACCGGGTTGGGGAATGGACCCAGGGAGCCGGAGGGACCGGCGAGGGAGAGTGATAGGCGCCCGCTGGGCTGCTCTCCTTCTCTGGGGGAGGGTCGGGTGCATGTCCGGCCTCAGAGACTCCTGGCGGAGGTCAGGGGTATCACGGCTGCCAGTGCCTAGTTTTAGAGGGGGGCTGAGGTGGACACAGGCGTCATTGCACGCCTGCCCCTGGGGAGTATACCTAAAAAAATACTTTACGGCCACCACAAGTGAAGCCTGCCCTTGGCTCTGATTAGCTTCCAGGCTGGCTCCCCAATCCAATCCCATGATTGCAGCATTAACCCCGGTGCGCAACCCCACCCTGGAGGAAAGCCGGGGGTTTCTGGGGAGCTGTGACTGATATGGAAATGGGAGCTCAGGGTCCGTGACCGAGCAGATGTACCAGCAGCTGTAGGCAGGAAAAGAGAAAAACAGACTCCAATCTGTTGCTTTTTTTTCTTGGTCTTATGTCATGTTCCTGCCCTTTCCCTCTTAAACCTGCATTAGGTAGAGTACTAACTACACCACTCCCCCTCACATAATAGTGTAGCCTCTCCAGGATTTACAGCATTAAGAAGTTTGTCCCACACTTCCATAAATTGATCTTCTCTCCTTTTAATACATAAGTCAGTCTGTCCACTGCTAATACTTTGCCAAGCCCTCCATTGATCAACTGCTGGCACTAAGCAGGTTGTCCATATTTGTTGTATCCTTGTCTGGCCACCACCAGGAGAATCTCACCCACCAGGATGGAGGTCCCAGTCACATTATCTACCTCCTCCACTCCTAGTAGTAATGATCTTGGGAAAACTCTATAGGTCGTCCCATCATCGTGAAAGTTCATCTGCCACTCCTTCAATATGACCTCAGATTCAGGCATTCCCAGTAATAATGGATAAGGTACCTCTGATTACTCCACATTTTCCACAGTTTGGAGACACCTCTGGGTGGAATTTATGGACCATACTAGGTGGGTAGTACAGGAGATTGTAGAAATTTATATTGCATCTCTTATACTTGTTGCATAGGAGCAGGCCCATGTGCGAGCCTAGCACCAATTCCCAGTTAGGGTCTGTTATCTCTATACTGAGATCTTTCTCCCACCATCGTTTAACCCTCTGAGTTTCTCCTTGAAAGAAAGCCCTGTCCAGTCTCACTACCTACCACCAATCCCTTCTCATTCGTGACTTTCCCTAATATCTCCTTTCTACTTCTGACAGCGGTGGAGTCTCCCAGCATTAGAAAATCATTTTAATACTTGAGATACTACACATATAATCAGGGCTGCAGCTATGAATTTTGGGGCCCAGGACAAGTCACTTGAAATGGGCCCTATTTCCAAAGTAGCTAATGCCAGGGGTAATGCTAGCTCCTCAGGTGGGCCCTCCTAAGCTCGGGGCCCCAGACAACATTCCCACTTTTCCCCCATAACTGCGGCCTGCATATAATACAGTATACTACACACATAGACTATAGGGAACTGTAATTGTACAGAAATAAAAGAAAGTTGTTTTGAACAGTGGGTTACACACACAAAAAAAACTCTCTTTCTCTAGCGAGGTAGATTGGCTTACCACAAGACACTTAGGTGAATCAGGACAGACTCGAACCCTAGATGGCAACGGTTTGTAATCCCAAAACCTGACGGACTCTTGCAGGCTCTGTCAGAACTCAACACCCTCTAGCTGGCCCCTCCCCATGACACATCACTCAGTATGTCACTCTGATGTCACAGATTCAACATTCTTTGTGTCTGGAGAGCTGGGTCATAAAAAGCTGATTTGATCTGGGCCTCAAACTTGATATATAAAGACACCTGTTTTTGTTTTTTTACCTGAGTTTTGTCTAGCACAGCAGGAATGGTTCTTCTATTGCAACATGAAAGGGACGTTTAACGCCAAGAGATTTTATTACTCTCCAGAGCCCTCTGGCATGCCTCTGGGAGCTAACTTTATCAAACAGTTTCTATTTCAGCTGAAATACTGATAAGAGGTCTACTGATAATAGAAATGAAACACAGACACACGACAAAAAAATTACACTAAAGTTGTTACCCCTCCGAAAAGAAAAGAACAAATCTTTTTAGCAGCACTAAATGATTCTTTTTCGTGAGCCAGCTGGCTCCTCTGCTCATTAGTTACTCTTTGTATAAACCCCACCTTAATTTCTCCTAGTATCTCTCCCACTTAAGAAAAAACAAGGCACTAGCTATTGTCTGGACTGCCTGTCTGCATTGTCACGCTGTGATCCGCTGCAGTGTCTAATGTCCATATTCGGACTGTAACACCACACTCCATTTTAGTAATTTTGAGTCTTGGCTGCTGGTCCTATGCAGCCATGTAAGGGATTGTGATCAGTAACCAGGGTGAACTCCTCCCGTAACAGATAAGGTTACAGCTTCTGCAAAGCCAGACAATCCCTAAACACTCCTTCTCAATTGTGACATAGGCCTGTTCTCTGGGCAGTAGCTTTCTACTCATGTACATGACTGGGTGCTGCTTTCCTGAGTGGTAACCTGACTCAGAACTGTGCCTAGCCCATGATCAGATGCATGTACGTGCACAATAAACCTAAGAGAATAGTCAGGGCTGGCGAGCACAGGTGGCAGACACGGTGCTTCCTTCAGTTGCTGGAATGCATTATCACAGTTTTCCATCCACTGAACCTTTTCCAGCATTTTCTTCCTGGTGAGGATCAGACGGGGTCTTCCATGCTGGAAATTCAGCACAAACTTGCAGTAGTACCCTGCAGTCCTAGGAAGCCCATACTTTCTTTTTGGTCATGGGCCTGGCCATCCCTGGATGGCCTCAATTTCACTGTTTAAGGCCAGATGTACCCCCCCACTCTGTGCCCAAGGTATGACACTTCTGCCATTCCTGACACTTCTCAGCCTTGACTATCAACCCAGCAGTCTGCAGCTGGCAGAATACCTTGGTCACGCTCTTGATGTGATCCTCCCAGGTCTGGCTATAGATGGCAATGCCATCCATGTACACCAAGAGCAGTCTCCTGCCCCTGCAGAATGCGATCCACAAGCTGCTGAAAGGTGACTGGAACATTCTTCATCCTGAGCAGTTACCCTGAACTCGAATAATCCAAACAGGGTGACAGAGGCCAACCTTTCTGTCGCTTCAGGGGTCGGGTACATTCAATAGCTCTTTTGTCAGGTCTATGATGAACAGGTAATGGGCCCCACAACCTCTCTAGGACCTCATCCTTCCTGGGCTTGGGGTATGCATCCAACTCTGTGGAGCTTATGACAGTCGACACAGAACCTTGTGTCCATCCTTTTGGGAATCAGTACTACTAGGGGGGCCCAGGGACTACTGACTCCTGGAACACCTGGAGAGCCAGCATCTCTTGTATCTCCTCCTCTATGGCATGTCTTATACCTTCTGGGATTCTGTATGGTGGCTGTCTCAGCAGGGCTTGGGACCCTGTATTCACATGGTGCTCTGCCAATGTGGTATACCGGTTTCCTGTGAACATTATGCCAAATGTCACAGCACCCAACTCATTTCAGCAGCTTGGGATGGTGTCAGCCACCCGAGAGGGTGACAGCATCTACTGAGGATTCTCCTTTCACCTCTCTCAGGAGATCCACCAGCAGGTCTGCTTCTGACCCCTTCTCCAGATAGCTACACACCCCAAGACCATCTTGTCCCTGTCATGGTAGGGTTTCATAATTTTACGTTGTAAACTTGCTGTCTGCGCCTCCTGTCTGGTAGCTCCACCACGTAATTAACATCATTTACCCTCCTGACCACGGAGTAAGGCCGCCTCAAGCCACCTGTAATTTGTTCTGCCGGATGATGACGAGCACCATCACCGTTGCCCAACTTCATATTCCTGCTCTGGCCCATGGACATACCATGTCTTCTGCTCTTGTTTTGCAGCAGCTACAGTAGGTGTTCCTGGGCAAACCCCATGAGCTCCATGAACTGTGACCTGAAATTCAGAACATACTTCACAACAGATTCACCTTGGGGAGCAAGCTTACCCTCCCATTCATCACTTACCAAATCAAAGGAGCTCCTTACCCGATGGCCAAACAGGAGCTTGAAGGTGAGAACCCTGTGAACTCTTGGAAGACTTATATGTGAATAGGAAATGAGGTAGGTACTTGTCCCACTCTCTCGCATGCTGGCCAGTGAATGTCCTTAACACTGTCTTAAGGGACCCATTGAATCACTGAACCAGACTGTTAGTCTGGGGGTGGTATGCCGAGGCCCTGAGCTGCCTTACCCCACACTTCTTCCAGAGACTAACCATCAGACATGAAGTTGGTGCCCTGGTCCAACAGAATCTCCTTAGGAAAACCCACAAAGCTAAATATCCCCAGCAATTAGATTCTCTCAAAAGATCTTAAAACAAATGGGGCGCTAATGAGCAGCTAAGAGACTGGTCACACTACCCCAGAGCTCCGCAACTACTAACTTAATAAAAGTGCTAAAAGTCAAATTTTCAATGTTTTTTCAAAATCTATATATTGTTTTCCTACGGAGAGATGGACAGAGTACATTACTTAGGGCAAATTGGCCAGGCAAACAGGCAAAAATACCAAGAAACTGCCATACCAAGAGGGAGCTGCAACGGAGGACATGGCCTGATCTCACTGTCAGCCGGATAGGTTAGCGATCAGCCGAGCGGTATCAGAGCAGATTCTGGACGACCTTAAGCCATGGTGGGACAGCATGGAGCAGACACTAAAGGGGCTGACTCATGAACTGAAACAACATGCCGACAGATTAACGAGGTGGAACAAAGGGTGTCGGATATTGAAGACACGAATAAGGAGGTACCCAATAAAATACAGAAGCTTGAAAAGAATTAGAGGAGCTAAAAGAAGCCTTAGACTACCAAGAGAATTACAGTAGGCATAATAACTCACGATTTGGGGCTACCGGAGGGTGCGGAGAGGGAATCTACTTAAATTTGTGCAGAGACGCTACCTAAAAATCCTTGAGATGGACATGGTGAAACATAAACTTAAAATTGAGAGGCGCACAGGGCTCTTGCCCGAGACCACCTAATGATCAGCCTCCGCACCAAGTTATATTCCGCCTGCACCATTATCAAGAAAGACAGGTCCTTTTAGCAGCATTCAGAAACAAAAGGAGCTAGTCTATGAAGGCCATAAGTTAACCCTGCACCAGGACATGTCTATAAGAATCCAAAGAAAGAGGCAGCAATTTAACACCCAAATGGACAGCTTAAGAGCGTGGACTAGATTTCTTTATGGTATATCCAGCCACGTTAAAGTGAAGGTGGAAGGAGCACATTTCCTTTTGGGAATCTGAGAAGCTGCAAGCATTCATCGATGAATGGGATGTAAAATAAGAAAACCTGAAAGTAAAGCAGTGTGTTTTGAACTGAACTGTTCCTTTAGAGAGGGGTAGCGGGATAGTGGATCCTGCAGGTTGGAGGGTTCTCTACAAAATATAGTAGCACAATGTAAATATTAGATTGAAACAGAGGAGCCCCACACTTTCTGCCCTTCTCTGTTGAGCTCTAGCTAATTCTGCCAGTGGATTAGCTCATCGAACAACAGCCTCGGGAACTTTATACAAATAATAGGCAGCAAGCATGGCTCAGAACTACAGCGGTATGGCTGAAAACAGATGCAATTTAATATTAGAAATTGGCCTCCTGTGTGTGGACTACAGACAGAACTGACTCCCAGATTATGGAAATTGCACCAGGAGGGGCAAAACTAAAACTGGGCTCAGCGCCTACATGTGATCTTACCAATGCCAACGAGGTTGTTCGACCTACAAGATTGTTCCATTTCAACAGCAGGAGCTTATGTGGAGCTTTCAAGTGGGTTGGAGGAACAAAATAAATCAACCTTTCCCTGTGACTGTAAGCTGGCGCTTCAGATATGTACATATGTGGAAACTACAACTAACAAGAATGTTGGATGATTTGAGGGAGAGAGGAGGGGGAGAAAGACTGTGAAGGCATGGTTGACCCTCCACAAACTTAAGGGAGCACAATGCTTCTTTGCAAATAAATAATCTGATGACTGTTGAAGGGAAAAGTGGTTGCCGGGCATATATATGATTTAAAGGGGATTTGGGGCAAATGGGACAAGAGAGATGAGAGGTGAGCATAATGGAAGTCGTATGAGTTAAACATCCTGAGACTGATATATTTATAAGTGGATGGGGAAATAAATAAAAGTAACATACCTAAGATAGGGATATTATAAGTGCGGAGTGGGAGTATGGCATAGTAGAGGATTAACTCATACTTACTGAAATGTCATGTTGCTATGTTAGATACAATTTCTGGAAAATATATTCAGCACAAAAAGAATGAGTGGAAACAGTTAAAGTTGGGGTTAGGGAGGTGGGGGGACAGAAACGTTTAGTTAATGTTTTTGATTATTGTTCAATGTTATTAGATGTGATCTGATTTTCTGATATCTAACAGAGTTTTCAAATCTGGTGGGGCATAATGGGTCATGCAATAGGGTGTGATGGCTAAGATGGTTAATAACGGATCCCCAGTATGCAAAGTAACATGCAGGAGCGTAAAGGATTTACCACACCTGCAAAGTGTGCAATGGTCTTGGTTGCGTTAAAGAGAAAAGGCGCAACAGTGGCCCTTTGCAGGAAACACACTTGTCCATTGGAGAGCATAAGAAATTGTTGGGGGCTGGGTTGGGCTTGTCACGCAGCAGCATATAACTCTTATAAGAAAGGTAGCCATCCTGGTGAACAAGCAGTTTCCATTCACAATTGAGAGGGTAGTGAAAGATCCGGGGAGGGCAGATACATATTTGTAGTAGGGAAGGTCTATGGAAGAAGATTACATTTGGGAATGTATATGCAAGGCGGTCTATGATAAGACCTTCTACCAGAAATTATCAGCTATACCTGTACTCATAAAGGGACAATTTCCGAACCCAATTCTTAGTGGAGACTTTAATTCGTGGCAGACCCCAACTTAGATAGAGGGGCTAGAAATAGAGAGTTGAGGCGGTTCAGCAGTGGCAGCTCAGGCTGAATGAACTGGGCTTAACTGATGGATGGAGAACAGCCAATCCTGGTCTTAAAGAATACACTTTCTTCTGCAGTCCACATGGCTCATGGTAGAGTCTTGATTATATCTATATCCAGAGGAATTATACACGCATGCTAAAAATATGAGACATAGTCCAATTTTCCTCTCAGATCATGCCATGGTGGAATTGGAGTTGAATTTGACTCAGCCAGGAGAGGAGAAGTAATTGGAAGTTTCCCGTATTTGCTAACCAAAGAGAGCTTTAGAGAATTTGTCAGGGAGCAAGGAAGATATTTGAAGAGCACAATCAGGGCATGGTGGAGATGGAGGAACCTATTGGGAAGCTAGTAAAGGTATATATATGGGGGAATAATTATTGGGTATACTGCCAAAATAAAAGGGAAAAAGACAAAAGGAATTAGAGATTAAGATAGGGGAGTCAGACAGAAAATGAATTAGGGAGGTGGAAAAAAAAAGCTAGAAAATTGAAACTGGCTGAGAATTGCTGAACTTGAATCTAGAGTCTGAAGTTAATAAAAGATTCTCTTTGCCAAACAGAAAATGTATGAGTGAGGCAATAAACCGGCCCCTTCTTATGCGCTTTATGAAGGGAGGGAGAGTCAGCAAGTGCATAATACAAATTAGGGACAAATGGGGATTACTAAGGCACCTGTGTGATGTGAATTATGGGCCTGTAATCAAGAACATCTTAAAGGATCTAAGTCGATGGCAGGCATTACACACATCATGGATGGGTAAGATTAATTTATTAAAAATGAACATACTGCCTTGAATCCTATACATCATGTAGATGTTGTCATATGGACCTACTGAAAATGATGTTAAGAAGTTGGAGAAGGGTTTTACTTTCTTCATATGGAAAGGTAAAGGCCACGTATGAGTCTTAAGAGATTAAAAGCTCCCACAGCACAGGGTGGCCTCAACTTTCCGGATATCAGGGATACTGCCTGGCAACCCAATACAGCTATATACAGAACTGGGTAAATTGTAATGAGGTGGAGAGCTGGTTGGAGCTCGAGGAAGAGGAGCACCGGTAGAGTATCGGGATACTTGGGGATAAGGGCTTAAAGGCATGCACTAAACTTAAAATGCCTAATCCCATGGTAGTCGCCAGCCAAGGGCCTGGACTCACATCAGAAAGTGGCAAAAGATAGATTTATCAGGTACCATGCTGGTGCCAATAGCAGAAACCTAATTTCCTCCCAGGACTAGAAGATGAAGGCTTCCAAATGTGGCAAAAAGGTTAGATGTATAACAAATTTGGCTACAAGAGATGGCATGCTCTCCTTCCAGGAGCTGCAATCTGCATTAAACCTCCCTCATGCATTTATACAAATACTTCCAAGTGAGAGACTACTATAAAAAATAGTAGGTAATAAGGAAGACAAACTCAAATGAAAGATATAGAAAGAGAGATACTGGGAGCAGCTAGGTAGAAAAGAGGATTAATAGTGAGGGCAGTAAAGTTAGATAGGAGATTCTTCCAGGAACCCCTGCAGGTAGCTAAAAATGGTGGGGAAGAGATAAGTGAAGGTAATGGAATTTACTCTTAGAATCACATATAGGGTTACTAGTTTGTAATAAGTATAAAGAGGCACAGTATAAATTTATACAGCAACTATCCTAACCCCCACATATGGTACACAGATTCTTTCCTGAGGTGTCCCAGTATGTAGTAGATGCAATGCTGCACAGGGACATATCTCCATTATTATTGGGGATGGCCACTGATTGAGAAATACTGAAAGGGGTGTTGAAAGAAACATCACTAATGAGAGGCCAACCTGTTGAATTTTCCCAGAAGTCACTGCTTTTAGGAATTGAAGGACTAGAAAATGAGGACTGGGTGTTGTATCCCAGATGGATAAGAGTACTCCTGGTGGTTGCAAGACAGGGGATACAGAATGTATGGACTACAAGCTCGGGCCCCACATTAGAACAATGGAAGGGACTTGTTATACAGGTATTAACTGTGGATAGGCTAACATACAGCCTGAAGGGAGCAGAAGATCAATTTGAGAGGGTCTGGGCTGGTTATCTTGGTACCTTAGGGGAGAAAGAGCTCTTTGGGCAGATAGTGGGCTATTATGATACAAAGTATAATGGGACCACTGCATGACAAAGCGAAAGAAAGCTGTTAGATATTATTCTTAGAACATAAGATGAATAACTATGACACAGACACAGACCATTTAGTTCTGCTGAAGTTCACCAGCATAGTTTTTATTATTCATTTGTTAGATTTTACATTATAAATTTGACAGTAAGTGGTAAGAAATTGTACTAGTTGAATACCCTATGTATTGCAGTTTTACAAGTGAAACTTTGTACAGGATTATATGGTATGTCCTATATTGTACTAGAACCTTATGTATGATGTACATGCCAGGGTATTGTGATATGTATACTGTCACCCAATAAATATATTACACAAAAAACAAAAACAAATTAAGATCATCCCTTCCTGATATCTGGGAAACATTTTGGATTCCTGGGTGAACCCCTCATGCCATCACTCACAGCTGAAGTGACGTCACCTGGCTCAACCTCTCCATCTCTCTCTTGCATGCTCACTCTCTTTCATCTTGATCTTGTGCTGGCACTGCCTTTCCTCTTGCTGGACCTCATATTGGCCCTCTTTCTCTCACACTTCAGCCTTTTCCTGTCACTATTCTCACTCTTGCTGGATCTGTTGCAGGCACTCTTTCTCCACCTCAACCTTTTGCCTCTTCTCCTCTGCTTCTAGCCTCACCTTCTGTCAATCCATCTCTGCCTTCTACTTAAACAGGGCAAGCTCCAGCTCCTACATCCATACCCAGTCTGCTTGCACAGCTGCTCTGGTCTGAGCTCTGGCTCATTTGTTTTTATCCTAGCCTCATCTCACAACTTTGGCTAGCAGTGACCCCTTCGCATGGCTTTTCTGGTCACTTGTTTTCTATATATATTTTTATGCCTCTTCCCCCATGTAAGCTCAAGGTCGCAGGCACGCATGTGGAGGCATTTGCACACCATGGCTTCTGCAAGGCACCCCTCCCGCTACTTGCTGCCTCCACCCGTCTATGCTGCCCATCAGACCTGCACCCAAGGGCAGAAGAAACGCAGGGAGGGTGACAGAGATCCTCCCCTGGAGAGAGCTGCCGTTATGGCTGCTTAATCCTGCCCCCAGCTGGCTCCCTGATGACCCTGGCTGGTTCCAAACCCAGTTCACCAGCATGGTGTGAGTGAAGGCATCCAGTGCCTTAGCCCTCTCGCCACCGTGCCAGCCTCTTGGTCACTTTTGGAGAATGGCTATCAGTTGCACCCATGTTTGGCCCTCCTCATGGTCCAGTTCTCTGTAAGTACAGCTCCTGCAGGTGTAGCAGTTTGCACTTCTTATATGGCCCAGACATAATGGGACGGACTTTCAAAGAGCCCTTAGATCCACATAAGCTGCGTCAAACAACCACCTTGTGTCAGATCTAGGTGCATCAAATATTGTGTGCCAGAGTTTGCAAGAAAAGTATTCTCTGTGACAAAGTCACCCATGGTCATCATGACCCACTCCAGGGACATTGAGTCTCTAAATCAGCACCTATCTGATGACTTTAACAATATCCAGGCTTGGGTAACTGAAAATAAACTGGTTCTCAACCTGTAAAAGAAACACAGGCTAGCATATTTGGTTTCAGCACCCAAAATCAAAGCCGTGCCAGCTCCCCTGGGCATCAAATGCCAGGATGGTACCCTCCTCCCAACTGTGAGATTCTGTCAGATACCTTGGTGTAATGCTAGACCCCAACTTCCAACTTGACAAGGAGAATCACATCCTGAATGTCTGTAGAATGGTGAACTGCAAACTGGGCATGGCCTACAGAGCCAAATACAACCTCACACCTGTGGCTCGTCTGGCTCTGCAGAAGTATCCTGCTTCCCTCCCTTTCCTACATCTTTTGCCAGCTCTGCCAAATCCCACCTCACTCGGTGGTTCACGACTTACAATAACATCTGTCGTTTTACCCTGGCTGCCCCGGTTTACCACCATTGTAACCTCTATGAAAATCTCGGCTGGCTCTCATCATCAGCTACCTGGATTTTGGGCTTGGATGTCTCATGGGCAAAGTGACTAGAACAGGCACCCCACCGGGGTTGGCTCAATACTTATGCTGGTGGACCTCCTCCCTACTCACTCAGATCACAGGTCCCTGGGTTGCTAAAGTCCCGCCCTGCAGCACCCTCATGGGGACAGGGACTTTGCAGCTAACACACCTAGACTCTGGAACTCCTTTCCTGAGCAGGTTAGATTGGCCCCCTCTACCATAGTTTCCGTAGACACCTGTGGGGTGTCCTAAAGCTAGCCTCAGTGTGTGTCTGTCCCAAACCCCATAGAGCTATGTCCTCTCTCAGCAAGGCCCTAGTGCTTTGCAACACGCACATGGCCAGCCCTGGCACGACCTATCCTTTCTTGGCACTTGATTGAGATTCCACTTGTTCACACCTGGCATGACCAAGTCATAATTTGTCCCTTTTGTAATTTATAATTTTGTCAGTTTAGCAAAACCACCTGTGACTCTGTTTTACCGCATACTGTCTGAAACTGGATGTAAATCAAACAGAGAATATGTTTTACCTCACACTGTCTGAGAACTTCGATGTTAACTGAAATGCTTTTCCACTGTTGATACCTTGTTAATGTCACCTCGAACTGTTCCTTTCTAGTCAATTTGTCTGCTATGATGTTTCCTGTATAAACCCCTGTACCACTATGTAATCACAATGTCTGTACTCTCCGGGTTGTTCCTGAAAATAGGCATATTACTTGTATAGTGTACTTACCAGTAACAAAAGCTAAATAAATAAATACTGGCACTAAGAGTCCACTGCCTCAACAAAATGACGCAAGGGACAAGAATGACGCAAGTTGGACCAAAGAAATGGTGCAAGTTGAGTTAAAAGAAAATGGTGCAAGTTCTTTTTATTTATTTATTTATTTATTTTTCATTTGTTAACTGGGTAAGGAAACTGGACCAAAGGCCCTTTTCAGGTCCGACCAGGACAGAAATAACAAACAAGTCAAAACAAAATTACAAACAAATCAATACAACATTATATAAAAATTAACAATTACAAATACAACATGATTTGTCAAATAAAAAAGATTTAAACATAAATTTAAAATGAGTTTTACAAACGGTTATACGAATAAAACAGGCAATGCATTCCAATAAAATGGGGCAGAATTACTAAAAGCACGAAGACCAGATTTCGCTTACAAACAGTAGTGATTAATGACAAACCATCTGATGACCTCAACATAGGAGGAATAAATCAAATAGATTTCAAATCAGACAAAGGAAGGAATAATTCTCATTAATAGCCTTAAAAATTAATAAACCAAAAATATTCAATACGACAATTAAAAAAGCCACCCCAATTGAGAATAAAGATCACAGGAATGAGTACTATATGGTGCTAACAAAATAAAATGACAGATATTATTACAAGCAACAGAAAGAATATTTAATTCCTTGATCCCAACCTAACATAAATACCAGCAACATAATCCAGATGAGGAAGCAGAGATCTTACTTGAGAGGCTCTTGCAGTAGGTAATTACATATAGGACTGCGCAGCTGGCAGCAGGACCCCATGGAAAATTTCTAGCTAGCAGTCCCTGGCGGGGACATCCCACATCGGTGACCGGTGTCATGCGGCGTCGGTATAATGATCTCAGGCGCCCCGCCTTCAGTTCTTTCGCCGTTAGCTAGGTACAATCTCATGATAAAAGTTCGTGCTTCATCAGCCCTGTCTTTCATCATTTTTTACGAAAATTAATGATTCTTTTCAATGCGTCAGGTACATCGTCGGTGTGTATGTTGTCCCCTACAGCCTCCGAGCACAAAAACAAGTGCGACTCATCAAGCGCCCAACTGCCACACAAGGACTGCCATTCCCTGTGCCTTTTCTGCCTAGGCCCCGATCACCCGGTCGATAAGTGCCAGCATTGCCTCACTTCAGCAGCTACCCGTGGCAGGCGCCAACAGTCCCTGGAAGCCCATCTCCTCAAGAAAAGATGTCTTCTATGGAAAAGAGTTGAAAAGTTGAGGCAGGCGTCCACTTCCTGGAAGGACATTGGAAAAGAAGGACAAGGAGAGGCACGGAAGAAGTCCCTCTCTACGTCGTCTCCGCTGGAGTCGCAGCCAGAATAACATCCTCTCCGGAGGACTATTGAGCTGCAGCCTCCAAGGGTTTGGAGGAAGGCGTTGGCCACCCATCTGGCTCATGCTTGGGCCTTGCAGGCGCCTCGGGCGAATGGAGCCTCTGCCCCCAGTTCGACGCAGGTTTGCAACCTATTGGCATGAGAATCCTCTAGCGGACGATCGGCTCTCACTGCGTCCGCATGGAGAAAGAGTTGATAAGGCGCCCGACCCTTGGTGGCGCCGCGACCACATCCCATCAGACCGGGCCACCCTCCTCTCGGCCCACCTCCGGTGAGGGCTCCGTAAGCCAGATGCGGTTCTTCCGGTGCCTGCGAACTCGCTCTAAGTCGCATGTCGACTCTCCGGCCAGCTGGTGACAGAACTGGACGCGGACCCCCGTCCGTCGTTCTCGTTCCCACAGCCCTCGCTGCCATCTGGGAGCCTGAGTCACCCCAGCCTGACCCGAGATTTCTCCTCCTTCCCGGGTGGCAGGGGGATCTCCACTCTGCCAGACCCTCCTCTGACAGAACCGGATCTGGCCCGTCGGCTCCCCGGACGCGGTACCTCACGCCTCGCGCGGCCTCAGCCGCCCGGCACCTCCGATGCAGGTACCTCAGCGCGGTTCCACCGATGCTGGCAGGTGAGTTCCCCTTCCGTCGGGCCCCTCCGCCCCGGGCCCCATTACGTGGATCTGCCCGTGGGGCCGCCCGGCCGGGCCGTCTGCTCCGGCAGCTCCCGGCTCCTGGGTACCCACCCGTCTTATCCGATGCTGTCGTACCCAGGACCACAGTATCCAGTGCCGCAGTACCGGCGCGGTTCCTCTGGCGCCACAGTACCCGATGCCACATTACCCGACACGGGTTCCCGCAGCCAGATTCACGGATACTCACCTTACGGGTACAACCCGTTACACTTTCCCCATCTCCTCCACCTCCACCGTCCCCGGCTGCGGTGGATCTGCAGGAGACTCTGGCCTCTTGGTGGGCTGAGGCCAAGGCTCAGCTCACCAAGGAGGTGGAGAGCCTTATGTAAGGCGGTGCCTCCCCGGCTCCCTCGTCCGAGGCAGCACTTCCTCCTGCCTCAGACTCAGGGCTCTTCCTCTGGATCCAGAGAGGGCAGGATGCAGCGTTCATGGATACCACCAAGGAACCCGTTCCTCCCTGAGTCGCGTGAGGTCTTGTCTTCTTCTGCTTCTTCTTCCCTCTCGGTTCTCAGTTCTTCCACAGATGTTCCGAGAGAGATGACAAGTCCCGCTCTCGTCTAAGCCCGGCGAGGACCCCCAAAGTCTCCTCCGGAGGATCCTTCCTTCACGGAGTTGCTTAGAAAAAATCCAGGAAATTCACCAGTGGCGCTCTTTGAACCAGATCCCCAGCATCTAAAACTACGCGAGCATCTGGACCTGCCTGTGACAGCTCCACTTTAGTGCCACCCTGGATTGAGCCTCACGCCCACCTTGTTATCACGATTTGGAAACAACCGTGGCATAGCCCCACTTCCCAGGAAGTCCAGCAGGCTATACCAGGCTCCGGGTGTAGACTATCTTGACTCTCACCCTCGTGCCGATTCTGTTGTGATTAGTGCCGCTCACGGCGGATCGGCACATCAAAGCATCTGAGCTCGTCTCCTCCGGATAAGAATCTCGCCTTCTGGACCAGTATGGAAGAAGATTTCGCCTCTTCCACACTGGAATTAGAACCCTGAATACATAGCCCCATGGGGGATTACAGAAGGCCATCCTTGCAGGTGGAATCAGACTAGACTCCTTACCTGACTCTCAAGTCAAACAGGAGCTAGCAGATCTTGTCTGTTCTGCTTCGTTCAGCCAGTACGCCACATTTAAGGGCGACATACGATGATGGACACTGCTGGGAGCTCTACTTTGCCGTGAAGCCTCACGGTGTCATGCCTGGCTCCACGTGTCAGGTTTGGTCGGAGGTGCAATCCGCCATTCAAGAGGCACCTTTCGGGGGTCGGTGCTTTCGGGGAGTAAGTCAAAGACATCATCACCGACTTGCAAGAGAGGGATGGCCTGAAATCCATAAGATTCCATGTGCTCGTCCCATCCTCAGCAGCGCCGTCCTACTTGCCAGACGGACTCGGCCTCAGGCGAAACCCCAAGGAAGGTGGGCCACTAAGCGTTGGGCCCCTGCAGCTGCCAGGCCCCTCACCCAAAAAGCAGCGGGTGCCTCAACTGCGGCACTACCCACACCACCTGACTCTTTCCCTCTCCCACCACCTCAGGGTCCACGGAGGAACCGGTGGGAGGAATTTTCCCTCCACCTTCTGGGTTGGGAGAGGATAACCATGAATTCTTGGGTGCTTCAGCTTATAGGAGGGCACTCCATAGATTTCTTCAGAAACCACCCGCCACCCTCCTCTGAAGTCGACATACTCCAGAGACCATCTTCCCTTGGTCCAGGAAGAAATCTCAGCCCTTCTGCATGAAGCGGACGAGTGAACCGTTCTCCTTCATCTTCAGGGGAGGGTTACTATTCTCATTTCTTCCTGGTCCCAAAGAAGATGGGAGATCTCAGACCCATTCTAGATCTCAGCTCCTTGAACCTTTATGTAGAATACAAAGGTTCAGGATGCTCTCTGCAGAGTCTTCTGCCCCTTCTTGGCCGGGTCAATGGCTTTGTCACGCTGGATATACGGGATGTCCTATCTGCACATTCCCGTTACGCCTTTCTCCCATAAGTATCTTCATTTTTCGTTTCAGGGGACCACTACCAATTCAAGGCGCTCCCATTTGGTCTTTTCCTCGGCGCCCAGTATTTACCAAATGCCCTGGCTGTGGTAGCGGCCCATCTGTGTACAATGGGAGTACAGGTGTTCCCTTACCTGGACGACTGGCTCTAATGACCTCATCCAGGAGGAACTCCTGCATTTTCTCTCCTCACCCAGCAGGTTTTTACTGGCCTGGGTATTACCATCAACCATTCCAAGTCCCATCTGGACCCTCCCAGAGGCTACAGTTCATCCGGGGCTGTCTCGATGTAAGCGAGTGAGCAGAGCCTTCCTGCCTCAGACGGGCAGCCTCTCTTCAATCCCAGATTTTCCTGCTGCAGAAAGCAGGAGGGTTCGGCGGTCGGCCTCTCCATCTCCAGGGCTCATGGCGGCCCGCTATTCGGCCGGTCCCCAGGCTCGACTCCACATGAGGATCTCTCAGTGGACTCTTAGCTCCCAGTGGGATCAACATGTAGATGACCTACAGTAGATCAACTAGTTCTGATCTCCTCGCCTCGATGGCTGGGACTTGTAATGGTGGATGGTTGAGAGAACCTTATTCCGGAGGTCCCCTTCTTTCATCCTCTCCCTCCCAGACTCGACCACGGACACATCAGGCGAAGGTTGGGGAGCCCATCCTGAGCCTCATGCGGACCCAGGACTTATGGTCCAGACTGGAACTAGCTCTCCACATCAGCGTGCTCGAGGCTTGAGCTGTGCTATCGCTCCAGCCCTTCACCAATACATTTCTTCCAGGCCACCTAGCAGTCGAGATGACAACATGTCGTGGTGTGGTACATCAACAATCAGGAAGGACTCATTCCTACCCTCCATGCAGGGAAGCTATGAGGGTTTGGGATTGAGCAACTCATCACAACCTTCACCTCACGGCGATTCATGTTCCAGGAGTCGACAACACCTAACAGACAAACTAAGCTGCTCCTCTGCCCGGGCACAGGTGGGGATTGGATCAAAGGTGCTCGATGATATCTTTCAGCTTTGGGGACTCACAGGTGGACCTCTTGCCTCCCCAAAAGCATAAAACTTCCCAACTTTTGCTCGCTCGCTCCAAAGCGAGCTTTCTGGAGTGGCTCTGTCTCTAGACTGGAGGACAGATTTGTCTATGCCTTTCTCCCAATTCCTCTGATCCCAAGAGTTTGCAAAAGCTCTCCACAGAAGGAAGCGAGAATGATTCTGATCGCTCCTTTCTGCAGCAACAAATCTGGTTCTCTCTTCTACAACAATACTCAGAGGTTCCTCCTCTTCCTCTTCCTTTATCTCGAGGTTTGCTGACCCAGGATCAGGGACCCTGGTCCATCAGGTCTCAAGTCCCTTCAACTTCATGCATGACTCCTGCAGACCCTAGCCCAATCCGTTTGGTGTCTCTCCAAAAGTGGCGGAGATTTTGGTGGGGCTAGAAACCCTCCACTAGGTCCACCTATGCCATGAAATGGAAGAGATTCTCTATTTGGGCCACCTCTAGGAACGTGGAGCCATTCTCCTGTTCAGTGGCTGTTCTGTTGGAATACTTACGTCATCTCTTGACCTGGGTCTCAGCCATTTCCTCCTTGAAGGTGCACTGGCTGCTATCTCAGCCTACCATGTTCCCTTTTGCAGATAAAGCTTTTGCCCAACTGGAGGTCTCTAAGACCTTTCCTCAGGGTTCTTCATCTAAGACCCCCATCCGAACTCCTGCTCCCCCTTGGGACTTGAACTTTGTTCTCTGAGAAACTTACTCTTCTCCCTTTGAACCTGCAGCTTCTGCAGATCTAAGTTCTATAGTGGAAGGCAGCTCTTCTTGGTAGCCATCACTTGGCTCAGAATTTCCGAGCTCAGGCCCTTATGTGAAAATCCCTATTTGATTTTCACAAAACGAATTGCTCTTCGCACGAATCCTAAGTTTCTACCCAAAGTAGTAGCAAGTCTACCTTAAATCAGTCCATAGAGTTACCTGCCTTTTTCACATGATACTCCAATCAAGGGAATATTTACTCCATACCATGGATGTTCAGCCAGTTCTGAGATACTACACCTGCAGGACAAGGATCTCAGAAAAGACTGATCAGTTATTACTATCCTTTGCTCTCAAATGGGAAGGCAATGCTGTTTCCAAGCAATGCCTGTCAAAGTAGTTGACTCATTGCATCACTTTCTGTTATGACAAATACAACAAGACCCTTCGGGTCAAGTCAGAAGTCCTCTCCACTCGAGGTAAGCGGCCTCTGCGGCTTGTTCAAGAGAATGTGTCTGTGTGAACACATCTGCGCTGCCGTCACCTGGACTTGGTCCATGCAACTATGAAACACTACAGTTTTGGACATTGCCTCTCGTCGTAGAAGCAGGCTTCAGAGCTAGCTGTTTTGCAAGGCCTCCTGTCTTGAGGGCCTTCAAGGCTACTACTTCTTTCTGGAGTAGTTCCCTCCTCCCGGTGCCTCTTATTTGTTCCAGACTGCTTGGGATTCAGTGCTAATATATGTAACTACCTGCAAGAGCCCTCTCGAAGTAAGATAGCACAGTTCGTAAGAACTTACCATAACAGTAGATCTTCGAGAGAGGCTCTTGCAGTAAGATCTTCTCCCTCCTTCCCCTAGGCTTTTCAGCTTCTTTTCCCAGGAATGGAAACATCTGCTTCTCTCTTGTCCGGGCCTTCCAGGCCTGTGGCGAGAAAAGAACTGGGCGGGCATCCAGGACCGCCCTTTATACCAATATGCATGATGCCGGTCACCTGGCGTGAGGCGGTCCCTCACCAGGACTGCCCTAGCTAGAGAATTTTTCCGTGGGGTCCTGCAGCAGCCAGCGTCAGTCCTATATGTAATTACCTACAGGAAGAGCCTCTCTCGAAGATCTACTATTACAGTGAGTTCTTACACACTGTACTTTCCAACTGCAATGGCTTTCCTAGTTTTGAAACTAAAAAATACTTACATTTAAACAAAATACACAATTTTGGTTAATTTTTTTACTAACAACTACAAATTGTGAGGAAAATTTTAAAATCGGGTCAGCAATACCCCAAGATATTTAAAGTGCTGAACCTGGTCAATAACTAATCATCCAAATCAAAACACTTAAACAAGGGTAGACTTTAGCATAAGTATTGGTTCCAAAAACATGATTTAGTCTTTCTAAATTTAAAACTAATATGTTTTGATTAAGACCAGATGAAGACTTTATGAAAATCAGATTGAATCTTAGTAGAAATGGAATCAACAGAACCACCCTGACAAAACAAAATCAAATCATCATGAAGTAAAATTTCACATTCAGAACTAACCAAAGATATCTGATAAATAAAAGAAAATGACAAAGGGCCCAATGGACCCTTGGGAATCCCAATATAGAACACCAGGGACTCTATGGAATCAATTTTAACAACCTGAGATCTATAAGCAAATAATCTCTAATCAAGCAACAGCACAACAAGAAAAACCCAACTCAATGGTTTATGAAAAAGAAATATGGTCAATCAATTCGAATGCCTTAGTTAGGGTCCTGACACCACACCAGTCATCAAGCCCTTCTCAAAACCAGTAAGCACGGTGTCCGTGAACCTGACCAAGGCAGTCCCTGTACACAGTTCTTCCTGAAACCATGCTGAGAACTACTCAACAATTCAAACTGAAACAAGTAATCATTCATCTGTTTAGATACTATCTCAACAATTTACTTAGTGGATTAAGGATGGAAATTGGCTGAAAATCTTCGACCAACTTTGCAGACTTTTTTGGGAATCGGATAACTTTGCCAGCCTCCAACTGAGGGAAATTGTTGAGAATCAAAGATAAATTAAAATATAGCAAAGGGGGTCTACAATGAAGGGTACTACTAGCCTAAGGAAGCACCCAGTGAGTCCACCCCACAGTCACTAAACTTATGACAAGGTACCTAGGAGCCTGAGAACTTCAACCCTGTCAACCAAGAAAAAAAAACCTTTGTTCAAATGAGGAAAATCCAAATCAAAAATTAGTACAGTTTGAACCAACAGGAACCTACCCCTGTAACTACTTAAATTAGTAAAATTTTCATTTAACAATTTAGCTATATCAAATAGCTCTGAAAATTCTTTATCATCTATTTTAAGTTTTTGAATATGATTTTGGATTAGGAGTTAATAAGAGGTAGCTTTACCATCCAAAACTTCTTGGGACTAGAAAGATTTGATTCAAGATGATCATGGTAAAATTTATTTTAGAAGACCTAACATATTTAGTCACAGGGTTTCTTGAATAGCGATAAGAATTCAGAGAAGTGGTGGTCTGGCTTCTTTCCATATACCTGCCATGCTAAATCTTTTCCTTCACTAGATTCACCTCAATTGAGGAAGGGAAACCATTTATTAGAACACCCTCAACCTCATCTTCCATAGGGAAAAAGAGTTCTGGATAGGTAATAACAAATCACTAAAAAGTCAACAGCCAAATTAATATCGGGTATACATTCCAAAAAGACCAATCAAGAGCTGACATTGCTAAAGACAATTTGCATCCAAAATCAACATTACTAAAGCTACAAGATTGGAGGAACACAAACACGAACACGTCTGAAATTAAGAACACAGTAAATAGCCATGTGATAAAACACAGATTCAGAAAGTACACCAGAACAACCTGTCATACTTAATCTATTTGAAATAACCCTAACTATTATATGGTTGGTAGAAAAGAATTCAAACAAGTAGGTTCCTGAATAATTTGTGACAAACAAAAGAACATAATAAAGATTCAAGACCAAGTGTATCTTTTGGAACCAATTAAGATTAATATCCCACACAATCAAAGGAATCATGGCCATCACTAACTTAGAAAATTTCAATGAAATCCTTTAAACCTTCAATCCCACAATATGAGGTTACACAAACATCCGAGAATTAAAGTTTTTGTCCACCAATTTGTAACCAAATAATTAACCAATCAGTTTCAGATGCTTTCTTTACTAGAATTCAATACTTTCCATTCAGATGCTCCATAAAATAAACAGCAACTCCTCCCCCACGCTTTTACCATTACGATCAACGCGTAGTATCTTATAACCAAGTAAAATGCAAGATATTATCGAGAAGGAGGACAAAGCAGGTTTCGAACATAAACACTAAATCTGGGGAATCATTTTCTCCCCCATAAACTGGAGCTGGGCATGGACTGCCTGGAGCCCAAGCTGCTGCGACTAGAGCATCAGTACTAGCCCGGCCCGCAGCCCATGTCTTCAGCATGTCGCTCACACTCAGGCATAGTCCCGGACATCTGGAAGATGGTCAAAGTGATACCTGTCCCAAGCAAGGGAGACACAAAGACCTCAAGAACTACCGTCCAATTTGCAATCCCTATCAGCGATCAGCAAGCTCCTGGAAAAGGTAGTCGCCTCTCAGGTCACCCTACCTACAGACCCAACCTTCTCCCCTGCACAACATGGGTTTAGAAAGGGCATAGCACCTCCACGGCCCTAGCAGTTGTTACATGAAGATCAGGGTCTGCTGCTGACTGAGGTGAACTGACCGGGGCCATCTTTGGTGATCTCTCAAAAGCCTTTGATCGGGTTGACCACATTACTGTGCTCCTCTCTCCTGTACTTGGCTTCTCCTCCCAGCTCTTGCATGGATCAGTAAGTACCTCAGGGCAGGCATCAGTAACACAAATTCAACAGGTCCTGTCTGAGCCTGCCCAGGTTAACTCTGAGTCCCCAGGGCTCTGTCCTGGAGCCTCTCCTGTTCTCTCTTCATAAAATGAGCTTACCCTTGGCTCCGGCTCTAGGGTCCTCAGTGCTATCATAGATGACCTAATCATCCATGGCCAAAATCCCAGGACATCATACCATTAACACCAAACTAAACTCGGACTTGACCACATCCAAACTTGGTGGCAGGACCATAAACATTATTAACCTACAGAAGATGCAGGCCATGCTATTTGGCTCAGCAGCCAAGTTACAAAAGCTGCCCAGATTCACTACAGACCTCCGGGGAGTGATGAATTCACTGCAGCTGACTGTCATGAGCTCGGTCAAGTACCTGGGGTAACCCTTGACCCAGCTGGATGAACCTGCACATCGAAAGACATACAAGGCCTCAACACAAGCTGGGTCAGGCTTACAGAGCAAAAGCTGTCCTAACTCCAGCTGCCGTCTTGCTCTAGTCAGGAGTCCTCCTACCCAATGCTTTGCTCGGACTAATCACCTTTGCCCCATTGCAAAAACTAGTCTAGTAGAAGTGGGACTCAGCGTAGCAACAACATATGCCGTTTTACGCTTGCAGCCCCAGCCTCACTCACCACTGTGAGCTTTACACCCGGCTTGAGTGGCTCCACAGAAACTCACCACTCTTATGTGGGCAACTTCATTATGAATATTGTCAGAACTGCCACCCCTCAAAACCTTGCTGAGACCCTTGTTCTTGCTACACCCTCCTACAACCTGTGATCCAGTGGCTCCCATGCCCTCCTGGTACCTAAAACCTGCACTCAAATGGGTGACCGAGCCTTAGCTGCATATGCTTGCCAGGGTTTGGAATCTCTTCCAACTAGCACTCGCCTCTCCCTCCCACCAGAGCTTTAAAGCCTCCCTCTGGGGTTTTCTCAAAACGGCTGCCACCTGTCTCTGCACTAGACAAACCCTCTCAGCCTGAGATGCCCCAACTAACTGAGATGCTACCTAAACATTACCACGTGGGCAGAGCACAACTGTGCTCATACTCCTCCTGTTCTCACAGCATATATAAAATGGACCATTTAGGCCCACCGGCAAAACAGGGTGAGCACTATAACTGTGCACTCCTTTCTCTCGCACTGGGCCCACTCTATCCCAACTGTGACTCCTCCTTATTCTAACTGCTAGCCTGACAGCTTGCTGCCTGGCGATGAATTCACACTGCACTTCTTCCTACTGACTGCAATGTTTAATACTGTATTGTAATACCTGTTTTGGTATTGTTGTCTTACAATGTCCCTGTGTTCTGGTCACTTTATATTAACTCTTCACTACTACTTGCCTGATGAAATCTGATGCTTGTAAAGTCCCTGTTGTGCTAATTCTATGTAATGTAATCCTCCACTTGTATTTGCCTGATGTTCATGTATGTACCTTGTAATCTCCTGGGTCGTACTGAAAATAGGCACTTGGCTTCTAGTGTGCTTACCTGGTTAACAAAAGCAAATAAATAAATAAAAACTTCCATTTCAGCTAATTTAGGAATCAAACTTCAAGTATTCAAATGAATAATTCTGAAGCAATGTAATTCAAATAAGAATGCAGTACACCAGCAGCATCATATATTGAAGGACCTGGATTTAATTCAATATCACCGCCAATAACAGTAACAAATGCCAACAAACAACTAAGCCCCCCAAACCTAATACATTTAACTGAGAGGTATACATCAATAGCATATTTCCACATAATCTCAATGCAGACCTATTGACCAGTAATAGGGAAACGCCTAATTTGAAACTCTTCTAGCACAGTGCATTTAGACATTGTAAAGTCATCCATACTTAAGCCCTATACCTGAGATTGACAACATAATGATCCCACAGCATCACTGAACAATAAACAAATACCCAAAGCAACCCAAACCCCAATACAAACCTAGTAGTACCCATTTTAGGCAACTTCCTACCTCAATGAACTACAACATTACCTATCCAGCTCTGGCTGGTCTAACAGCAACATACATCTTAAGCAGAAGGACAGGACTCACATTCCTTGAAAATTCCAAATAAGGGATGGTGCATAATTTCCATAGTAAGGCATCCCTTCCAACATAGGCGCAGGCATGTTTGTAGATTAGCGTGGGGACAAGCCACTCTGGCACATATAGACCTGCTTTGACACAAGCACCATTTGAAAATCAGAATTGGTGCAAGGTCTGATCGATCCTGCCCTTACGTCAGTCGCTTTTGCACAAGCACCCTGCGTCATTCTCTGGCCTTTGAAAATCCTGCTCAGTGTTTTCTATCTTTCTACTCTTGCATAACCAAAAACAAAACTGGTAGAATATACTGTCCCCATTTGTATATCCTGTTCTGTGACAGGACAGATAACCTTTATACTGACAAAACAGTTTCAGATCCCAACCAGTGCCTCCAATTAGTGGCAGACTAGTCTCCCCTCAGACTAGCCTGCAACTGTTGCCAGCTTTCTCAGACCTTCAGATGCCCACAAGGTCAATCTGTAGCGGGCACCACTCAGGTTAGATATTCGTTTGGGTATCTCTAGGTCTGAGTCCCTCCAGAGACACTTCTCACACAGTGCAGTGTTTCTTTCAAGGGCAACCTACCCACCCTCTCTGTCACAGCTGAGAACTCCTTCCTTTAGACACAGATTATGGTAATGGTAGCCTTCTCTTAGAGGCAGAAATACAGCTTTGTCAACTATAAATCAGTTAACTATACCTCTAAGAACTCAGTCACAGAAGCATGCGTATATGAAAATAATTTTTAACACTTCAAAATATTATATATACAGTAGAATACTACACACACACACACACACACTATAGGTAACAGTAATTCTACAGAAATAAAAGAAAATAGCTTTGAACAGTATATTACACACACAAAAAAAGGTTCCATGTGATAACAGTGATCACACGTTTGGGTGAGTGTACATCGCCCGAAAGATTTCAGTGATGTACATTCACAGCAGAACTTCTAAGAGGGCACCGAGATCTGCAGTTTTCTGTTTTTATGTAGAGGCTGCTGCCACGCCCCTCTACTAAAGGATTCTCAACTCCAGTGGGTGCATGTCGGGGCAAACTTAAAAAAAAAAAAATGACCCAGCGCAAAACACGATCGCACTCCAGAACCGAACCTGGCACCTCCTAACCCTAGCCTGCCACCAACCCACATGGCCAGCTCGGCAGCACCACTGCACTACACCCCATAAACCTCCTCCCTTCCGCCCATCACAGGGCGTGGTCCCTCCCATGCGTGTACATACATAGTGACATTCCGTTGCTATATTCACGACTCCATATCCAGTCGCTACCTTGCCAGGTAGCCCTGTGCACAGGCTGCTTATGACTGAGTCGCCTTTTGACAGCGCCAATCACGGTCAGCTTGTACATGGGATACCAAAAACTATCTTTCTTTCTTTTTCCAACAAGGTAGATTGGCTTATCACAAGATACTTGGTGAATCAGGGCAGACTCGAACCTTTAGATGGCAACGTTTGTAGTCCCAAAACCTGACAATACTTCTTTTCAGGCTCTGGTCGGACCTCAACACCTCCAGCTTCCCCTCCATGACATATCTTCCAGTATGTCACTCTGACGTCATGGATTCAACATTGTTTGTGTCTGGAGAGCAGGGTCCTCATAAAAAGCTGGTTTGGTCTGGGCCTCGGACTTGGAGTATGATGTCACTACTGCCTATGTCAACACCCATGTATCACACTGTTGGCAGCATTTTAACCCCTTGCCTGGAGCTGTATAGTCCTGCCCATGTCTCTCCTGCTGGGCCACCAGGTGTAGTCCTGTAATGGCAAGGCTATCTACCCTCCATGCAGTTGGAGGTGTCTGATATGGATGCTCAGTCCTGCTTCTGCCACACAGTGCATCACAGCCCAGGCTGTAACACTGTGAAATCCCAAGCCAGCATGTCAGTGTCTCACAGCAGCAGGGCTGCTGCTAGCAACTCCTGAACCCAGGTTTGGGAATAAGCCTGAAGAACTGAAGTGCCAGCGGAGAGGATGAGCAAGCATTCTGGAGGACACTTGCCTCCTTGGGGTGGGAGGCAGTCCACTCCCCACTGCCTGAGAACTGCCTAAGATGCCCACATGGTGCAAGTCAACTGAGGATGGTAGGGAAGGGAGACACGGGGCTTTCTTGCATGCTTAACCCACTGCATGCTGTGCCACATGTTCACAGCCCAGCATCTTGAGAAATGAAAACACAAGGCAGCAAATCCTCCTGACTCTGCAGGATGATGCTGGCCCCCTCCCACCACTACTGCCCACCCAGCATGAAGAGCCAACTGCCAATGAATTTGGAGTGCACGGATGGGGTCTGCCGCCTCCCACAATGAATAGGGTCTGCCTCTCCACAGTGGATGGGGTTCTGTCTCTCCCACAATGGATGAAGGTCTGCCTCTCCACAATGGATGGGGTCTGCCTCGCCCACAATGGATGGGGTTTGCCTCACCCACAAAAGATGGGAGTCTTCCTCTCTCACAATGGATGGGGGTCTGCCTCACCCCACAACAGATGGGGTCTGTCTCTTCTCACAATGGATGGGGATTACTTCTTCCCATGATGGATGGGGTCTGCCTCTTCTCACAATGGATGAGGACTTCCTCTCTCCACAATGGATGGGAGTCTTCTTGCCCCATAACAGATGGTGTCTGCCTCTCTCCACAGTGGTTGGGGTCTGCTTCACCCCACAACAGATGGGAGCATGCCTCTCCCTACAATGGATGGGGTCTGCCTCTCTTCACAGTGGATGGGGGTCTGCCTCTTTCTACAGCGGATGTGGGTTGGCCTCTCCTCACAACAGATGGGAGTCTGCCTCTCTCCACAGTGGATGGGGTCTGCCTCTCTCCACAATGGTTGGGGGTCTGCGTCTCTCGCAGTGGATGGGGATCTGCCTCTCCCACAATGGATGGTGGTCTACCTCTCTCACAATGGATGGAGTCTGCCTCTCCCCACAGCGGATGGAGGTCTGCCTGCCCCACAACAGATGGGGTCTGCCTCTCCCCATGACAGATAGGGGTCTGCCTCTCCCACAAAGGATGGGGTCTGCCTCTCCCCACAAAGGATGGGGTCTGCCTCTCCTCACAACGGATAGTGGTCTGCCTCTCTCCACAATGGATGGGAGTCTTCCTTGCCCCATAACAGATGGTGTCTGCTTCTCTCCACAATGGATGGAGTCTTCCTCTCCCCACGATGGATGGTGGTCTCCCTCTCCCTACAATGGATAGGGTTTGCCCCTCCCAAGAAGGCCTTACCACCTCAGCACAGTTCCAGGATTCCCATGACCTTTACTAGGTCCAAACAATATGTAGGGTGGAGGAACCATCTATGGCATGAATAATAGCCCAATATCCCTTAATGATACCCAAAGGCCTGAGTAACAGACCCATTATCCCTTAGTAGTACCCAAATAGCCAGCCTGCCAGCACAGCTGCACACTACTGCTTCACAATGTCGATGACCCAGGTTCTGTAATGAGCCTGCATCATCAGAGGGTCGGTCAGAGGAAGATGGTTGAATGTCCCAGTGGACACTCGCCTTCTGGTGGGATGGAGGATTCCTGGACCTGCTGCAGTACTGCCACCTGAGAGACCACGGGTGGCGGTGCAGGCTGGAGCCTGTGGTGAGGGACTGGGACATCTTTGCTCTGATACATGCTGCATCTGATGCACCACCTTCATGAAGTTTGAGGGTGGAGAAAGAGAAAATGATCCCTGACTGTGGAAATGCTGTCTGCCACCTACGAAGGTCCTGCACCACTGACCGGGCTCTCACTCCCACACAACCCTTAACCTCTGTCCGGGGCAAAGGGTAGCCTCCAGCAGCCCCTCTGTGGGGGTCGTCCATTGGGAACCAAGAATGTGGGTAAGTCCCAGGGATGGCGGTGACAGGGATGGCGGAGCGGCAGACCAATGTGGGTCAGTCAGGAGATGGGGAAAAGTATAGTAAAAAAAATAATAAAAATAATACTCAAATGGCATGAAAACAGACTCGTTATCCCACAAATAATACCCAAATGACACAAATAACAGACCTATTATCCTGACTGGGTTGGCTCAGGCACATTAAAATAAAAGGAATAAGTGACACAATATCCCTCAACAGTACCCCCCACCTTACAGGCATAGAAAGTGGGGGTGGGGAGGTGCAGCAATGCTTCATCTGGTGCTGACGACCAGGGACAATATCCAGGATATAAAGGTCAAGGAGCCCTGGGTGGGCGTGATCATCGCACATTGTAGTTCCGCTTTGACATGGGTTGGGAAAATGCCCCCTAAGACTAAGAGGTCACCCCACAAGAAACTCAGGAGGATCCAGAGTGAGAAGACAGGACTACCTGAAGATGGCTAGCATAGCAGAATGCAGTAGTCTGCTGAGCTAAAGCTCAGAAGGAATTGCAGCTAGCTGAGGGAATTAAAAGAGAGAAGGCCTTTTTCAGTATATTAGTGAGTAAAGGACAAGAAAGATGGGATTGTTAAGCTCAGGAAAGGGGACAGGTGTGTGGAGGAAAATAGGGCAAGCAGAGGTATTGAACAACTACTTTTGTTTTATCTTCACCAGGAGAGAGAGACAGACCGGTGCCACTAGGGAAAGGGGGCGCATTATTGTTTTGATAGAGGTGGATAGGAGTGCGGACAGGGTTGTTAGCATTTAGGGTAGATAAATCCCAAGCCCAGATAGCTACACCAAGAGGTGCTGAGGGAGCTGGTGGAGGAGCTTACAGATCTTTTGGCTGACCTGTTTGACAGTTTACTGAGTCAGGTGTGGCTGCAGAACTGGAGAATGGCACATGTAGTACCCTCCATAAGAGCGGTCCCAAGGATGACCTAGGGAGCTACAGACCAGTCAGTCTGACCTCAATCGTATGCAAGCTCATGGAGACCATGCTTAAGGAAAGGTTAGTATCTGGATGAGTGGTCTCCAGGATGAGAGGCAACAGGTTTTTGAGAGAGAGTTTTGTCAAATAAATCTGTTTGACTTCTTTGACTCAGTCACTAAAACAGTGGAGAGGGGCCAAGTGGTGGATATTCTTTAAGTGGACTTCAGCAAGGTCTTTGACTCTGTACCCACAAAAGGTTGATCAGAATGCTAGTGGATCTAGGGGTTGGTAGAAGTTGACTAGGTGGGTGGAAATCTGGCTGTGGGGCAGGACTCCAGGTGTGGTGGTGGTGGAGGTGAGCTCTCCAGCATCAGGAAGGTCACCAGTGGGGTCCCACAGGGTACAGAGCTTGGACTGGTGCTGCTCAGTGTCTTCATCAGTGATATTGGGGATGACATTAAGGGCAAAATGTGCTTATTTGTGGATGACACTAAGCTCTGTGGGAGGATGGACACAGCAGAGGGATACAACATCTAAGGGAAGATGTGGAAAAGCTAGAGAGGTGGTCCAGGATTTGACAACTTGTCTGCAATGCAAAGAAATGCAAGGTTATGCACACTGCAGCCAAGAACCAAGACTGAATACACAGCCTGGGAGGAGGTCTGGGTATCTACATCAGAGGAGGAGGAGGAGAAGGACCTGGAAGTGATCACTAATGACATCAAACATCTCACACAATGTAGGAAAGCAGAAGCAAAGGCAAAATGTATTGTCAGGTGGATCAGCAGTAGGTAGGAGGAGGTAATACTTCCCTTGTACAGGTCATTGGCAAGGCCACACATCTGGAGTACAGTGTACAGTACTGTGCCTATACCTAAAAAGGGACATAAACCTGCTGTAAAATGGTCCAAAGGATGGCAACTGAGATGATCACGCCAGAAGGGTAGGACATACAAGGAGAGGCTGGAGGCCCTGAACTTGTGCTCCCTGAGGAGAGAAAAGAGAGGGACATGATTGAGACCTTCAGGTATTTGAGAAGAATAAATAGAGTGGACAAGGAGAATCTATTCAAGCTCAGTGGGAACCAAAACACAAGGGTACACAGTCTCAGGTTGGACAGGGAGGTTTAGGAGAAAAGCTAGGAGGCACTTCATCACGGAGAGGATGGTGGCAGGTTGGAATGAGCTTCCTGATGAGGTGGTTTCAGAAAATGGTAGGCAGCTTCAAGAGGCTGGGATAGAGTTAAGGGCAAAGTAAGGGTCAGGAGAGTGCGGACAGAGGAAAAGGCGGATTGGGGGCAGGGTCTGCGCTGATGCGGAGGACCCTGAAATATGAGCAGACTTGACAGACCTAATGGCCTTATTCTGCTGGCTTTGTCATATGTTCATACGTCATATTTGCAGACTGCATCAGGGGAACCAATATGCAATATAAATTCTTCACATCAAATCACGGTATTCATCGTTTCAGCTGTGTAACAAAATAATTGAGCCTAAGGGTGTCTGTGTGGACAGTTTGTCATCTTGTGACCAGGAGAGGCACACGCTTTCCAGCTGCATCCTGGGGAGGTTACATAGACCTGTTTTATGATCGTAGGTCATGCCAAACAAAGATTTCTATGATTGGGTGACCAAGGGTTGGATCGAGGAGGAGCAGTGGACGTGGCATACCTGGATTTCAGCAAGGCTTCAACACCATTCAACATAGGAGACCGGTAAGCAAGTTGGGTAACTTTGGGGTGGGTAATAAGGTGGTAACCTGGATAAGAAGCTGGTTAGATGGATAGGACACAGAGGGTAGTGGTAAATAGAGTATGCTCAAAGAAGGGAGGTGACCAGTGGGTATCTTATGGATCAGTCTTGGGACTGGTCTCTTCATGTCTTTGTAAGTGATATAGCAGAGAAACTGGAAAGGAAGATCTGCCTCTTTGTGGATGACACCAAGATCTGCAACAGAGTGGACACTCAGGAGTGGTGGAAGAGGATGCTAGGGATGTCAAAGACTGGAAGAGTGGTCAAGGGTATGGCAGCTGGGTTTTAATGCAAAACAGTGCAAAATAAGGCAGCTGGGCATAGAAATCCAGAAGTGGAGTACAAGATAGGCAGAGTGATACTGACAAAGGCCAAGCAGGAAAGAGACCTAGGGTAATCATATCAGATAACCTAAAGGGTGGCCAGGCAGTGTGATAAGGCAGTCAGAAGGCTAGTGGGATGCTGGGGTGCATAGAAGGGGTATCACCAGCAGGAAGAAGGAGGTGGTGCTGCCCCTATATACAGTAGATCACTGGCAAGACCCCACCTTGAGTACCGTGGTCCAGTTCTGGAGACCATATCTGAGGAAGGACATAGACAGAGTGGAGGAGAGAACCACCAAAATAGTGCAGGGTCTGCATCAAAAGCCCTATGAGGAAAGGCCAAAGGAGCTAAATATGTACACTCTGGAGGCGAGAAGGAAAGGGGATATGATAGAAACCATTAAATACCCCATGGGGCAACCACTGCAGATGGTCAGAAGGGACCTCAGGTTAATGTCTCCTCTAAGAGATGGTGTCAACAGTGCCGCCCCACCCCAGTACTGTGCTACAGTGTCAGTACTGGGCATTAGCTAAGTTCCTGGTGTGGGATTAGAACCCCCAATCTTCTGATCTTCCTGCCCCAGAGGTGAGTGTGCAACCTAGCTACGGGCACTGTGCTACTACCTTAGCTACTGGCCCACTGCATCAGACACTGTGGGACTGGCAGTATAGCCTAGAGGTTAGAGTAACGATCTATGAATGAGCTTGATACATACAGCAGACAGTCCTGGGTTTGATTCCACAGCCTCCACCTGCATACTGTGTGACTCTGAGCAAGTCACTTGACCGCCTAGTATGCCTAGGTCAGCCCTGAAAACGGCACCCAGCCCCATGGGCCTTATCTACCCAGTTACCAAAAAATAAAATAAAATTATGATTCATAACAAAAAGGTTCTTACAAAAGCCACTAGAGGGCAGCCTCTGCTAATGAATAGGATATATACAACAAATGCTCTTTTTCATTTGCAGAGGTTCACATTTTGTCCCAGTCTGTCTTCATTCCAGTGCTCCACCTGGGTCCCCACTTTCCTTCCACATGTAGCAACCCTGCCTGCAAAGTAACAAAAATTACTGCAGGTTCAAATGATATCATTGCTTTCCTGGATCAGAGTCCAACCTCAGCCTCAGAAATGTGCCATTTCAGTCCAGTTCACTTCACCCTGGTACCGTCCAAACAACCAGACACAAAAACTGGAGGTGGACTGCAAGGAGACTAGATTGTAGCAGACCAAGTGGAAAACAGGTACCTCAGGCTAAGCAGGTACTGAGCCCTTGATACACCAGGACATGGGCCTGGTGATGATCTGAGAGTTGTGCTAATATTTCTCAGTCTGTGACTGAAGGAAATGATAAGCACAACTCCTGGAGGTCACTTTCTACAAAGCTGGGCAAGTGAATGTTTTTGTATTTTCAAAGAAGCCCAGGGTGGGGCCAGTCTATCAGTACTCAGGGCAGGGCCAGTCTATCAGTGCTCAGGGCAGGGCCAGTCTGCATCAGTGCTCAAGGCAGGGCCAGTCTTTCAGTGCTCAGGGTGGGGCCAGTCTATCCAGTGCTCAGGCGGGGGCCAGTCTATCAGTGCTCAGGGCAGGGCCAGTCTATCAGTGCAGTGGTAGAGCTGCTACGATTCTGGTGACCCAAGTTCAGAAACCAGCTCAAATTGTCTGGGCTGGCCGGGGTGGGGGTGGGTAAGCACTCTAGCAGATGCCTCCCTCTCCAGGGAGGAAGAAATGTGCATCCTGCAACACTACCAACAGCTAGGTGACACAGGTGATGAAGCAGTTCGGGAGCTCACAGCACATATTAGGAGGGAGAGCACAGGCGTCGGTGCATCAGGCTTCCCGGCACCTCTGACACATGTGCGCCCTCGATGGGAGGGACAGAAAAGGGGAAAATAAGGGCCTGCCAGGCAGATGAAACCCCACCCACGCCTCATGACCAGCTTGGTCTAGCATCCCCTCGACCTCGGGGGATGGTTCTGGGAGTACCTTCACAAGGCAATGACCAGAAAGTCAAGGGGTACCACTTTTTCTTTTTGAAATCTCTTTGTTCCTCTCCATACGCCATCACAGCCCCACTCTGTCAGGAGACGCCTATGCACCTGCCCACTTCACTGTCCCACCTGAATCCCCAGTGGACCCCAATGGAGCCATGGCTGCCTCCCCAGGCAGGCAATGGTATCACACCTTATCACCCTTATTTTCATCGGGTCCCCACGGTGGTCAGGCAGGCAGGAGTCATTAGGGTCTGTGCTGGCGCCCTTCCCTCGGGTGTCTCGCATCATTTTCCTGTTCTGGGGAATGGCAAGTGCCCTCACGCCAATGCGCTCCACCACCGCCCACCACTCCCCAACCCTCTCTCTGTATGCATCTGCACTTGCTATGCCTCCGGCTTCCACCAGAGGCCAGTCAAGTGCCGAGCCTGTACCCCTCCTTCCGGGAGAGAGAGGTGTCCTCCGGACGCTCAGTCCTCTCCCTCTGCCGACCCATGACAGCCCAGGCTCGTTCCCGAACCGGGCCACCAGCATGGTGCGAGGTGGTGTCCAGCACCTCAACCTCAAGCGCCACCCAGGACGGCTAGGGATACCACTTTTGTGGAGCAGAAATGTGGAGCAGAAAATGAGAGGCCCTACCTCAGGGGTAAAACCGTAGAAGGTACATCACAGCGTGTCACAGTAAATCCAGGAGTTCCAGAGTCTCCCAAGGGTGTGGCTCTGAAGGTTGGGTATGTGGCACTAGTAGCTGTGGAAGGTGGCCTCACAGGTGCCCAGAGGCTGATAAAAAAAGTTCCAAAATAATAAAGGCCCGGGATCCCAGATCATAGAACCTGCATGTGGTGGGCCACCCAGTGGCACAGCAGAAGAGCACTGCATGTCCACACTGGCAATCCAGGTTCACGGCAGAAGAGCAGTGCATGTCCATGCTGGCAATCCGGCTTCACTAGCAGAGCTGGGAGTTGGAGACCAAGTGGCCAGGCTGGTAAGTGCTGTCAAACGTAATGCAACCAAAGGAGGGAGGGCATCAGGACCTGCCAATGCAGTGACCCATCGCAGTGGGGCTGAGAACTTGTTCCTCACCAGGAGGGGGCGCATGTCTACTAAGAGGTGCTGGATCATTTGAGGCTGCAGGCAGCCAGAGCACTAGTTTGACATCAGGGTGCTGGAAAGAATCAAAATAAGGGGAGAAAAAGCAACCACTATTTAAATTTAGACCCTGGTACACTCGGACATCACACTATGCAACCTGCCACCTGACCAGATACTGGATCAGCAGTGGGCCTTCCCTGGGCCCTGTCACAAAAGGTGAAGCCGAGGAGGGCAGCAGTGGCATTTTAGTGGCAGATGGGGCTGGGTGATGGACTGGGGCCAGAAGAGGGCTGACGTGTGACTGATAAGGATACCAAACTATCTAGAAAGAACTGTTTGTGGTGCTCCCACAGGGCTTCACTTGGCAGCTAAGGTTGGGCCAAAATGCCACCACTAGAAAGGGTGTGGGATGGGGTGAAGGGTCTAGTTCAAAAATGTAACTGCGCTAGGCTTGGTAGTGCCGCCAGTAGCATATTGCTCTGCAGCGAGAGGACCCAAGTTTGTATCATGGAACTGACTCCTTGCTTCAGGCTGTTAGTCTGAGACACACAGCTTAGGCAGATACTTTCAGACTCAGAGGAGTGAGCAGGGCTGCTTATGGGGATAGGGTGTCACGGCTCATTGGCTGTGTTGGCCACATGCAGCTGGCCAGGCCCTGCTCAAACAGATGACACTGGAAGCTAGGGAGGAGGGTGAAGGGAAAGCCAGCGACATACAGCAATTTCCGCAATCTGAAGGGGCCAGTTCCAGGTATGACTCATCCTTCCCTTCCTATCCCTTACCCCCACCTCTCCCTCCTGCCCCCTCTCTACCTCCCTGCACTTAATCAAAGATTAGTTCACTGGGCTAATAACTTGCACTTTTGTTCTGTCTGAGGTGCTCCCAGATTGCACTAGCCCTGTGTTAACTTGCCCTTCACAACTGATTTTGTTTTGCTCACTTTCTCCAATAATGTTCCCCCATCTTCATCCTCTTCCCCAGCTGGTTTCCCAGTCTACCCCTCTGCCCTCCTTGATTGTCCCCCCACTGGACCTCATTCATTCAATAACTGCTAAATAATCTGCCTCTTAACCGTGATCCATTTCTGCAAGGAGTTGGCTCCAAGGCTACATTAAATTTCTGTACTATGTTTCTCAGATATGCCACTTGTAATTAAATGTATATTCCACAGGTATGATATATTTAATTGTATGTTATGTCACAAATGTGGTTGTATGATTATTATATTGTTTAACTTTATGTCGTTAAAATGTAATTGAATGTTTAATTTCTCAGATGTGTTAAATGTTAAACTGTATGTCTAATTCTTCATCCAGCTGTACCCCTCCCCAGGTCGCAACAGGAGATGAGCAACTTGTTGTTCAGCTGTGCCTTCAGGTAAAACATTTCAATAAATAAATACAAAATACAGTTGACCCTTCAGCATGCAGTGCAGTGTCACAGATTCCTGCATGGCAAAGGATTAACTGCCAGTAAAAACTCATGCTTATTTCTTGCAGTAACACTACAGAACTCAACGTATTGTGTTGCATCTGGTGGGGCTTCTCTAGGTGGTGAGAAAACAAAATGAGATTTGGCTAGTGCCAATTTCAGTGTAAGGTGCTATATTTAATTTAAAAGGCTTTCAACACTGTTCAACATAGGAGGCTAGTAAGCAAGCTGGGTAGCTTAGGATGGGTCCAAAGGTGGTAAACTGGGTAAGAAATTGGTTAGGGAACAGGCAACAGAGGGTGGTGGTAAACAGAGAGGCTGATCAATGGGGTTCCTCGGGGATCAGTCTCGTTAATCTTCACAGGTGACATTGCAGAGGAGCTGGAAGAGAAGGTCTGCCTCTTTCTGGATGACACCAAAATCTGTAATAGGGTGGACCCTCGGGGGATGAACAGGGACCTCAGAAACTACAGGAGTGGTCAGTGGTATGGCAGCTGGGTTTCAATGCAAAAAATGCACTTAGGGCACAGAAACCCAGGGCAGAGTACAAAATGAGTGTAGTGGCATTGATGACCCCGAGCAGGAAAGAGATCTGGAGGTAATCATTCATCAGATGACCTAATGGTGGCCAGGCAGTGCAACAAGACAGTCAGGAGGGCTAGTTGGATGCTGAGGTGCATAGGGAGGAGTATCACCAGCAGAAAGAGGCAGGTCGTGTTGCCTCTGTATATATCATGGTAAGATTCCACCTAGAGTACTGTGTCCAGTTCTGGAGACCAGATCCCTGGAAGGACATAGAGTGGAGGCAATCCAGAGGAGGGCAACTAAAATGGTGAACGGTCTGCATCAAAAGCCCTATGAGGAGGGACTTAAAGGACCCCAATATACCCTGAACAGAGGAGGGAGATGGGAGATATGATAGAGACTTAAATATCTCACAGGTGTAAATAAGGTGCAGGCGGAAGTATTTTTCAGAAGAAAAGGTGCTCAAAACAAGGAAATAAGGGAGGACAAGGCCAGCCCGCTGGCACAGAGGGTTGAGGCACTACGCCTTTACTTCATGCTGTGCTGGCAAACTGGGCTGGGAACAACCTCAGGTCATCGGGTGCCAGCATGGGGGAGGGAGGGCAGGATCAAGCAGCTAACAGCAGCTCTCCTTTCAGGGGAGGTCATCGCCCCCACAGTACCATGCCACTGGGTGGAGTTCTGGTGGCAGCATGGGTGGGAGAAGGCAGCAAGTGGGAGGTCTCGAGTCGCGGTACACACGTGCCTCCATATCACGTGCACTGCGCCTAAGGAATGGGACAGGCACAAACTGGGGAAAACCTACAAAAAAAAAAACAAAACAGAAAAACAAGGAGACATGCTATGAAGCTGAGGAGGAGGGGGGTAGAGTCAGGTAGTGTGCCGTCTCCCATGTGACATTTTAAAATCAAAGTACATTACAGTGGCAATCACTGTGCCACTGTACATGTCCTAACACTAACTTTCTCGGGGTCTTGCCTCCCTCCCCAACTCAGAGTGAGTTGATTAAATTTATTATGGTGGATTCGGGGGGCAAAGCTGAAGAAACAAAGTTTCTTGGCTGGGTGTATGCTGACTGCAATTGTGGTCAACATAAATCCCTCTCTATGAGTCACGCTGCAGTAAAGTTGTCACTGCAGTGTTGTAGATCCAAGTCAGGTGAGATATCAGGAAGTACTTTACAGAAAGTAGTGGATTCCTGTAACAGCCTTCCAGCAGAGGTGGTGGGAAAAATAGTGGTGGGGTTTAAGAATGCATGGAATAAGCACAAGGGAATCACAGTGGAAAGGATGGAGGGAAGGGAGAAGGACCTGTAGATCAGGCATGGTCTTCAGTAATAGTGTAGGTAGGAAGAAATGGGCAGAGTGGATAGGCCAATCAGCTCCTATCTGCCATCAAATTCTCTGTTTCTGTTAACAAGGCTGGTCTTGCTTTTTACGTTATCCTTGTTTATGTGTGTGGCAGGCCTTCTTGTCTCACCAGTCTCACTCTACAGTTATTTGAGGACCACATCCAATGTCAGTTTACATTTTTATATACAGTGCCCACAGAGGGCTTTGACACAGCAGTGCTGTTTTTCTGTAATGCTCCTCACACCATACATGGTGATTCAAGTCCACCCAACACCAAGCAGTTAGTTTCATCACCCAGCCCAAACTCACTTATAAGCCGGCCCACATATCACCCATTTTTTATTCTCTGATGGTCCGGGTTGGACACCAGACCTGTCAGGTAGTTGGGGTGGGCAAATGTTTTTTATTCCCTGATGAACCAGTTTGGGCTCCAGATACATCAAGTAGTTTGGAAGAGGAGTCAGATTGTTTGTATTCCCTGACAGGCCGGGTTGGAGTTGGGATTCATGAGGTTGTTGAGCAGATGGGGATAGATTTATTTTTATTCCCTAGCAGTCCTGGTTTGGCCCTGGACTCATGAAGTAGCTGGGTGGAAGAGGAGAGACACAGATTTTTATTCTCCAATACATCATTTGAGTACTGGACTGGTTAGGTAGTTTGTGGGAGAGGCCAGATTTTGTTTTTTCCTGCTGGGTTGGGCTCTGGAACCATCAGGTAGTTTGCACAAGGGGAACAGATTTTGCTTTATTTCTTGATTGGCCAGGTTGGGCAGCGCCATTCTGCTGCACAACAGGTTGGGTTGGAGTGTCCATGGCAGTAGGATCCTTATATGCATATTGGGAAGAGTGCACACCTGAGACTGAGCTCTGAGAGAAGAGAAGAGCAAGAGAGGAGAGTCAGCAGTGAAGCCGGGATCACTGGCAGTTGAGGTAACAGCCTCGAAGTGCATACCACTGGTCCCCTTTGGTCAGTCGCCCATACTGGTGTGCTGTAGGCAGGAGGAGATGGAAATGCCTGAACAGGCTGGTAGCTGCAGTAGTACAGTGGCAGCTCCAAGCCTCCTGTGTAGTGTTTTAACCCATCACTGTGACCTGAGTGGATGGGCATGGGATAGCAGTGTTTATTACCCTGCTTATTCCAGCTTCCATGCACCACTTTGCAGCCGCTCCTCCTTATCATCATTTGGCTTAATACATGGGCCAGGCTGGGTGTGAGATCCATCAAAGCTAGTTGAAGGGAGAGGATGAATTTTTATTCCCTGATGGGGCAGGTTGGGCATTAGACTGGTAAGATATTAGGGCAAAAGATGGGCAGATATTTTTATTTCCGCCAGGAGGGTTGTGTACCAGACCTGTCATGTTATTGGGGTAGGGGCAGATTTTTTTCTGTATTATTATTATTTATTGTACTTTTCTCCCTTGCTGCCTATCCTGCCCCCATCGGTCCAACCTGTGCACCCAGCCCTGTCATCCATCTTCTGGGACTTACCTGCTCCTCGTGTTCCTCCTTGGCTTGCTCCACTCCCTGACAGCATTCAAGTGCAGTACTGGGACAGCGCCACAGTTGATGAAATTCCTTGATGGGCCGGGTTGGGTACTGGACAAGTTTTGGGAAGGAGTCCAAATGTTTTTTTTCCATGATGGGCCACACTGGGCACTGGGTCTGTCAGGTTGTTGACTAGAGGTGGACGTATGTTTTTTCCCCTGACAGGCTTGTTTGCATACTGGACCCATCAGGTACTTTGAGAAAAAAGGAACACAACTTTTTCTATTTCCTTACTGGCTGGCTTGGATATTGGGCCAGTCAGATAGCTGGAGAGGAGAGGGCCAGATATGGTTTTATTCCGATGGGTCAGGTTAGGTGCCAGATCTGTCAGGTTGTCGGGAGGAGACAGATTTTTTCCTTTGGTGGAGCCAGGCTGCTCACTGGACCCATCAAGTAGTTGGGAGAAGGGACCGTTTTTTTATTCCATCTCAGGCCAGCTTGGGCACCAGAAATTCTGTTCTATTCTACATTCCTGCACTGCCAGTATGGAACTCCTGTGCACTGTGATACACTTTGGGATACAGTGTGATGAAAGTCATGTTGGTTAAGTGTTGTTTTGCAAATTGCCTTACCCTAGCTCCTGCCTCCTCCAGCAACTGATCTCACCTACCCCTTAGTTTTCCCCAGTCCTGGCAGGCTAATCAGACTGACTGAAAACACAGCTCTTTTTTTCATTATGCAGAGAGATTGAAAGAGATACTTTCAAGTTCCTACAAGCATCAAATGGTACCACAGAAATACTATAATTTGTTTTTTGCATTGCAGCAATATAATTCCAACAAAACTCTCAGTTTTATACAGGCAATTTTTTTTCAGAAAAAATCTTTCCATTTATGAAGTTGTGCAGACTGAGAGTTTATTATTACTTCCTCTCTAAGCTTGTTCATTGTCATTCTTGTCATCACAGTAGGGGCTAGGCTAAACAACCTGAGGATTTCTTCAGTGTGTATCACTTAGGTCAGCTACACATGCACAAAAAGTAGCACCACTTGCACAAGAGCAGCACCACTTGGCTCAACAGGTTCTCATGCACTCTCCTCACAGCCAACAGAAAGTTAGCAAAGCATTACAGACAGCTGCAAGGAGCACTATCAAGGCACAATACTCACTCACTGCATTAAAAAGGCACATCCAGTCCCCAATGCATTTCAATGGGACAGCTGCAAAATACTTTCTGACTTTAACCCCAATACAAACTGGTCTGCTATGCAGACTAGCCCTAAAAAGTGCACCCGTGGCCCTTCACAGTAGGGTGCATATTCGTGAAATGTACCTTTCTGGCAGCCCACCTATGTAATCACTCCAACAGTGGCAGAGACGGTCTGAAAAGTGGTAGGACCAAGGATGTAAAATCCCCTCCCCGAATGCTTTCACCCATAGAATACATTTTTCTCAGTCAATTTTGTAGTTTAATTTGTAATTTGTGGTGTAACTGCCCCATAACTGACAGCAGCTAGCTTCTTGATACCCACCTGAAGACCTGGCCATTCTTTTTCATTTTAAAGTTTGATCACTGTGCCTTAACTCAGCAGGCCATGAACGCAGCCTACCCCTAATCAACACTACTCAGGCCTTTCACTTTTAAAATTCTGCTGACACACACTGCAAGCTACGAAGGGAGTGATTAGAAAATAACTTTTTTTTGTTCATTTTTTATTGTTTTAAAAATACGTCTAATAACAGTACAATCAAATAATACATAAATCACATTGAAAATACATTTGTATAACATGTTACAGCTAAATCAATATGTGCTCGAAATATCTGAAACACTTTCCTTCAAATGTATACCAATTCTGTAAGAAAATAAAGTCATCTTTGTTAGTGGTGAGGAGAAATATTATATACCCAAAGGAAAACATAAAATATATAGCACCCCATAACAATATCATACCTGTACCTGTGAGTTTGACTGTCAGATAATATTCTACTTAAAGAAATGCTTGAGTTAACATCCGCTATAAACTACTAGATGTACTAAAAGCCTAAGAAGTCAAATATAACAAACAACAGTTTCATAACTTGGTAGGCTTGTAGTAAAGAGTCCGAGAAGGCAAATCTAAAACACAGATTTTATAATTTAACAGGCCTAAGCGATTATTATTCCAAGCATGAGCCTGGAGGTGACCTGCACAAAAGGGCAGGCAAGAAGAAAAGAAAATGGAGGAGACTAGGAATAAGGTCAGGCATGGATTCCCAGCAACAATAATAGCATATGTTAAATCAGCAGAGAATGTCAGGTGAGGTTACATAGCACATCTTTGATAGTGTACCCGTTTAAGAAGCTCACGTGTTCTGACCAGTGTCTGGGATATGATCTCCCATAGCAGCTGTTTGCGCTCTCGTTTTTAGTGTTGCAATCACACCTTTGTCCATCGGCTACAAATGGGTGGTAGTGTTGGCTGCTAAATAGAGCACTGCGATCTTCTCATCTCATGAATGGAGTCCTCAGCACTAGGGGTGGGCTTAACATTGATCCAGCAATGCTTTTAGTACCTTTCCTTTGCTCCTCAAATAGCACCAGACTGCTGGCACAAAATCATTGTGGAACCACAGCGGAAAATGTCCCAAGTCATCTACATTAGGTGGGTATACAGTAGTGGAAGGGCTTCTTTGTTGCTATGGTGCAAGCAGCGAGGATAGCTGTACTCACAATACACAGACTTGAGCTTATGTTCCTCACTGGCATTGGTGCAGACAAGCAGTGTCAAACACAGTTTGAACATTTTGTAGCCCTTAGTGGTATCTGCTTCAAAATGGGCTGCCAAAGTACAAACTGGGAGCCATTTATAAAACAAGCAAGTTTCTTCCACATTGTACAGCATGTCCATGTCATGGCCTCCAGCTTCTATAATTCTGAGTCTGATCTCTGTTCCCCAGCTATCTTAAGTTGCCTGATGCCTTCCTGTTTTTAAAATCTCCACAACTATTCAGGACTAGATTTAAAGTTGTTTTCCTCCCTATAAAGTGCCTTTGCAAATTACTCTGCTTTTTCCTTGAAATAACTCCAGACAAGGAATCCCTGCCTCACACTGATTTTTCAAACCATAGGCACACAGCTGAGTTGACCTCAATGTTAGAACTAAGCCACATCTTTTTATCTGAAGTCTGTTTTTCACTGCACTGGAAGGCAGTTTTGCAGCTGATCCTCCTGCTTTCACAGGCCGCACAGTTGATTTGGCAGCCCATATTTGGTAGCAAGCTTTGAGGTTGATTCCCCATTTTTCATTCTGCCAAGATCTTTATTTTGTGTTCCAGATCTAGCGCCTTTTTTTTTTCTGACATGTTTTCTTTTTTTATGGCTACAGTCAAAACGTACTGGAGGACTGACCAACCACACACAGAGGGAGACACAAGAAGGTTGAAAATAGCAGTATTTAAGCTAGCACCTTATTGACTTCAGCTGTCAATCAGTCAATCAGTAAGTTAAGGGAGCTAGAGGCAACAGTAAAGTAGCAATACAGCAATCAAGCAATTAACATAACCATGATTAAGTAGAGCTGCAGTCTAACCAAGCAATTAAGCAGGTGATAATGGGGTCCAAACATCATGTCCATTGTAACCTGGATTTGTTATAACAAGATACATTATAGTGAGGGACCACTGTAGTTTGTTTAATGTTGTAAGGTGACCAGAACCTTTTGGAAAGGGTGTCAAACAAACAGAATTTCCTTGCCTTGCTGCCACTATATATGCATATAGGAACACAAGCACCAGGGCCACAAGACCACCAAAGCCGAGTACTTCTCTGCCTCCTTCCAGGCAAACATAAACCACCCCTCCAAATTTTGGAAGGTAGTTCAAGCCATCTTCTCCCCACCTACTCACCCTCCTATGCCAGTCCTCAGGGTAGGCAGCAGTCCCCTTCTGACCCCTCTCTGCAACCACTGAATTCAACACCTTCTTCACCATCTGTACCTCGTCTCTTCTCTCCACTCTCCCCACCACCACTCCCGGGCCTCCCTGTATCCCCACATGGCCCCACCTTCTTCTTGCCCGTTTCCCCACCTGAGGCACTCAATGCCCTCCTCACCCTAAACCCTTGCAAGGGTAAATGCCCAGATGGACTTGATGCCAAACTCTTAATTTCTCTGCCCACACTATCACCTCCCCAATTGTCTTGCTTTAAACCTCTCTGTCTCCCGAGCATCGGTACCTGCAGCTGGGAAGCCTGCAATGGTCATCCCTCTCCCTAAAGGTGGCAACCCCTCCAGCCCAGATAACTACCAACCAATCTCCCTACCCCATCCTTAAACACAGAAACACAGATTTTTGACAGCAGACAAGGACCACCTTGCTCACCCAGTCTGCCCATCGTTGCCAAACTTCAGGAGCACATTGTTCTTTCCCAGCTCTCTTCTTTCCTCAACTTCTCCTCCTTTTTCACCTCTTTCCAGTCTGGTTTCAGGAAATCTCACTCCAACCTCCACCTCCCTTCTGCAGCTTACTGATTCCATTCTTACTTTGGAGGCAGTATAGCACAGTGGGTTAAGACTCTGAGCTGCAGATCTGGAGACCCTGGTTTGAATTCCATAGCTACCCTAGGTGCATACTGTGTGATCCTGAGCAAGTCACTTCCTTGTGCTCCCAGGTCGCATCTGGAAACAAAGCTTCAGCTAGTGTGCTGCTCCTGGTTAAACAATGTTTCCCTTTCCTTTCTAGTATGGACCAGGGCCATATCCATCAGTGATAGTCATTGAACTGGCCAAGGCTTTTGACACAGTATGCCACTCTCTCCTCCTGAGACAAACTATCAGATGCTGGACTCTCAACATCAGTTGTTGCCTGGTTCTGCTCCTACTTGATGGTTGGTGTGCATCAAGATTGGTGACTCCCTATCCCCCCAACAGTACTGGTGTCCCACAGTCTCCGTGCTCAGACCCTTCTCTTTTTGGTAGTCTTAATGACCTTCCAGTTGTCTGCGCCTCCACCTCCATTCACATGTATGTGGACGACGCAGTCCTGTACACCTCTGGCCCTTCCCTTCATATGTGGCGACCATACTCCAGAAGGACATCAATAAAGTTCAGCTCTGGTTTTGCTCAAATCAGCTGTGCCTAAACACCAAGAAGACTGTCTCCATGACCTTTGGCACAAGGCAGAGACTCTCTAGACTAAGCTCCCTCCTTTCTTCCACACATTGGATGGGAATACATTAGCAGATGTTACCTTCTTTAGGTATCTAGGGTCTGAGCCAACCAGAACCTGGACTGTTCTGTGCATGTAGGTACCATCCACTAGAACTGCACCCCAAGCTTGGTGCTCGACATAGAAACCGTGGCATCTCTCTGCTGGCTCACTGCACAACTGTACAGAAAATGATCCTCCCTACATTCGACTATGGTGATATAGTCTGTAGTGCTGCTCCCAAGTCCTCCCTGGCCAGAGTGGATAGCCTCTTTCACTCTTTCTGATGCTTTGCCATAGATAGCCCACCTCAGACCCATCACTGCAACTCTACAAAACCCTCTCCTTCCCATCTCTTGAAAATAGTTGTCTATCCCTGCGCTAGCTTTGTATCAAATTCTGATTTGGGACCTCCCTCTTACCTCATGTCTATTTATCCACCCCATCCTCCTACTCCCTTCGGAATGCCAGTCCGAACCCTTGCACCTTTCTCCCAGGTCCACTGCTGCTGGCCAGACCGCCTTCTTGTATCATGGCCCCAAGTTGTGGAATGCCTCCCCTCACCCATCTGCTCCGCCTCACCCCTCTTTCCTTTCCTACCTACTACATGATTCCCTCCCCAGTCTGCAACTGTCCGTAACACCTCCTCCAAGTCCCCCACCCTCCCTAGAATTGTTGCATCTACACTTGACTGCTGTCTTTGTCTCATTACCCTTCAAGATGTTTCCTTGTATCATTCCTATAGGATGTTTGTACTAACTGTTTATATTTACATCATACAACTCTGTCCTGTATGCCATCCCCCAATCCAATTATCTGTGCTTGTTCCAGTTATACAGTCAGCTGCTTCTCTGTAGATCCTGCATTACCTAAATGTGCAAAATTGCTCTCACTGCATGCACATACCTGTGTTTAGTAACTGCCCTGTCGCATACCTTTACTTTTATTCTGTATTTATTTTGTTCCTGCAGTTATTTTTCTTATACACTACTATACTACTGCCTGCTCTTCTACCCCTTTCCCCCAGGACGCATCTGGAAATGAGCGATTTCTGCTCAACATGCCTTCCTGGTGAAATGTTTAAATAAATAAATATATCTGCATTGCCCATCTGCTACACTTATGGCAGCCTGCAGGTGGCACTGGCTACCAAGCTGCCTGTTCCTTTGACGTTTGAAACTATGCACAAGTGGATCTCAGAGGTTTCTAGCTTTCTGGTACTTAGAAACATAGATAATGACAGCAGAAAAGACCGACGGTCCATCTAGTCTGCCCATATTAACCTTCAAGACCTATAGTCACTGTAGGGTCTATGCTTACCCTATTCCTCTTTTGTTCACCGTGTTTCCACCTCCCCAGTCCTGCTGGGTGATTACTATACCTTTAGCTCTATTCCAGCTGTATTTGAAGTCATTTATGGTTCAGGCACCCATTACCTCTGCTGGCAGAACATTCCATAACTCAACCACTCTTTCTGTAAAATAAAACTTCCTCAAAGATGTTTTGTAATTCTTCCCATTATCCTCCACTCATGACACTGTGTCCTAGCGTCTGTTCTTGGTAATTGCTCTTCACAGTTCACCTTGTATATTCCTTTCAGGAACTTGAGGGTCTCAGTCATATCCACCCCAGTCTGGTTTGGTGAATACCCATTCAGTGCTTTAGCTAATCCTCACAGGGTTTGCTTTCTTGGCCCAATCATCCTGATCATGTAAGCAATAAGGCATGATGGGGTGTCGTGGAACACATTTCACCACATGGCCAAAGTAATAAGGCCACGGGAAGGCTGAAGGCGAGTGACTTTAGCCTCTAGCCTACGGTAAAATGTGTTCCATCAAAAGTGCCAATTACTACTATAAAAGGCTCCTTTTTTAAAACATTTTACAGTTGGAAAAGCATGTTTATATATAGAAACAATAGATTTACTTGTGTACATTTATGATAAAATAGTCCTTCCACCCACTACAAATGATGTCAATGATGATGATATCATTGTATTATTATACTACTTTCTTCTTCCTGTTTTTCCTCCACATTCAAGATATGGAATGTTTATCGTAGAATGTTTACCATGGAACACATGGATTCAAAATTCTGCTCAGTTCCATTGGTAGAATGTTTCTCTCCTAACACTCTGTACACACAGACAACAAAGGCCTTTGTTACAGCCAGAGACTCAATTATCTCACTGTCAGGGCAAGAAGAAGACAGTTCCCTGATGAGCAGGTAAAGACAGAAGGGGATTTTCACTGTCAGCAAAGAAACAGTTGTAGTGAAAACTATAAACAATATTTATTGTTTCTAATTTATTTATGTACATAAGGAAAGTGTGATAATCAAGAAACTACAGTTAATTAATTTGTTTATTTTTATTTAAGGTAGCTTTATTTTTAGGGCCCAGATTAAGTTTTTTTTTACAGTGTAAAGGTAGCAGCCATGTTTGTGGTGGAAGATCAATTCTGGCTGTAGGGGCTATCTGAAATGCCTGTGTTCCAAATGCCCATTGATCTGGTTTCGGACTCTTGCAGTCCTTTTCTTAGCCATGTGTAAACCATATTTTACACATAAATAACAGCCAATCAGATTCCATGATTTTACCTTGCCATTTTATAAGCTCGTACACTATCTCCAGCCTGTCCCTGTCCTTTTTAGGAGGGACTCCAGAACTGGGCACAGTACTCAATGTGTGGTCTTACCAGTGACATGTACTGAGGTAAGAGTACCTCCTACTTCCTACTGTCGAAGTCTCTCCCAATGCATCCTAGCACCCTGCTACCCTTGCTGAAGGCCTTATTACATTGGCTGGTTGGTTAAGGGAGTGCTGATGATGACTCAAGGTCCCTTTCCTCTGATGTTGTGCCTAGATGAACCCCTCTCATCTAGTACTCTATTCTTTGTTCCCAAAGTGCATCACTTTGCACTTCTTTCATTCAGTTTCAGTTGCCAGACTTTGGACCACTTTTCAAGCATTTTCTGGTTTTCTGCAATTCCTTATCCTCTCCACACTGTCAACTGTACCACAGGTTTAGTGTCATCTGCTAATAGACACAACCTGCCCTGGTTCTCTCTCCTATGTCGCTGATGAATACACTGAAGAGGACTGGGCCCAGAACAGATCCCTGTGGTACTCACTATGGCCTCTCTTTCCACTGATCTGACCCCATTCACACACCTCTCTGCTGCCTCCTCCAACCAACTCCCTACCCATCTTACTATTTCCTGGCTGTTCCTAGATCCCCCACTTCTTCAGCAGCCTTGATGTGGCACTGAGTCAAATGCCTTGCTGATGTCAAAATATAGTAATTCTACTGCGTGCCTCTTGTCAACTGCCCTGGTTACCCAGTTAATGAATACTATCAAGTTGGTCTGAAAAGACCTCCTGCCACAAACCCTTGCTGCTTACTATCCTGAAGCCCACTGTTCTCCAGGTATTCCACTAGGTTCTCTTTAACTAGAGTATCCATCAGTTTCCTGCCACGGACATAAGGCTGATGGGTCTGTTGTTTCCCAGCTGCTTTTGTCCCCACCCTTATGTAGTGGAACTACATCCGCCATCCTCTAGTTCTTGGGCCACCCTTTCTGCAAAGAGCTAGCCCTGCCAGGGGTTTGGCTAACACCCATGCCAGTCCCCTTAGTACCCTCAGATGCATCCCATCCAGCCCTGGGGCCTTTATTTACCTTCAGGGCTGTTAACCCTTTTCCGATTCTTTCACTAGCATACTTCTGCAGCCTCATTTCCAGGACCCTCTATCAGCTGCCTATGTGCAGTTCTCCTGGCAAGGACCCATGGTTCTCCAGTGAATACCTAGCAGAAGTAGTCATTCAGCATGGCTGCTTTCTGCCCATCTTCCTTTATTATCCTGCCCCTTCAGCCTGACAATCCTCCCTCCTGTCTTTCTTTTAACATCATTTATCTTTGCTGACTGCTGTGCCTTTGCAGTTATCTTTGCTGACTGCTGTGTCCTTGCACTCAGCTGAAAAGATTTGTATTACCCTGCTCCACTGGGCACCATCGTTGTACTCTTTCGCCCGAATATTCAGAAGGAGTTGCGCATGCATGCACAACCCACTGATGCACCCACATGATATTCAAGTGAGGGATTGAGCCTGGCACAATTCGATGCGCGGGCATCAGTAATGTATGCAATGCGGGTGGGGGGGCATGCCATGCACACTCCGCACATCGATGTTCAGCCCAGGATGTGCCGAGCCCATGCATCCACAACCCCTACTGCGCTGCAGACAGGTGAGCTAAAAAAAAAAGGAGCAACAGCTGGCCACCCACATGTGAGCTGCCATATTGCAGAGCACAACACGGCAGCTGCCACCTGTGGGTGGCTACCCGAGCTCCGGGTTGCACCTTTGTGGCGTGCCCTCCACCATGCCTGATCACCGCATACGTAGATAAAAGGATCGTCCTATATCCCTGGTGGTCCAGTGGACCACTTGCAGCCCAATGGTGGGCATATGTTGAATAAAATAAATGCCCTATATCCCTGGTGGTCCAGTGGACCGCTCACAGCCCAACCGCGGGCATAAGTAATAAAAGGAGAGGTCCAATATCCCTTGTGGTCCAGCGGTGCCCCCCTCCCACCTGCCCACTGAGCCCCACTGCCTCGCTCCCCCCAGCGGTCCAGCATCTTCCACCCGCCTGTCGCCCCCCGACTGACACCATATGGTAGGGCTGTACGCCCATTGTCCAGCATGAGCCACTGGCTTGCAGCCTGTACCATACTACACAGTCCAGATATATGAAAGACACTGCGGGTGGCCAGGGTGCGATATTCAGCGATGCTGTGCCATGGTGCAACTCTGTTGAATATCACCCCTGTCAACGCCCTAGCCTTCCAAAGTTGGCGCTGCGCCATGTTGCGCCACAGCCTGTCACGCAGTCTGAATATCCGGCCTTTGTGTATTCTTAATTTTGCATAATATCCTATATTGTATCGTTGTATTGTATCCAGCCATATTTATATATGTCCTGTATTGTATCGCTGTATTGTATCCAGCCATATTTGTATTATGTCCTATACTGTATCATTGTATTGCATCCAGCTATATTTGTATTATGTTCTATAGTGTATCATTGTATTGTATCCAGCCATATTTGTATTATGTCCTATGCTGTATCATTGTATTGTATCTAGCCATATTTGTATTATGTCCTATACTGTATCGTTGTATTGTATCCAGCCATATTTGTATTATATCCTTTATTGTATTGTATCCAACCATATTTGTATTATGTCCATACTGTATCGTTGTATTGTATCCAGCAATATTTGTATTATGTCCTTTATTGTGTCGTTGTATTGTATCCAACCATATTTGTATTATGTCCTATACTGTATCGTTGTATTGTATCCAGCAATATTTGTATTATGTCCTATACTGTATTGTTGTATTGTATCCAGCAATATTTGTATTATATCTTTTATTGCATCATTGTATTGTATCCAACCATATTTGTATTATGTCCTATACTGTATTGTTTTACTGTATCCAGCCCCACCAGCCATAACATGGCTCCACTTATACCTCCACAATAGACAACAATCAGTCTAAATAGATGATATCTCTCCTCTCCTGTCCCTATCGAACTGGCGTTTCCCAAGAATCTATTCTTGGCCCCATCTCTCTCTCTTCATAAATGACCTTCCCTCCACCTGTCTCTCCTCCAGTGTATATCTCTGTGCAGATGATACGCTCATCTTTGCCTCGGGCACCTCCTATGACAGTGTCCTCCCATTCTTCAGAACGACTTCAAAGGTCCAATCCTGGCTCCTCAAGAACCTGCTCACTCTTACTGTAAAAAAATGGTCACTATGGTTTTGGCTCCAGACAGAGCTGGCTACCCTCCCAGCCCCAGTGCTCACCACCATGGATGGCTCACACCTCTATGTAGTCTCAGCCTTCAAATACCTGGGTATTTGACTGGACAACCACCTCAACTACTCCACTCATGTTGAGGCGATCTTCACTAAACTCCAGCCCAAACTCGCTGTCCTCCATCACTACAAATTCTGCCTCCTGATCCCTACCCATTGCGAGCTTGTACGTAAAACAGTCTTGCCAGTTATAGACTATGCAGACATTGCCTATGGCACGGCCCCATCCTCCTCCCTCCCTCTCCAGACTTGACATCCTTCTAAAGTCTTTCTGCTGATTCGCCACTGCCCCCTCCCACTCACTCACCACTGCCTGCTCTATGCTCCACTCTCCCTGGCCCCGCTCTCCACAGGAGAAGCATCCACTGTGTCTCCTTCTTAGCCAAATTCTAGCTTGGTTCCCTCCCCCACCTCACCTCAATCCCTCCCCACCTCACCTCAATTGCCTCACTTAACTACACTCTTAGCCACAGGGATACCATTTTTCCACCTCCCCTGCCCCCACACTCTTTCCGGTCAAGTTGCCTTCTCGTACCACCTCCCCATCTCTGGAATTCTCTGTCCTCTAACCTTTGCCTGGCCCTTCTAGTTCTGCCTTTACTCAGCTCCTCAGGCACCTACCCTACTTGCACTGTCCTAACTGCTCTAACAGTTCCAGTACACAGCAGAGGTGCCACAGTCTCTACTCATGCCGCCATAGCTGCCAACTCCAAGCAGACCTCACTTCCTGTCTCACTCTTCACACTGATCAATTGTATGTCATCGACAATGTATTGTACTCTTTGTTAAATGTTTGTGCAAACTGCCTGTATTTCCACATCTATTGTTACTCTCCGTTACAAACTGTACCCAGGTCACACCTGGAAACGAGCCTCGGCTCAGTGTGCCATTCCGGTCATCAAATTTTAAATAAATAAAAATAAAAATGTCCTATATTGTATTGTAGTATTGTATCCAGCCATATTTGTATTATGTCCTATATTGTATCTTTGTTTCCCTAAAATATGGAACTCTCTACCTCCCCAAATCTGACACTCCTCCTCCTCTATTCCATCAACACTGCCCTCTCCAACTATCTTGCACCTAACTGTTCCTGTCATGACTCACTTTAATTTCCTTCATCTTCCTCCTTACAGTTCATCACCATTCGTAATTTACCCAATGCCTCTATCGACTCTACTGCCTCTACTGACCCAAGCCCCTCCTAGGTGCTAGTTCTCATACATTTCTCCTTCCCTACTCTCTCCCCTTTTCCCTAGCCTTTACATTCCCCTTGCAGGGTTCTCAGCATCCTGAAGAGGTCCTATAGTGCCTAGGCTTGCCACCTTTCCTTCCCCATCTACTCATCCTTGGCCTTCCAGGTCCCTTGCAGGGTCCCCAGCATCCTTAAGGGTTCCTTGGATCAGGCCTCAACCCCTCAGGCGTTTTCTCATTCCCTCCTCTCACTATCCCTCTATAATCCAACGCTCAACTGCAAGAGGGCTTACAATCACCTGAATTTCCTGCCCCTTGCAGGGTTCATTGCATCCTGAAGGGTTCTTTTTCGGTCAGACCTTATTTCCCCTCCTAGGTATTAATCACACTTATTCCTCTCTCTCTCCTCTCTAATCCTACTTCAGTCCACTGTCCCTTGCAGGGTTCCCTGCATCCTGAAGTGGTCTCTCTGAGACACGACTCTGCACTATTTGTTATCTCATACTCGCTCTCCTTCATCCCTTATTTCCACGATAGCACTTGTTCACTTATTACCATTGCCCTTATTAATTGTTCTCACAATGACATATGTATGCAACACTGTTTGTAACAACTGCCTCAATTAATTGTATGCTATGTTGATCTTTGTAACTTAAATGGAAAATGACTCATCCCTATTGTACCCCTACCTCCCAGGTTGCACCAGGAGTTGAGCAACCTGTTGCTCAGTGTGCTTTCCTGGTGAAACATTTCAATAAATAAAAATAAAAAGTTGTATTGTATCCAGCCATATTTGTATTATATTCTGTATTGTATTGTATTGTTGTATTGTACCCAGTCATATTTGTATTATATTCTATATTTGTAATATTGTATTCAGCCATATTTGTATTATATTCTGTCTTGTATTGTACTCAGTCATTTTTTTTTACAAGGAGTGACACACTAAGCTGAAGCTGGTTTACAGGTGTGACCTGGGAGCACAAGGAAGTTAGGTGACTTGTTCAGGGTCACAAAGTATGTAAGTGGAAGCTGTGGGATTCAACCAGATCTCCAGGTTTGCAGCTCAGAGCCTTAAACCATTGCAATATACTGGCTCCATGCCACTGTGCTATACTGCCTCCATGTCATTGTATTTGTTGTTGCTGCAGTATTATTTGTTCTCCTTGCTCCCCTTTCCTGGGTCGCACCTGGAAATGAGCCTCGGCTCAGTGTGCCTCTCTGGGCAACAAACTTCAAATAAAATAAAATAACATAAATAAATAAATAACATTTTCCCTTATATATTTAAAAATATATTTTTCCATCCCTTGATCCCCTCCATATTATGCAGTTCTGTGTCTGCCTTTGTGATCTTGACTGCCCTCTTGGCCTCCCTAGTTTTTTCTGATACTTTTTATTTATTTATTTATTTTTATTTATTAAACTCTAGGATTGCAAGTACTTTTGAGCAGGGACTGCTCATTTACAAAGTTCCACATCAAAGGATGTAGGGTAACACATACAAAGGAAAGCGATAGATACATTCTTTACACTCAGAGTTGATTAAGACAAGGTATATACAGTATGTTGTGGAAGAGTCAGCAGAAGCTAGCATGAGTCAGATTTAAAGGTGGACTGAATGTGAAGGAGGAAGTCAGGCAGTTAGCGAGCACGACCATTGTCAGATGGTAGAGGTGGATAGCAAGAGATTGGTGAGGGTGGCTTGAGGCCTAGTGTCAGCTGAGAGGGAGGGGTGGCTAAAGAGTGGGGTGGGGTCAGGTGATGGAAAGAGGGAAGAGCAGCTGGGTTACAGAACACTAATAGCTCAGGTGGAGGTAAAGACCATTGATTAGAGAGGCAGTCACACTGCATGGTTGGGGTGAGGGATAGTCAGTTCCCTTTTAAAGGGACCAAGAGACACAGCTGTAAGTGCTTCTCTGTTAAGGTATTGTACCACTGAGGAGCCCTGTGTGAGAATGACCTCTGCCCCATACTGGTCCGACATCTGGGGACCTGGAATGTCTGTGTTGAGCTGTCCATGTAGGTTGGGTGCTGCTGTGGGCGGTGAGAAGTTTGCCACTCTGAGCATATGCCCAAGGAGAATTTTTTTGGAGTACACAGGTCTGGTATTGAATTCTACTCAAGTAGTAGCCATCCAGCATGGGCATATAGGTCACAGGTGTGTGTTAGGTGGGCAGCACCTCTTAGGAGCCTACAGGCTTTGTTAGTGTCACAGATATCCTCCGGAGAGCAGTAGGGGAGGCAGAGCCATAGATGACTAGACCGTAGTCAATAATGGAGGTGACAGAGCTATAGATAGCCAGCCTAAGGGCTTCGGTGTCAGGCAATGCTTGTGTTTGTGGAGCAAGCCAATCCATATATTGGCGGCCTTTGCAACATTACCAATATGATGCAGTAGGAAAGTGAGCTGTCCAGGGTGATGCCAAGGTATTTAAACTCAGGGACATGCTCCAGTAAGACCTCAACATGGTTCTTGATGTTGAGGAGCAAAGGTTTGTACTTGCTCCGAGGGTTGTAGAATGTCATGACCTTAGTTTTGCTATAGTTAAGAACAAGTTTATGTGAGCTAAATCAATCTTCAATGTGCCTAAAGTTATGTTGTAGGTGACTCTCAGAAGTCTAGTATCTCAGTCCCTGCTAAATAGTACTGCACCATCTGCATAAAGTAGTATTCTCTGTTGGCAGACACTTGGGAGACCGTTAAGTAACAGATAAAAGAGTAACGGTCCCAGTATTGACCCCTGGGGACACCAGAGAGGACTGGTTTTCATCAGATGTGACCCCAGCAACCCTGACATGTTGAACCTGATCCCAAGATAACTAGTAAACCAGAGCACTGCATCATTTGAAAGGACAAGGGCAGACAGTTGACCAAGAAGGAGTGGGTGGTTAACGGTGTCAAAGGCCTTCGTTAGATCAATGAATACTGCCCCCCACAACTGCCTTGGTCGAGGGTGTCATGGAGGAAACCAGTGAATTCCAACAGTGCCGTGGTGGTATTATGCCCTTTCCGGAAACCATGTTGTTCTGGGCAATGGATTTCATACTTGTCCAGGAACTCAACAAGCTGATCAGAAACTATTCGTTCCAAAGCTTTTGATGGGGGGTGGAGATGGGTCTATAACTGGTGTGTATCGACTTGTCTCACTCTTGTGCACCAGGTGTGATAGTTGCTTGCTTCCAGAGTGATGGGAATTGATCCAGTCTTAAGGATAGATTAAAGATCTTTGTCAGGGGTTCAAAGTCTCATCCAGAACTTGTGCAAGCAACTTTAGGTCAAGGAGTCACCACTGTACCCGGTTTTACTGATGACCTTACATATGTAGGTTCTGGCTAGGTGCAAAGGATCTCTTTGAAGAAGAACTGTGGGGCAGGTTGTGCTTGGGACCCCATTGCACTGGTGGAGTCGGAAATGGGGGCATTGAAAAATCAGGTGGTAGGACACTGCTCAGGTTAGAGAACGCATTGTTGACGTGTTAGAGATGGTATTTAGGTCCAGTGTAGGTGTACCATCGATGTTAAGCACAGTGGCGGTGTCTTAGCTTCCTTCCCTGTGAGGGCCTTCAAGTTGTTCAAAAATTTTTCCATCACCCAGGAGTTGGAAAGTGCCTCTCTAAAGTATTTGCTTTTGGCTTTATGGATAGCTCGGGTACAGACATTTCTTGTTGCTTTGTATCGTTGGATGTCCCCTTTCGATGCTGTGGCTCACACAATGCCAGAGGTGGTCCCTTAGTTTGTGTTGCTATGAACTCAGAGGTTATCCAGGGATTCGATCAGCCTTGACTTTCTTCTTTACCAGTGGTGCATAAGTATCACAGGCCCTAGTGAAGTGGCTAATGAACAGTTCCAGGGCTTTGTTTACGTCCTTGAGAGTGTCTATTTTAGACCAGTCCAGCCTGCTTAAATGAGATTTTAGCAGGTGTAGTAGTCCTGCTTGAGAACCCTGGTGTATATTATTTTAGGGGGCTTGGTGACATTGTTAGCCCAAGAGCAGATTACTGGTGAGTGGTCACTTATAGAGTCTGGGAGGACAGACACCTTAGTGATTCTTTCAGGGCAGTTTGACAGTATCCAGTCGATTAGGGTGTTGGTCCCTGTCCTGTAGTTGCTTCTAGTGGGTGAGGGACAAGCTGTGTGAGGTGCTGTGCAGTGACAGTATCCTTATAAATGCCGGCCTCAGGCACAAGCCAGTTAATATTAAAGTCCCTATAACTATGGTCTCCATGCTTTGGCAGGCTCTTAAAGCATTCCAGTAGGTTACTGAAGCCAATCTCCTGGTCCTTTGGGGGTATATATATGGAGACTACAGTAATATTTTTGTTATGGGCCCTAGAAGAACTCTGATAAGCGAGGACCCAAGATGGTGAACCGGGCTTGGTAATTGGCTAAGCGTGTCCCAAAATAGTATCTCTCAGGTAGATGGCGCAGCCATCGCCCGCTCTCAATCCTGTCCTGCCTGAAGATTGAGTATCCAGGAATTGCTACCACAGAGTCAGGGATCTTGGGAGTAAGCCATGTTTCGACGACAGAGAGGATGTCAGGATTGTGTTGTCCCTTCGTTATCCCCAATTTTCTTTGTACCTTAAACAGGCCTTCTTTTGGCTCCAACTGTCTCCTGACCTTTTCAGATAATCAAATTGGTCTCTTATATGTGTTTCCTTGATAACTGTTCTTGTGCATGTTTTACTTGTCACGAGAATGTTACCTTTATGACCCCATCTTTCTTCTACTTCCCTGATGCTGTCTACCTCAGCTAACCTGTCCAGGGCTAGTTCCTTGAAATCTGACCTTAGAAGTCTAGCACCTCAGCCTTACATGAGGGCTTACTGGTGCCCAGGGCCAACTCAAACCACACAGTATTATGCTCGCTGGACCCCAGTGGTTCCCCAATCTGCACTCCATCGACCCTTTCCGAGTTGGTGAGTACCACATTGAGAATGGCTGGTTTTCCAGTGGTTCCCCTTTAGTCATTAATTGCAAAACTAGGTATAAAAGCTGTTTCACAACTGGGTCTGTTTTTTTCCCTCGGTAAACCGGTTATAATTTGCTGCTATAACCCTAATAGCCCATGACACACTCGCCTCCTGCAACGCACACTGTTGGAAAATGAAAGTGCCCACTGCTTTCAACTCCCAGCCCATACAGTGTTCAGGCTGTAGCCTGCCCTGTGCGGTGGGGAGAGGGGGGCTTGTAGCAAAAACAGAGCCCAGCAATTATATAAAACAAAGCCTGGGGACTGTGTAAAATTCAAATTTTATATACACTCAGTGTAGATGCTAATATAACCCTCCAGCTTCACTCTTTGGGTTTATATAGCATCTCACACCTTGGGTGTGTGTAACACTAAACTAACAATGAATCCAAGGATGTCAGAAATACATTTTGTGAAAAAATATATATATATTGTTTTGCATACTACAAATACTGCTGCTTTTACTGTATTGCTTTTTAGTTTTGGTGGCTTTCCCATTATTGGTCTACTACGTATTTTAGATAATACAGTAATTATTTCACTGAGTCTTTCAAAAGGCATGTGACCATCCACCACCACGATTGCTGTTTTTTTGTGATATCACAGTCTGTTGTCATGGTAAGCACTATGATGTCATTAACAAACAGACTAGCCAAATTAGATATGCTTAACACCAGGCTAGCCATAGCCAGACCGATACAGGACTGGGCCTTATGACATTCATCATAGTATGCTCTACAATGCACTGAACTGGTTGTCCCTGGGTGGTAGAAGGGAACTGCACTTGAGCCTATTCTCCCTGAAATATGTCAAAGGCATTGTCCCTCTTATTTGCTGTCAAGGCTTACCCAACAAGTCCTGTCCTAAATCCTGCGCCCACGGATCAGTCGAGATGATGGTACCACATATAAATAAGACTTGTGGGTCCCTCACCTTCAGTCACAGATGCCCGACTGTGTGGAACTACCTACCAGAATCCCTATGCCTGGTAAATGCCCCTTGCCCTTCAGTACAAAAGTCATGGAATGGTTCTTTTCTGTCTCCTCTGGGGATACACCTTGCTGCCATCCTTCCAGGTGTCTAACACACCTATGTAGCAACAGAGTGAAGGGCTTAGTGGTTGCTCGAGGTGGTAGTGGTAGGGCTGGGAGCATGGGGTGGTATGTGGGATCTCATAATGAAGAAATACAGTGCTCAGAGTAGGATTCTGGCCTGGTGTACAAGGAAGTTATGGAGATTAATTGAAAGGAAAAAAAATGTATAAAGCTGCAAAACGTAAAATACACTGGATTCATCCTGGGAGATTTCAATATTTACTGGCTTTCCCACTCTCAATCTAAACTCTGCCAATATATTAAATTCCTGCATTTTACACAACTTATTTCAGTCCCAAACTGTCACAACTCAATATCCCCAAACCACTCGCTACTGGACTGGGTACTCACAAACCACCAGCACCGCATCATTGATGTTGGCACCCTCCCTGATGTGCTTAGTGACCACCATATGGTCTTCTGAGTACGTAAAATTCACTGCTCCAAAGTGCCCCCTAAAATAATCCAGATCAGGCCCTTCCAGTCACTAGACCTATCCCTGCCACATGCAGATTTGCTAACTTCTGACTGGTCCTATATCTCTAATGCCAGCAATATCAACCAAGCACTTCACTACTTCTGCTCCAAATTTTTTTTATCTTGGATCTGCAAGCCCTCCGGAAAACCAGGGTCAGAAGCTCTCAGCTCCCCGGATCTCAGCCAAACGTTTGTCCTACGTCTGTGCACATGACCTGGTATGGAAGACTTACAAATCCACTGGCACACCAGCCAACCTTAACAGGTACTGTGCCCTAAGGAAAGTACAGTTCGTGAAGAACTTACCGTAACAGTAGATCTTCGAGAACAGCTCTTGCAGCAGGTTACACCATTAGGACTGAAGCGGCGGGTGCCAGGATCCCGCGAATTCTTCTAGCTAGCTGTCTTCAGCGGGGACCTTCAACGTTGGTCCGCCCGGCGTCGGCGTGGTACGCATAAGAAGCGGTCCCGTAGATTCCCAGTTCTCCGCCGGAGACTCCTGGCCACAGAATGACATCAGAATGGGAGACCGAGGATCCGTCATCAAAAGACAAAGGGTGTAAGCCCCTGCCCAAGGCTCCGGCCATGCTCCTCCAAGGGGAATGGTGGTCGGAAGGTACCTGCTGCAAGAGCTGTTCTCAAGATCTACTGTTACGGGTAAGTTCTTACTTAACTGTACTATCTTACTTTGAGAAACAGCTTTGCAGCTGGTTACACCATTAGGACTGATTTCCAAGCAAAGCGTCTGTAAGCATTCTGGGAGGAGGAAACTAGGAAAGATCTTGACAAGTCTAACTCTAGGACAGGAGACCCTGTAGCACGGCCAGGCTGAAACCGGCTCTCCGCGTGATGCAATATCCAGGCTATAGTGCCTAATGAATGTGTGCACAGAGCTCCAAGTAGCTGCGGCACAAATGGCAGAGGTGGAGGCGTTGAAGTGCTGTAAATGAGAGTGAACCCCACCCCCTTGTCCGAATGGCCCCGGACTGTACCCAGGAGGGGCTTCTGTTTACTGTCGTGGCAGAATGAGATACACTGGACAAGCCAGCGAGAAAGAGACTGCTTTGAGACAGGTTGGCCCAGCATCCTCTCAGCAAAGGAAATGAATAGTTATTCCGACTTCATGAGCTGTTTAGTTCTGTTCAGTTAATACCTTAGACAGCGGTGAACATCCAGGGTGTGAAGCAATGCCTCTCCTCTATTGGAATATTTAGGAAAATATACAGGTAAATCGATGTCCTGGTTGAGAGTGAGGCAGAGACCACCTTAGGCAAAACTTAGGATTCGTCCTCAGAGATACTCTGTCCTGGTGGAAAGTTAAATGAGGCTCCTTACACATGAGGCGTGGAGCTGAGAAGCTCTCCTTGCTGGCGTGACAGCAACCAAACATAACATTTTCCACGACAGAAAGCAGCTCGTAATCTGCGGCAGGTTCAAAGGGGAAGTGTGAGTTGTTCCAGGACAAAGAGTAAGTCCATGGAGGAACTGGATCCTTAATGGGTGGCCTAAGTGTAACACCCTCTCAGGAAATCTCGAGAGGCATCAAGCTGTGCCACTGTGCTGTCCCACCGGGAGTGGTAGCAGAAATCGAGCAGAGTTGCACCTTAATAGAGGAGTAAGCGAGACCGAATGGAATAGGAAAGCAGGTATTCCAGCACCACTTTCACCGGGCATCCTAGAGGAAAGGCCACGTTGCACACCACAAGCAAAGCGAGCGTCATTTCATGGCATACGTCGCATGCGTTGCGGCTTTCTGGCCATGGAAAGAACTTCCGCCACCTCTTGCGAGACCCCGTGTCGCAAAATGGCTATGTCTCTAGAAGCCATGCATGTAGGTTCAGTGAGCGTAAGTCCGGGTGGACTAGAGAACCTTCCTCCTGAGACAAGAGATGGGAGCTGAAAGGCAACGGGATTGGAGGTTCCGGGACAGCTGTGTTAGCAAGGGAACCAGATCTGTCTGGGCCAGAATGGGGCCACCAGGATCATTGTTGCATGCTCCCTGCGCAGTTTGAGAAGAACTCTCTGGATCAGCGGGAAGGGAGAGAAGGTGTAGAGGAATCTGTCTGCCCAGGAGAGGGACAGCGTCTCCGCCAGAAAACACCAGGCCCTGGATCTAGCGAGCAAAATTGGGCAGTTTTGCCTGGATGGGGAAGTAATAAGTCCAGTTCTGGAGTGCCCCATCGAAGAAACAGATCCTCTGCTACCCCTTGAAGAAGTTCCCACTGTGGACCTTGGCCTGGGAATGACTCAGGCCATCTGCGATTGTGTTGTCCACTCCGGAACGTGAACTGCAATCAGGCTCGCGCCGTGTCGGATTACCCAATCCCACACTCTCATCGCTTCCCTGCAAAGGAGGCAAGAGTGTGCACCTCCTTGTTTGTTGAGGTAATACATCATCGCTGTATTGTCTGTTTGGAGCAAAGAGTATTGGGCGGGATCTCTGACTGAAAGGCCTGCAGGCATAAGGACCCGCCTCATCTCCAGAATGTTGATGTGGAGATGAGCTTCTTGAGGGTCCACGTTCCCTGGGACCTCACCCGTTCAGGTGTGCTTCCCACCCCAGCCCTGAGGTGTCTGTGGAAAGAATCACCTCCGGGGAGGTGCTGTGAATGGAACACCCACAGAGAGTGTACCTGGGTCTAGCCACCACTGCCAGTCTTGAATCACGGCATTCGTGATTCTGACTGGCTGCTGCATGGTCTTGCCTTTGGTCCCACTGCACCTTGAGCATCCACTGAGTTACCCGCATGTGGAGCCTGCCAAAGGGATGGTTGGAATGGCCGCAGCCATGTGTCCGAGCAAACGAAGGACCAGCCTGGCAGGGGCAATCTTCTTCGCCAGAGGTCCCTGATGAAGGATCTGATGTGTTCCTCTCTTTCGCTCGGAAGAAATGCTTTCCCTTGGACGGTGTCCAGAACTCGCCTATGAACTGTAGCTTCTGTGACAGTATGAGGAGAGACTTCAGAATTGATTAGGATGCCCAGAGACTGGAACAGGTCCTGGGTGCTCTGAATAGCCAGCAACAACGCGTCTCTGGAGGCGCCATGAGAAGCCAATCATCCAAGTACGGGAACATGTAGTGGCCCTGTCTCCTTAAAGATGCTGCCACGACTGCCATGCACTTGGTAAAGACTTGGGGCTGATGACAGTCCGAATGGAAGAGCTCGAACTGAAAATGGTGGCGAGAAACTCAAAGTGCAGGAACCTCCTGTGCACTTGAGCCACAGGGATATGCAGGTAGGCGTCCCTGCATGTCTAGGGACGCTAAGAAGGCGTCCTGCTTTAGCATGGGAATGAGACCCTGAAGGGTCACCATGCAAAATCGTTTGTAGGCGACCCGATGTATTTAGGTCGCTGAGGTCTAAGATTGGACGGAGGTCCCTGTTTTCTTGGAACCAGAAAGAAGTGGAATAGTATCCGGATCCTATCTGGTTCTCTGGAACATACCCACCGCTCCATTCTGCAGGGGAGCGAGTATTTCTTGCCTGATAAGCAATTTAGCTGACCCAAGTAACGGAGAGCAGAGGAGGCCTCGAGGGTGGCTTGTCTAGATTCTATAAAGTGGCCTCTTTCGATCAACTGAAGGACCCACCTGTCGGTGGTTATGGACTGCCACCCTGGCAGGTAGTCCAGTAATGCGACCCCCGACCTTGATGTCCCGTTGATCCTGAGGGGTGGGGCTGGGAAGGAGTCATGCTGTGGTGGCTGAGGGTCCAGGGCTGAGCCGGCTTAGCTGGTCGCTGGCTTCGCCCGCTGGATGACTTCTCCTGGGCTCTGCGAGAAGGAGCCCTCTGTTGCAGGCCAGCACGGACTGCTGTCTCTGCACCGGCCTCGAAAATGGCTTTGGTTCCTACGAAAGGAACTAAGCTTGGGTCTGTACATAGCCTGGACAGACCGCACCTCCCAGCTTCTTCGAAGTTTGGTGAGGACCTTCTCTGAGGACTCACCAAAAGAACTTCTCCATGAAATGAGGCGTCCAGGATGTTCTTCTGGACGTCCAGGGTGAATCGGGACACGGAGCTGCTGAGTGTCTCCGAGGCATATGTCCCAAGCTGCCGCTCTGGCTGAGGAGTCCGCGAATTGTATGAGGCCTGCAGCACCTGGGTTCCCACGTCCGAACCGCACGGGAGGAGTTGCAACATCTCCTCCTTCTGCTCACCGCCTGGCAATTTGTCTGCCAGGTCCAGTCCCTGTCCCACAAGGCATTTTGGAACTGTACCATGTGGGTTAAGTAGTTCAGGGATCTGATGGCGAGTAGCAGAAGCATACATGCCTGCCCATAGCGCCCAGCTGTTTGGACTCTGGGTCCGTGGCAGGTGCTCAAATGTTTGCGGTCTCTGGGACCCGGTCATGAGAGGCTGTGATGACCAGAGAGTCGGCCAGAGGATGTGAAGCCAGATACTGGTCCTCCTAGTGGCCTTGTACAGGTGGTCAGCTTTCTTCAGCATCACCAGGAGCGAGTGTGGACAGTTACACGCTGCCTTGGTGACATCCACGAAAGTGTCCACCAAGGGTGGTACCACCACAGGCTTGGGATCTTTCTGCCGAAGATACCTGGGCGAGGCGTAGTCTCTGGGGTCTAATTCTTCCGCATCCCAGCCCATGTTCTCTTGGATATGCCTCATGATCTCTGAGAATGATGGGTCATCCGGAGGAGATCTAGGAAGTTCACGTGGGTCTGGAGAAGGGATGTGGATCGGAGGGGATCTGGATCCTTCGAGAATTCCAATCCTGTGTCCTCCGTCGAAGGCGAACGGCGCGTCTTCTGTGTCTCTTAGGGCTGGGTGACCCTGAAGAAGATCTGGACGGAGGTCTCCTTTGTCTGGTCTCCCCTAGGAGGATCCGCCGGCTCCTGGGGAAGGTACTCGGCCTGCACCCCGGAGTAGGGGCGCAGGGGCCGGGGGTGCAGGAGGAGGAGGAGGAAGAGGAGGAGGGTGGGACCACATCCCTTTTATGGTGTCCCACCAGTAAGTGAACAACTTCTTGACCTCAGATATGGAGGCCTGACGGCGGACCCGGGCTCCGATGGCGGTCATCGGGTTCAGCGTCGGCTCCCCAGGGGTCTCAGGTTCGGAGAGGGCTCCTGGGAGTCGCGACAGGACCGGGTTCACCCGTCTGGTCCTCGGGCTGGGTCAGCTCCTTCTCCGTACGTCTCCTGACCGATGTCGGTGGGGAGGCGTCGGGGTCCTCTTCTCAATGGGTCGGGTACGGACGCCGGTCCCCTGGCAGATGACCGAGAAGACATAGGCCTGACCGGCGACGGGCATCTGGTGGTCGGATGTTCCTGGGACCTATGGTGTAGGACCGGTGCCGGCCGGATCCGGCCGGCTTCTTTAAGGAGGTAAGCTCTTTGGTCTTCCTCTGGGAGGAGGAGGCAAGGAGACAGACCTGACATCGGGTTCGAACGCAGGGAACCAGACTTATGGTGGTGATGACAGTCCCGACTCAGCCAGGGCCTTAGAAGAGGAAGATGAGGAAGGCCTGGAGGTCTTGGCCTTTGAGACAGAAGAGGAGCCTGAAGGAGTCTTCACCACTGTGGGGGCTGAGAACGGCCCGGAAGGAGAGCGGTCGGACCGGGAGCCGGAGCTACAGGAGTCAGAGGCCCTAGATGGGGACTTGGATCTAACTCTCTCCCTGTGCTTCTCGGGCTGTCTCTGGGCCTTCTCTGAGGATTCCCCTTGGAGGCTGCATCCATGGTCCTGATTTTTTCTTCAGCAGGAACGCCTGAAGGGCCTTCTGGCGACGGATCCGGTCCGCTGTTGAACCCTGGCAAAAGAGCAGGACGGGTGTCATGGTCTGGGCCCAGGCACCAGACGCAGGCTCAATGCGGATCCTTAAACGGGATTTGCTTCCCACAGGCACACTCAAGGATGGCCTTCAACGGAGGTTGGAGAGGACATCAGACAGCAAAGAGCCAAAAAACTAACTTTTCCCGAAGGAAGAACTTAACCGATCGTCGTCGCTGAGAAGCGAGCTGAAGGGTCGAGACATGCAAGTCGGCGGCGGAGGAAAGAACTGGGAATCTAGGACCGCCTTATGTACTATGCCTGACGTCGGGGGGGACCGATGTCAGGAGTGTCCTCGCTGAAGATAGCTAGCTAGAAGAATTGTAGGTCCTGACGCCTGCCGGCTTCAGTCCTAATGGTGTAACCTGCTGCAAGAGCTGTTTCTAAGTAAGATCACTTGTACCAGTGCCACCAGGCTTGCTAAGGCTGAGTTCTACCTTCTCCTTCCACAACAATCTTAATCACCCACCAAGTTCTGGAAAGTCTTCCATGTCCTCTTCTCCCAAATCAATCCCCATCCCCACCCCAGGCCTCAAGGTGGGTGACTCCATAATTCCTGACCCTCCCTCAGTGCCCATTACTTTCAACTCTTACTTCACCACCTGCACCTCTTCTCTCTATCTGCCTTTCCCTCCTACCACCTTTCCATGCACCTCCTTCCTCCCTTCTCTTTCTCGCCAGTTACCCCGCTACTTCCATAAGAGCCCTCCTCACCTCAACCTTCAGAAAGGAGGGAGCCCTGATGGGCTAGACGCCAGCTCCTCACCTCCTGCCCCTGCCACTGCCTTTTCCAGCTCCCTCCTTCTCAGTGTCTCTCATTCCCTCTGGCATCAGTCCCAGACACCTGAAAGCATGCAACCTTCATTCCCTTCCCAAAGGAAGTGACTCCTCCTCCTCCACCCAGCAACTACAGCCCTATCTCCCTCCTACCAACCTTATCTAAACTCCAAGAGCACAAAGTGCTATCTCAACTCTCTCCCTTCCTCGACTTCTCCTCTTCCTTCACCCCTTCCAGTCTGGCTTCTGTAAATACCACTCCACCACCTCCTCCCTCCTCCAGCTGACTCCATTGACACAGGCATGGCCCAGGGCCTCCTCACCCACCATCTTTGTTGATTTAGCCAAAGCTTTCAACTGTTTCCACCCTCTTCCCTTGGTGAGCTAAAGTCTCGGGTCTCTCAGACTCCTGAAGTAGCTGGTTCAGTCTTATCGAGTGGGGAGATCTCAATCAGTTAGAATCGGAGAGTGGCAATCCCCCTCCCCATTTGCACTGGCGTCCCCAAGGCTCCGCCCCTGGCCGCTACTTTTTCCATTTTCCTCAACGACTTTCCCTCTGCTTACTCATCTGTGGCCATCCACATGTATGCAGGCGACACAGTCCTGTTTGCCTCTGGGCCTTCCCGGCTGAGTTAACAGCCAGGCTCCAAACTGATTTCGACACTGTCTAGTATTGGTTCAGATCAAATCAGCGATCCCTAAATGCAAAACAAAACAGTCTGTATGTCCTTTAGAACACCCTAGATGGGGTCACAACTGACAACGACCCTCGTTTAAGTACCTAGGGATCTGGCCTGACTGACACCTTGATTTTCCTCAGCTCGTAGAGCGCCATTCATAAAAACTCCACCCCAAGCTCGGCACTCTATATAGGCATAAGAGTTGCATCCCTCTACCTGACGATCTTGGAGTCAGAGGTAAAAAACCACAAAACTGGTGGACCTAAATCCTAATAAATTCCCTGGATCAGATGGGTTACATTCAAGAGGAAGGAAATAGCAGGCCCAATAACTAGGATTTTCAAAATCATTAGATGAAGGATGGTTGTGTCAGCATGGTGAGAGGCTACTGTAATATTTATATTTAACAAGCATTTGTCAATTGAACGTTCGCTTGCAGGTATTTGCAGTGGTGTTTGGCATTTATGCAGGCCCCCACCATTGTATCCATATCCCTTCAGCATCCATGTCCCAACAGAGTACCTCTCTGCAACTTCTCTTGCATCTGATTAACATTCGACCTCATACTTCTTGGGTGTCTGTCTTAGGAACCCTAACGCCCTGGTCGTGTTAAGGTTACAAGCCTGTGTGGAAACTGCACAGCCTCGTTAAGTAACACAGTCATTCAGTGGACTTATTTCCCCAAATTTTCAACACAGGCATTTTGTCACGCTGCTCATGAACACTGTCACTATGATTTTCTTAATGTTCCCGAACATTGATGTCCCACGGTGACTGTGACATTCGCCAAATATACACATAAATCAGGTAGGATGTGAAAAATGACAGCTGTACTGTTCATAAGGAGATGTGGAAAATGCCAATGTTGAATATCTGGGTGAAAATATTACAAATTGCAAGCTTACGAATGTCGTGGAAACTGCACAACACACTCTCATAACACAGCCATTTTATGGATTTTGTCACCCAATTTTCAACATAGGCATTTTAGGACCTCTGCTCATGAACAGTGTCCCTGTGATTGTCTTAGTCTGTACCGAACACTGATTTCCAGCAGCGACTGCTGCCAATTCAGCGCGGAAGTGCAAAACACATTTCAGCGGGATGTGAAAATGACAGCTGTACTGTTCATAAGGAGGTGTGGAAAAATGCCAATGTTGAAAATCTGGAGTGAAAATATTACAAATCTGCGAACTTACAAGTGTGTGTGTGGAAACTGGCGCTTGCGCTTGTAAACAGTAATTTTTTGGAATTTTTCACCAAATTTACAAAATAGGCTTTTGAGAGCCCACCTCATGAACACTGACACTGTCGGTTTAGTTAATCGGTCCCAAAGATGATTCCGCGCGAGTGACCGAAATCTCCTTTTGGGACTGCATAACACCATGACGGTGACTGAATTCATGAGAAGGGGTCCAAAGAATCCCATGTTGAAAATTTGGTGCCAAAAGTCAAAAAATGGTAGAGATATCCACCTAAGTTGAAAAAACATTTATGCCATCATACAGCTTACCAGCATTTCCTCAGTTTGGTCGGCTTTGAAGAGTGCAGATGTGTTCCTGGTCCACCGAAGATCATCACGCTGGGCTCAGAGGTAAGTATGAGGTGAGGGGGATGTGGGAGGCTAGGCGCAGAAGATGGGTGCAGGTTGGGGAGGGGCAAGGGACTCACTGAGGGGCGTTTTCTTCTTTCACAGGAAGTTTTAAAACAAAAGACACCACGGGACACTTTTTGGTACACTGGGTGGGCCTGCATGCCACATATGTGTTTGTTGGGGGGACTAGAACAGGTGGGGATTGGGCACCCCCATAGGCCATACAGTGTGCACGGGGAGGAGGCATGAGCATGCTGGGGTGAGCTCCTGTGTGCCAGCTAGTTGTTTGTTGGGGGGACTGCAGCTAATGGGGGATTGGGCACCCCTGTCAGCCACACAATGTGCTGGGGAGCATGCGCGTGGGGACTGGGCACCCCTCGGCACACAACGTGGGGAGGGAAGACAATAACAAGGGAGGGAGAGGACATTAGCACAGGGAGGAAGTGAGAGGGGTTTCATGCTGAGTTGTGTATAAACAGCAGTTTGGCTGTGCTGAAGATGTAAAAGACGCCAGTATGCTAACTGCACACACGCTTACCACCTGCTGATTGCAGCGGACCTTTTGTCTGAAGTGAAGACCAGCACAGCTGAATTGCTGTCACACACAGCTCGGCATGTATTGGTCCATTGGGTTGCACCTCTACACTGAGCACTGCATTGATGCGAGAGGGTCACACACTCCAAAAGTCGTACTGTTTCAAGACATGCCTTTGCACGTGCACAAGCAAACGCAAAAAAGGTACAAGAATAGACTATAAGAACACAGACCGTTAGCATAACCTCAACGGTTGGTAAGATCCTAGAAGACATTATTAAGACAAGATTGTAAGGCATTTTATGTCTGAAGGAAGGAATACCCATCTCAACACGGATTTAAGGAAAAAGGTCTTCTTAAGTCAATTTGTTGAATTTCCTTGAACTTATTAGCAAAGCACTGGACAGTGGCTTACTGGTGGATGTCATCTACCTGAATAGGCACAGTGAAGGAATTCAAGCGGGGTGGGATAGGTACAGGGGAAATTAAGCCGTGGAAGTCCCTTTCTGGGTGGGAAGTAGAACTCAGTAGGGGCTGGCTACCGAACAGACACGATAGACCATGAGGCCTATTCCGCTTTGCTTTTAGTATGTTAGTAAATTCCAAGGCCTTTGACATGGTACTACGCCTAGGGTTAATCAACAGGTTTACTGATATTTATTTATTTAAGTGTTTAACCAGGAAGGCATGCTGAGCAGGCTACTGCTTGATTCAAGCTGTGTCCTGGGGAAGAGTGTACACATACACATTTGAGTGACAAGCATAATACAAAGTGTGATACATAATAAGGATAAGAATATAAACATCAAGCTACTGAGCTGGGTAGTGTCATGGCTCAATAGGCGTAAGCAGAGAGTATGTGTTAAGGGTTATTTTCAAGCTTGGGTAACATCACCAGTGAGGCACCTCAAGGACCAGTGCTGGGACCCACACTCTTTAATATCTTTGTGCCATCACGAATGTACTAGTAAGGTTTGCTATGTAAGCCTGTGGATGACAAAAGATAGGGTGATTGTGGAAAATCAAATGCAATAGAAAATTTCCAACAAGAAATATCTAATCTTGAAAACTAAGCAGAACATAGCAGGCTCTCATTCAATGGTGACAAATGCAAAGTCATGCATTTTGGATCTAGAACTCAAGAGCAAGATATTATCTTAATGGTAAGAATAACAAAACAGTTGAAAAGAAAGGTCTGTGCATTAGAATAACAAATAAGGGACTTCCAGTTGAGGCAGCAACCAAGATGGCCGCAATCTTGCACTCCCACTCACCCCAGCAATAACTGGAAGTCATCCTCCAACATCAATAACACTAAGGCCCTGTCCATATTATTTATCTGTACGTTACAGAGTGCCCAAACTGCTACCGCAACGGTTTGGCGCTATACCTGTAATCGCCATAGAAGGTAGCTCATAACGCTGTCGAAACTACATATGAGGTGGTTTCAACAACGGTTATGAACCGTTACGCCGGGCAATGTTATCGGTCGTAGTGTGGACACATGGCACCGTCCCCTAGCAAAGCGCAAGGTGCATTGTGGGATCGGGTGCCATGGTAACGGTCGCCTCGCTCCTGAAGTGTGGACCGTGGTGCAGGTCCCATAACGGACACCGCAGCAGTGTGGATACACCTGCACCGCCTCCCGGGTTGTAATGGTTTCTATCCGTTATGGGGTCTGAGCAGTGCAGTGTGGACGGGCCTTAGTCTTCCTCTGAGCTAAATAGCTAGTAAATACAACCACCATGGGCGGCCCCAAGAAATCGGGATTAAATTGGCCCCAGACCCCTAGTGGATACAAAGACTCCAAGCACCGCTCTCCCAGCAACTCTCCTCCTGGGTCTCGGAACAGACATAGGGCACAGGAGAAGAGGACGATGACTGCTGGTTGGAAAGGAGCACTATAGTTGGCCAGACCAAGTTGCCAGTAAAATGAAAATGCTGCAGCTGATTAATGACGAAGTGTCCAGTATTCGCCAAGACCTCCGATAGCTTGAGCAAAATTGGAAGATCTTGAAGACCATGTAGGCCCTTGCATGATGACACTATAAGTCATGGAAGAACCATTACATATTAATTCCAGAGGGAAAAGCACTTACCCAAAGAGTGGAGGACACAGAGCCGAGCCTGCCACAGCAATGTGGGAATCTTCATATTTCCAGAGGGAGCCAAACAAGATTACCTTAACAAATTCCTAGACTCTTGATTTAAAACAGAGCTGCAACTTGGGGAAGGTCATGACTTGGACATTGAAATAGCACACGGATTACCCTCTTAATCAATCCCCAAGCAATGGTTGGGCCTCATTGCCACTGTATAATCCCAGTTTAGGTGTCCTCCCCCAGGATGTGAAGGAAGAGCCAATGAGAAGTCCTAAATGCAGGTTTTATTGTAATAGTACTAACACTGTCATAGAGTTACCTTAAATTATTATCTGCAGGTCTCATCTGCTCTTGAATATAATAGAAATACAACAATTTGGAAATGATGTGTTTATTGCCTTGCATCCGCTATGAAATGTACATGTCCTACATAATATTTTAATTCCTATGGGTTTCTGTATTTTATTCCTTTTACTCACATGTAAACCACTATATTGATGATGTATGACTGGTAAAATGTGTTCTTTCTAATAAAACTGTATTTAAAAAAGGAAAGAAAGACACACAGAGCACTGGGTCTTAAGCCCAAGAAAGGAGCCCCACCCCCAGTCTGTGGTCATCAAGTTCCTGAAATATCCTGTATAAGAATATCTCCTGCACTGCATGTCGGGCAAAAGAGACTTAAATGTGGATGACCCAAGGGTCATACAGACCAAGACTTTCTGTTCACCATGCTACAAAATGCAAAAAGGTCCACAGACTTATCAAAGCCCTGAAGGAAAAGGGCATCAAGGGACAGATGAGGTACACAGCCAAGCTTGTGGTACCTACAGAAAGAGGCCCGAGAATGTATGACACCCTTTAGCAGCAGCTAGTACCTTCCTGCACAAAGACTCAAGCTCCCAGACTTACAAGAAGACTGCATCAAGAAGGAGATAACAGATGCAGTTTTGGAGCAGGCCGGAGGGGGCATACCTGCAGGACAGGATAAAATCTAGTAACTATGCAAGATGTGCAGCAAATTTGCCAAGCCCGCAAGATGGCCTCTAGTCAAATAAATCTACCTTTAACAATTGTGCTGGTTTCTCCCCAGCTAGTCCACACCCTATACTAACTGGTTCCTGTTCTTTTTTATATTTTCTGGTTCTCGTCTACCTGGCAGTGGTCCAGTTCGACCCTCGATTTTGGGCAGACACTCATGGATGGCTGGGATTGCCCAACCCTGGTAAGTCGCACCAGGGAGGTAGGGAGCTGGAGATTTCACAGGCTGCAGCAATGCATGTCCTCTTTCCCACCCAGTGCTTCTAAGCCACGCCTTAGAACCTGAAAGACCAGATAGACTGTGCAGAGGGGGACACTAATAACTGACAGACCAACATGGGTTTCACTCACTGCTGTCCCCCCACAAAGGTAAGGAACATCCATGGTGACATTGGCATGGCTAGATTATACTCTTATATGGACCATGATGCAAGGCTGAGCGAGAGACAAGGATGCACCTCTACTCGGCAGGTACTGTTGTTTTCTATGGCAGAGCAGAAGGACTAACCTGGACTTTCTCACAATAGGAGTGGGACCTTTCCTGGGTCTTGCAATTTTCAGGTCTTTTTTTTATTTATTAGAGTGAAGACTTGGTGTTCATTCCAGTGGACTTTAAGGGATTACTGGTCCAGAATGAGAGCCCATTTCTAAATGGCCTGGATGGGCTGAAATGGGACTGGCTGGGAGGAGCAATACAAGGGTGGGGCCAGGGTCAAAGATCTTTGCTCAGTGGGACCTCAGGGTCTGGGCATACTATACATTTGGGGAATGGCTTCATTACACCATGGGGGGCAGGGCTTGCCCCAGTTAGGGGCACGGAGGCCCTGGGGCTCCCCAACCTAAATCTTCTGTTCTGGTTTTGCAAAAACAGGCTGGAGGTGAGGGGAGAGAGTGCCTCCCATGGTCAACTCTTTCAGAGACCACCACCAGACTGGTGCTGTGTGGGGATTCCTTGAAGGAACATTCCTCTGACCTGGGTGCACCACCCAGTTTGGTGCAAACCAACTAAGCATTGATTTGGCCTGCACAGGGCCTGTCTCTGTGGAGACAGTCTCACTACATTCCAATTATTCCAATTATGTGTAATCCTTGTTATCCTGTTATTCCTGTTCTGGGAGTGTTGTGTTCTGGTTTCTGTTTTCAAGTTGGGCATGTTGTTACAGGGGTATGAGTGGCGTCTTTGTACTAAATCAGGGGTTGAAAAGGGAAAGAAATGAAAGGGATCATTAAATATTTGTTCTCTGAAAGTCAAGGGCATAAACAGTGTTGTTAAGAGAGAACAGATCTTACAGGAGTTTGGAAGGAGGAGGTGTGATATACTCTTGCAGGAGACATATTTAACAGCTGTTGAGCATTTGAAACTTCGTGATCGTGGCTGGGGGCATGCCATGCTGATGCCCACCCTAACGGAAAAGAAGGATGGAGTGGCCATTTTGATTCAGAAAGGGCTCCAATCCAAATTTACCACAATAAAAGGGCAGATTAGTAATAGTAACTGGAAAACTGGGTAATACAGGTCTGCACCTGACTTTGGTGTATACCCCACACTTCCTCCCTGGACTGCTTTATAAATTTGTTTAACAAACTAGCACAGCTACAGGGGCAGGTATTACTTGGTGGGGACTGGAATACTGTGAAGGATCACCTCCTGGACAGAACACAGGGCTCCCAAACAAAGGACTGACTAGCTCCAGCGTACTCAGGACGTTGGTAAGGAGGAAGATAGGTGAACCCCTGGTGGGTGCAGAACCCCATGAAGTGAGAACATGCTGCCTCGGCCTCAGTAACTCATACTCAGACTAGGCCATTTTACACACAGAAACAGTGGCATACAGTGCATTATATTTATTTATTTATCTATATTTCTCAGATAACACCTTTGAGCCAAGGCTCTTTACAAAGGTTCCACGTCAGTCATTAGATACAACATAGCGGCAATGTACATAGAATGATAGCATTAGCATTAGCATAGCATTATCTGGAGATACACCCTATCACCATTTTAGAGCATATCCCAGATTCTGGCCCCAGTGAATGTAAATCTATATGGAGACTCAGTGCTAGTCTATTAAACAACGAGGTCCTAGTTAATAGTACCAAAGAGGTCATCACCAATTACTTCTGAGAAAACCGGGAAGAAACAAGGGACAAACTTTAGATAGGATGGACTAAAAGCGGTAGTTAGGGTCCCACTCACCTCATATCTCAGACAGTCTACAAGCTAAAATAGCACTGGTGCCCTACAGGTAAAAACTGAGGGCAACTGTGGGACCCTCAGGTCGAACCTAAAATCACAGGGAGGGCTGAACTTCAGACAAACATAAACGAACTTAGGTTAAAGTTTAATGAGCCAGCTCAAAGAAAGGCAGAGAACAGCTTTTGCTTTATAAGCCAAAGATATTATAAATGGGGCAACAGGGTCAGCAGACTTTTGCCTTTCAGCTGCGTAACCAGGAGGCTGATAAGCACATTGCTAGAATAAAGAGAGAAGACCCCCCTGAGGGATAGCCACGAATCCGACCAAATAGCTAAAGAGCTGTAAGCATTTCTTCATAGCTTTTTACCCCAGGTTGCTGCCGACTCCAACCCCACCTCCCGAAGCTTACCTCCTGTGCAGGATCCCATGGATTCCCACCATGGCAGGACCAGATGGGGAGGGCCCCTCCTGAGAACACATCCAGATAGCGTCTGAGGTGCCCAGGTAATGGTGCAGGTCCAGAGGTGTGCGATGCACCAGTTAACCCTCAGGTCCTTTTTTTCTCTATCCCTGATCGAGCCATGGTGAGACATGCGTGGCGCATGCACTTGAGGCACATAAGCGACCTGGAACCTGCAGCTCTCCCCCACCCTGGTGATGCAAGGCATCCGTCATTCAGACATTTGGCACTGCCACCAGACCTCCATCTAATGGCAGTCAAGACCCAAGCCGGCAAGCGTTTCTCAATCCAGGGAGAGGAGGGCTGCCTGGTGTTCACTGCATCCACTCCCGGTTCACCTCCTCTGCCGATCCACAGTGACCCAAGCTCATTCCCAAACTCAGGGTCACCAGTGTGTGTGGGTAAGGTGCTCAGCAGCACCTCAGACCTCAGCACTTCTGGGCTGGCTCGAGGAGTTCCAAACTTTTTATACAAAGTTGTATGCTAAAGAGTTCCAGATAGGACAGCCCACAGTGATAGAAGAGGCAATGTTAAGACTTACCCTCCCTGTCTGAAGAACAGCAGACAGAACTGGAAGCCCTGTTCAAAACAGTGGAAATTACGCTTGTCATCAGATCTCTAAATACAGGTAAAGCTCCAGGTCCGACGGCTTCATTGCGAATTACAAGAAATTCACAGCAGAACTCACCCCATGCTAACTAAAATTTGTAATGCTGCCCATGAGGAGAGAGAGATCCCAGACTCGTAGTCAGACATGATGATTACTGTCCTGCCAAAGCCAGGCAAAGATCCCACCCAATGCAGTGGATATACACCCATCTTGCTCCTGAACCGGGATGCAAAGATTTTCATGAAAGTTGTAGCCAACAGGCTCCAACAAGTGATCCGTACAATTATTCATCCGGACCAGACTGGGTTCATACCTGGGGATGGTTCCATGTCAAAAGAGCAAAAACAACAGCGCCGACCATATGAGCGTAACACAAAGAGCACGATCAAAAATAGTGAACATTAAAACAGCAAGTTCAGAATAAAAAAGCATAAGAACAATCCCAAATCTTGCTCCACGTTACATTTCATTAACAACACAAAAGAAGCCAAATACAGATACCCAGAACATTGAAGGAGAAACTTCTAGATTGGAACCCATGACAGCACACAAGGACACACCCCTGTTACTATTAATAACAATCTCCAGGACTGCATAATTACATCAGGGTAATACCATCCCACCACAAGTGCGCCCTACGCTGACATTACATTCGCTATTAAGCACAACTTCGCTAAAAATGACATGCACTATTCTTCCATTCGCTCAAATGCATTTGCTCATTTGAAGCGATACCTCAGGTGACATATACAGGATAATGTTCTGAATTACTCAATGTAATAGCTCACAGTCACTATTTTCTAAAAGCCATAACCCAGGCTATGATCTCTACAGACGCAAAAAGGCAGTCAATCGCCTGGATTGGAACTTCTGGACACCACCCTCTGGAAGTTTAAATTAGGGAAGTTCCTGGCGTGGATAAAGGAGTTCTATCCTCCGCACCCCCCAGGCATCCACCACCTAGTATCTCTAGGGATCTTATAGTTTGTCAAGTGTACTAGTTTATTTAGATTAGCTTACTTGTAGTCTGTACACCATGAAATGAAACCTGCGTGCTCCACTGTATACGCTGAAATTGCTAGTATGTCCATTTTGCTCTGCTTTGTATGCTCTTTATTATCTCACCTGTATTGTTCCCACTGTTGTACTTTCACCAAATGTTGTCTCCTCCTCATATGAGGTGCCTTTGTAAATGAATCTTTGACTCAAAGGTTGTAAATCCAAATTGTAAATAAGTAAATAAATAAAAATAAAGTTCTGCACAGCTACAAGGACTGCGGTCCAGGTAAGCGGCACTATCTCAGACTGATTTCATATTGAGAGGGGTGCCTACAGGGTGTCCCTTCACCTCTCTTGTTTGCTCTGAGCCTGAAGTCCTTGGCAGAATGGACCAGACCTGTGGATAACTTAAAGGGAATTAGGGTACAGGAGAGGAACTTGAATATTACTTTATGCAGATGATACCCTGCTGTATGCAGAGGACCCACTGACTAACATCCCTTGAGTGATTGAGACCCTTCATAAATTTGGGCAGGCCTCGGTTTCAAAATCAATGAGGATAAATCGGAACTTATGATGCTGGGGTCAAGGGGGATCAACCTCCCGGAGCTGTGCACTTGCTATAAACTAAAATGGGCCCGACAGGAATTTAAGTACATAGGGTGTGGGTTTCACCAGACATCTCCAAACTCTTCTCCTAAACTACCCCAAGCTTCTGAAGAGGCTTCAGGATGATTGCACCAGATGGAGAGAACTGCCCCTGACAGTGGGAAGGAGGGTGGAAACAGGATAAACATCCTGCCCAGACTTAGTTTTTTGTTTGCCACTCTTCCCAAAAAATTTCCTTCAGCATATGGAAACAACTCTAGAAGGCTCTTTCAAAATTTTTCGGGGCAAAAAGCTAGAATACTGTGAGCACTGACACCATTCTAAAATCCAAAGGGGACTGGGCATCCCTGACCTGAAAACAGACAATTGGGTGGTGCAATTACAAAATTGTACACACTTTCTAATAACACAAGACATATCACAATGAGTACCCTTAGAACAGAAAAGTCAAGCTCAAATCAGAATGGTGGCTATTCCATTTCATAGGAAAGGAGGGTAGTAAACACTGTCAATATTGAAAACCCCTGGGCCATACACAAGATTTGGGTATGGTCACAAGTGTACAGTAAACATAAACCTCCCGAGACATTAGTAATCTCACCCCACTAACAGCATGCACAAATGTTGCTCCGCTGCAGTTGGACACAGGTTTTTGGGCTATGGGAAAGACAAGGCTTAATACAGTTTGGTCAGGCCTGTGCAGGGAACACCATGAAATTCTTTCAGCAACTGAGGGCAGAATTTGGATTAGCATAACAGGACCCATTTAGATATCTACAGGTCAGGCACTCGTCTCTTCAACACAAAGAACTCCAAATGTGCAGGAAGAATCTAACTCACTCAGTACCTTGCTGTCCCAAATGGGCAACCAGAACCAATCTCAAACTCTCACATTCGCATTTTAGAAGAGGACGTCACTGAACCAATTCCCATATCTTTCCAATACACTATTTTGAAGTCTCTGGCGTGCTTAGTTCAACTGCTGGACGCTGACTGTAATTTATCAAGGATCTTGGTCATTGTATTATTTTAAGTGTTGTTTTTCTTTCTGGGGTTGTGTTTATTGTTTGTATTTGTTTTATGGAGTTTTGTTTTACTTCCTTTTGTGATTTATTGTTTGATTGCTGCAGTAGGTTTTTGTGGGCATGTGTTGGCAGAGTTCTCCCGGCCAAGCTACTTTCCCTCAAGGCCTCCAGCCCTTGCCCACTGAGTTTTATGGCGATGTCGGGCTTTGGGATAGTGTGGCAGAGATGTAGGGGTGGTGGCTCGGGACCTGGAGGGGAGTGGAGCTGGGTGAGCAGATTGGGGTTGTGGGAACTAGAAGGCGCCCTGGGGCAAAATGGGTTCTAGAGATGGGTCCTTCCTGTCTAGCTCCCATACCCAAGGGCTCCACCTTGAGTGGGCAGATGACACAGCCGCCCTCGAGTCCCATCTTACTCAGGTGGTGATATGCAATGCCAGGTCTATTAAAACAAGACAGCAGTGATTGCTAATCTTGTTGGGTCATCCGACCTGGCTCGCATCAGAGACCTGGCTGGATGAAAATTCTGGCCGTTATTCAGTCAGCTATTCCAGCCAGGTTCTCAGTGATACACGCTTGAGGATGGATCATAGGGGCAGGAGTGTAGCCATATGTTTTAAAATGGAACTTTGCCTTGTAGATGTGCCAGTTGGGGAGACCAGGTCAGAGTGTGTTGTAGGTGCAGTGTGGGGTGCAGGATTCTTCTCGTCTACCGTCCACCCGGCGGCAAGAAGCAATTCCACACAGGAAATTGCAGACTTAAGTCATCAACATGGTATGAAGTCCCCCAGATGGATGGTTCTGGGGACTTCAGTGCCTGGCTGATGATGAACTCTCACAGTTGGTCAGGACTTCTTCCAACTTATGAATTTGTTTGGCTTCACACAGGTGATTACCTCTGTGACCCACAATCACGGCTCACTCATTAGATCTGGTCTACCTAATGGGTATAGAGACCTCCAACGTGGTGGTGGAGCCGGTCGGATGGTCTGACCACCACACTATAAGCTTCAATTTCCAGGCTCCCCTGTAGGCCTGCCCCTACAGAGATGGTCAGTACCGCCCTTTAAAGGAGTTTGACCCCAAACAGCCTGGCAGCTGTACTGGATCTATTTGGTTTTCTGAGTTCATGCTTGGATCCAGATAGTCTGTTACAGGCCTATAACAAGGCTGTGAACGATGCTCTAGTTCCATAGCTCCTGTCCATGTTTGTCCCTCACCCTTTGCCCTCAGTCCTCCTGGTTTAATGGGACCTTGAGAGAGCTAAGGAGAGTGGGGACGAAGGATGGAACAGTGTTGGTGGAAATCAGGCCTTGATGCCGACAGACTTAGATTGATGGCCCATTATAAGGACTATCAATTGGCTATCTTCTGTAAGAAGGCAAAGTTCCAGTCCAGGGAGATTGCTGCTGCACAGAATCGACCAGTTCAACTCTTCCTGTTGACAGACTGTGCAATCCAGCCTGTCTGCAGTTTTGGAGAGTGTTGTCACAGGAGAAATGTGACGAGTTTTGTTTCAATGGGTGTGGTGGTGGTTGGTGGGAGGTTGCAGTCCCTCGGCTCGTCTAGTCCGACTCTGACTGGTTGACAATTCATGGATGCTGTGAAGATCATCCAGAGTATGCGGTCGACCTGCTGTAGTTTGAACTGGGCCCAACTCGCCTCCTTGGGGGTGCGTTGAGGTCATCAGCCCAGTCCTAGAGGGATTGTCTGGTGTTCGTTAGAGACAGGTGTGTTTCCAGACATTCTAAAGGAGGCAGTGGTCACATCTCTCCTTAAGAAACCCTCTCTCAAACCAGACTGTTTTGCTAACTACAGACCTGTCTCTAACCTTCCTTTGTGGGAAAGGTTATTGAGAAGGTGGTCACACTGCAGTTGGAGGATAATCTTACCATCCACACATCTATGATCCTCTCCAGTTGGGATTTCAGAAGAGACATAGTATCGAGACGTCTCTAGTTCGGTACTCAATGAACTCCTGATAGTGAGAGATCATAAGAGCCCTTCCATCTTGGTTCTTCTAGATCTCTGCAGAGTCTGACACCGTGGACCATGGTGTGTTATTTCAGTTGTTTATGTTGATCTATGGACCGCCTAGTGCAGTCCTCAGATGGTTCCACTTTTCCTCACGGGCAGGTCTCACAGCATGTCCCATTGTTCTTGAGCACCTTTTTTTCTATAAAATACATCTCTCCTGTACCTTAGTTACCCCTTGAAGTATTTAAGGTCTCTATCCTTACCCCCATCTTCTAGTGTGTATATATTTAGGTCCCAAGTCTTTCCTTGTAGGGCTTTTGAATGCAGACCTTGCAATATTTTAGTTGCCTTTTCTGGACTGCCTCCTCTCTGTCTACGTCCTTCTGGAGAAATGATCTCCAGAACTGGACACAGTACTGTAACCATCCCCACCCAGATCTGAAAGCCAATTAACTAAGAGGAGGGCCTTGTTGGGTTGTTGGGCCCAACAACTGGGTGACTGACCCCTTAAACACAGGCCAATCAGCACAGAACCTGGTAATTTTAGAAAGAGAGCGGTTAAAGTGGAGGCTCTGTTCCCCTATGTGGGTACCACTGGGTGATCAGCAGAAAGAGAGCGGATACAGAAAAAGTCAGCTATCGACAACAGTTTACTAAGATTCAAACAGCGATAACAAATATGGGTAGGAGGAATCTAAAACTCTAAAGAAAGGAATCACAGAACAAACAATAACTCTTAGTCAATTAAGTAGTTTGAAAAGCGTACTACAGAGTCCCAGAATGTGACAGCTAAAAGATTAGCCCATCTTGGTCACTGGGAGGCAGCGATTTCTTGATCTGAAGCCAGGGATGTCTGCAGATGGGCAGCTACTATGGTGTTGTCCTCCTCTGACCACCCCAGATGGTACAATCTTGACCATGAGGAACTGAGTTGTCCACAGAGGGCAAGCTGCTACATGATGGCCTCTTCTGACCACCCAGATGGTCCAGTCTTGACCCAAATCAAGCTGAGTTGTCTGCAGAGGGTTAGCTGCTATGGTGACGGCCCTTCTGATCACTCCCAGATGACCCAATCTTGACCCCATTGGGCTGAGTTTTCTGCGCATGGGGCAAGCTGCTATGGCATTGGTCCTGTTCTGACCACCCCAGAAGGTCCAATCTTGACCTGACATGCTAGTTCTGGCTCCTGGCAGTAGACTCTTGGTGCTGGACCTCTGGCACTGTGGATCTGGACCCCTGGACCTCCAGCGCGGATCTCTGGCAATCTGGATCTGGACCTCCGGCACTGGGCCTCTGGCACTGTGGCTCTAGACCTCTGTAACTGTGGATCTGGATTCTTGGCATTGGACCTCTGGCAGTTTGAATCTAGACATCTGGTGCTGGACCTCTGACACTCTGGCTCTGGACCTCTGGCACTGTGGATCTGGACCTCTGGCATCCTGGCTCTGGACCTCTGGCTCTGGGCCTCTGACACTGTGGATCTGGGCGGAGACCTCTGGCGTTGGACCTCTGGCAATCTGGATCTGGGCCTCTGGACCTCCAGCGCTGGACCGCAGGCACTCTGGCTCTGGACCTCCAGCGTTGTACCTCAGCATTCTGGCTCAGGACTTCTGGTGCTGGACCTCTGGCATTGTGAATCTGGACCCCAGACCTCTGGTGTTGGACCGCTGGCAATCTGGATCTGGATCTCCGGTGCTGGACCTCTGGCACTCTGGCTCTGGACCTCTGGCACTGTGGATCTGGACCCCTGGACCTCCAGCGCGGACCTCTGGCAATCTGGCTCTGGACCTCGGCGTTGGACCTCTGGCATTCTGGCTCAGGACTTCTGGTGCTGGACCTCTGGCACTGTGAATCTGGATCCCGAGACCTCTGGTGTTGGACCGCAGGCACTCTGGCTCTGGACCTCGCGTTGGACCTCTGGCATTCTGGCTCAGGACTTCGTGCTGGACCTCTGGCACTGTGAATCTGGACCACGAGACCTCTGGTGTTGGACCTCTGGCAATCTGGATCTGGACCTCCGGTGCTGGACCTCTGGCACTGTGGATCTGGACCCCTGGACCTCTGGCAATCTGGATCTGGATTTCTGGACCTCCAGTGCTAATCCTCACTCTGGCTTTGGACCTCTGGCACTGTGGATCTGTGAATGGGGAAATTCACAGAGCATGGATGCTCAAACCCAAGCAGCATGACTTGGCTACTGAACTTGGCTCAGGATCCCTCCAATGGAATGTGAGCAAAATTCCTGAAATGTGGGCATTAAGGCCGTCCCACTCAAGTACAGTTGAAAATCAGAAGAAAGCTGGCAAATAATGCAGTTTCAGTGGCAGTGCTAATTTTAGTACTGTCTTTTAAAATCTTTAAAGCAGTTTTAAGTCTATTGGGAAGCTGTACCTTGAATTTGGGCAGTCTGTTCAAATAAAGGTAAGTCCCATCGGATGCGCGGCTGCAAACTGTCCCTGAATGTGGGGCCAGACGCAGCTATGCTGCCGCACAGGGCACTGAGCTTTTAATAGTCCAACTGTCTACCAGATGCACTGGTGCTTTGCCCTGCCACTGAGGAGTCCTTTATTTATTAATTTAGAAAGGGCTTGCCTTGCCCAGCACTCCCTTAATGGAGCTGAATAAATTAATTTAAATGTGCCTGCCCCTGCTCTATGCTCCCAAGATGAGCAAAATTACCATAAATTTAAATAACACCCCAATGGGCGGTCCTCAGTCCCCAGGGCCTTCTACTGCCCCCTTTCCAACTGCCTCTGTAGCTGTCCCCTATGGTGCCCTAGGCACAATTAAACAATGCCCTTCCTTTTTCTTTTAAAATTAACAGTTCTGGCAGTTAGTACCTGGCTTCTGGTGCTACTGCCAACTCACCACCAGCCCGGGTGAAGATCAAAGGAGGAGGATGTGGGAAACTGGGCTGGCTGCAGGCAGTGTTGGGCGTCTCTTTCAGGGTCTGGTGAGTAGCTCCGCCCTGACACTACTGATGTTCACTCCGCTACTGAGGATGCAGCCTCTGCTGGTGGGCACCACCGAGGAGGGACCGAACTTTTACTTTTAAAATAAAATAATAAAAGAGGCTAAACGGAGCCCACACTGTGGCTGACTGATCAATACTGGGTGACCGCTGACACATAAGGACCACTGACTGCGACTAGACTTGGCGACTGGAGGCAGCTGAGGCACACAGACAAGCCCTAGGTGTGGCTTCACCATTCCAGGTAAGCTTTCCTGTCCCACTATGCTTTCTGTGTGCTCTGTCTTCTGGTCCCAGCTCCCACTGCCATGAAAAATGGTTCCTGCAGAATCTCCCCTGCACAGGAGTTCTACAGCTGCTGGCGCGAGCGGCGATTAAAAATTGCACTCCGTTGTTCAAAACAGCATTGGAATGTGTCTAGTATATCACGAAGGGTAAGGGTGATCTTTTTACAACATGGGATCCCTTTATCGCTTCTCTGTCTCCCTTGGAAGCTCAAATTTTATGGGGTTTCAATGAGGGACTAGCATTTGATACCTCTTCCTCCTATAATCTTCTTACTCAGCTTTGTACAAAGGAAACATGGAAATATAGAAACATGGAAGTTGTGACAGAAAGAGACCGCTAGGTCCAGCTAAGTCTGTCCATTTGTTTTAGACCTATTTTGACACTCTAGTTGCCCTCTGTAGCCAGGGCTCCCTTGTGTCTATCCCATGCATTCTTGAATCCCCCACAGTGTAACCCCACAACCACTTGGGGTAGGCTGTTCCAGGCATCCACCACTCTTTCTATGAAGAAAAACTTCCTGGTGGTGGTAGACAACCTCCTTCTTGCAACCTGAGGTCATGTCCCTGATCCTGGAGCCCTTCTTGAAATGAAAAGTTCCTGTGCCTGTACCTAGTAAATGCCTTTTATATATTTGAATGTTTCAATCATGGTTCCTCTCTCTCTTCTCCAGGGAGTACATATTCAGTTCCCTAAGTCTTCCCTAAGGAAGCCTTCTATCATTTCATTGTCCATTCCCTCCCGAGATGGGGGTCTATATACAACCCCGTGCGGATTGTGGTGCCATTTCCTGTCTCCAGGGTGACCTAGGTACCTCATCTGCTCCTTGTTTACTCTTTAGTTCGGTTGCTTTGATCCCTCCTTTACACAGAGAGCTACTCCTCCTCTTTACCCTACCTGTCACTCTGTAGATTGTGTATCCTGGTATTGACATCCCAGTCATGGTTCTCTAGTACCATGTTTCTGTGACTGCCACAATATCCAGGCAACCCTCTTCCATCAAGGCCACTAGTTCAAGGAGCTTGTTACACAGACTACGGGCACTGGTACTCATCACCCTCCACTTTTTGATAGCTTACCCTTTTAGCCCCATTCTCGTCCTTACTGCTTTTGCAGTATCCTCCTGCTCGTGATTCTCCTCCCACTGTAGCCCCGCATTCTGTTGGCCTTCATTGTTTCCTTCTCAACACTACTTATTAACCTTCAAGTCATCTAAGATTATGATTCCAGATCCGTTCCTGGTTTGAGGCTGCCAGTCTTTCGCCTCCTAGGTAATACTCCTTTCTTGATTTTTATTTCTATGTGCATGACCTTGCACTTTTGGCGTTAAATCTCAGATGCCACACTCTAGACCAGGAGTTCTCACATTTTGTCATAGTGGCCTCCCCAAGCCTTGGAAAATATCTTGAGCCTCCCCTAATACAGAAATAATTTTGGGCCTCCTCATAGTTAGAACAACTATCATACTTTGCACATTACAGGAAGAATACAATGAAGTGCATGTGAGTAGTTGAGTTTATTCTCATTTTATTGAACTTATTATTCTCCTCTCTATAACCCCTCCCCAGGTCAGCCTACTAGCTCTACACATCTGACTTTTGGACTCTATTTACCCCTCATTGCAATACCTCCATAAGTCAGATTGCTTTCTTTATTAGTTACCCTGCTCTTAAACACCTTCTTAGGGACCATTTTGCTCCTCCTGCTGTTGCTCCTAGTATCTCTTTGCTTAGCCTTTGTATATGTGCTTTTCTGAAGCCAGTATAATGGATCAGTTGTTACCTTGTTTCTATTCATTTGCATTATTTTGAATTTTGTTTTGCACAGTTTGCAGAATTGTATTTTTCCCATGTCATACTAGGAAACAAGTGTTTGTTGAGCGTGTCTTTCCTGGTAACCCATTTTGTACATAAATTTGCATGTCATTATTCGCTTTCACTTTGCTGCATCCTTTCAACGAAGCATGCAAAACTTGACATTAAAATATAGTACACTTTAAAGCTTGCTTGAGCCTCCCTGGAACAGGTTGGGGCCTCCGCTGGGAGGCTGGCCTCATCATTTGAGAAACCCTGCTCTAGACCATTCTTCTAGTTTCTTGAGGTCAGCTTCCATCTTGCTCACTCCTTCTGAGGTGTCCACCCTGTTACATATCTTGGTGTCATCTGTGAACAAACACACCTTCCCTTCCAGTCCGTCAGCGATGTCTGCTAAAGGACTCTAACTCTCCAGCCTCTGACTCACCTGCCTAATATGTAATCTTCTCATTCTCCTCAGTCACGCTGAAACAAGTAGAAGATCTACTTTGGGAGCTTGTTACTAGGAAGAGTGGTGCTGACCAAATAGATCCCTTTTCCTAAAATTTGGCTACCATGTCTTGTCTGCTTCTATAACCCACCTCTTCAATTTGTCACTTGTGCAGGGTGTTCTCCCTCAATCTGGAAAACAGCCCATGTTATTCCATGTTCAAATCTGGAGATCTGAGCGATTTAAATAACTATAGACCTATTTCCTGCTTCTAATCCTTTCAAAATGCTTAAGAAATTAGTTAACAATCAGCTAAGAGAACATTTGAACACCTTTAAGCTGCTTAATCCAGTACAGTCTGGATATAGACAATGTCATAGTATGATATCTGTGCTTGCACTTGACGCTAAACATTATGTATGTGCCTTGTTCCAGGACCTGAGTAAGGCTTTTGATACAGTGGACCATGATCTCCATCTGGTCATTCTTCAAAGCACTGGTCAAGATCCCTTAGTGATGAAATGGTTCACAAGTTACCTTTCTGGCCAATACCAGCAGGTCAAAGCTAACAGTGACTTTTCTCCCATGAAAACTCTCCGAAGAGGCATATCTCAGGGTCCATTCTAGGACCTCTGCTCTTGCGATTTACATTAATAACTTTAACCACGGTATCAAATCAGTGAACATCCACCTTTTGCCGATAATACTGTTCTCTTTATTGATAGCCCTACCGGAACTGGCCCGCCAGGATCTACAATCGGACTTTATAAAATGGCAAGAAAAATCTAGAAATCTCATTGGCTAAAGAGATCAGCTGACCGTACATTAAATCTCTATATAGGCACAGTCATCCTGGTCCTAAACCACATCACACAATGAGCAAATCAGTCCACCTACAACCAGAACTATCTTCGATCAATCTCCCACAACCAGAACTGATCTTCACCACAAACATGGCTGCTACCTTTACACTGTAGAAACCTTCAACTCGCCTAAAAAATAAAACTACCTTAAATATAAAATAAAACAAATTAATTAAATGTTGTTTACCAGATCATCACAGTCTCCTTACACACATAAACAAATTAGAAACATTAAGTATTGTTTACAGTTTTCATTACAATTTTTCTTTGCTAACAGTGAAAAATCCCCTTCTGTTTTACCTGCTTATCAGGAAATCTCTTTGCTTGCCCTGACAGAAAATTGAGTCCCTGGCTCTGCTCTAAAACAAGCCTTTAGTGTGTGTACAGTATGTTAGTAGAGGAACATTCTGCTAGTAGAACTGAGCAGAATTTTGATTCCCTGTATTCCACAGTAAACATTCCATGATAAACATTCCATTTCTTGAATTTAGGAAACACAGAGAAAAAAACAGAATGAACAAAGTAAGCAGTACTATATAAACAAAGAGAAAAGGTGGTAAATGACTCACTTTGCTGTTTATCTTTTCAATCAATCAATCAATCAAAATCTTTATTTATTCAGGAACATCATTGAGCAAATCTCATTTACAAGATGGACCTGGTGGTCATACAAATGAGGATACAAGTATTATTACATAGACAAGAATAGCATAAACAGCAATACAATGACATGAAATGATTATATACAACAATTTACATATATACAAGGAACAGTAGAACCATTTAGCCTGTAAGAAACAAGGGGACAAAGGGTATAGCAGGCATAAAATATAAATTATAGGGTCTAACTAGTTTTATGAGAATATAATAGGTGATTTGGAAGATAGAAATTGAATTAATATAATGGACGGAAAAAGGAAGGTGGGTCAGGTAGGGTAGGGGATTACGCTTTATAAAAGCAATTGCAGAGCTCTGGAAAAAGGCAGAGAACAATCTTTTGAAAGATGCCAGAGGTAGTAGGCTATCTAGTTTCATGGATTTTTGGAGAGAGTTCCATGCAACTGCTAAGGTATAGCTGAAAGCAGCCCTCCCAAACTGGGTGCAGGCATTGGGGACCTTTAATATGATGAGTTTACTGATCCTTAAGGTGTATGGCCTAGTTGTAATTTGGGTAAAGCAATCAGTGATATAGGTAGGTGGTTTGCCTGTTAACGCTTTGAATATCCAGATAGCAGCATTCCTATTTCTTCTGTGTTGTAATGATGTCCAGTTGACTGCCAATAAAGGGAGCAATGATGGGTACTGGAGGAAGGTCAGTAATAAATCTTATGGATCTGTGATACAGGGTGTCCAGTTTATGTAAGAGATGACGTGAACAATGGCAGTAGAGAAATCAGCATAATCAATGAAGGATAGGAATGAGGCCTGAATTAACCTTTTTGGAATCACTGTTTAGGTAATGTTTTATTCTAAAAATAGTCCAAGCCTCTGTCTTAGCTTATTAAGTAGCTCTTCAATATGGACAGAATAGTCAAGCCTGTTATCTATCCAGACTCCAAGGTATTTGAAGTTATCAACAAATTCCAGTTTCTCTCCAAGTAAGGTGGATAATTGTAGGGTGGTGGATGCTGGGGTAGTGGTAGAGCAACTCATTGTGGCAAAGAACATAGCTTTTGTTTTTTGGCATTTAGAAGTAGTTTTTGTCAAGTAGATTGTGCTGCAGAATGGAGAATTGGATTGTAACAGTTCACAGGCTTTAGAAGGTGAGGGATTGCTGACATATAATACAGTATCATCAGCAAACAGATGAATGCTAGATTGAGTGAGGTTGGCATCAATATTGTTTATATAAATGGCAAAGAGGATAGGGCCAAGAATAGAGCCTTGTGGTACACCCCATAGCAGTGGTTTTGAGGTGGATAGGTAATTTCCATTTTAACCAGTTGTGACCTATCTGAAAGGTAATCCTTAAACCAGTTGAGTGATATGGAATCCAGGCCTAGTGAGTTAAGGAGGTAATTAATAAGTCATGATCCACTGTGTCAAAGGCTTTACTCAAATCCAGGAACACAGCACAGGTACAATTTTTCTTATCCAGGGCAGTCTGCCAATCGTTGGTTACCTTGGCTAAGGCAGTAATGGTGCTATGCTTTGATCTAAATCCAGATTGTGCAGAATTTAGAAGGTTGTTGTTATCCAGATAGTCCCTTAATTGAGAGTTTACTAGTTTTTCGAGCATCTTGGATAGTACTGGTAGGATGGAGATAGGCCTGTAATTGTTGAGATCCCTAGTATCACCAGATTTGAGTAATGGAACTACTTGAGCTGTTTTCCAAGTAGAGGAATGGATCCAGTAGTTAGGGAAAGATTGAAGAGATGAGTGAGGGGCAGATAAGACATGTGAAGCAATTTTCAGGAAATAGGGATCCAGGAGTCTGCACCTGCACTCTTAGTAGTGTCTAAATTAGAGGAGATCTTCCACTTCTTTCCACGGATATTGGGATGAAGGAAAAAGCTGAAGTGGCCATTTGTCCCACAGTAGTTTGCAGGTTCAAGGAAGATCTCAGGATATTTGCAGGTGATGAGTCAAATGCTAGGCCAGCTGTGGTGAAGTGAACATTGAAGGTATTTAAGATTTCTTGTTTACCTGTAATTTCTATATCATTTTGTAGCAGTTTGGAGGTTAAGGCAGGAGTAGAATTTTGGCCCAGAAGTCCTTTTTATTGTACCCCAGAGTCTGGATGGGTTATTGTAGGAGGCATCCAATTCAGCTGTATAATAGGCAGTTTGGCAGTTCTTATTTTTTTGTACATGAATTCCTTGCTTTTCTGAAATTTAGCCAATCTCTGGTGTCCTTTGTTTTTCTTGCCTTTTCCACAGTTTGTCTCTGGTTCTCAAAGGTTGCTTTAAGCTCAGAGGTGAACCAAGGGCAGGATTTTACCTAGTTCTGATACTGGTGATAGGTACATGAATATTGAGAGCATTAGTGATAATATCCTTTAAAGTCTGGAGAGCTGTTTCAACAGAGGTTGTAAGATAGAAATCTTGCCAATATATTGTATTACTCAGGTCATGGAGGTAACCTGAGATATTGAAATTCTTTTGACCTTTTGAGGACAAATTCTGCAGGATTTGGTGGTTTGAGTGTGGATCTTATGCCAGCTATAGGGTAATGGTCACTCACATCACTCAGCAGTACTCCTGCATGTGAATATAAGTGAGGCTTGTTTACCAACATAATATCCAGGAGTGAGCTGTTGCTGGAATTTCTTAGGTTGATCCTAGTTGGGTCTTTAATTAGCTGTGTGAATCCTTTTTAGGACAGAGTGAGTGGTTCATGATGCTGTCAGTGAGTGTGGCAGTTTTGAACCACACTCGTGCTGCAGCATCAGGGAACTGAGAAGCCTCTGTTATGAGCTCCTCTTAGTTTTGTCTACAGAGTGAGAAAGAATGAAATAAAGTAAGGGGCTATGTGTCATACTTAGAATGAGGAAAACAGCATTTGTGAATTGTTGTGTTGGTAGGGAATTTAAAGTTTAAGTGGGCAGGAGGCAGACACTGTATAACACTACTTTAATCTAACACCAATAGGCAGAAGGACTATTTTATGCTAAAACACAGATTCACTTACATTTTACCTATTTAAAAATGTGCTTCAAAATAAATGTAAGGCATATGTCCATTTTGTAACATGGATATACATATGTCTATCTAGGTTCGGGGAAGGATGAGGTTACCTGGCACAAGAGACCTAGGTTTGACTACTCTGCACAGGGGCACCCAAGTAAATCCAACTACAGGAAGCAATAATTGTAATGTCAGAATCGAATTGGGATTTTCAGTGTGGCTTTATTTATTAACTCACTGAACATAAACAAAGCTCTGTATGGTCCCCACAGGCTACGTAACTGTAATGCAGATTAGAGGTTAAACACAGCGGTCCATTTGGCGAATGAACACAATACAACAGTTGTCTGGCTTTGGACCCACCAGGCACTCAGCCGGACTTTGCATCGCTTGGATACACAGCCCGACTGGCCCGGCTCCCCTGCTGGCCACTCGACTGACGGTCCACTTGGCGAATGAACCCAAACTCTACTTGGAAAGACATCCCATCAAACAAGGAGACTCCCAAACTGTGGCTCCCACACCACTTGAAGTCTCGACTCCTAGAGATTTTGTTTTGTACTTCCAAAATGAAACTCCCATCAAACAGGAGACTCCCATCCAACAAGGAGTAATTTTCCCATCCTGTGGCTCCCCACACCACTTAGAGTCTGCGACTCCTAGAGAGATTTTCAAGTAGCAAAAACACAGAAGAAATCCATTGAGGTGGACCTGGTTACTAAAGATGGGGGTTTTCCCCTCCAGCTCCCACAGCCCATACCCGGCCATTTCTCTGGACACAGAACTTTAGACTTGAAATGTAGATTGACGGTGGATGACCTGAAGCACCCCTCTACAAAGAACTTTAAATCCATTAACACTTTAAACAGATGACTGCTCTATTTGTTTGTTCTAGTTGACATAGTCCTCCCAAATAGCAGTCCCCAATACTTGAAATCCAACTGAAGAAAAGAAGTTGTTTGCCCTTCCAATGGGGCCAAACACTCACCCATAGTTGCAGGTGCCACACAGGCGAAGAACTGTAACTTTTGCTGTTATACATGAACAGACTGAACTTAAATTAAAGCAGGCAGCTTTCTTCCCAGGGTGGGAGAAGGGGATTGCCCCTGGAACCCACAAAGAACTTTTCCTCACCCCCAGAGGGAGGGGTAAACAGACAACTACTGTTGTCCTTCTTGTTTGCTTAAGGACAAACTGAAGACTGACTTTGAATTCCCAAGATTCTAAACTTACTCTGAGCTGAAGATTCCAAATGTGGCTCATGCAGCTGTAACAATTCTACTATGATGTCATCCTCTAGTCTCAGCTGTGACTGAGGACAGAGTGAGACAGTGTGAAACCCATTTAACTGGAGTTTCACAAGCTGCCTTCCTGCCTACCACTAGGTCTTACTGGGATTCTAGTAACCCCGGTAACAAAGGGTTACATAAAAAAAACTGCTTCTAAAAATAAAGGGCCATTTATAAGTGCAATAAGACACTCCTAGGGACGACTGGCACTAGGCCTTCTGCCTCGTGCCTAACTGTGCCCCTAAGAGTGCGGTTATCACACCATAATGCACACCCCATTGTGTCTTATTCTTGTAATCACTTGCAGAAAACCTGCATGAAACTCCTTCTAATCGACAATGAAAACTAAAGTGATGTTCTTTTCACCCTTAGTCAATGCTCCTGATTCCTGCACCTTAGGTATGATTCCCAGATCACCACTCTTCTAGAATCATCAGAATTCAGCCAAATTCAAACACTTGGGGTTCTGGATTGACCACAAACTATCCTTCCTTGAACACACTGAGGCACTAGGAAGAAATTAAAACACAGACTTGGTCTTGTTTTCCAGATCAACATCTCTTAACACAGGAAGCTAAAATTAGGTTGCTTCAAACCCCCTTTATTCGCTTTTGGATTATGCCAACTTCATTTATGGTCAAGGTACTAGTACTACCTTGTCCAAGCTTGATGCACTCTATCACCGAGCACTTAGATGTATCACTGGCGCTTATTCTACCCATCAATGCTCTTGCTATTCACTTGTAGGTTGGACAGCTCTCAAATATAATGGCAAAAGATCGTGCCCTTTGGATATATAGAGCAATTACTAATATGCTTCCCCAGTACATATCAGACTGTCTACCTACCTGTACTGTTGGTAGCTACTCCTAAGAAGCCTCTCCTACTTCTCCCTTACCATCCCTAAAGTTAGATCCTGTTTTGGAAGATCTTCTATAAGTCATGCCTTTCCGTACTGTGGAATAACCTTCAAAAACCCTCAAGTTAGCCTTTCCTCGTAAAATTGCCCACATTCAAAACTATGTTTGCTTGCTCCTTCAAGGAATCCTGTAATTGTTTCCACTGATGTGTGACAATTCAGTTGCTTGGCAGCCTGAACAGCTGGTGCACTAAGGCGCATGGTTGTCATCTATTCATTGTCTGTCCATCCTGCTCTTCCTCTCCTCGTCCTTATTATAACTTCTCTAACTCCTCTTCATGTGGTCCCCATATACATATTGTTTTATTGTATATATGCTCTGTGCAAGATATGTTTTTCAGTGCTGTATTAGTGTATTATCCTCTTTTGCCACGTGCTTCTAATATTATGTTATATATTTGTTCTTCTGTATTTAACTTCCATGTTGTATTTGAAATGGCGACTTCAACCTTGATTGGGTGGAGCCAATAATTTGCAGTACCAAGCTGTCCTACTAGGCGCATAAGCTAGAGCAACTCCTGGACAAATCTACAAGGCTAAATATGAAGTCAGGCAGGCACAGTCTTTCAGACTGGATACTTACTAACAACGGATCCTTTATTAGGGCCGCTGGAGCCCTCTCCAACATTTTAAGTGACCATTCCCCAACTTTCTGCATCTGGAAGAACAATTCCCCACCCTCCTCCAAAATCCACAAAACTAGGGACTAACTTTGATGTAGGAGCCTTTCAGCAAAGTATTGCCTCAGCCGACTGGACCCCAATAACCTCCCTGACATAAACCAGGCACTAGAATATCTCAATACTCTACCTCCATTCTAGACTTGCACGCCTTTCAGAACTAGAAGAGCTAAGGAAATCACTCCCTTGGCTCATCCAGGAGCTGAGATACCTCATGTGTTCCCCGAACAAAGCATGGAAAGTCTGCAACAGCTCTGGACTCCATTCAGACTGGCAGTTATATCGACAGCTACACAACACATGTAAGACTAAAATCTCAAGTCCAAAAGAAAGCATCTTCAGTCCCTGCAGTTAAGGCAGCTTAGCCAACCCCAAATGCTTCTGGAAGCAAATTAATTCCTCCTTAAAGAAAAAAGTACAATTAGTCCCCAATATATGAGTGTAAAGGTTCTGAACGAACACACCTTTGGAGATAACCACCGGTATTAACCTGTTCTTCTCTGACCTTGACCTCTACAAGACCAACCTCCCTGCTTTGTGCCCAGAGTTGTACAAGCCTCGCCTTGATGCCCCCACCCACAATTCCATATTAAACTCACCTCGCGCAAAGAGGTCCTTAAACTTCTAATGTCTCTTAACTCTGACAGCTCACCTGGATTCGACTCCCTCCACCCAAGTTTCTTAAACTAGGGGCACAAGCACTTTCCACCTGCTCACCCTGCTTTTAAACATATCCTTCATCACTCAGTCCGGATGGACAAGTGGAAAAACTGCAATTGTTCTCAGTCCACAAAGCGGCCCTACCTAGTAGAAAATTATAGACCGATTTTTATTTTATGCCCTATCACTAAAATTCAAGAAAGAATCTTGTATAATCAACTATACTCCTATCTTGAGCAAACCAATGCCCTCACAATCTATCAACAAGATTTCAGAAACTGCATGGGATGGAATCGGCTCTCCTATGTTACAGCTGACATATTCCAGAGCATGGATCAAGGTAAAGCCACTGGGGATGTTTTCAATTATCTCACGAAGGCCTTTGAACTTGTTAGTCACTCCCTTCTAATCACTAAACTCCATTCCCTAGGCCTTGATGACAACTCAGTCTCCTGGGTCTCAAACTACTTATTCAATAGGTTTCAATGCATTAAGTGGGCTGGAACCTTATCATCCTGTCTCTTATCACAGACAGGGTCCTCCAGAATTCAGTTCTGGGGCCTCTATTATTCTCAGTCTTTGTAAATGACCTGCCAATGAACTGCAGGGGCGTCAATACAACTCTAGCTGATGGTGCCATTCTATACAGATCCTCCAGCGATGTCTCCTGTATCAACTCCAATCTGAGAAAGACTTCCAGCTTCTAGAAACCTGGTTCTGAAGAAACTGTTAGTGCTGAACACCGGGAAAACTAAGTCCTTATTGTTCCGCACACCTCCTTCAACATAGACCAACAACCTCCACTAGTGGTCACTTCCTCCTCGGTGTAAGGATTGAAAGGGTCAGCTCCTTTAAGTATCTGGGTCTGACACTTGATGAGCACCTGTCCTTTGATACTCATGTGACTAATGTGATTAAGGCAACCAACCAAAAGACTGGCCTTCTATACTGAACTGCTCCTTACCTAACGCACCAAGCCTGGTGGATTATTGCCATAGCTACCCTCTCCCTTGCCTGTTCTATGGTGTCCCAACACTCCACTCCATAGAAACCGCTATTGGCAAAACTCAAGGTAGCCTACCATAGAATTGTTTGCTTTGCTGCCAAGGCCCGGCTCGCTCCCACCACTGTAGTATGCTTAACACCCTTGGATGGCCATCTTTTGAGGCCAAACAGGACTTCCTGTGCTCTGTACCACTTTCAAACTTGTCCATCTCCTTCACCTCCTACCCTGTCAAACCTACTCACCATCAAACCCGTCCACAGGAATTTTAGATCCTCTCACCTCTCACTTCTAAATCTGCCTAGGCCTCGCTTAACAATTGGCCAGCTGATCCTTCTTGTTCTAGGCTCCCAAAAATGGAATAACCTCCCTCATACCCTACTTTAGTGTAAGACTCTTCCCTCTTCAAAAGCATATAGTAGATTTTCTTCCCACCTCCTGTATGCAACAGTAACTGCAACTAACTTTTCCCTAAATAGCCCTGCTATCCTCTGCACCTTCTCTCTCCACTCCTATCCCAGCATCCTTGGATGTTCTCTATTTAGTTATCTGTATCATATGTAGTTTTCTGTGTATAGAATCTTATATTGTACAAGTTGTAGTGCTCACTGTAAATAAAAGTCTATATTGTATGTGCTGATAGCTTCAACAAGGTTTGGTCACATCTTTATACTTACTACCTGGTCATGTATCACTGTCTCTGTAAGCACTGACCCTCCCAGATACTACCAGTAAATGTTGTCTGTTCCTGACATTCAACATGGTTTTATCATATGTTTGAACTTACTGCCTGATCACGTATTATTATTTATGTAAATTGCACCTGTAATCATGGCCTGCTCCTGACATCTTGTATATATGCTGTATATTTATTTCCTGTATATATGCCTCTATACGATACTGTCTTTGCTCACCATGCTTGAATGGGTTTATTCCCGGTCACGCCCTGAAAAAGGGACTTGTGTGTCTCAGCGGGACTACCTGGTCATCAAACTTTAAATAAATAAAAAGATGTACCTGCCCATGTCCGCTTTAAATGAGTTCACCTCAATGGCGTTTCACCTGGTAAAATAATGATTGATTGATTGGGATAGGCACAGGGAAGGGGTTCTGTAAGCAAACTCAATGCAGTGAGAATATCCAGGACTGGAAGGAGAAGCCAGAGAGGGAGGAGGGGGGGGGCATAAGGTCAGCTCCAGGGTGGAGCTGACCAAACGAGCAGACACGAAAGACTGTTAGGCCTATTCTGCTGGCATCTTAGTATGTTAGTATGTATTGAGGGCGTTCAGGGTCAGGAAATATAATAGTTGGTTATAATATAAGTGGTTTAGTCTCCGTCTTCTGGTGTCCTAGTTTAAGATATGTGGAAGTGAGCTCCCACTTTGTAAGGGACCACTGTTTATTAGATAAGATAATCAAATGAGTGGTTTTAACAGCACTATACTTTATGGCTTTTTAGACAAGCAGATATGTATCTGATGAATATGAACCATTGTATATTGCTTATGGATTCATTTATTTTTTTTTTTGTTTGTGTATAGTTGTACTGTTTGATTTTTGTTGAAATGTAAATAAACAGATTATGGGGAGAAACTGCACTCCTTGTTCATCTTGCGCTGGGAACCCAAGTCCTGTTCTCCACTCACATACCTATTTATTTATTTAATTTATTTGCTTTTGGTAACTGGGTAAGTGCATTAGGCAAGAGGCCTGCCTATTTTCAAGCATGACCGGGACAGTACATCACATAAACCAGCGAGTTACCACAAAACAGGTACAGATTGTTAGCGGAACAAGCATCCAAAGAGACAGACATAATTTTGGATAAATAAACAATCAAGCACAAGTAGCAACTATATAACAGAGTTGACCTCCACAGAGAAGATCAAGGTGCAACAACGAGCAGTGGCCATCCATGCAGGGATGGACAGGACCAATAACACAGTCAGGCAGTACAGTACAGTTCAGTAGAGCAACACCTAGGTGGAGCAGAACAAGGATGTATAGAGTACTGGGATGCTTAGGTACAGTGGCAGGAGTTGAGTGCCTGAAGGTGGGAAAAAAGTGCTGATTTAAAGGCTGAGTGAGATAAGAGTTTTTAAATGGGCTGGTAAGGAGTTTCAGAATTTAGAGGCAAAATGGGAGAAAGCTTGATCCCCGTCTTGGTGAACAGAGAGGGATGAAGAGTGAGGTTGATTAGAATCACGTTGGTGTGTGGGAGTATGCCACAGGGGGTGAGCATAGCACCTATACAGTCGGGGCAGGGGATCCGGTTCATGGAATCAATAAGAACAGTGAGAAGGACGCTGGGATAAGGAAGACAGCCAGAGCAAAGTGAAGTAGAGGTGGCAGTGGTAGAGTTAGTCGAGGACAGAGAAGCGAATCTACAGGCGTTATTATATGAGATGTCCCACTTGCGAAGGATTCCTGCGTTTGTGTGGGAGAGTAGGGAGAGCATACAGAAGTCGAGGATGTGGTACCCACGCTACAGAGATTCTGGCAGCAGGGATAGGAGTGGCGCACATGGTAAGCTGCTCCTAGTTTAGCACTGACAGATTTAGAAACCTCATTGATATGTACAGAGAACTCAAGAACAGGATTAAGGGTTACCTCAAGGTATTTGAAGGAGTTGGTAGACAACACTTTAGACCCATCACAGCTAAGCACATGGAGCTTAGTAGATGCAGCAAAGACTTTCCTAGCAGATCCAAACAGCATAGCCTGGGTCTTAGGTAGGTTAAGAATTAGTAAGTTGGAGGAGAGTCATTGCTGGATCTGTTTGAATGCGGAGGACAGGTGGGCATTAATGTCCAGGACGGAATGAGAGGCGATGTAGAGAACCAGATCATCAGCATACATGATGGAGCGACAGTGGGAAATGAGGAGGGAGTATCATTAATGAATATCGAAAAGAGCAGTGGTCCCAGAATGGAACCTTGTGGGGCACCACAGGAGATGGGAGCTGGGGATGAAAGAGTGTTGCCAAGAGGGGATTGAGTCGGTTGGTTAGGTAGCTGCTGAACCATGATAGGGTGGGTCCGGAGGCGGCCCAGGAGAGGTAGTTTGTTTAGAGAAGAGGATGGTTAACCATGTCAAATGCCTTAGTGAGGTCTATGAACATGGTCCCTGTGAGTATACCTTTGTCCATGCTGGACTTAATGTCACTGGTGAGTAGAGTGAGGGTGGTAGTGGTGCTATGTCCAGCCCTAAAACCATGTTGAGTGGGAGACTGAAGATTAAAGTTCAGTAGGTGAGCAGAGATCTGGAGGTGAATAAGTTTCTCTAAAATCTTGCTGAGGGTTGGTAGCAAGGCTATGGGACGATAATTAGATAGGACTTTGGGGTCACCTTTCTTGAAGACAGGGACTATCTTGGCAGTTTTCCATGCTGAAGGCACAGTAGAGGTGCATACAGACAGATTAAACAGCCTAGTGATGGGGTAACAAGGAGACAGGCCCCAGTCTAAGTATACATGGTTCAATACCATCAGGCCTAGGGCTTCCATGCTGGGGGATAGACTGAAGAAACCTGAGAACGTCCGACTGAGCATATTAGAGAGGATAAATGGTGGAGTAGTAAGCGAGAGGGATAGGGCCACTGGATGCTGAAGGGAAGAGTTTTGGAGCCTCAGTAAAGAGGAGTTGAAAGCGTTAGCTATCATACGGGGTTGTTGCACAGAGTATCAATTAGCATATCCTTGGGGCGAGTGGCTTGGGTTCCCAGGATCTCGTTTATCTGACTCCAGTATTTCTTGGGGTCAGAGGCACAGAACCGGAGGAGGCTCCAGTAGTAGTTGCTCTTGGCAGCACGGACTTCTTTCTTGCAGGCATTTTGTAGCGTCCAATAAGCAACAATGTCTGTATGCATAGAGGAGGATTTCCATTAGACCAAAGCTTGTCACACTCTTTGAGTAGCTGAAGGAGGCGCTTCAGCCACTTGGTCACCTTTCTCTGACCCTCCATGTTGAAACAGGGATATGTTTAGACTGAAAGGCTAGCAGAGTGGTAGTCAGTGGCCAGGTTGATGTCATTTGTATGGAAAAGGGGAACAGTCAGCTTGTTTCAAATCCCATAGGAACTGAGATGTCCAGAGCACAGACGTTAGCAAAGGACAGAACTTTGGGGGAGTAGTGATAGCCGAGTCATCCCTAACACAGTAGACAGGGCAGTGGTCGCTAATGGTGTCAGGCAGAAGCCGGAAGAGGAATAACAGTCCTTGTGATTGGTAAGGATCCAGTCAATCATCGAGCGACAGAGGTTGTTGTGGGTAAACCGAGTGTGGGAAAGAGATGAGTTGGTCGAGGTTGGCCTTACTGATTATGGAAGCAAGTGAGGTGGAGTTGGGACCCAGCCAAGCAAGATTAAAATCCCTAGACAGATCACCTTGTTGTTCTTAGTTAGGGCAGGAATTAGACCAGTGAGCTCCTGTAGTCCAGGTTTGCTATTTCTGGGAGGTGAGTACACCCCAAATATGTGTAACTTCTGGCACCCTCTAGGAGCAAGAGACAGTGCAGTACATCACTGTTATTCAAGCTAGGTGTTGGTAACAGTGTGACATTCATGTGAGACTTGTAATATAGTGTCACGCCACCCCTCTTTTAGAGGATGCCGGTCTCTGTGATACAGTTATAGCGGGTAGGACACAGCTGTTGTCCAGAACAGTTGGTTTTAACCATGTTTCAGATTGAATGAGGATGTCAGGGTTGTTTACTTGAACCCAAGCTTCCAGCTCAGAGATTAGCAAGTAGACTGCGGATGTTTAGGTGAGCAAAGGATAGGCCAGGAGCATAAGGGCGGTGGTGAGGGGTAGGATTGGTTAAGGTAGATCGAGGGCCTGACTCTTGTGCCACGAGAGCATTATTAAATTTAAAAAAGAAAATGGAGAGAAAAAGTGGGGAGAGTCTTTAGGAAAAGGGGAGGGGTCACAGTTTTCTGTTACAGTACTCTTGGTTGGGATCTTACCAGTGATCTATACAGGGCAACACTACCTCCCTCTTTCTGCTGGTGATTCCCTCCCTATCCACTCCAGCATCCCACTAGCCATCAAACTGCCTTGTCGCTCTGCCTGACCACCTTCAGGTCATCCAATATGAGTACTCCTATGTCTCTTTCCTGCTTGGTAAGTCGTCCAATACCATTCTACCCATTTTGTACTCTCCCCTGGCTTCTGTGCCCCATGTGCATTATTCTGCACTTTTCACATTGAAACCCAGCTGCTATACCCTTGACCACTCCTTGAGTTCTCAGGTCTCTGCTGCTCCTTTCCACACACACACACACACACACACACACGTCCCACCCATTTTGTCTTAGGGCACCACTGTAAACAAACTCTACTCAGGGTTACCAGAGGTCCTCTTTTCCGAGGACATGTCCTCTTTTCCAGCTGCCAAGTATTCTTCATGTACCTTCTCTATCCTGTTGAATTATTTTTTATAGTTGTTTTACTCTCTCCTACCCAGGACCTCCTTGTAAATGAGCTGCAAGCCAGTGGAGACTTTAAACCTATTGACTGAGGGTCTGGCACAAGGGCTCCTGGAGGGAGGGACTAAGTATCCTCTTTCTGGCATCCCAAAATCTGGTACCCCTATACTCAGTGGTTCTTATCTTGAATAAATCTGAATTGAATGTCACTGGAAATCAGCTGGGGACACTCGAATGCTTATAATATAGACTTTTGTGGTAAGTTGACAAGATTATCATAATTTTACAAACCCTAAAACGAAGACTGAAAAGTTTAACATGATGAAAGTACATACTGACATGCATTAGCATGGCTGGCAAACTAGGTCGTCCGGAGGACGATTGTGAAAAGAGTCGGACCAGCCAGATTGCGTAGCGAAAAGGCTACGGGAATCGCACGCCGCCTTCCGCTGAAAACGTAGGATAAACAAACACCTGAGGAATGTTTAAAAATATGTGTGTTGGGGGCACTTTCAAGTGCCACATACTCAAGGACAGCCTGTGTATTAGCTGCCAGCCTGCCACTGCTAATTTGCTAACTAGAAAATAATTCAGACAAAGCCCGCAATCCTCCCTGTAACAAACAATTCAACCCTTTCAAAATGACCCAACTTTTAATTGTTCGGTCATTTTCTTGCCAACAGCATGCCTTGCTCAAGAACACGACCAGATCCCACCCGACAGCTCCGCTGCCCCTGTAGCTCACTTGCCCCTTTAAGAAACACAATCGAACGGCTCGCTCATTAATATTCAAATAATTCCAACTGTCCGATTTGCCGGTTCATTGCGTTCCTTATGACCTCAGCACGCGGGAACGTCAGGGCTCTGCAGGGCAGAGAACACTCTGTACAGGGCCAGGCGCGGTGGCATGTCACCTAGTGAATCATCTGAAGTGTGTAGCGTCACGACGGCGGTTGCGTGACGGAGGTGGTTGCCTCGGAGACGCCCCGCCCCGCACTGTCCTGATCAGGAAGTGAAGGAGAGAGAGAGAGAGAGAGAGAGAGAGAGAGGGTGGGGAGAAGCAGCAGGAAGCAGCTTTCCAGTAACCTTCATTCGAGAGCAGCAGTAGTGGGGAGCAAAAGCTACAGGCATGGTGCTGATCAAGGAGTAGTGAGTATTGCACATTCTGTTTTATAACCTTCTCTGGCAAGATTTGCTCGGTGGGGTCACTCTTCACCCCCTTGAAAAATACAGTTCCGTCTGGCCAGCGTGTGCCTGGAATTGGACTGTCAGGAGAGGGTCAATTACTGCCTGTCTTGCTAAGTAAGGAGTTGGTAGGCAGCTGCAGGTGTATCTGGTTACTTTTAGGACAGACGTGTCACCATGGCATTTGTTTCAATCGAATTTTTTATAACGGTGTCACCATGGTATTTAGGACAGGTGAGGCACAGAAAGAGTAGCATTGGACTTGAAGGAAAGGTGGATAAACGTGATCTTGTTAAATTGGTCCTGGGGTTGTGGGGATAAGAGCAAAAGCTGGAGGCATGGTACTGATAAAGAATACGGGTTTAAAATACATAGTTACGGTGACATGTTGAGTAGCCACTTTATTTTAAAAGGCAAAATGTTGAAGCATACTTCAAGAATGGTAAATGTATAAATGAAGACCCGGTGCCTGTTACAGACAGAATGGTAGCTTTAGTATGCATATGGTGTCTGCTTACCTTTATTATGAATATGTCATCACGGCATTACCGAAAGACTACCAGGTACAATGATGCATCTGACTGGGTGATCTTGTTAATAAGGAGGTTTGTTCTGTAGCACTGAGAATTAAAGCAGAGACCAGGAGTCCTTGTGCCAACCAAGGGCTGCAAGTTTGTCATTGTCCAGCTAAATTTAGTAATGCCACATTACTGACTTGTTACAGCTGTGCCAGTGATAAGGAAGGAACACCGACCGGGTAGACAGCCTACATGCTTGTAAGAGAGTTGCTAAGTCTGTAGCCCTGTTTACACTAAAAAACTGTTACACATTGGTGTGGCTCACACTGGTGTTAGTCTGCACCTGGTTGTATATAAAGCCAATGGTATACGCCAGTTAAGATCAGCTTCCACCCGTGTCACACCAGTGTTTTAGGAACTGCATTGTGGGACCCACCCTGCATAGAGTTCCATGTGCATTGTGATGCCAAATTACCCTCAGGCAGTGAGGTAAAAGTAGCCACCACTTCTACAGCACTTGAAACTAGCTAGACCAGTTCAGCGCTGAATTACATACATAAATGTACACTGGTGTGGCTCTCCAAACCGTCTCACTGGTGAATAAATGGCCAGTGTAAAAGGGATTGTGTCACCTTAGTTTGTTAGTTTAATTGCATCAGGGCGTACAAAATTGTGAACTGAAATGCTATAACAACAGGAAGGAATAAAAGCCAGTGGGACTGTGCAGATTAAGAAGTTTTTCTTTCTCACTGATATATATATATATATGATAATGGCTAGGTATTGGGTGACAACCCGTTGTAATCACCTCGAATGATTGGGCAATAAGGTAAACCCCAGAGTGCAGCTCGAGAGGTTTACTGTAGCCCTAGCAACCACTTAGAGGTGATTTCCAGCATGATTGTCACCCAGTCCCTAACTATCATCTTTATAGTGTATGGTCAAAAACACTGTTTGCAGTATATGTGTGAGAATTATGGAACTCTGGTGCATTCGTTTTTGTTGTGCCTCTGTTTGGAAGTTCTGAAGTGTGGTTAACAACTTTTACAATTCTAAATAGTGCATAACAAAGCTGTGTGACTGCTGATTATGGTGGTTAATAGTGCTTACCATACATTTTTATATATATATATATATATATATATATATATCATATCCCTTCTAACTTTGTGTAACCACATACTAGCCTCAGTTACCGTATCTCGGTGAACCCCACTGTCAAGTAAGGTAACGGACAGCCTACTGTTTTGTTTAGGAGTTGGCAGGCTAGTCCAGTTGTTAGAATTTGCATGCCTATGGTAGGTGTGTGCCCATAGAATTTAAAGACATGTTTACAATAGACAGAAAGAAATGGTGGATAAGAATAACAGGTTCAAACAACAGGCTTATTCTAGTAACAAGAGTTCAGAGCTAGGGATTGTGTTTAGCAAGGAATGCAAGTTTTAAAAAGTACTTTTCATTTGCCCATGTAGTTACTGGATAATTTGTTACTTTTTTCCCCAAAGACCAACACTGCTACAGTTTATTTCACTGAATACTGTTGGGATGGTAGACAAGGAGGGCCTCAAGACACCAGATGGGTCATTTTTTTAATTATAATCAATAATATTGAATCAAGAGGAAATCTATCAATTTACATACATGACATTACAATATATCAGTCATAAAAACTAAATTAAAGCAGCAGTGCAGCGAAAGTTTTCACACAAAAAGCTTGTTTCAGCTACAGTTAAGAAAATATTAGTACACCCGTTGAATGTAGTGGTGTATGTGCTCCTGTGCTGTGCACCATAAGACTGTTTTATTCTTTTTTCCAATCCTAACCCTTGCCAGGTCCACAATGATATTTCTATGCAAAATGTGGCGGCCATCTTTTTCCTTGAAAAAACTCAAACCATTTATAAAATACTCAAATTTTGGTGGAGTTAGAAAATTGTAGCACCAAATTAAGCAGGAAGATGCCTGGAATCTTTTATAGTGGAAAAAAGGTAGGGTCAAATTTTGCCTAATTTAGTTGTACTGTAGCTTTAAATTACAGTGTATTTATTTATTTATTTGCTTTTGTTAACCGGGTGGGCACACTAGACAGCCATGTGCCCTATTTTCAGGTGTGACCCGGAAGAGTTACAGGTCAGACTTCATACAGCAACAATTGAGAAAGCATTAGAAATACATGGGAAGGTCGTTACAAATAATTACTTAGTACATAAACAACAGGGAGCATAAGGAATACAGAGAAAGATAACAGGCAATTTAGTCGTTCTAAAAGCAAGGTAGGGATACATTGAGCAGTTGGGGAACAGAGAAGAGTGTAAAGAAATACACAGGCAGTTACAGGGCTAGCTCTAGGGCAAAGTTGGCACAGAATTCATACATATCGACTTGTAGCTTGGATGCAGTGGTTAACTGGATTTCAAACAATATGAGAATAATAAAAAAAAAAAACTCACGTTATAGGGGTCAACACTGAAAGAAATGAGAAATCATAATTTTAGGTGAACAGAGTTGAAATTGTAACAGTACAGTAAAATGTTTGTTTGGGGTCCTGATGCTAGAGGGTTTGAAATGGAAACATATGGAACAGATGTTGAGGTAAAGTAATCGGTATGTGTGTTTTATCTTTATCTTAAAAGGGCTGAGTTAAATAGTAAACGTTACTAATCATATACAAATCGATCATTGGACCGATGATAGAATTTTATGGCACGTTAGTCTCACTGTTGAGAAGATACAGTGAAACAGAGGCTTTGCCAAAAAGAGTTTGCAGAATAATCCAGCAGGATGTACCTAATTGAACTTTTCTCCAGGAATGAGAGTTAGAAACCTTGGAAAAAGGCATACAGATATGTTAGAAGTTTTTGACTTCTGACAAATCCAGATTATAAATGGAGTCATTTAATCTGGACACATACTCAACAGAGGCAACAGACTGATTTTAAGAAGACATGGGGCTCCATATTCAAACCTGGCCAATAACACAGCGCAGCGTGCTACTTGGAGCACTGCCATTCGAAGTTATAGTCATACATGCAAAGCGCCACCATCCGGCACACAATGCATGTAAGAATATAGGACTGTGCAAGGTCAGAGGCGAGTACACCACAGCCTCTTGTTGGCAACAGACATCAAGGAGCAAAATGGGCTAGCACATCACAAATGGGTTAAATACCACCATTGCTTCTGGCTGCCGTATTCAGATGCCAGCATGCTGATGGCCACATGAGTCATGCAAAGTGCTGAGAGGCAGTATGCAGGGATGCATACAACTGTGTGTTAAAAGTAGGGTTTTGGAATTGTTAAATAGCACTGCCAAAGTAACTTCATCATTTCCAAAACCTGTTCAGTATAATTCTGTGCCCTGTATGCAAGAGGTTCACCTCATTTGCGTGGGTGCAGTGGTGGATGTTGTGCAACTGTGCTAACCACATAGCAGGAGGTTAAGTGTATCTTTAAGTATAGCAGTGGTTGGGTTGTGGGGGCAGCCGCGGGAGGAGGGTGAGGAGTAGGACTGGCGGCGCCAGGCAGCTCTCCTCTCCCAGGTCAGGGTGGTGTGGCTATCCCCACCTAGGCTGACACCTAGAAGGCCAGGTGTCTGAGCAGGTGGTGGAATCTGACATATCACGTCGCAAGGGTGGATGGGGGAAGTGGCCAGCTTGCATGCCACGCCTCCCCACGGCACACCGCTGGCCATGACCCCAGGATCTGGGAGAGAACTACAGAGGAAAAAGGGCATGACTGGAGACGGACAACGCCTACCACCACACCCACCACGCCAACGGATGAACCTGTGGCCCGACTGGATTAAGGCTTTGGGTGGTGGCCCTCCCTTCTCTGCCACGGGGTGGGGTGGGGGTATGTGTGGTATGGTAAGTCCGGAGAGATTGTGGATGGTTGGGGAGGGTTGGAGTTGGTAGTTTGGGGAGCCTCTCACCATGGCCCAGAAGGATAAAATGCATAAATACACAACAAAACAAGCTCCCTCCGGTGTGCAGGTGCTCTCGAGTTGAAATGAATTTCTCGATAGCAGAACTATGACATTAGACTGAAACACGACAGTTTAATATAATAATAACGCTAAGTTCATTATAGGGGTTGGTCGCACAAATAGGTAACGGAATTCACCATAGTTGTGCGACTCTGTTTTATGTGAGGTTACGCTTATTTGTTATATTAAACTTATGCCTGCATTAACGCCAGTTACAGAGTGCTGAGTTTGCCTTTGTCGTAATAAAATGTGTATAGCACAAAAAATAAAAGGCAGTGGCCCTGATAGCAGCCTGTCGATCATGCTATATCCAATTAACGCGCACTGAGCCTATTAATGCCACGTTACTTGTTGAATGTAGGGCCCTGGTGTATGCGCTTATGTAGTAGTTTTACTAGAAGGTTGATGGAAAGATTCCTCCCATCGACAGGCACCACAAGAATTTGGATAAGGAACTGAACTAGGGAATTTAGATTCTTTAATATCTAAACTGTATCCCCCATGATAGTAAGAAAATTAAGGGATGCAAGTCTGAAGTTTGAAATCGCTGCCTGTACTGGTGGGCAATGTAGGATCAATACTGAATTGTTTGAAAAATACTAGCTTTTGGAACACCTGCTCAGCTGACTGCTCTGTTACCCCTTGCCCTTCCTCCTTTTGACTCTGAGCTCTGATATTGTAATGGGTTTGCATAGTACCCGTGTTCATATAACTTGGTTATGTTTGATTTATGCATTTTCTGTATTAACTTTAAATCCAGTTTTATACTTGATTCCAGTGAATGAATATAGTATTATCATCCTCATCCCCAAACTTTAAAGTAACCATGCTTGCAAATAACTGGCCTGACCTGTCAGAAAACCATATGTCTCCTCTCCGAGGGCTGGCTGATAATCTGCATGTGCTTTTGATTCTTCCTGGTTTGTAGTACCTGTTTGTAACACTCCCCGTCAGCAGGGCAACCCCTGTAAACAAGAGCTCAGTTGGTCTATCCTGTATAAACAATTGTTCATCAGTATTTTATTCCTCGCTTTCCAGCCTGTGCTCGTTTGGTCTGATCCCACACCCCATCCTCCATTCAGCTTTGCTGTGTCTTAGGAAGGTATTTGGTGATCCTCAGTTGCAGGATCCATCTGGACGTGCCAGTTGCTGATGTGGGGCATGCGTGGGGTCAGGTTGCCATCTAGTCGTAGTTGGGATTTTCTTCCAGTATTTGCCCCATAGGGACCCACCATGCCCAATGACGCTTTGTGCGTACCTTCCTTCCTGGAGACACCCCCTCGCAGCATCTGCTCTGCAGCCATCTAGATTCCCTAGGTGGCAGCCACTAAGCGGGACATGCATGCCCACCTCCCGAGGAAGGAGAGCAGTCCTAGGGATGCTCAGTCCTGCCTCCCCAGCCAGACCCATGCTGACCTATGTGTGTTTCAGCAACACATGTCGCTGGTGTATGGGTTAGGCGTCCAGCACCTCATCCCTCAAGCCCCAGGCCAGCCCTGTATAAACAATCGTAATAAACAAGTAACGTGTTATTATTAAAGAGGTTGGAGCACAGTATGAGTAGGTTACCTTATGTTACCACATTAAGAAATTAGGTGGGGTTATTGGTTTGAACTGTTTTACCGATGACACTGTCCAAGGCAGAACACGCCTACAAGCATCACTAATGAAGTGCTGTAAACATTCACTGTGGATTGTGGTGTCTGGCAGTAAAAACAAATTAACAAAGATTACTGGTGTATATGGTAGTACCAGACTGATAGAAATAGGAGGAACATTAGTGTTCTGGCTAGCAAAGAGTTTTGCTTAAGATTATTATTTTTATTTTTATTTTAGTGAAAGAAGGTCTATATAATAATACTTAGAAAAATGTTTCATTGCATGAGGTTTGAAATGGAACTGCTAGTTCCTCCATATACTGTTTCAGATGAAGACGATGCAGTTCTACTGGATGCGAGTGTGTGTTGCCATAGTAACATAGTAATTGTTTAAAGTCAGAATGGACTTAGGTCCATCCTGTCCACCCCTTCTTCATAACCAGATGGGGATGTTTATGCTGTACAGACATGTACTAATTTAAGGAGATTCGCTACCACGCTACCATCCAGGATAACCAGTGGTTCCTTGCAAGCAAAAATGATTAATATTGTGTATAATGCATATGACGTGACAACCCTTTTCAGCCTAAACAATCTTAAAAAGGATGTTATTTTTGTGTCGGGAGGGTTTTTTGGTTTTGCGTGTTGTGTTTGAGCTCAATGCGTGGCATGCTCACCTCTGGGGACAGAAAATCAGAAGGTAGTGGGTTCTAGTCCTGCTGCAAGAACCTGGGCCAATATACCAGAGATCCCACCTGGAGTACTGTGTCCAGTTCTGGAGGCTGTGTCTCAGAAAGGACATGGACAGGGTAGCAGCAGTCCAGAGGAGGGAAACTAAAGTGGTGCAGGGGTTGCACAGGAAGCCCTACAAGGAGAGACTGGGGATCTCAACATGTACACCCTGGAGGAGAGGAGGGACAAGATAGTGACCTATAAGTATCTCATGGGGATGAACGTAGTACAGGAGGGGCCCTTTCAAATAAGGACATGCATCAGGACAACAGGACATACAATAAGGCTGGAAGGGGATTAGGAGGGATGTGATGAAATACTGTTTCACTGAAAGAGTGGTGGACACCTGGCACAGTCTACCAATGGATGTAGTGGGGCTTGAAGCATGCATGGGCTAGGCATAGAGAATTCTGGCAAATAGGGCGGGGAGAGGTCACTGAAAACCTATTAGGGTCTTTGGAGAAAGAATAGGCAGGGGACATCTGGACAGACTGGGTGGGCCAGCGGCCCTTTCTGCAAACAGATTCTAATACTGACACTGTAGTGCAGCATTAGGGCGCTGCTCTGATGAGGCAAACCAAGGTCCTTTCTGCCTATTTCTGTTGGCTGTCAAGAAGGAGGTTAAAAGATCTTGTGCCACTTACCTTAGGAGTAGGGAATTTTCCCAGTGTCTGTGTCAACATCCCCCCACCCGTCAATAAAAACAGGTTCATGTAACCCACCCTGCAGGACCCACTTGGAAAGCAAGCTGTCACAGTCACAAGTCACAAACAAGCTCAGTCTTGTCATTGTCTGTAACTTAACATATATGCCCATTAATAGATCGGTAGTACGTCATGCAATTTTGGGTAGGAAGTGTTGCCTAGTGGTTAGAGCCCAGAGCTGTGAAGCTGGAGACTCATTTCAGTTCCACCAGTCACTCACGACCAAGTCCCTGTAGCTCCTCATACGTAGTCTCTCCCAAGCAGTAAAGTGGGAGAAGCAATATATTATTTTCACTGGGGTCCTGCATCTCAGCTGGGCTATCCTGAGTAAATACATTATAAAACAAAACAAGGTAAAATCAGCATAATAGAAACAATTGCTCTATTTTATGTTGCTGTCAGTATTGAGTTACATGGACTGTTACCTGAATTAATGTATGACTGTTGACTGTAATTCTGGGTCGCTCCTGAAAAATGACTTTTTTGTTTGTTTTTAACCAGGAGAGACACATTAAGCTGAAAGCTTGTTTACAGGTGCGACCTGGGAGCACAAGGAATTTAAGTGATTTGCTCAGGGTCACACAGTATGCAAGTGAGGGCTGTGGTTCAAACCCAGGTCTCCAGGTTTGCAGCTCAGAGCCTTAAACCATTGTGCTATATTGCCTCCTAAACTTGTAGTCTCAGTGAGCCTACCCAGTTAACAACCCCAAAAAAAAAAATTGGAATCAAGGGTTTAAATGGTGAAACTCCATTATCCTAGTTAGTAACATCTGCCAATGTGGCCTGTAATTGTGACTTTGCAGCCCACCATATATAGTAAGTAGCAGTAATACACAGCAGGGTATGCGGTAAGACAGCTTTACTGCATGTTGCAGGTGGGGTGTGGGCAGTGAGGGCTCAGCCCAGTGCTCCCCATCATTTGTTTATGCCCTTTTTCTTGCCACTGGCCTTCTGCCCCCAGTGGTCCAGACTCCACCCACCATCAGGGACTGGACTTACCTGGCTCTGATGATCCCCCCATGGATTGCCTTCTCTGTGGCGGGACCAGTGGGGGCCATCCTCTCTACCCCGGTGTCCTAATCCAGATTGGGCAGGGCCGGTCAGTGGTGTGGGGCCTGCAGCAGGCTGGTAGACATCATCCTGCCGACGGGCATTTTCCTTGTTTTCCCCTTGCCTTCCTGACCCTGCCCACTTTGCCCGGCCAGACCTTGCTAGCACTTGTGCATCCTTGTGGAAGAGGCAAGCTCCCTGGCACACTGCAAGGGTTATTGTGTCAGAACCTGATGCCATCCCTCACTGGACTAGGAGCACAGCCATCTGGCAGCACCTCCGCAGCCCTGGGCTGCCCAGGCAACTTCCTTTATTCACTTCCGAACCTGGGTGCGGTGCGTGACCACATAGCGCTTCCCACTGGGCCACAAGTGGCCCACAGCTGAGTGCTTTCTGCCTCCTGGGAAGCTCGATAAGATCTCTTTTTCTGCACATCCTAGAGTGGGGTATTGCATTGACAGAATGGCTTGTTTAGGCAGAAAAATAAAACATTTTTAAATTTGATTGAGAGCCAACCATGCAGTAACATGTATCTTATCATGTGGTCCCATTATATGGTTCAGCCAATTACGTTCTTCCTTTTCTCACTGCTGTTTTATAATCGTATTTAAGGTGGCAGTCAAAAACCTTATAGTATTTTAGCTGACTGTTACGTGAATTTTCAGCCACAAGACAAAACTCTCTTATCTGAATCTTAAATCATTTAAGTTTCGTCTTCAGCCTTTGAAACTGGAGAAGCAATTTGGCTACTTGAACAATGTTTTGTAGTGAACTACAGAAATGCAGTGCTGTTTGACTAGTGGCAGCTTATGCACTGTACCAAATGGGTTATTTTTCACCTACCAGGGTATTTATCCAAGATACAGTTAGGGTAGGAATTGCCTTATGTGCTTCCTAGAGAAAATTAGCCAGTCAGACTATCTCTATTCTGATGTTTCCCTGAGCATAGCAATCACAGAGGTTCCATTGACTGCCTGCACAGCAGCATGGGCGGCCTCATGCCCAGATTGCTCTGAATTCAGAGCCCTCCTACTTTCCAAAAATCCCAAGTGGTTGCTGTCACTGAAACATGGCTAATAAACAAAATTCCAGATACCGAGTTCAAGTAACTGTCCCTCATATACCCTCCCAGGAAGGGTAGACTTGGCAAGTGGGAAGGGGCTGCCTCCTTTGCATCATGGTCCACCTAAAAGCCTCCCTGATCCCCGACTTGGACTGTGACCCATCTTGTGAGTTCCTGGGTGCCAATATTGGCCTTAGGCCATGCCAACAAAAAACCTCATCATAGCAGTTGCCTCCCCAGTTAAGTTGACTAAGGCTTCACCTGCTTCTCTGAGCAGGAACAAGCTGAACCAAAACCAAGAAAAGCTAATTCTTGGTAAGTTCAGCATGAACTGGTTCTTCCCTCTCCAAGAGATACAGACAAAGGCTTACAGACCTCTACCTCAGTCAGTCAGGTGATAGTCATGCACCCATCAACTTCAGTTGAGCCACTGAGTCCCTAATTGACTGGATCTTGGTCTCTCACCCCAAAAGGCTTCACAGGCGGAGGTTCTCTCATATCTGGTTGGTGACCACTTCCTATATGCTGCGCATGGACCACAAAACAGGCAAGACCCCCATCAGAATCTGTATATACCCGAATCTGAGTGAGGGTAAAACTGTGCCTCAAAGCCAGTCTCAGTAATATTGACTGGAATTGGACTGCATCCCCAATGCCAACCTAGCGCTTGATCTACTTCACCCATACCTTCCAGGAAGCATGTGAACTTTTGCCCCGCTATGTAAGGAGAGTGCCAGAGGTGACACCAGTAGCTGACTCAACCCCTGACCTTTTGGCCCTCTTTAAATAGAGGATATATCCTGGCCCTATTCAAGCAGATGGGCTCCCCAACACCTGCATAAATTTAAAGAATTAACGAACTGCTGCAAGAGGGCCATCGGGGAAAACCAAGAGCAACTACTGCAAATCCAAAATTCAAGAAGCTGGAGATGACCCTAGAGGACTCTGGGAGACTGTCAGCAGTGTACCTGGAAGGAAAAACAACTTCACCCCCACCCTGCTAAAAGCTGATGGTGTCCACTCCACTGATCCAGTTGCCATCATGTAGTGCTTCAGCACCTTCTTTGTAAATGTTGGGAAGGATCTGCAGTGTTCTCTAGCTGCCCTTCTGCACCTCAAGGCACTACAGTTTCCCTGGCCAACTCTAAACCTAAGGTTTATTTTAAAAGGAGTAGCTACAAATGCCATAAGAGTACCCATGTAAAGCCACGACCAAAACAAGACTCTGACCAGACTCCATTGATTATGAAATTACTCAAACTGGCAACTGATGAAGTGGTGTTGCCACCCAGAAATTGTTTGACCTCTCACTCCAATACAGCTCCCTCTGTGATGTCTGAAACAAACCAACATTGTCCCAGTGTTCAAGTCGGGGATGCCATGGCTGTCTCGAACTTTGAGCCCGTTCTATTCCCTCTGTCAAAGGTCCTTGAGAAAGTCATCCATGACCAAATGGTGGAATACCTCATGGCACACAGTCTCCTGGATGCTGAACACACAGCTTTAGAAAGATACTACTACCATCCTAATTGAGCTTACAGAGGGCTCCATATTGCCTTGGACAGAGGAGACTACACTGGTGCTGCCTTTCTTGAGCTATTTAAGGCATTAGACATGGTAATAATGATCTTCTTTTACTCAAACTTATGGAACTGGAATTATCAACAGATGCAGCCTTATGGTTCTCTGACTACCCGAGCAACAGGATCCAGAAGGTCAAATGGGAGAAACGTGTTCTCCGGGGTATCTACAAGGTCCGACACCCAAAATCTCAATTGAAATCAGGCAGCCACAATCCGAGGTATGGCGGACCTCCAACAACCACACTCTCCATGGTATGTGACCCTGAGGAGGGTGTGTGTGTGTGTGTGTGTGTGTGTGTGTGTATATGTGTGTATATATATATGTGTGTGTGTGTGTGTGTGTGTGTGTGTGTGTGTGTGTGTGTGTGTGTGTGTATGTAATAGATAACCCACTCTTAGGTGTGCGGACACGCTCTGATATACCATACGGTCATCTGATGTGTTTCAACCAACCAGAGGATTCCTTTTTTTTTTTCTTCTTTATCCGTTTTATAAATATATTGGGTGGGAACAGTATCTTGTGTTGTTGGCAGTTTCTACCGTTGGATTTTGCTGTCAGGATTTCAGTTCTCGGGATTTTGGGTGTTGGGGTCATGTAGTAGAACCGCTATCTGGTCTAGAGACACTGACCACTTGAGTGCCACTAGGTTCCATCTTGGGCCCCTTCTGTTTAGGCAAATGCAAAGTCCATGCTAATGCTCCACAGGTTGAAAGAACCCGCATGGGTTTGTAGATTTATTAAAGATATTTATTGAAGCAGGTTCAAGATACCAGCACCTCACATATCAGTGCTTTTGAACAGCACCCTGTTCTGTTCTGAGATACTTTGAGAAAGAACAGGGTGCTGTTAGAAATCACTCAGTGTGTGGGGAGTGCTGGTATCTTGAACCTGCTTCAATAAATATCTTAAAAAATCTACAAAACCTGGAGTGGTTCTTTCAACCTGTGGAGCCTTAGTAACGGACTTTGTGATTGCCTATGATTTTCTGCTTGCCCGGGCGCTGACTGTGGTCTGTGGTTGCCGCTTCCTTAGACCGGCCCCTTCTGTTTAGCCTGTTTGTAAACCATGTCTCAGAAGTCTGCAACCACTCCAGAACCCTGTTATGTACTGATGACCAAGGCCACTGGAAAATTGCACCCTGAGTTTTTTTGCGGAATCCGCAATTTTCACCATTCTCCTAAAAACTGACATGTTCAGCAATTTCTTGCAATTTTGAGTTTGTATATTGAACTGTGTATACAAAAAAAAAAATTATTTTTTTTTTTTTTTTAATAAAATACTCTCAAATATATTGACAATTTTGCATGCAGACTTGGGTTTGGCCAAAACAATGCAGTGCAAGGTAGAACAAGGGTTTATGTGACACTGATTTCTTTTGAATCCTTGTCTTGTTTGGTTTCAAAATCCACTGGCCAAACATAAGTACACTTTAACAGTTAACATTTGTTTTGTGTTGAAGAAGTCTATCAGAAAACTTTTGTTGCCACACAGACTGAAACAAAAGAAACATAGAAACATAGACTTTGACGGCAGATAAGGACCGCTGGCCCATTTAGTCTGCCCATTTCCCTACCTACAGGATAGGCCGCAGATCCTAGTTAACCAACAGCCTATTTACTAAATGGGGTGCTAACTATGAAAACCTTTTTGTAAGTGGCAGGGCAGGTTATTCCTTGTCAGCATACTTTCATTCAGACTAGCTTTGATTCAAACAACTGAGGATTTATGATGGCCCTGCCGATTTTAAACCTGAATAAGCTAGTTGCCAACAATGATCTCACTCTTAGCAACTACCCTCTAGATGCTCACATGCAAAGACTATAATAAAAACCTGACTGATGTCTAAAAACAAGGTTATAAAACACAAACTGTATCTTACCACTTATCTTTAACTAAACAAAATGATTGCAGCCAGAGTAAAACAAAGGTAAATTACAGGGCACCCTGACTGCTATATGACCAGTAAAAATATATTGGTATTTTTTAACATTTTTTGGTAACCACGTAAGGCCCACTAGGCACAAGTGCCTGTTTTCAGGTACAACCCAGGAGCACTGAGGAGGTTAAGTGACTTGCTCAGAATCACGCAGTATGCAAGTGGAGGTTGTGGGAATCAAACCCAGGTCTACTAGATGTTATCAGCTCATTCACAGTTTGTTACATAACCTCCAGATTTAATGTTTAAATATGTGATTTCAAAAATAGTGTATGGTTCCTACAGTACAAATTATGACCATTAAACACTTTAACAACATTTTACTAAAAATTATTCACCACTGTATCTGCTTATTTTTCTTGTACCAGAGTGGGTGAATAGCTCTGAGAACACTGTAAACAGCTGTTGATTTAGGCTTCATTATTCTACAGCCAGAAACAAAATATAGGATAGTGCATGGGGAACAGTTGGCAACAGGGCTGTTCTTTCACGAGTTGGCACTATGCGACGGATTACCTCGAGGCGCGGCTCAGGGGTAATCGTCTATGCCAACCAAAGTGAAAGATGCCTATTGTCAACGTTCCCCATGCCTTCTTTATAGTGTCTGGTGGAGCGTCATTTTTGGGAAAAAAATCAGTACAGCATGTTTCTTCTTCAAAACATTTTTGTTACTAGAAGGAAAAAAACTTCACATTTTGAGCGTTTTAACGCTAAACATTAGTACTGCCGCCGACAATGCGGCTTTATATGTCCTGTCTGTGGAGTGAACCAGGGTTTTAAATAATTGATTAGCAGTTTTTTCTTGGGACGGTACTAACTGTACAGAAAGTATTCATATAGATTTTCTAGAAGTGCTATGTTTGTTAAACACAGTGACGCAAGAGCTATGCATTTTCACAAAGATTTAGCACTTTTATGAGCAAACGCTAATCAATTTTAGACTTAAATAAATCCTGTGAACCCTAACTGTCAAATGCTTCTAGGACACAGTGTGGCGTTCGCAGTGCAGTAGAAAAAAATCATTCTGCTGCACTACGCGACGTCACTAATCAAGTGACTACAAGGTTTTCAACAACGATGGATTTCGTGGAGAAGCGATGTTCCACCATACACTATAAAACTGTATATTTCTTCTGGATTTATTTATTATTGATTTGCTGTAGCTCACTTTGTAGAATCTATTTAGACCTGTATGAGGCAGATGTTTTTAAATTTTGAAGATAGGCAGCGCTACGATGGCTTATAAGTTTAGTATTTTTAGGAACATAAACTTTTCTTTTGTTTTTTAAACATATTCAGGTGTCAGTGTATTCATTTAGCAATTTATACTGACTAATATATGCTGCAGAAAACATTAAGAGATTTATTGTGAAACACTCAGGGGTCTATATAGAACCCCATAATTTACCGCATTTTTTGCAAAATGCTCCGCAATTTTAGGTAACCTTTTCACAGACCCGTTGATGACACAGTTATCTTCCCCTCACACCGAACCTGGAGTCCCTTGAACGCAACCTCCAGTCGGATTTCATCAAAGTATGCTGCTGGTTTCCAACAACAAGCTACTCACCAACTCAAAAAGACAGTATCTTTACCATTCAGGCATATTCACAGTCTAAAGAACCAACCAGGATTTTCATTTTCATTGTTTATTCGGAAAATACCTTTGAGTCAAGGACTCCTTTTCAAAGGTTCGACGTCAGAACAGGTACAACATGGAGAACAGAACAGAGTAGTACAGCAAGAGGACACAAGCAACAATGATGGTACAAGAAATACAGTAAAAGGCCAACATTTGGATACTAGTAGATTCAACGTATTAGTTTTCAAGAACTGTTACACATATAATCTTCACTAAGTAGCTAATTCTGGGAGGTCAGGTGGAAGGGGGTCAGAAACAGCCAGAGGCCTTAGTCAGATGAGAAAGGGAGCTGGGTTGGGCTGGGTTCCATGGCAATCACAGGGATTGGAGGACTGTAGATGATTCCTGAGTTAGGCTTTATAAGTGCCAATGCTATTGATGTTTGTGAGGCGCTAGGTGAGTTATTTATCCAGGTAGGGGCTCAGAAACCAAAGAACCTTTGGCATAGGGAGGTGCAGCAGTGGGGACCATGAGGAGTTACCTGTCTGCACTGCGGGTGTGCTGATATGTCGGGGCCCGTTGGATAAGCGTGAGAGACAGGGGAGAGGCACGATCGAGGTAATCTTTTTGGCCATGAGGCAAGTGTGAAACATGATTCTGTTATCGAGGTTGAGCCAGTTAGTGGCATTATATAGGGCGCGTGTGAATTAGCTGATCACAGCCCAGGATGAGGTGACAGGCTTTGTTGAGGGAGGCGGACCTTGTCAGGTCCGACGAGTTGCCAGCGCTATAGATCAGGATGCCATAGTCGAGAGGAGAGAGACCGAGGAGCAGACTGCTAGTTGAAGGCATCCGGAGTAAGGCAGTGAGTGGAGAACTTATCAAGCAAGTACAGATCTTCAAATACCTGGGCCTCTGTGTCTTGTCTCACGCTGTCTTCTTCCAGCATGTTGACTCCATGGTCAAAAACATCCACCAATGGCTGAGTTTACTCTACAGAAACAGGTCAAACTTCACTTTTCAGGTCAAAACGACTAGTCTCTGGCCTCATCATTTCTGTCATCGACTATGGGTCAGTAATCTACTCGACTGCTAACAGTATCCTCGACAAAATCTGTGTGGCCTTCAACCATGTCAGTAAATTCATGCTTAACAGGAAGAGGACTCTCACTGATGTAATCTGTACACCTCCACCCAGTGGCTTCCTTGCCCTGCGACTCTGCTCTGTTGTCAAGAGGCCCTGCTTATTAAAATGCCTCCTGGGGTCTGCAACCAACTAACCAAGACTGACAACTGCTGTAGCACAGGGTACATAGGCTATGGTAAACTACTGTGCCAGGAGAACCACCATAGGCTAGCACTCTTTTGCCTACAGAGAAAGCTAAAGCATAGAATTCGCTCCCCACCAATGGTGCCACTACCAACCTTCCATTCTTTCTTTCAAATCGGAGTCGCAAATCTTTTCTCCCAGTATGTCAAATGCAACAGCCCATAGTGTTAATCCCAGACTTTGGTTACTGTGGCAACCTAGTCTCTTCTGCAGCACAACTGTAGTATATTATTACATTGTTTCAAAACCTCCTTCGTAATCACCTACTTATCTGGCGCAGCTGTGGCTGCACTAAGTTTACTCTTGCTGAATTGCTCTGACAAAGCTCCCTGAGTGGCTGCACTCAACCTGCTACCATCCATTAGCTATTGTCCTATTTCTTTTCATCTCCTCCGGTCTCTACTATGCTCAGTCTGTATAATCCTACCACTGTTTGTTTCAATGTACAAATCGTTCTGTACCTACCTGTGCTCTGCCAATCCTGTAACCTTAAAATTGTATCAATATATGTCTTCACGTTCCACCAATTTTTGTAC